>CANTUQ010000004.1:50127500-51548512 GCA_947683425.1 Excoecaria cochinchinensis
AAAGGATAATCCTAATCCTAACTTAATATGGGTTTAAATGTAAATAGAAGTATAGGCCAAATAGACTTTTAATCCGGCCACACTTCTAACATTCTCCCACTTGGCCGGATGTTCCATCATCATATTTAATAGTCTAACATAAGGCTAGCAAAGATTAAATCTTATAAACCGTTAACATCATAAACACTTCAATATAATAAATTACATAATGCGGGTTATGGCGGTCATACACAGTATAGTCGCATACTCCCTTCCATATACCACTACATCAAGAACTTATTATGTTAGGTTCATAAGTTGTATATAAACAACATACAGTCCACATACTTATTATGAAAATACATACAAATTTTTTATTCAAACAATCATGTATAATAAGCACAATGAATAAGAAATATAAAATTCAGAAACATGTCATTATTGAGCTCAAGAGTGTTAAACATTATCATCAATCATCAATACAACCAAGACCCATCTTAAGCACATGTTCTTTAAATGTCTTTGGTTGTAAACCTTTAGTTAGAGGATCTGCAATCATGAGATCCGTCCTAATATGTTCTATATTCACTCTTGTTTTTGAATCTCCTCTTTAACAACAAAATACTTTAATTTCATGTGTTTTGCGCCTTTGGAATATTTGTCATTCTTAGAGAAAAAGACTGCTGCAGAATTATCGCGATAAATTTTCAGCGACTTGCTTATGGTGTCAACAATCCCAAGCCCTGAAATAAAGTTTCGCAGCCATAATGCATGAATTGTAGCCTCATAACAAGCTACAAATTCTGCTTCTATAGTGGATGAAGCAATAATAGACTGTTTGGCACTTTTCCATGAAATTGCTCCTTCAGCTAATAGGAACAAGTAGCCAAACATTGACTTTCTGCTATCAACACACCCAGCAAAATCTGAATCTGAATATCCAACCACATCTAAATGATCAGATCTCTTATAAGTGAGCATGTAATCCTTTATTCCTTGAAGGTATCTCAACACTTTCTTTGCAACTTTCCAATGATCGATACCAGGATTATTTTGATATCTACCCAGCATCCCTACTGCAAAACTGATGTCGGTCTAGTACAGATTTGAAGGTACATCAAACTGCCCACAACAGAAGCATATGGAATTGCTTCCATTTCATTACGTTCTACATCATTTTTTGGACATTGAATAAGACTAAATTTATCTCCCTTTTGAATAGGGACTACACTTGCTGAGCACTTGCTCATGTTAAATTTCTCAAAAATTTTCTCAATATAGGCTTTCTGAGACAGTCCTAATAAACCTTCTGATCTCTTACGGAATATTGAAATTCCAATCACATAGGATGGCTATCCCATATCTTTCATTTCAAAACTCTTAGAAAGAAATTCTTTAGTCTTATGCAATATACTCAAGTCATTAACAACAAGCAAAATATCATCAACATACAGAACTAGAAATATAAACTTACTCCCACTGATCTTTCAGTAAATACACCGATCAACAGTGATTTCCTCAAAACCAAAAGAAGTAATGGTATTATTGAACTTAATATACCATTGCCTGGAAGCTTGTTTAAGTCCATATATTGACTTCTTCAATTTACACATCATACTTTCTTTACCTTCAATGGAAAAACCTTCAGGTTGATCCATATAAACTTCTTCCTCAAGATCCCTATTCAAAAAGGCTGTTTTCATATCCATTTGATGTAACTCTAAATCAAAATGAGCTACTAAAGCCAAAATTATTCTCAAAGAATCTTTCTTTGAGACAGGTGAAAAAGTCTCCTTATAATCAATGCCATCTTTCTGAGTATAACCTTTGGCAACAAGTCTAGCTTTATATCTTTCAACATTGCCATTTGAGTGGCGTTTGGTCTTAAAGACCCATTTACAGCCAACCCTTTTAGAACCTTCTGGCAAGTCTACAAGATCCCAGACATTATTTTGAGCCATTGATTCTAACTCTTCTTTCATAGCATCAATCCACTTTTCAGACTTATCACTACCCATGGCTTGTGAAAATGAAACATGATCACTATCAATGCCACAATAAAAATCTGACTCTTGTAAATAAACCACATAATCATTCGGAATAGCCGACCTTCTAACCCTTACAGGTTTATTTAAAGCTATACCAACTGGTTCATTTGTATGAGTTGGTGGTAAGTTAGGTTCTTCATGGGGTGCTACTTCATTATCCAAATATTGTTCTTGATTACTTTGTTCTTCCAAATCAGGAACGACATTTGTTGTGGTTGTGGATCTAAGAACATTTATAGGCAATGGAACATCAACCCTTATTTCATTAATATCCACAACTTGATTTTCAGCACTCCTACTAATCTCACCATTCTCTAAAAATTTGGCATTAGCTGTTTCAACAATTCTAGAACTGTGGTTTGGACAGTAAAACCTGTACCCTTTGGATTTCTCTGGGTAACCAATAAAGTAATCACTAACTGTTCGAGAATCCAATTTTCTTTCATGTGGATTATAAATTCTTGCTTCTGCTGGACAACCCCAAACATGCAGGTGTCTTAAACTAGGTTTCCTTCCAGTCCATAACTCAAAAGGAGTTTTAGGAACTGCCTTACTAGGAACCCTATTTAACAAATATACAGCAGTTCTTAATGCATACATCCACAAACTTTTGGGTAATGAGGTATTACTTATCATACTCCTAACCATATCCATTAAAGTTCTATTTCGCCTTTCTGCCACACCATTTTGTTGCGGTGTGCCTGGCATAGTATACTGTGCACATATGCCATGACTTTCAAGGAACTTGGCAAATGGACCAGGACACTGTCCAGATTCATCATACTTTCCATAATACTCACCACCTCTATCTGATCTTATAATTTTCACTTTTCTATCTGATTGCCTCTCAACCTCCTTTACAAATACCTCAAGGGCATTTACAGCTTGAGATTTTTCATGCAGCAAATAGATGTATCCATAACGTGAAAAATCATTTATAAAGGTGATGAAGTATTTTTCTCCATTAAAGGACGGAGTGTCAAAAGGTCTACAAATATCGGTGTGTATTATTTCAAGAAGCTGACTGCTTCTTATGGCTCCTTTCTTGCTATGTTTGGTTTGGTTGCCTTTAATGCATTCCACACATAAGCCAAGATCAGTAAAATCTAGATTTGACAGAATCTCATTCTTTACTAATCCTTCTAATCTTTCTTTGGATATATGACCTAAACATTTATGCCACAAGTAAGCAGAATGTTCATTCGCCAAACTATGTTTCATTCCAATATTATGATTGACATTAAATAGGGATTCAGAAAAATTATCATCAAGTTTCAATTTATATAAACCATCCATAAGAATTCCAGAACCAATAAAGGAATTATTCTTATACAAATTGAAATAACCATGTCCACCCTAAAAGGTATATCCACTAGCATCAAGTCTAGAAACAGAAATTAAATTTCTAGAAATTGAAGGTACATAGAGAGTGTTCATTAGATCCAAGTGATGCCCAATATCTAATGCCAATCGATAAGTCCCTACACCTTCAATTGGGGCCTTCATTCGGTTCCCCATAAATAAAAAGTTGCTAGTTGGGCTTATGGTTTGGATTGAAAGGAATCCCTGCATAATATTAGAAATATGAGTAGTGGCACCAGAATCAAACCACCAAGTATTAGAAGGAACTTCATATAAGTTTGATTCAAAGCATACAGAAACATAATGTATACCTTTCTTTTCGAACCAAGCCTTACATTTTAAGCAATCTTTCTGATAATGTCCTTGCTTCTTGCAGAAGTGACATTTATCGTATTTTTGTCCCTTCTTTTCATAGTTAGCAACATGTGGAACTTTAGCAGGTTCCTTTTTCTTGAAATTCTTGGTCTTTGGTTTGAGTCTTTTTCCAGCTCCTTGACCCACTAAGTTAATAGAATGAACTCCTTGTTTCTTTAATCTCGCTTTCTCCTGAATAAGCTTACTGGACAATTCATCAATGTTCCACTTATCCTTTAATGCATTATAATTGATGTGGAACGGTCCATATTCAGTAGGAAGTGAGTTCATGATAAACTGTACTAAGAAGGAGTCTTCCACAGTCATACCTAGTGTCTTAAGTCTTGCTGCAATATTGGTCATTTCAAGGACATGTTGCTGCATACTCTTTGACCCATCAAATTTCATGGTCGTGAGTTCAGCCATGAGTGTCCCTGCAAGTGCCTTGTCAGCAGAACGAAACTTATCTTCCACTAGCTTAAGAAAATCTTTGGCATTCTGATTTTCAGTGCTAGGAAGAGTAGACTTAATGTTGTTGGCAATTGTCATTCGCAAAAAATTCAAGCATAATCTATTAGACCTTATCCATGCCTTATGGTGTGCCTTTTCAGCCTCTGTACTAGAATTATTAATGTCAGCAGGCTTATCTTCTAATAGCGCCAAGTCAAGATCCAAAGCACCTAAATGGAAAGTGACTTGCTCGCTCCATTCAGAAAAATTCACACCAATGAACAAGGTGACAGAGGAAGCTTGAGAGTGAAGATTAATAGCTGCAAACATATAAGCGCTCACTTATTAATAGATTCAAATAGGAAGCATATACATTAAATATATATTGCAGGTTTCCTTTGGGTAAACTCAACAATACATATCATTACTATCATTAGGGTGCTATTTTAAACTTTATGAGAAAATTAAATAAACTTTACCAAATATATATAGCATCTTTGGATAACTATATATATGTGACAATAGTATATCAATTTTCTCCTTAATATTTATTAGTTATAGAACATTGATTTACCTTTGGGTAAATTCCTTAATTTCTATCAACCAATAAATTATTTATAATAGCATTTGTTAAAATACATAAATTATATGACTATTCATTCAAATTAATTAGGCCACTTTGGTGACTAACAAATTAATTTTAATCATAATGTCATACAATATATACTACCACACATTTCAAAATTAATTTAGCCACTTTGGTGACAAATAAATTAATTTTGATCATACTATCATAAAATAATAATAATAATATACCCATGAAATAAATTAAGATTGAAGTTTTGATTATAGGTCAAAATAACATTAATATGACCAAACATAAAAATTAAAACTTTAAAATCAATTTATACAATATTATTAAACTTTATGGATCAAAAGATAATTTGCCATAATTAATAATTCCATACAATAAACAATTATAATTTGATCCAAATAAAACAATCATAATTTGATACAACTTCCTAGATCAAAGATAATTCACCATAAATAATAATTCCAAACAAAATAAACTTTCACTTTTGTAGGAATTACAAACAAAATAAAATTCTCAATCAAATCCAAATAACAACAAAACCTTAAGGTGGCCATGGTCTATTCCATCACGGCAAGCAACCAATTAATTAGTTATCATTATAAGGTTGCCTATAACATGCACAATGCAAAAAAATAGATATTGCTATTTGAGTGAACAAATCGGCGGCAACTAATTTTATTTCCATTGTTTCATTATGCCACTCCTAAAAACAATTAAATAACAACATTATTTTGTTTCATTAGGGTCACTACCAATTCACTTCACTTTCTTATTCTTAATTCACCGGCGGCAACAACATAATATATATATATATATATATATATATATATATATATATATATATATATATATATATATATAATGAAAAATTAATTTAATACAAAATATAATTTTTATAAACATCATAATATTTATAATCAACATTATAATTAAAATAATCATCAAAACATAAATCTATGGATTATTATTTATTCAAAATCACAGGCTCTGATACCACATGTTAGATTTCGTCATTAATTTCATACAAATATCAACATAAATATTCATACCTCATTCAGATCTTGAATATAATAATAATCACATAAAAAAAGTGAATAGATCACTTACCTTGAGCGGAATTCGACATAATGAAGAGAAGTTTGATAATCACGAACGTCGAAAACTAGTTTCTCCCCCTTAACTCTCTTTATGCAGCAAATGCTTGATGGAAAGCGAAAATACGATCGTTATGTATTTTGTTTTGTTTGCTAAACTTAATTAGGGTGGAAAGAGGACTAGTTTATATACCCTATTAACTTTAGATCTAGTACGTCCATCAAATACTAATTTAACGGTTAAGATTTAATATACTATTAAATAAAAGGATAATCCTAATTCTAACTTAATATGGGTTTAAATGTAAATAGAAGTATAGGCCAAATAAACTTTTAATCCGGCCACACTTCTAACATTCTCCCACTTGGCCGGATGTTCCGTCATCATATTTAATAGTATAACATAAGGCTAGCAAAGATTAAATCTTATAAATCGTTAACATCATAAACACCTCAATATAATAAATTACATAATGCGGGTTATGGCGGTCATACACAGTATAGTTGCATACTCCCTTCCATATACCACTACATCAAGAACTTATTATGTTAGGTTCATAAGTTGTATATAAACAACATACAGTCCACATGCTTATTATGAAAATACATACAAATTTCTTATTCAAACAATCATGTATATATAAGCACAATGAATAAGAAATATAAAATTCAGAAACATGTCATTATTGAGCTCAAGAGTGTTAAACATTATCATCAATCATCAATACAACCAAGACCCATCTTAAGCACATGTTCTTTAAATGTTTTTGGTTGTAAACCTTTAGTTAGAGGATCTGCAATCTTGAGATCCGTCCTAATAACAGTAACTTCTGTTATGTTAATTTGAGACAGGGAATTGTCATATAACAATTTTGCAAACTCAACAGAAGATCTGAATATCACAAAAATTCCTGGACATGAACTAAACATGTAAGGAACTTCTTTGTCCTTTTTTCTTTTTTTTCTATTTTTCTTTTTTTTTTTTTTACCTTCTATAAATCATCTTAAATCTTTTTAACTGATTAGAGTGTCTTTGCTCTATAACTTGCAAAACATATCATTCCTGCTCAAATAGCAAACCAAACAGGTACGCTGTTATCATCCTTATCTAACAGTGATAACAAGATGCAAAGAATTATCTCACAAATATGTTCTTTTTTTTTAGGAATGAAGTTATTGAAATGAGAAATAAACACTGCCAGGGAAAATCGAGATGTAAGTACAATTTGAAAAACAAATACTGAAAACCATGACATCAGATGTAGTCTTTTGATTAAAATTTTAAAGTGACTTGATATTTACTTGAATATAGCTCGGTAATCCAAGTACACACATTCTTCTGGAAAAACAAGTAAACAACAGACTGATGTTCTTGTTGCTTGCATTAATCCATATGAAGTGTACTTGGATTGCAAACATAATCCGATGGGAGAAATATTCAAACCCCATGGATTATGGTCTGTAAATATCATAGAAAGCAATGAAAAATATCATTCTTTACAGCAAGCTAACCTGTATGATGTGATTTTTTGAAGAAGCCACTGGATTTAGTATTCATATGCTTGTGGTTTTCGTCATGGGATTATATATTTTTTGGCATTGCCAACTATAATGGTGAATCAAATGATTTTCTGCATTGATGGAATTTATGTGCCTGTACGTTTCATGATAATTTATTATTGTAGTACATTCAGTGGATTAGTTTAGTTTTCGTGTTGATGGAACTCATATCATATACTGAACAAAGGGGCGCCTCTAGCCAAGTGAATATTGTTTATTCTGTTAATTATCAATGGCGGTATACAATCAGTTTGTGCACCAATGTAGATCTTTATATTGAAGTTCTTTTTCTATAATTTTCTTTTTGCCTCGTTCTATTTCTGTTCTTTCTTTTTGCCCTAGCCTTATTATTGTAGTACATTCATTGGCCTTTGCATTTTCACTAAAATATTTCATTTTACTACCTTGCGTTGCCAGTTCGATACAGATACACTCATGATCATGTTTCCTACAGATAATTCATTGTATATAAATTGTGGGGGTCCGCGATTAGAAATTAATCCAGATACTGATGATGGGACTGAGAAAGTGATTGTATATGACCGAGATAATAGCAAATCAAAGTTTGGCAAAGGTCCAGGAGGAAAGTGGGTGTATACATGTTCTGGCGATTTCTTGTCAACAACTAGCAATTCAAGTGATTACCTTCAAGAAATGACTTGTGGAGTTTCTAACAAATCTGTATCCAGAACAGCTCGCTACTGCCCTGTTGCTTTGACATATTACGCCTTCTGTCTGTACGAAGGCAATTACACTGTGAAACTTCACTTTGCTGAATCTGTTTATGCACAGGATGATGACTATAGCATCTCTGGGAGACGAGTTTTTGACGTGCGTATTCAGGTAATTTGTTGGCATTTCTCTTTGCGGGAGAAAAAAAAAAGGTTTATCACCATTTGAAGAGTTACTGCTTTTAATCACAGGGAGAGATAATTAAGGATTTTGATATTAACGCAACTGCTCCTGGCCCAAATGTGGAATATATTTTAAAGCATCAAACTATTGTAAACGAAAGTTTATTGGAGATTGGGCTGTACTGGGCGGGCAAAGGATCTATAGACAACCCTCCTGCCCTTAATGGACCTCTTTTATCTGCCATTTCTGTCTTCAGGCCAAGTAATTCAAAAAATTCCAATTATTATTATTATTATTATTATTATTATTATTATTTTCCAGTTCGTTGTGGTAAATAATTTCTCTGTTATCGTTAATACTATTCAGGTGAAAGACCCGAAAACATTCTAACTCCTCCGCAAAAAGCGGCGATCATTGTGGGTTCTGTTTTCACTACCTTACTTTATTTGGCTGTCATGTGGAGAGTAGAAGTGGTTCGACGGGCCATGAAAGAGTTGGATGGTGAAATTATATGCTCATCTAAACACTTATCCTGCAGTAGTTTATACTTGTTCTTGAAAAATTAATACTGTTTTCTTTTCATTTGAATAGAAATAAAAATAAAATTCCAAGACAAAGAAGTCACCCTTGGACAGATCATTGGTGCTACTCAAAATTTTAGCACCCATAGCATTGGTGGTGGACGATTTGGAGAAGTATACAAGGTCAAAAGATTATGTTATTCTTTGGTATTTTCTTTTTAATTTCTTATGGAGCAAACGTTTATAATCTTCTTCACGGATGCAGGCTGAACTTAAAGATCAGAAAATTACATTAGCGGTGAAAAAGATATATCCTAAATTGTTACAGCAGGAAAAAAAAGAGGAACTGCATAAGGAGATTTCCAGCCAGACATCCTTCAGCCATGAGAATCTTGTTCAAATGCTGCTTTGCTACTCTAAAGGAGATAGGTGCCTGCTGATATATGAATTCATGGATAATGGCACCCTTCATAACGCCTTGTTTGATGGTAACGATCATGGTTCTCAGATCCATTCAGAACAAAAAACCAATAAAGATAAAAGGTTTACGGTGTAGAGACTCAATGGTATCATTACTGATATTAAATCGGTCAAAGATAAAATCCACTAAAATATAAATTTTAGTATATTTCATTTTACAATATTTATAATAAAATGTTGCTACTAATTTATACAAGTAATGTTTATATTAACACAATAATCATGTTTTAAGATAACGGTTTTCTATGGATTAGGTTTAACCGGCTGGTATGTACCGGTTTTAATAACTATGGTAATGATTTTAGAATTAAACTCTTGTACATATTGGTATTCATCTTCAGGTTAAAGAAAAATAAGTTTTATTTTCTCCTTTTCTATATACAAGTGGTCAAGTAGTTTATTATTTGTTTGAGTTTTGTCGTTTTTATTATCCCTTTCCAATTTTTATAACATTAAGTTGACTGATGAAAACTACTAATTACTTGGATTTGCAGAATCCAGATCAAAACCTGACTGGAAAACAAGATTAAATATCTGCCTGGGAATAGCGAAAGGTTTAGAATATCTACATGATGAAAACAGGGTGGGAACATCTGAAAACGTGGACAAAATTAAAATTGTTCATGGAGCTGTAACATCTCAAAACGTTATGCTTGATGCAAATCATAAAGCCAAATTGTCAGATTTTGGATTGGCCATGTGCTATGATGATAAGCCATTCTCGACTTTTGATAGAGAAAATCGATATGAACTGTAAGCATGTAATCTTTAGTTCTTGATCCCTATTTTGTTTTATTTTGTTCATCTCCCTTGTGATTACTAGTCGATTCTTTACTTCTAGTCTTAACAAATCAAATATGTTATGACAGAGCTACAATGGCACCTGAATGTGCATATGCGCCTGTGTCAATTGAAGCTGATGTCTACAGTTTTGGGCATCTCTTGCTTGAAATTGTCACCGGGAGACGCAGCTCAGAACGGAAACAAGATAAAACAGAAATTTTAATGCATGTTGTAAGTGAATTTGACAGCAGTTTTGGCTCCTTGCACTACATCTAAATTACGTATTTATGAATATATGTAGAACCTTCCATGATGAGTTCATTACACAGAGGACTAAACAAAGAAAAAAGAAACCTTATATAGTTATGTTCAGTGCTTAGGGAGTTTCTTTCTTCATTTATCCTCCTATGTGCCGTTTTGTTTTTAATCATCACAGCAACCTTATATTATACATGACTCTTAGTACGAGATTTTTATCATGTAATTGTTTTATTACAGGTTAAAGACTACCATGTCAGAGGAATGATTTTGGAGTTGGTTGATAAAATGGTACAAGAGTCTAGTGAGAAGGATCAGGCTCAAGAAATCTTAGAGCTGGCCCTGGAGTGCTTCAGCTATGCTCCCAATAGCAGGCCTAAAATGTATTATATTGTTAGTGAACTAGGAAGGATTATTAGGAAGGAGAAAAAATCATTCCGGCGCAAATTTGAAGGATGTTTTGTGTGATATATACTCTCTCTGGGTCTACTTCTTTCACTGATGCTCATATGTATTTGCTTGTGGGTCTTTATCTTGAAGTTTAAAGTGTTCATGCAAAATTTGAGTGAGTGAATAAACAAACTTTAGATCATCAGTTAATTATTGTAGGAACCTGGAATTATTCGTTATTCCTTTCGTTTAGTTTTACAAAAATACCCCTCACGTTTTCTCTAAAATACTAAAATGTTTTTATTATTTATTTTGAAGTAAAAATATCCTTGAAATAAAATATTTTAGTACAAAAATATCTAATAAACAACTTTTGTTAATTCTGAATTAATGGTAATAAAATAATATGGACATGGCATTGAAATGATATTAACATATGGCAAAATATGTTTTGTCAATGCCATATTTTGTCATCTTAATAGGTAAAATTGAAAAAGTATTTAAAAAGTAATTTTTTTTTTGTTAGGTTTTAGCACTATGTTAGTGCCATGTTAATGAGTTAATGAAACCTTATGTTCTGAGTTCAGGGAGTTGCTTTCTTCATTTATCCTCCTACGTGCCATTTTGCTTTCAATCATCAGCAGAAGAAGGAAATCAAAGCCATGGCAGCATCCAGTTCGCTTTTCCAAAGCTGTAGTTTTCATTGAAAAATTTACCAAATTTAAAGAGCATTTGCAGGGGAGACATAATTTGCAGTTCCCTAGAATACATAATAGTAGTGAAGTGTGAAAAGCTTAATAGGGTGGCACTTTCTGGTAACAAACAATGACTCCCAATTCCCTCCTCTCTCTTCACTTAAAACAATCTGAGTCTTTCCCAAACAATGGTGGGGAGTCAATTGAATTGGCCCATCCTAATTTATAAAAATCAAAGGTGGGAGTAAATTTATTATAAAATGACCAATACAAGTTTCTATTTTTGAAGTTTCATGCGATAAATTGAAAAAAAATATAAGAATCTTATTTTATTTTATTCTATATGAAGCATAATTTTAATGAAACGCAATAATATGTTTTTGCGTGCAAGTAGTGTGTCGCTCACGTCACCGATGACACGGTCAAAATGTACTGTAACACTTTATATCCGGTCAAAATGTATTGTATCTTGTACCCAAAAATATACAAATAACAAATTTTTTCCTTATAATTGAAATAATATTACCTAATTTGTTATATTGCATGCATAAATAATTGGACCGTCATGTAATGGGTCCTCTTCTCAACTCCTCTCGTCTCCAACTCTCTCCTTCAGCCCCATCCATCCCTCGCCCTGTTCCAAGCTCAAACCATCACCAGGTCCAACCGCGTGCTCCCTTAGTTGAGCACAAAAGGCTGGACTTTGACAGACCTGGAAAGGATCCACCATTAGGTGTTGAGCCTTTCAAAAATAGGTCTGATACTCATAATATTTTTGTTGACAATCTCCCAAAAGGATGGCCTCACTTTGGACTAAGAAGGATTTTCTCTTGGTATGGGACGGTGGTCAGAGTCTTTGTATCAAAGAAACAGAGCAAAAGAGGATCCATTTTTGGTTTTGTAGTGCTTTCAAGAATACGTGACATTGATAGGATTATCAACAGGCTGAATGGTTCCTGGTTGGGGAATAATCAAATCCAAGTAAATATTGCAAAATACACTAGGAGCAATGCCTTTAAAATTGATGATACAAGGAAGTTGAAGAGGAGCGGAGTGGACAAGACAGATGCAATAACCAAGACTTCAAAAGCTATATGGTCCACGTACAGGGATGACAGGTCCTATGCTAAAGTGACAAAATTTGGGTTGTCAAGCAAAGATGGCACTTGAAAAGACACGTATGTTAACATGAGAGCAGGGGCGGTAAATTTCTAGTATGAGGTAGCTAAGGAGGATCGGGAGTGGTTGAACAGGAGTTTGGTCGGTTGGTTATATGATGCTAAAAATATAGTAAACATACAAGAGATTATGTTAGCTCAAGGATATCTTTCATTTGTATATACACCTATGGGAGGTAACCTGGTTCTGCTCACATTTCCATCTTGCGAAGAAAAAGAAATGATGCTGGAAAAGGGTATAGGATGGTTGAGTGAGTGGTTTGAGCACGTTAAGCCATGGGAGCCGAAGGATATATGGGGTTATTTATCCCTTTAGAATCCACGAAGAGCCATCTAACTATTGCCCAACACTTTTTAGTAAAGATAAAAGGATCAACAATAGCGTTAACCTTGCCAACCAAGAACTCCGGCAGCCGGTGACCCCAGGAGATGGAGGGACGTTATCCCCATATCTCGAGAAATCTTATTCGCTGTCTTCACAGGATTCTATGGTGGCACATTCTCCCCAAATTAATTCTCTGCAACCTTGTCCCCCTATGTCTGACGTGGAAGAGGGATGTAATTCTAAGAAGAGCGTTGATATTAGTGAGGCACCGGAACACAATTTTAACTCACCTATAGACCAAGTGGTTGAGTTGGCATCTAGGCCTGCCCAAGATTTCCTCCTAGAGCCCTTGGAAGATGGTACCTTAAATGGGCTTGATCTGATTCCATATGATGGCCCAATGGACTGTGATCAGATAGAATATTTGCCCAACCTCAATGAAAGCCTTGTCCAAATATCTACAAATGGTAAAGCTGTTGTTGAGTTCAAAAATAAAAATAGAAAAGCCAAGAAGATTCGCTCATTCTATGCCCTTGACAATGTCAGATCCTTGCTTCAATTTCCCAATCTCAAAGGGAAAAACAAAGAGAAGGGGAGCCCCATTTCCTGAAGTGGTACAGACAGAGGTCAGTCTTGGATCATCGCAAACCGCAGAGGATTCCATCTCTAATGGGTGTATCCATAATGTTAATAACCGAATCAGAAATGAAGATAAGCCGAAAGCCATATCCCCTTCAACAGAAGCTTTAAAGACTCTAGAAGTGTTAGAGTTACTGGGCATCGTTAAAATAGGTGACAGAGATAAATTCTTAGCTTCTCTAATTGAATCTGAAGTCAGGGAAAGGAAGATATAGGCGAACCTGAATGAAAGCCATTAGGCCCAATGGGATACCAAAGATGCAAATTTATGGGTCTGGTTATCTGGCTATTTTTATGAACTTTTTATCTTGGAATATCAGAGGACTAAATTCCTTCATCAAGCAAAGGGCAGTTGCGGATTGGATTACCAAAAACAGAATTGGGATGGCTATGTTACAGGAAACTAAAATGATGGGGATTGACTCTAAAACTATTAGAGCCTTATGGGGTAATTTAGATGTGGATTGGGTTTCTATCGATGCTGAAGGCAACAGTGGTGGCATTCTAATTTCTTGGGGTGCCAATTTCTTTCAGAGGAAAGATGTGCAGCTTGGGTTAAGATATATAATGGTGGATGGGAGGCTAATGGATATTGGTATGGATTGTCGGATTTTTACTATTTATGCACCAACCAATGACGCTAATCAAGATGAATTATGGCACTATCTAGAAAACTTACTTGAGACAGACTCCCCTATTCTTATAGGTGGAGATTTTAACGCAGTGCTTAATATGGCTAACAGATGGAAGAGCAATCTGGGTAGGAAAGATAAAAAATTCCAGGATTTTGTATTCAGATCGGGACTCATAGACATTCCGCTATTGGGAAAAAAATTCACTTGGGGTAATTCTAGAAGCAGAAGCAGGATTGACAGGTTCCTTGTAAATAAGGAATGGACATTGAAAAATAAAGACTTCTCCCAATCTGCACTTCTTAGGAGTCTTTCAGATCACTCGCCCATTGTATTATGGTGCTTATAATTTAATTGGGGTCCTAAGCCCTTCAGGTTTATCGATGCCTGGCTGTATGATGTTAATTTCCTTGATAATGTCAAAGTGTGGTGGTCAAATCTTAGCTCTTCTCATAGAAAAAATATTCAGCTCAAACTCAAATTGATAAAAAAATCTTTAGTGGAATGGAATACCTCATGCTATGGGAATATTGACAAGTCTATATCTCGGCTTGAAAGTGATATTGACCTCTTAGATAGTGATCTGGAATGCAAAGATATTCATGAAGTTATCAGGAAATTCATGATTACAAAAAGGGCTTTTCTTATTAATCTCTTATGGGGGAAATTAAAGGCGAGAGAATCTATTTGGAGGCAAAAATCTAGAGTCAAATGGCTCAGGGAAGGCGATCATAACACAAGATTTTTTCATCTCTCCGCTTCGATTAGAGGCTTCCGCAATCGCATTAGCAAGCTTATCACCCCAACTGGGGTTATAACGGAACCTAATTCAATTAAGCGGGAGGTGTTTAATTTTTTCAAATGCCTTTATGAGGAAAGCTCACAGTATAGGCCCCATTTTACAGGTAATTGCTTCAAAAAAACTCTCCTCAAAATCAGCCAAATTCTTGGAAATACCTTTTACGATGGAAGAAGTTAAATCAGCAATTTGGAGCTGTGATAACTCTAAAGCCCCTGGCCCTGATGGATTCAATTTTACTTTCATAAAAAGTGCTTGGGATATTATTGGGGAGGACATCCTTTGTATGGTTGAAAATTTCTTTGCAAATGGAACAATTCCAAGTGGAGCTTTTTCTTCTTTTATTACTCTCATTCCGAAAATTGATGGAGCTGTTAAGTTAGCAGACTTTCGGCCTATTAGCTTAATTGGTTGCATGTGTTAGTGTAAGCCCTAGCCCCAATACATTGTAATAAAACACTTTAGTTAATAAATGAGGCATTTGTTTTACCAATTGTATTCCTGTGCATATCAATTGATAGAACTATCCAAGAATGTTGTTTCAGTTTAAGTTATCATGTGTGAGGCACATGGTTGTAAGACCTTGAAACAAATGAGACTTCATTCTAAATATCCCTAGTCAGTCATTGTTATGGGAATAACAAATGAATTAAGACTAGTATGCTCTCTCTGATTAGTTGAGTTCTGTCTTACGGATCATAAGGACAAAAGTGTCAATCAAAGATCATAGATACATGTTTATAACATGGTATTTGGATACGATCCACACATGAGAACACTACATGGTACAAGTCATAAGTGTTCCTCATATGCAAGTTTTGTATCGGAGTTCTTAGACCTAAAATCTCTATGAAACTCTTTATGAATTATTGTGTACTTTGACATACACCTAACGTGCTCGTAACTGAGTGACAAGTATGGGTATGCTTGGGTATGCATTGATTCATGTTAGAGAGCATGAGAGAAGTGAAGGGATTACCCTTCTCTATAAGAGAGAGAAAAATATCATCGGCCATTTGATCAGTGAACTGAGAAGTGTATGGCCATACCGAGATGTAATAATGTGCAATCATTATTTATCTGAGAGTTCAGTGTCACTGGAATATCAAGAAAGGAATTAACTTACACATGAGGATGACTTGTTCCATGCCTTATGTTAATTCTGATATTTATGGGTAAGGGACTATACAAAATTGCATTAGGTCACCAAATGCCATTTGCATTTTCATTTAATTTGGAATGCTATAATATCTTTCTAGAGAATATATATAGCCTTTGAATTAATTCATTAATTCAATTGCCAATATTAAATGGACCTATAGGATCACACACAAAGCATTGGGCTTAAAATATTTAAATAAGGCATTGAGCATTAATTTGGGCTTTTAATAAAAGTCAAGCTAATGTATGTAATGGGTATTAAATTGCTATTGGACCTTGGTCCATGAGAGAGAGAATATTCGGCCCACATAGGATTAATTTCAATTAATTAATTAAATCAATTAAGTTAATTGAGTATTAAATCCTAGTGGCATTTAAGTCAAATTAAATCACCTAATAATTACCATGTCCTAGCCGAAATTCCAAGTATGATATACAATGGAATTTCAGCACATGATTAAGTGATTGTATATTTGATTAAATATATGTTAAGGTAATATTTCAAATTAATTTGAATTTTGAATTCAAAAGTGAGTTTGAAATAAATTGTGTTACTTATCTTTAGGAAGGATTTTGAGTTTGAATCAGATTATCTAAAAGTAATTGAAATTCAAATCAAATACTTGCCAAAAAGATAATATACAAAATATAGAAAAGAAAAAGAAAAAAAAAACCTAAGATTGGTGGCTAGGTTTTTGCGTGAAACACATCTTATTCTCTCTAAGTTTTCTCTTGGCCGAAATACTCAAGGAGAAGGACCTTCCTTGCTTACTTGTGTTATTAGGCATTAAAAGCACCTAAAGAAAGTACAAGATAAAATCTTGTAGCTTTAATCATTGCCATTACACAATACCTAAAGTTGAGAGCTAGAAATCTCGGTTTTAAGCTTTGCTTGAAAGTGTGTGTGTGAACATAGAGAGGAGTGGCGTAAAGGCTGTTCCTTGGCTTTGGTGATCAAGATCTAAGGTGGATTATATCATCCTGGTTGCTGATCATTATCAAATCCAAGTCTTAAGAGCATCTAAAGTTGTAAGTTTTAAAACCCTAAAAGTGCATGTTTCGATTCTTGTTATGGAATTGTTTGATGTGTATGATCGTTTTTTGATATTTTTCCGCTGCGTTATCTACATACACATACTATGACATATTACATCAGTGGTATCAGAGCCTAAACATGCTTATTTTAGTGCTTTAGATGCATGAAATAATTAATTAAAAATCGTTACTTTTAATACATGCAATGCTGAAATTTTCTGTTTTGAGTTTTTTGCATTGTTTTGGTGTAAAAACGATTTTAATTGATTAGATAGGTATTATAATTAATATGACATGTTAATATACTGTCCTAAGATGTTCTAGGAGCTGTTATTAGTCAGATTTAATTGGTAATACCTGATGGTATATGTTAATATTAAAACTAGGTGCTTTTTGGCATGTTAATTGTTAATTAAACAACTAGTTTTGAATATTAAATGTAAAAACGTTTTTGGCATGTTTGTAAGTGGTTTTTAATGATTAAATATCAGGTCTGGACATTTTTAAAATTTGGTTTTAATTCTGGTCCATGACAATTTAATTGATTAATTTTAATATCACTTTAAACAATGACTAGTTTGTGTTTGTTACATGTTTAATCAACATTGTTTGTTTTGATTTGATTAAAATGGTAAAAACACATTTAGATCAGATTGGTACAATATATTAAATCATTTTTATGACCTTATTTGAATTATTAATTGACTCATAAAATTGATTTAAGGGTTTGTGCATTTTTGTGGCATCACATAAGCATTAAACAACTAGTTTTGTTGTTTGTTTGTTTTTATATGTATGCCGTGTATCATATATATGTTCTTCATGTTTTTTTATTTTTTTTAATTCATGTCGGTACATATTATATGTATTTTTAATGTTTATGGGCAGTATGACATAATATTAAAAATGGCAAAATTGGAAATTATACTAGAGTTGATTTATAGCACAAATCTAACTAGTTTGTGTTTTGGGCTTTTAAGAGAACTTATTCAATAAGAGGATTTAGTCCATTGGGCCTCGGCCCAGGCCCATCATAGGGTCATCTCTTAAAGGTTCAAGTACACAATTTCCATTAATGGGCTTGGCTAATTTAATTAAAATTGGACTTTGTTTGATCCATGAATGTTATGTATATTAATTTGCTTGTTTGGTGTGATAAATGGATATGCATGGTGCATTCATGGGTCCTGGGTTTTTGTAATTAATTATGGCCTGCGAGCCATTATGTATTATTGTAAAAGTTTCATTTATTTCTTAGAATAGAATTTACTTGAAGACTTTGTAAATCAAGATGAAGCCCACCGGAGTGGTGAAGCCCAACTCGAAGATTCTTGTGTAATAGTATAGAATCTTAGTTGTAGGTTTTATGGGCCCATGTTTGTCACGCTTTATTTTATGCAATTATTTATATATGCATGCTATGAATGGATGACAAAGCGTATGCCATGTAAGCCATAATAAAATGAATCCCTAAAATAGTAAGTCACAAAGTTGCCTTCCTAATTCGAAACATGTCAAGGCATCGATCATCGGTAACGTAGACTAGGAGTCCTAGATGCGCCCGATTATCTTTGTGAGGCATGAGTTGTGAATGTAGGTTGGACTTAACATGGAAAGGGATGCCCGGACCTAGGCAACTAATAAATGGGTTTGTGCTATAACATCTTAAGATGTTAGCCCATTTGATCCAAGAGTCATGTACGAGTCATGATTGGAGTTATCCTACCTAAGTAACTTAACTTGTTAGGTGTACAAGCTCAGCTTGACTAATAAGGTTGTTGTGAAAAGTGGATCTTGGCCCACATTAAATCACTAACGCGAATTATTTAAAGGGATATTAATTCGGTTTGTGGGATTATTAATAAGACCTCATTTAATCTTGCTAAATTTTATTATAGATTGAAAAATGGCATCTTCAAACAACAATTTCTCATTGCGATCGGTCCTTGAAAAGGACAAATTGAATGGCACCAATTTCATAGACTGGTCTCGAAACTTAAGGATAGTTCTTAAGCAAGAGAAAAAGTCGTATGTTTTGGATGCACCCTTGCCTCAAGAACCTGGTAGGAACGCCTCTGTGGTTCAAAGGGAAACTTTTGAGACCAAGAAGAGTGACTCCAATGATGTGACCTGTTTGATGCTAGCCACTATGGTGCCTGACTTGCAAAAGCAATTTATGGACCAAGAGGCTTATGCGATCATGGTGCACTTAAAGGAGATGTTCCAAGAGCAAGCTCGTCACGAGAGGTTTGTGACAACTAAGGCCTTAATTTCCTGTAAGATGGCTACAGGTACTCCTGTTAGTACGCATGTACTCAAGATGAAAGGGTATCTTGATACTCTTGAGAAGCTTGAGGTACAAGTACCAAAGGAATTGGCTACTGACTTGATTTTAGGATCATTGGCTGATGATTATGATCCATTTGTAATGAATTATAACATGCATGCGATGAACAAGTCAGTTACTGAGCTTCATGGGATGCTTAAGAATGCTGAAGAAAACATTCGAAAGACCAATCCCGTACTGATGGTTCAAGGGGGCATCAAGAAGGGACCCGCTAAGGGAAAGGGAAAGGGAAAGGCAAAACCCAAGAATGACCTGACTCGGCTCAAGTCAAATGGGAGTGCACCTCAGGCCCAATCCAAGCCCAAGGCACAAAAGCTCAAGGAGAGCGAGAGCACTTGCTTCCACTGCAACAAAATAGGGCATTGGAGGAAGAACTGTGCTCTCTTCAAGGAAGAACAAAAAAAGAATGGAGCCAAGGCGTCCAGTTCAGGTATTTTTGTTGTTGAAATTAACCTTTCTATTTCTAACACGTGGGTACTAGATACCGGTTGTGGTTCTCACATTTGTTCAAATGTGCAGGGGCTAAGAAATAGGAGGTTACTTGGGAAGAATGAAGTGGACCTCCGTGTGGGGAATGGAGCACGAGTTGCTGCCATGGAGATAGGCGACTATCAACTCACTTTACCTTCCGGACTTTGTTTAATTTTGAAAAATTGTTATTATGTGCCTGCTATGAGCAGAAACATTATTTCAGTTTCATTATTGGATTTGGATGAATTTGATTTTGTTATTAAAAATGGCAATGCTCATATTCATCGCCAAGGCATTTCATATGGCAATGCCATGTTGCAAAATGGCCTTTATATCCTTGATCTATCAAACAAAGAGTCCATATACAACATTAATACAAAGAGGGTTAAATCAAATGAGTTAAACCCTACTTACTTCTGGCATTGTCGTTTAGGACATGCAAACGAAAAACGCATTTCAAGACTCCACAAAACTGGAGTGCTTGGGTCATTTGACTTAGAATCTTATGATACATGCGAGCCATGTTTGCATGGAAAAATGACAAAGAGTCCTTTTAACAAGAAAGGTGAGAGGACTAATGGCTTATTGGAGCTAATACATACCGATTTATATGGACCATTAAGTACACAAGCCAGAGGTGGTTTTAGCTACTTCGTGACATTCACAGATGACTTCAGTAGATATGGCTATGTCTATCTAATGAAGCATAAATCTAAAACTTTTGAGAAATTCAAAGTGTTTAAAAACGAAGTAGAAAACCAACTTGGCAAAAGTATAAAAGCCATTCGGTCAGATCGAGGTGGCGAATATTTAAGCCAAGAGTTTGACTGTCATCTAAAGGAGTGTGGTATTATTTCACAGCTCACTCCTCCTGGAACACCACAATGGAATGGTGTGTCCGAAAGGAGAAATCGAACTCTATTGGACATGGTTCGATCTATGATGAGTCAAGCAAATCTTCCTGTCTCTTTTTGGGGCTATGCATTAGAAACTGCTGCATTTCTACTAAACCGTATTCCAACTAAAGCAGTTGAAAAGACACCATACAAGGTATGGACTGGGAAAGAACCCAATATGTCATTTCTCAGGATTTGGGGCTGTGAAGCACATGTTAAGAAATTAACATCTGACAAACTAGAGTCCAAATCCACTGTCTGCTTATTTGTGGGTTATCCCAAAGAAACAAAGGGATACTACTTTTACTCACAAACCGAGAACAAAGTATTTGTTGCTCGCAAGGCTGTTTTCTTGGAAAAGGAGTTCCTTCTCAAGAAAGACAGTGGGAGTAAAGTAGAACTTGGAGAAATTCAAACGCCACAAACTCCTATACAGGATGAGTTGGAAATGGGATCAAGTTCACAACCAATTGTGGAACAAGAACCCATTGCACAAGTACCTAGAAGGTCCGGTAGGGTACGTCAGGGGATTGAGAGATATGGTTTTCTAATCACCGACAGTGACACTATTGAGTTAGTAGATCGTGAGGATCCTACTACCTACCGAGAAGCTATTGAAAGCCCAGACTCGAAAAATTGGCTTGAAGCCATGAAATCCGAGATGCAATCAATGTACGATAACCAGGTTTGGACCTTGGTTGATCCACCAGAAGGTGCTAAAGTAATTGAATGCAAGTGGCTATTTAAACTCAAAGCTGATAAGACCTACAAAGGTAGACTAGTAGCGAAAGGTTTTCGACAAACACATGGTGTAGACTATGATGAAACCTTTTCGCCTGTAGTCATGCTCAAATCCATTAGGATCTTGCTTGCCATA
Source organism: Excoecaria cochinchinensis (assembly GCA_947683425.1). Classification (NCBI taxonomy): domain Eukaryota; kingdom Viridiplantae; phylum Streptophyta; class Magnoliopsida; order Malpighiales; family Euphorbiaceae; genus Excoecaria; species Excoecaria cochinchinensis. The sequence goes on from CANTUQ010000004.1 coordinate 50,149,285, forward strand.
GCTGCATATCATGATTATGAGATATGGCAAATGGATGTCAAAACTGCTTTCCTTAATGGAAATTTACTTGAGGATGTGTATATGACACAACCTGAAGGTTTTGTCAATCCCAAGCATCCTAAGAAGGTTTGCAAGCTTCAGAAATCCATTTATGGATTAAAGCAAGCATCCCGAAGTTGGAATCTTCGTTTTGATGAGGCAGTCAAAGAATTTGACTTCGTCAAGAACGAAGATGAGCCTTGTGTATACAAGAAGGTTAGTGGGAGCATAGTAGTATTTCTGGTCCTGTATGTGGACGACATCCTTCTCATTGGGAATGACATTCCAACATTGCAAAAGGTTAAGCAATGGTTGGGGAAATGTTTCTCAATGAAAGACTTAGGTGAAGCTGAGACAATACTTGGTATTCGGATCTACAGAGATAGATCGAATCGGCTATTGGGACTAAGTCAAGAAAAGTACATAGACAAGGTACTAAAGCGTTTTAGTATGGGAGACTCAAAGAAAGGGTACATACCTTTGGCTTTGGGAGTTCCTTTAACTAAAGAACAGTGCCCTAAAACCAAAGAGGAAAGGGACAACATGAGTAGAATCCCATATGCATCTGCTATTGGATCTATCATGTATGCTATGTTATGTACTAGGTTGGATGTTGCTCATGCACTGAATATAACCAGTAAGTTTCAGCAAGACCCTGGTGAAAAGCACTGGTCTGCTGTAAAAGGGATTCTAAAGTACCTACGAAGGACTAAGGATCATTTCTTGGTGTATGGTGGTCAGGAAGAGCTCGTCATACAAGGCTATGCCGATGCTGCTTTTCAAACCAGCACTCAGGACTCAAGATCACAATCTGGATTCGTTTTTGTTTTAAACGGTGCTGCTGTCAGCTGGAGAAGCTCAAAGCAAGAGACCGTTGCCGACTCAACTACAGAATCTGAGTATATTGCAGCAAGTGAGGCTGCAAAAGAGGCTGTTTGGATTAGAAATTTCATTTCTGGATTAGGAGTGGTCCCAAGCATCCTAGATCCATTAAAAATTTTTTGTGACAACAACGGGGCCATTGCACAGGCCAAAGAGCCCCGGTCACACCAGAAATCCAAACACATACTCAGGAGGTACCACCTGATCAGAGAAATCATTGATCGTGGGGACGTCAAGGTCAGCAAGATAGCAAGTGAAGACAATGTAGCAGATCCTTTGACGAAACAGTTGCGTCCAAATCTGCACGAAGCTCATTTGAGAGCATTCGGTCTAAGGGCTATGCCCAATTGGGACTAGTGCTAGTGGGAGATTGTTAGTGTAATCCCTAGCCCCAATACATTGTAATAAAACACTTTAGTTAATAAATGAGGCATTTGTTTTACCAATTGTATTCCTGTGCATATCAATTGATAGAACTATCCAAGAATGTTGTTTCAGTTTAAGTTATCATGTGTGAGGCACATGGTTGTAAGACCTTGAAACAAATGAGACTTCATTCTAAATATCCCTAGTCAGTCATTGTTATGGGAATAACAAATGAATTAAGACTAGTATGCTCTCTCTGATTAGTTGAGTTCTGTCTTACGGATCATAAGGACAAAAGTGTCAATCAGAGATCATAGATACATGTTTATAACATGGTATTTGGATACGATCCACACATGAGAACACTACATGGTACAAGTCATAAGTGTTCCTCATATGCAAGTTTTGTATCGGAGTTCTTAGACCTAAAATCTCTATGAAACTCTTTATGAATTACTGTGTACTTTGACATACACCTAACGTGCTCGTAACTGAGTGACAAGTATGGGTATGCTTGGGTATGCATTGATTCATGTTAGAGAGCATGAGAGAAGTGAAGGGATTACCCCTCTCTATAAGAGAGAGAAAAATATCATCGGCCATTTGATCAGTGAACTGAGAAGTGTATGGCCATACCGAGATGTAATAATGTGCAATCATTATTTATCTGAGAGTTCAGTGTCACTGAAATATCAAGAAAGGAATTAACTTACACATGAGGATGACTTGTTCCATGCCTTATGTTAATTCTGATATTTATGGGTAAGGGACTATACAAAATTGCATTAGGTCACCAAATGCCATTTGCATTTTCATTTAATTTGGAATGCTATAATATCTTTCTAGAGAATATATATAGCCTTTGAATTAATTCATTAATTCAATTGCCAATATTAAATGGACCTATAGGATCACACACAAAGCATTGGGCTTAAAATATTTAAATAAGGCATTGAGCATTAATTTGGGCTTTTAATAAAAGTCAAGCTAATGTATGTAATGGGTATTAAATTGCTATTGGACCTTGGTCCATGAGAGAGAGAATATTCGGCCCACATAGGATTAATTTCAATTAATTAATTAAATCAATTAAGTTAATTGAGTATTAAATCCTAGTGGCATTTAAGTCAAATTAAATCACCTAATAATTACCATGTCCTAGCCGAAATTCCAAGTATGATATACAATGGAATTTCAGCACATGATTAAGTGATTGTATATTTGATTAAATATATGTTAAGGTAATATTTCAAATTAATTTGAATTTTGAATTCAAAAGTGAGTTTGAAATAAATTGTGTTACTTATCTTTAGGAAGGATTTTGAGTTTGAATCAGATTATCTAAAAGTAATTGAAATTCAAATCAAATACTTGCCAAAAAGATAATATACAAAATATAGAAAAGAAAAAGAAAAAAAAAACCTAAGATTGGTGGCTAGGTTTTTGCGTGAAACACATCTTATTCTCTCTAAGTTTTCTCTTGGCCGAAATACTCAAGGAGAAGGACCTTCCTTGCTTACTTGTGTTATTAGGCATTAAAAGCACCTAAAGAAAGTACAAGATAAAATCTTGTAGCTTTAATCATTGCCATTACACAATACCTAAAGTTGAGAGCTAGAAATCTCGGTTTTAAGCTTTGCTTGAAAGTGTGTGTGTGAACATAGAGAGGAGTGGCGTAAAGGCTGTTCCTTGGCTTTGGTGATCAAGATCTAAGGTGGATTATATCATCCTGGTTGCTGATCATTATCAAATCCAAGTCTTAAGAGCATCTAAAGTTGTAAGTTTTAAAACCCTAAAAGTGCATGTTTCGATTCTTGTTATGGAATTGTTTGATGTGTATGATCGTTTTTTGATATTTTTCCGCTGCGTTATCTACATACACATACTATGACATATTACATCAGCATGTATAAGATAATTGCCAAACTTCTTGCAAACAGGCTGAAAAAAGTATTATGGGAGGTGATTTCAGAAGAGCAGTGCGCCTTCATCAAAGGCAGGCAGATTCTAGATGGGGTACTTATTGCAAATGAAATTATACATTCACTTAAAGTTAAAGGTAAAAGTGGGGTTCTCTTCAAAGTTGACTTTCATAAAGCTTTTGACTCTATTAACTGGGATTACCTTGATCACGTTATGGAGTTAATGAACTTTGGGGATAAATGGAGGAATTGGATAAAAAAAGTGCATCAGCTTAGCTAAGGTGTCGGTTCTGGTTAATGGATCCCCCATGCTAGAAATACATCTCTCTCGTGGTCTGAGGCAAGGTGACCCACTCTCTCCTTTCTTATTTCTTATAGCTACAGAAGGCTTGTCGGTGCTTATCAAGAAAGCAAGTGAGATTAGGCTCATTAAGGGAATATGTCCCCTCCTTGACAATACGAAAGATCTGACTGTCTCTCATATTCAATATGCCGACGATACGATCATCTTTTTAGAGGCAAATCTGGATTATATAATTCAGATGACAAGAGTATTAAAAGTATCTGCATCAATTTCGGGACTGACAGTGAACTTCCACAAAAGCTATCTGATAGGAATTAATGTTGATCATGAATGGCTAAAAGCTTGTGCTAATTTAGTCAGATGTAAAACCCAAAACTTGCCTTGTGTATACCTGGGCTTTCCGCTGGGAGCCAACCCAAGGGAAAAGAATATTTGGAAGCCATTAGTGGATAAATTCAAGCGCAAATTGGCTGGATGGAAGGGGAAGCATTTATCTTTAGCAGGACGGTTGACTCTCATCAAATCCACCTTGACGAGTCTGCCGATTTATTACATGTCTATCTTCAAGATGCCAAGTAGTATAGTCCTTTCCTTGCAGGCCATCATGAGGAATTTTTTTTTGGGTGAGACTGACAGTAAAAGAGCTATGAGCAAAATTTGCTGGGATGTGATTGAGAAGCCTAAGCAAATGGGGGGTCTTGGCGTGGGATCCATCACCCACAGAAATCAATGCCTGTTATACAAGTGGTTTTGGAAGCTTAACCCCAATAGTGAGTCCCTTTGGCAAGTGCTAATGTTTAACAAGTATAAAATTAGAAAATGCCTTATCCCGGAGGCCATCTTGAATAAGAAATCCTCTTGCATTTAGAGAGACATTGATAAGGCTAGATCCTTACCCTCATTTTCTAATTGTCTGGCTGTGGACGTTGGATGTGGAAATTCATGTTTATTTTGGCATGATGCATGGATTCTAGAAGTTCCCTTGAAGACTAAGTTTCTAAGGCTTTTTAGTATCTCCCTTCTAAGAGATGTGGTGGTGAGGGAATGTGGGCTTTGGAACGAATATGGTTGGGTATGGCAACTTAAATGGAGAAGAATTTTGATGCATTGGGAACTTGAATAACTCAATGAGCTCATGGTAATTCTCAATTCTGTCTCTCTTTCTCAGCACATTCTTAACAGAAAAGTGTGGACCCATAGCCCAAATGGTACATTCTCAGTAAAAGATGCTTCTCTCTTACTGTCTAAGGAGACTGGCTTGACCCCATTAAATCTAAAGGCTTATTCCCCACTTCTTTGGTAGAACTTGGCACCCCCAAAAGTGGAAATCTTCATGTGGCTGAGTTTATGGGGTAGCATAAGCACAAAATCAATTTTGGCTCAACGGGGTATTATATCTCCTAATGACAATCTCTGCCCTCTGTGTAAGAAAGAACCCGAGCTTCTGGATCATCTTCTTATTTTATGCCCGATTTCGACGGAGTTATGGTATAAACTAATCAAATGGTGGGGAAGTTACTTTTGTATTCCTAATTCTTTCTATGATTTGTCAGTCCAATGGATCAGCCTTGCCAAGGGCAAGCTTCAACAGAAAATCTGGAATATTGTCTTTTTAGCTTGTATTTGGACAATCTGGTTAGAAAGGAATGCTATTGTCTTCTCTGGCAAAAAATTGATGGCTTCATCTCTATTTCATCTTTGTCTTGCTAGAGCCTCATTTTGGATAAAAGCACACAAAGATTTAGAGGTGCTTAAGGGCCAAGAACTTTTATTATCTGCTGATGGCATAAAAAAACTCAGTTTGCCCCGTGTCAGTAAATCTAATCTGGTATGGCTCCGACCCCTTGTTGGTTTTCTCAAATAGAACACCGATGGTTCTTCCTTTGGGAACCCCGGTCCTTCTGGAATTGGAGGTGTCTTGAGGAATGTAAGTGGTTTGGCCTTATGCTTGTTCTCCTGTAACATTGGGATTGAAAATTCTATTTCTGCAGAAATTAAGGAAGTTCATAAATCCCTTCAGATCTCTACTGAGTTTCTATCTAATGTGGACTTGGAAATTCAATTCGAGCTTGACTCAAAAATCGTAGTCTTCTGGTTGAATGGTGGGGCTGATTGCAGGCCTTGGAAGATGGGAAATATTCTTAATGAGGTTAATAACTACCTCACCAAACTCAATAAAGTATCTTTCACTCATATTCAGAGGGAAGAAAATTACTTTGCAAACACACTAGCTAAACAAGGTGCATATAGAGACTCAGATTTTGTAGCCTGGTTGATTTAATTTTGTTTGGGAGCTTGAGTTTCTCTCACATCAGTACCACAATTTTAATTCTCTCCCCAATTGTTATTTCACTTTGCCTTGGCAAACTGCTTCTCGTTGGATGGATAGGATCTTTTCCTTGCTGTTTTTACAGCGTTGGTTCATCTAGTCTACTTGTTTTTAGGAGCTGTGCTTTTGCCTCGTATGGTTTGATTATCCTGTTTCTGGTTCTTGCTGTTCTGCTTTGTTCTTGGTGTGGGCTTTCTTACTGTCTCGTAGGGTTTATTCCTGCTTTGTCTTGTCGTGTGCTGATGGTTTCTTTGGATTATGTAGTCGTCTTATGTTTTCTTTCTTTAGTTCCACCCATTAATAATATATCAGCTGCTTATCAAAAAAAAAAAATATTACCTAATTCATTACTACCCAATCTTACAAAATTTCGGCAGAATCTCCCCATAAAATTTTCTATCCTCCTGCAAGAAAAAATTCTTTTTACACTTCTAAAGATCACATATCTAATTCCAAACTCCTCAATAGTTTTCATGTAAAGTTTGAATATTTGTATATATTGTTGAAGGCATAAATGCTAAGAGTACATAGACATAGAGTTTACTGAAAAGGAGGAAACCGAATAACAAGAATATCACACAGAATATTACATGAATAACAGGCTAAAAAAATATTCCTTTTACAGCCCCCCTCAAGACAATGCTTGTTGAGGGAGTAAACAAAGTTTGCTGCAAAGAAACAAAAAATGACTAGTAGGCAGTGGCTTGGTGAAGACATCTCCAATTTGATCATCAGTGCTAATAAATTTTATTTGCAATTGACCAGCCTGAAAACGCTCACGAACAAAGTGATAATCCAGCTCAATATGTTTGGTGCGAGCATGAAACACTGGATTTGAGGACAAGTAAATTGCACTAATGTTATCACACCAAAGAATAGGTGAAGAAGAAGATGAAATGCAAAGTTCATGAAGAAGACTTTGCAACCAAATTACTTCAACAGTGCCATTTGACAGGGATTTGTATTCACTTTCAGTATAACATTGAATTTGACAAGTAGATTGGTTTGTAAAGAATAAACTGTAGGAAACAGTAGAAGCAAGGTACCGAAGTAACCTTTTAACCACTTTCCAGTGAATGTCCATCGGAGGATGCATAAATTGACATAAATGATTGACAGTGAAGGAAATGCCAGGCCTTGTTATTGTAGCATATTAAAGGGCACCAATAGTTTTTCGATATAGAGTACCATCAGCAAGTAAATGACCATCAGACTTACTAAGGGTTGGCATAGTGGCAATGGGAGTTGAACAACCCTTGGCATCCTGCATACCAGTGTAACACCCTGTTACTCCCGTTGGAAGGATACCGGAGCACTACGTAAGCAAATATATATACAAACTCAAATACGATTGCAAATATAGAATTATATAGATACCGAAAGATAAAAAATCCATATATCCACATATATAATCTTATAGTTTATACAAAAAGGATTTGTAAGCCAAATACATATACCAGATATTCCTTTACAAAATTAAATTTCCAAAGTCAAAATCTGTGTATACATAGTAACAAAAGATGTACAAAAGATTCAGGAGCTAAACACAAAAAGAAATTCAAACTCCTAGTGGCCGACCTTGCAGATGTCTGACTCCAAAAAGCACCTGCCACCTACACGAAAAAAGAATCCATGCTAAGCGATAACGTTTAGTGGGGAGGAACAAAACAACATACATATATATATACATAAAACATAACACTAACGAGTTATCAAAAGAGAAAACATGTAAGCAAAATTCACTCATACATCATAGCTTCTATTTACGCACATACAAATAAACATTATTCATTCATCAGATGCATATTCATAAGTACTCAAACATGTAACTTATAGCCATATTCATATTATTGGAAGCATAATAATAGACATATATCTAAAGACACACATGTAATAGCCTGACTATTCATTTTAACTAGTGGATACGGGAGTTTGATACTGATAGGACATAGTATCAAAGCTTGTAGTGACATAAGTCACGAATCATGTAGTCATGTATACCTGAAGGTAACTCAAATCATATGGGGACCCAAACGGGGTTAACATGTAGCAGCTGTACTCACACATATCTCAACCCTAGATAAGCGCTTATCCATCCACTAACTATGACTGGTCAGGCTCAAATAGCAATTCATATGTACTCTAGTATTATTATCATATAATAGAGAATATCTCAAGTGTAATCACATAATGCATGTATACATATATTTATTGGTCAAAATTCTTAGACATATAAATCATAGACATTTAAACCCTATATGAGATGATTAATCATGTACATATAACTCGATATAAAGAATCCATAACTTTACACATGCATAAGCAAAATCATATAACAGAGGATAAAACAAGTATAATTATACAAGTATAATTATATAATTTCATGTATACTTGTATATTGATCATATGCAAAGACATGTAAATCATTTACAATTTGCCAAGAACCTAAAGCACATAATTAAATAACTCAGGTACATATACATGACATACATAAAATCATATGTGGTAAGATTACTCATGATCATATAACTTATAGTTAAAAACCTCATGACATAAGAAAACCATATTTTATACATATATATGCAAAATATTATGGTAAATTTATTAACCATAACCCTATAATAGAGACCCAAGTGCAAATTACACCTAAAAACATCTTAAAAAGGAGAAAATAGGGTTTACACGGCGGTATGGCACACCCTTGCCGCCGTGTAAGACACAGAAAAAGGACTTCTAGAGTGAGGTTACACGGCAGTATGGGGTATCCCTTACCGCTGTGTAACATGACGGACTTATCCCCTCTGTTCAGTAGCATTTTACGCAGCGGTATGGGTGTTCCTTACCGCCGTGTAAAACTACAGACCCAGAAAAATCAAAGGAAAACTTACCTGGTTTGAAAACCAACTCAACCAAAAATCAACTCACATGCATATAACTTATTTTAACCCCAAAAATCATGCATACACACTCATTCCAATGATCAATTCTTTGCATATACCATATAGAACTCATATGAAAAAAAAACAATAAACTCAAAAACAAACATCAACTCAGAAATCCATCTCACATTCATGTATACACAATTCTAAATCAACATGCAAATCACTGTAATTATATCCTCACAAATCATGTACACAAATCAATTATACTCATGCATTTTCATATACTAAACCACACAAATAACAGCAATATTTGAACTCAAAATAAGATCCGAAACGAGAATGGACAGAACACTCTCAAACAACTCCCAAACCTGGTATGAAGCTCAACAAATCCACTGACTTTAAGCTACCACCTTCCCTTTTCCTTTATCCTTTCTCCTCTCTTCAGATTCTTACAAGTAACCAACCAAAACCAAAAGCTCAGTTAACTCATAAACATAACCATATAACCCAAATCAATCCTGCGGAAGGAGAAGAAATGAAGAAGATGATGATTCAAACCACAAAACTAGTCACTTACCTCTTGAAACACTTTCAAACTCAAAACCCTAGCTCAACGTGAAGAACAACACATACAAGATATAATGCCCTAAATTAAATAAACCCGAATAGTGAAGATAATGAACCCGATATTTTAAGCGAGTAATTAAATAGTTGTGAGGGGAGTAGGTGTGCAAAATTAAATTTAAAGGATTAATTGTTGGAAATTTAATTTATTATAAAAAAAAGAAGGAAACTCAAAACTACATCATTTTGAGTCCCCCCTCCCTCATCTTTCTTTTTTCCCTTTCTTTTCTTCTTTCCTTTTTCCTCTCTCCTGATTCCCATTCCAACTTTTCCCCCTCCCCCGATCAGGTCAGCTCCTCCATCCCCATTGCTCCCTACCGTCCAGTCGCCTCGCCTCCATTCTAGCGGTGCGCCATCAGTCTCTCTTCCCCTCCTCTCCTTTTTGTGCGACAGCAGCAGCTACTGCCTCTTCGTCTCGCACTTTGGAGGTGGATTTCAGTCCCACAGACACCGCCGCCGCCGACCACCAATTTTGCCATCAACCCCCTCCTGCAGTGAGTAGTTTTAGCTTATATTTTTTTGAGTTTAAAGAGATTAATTAAGGGCAGATTTTAGGAGTTAGGGATTTGGAATTTTAAGTTTAGGAATTTGATGATCTAAGGTTAGAACAAGTTAAATTTTTGATTTTTAGGTGGTATAATCAAGTTAATTCGTAATTATAATTGAGATTTATTAAGTTTATTGTTGAATTATTGTGTGTATATGTGAAGATGAAGAAGAAATTATGAAGAGTAAGGGAAAGGAAAAATAAGTGGAGGCTTAACTTCGTTTTCGTGGAGAAGATTGAAGCTATTAGAGCCATTTTGCAAGTATCAAGGTTTGCGACCACTAAAATTCATCTTACTTAATATGTATGTTTTCTATTACATTTTAAGTAGATAGGTGTTAATTTGAAAAGATTTTGTTAGAAATAATTTCGAAACTTGTGAAATTGAGTATATATGTTAGTCTAGTGAATAAATGTGATAGAAATTAAGTGGAATAATAATAATAACAATAATAATAATATTAAGAGAGTTAGCTTATGAAGTTTTATTTGAAAATAGAGATGAATCATTAAACTTAAGACTTGGTTTGTTAAGTTTTAATAAATTGATGTGTAAATAATAACGATTATGTGATTTTGAATGTCATATGTGACTGTGAATAAAATTGGGACATCCGTAATTGATTGATTTGTTAAAATGGACTGATTTGAATTATTATTTGGGAGAGTTAGTATGAATATAATGTTGGTGTATTGGTTTGGAAGGATGATATAGTGCATTCAATTTGTTAAATTTGAATGTACTCTATCAAATATGATTATAAGTGTGTAAAATACTATAGCTATTATAATTGAGATTATTGAAAGGGAATAAATGAGATTTTTATGCCCTTAGTAAACAATAGAAACATGGGTAGGATATAATTGGCCAGCCATAGGGATGTATTTTTCTTTGGAGTGTAGGTTGGATATCGAATGTTATGTGGAGTGTTGGTTGAAAAATTTAGTATTTATGTGGATTGCCGAATAGATTTTTGAATACTTTTATTTGGAGTGTAGGATGGAATTTATTGGGTATGGGGGATGTTAAAAATTAATATTGTCGATTGGTATTGTAGGTTATTGAGAACCTACAAGTTAGAATTGAAGTGCAGAGCCCGGTATTGGCCACTTCAATCCATAGTCCCGTGTATCTACTTGATGTATTCCATCGAGTTACTATGGGCATTTTAATTTATTATGTTAAATTGGTTTCTAATATTGAGGAAGTTGACTAATTTAGTGTAATTTATTAATTTAGTCTCATGATTAAGATAACTGTGATGTAAAAATATATATATATATATATATATATATATATATATATATATATGTATGTATGTATGTATGTATGTATGTATGTATGTATGTATGTATAGTTGCAATAGCATGTTTAATTATGTACGATAGTAAAATATGTATTGTTGAATTTCATATCTGCTATTAATATTTTTCTATCACAAATTATATTTATTTATTTAAAACTTGTGGTATGAAATGTTTGGAATAAGAAATTTTAGTGGTTGCCACTAAGCAATTGCTTAGCGCGTGGAATTTTATTTCTGCGCGTAGGTATAGGATGTCAAACCGATATGCAAGCTGGAAATCTATCAGGAAGTCAGGAGAAGACCTTAACTTCAGAATAAATACTTAGGCTTATATTATTTATTTTGTTATTTTGTAGCATTGAAGTTGAATTTTGTAATGGCTTATCAGAAAGTGTTAGTTTGGAATTATGCAAATAATTCTTTTTGTTGACACTACAAAAAAACAACGATTTAGCAACTAAAAAAAAGTAGTCGCTAATTTGCGACTCAATTAAAATTCAGTCGCGAAATCATATTATTCTGATATGAATTGCAATTTAGCGACTAAATAGCGACGGAATGTGAAATTAGTCGCTAAAAATTGGTGCTAAGAAATCGCGCCTTCTTTAGCGACAAAAAATTTAGTCGCTAAAAATTAGCGACTAAATATTAGTCGCTAAACAGAACTAAAAATATTGCGACCAAATAGCGACCGAAAATGCAGTCGCTATATCTCGTGTGTGTGTTTAAAAGACCCTACAGTTCATTTCTGTCTCTCTCACCCTCTCTCCCTTCACCCATCCTCTCGGTCACCCGCCGCCGTCTCTCCCTCCCCTGCCGCCCCCTCGCTACTTTCTCTCTCTTCCCCGCGCGCCACTCTCCACCTCTTCCTCGCGCGAACTCTCTCTTGGTCACGCCCCCTTCGCGTCCCAACCGCTTCCCCCCTGCAGATCTGCAGATCTCCCACGCCGGCACTCTCTTTCCAGCCGTCGTTCGCCCCTTGCCGTCCTCCTCCCTTCGTTGAGTTCCAGATCCGCCACCTTTATCCTCGGTAGTCTCTCTTTCTTTTTCTATCTGTTAAATTGACATAGATTTAGGTTAGCTTTGAATGGTTACTGCATATGTGTTTTTGGTTGGAATTTGGTGAATTGAGTCTTGGAATGGCAAAATTGGTTGATGCAAGAGGAAGAAAGAAAGGAGGAGAAAGGCAAGGAGACAATTTAAGAATTAGAAGGGAAGAAATTGTTTACAAACGAAAGTGAAAGCTTCAAAAAGGTTAGGGATTTCTAATAATTATCCCATGTGTGTGATTAAATTGTTTGTTAAATTGGTTAATTTGCTGTGTGTTCTGTTGTGTGTATGGAAATGCAGGGGATTTCATTTTAACGCCAGTATGGGTCACAATTTTAATGAGCTTGGATTTTAACTGATAGGAGCTACTGAGTTGGAAACTTCATGGGCTGAGGTACAAAAATGCTACTCTTTATTTGCTTTTGTTACTCAAAATTCTTTATTGGTTTAGCAAATCCTTAAGTTATGTGTCTTTTGTTTGTTGAAAGGTTTAATTTGTTAAGGAAATTAGAGGCTGAAATTTAGATACCGCTACTATTTTTATCCTAATACACCTACTGCATCTCCACCATAAATTCTGAAATTCTGCATCGCCACCATAATATATATGGCAAAATTCTGTTTTTGTCTAGCTTTAGCTTAGCTAAGGAAATTAGAGGCTAAAATTTAGATTACCATAAAATTCTTCATTGATTGTGAGAATCGGGGAATATTTTAATGTTTTGATTGTGGATGCACATATATATTTATTTATTTTGTTAAAAGGGTTTTAGTTTTTAAGTAATGTTAAGTACTGTTTAGTTTAGTTTAAATATCAGATCTGTTGATTTTTGCAGTTTTCAATTTATTTATATTCTTGGTTTATCAGAATATAGGACATTGAATTGATTAAGTAGCAAATTAGAATCGGCAAGTAGTTTACAAAGTTATGTTTGTTAAATATCAACTTTTTTTTTATGTTTGTTAAATATCAACTTTTTCCATTGTTAGAGCTATTTTTTAAATTTTTTTTTGACGGATGAGAGCTGGCACAGATGATGCAAATAGCTTGCTTGAATGCTGTTTTCTGATGTATCAATTAGTTGTGAAAGGAGTGAAATGGTATATTTACTGTGGTAAATTAGCCAATAAGGGACTCTTCTGGTTAAGTGAATTGTTTAGTTAGCATATAGCTGGTGGGAAGAACAAGTTACATTTGATACTGTTCCAGTTGATAAGGAAATAATTTGTGCAAATGTATCAAAAGTTTCAAGTCCCTACATTAAGAAATGGAGCAGAACAGAATCCATTATGCATTGTATAATGCTTGTTTTTGGGATTTAGCTAATGAAAGTATGTGTAAGTATGCAAGTTTTTTGTCAAATTATTATATGCTTTTACATAGCATTCTTCAACTTTTTCTTTTTTGCAATTAGTGGGGTTAATGTATTTAACTTGTGTCATATATGCTCTCAAGAAGTGTGATGGAATGGCATAATTAGTTTTTCCTTAATAGGAGATTTTGTATTTAAATATTAATTACATTATTTGGGGATTGAGTTTGTTTTATTATGGCTTTTGCATTCAGAGGTACCCACATCTTTTAATCCTTTTGCATTTTTAATTTGGCATTTCCATTTCTCTGGAGCTGTGGTGACCACGATTCCAAATTGGCCCAAAAGTAAAGTGATGAGAATTGTTGGTTTGAAAAGGAATATTGCAGATCAACTAATGTGTGATTTATTTTTACTAAGTTGTACATTTTGCTATGGTACTGTCTTGTTAATTACTATTAGATGACACTATAATCCATATTTCTTTGCTTGTCTTAGAGTTGGTATTGTCTCTCCAAGATAGCAGCAAAGAGGGCGGCTTTTGAGTAAGCAAAACAAAGTGGGCTATTGTTTTGGGACCTCTTCTACAGTCCACAATGAATGCTAGCAGCATGGATATAATTATATTATGTGATCTTAATATTCAATTGTTATATGCTCATATTGTCTTGATGTTTCTGAGAACGTTTTGTGGCCTGTGGTCAAAGTAAAAAGTTATGTTCAGTATGTAATTATAGTTTTAGGATGAAATTATGTGTTTGAAAGATTACAATTTGAATACTGTAATTGTCTAATTGATATGTAATGAATAAGTCTTTATTTTAGAAATAAATTACCACATTTTGCTGATGTCCATTTTCATTCTCGAAAATTGTATAATTATTATTTACATAAATTAAATTAAATTTAATTAAATTTTGGATGTAATAATAATAATAATAATAATAATAATAATAATTTGAAAATTACAATAAAAAATTAAATTAAAAATTATAATAAAAAATTAAATAGAAAATAATGTTGAAAATATTATATTTTTAGCGACGGATTTTTCGTCGCTAAAAATTTTTTAAAAACTTATGGCGACTAATTTTAGGGGTTATTTAGCGACGAAAATTTTATTTTATAGCGACTAATATTTAGTCGCTATTTTTAGCGACGGTTTTATGTTTTAGTCGCAAATTTTTTGCGACGGCGCTAATAGCGACAGTTAGTCGTCTCGTCGCTAAAAATGATTAGCGACGAAAATTGCCTTTTTAGCGACGGACACCGTCGCTAATTCCCTTTTTTTTTTGTAGTGTGATGTTTATCAAAATTGGAAAATGTTGTATTTAAATACACGTAAAAGTTGATGGATACCTTGGTTCTTATTTGGATATATGTAGAATTTGAGACGTGTAATTATTTCAGATGTAGTGTGATATTTGAGGAGGTTGGGATATTGTGATGGTTTGAGGTTGGATGGAGTTGTGATACTGTGGTTGTTGATATAGAAGTGAAAAATTTTATTGTCTAACAGGGGGATAGTGACTCGTATAGGGGAGATTCTATCCGATTTTCTGTAAAATTTGTAGTGATTTGGAGATAAATAAGTATAATGTTAATTATAGGTTTTGATATTTAGGATATCGGATAGTGCAGCAAGTCGGGCAATATTTGGTATCCGGATTCCTTTAGGGCCGAGTACCGGGTGTTACACAAAACTTGAGAGCAGAAATGGAGAAGAGAAAGAGCAAGAGAATGTGAGAGAGAGAGAGAGAGCAGGAAAGAGGAGCAAGAGCAGATAGTTTATAAGGGAAGCTAAACTTTCTGCCTTCCCTCTCTCTACTCCTTTCAAATCTCCATTAATGCACCCAACAACCTAGCCACTAGTCACCCATTCATTGGACCTCTCTATTATCTTTCTTGACTTTTGCTTTTAGTCCTTATAAACTCTCTTATAAGTCCTTACTTAATTACCAAATGGTCACTCCATTAAATACTTTACATAACTCTTCAATTAAGCCCTTAATTCACTTGCATATTTTACCAAAATACCCTTAATGTCCAATTAAACTTGCTATATCTAACTAGGCCATATTTGGGATGTGACAACCAGTTTGTTCCAGCAGATCGTAGAGATATTTTTGCTGATTCGAGAGGAGACTAGCAGAGGTACGAGTAACTTCAATGCAAAGGAAATAGGACAAATCGCTAAGATCCTTCATAGGAAATTCACCTTGTAAAGATGTGATGAAAGATCGAATGGTCTTCAAACATGATCCTATAATCACAATATCATCTACATAGACAAGTAAAAAGACATTAACAAAACCATTAGCAAAGATAAACAAAGAAGAATCAGCTTTGGAGGAACAAAATCCAAGTAACAACAAAAAGATTTTCAATCGGTCAAACCATGCCCGAGGAGCTTATTTGAGGCCATAAAGAGAACGAGCAAGTTTACAAACATGGTATAGTTTTGAGGAATCAGTAAATCCCCGAGGTTGTTCCATAAAAATATCAACATCCAACTAGTCGTGTAAAAAAGCATTGGAGACATCTAACTATTTTATTGGCGAAGCTTGAGTAGTAGCATAAGCAAGAACGATTCGAATTGATGTTGCCTTCACGATAGGGCAAAAAATCTCTTTAAAATCAATGCCAGGCTGTTGGTGAAATCCCTTAGCTACCAAACGGTCCTTGTAACGGTCATACTTCCATCCAGTTTTCGCTTAATATGAAAACTCATTTATTTCCAACAATATTAGCATTATGCAGCTTAGAAACCAAGGTCTATGTTTGGGTAGTGTGAAGAGCATCGAGTTCAGCTCTCATGGCAGATTGCCATTCAGGGTAGGATTTAGCTTGAGAATAGGTGACGGGTTCAATTTGAAGGTAGTCAATTTTTGGTTTGATGAATGGTGACTTAGAGAGAGAAGAATTAGAAGCAAAATTTGATTGTCACTTAGCAAGAGTGGAAGAACGGAGAACCATAGGATGAGAAGTTTAAATAATCAATGGGGGTATGCTCTGTTTTGCATTTCTGGTTGCTAGTGGGATATAGCTTGGGTATATTGTTTTGGATGGCAGTAATGAGATAAGGCTGGCTTTGATCACATCAGTAGGCTAGAGAAATGGATACTGTGGAATACTGGTTTCAATATTATACTAAAAAAGGATCTAAAGTGAAAATTCTATATTTCGAGATTGAGGTCTGCAATTGGGATTCTGCAGGCCCTGTGGTTATGGTGACCTTGAAGAATTGCAGAAACTAGACTAACAGGTTCTCCGAGCGGCTGCTGCTTTGTAATATTGATTTTGGTGATTTTATAAGGTAGTGTGGATTAAGTCTATGCTTCTGAAGGTGGGGTTTTGTCGATTTTGGTGTTCTAAAAGATGCTATTTTGGATGGTTTGTTGTTTTTATAGCCCGCTAGGCAGTTTGTCCTATTGTACTCTTCTCTTTTTATTGTATTTCATTGGCTTATCAAAAAAAATGTACATAGATAAATAAACAAATAAATTAAGAAAGATAACTAAATGTATGAATATTTAAATAAATAAATAAATTATAAATAAATAATAAATGAGAAATAATAATAATAACAACAACAACAACAACAACAACAACAACACATAATGGGAAAGACATAAAAAAAACAAAAGAAGGGGAAAGAAAAACGGGAAGACCAGGGGCGAGCAATCCGGGGAGAGAGAGCGGGGGGGGGGGGGTGGGGGGGGAGCGCGCGACGGAGAGCGGTGCTGGCGATGACTAGAGGCGGGGCTCACGGCCACTGCAACGCCGACCAGCCCAGTTGGTTCTGCCTCTGTCCACAGTGTCGCTTCTACTTTGTTTTCAGGAGAGAGAACTGAAGCTGCTTCGCCCCGTTTCGGCCAACTCCGGTGGTGGTTGGCGGCACGGACAACACCACTGGACTCTCGACAACCAGGCGAGCCTTCCAGTGCCAATAAATCCTCCCCAATCGCCGAAAAAAGAGAGATCGAAAGTGAGAAAGACGAGACTGTCAAGGGAGATTTCGGCCAAACGACGCGATAGGTAGGTGCATGACCAAATAAAGAGGAGTCCTGACATCGTGCGTTACCCTTCGGTGATGGTGGTGTGCCCCAGTGCAGCTCTGGAGACCGACAAAGGTATGTTGTTATGTATTCTATTAATTTTCATCAAATTGGTTTGATTTAGGGTTATGTAGATTAGGGGTTTTGTTGTTTAATCCATAATTAACTGAAATTGAAGTTAGAATTATGTGTAGGGATGTATTTATTAAAGTTTTGGATGGTTTAAACAAAAAGAAAAAAAAAATTGAATGGTCATGTTCTCTTGGTGGCCGAAATGCATGGTTGATGATTACAGGGCTTCTGTTTTGGAGTCCATTAAAGAGTGGATTAATCTTGTTCTAATTCATTGCATGTACAGTATGTAATTCAATTAGTTGCGATGATGTATAATCAAAATGAGAATGTTAAGACAAGATAAGCAATAACAAGTAATAAAATGAAAGGAAAATTTTGGATTAATTCACACAAATAATGCATGTTCTGAACCTTCTTATGCTTGTCTGTTTCGTTGAGTACATATTGTTTGCTACTGGGGAAAGAGGGTGAATCTGATTGCTCTTTTGCTAACCGTCTTTCTTAGTTACAATTTGAAATGGAAGCAGTTGAGGCATTCATTTACAGACTGCCACTTATTTGTAACTGTGGCAATCATACTTCTATTGAATAATTATTAATAGATGATTACCTACTATAAACTCGCTTCTGTTGCTGCCAAATATTCAACAGAGTATCACCAAAAACTCCGCAACATCGGTATGATTTTAACTGCTGATTTGGCTTTTCTTCCCCTTGCAGACTCTAAATAATTTCTATTGTATAATATTGGGAGGCTTGGCAATGGAGCATCTAGTATTCGGGTTCTTGGATGGTGCACTTGATGAGGTAGAAAATACATTACTTATTTTACTTTCACATCATTTGCTAATTGATTGGCATCTTTATGGTGTTTCTTATTTGTTCTTCTCATATTGTGCAAGTAATATAATTATGGCTACCACCCAGAAGCAAGGGTTGGGCTAGAATTTGATATTAAGGGGACAAATTTAAATAGTTTTTTTTAGAAGAAAAAGGTGTTTGCATGTGTAAAAAAGGAGTTTAGCAAAATGATTATTTTATATCAAATATCTTTTACATAAATGAAAATTAAAAAATATATATATTTTCTCTTTACGAATATTCATGCTTGGACAAATATGTTTTTCATTGTTAATCTTGATAAATATCTTTCCAAATATATTTGTCACCTAATTAAACAATCTGATACTCATTGAATTGCAATTATATTATGCAAATTATTATTTATATTTTTATAGCGAAAGATAGCCCTTTGATGAACTGATAGTATCAAAGCCGAAGTTATGAATTTGTGAAGTACTTACTTAGGTTGAATTTGTAGAATATCTTTGATTTTTAAAGGGGTAATGTTTGATTTTTGTCCAAATTGAGGCTAAATTAAGTAGAATCAAGTGGGCATGTTTAATATTTATTCAAGTTGAAGTTGGTTTAAGTTGAATTAATGGGGCATATTTGTTTTTTTAATTTATTTTTTATGATGGAGCCAATTGTGACAGGTTAGTAGAATTATGAACAACAATAATGAAAGTTAGGTTTATTTGTTTACTAATATTAGATACAAATAAGGCAATTAGTGTTGAAAATGCAGAATTTTTTTTTCAAACTCATAAAATGCTAGTTTAATTTTTCACTTTGCTTTGTATGAATTAGTTGCTTTAATTTTATTTTATTTGCTATTTGTTGTTAACTTTAATTTTATTTTTTCTCATAATTTATAAATTAGGTGGTTTGTGAAATAATTAAAAATTCAAAATGGTGGCGTTCCGTGGATATTTCAAAATTTTATAACATGTTTTTTGGTTGTAATTTTTAAATATATTATGATTATGGACATGAGTGTTTGTATTATTTAATATGATTTTAATTATATGTAAATTAATTTTTAATTTTATTTTATTAAAGAAATTTGGATATTTTGAGTCTATAATATTATATTTTTTAAATTAATAGTATTGTTAATAATATTGCATAATTATTATTTACATAAATTAAATTTTTGATCTAATAATAATAAAAAAAATTAAATTCAAAATGAAAAAAATTAATATTTTTAGTGATGGAATAGCAATGGATTTTTCGTCGTTAATAAATTTTTTAATATTTATGGCGACTATTTAAGGGATTATTTAGCAACGAAAATTTTATTTTTAGCGACGAAATTTACCGTAGCTATTTTTAGCGATGGTTCTATGTTTTAGTCGCAAATAGCGATGGATTAGTCGTGGCATCACTAAAGGTAATTAGAGACGGAAAAGGCTATTTTAGCGACGGAAAATGTCGTCGCTAAATTGCTATTTTTTTATAATGAAAGTCATTTTGAGGTAGAGCCGCCACTACCAAAAGGAAAATTATAATGCGCTTGAAGACCTTGTGCACCTGAAGGGCCAACTTCATCATCTTGTGCGGGTGATGCAGTAGTGGTATTCACAAACACATTTAAGAAGAAGTAGTCGTGGAAATATTCCACGACGTCGCTTTGATATTGAAGAAGGTGAAAGTTTCTTGATCACACCACAAGATGAAGAAAAGCCTCAAACAGTTTATGAAGCTCTTTCTTGTTATGCTAAAGATAAGTGGTAGATATAAATGGAAGAAGAAATACAGTCTATGAGATCGAACCAAGTTTGAAAATTAGTGGATCTGCCTAAAGGACGAAAAACTATTAGAAATAAATGGGTCCTTAAGATAAAGCACAAAACGGATGGGACAATAAAAAGAGATAAGGCTCGCCTTGTAGCTAAAGGATACACTCAACAGGAAGGAATTGATTACGAAGCAACATTCTCTCCTGTTGTGAAATTCACTTTAATACGTCTTATTCTAGCCATAGTGGTGTGTTTGATTTGGAGTTACATCAAATGGATGTTAAAAATGCATTTCTAAATTAAGAACTAGAAGAACAAATCTACATGGAACAATATAGGTTTCGTAGAAAAAGGGCAGAAACACAAAGTGTGTAAACTGTTAAGATTAATTTATGGTCTGAAACAATCTTCTAGACAGCGGTACATCAAATTTCATCAAGCAATTATATCATATGATTTTGAGATTATTGATAAAAATCATTGTGTGTATGTTAAGAAATCCAAGATAAGTTTGTAATCTTATCACTTTATATTGATGGCATATCATTGGCTTGAAATGACAAGGAGTATCTAATCACAGTAAAGAGTTGGCTATCTTTAAATTTTGAAATAAAGAAATTTTGAAATAAAGGACATGGGTGAAGCAGCTTACATGCTTGGAGTAAAAATAGTTAGAGATCGTTCCAAGAAACTATTATCTCATCACAAGAGCTATATATTAAGAAAATTCTTGAACGATTTCATATGCAAGACTGTAAGATTATATATACTCCTATAGCTAAAAATAAAGGTTTGAGTCAAAGATTATATCCCAATACTCTAGAAGAAAAAGAAACAAATGAAAAGGGTTCCTTATTCTAATGCAGTTGCAAGTTTTATGTATGCCATGATGAATACGAGATCAAATATTTATTTTGCTGTTGGAATGGTGAGCAAATATCAATCAAACCCTAGTCGAACCCATTAGAAAGCTGTTAAAAGGATATTGAGGTATCTTAAAAGAACTACATAGTATTGATTGTGTTAACAAGGAAATAATATACAATTAATAGGGTATACAGATGCCGATTGGGGAGGAGATTTAGATAAAAGAAAATCTACCTCTGGATATGTTTTCTTGCTAAATAATGGAGCTATCTCATAGAGTAGCAAAAAGCAAACATGTATAGCCTTGTCTACAATGGAAGCTGAATTTGTATCACTTTCAGTATCAGTATAAGAGGTAGTTCAGCTTAAAAGATTTATAAAACACTTGGGAGTAAATAACGATGCATCGAACTCAATGTTGGTGAATTGTGATAATCAAGCTGCAATTGCATTCACAAAAGATCCCAAGTATCACTCTAAGACCAAACATATAGATACCAAATATAATTTCGTGAGAGACAGGATTGCACATAAAGAAATGAAAGTACAGTATATACCTACGCAAAAGATAGTTGCAGATCCTTTTACAAAGCCCTTAGCTAGAGATCTGTTTCAAGAGCATTTTATATCTTTAAGCAGGCGTAGATTGTAATTAAGTTACTGTTTTTCTTAATAAAGATATTTTTCAATTAATGACATATTTAATTTGAAGCATCTATATTTCGATATACTTAATGTATACTATAAAAGGTATGTCGGACAAAAAGATTGGCCTTTTCACATAGGGAATCGCTTATATGGTTTTTGTAATCATAGATATGAGATCGTTTTGAACTTATAAAGAGAGATCTAGTTCAAAATAAAATCGCCTTAATAGTGAATCAAGATGAGATCACCAATAAAATAAGTGTAATGATTCAAAAAATAAACATTAACCACTATTCATTTTTTATTTTGTCTTTATATGCCAAGTGGAGTCTTGTTGATTAAAAGTTAAAAACTCAAGTTAAAATACTGAGCGTATTTTAAACTATCACTTAGATGGTATTTTTTTTATAAGCAATAAGACATACTATCCAAGTGAAAAGGAGAAGAATACCGTAGCATGTGTTTCATATCACATGTGCAAATTACGACCGATGAGAGTTACAAAGTTAATAATCTCAACTTTGATATTATGTGAGATCCTAAAAATTATAAGTAATCTTATTTGGTACCTTTAAGACTTTTTGTCTAATTTCAAAACTTGAATTTAATGATTGCTATCTTAGAATGTTGCCAAAATATTATGAATGATTCGACTTATAAGAACATTTCTAGAAAAGCAAATTAAATAAAAGTTGAAGAAGTCAAGAAAAAAGGAAGATCATTGGTGTATATATATATATATATATATAATGATTAAACAAATGAGATCAATGAGAAATAAGTGTGTAATAAATGATATAAGGTACTGTATACTAAAATACGTACTCTAAAAGGTTCTTTTATTCGAGAAATTATAACTCCTAATAAATTATAATTAAAGATCTATCGATGTATGCACTGATCGCACAATATATATGTGAAGTATGAATTATTTGCAGAATGAAATTCAGTCCCATTTTGTGCAAGTGGGAGATGTAAGATATATCCACCCATGATGGATATATATTAGTGTAAAAATAATTATAATAATTATATATTAATAATTCTTCTATTGGTTCAAAATTAAGGGCAGTTATTTGTAACTACCCTCATTACATATAAAAGGAAGAAGTTGTGTAAAGACACAATACTTCAACATATATGTAATCTCTGTAAAAATCAAAAGAAAAACATTAATTGGGGGATTGAAAAAAAGAAAAGAAGAACACTATGCAAAGTCAAGATACACATATATGTTGTGATTCAATTGAAATAATTTTTTATTGACTGAAGTGATTATTTTGTTGATTAGTGTTAATAATTTAGGAATCTTGGAATTAATTTTATAGAAGTTAGTGTTTTATATTTTCTAACAAATATGACACGGAGTAGGTGATGGATAGGATGGAATCGTGTGTTAGTGGACTCGTCGAAAGGAGTGCCCTGTCAATCCGATCAGACATCCTGCAAGCTTTATCTCTTTGAGTCTCGTTATCACTTGTGTGTTCATGCGCCAAGGCTCGGAGACACGGTATTGAAGAGGCGTTGGGCCTCGGTTTTTATCAAGTATTTGGATTTTGGGCCGATTTTGACTCAAGTCCAGTAAAAAATAATATTGTGTATTATCACTTACCAATTTAGCCTTTAATCAAGCAAGCATTTTATGTGACATTATATTATTCTTTCTATGTACGTTTGCTTCTGTTTGAAGATTCCGTTAATTTACTACTTGTCATAACATTTTGATGTAATTTTTATGCTTCTTCTGTCATAAAAAATAAATAAATAAATAAGAAGAAGAAGTTGTTTAAAGTACATCAAATACTTTCATAATTAATTAAATCTGAACTATTATATATTCTTCTTCTCTTTATCTATAAACATTAACATATTCTGTTAGAGAAAAATTTAATTGCTATCTTGAATTTTTATTTTGAATTGTAAAATTTTTAATAAAACAAATCATAAAATAACTTTACAGACAACATGTAACACTTAAAAAGAAAATTAAGGAATAATGTTTCGAGTATTTTTATTCTCTTTCATTATCCGATCCACCTTAATTTACCATTTTGGAATCTCAGATCTTTTACAATCATAAAACTGAAAACGATTTTGATAATTATGAACTTACCGTGATATGGGTCTGGAGTGTCCAATATGCACTTGTCACACACTTATTAATGCCATTAACGTCATAATATTCCTCTCGTGATTCATGGGCGATGGCTGTCTTCCTTTGATAGGCAAAGTAGAAAGAAAATATATTTTTTGAACGTAAAAGTAGAAATACAATACAATAATTGATTTAATTTAAATTAAATTAAAAAGTTAGTGGAGAGTGTCGTTTATGAACTTCACTGAGAAAAGTACATAAAATGTTTAAATATTATTATTATTATTATCAAAGTGGAGGATGTAATTATCCTGTCTGGCAATTATTTACAACAAAGAATATCTGAAAAATCATAAAGTTAGAATTACATAGTAGTCAATGGATAAAGGTAGACATTTGCATCTAAAGATAAGAGCGATGTTTGTTAAAATTAAATTTTGGAATAACTATTAAAAAAAAAAATCAATTCATAATTAAAATCTTATTATTTAAAATGTAATAATTAGGATGGCCCTAGTCTGTGGCTGTTACAGGAGTAAAATCTGGTTGCGCCAAGGGTTCATCCTTAAACATTTGTAAGAGGTTACCAGTAGGAGATTTATAAATCAATCTTTATTCTTAATGAAATCCTATTTTTATGTCAAAATAATAATAATAATAATAATAATAATAATAATAATAATAATAATAATAAATCTCACTCTGAGAATTAGTTTTTGGACTTAAATTATATTTAAGTTCATTTATTTAAGAAAGTATTAGAGTTACCCCTCTTATAATATTAGGCAATTCTTGTATTGTTCGTCTCTCGGGATTTTACCGACCGAGGCTATTCTTATTTTTTGATACTTGATATCACGATTTTAATTGTTATTTGTTTTTTCAAGGCAAAGTAAATAACTATTTCGTGTAATTTACCTAAATTTGTAATACATATATTCAATAATTGATTGGATTGATATACACAAAATACCTTTTTTGGATGGTTTTAATTTTGTCCTGTTAGGGTATTCCAAATGAGTTTAGTGTTGGCCTTCATCGGCAGTGGTTTTAGACCTTCAAATGTTATCTTTGAAGAGGTCATTTTGGAGGTTGATTTCTTTAGCTTGGGCTGGCAGCTTCTCCCATCGACCTTTGGCTTATTACAGTCGGGTCTTTGTTGAGGCACACATATAAGGCCCTGGGATTGATGTCTAGGAGATTTATTGACTTCTCTTTCTCTCATCAGTACCCCGAGGCTAACATTTGGGTGATTTCTTGACTTTTATGATCCATAGCGTTTCCCATTTTTCTTTGGCATCCATGTTTGTTGCTCAAAGATATTTGATCTTCAATGATTGGCTAGGACTTGGCTTCAATGGATAAGACTTTTTTGTGAAGTCTTTTTGCCCTTTTACCACATTTTGATTTTTAGGGGTGGCACTTCAATGGGAAGTTGTAATATTGGAGATTTCTCTCATTTTACCCTTGTTTTCTCAGGAGCTTCCTCTGCAATAAGCATGCCCCGATAAGATGCTTTCGTTGCCCATAAGGGGTCCTAGAGTTCTGCTTGCTAAGACGACTGTGCTCAGGAAGAGCGAATATTCATTTCGTCTTAGCTTGGGCTAAGCGTATGCTTTTTCGTCTTAACTTGGAATAAAATCCTCTCGGTTTCCTCAGATAGGGTATGTCTCGCGACGTTTCTTTCGCTCCTCTCGATGTCTGAAGGAAGAACGACTCTTGCAATTTTTTTTTTGGGAGGCATGCGACATCTCTACTTCGCGCGCATTTTGTGCAATATTCCCTAAAAGCCTCGTTTCAAGAGTTTCTCTATTTTGCCTTTCAATGCTTTGCATTCATCAGTCGTGTGGCTAATGTCTTTATAAAAATCACAATATTTGCTCCTATCTCTTGGGGTAAGTATGCGATCGGACAGTTTTTTCAGCCATCTTATTTGTCTTTTGCCTCTCATCCGTTGGAGAATCTCGATAGGGCTGGCACCTGATACTTCGATATTTTCAATCAAACTTTCATTGTGATTTTTAGTCACCTCCTTTTCATATTTCACTCGCCTTACCTTATTCAATTGTTGTCTAGTCGCATTGAGTGGAAATTGCAGCCGATCAAATATACTTGGTGGAGATTGTAATTGATCGTCCATACTTGGCGAAAACTAGGACCTTTTGGCCAGAGTTTGTCTTTTTCTATTAGCGAGAATAGTTTCGTCCAAGGGAATGAATAACTATGCTCTTTTCATTATGCCGCTTATGTCTGTCGGGAGTTCGATTTTGAGCGACTTAGATAGGGGAAAGCTCTTAGTATTTATATGCAGCATTTCTATCGCCTCTTTAAGTTGGATGCGTCCGTTTTCTATGACAAGTGTCTGGAACCTTTCCATGTAGTCTCTGAGACTTTCATAAGGTTGCTAAGTCAAACCACACGAATTATCGAACTTCTAGGGTCGAGTAAATTTTTCTATGAAAAGCTCCTTGATTTGTTCGAAAGAAGTAATCGAACCTTGGGGAAGGTTTTGGAACCATTTTAACGCCACATCTATCAAGGTTGTGGGAAAAACCTTACAGAATATCCGACCGTTAGATGAGCACATTGCGATTTGCACTAAGAACTTATAAAGGTGAGCCTTTGGATCTGTCTTGCCCGTATACTTCGACATTTATATTCTCATGAATCCTAGAGGCAACTTTATTTCTCTGATTTCTTGACAGAGGGGGAGAGTAACCTCATTATTAAGGGGCATGTATTGAGTAGAATCATATGCGTGAGAAGGATGACCAGCGAGGATAGGGGTGTTTCCTTCAGAGAACAACCTTTCTTTTCCTTTGTTCCTACAATCCGATTCGTGACAATGAGCCTTACATTTTTCATCGCAAGCCGAGTCTCTAATTATGATTCCTTTTTCTCGCCCTCTATCTCTCATCCTCTCATTACCCTTTCTGCTTCAAACTATGAGGCCGCTGGACCTCTTGGATGGACCGTGCAAGGTTTTTGCTAAAATCTGTGAAAATGGACTGTACGCTGTCCACGATGCTTCAAGTTTCAGAGCACCCTTGAGGTTCACTTAATTCGTCCGGAGACATTGCCTTGTTATGATCTATGTCAGATGAAAAGTCTGGATCAGACTCTCAATGAAAGCACCAAATTATAGTCCAAAGAATACCAAAATAAGGAATGTCACGTGGCTGGATGGGAGTAGCCATAGGATAGATCGGATCGGGGCAATACGCACGGCCTGCAAAAAAGGCTAGCCCGATCGGGTTGGGCGTTAGTTTTTCGAAACTTAAGTCAGAAAGGACTTTTAAAGAGAGAAAGTATGTGAAGAGAGAGAAAGCAATAGAGAGAATTTCTTATCTTATGGATGCCAGGATCCTCACCTCTGGGGTATTTATAGAGACTTAGAAGAAGCATTTGAGTGTCCTGCTCTATCATCAGAGTAGGTAATTTACAAGAAATTTGACTTTTTGTGACAAATTTTTTAATGACGCATAAAATTTCGTCACTAATTATAACTTACAACGACGAATTTTTTAAAATGTCACCATACTATTTATTACTTGTTTAGCATATTTTATAGGTGCTAATTTTCGCAAGTATATGGTGTACCGAAATAGTACAAAAGATATCGATCCCACAAGAAATGTGATTTTTACTCACTATTACTACTTGATTTTAATTTTATTTACAATGATCATTAATTTGTTGGTTAAATCTAAACTACTCTATTAAATAAACTAATTAAACCTATTTCATGTTAATCGAAGAAGAAAAAATATATAATGAAGAACTTAAAATAATGAACTTGATACATCAATCCAATTAATAATAATCATCTTTTCATGCAAGCCAAGTTGGAGTATATTTCTAACTCATTCTCTCGACATGAATTAGAATGCTCAAAGTATACATTTAAAGCACTAACTCCTAATTCTCATTAATGAATTAGTTAACTCTAATTACATACTCTAAGATTATTTACCAACCTATAACAATTATCGCAACATACTGATCTCTCTAGCTATGTTTTGATAATGAAAATCTATTAAATTTAAGTTGAAATGATCTCTTGACTCTATCTTAACTTATAAAAATCATGCAATTGTACTAATAGAAATTCTGCATTCAAAGACTCTTAAAATAGATGGAAGTAGAGAATAATAATAACATTCAAATTCATTGAAAAAATATTCATTTATTTATAGAGAAGAAATACAAGATAAGAGTATAAGAAAGAAATCTCTCAACCTTTTCCCAAACTCTTGTAACAGATTTTCTTCTCCTTGATCTTCTTCTTCAAAACATAAAAACTAACTAAGAAATTTAACTAAGAGAAACTGTTCTTCAAAACTACAGAAAACTACTTAATAAAAATTCTGTCTCCCTTCATTTACGATTGAAAATAATATATAAAAACATCTAAAGATTGTGTTCCTTCAAGTGTCTCTTCAAAAAGTTGCAAATCTTGGTGAGAAGTCATGCCTTTTCAAAGCATTGTTTGAAAAATTCTATCCAACATTCCTCTCTGTCGTGCTCGCGACAGTGCGCGCCTGAATCTTCGCTCACTCTCCTCGCGCTGGCTTTCTCTTTGACTTGTCGCGACCTCGCGACAGGCTCTCTTTCTTCCTCCTTCTTGTACTCTCTTTCTTGGCGCCTTCTGTCGCGCTCGCGGCAATGTCGCGCTTGCTACAGAACCTCCTCTTCTTTAGCTCATTTTCTGCTCCTTTCTTCTCTTTTCACCTCTTTTCTCCTACACACACAAAACTCACACAAACACATAAAACATACCAAATTCTAACACAATTAACTACACATAATTAATATTTCACCCATAAAATATGGATTAAATATGAGCTATTTAGGCTCATATCATTACTGTGACGAAATTATCTTGTGTTATTTTATGTTTTAATTTTTATCACTAATAGATTAATTTTGTGATGAAAAAATATTTCGTCATGGTTTCTTTAGGAGGGAAAATTTTCCACCTTTTTTTTAGGAAAAAAATTTAATGACAAGATAGTAACTTATTACAACGTATCAAATCATCACAAAATATTTATTTTTTGTGACGAATTACTTTTGTCATAATTAAATAAATTACTGACGATAAAATCAGTTCGTCACAAATAAGATATCGAGATAAAAAGAAATTTCTAATTATTTTTTTTTTTGAAAAAATTTAGTTATAAAAATAATTTTATTTATGACTGATGGATATGGGAAAAATTATAACAAATATAATTTACATGGAGGTAACATAAAATAATGATACCTACCTCTTGTAGCGCAGAAACTCGTTGCGAAAGCGTCTACCAAGATCCCGTTTATTTTTGGTCACTGGCCGGGCTTTTATCCACGTGTGGGATAATATGAACTATTCCACAATCTAAAAGCCCCTAAAAATTAAGACATAAAATATGCGTGAGTGGGAACGAGCAGTCTTGCGGCGTGTACGTTTTCTCGTTATCAAATTATGAGGACCTCACCTCTATTTATAGAAATCCTAAAAACTAGAGTCCTAACTCTAGTTTAACTCAGACTCTTTCTTAGATAGGATTTGGTAATTTTAATCAGATTAAATAACTCAATTTAATCTGGATTGGAACTCAATCCATTATAGAGTCATGGGCGTACCCAAACTCTATCATCTCTCACTCACACATGACGGAACGCATTCCATTCTTAATCTTCAGTTATACTGGCAAATAGATTATGTGACTAGTATACCTCGAGAGCACTAGTTCTATACACCTGTTAGGGATATATAGCATCTCGTAAAAACAAGATCATCTTCTTCATGTATGCCTAACCCTAGATTGCCTTCTCACATTCATTGTTTTAACTCATGATCTCATAAAATAATTTTCGTGTTCACTATTATATCTCTACTCATAGAAACTATAATAGGCATGCCGGTGAACCACGAAATATTATGAAAGTGATCAAAAGGCTATCTTCCCTTCTTACTATATGCCATCCATCATGATTCAACTCGCTTTTCTAGTCAGAACCGCCAGGCCTAAATTTTTCTCCAGACCTCTTAGAAACTAACTAAGCTAGCAACATTGAACCATACTTCAGGAATAAGTTAAGGGTTCTAAGGATCGAAATACATATATATATAGGGTCTCACAATAGGGAAAGTTGAGATCATTAATATTATTAAATTTCCATTCCTGTGGTCACATAAGCACACACGGTATAAAACATGCGTTATGGTGTTCTTTTCTTCCCTTAAAGGAGCGCATGTCTCACATTTCAATGATGTGTATATTAAACACCATACAGAAGCATAAGGTTGCGATGCACCGAAGCACCCAACTTTAGTCCGCTTACTTAAGGACTACTTCTGGTTTTTTAGACAGAATATGGTAGTTACATATAACTGACCATCGGATTTCATACAATCCTTATTTTGGATCTCAATCCAAAGCATACAACTTTATGTATGTCTTTATCTCGCACCTTAACAAGACTCATCTTGTAATTTCTGCAAGACGGCACTTTTATTTTGATCAGGCTCTCGAGCATTCTCATATGTTCAAAAATCGCCTCGTATTAGTCTTTGCCAACTTATTGACAAAACTAAGGTAAACACCCTTGTGAGTGGGCTACTTATCTGTCCGACATGCTCAATCTCATATCAATAACAGTAAATGTTTACACATAAACATTCACACATAAACAATGAACTTTAGTTATTATTCGCAAATAATAACGTTAAGGGATTATATAAAATATAACAGTACCAATTATATTCTACACAAACCTCGAGATCAAATGTATCTCTCAAAACACATCTCTCGTTATAGGTTTACTCAATGGATCTACATGCGTAGAAACGTACTGCAAGTTCATATCTCTCGTGCAACAATATTTTTTGTATATTGATACTTAATGTTGATATGCTTAGCTCTACTATAACCTATCAACAACTGACTGTCACTATAGACTATCATTAATACCTCTAAGACAGTTACTCTTAAATGGCTCACAAACCATTTCAGCCAAACTGTCTCCCATACTGCAATTGAGGAAGTGACAAATTCAACTTCCACTATTGATAGGACTACACAGGTTTATTTCTTGTTACTCCACGAGATGGCACTCTTGCCAAACAAGAATATAAAACCTGAGATGGATTATCTCTCATCCACTTCTCCTGCCCAATCAACGTTTCTATATTCTCTCAATGCAGATCATTTTCTTAATAATAGAGAGAATAGTCTGCAGTACTTTTAAGGTATATAAGTATCCTTTCAATTGCTTCCAATATGCTTTGCCTGGGTTAGATTGATATATGTTTACCATGCTCACTGCATAGCATATATCATGTCTTGTATACAACACTGCATACATAAGACTACCCATGGCACTGGCATATCGAACGTTCCTCATACGTTCATTTATTCTGGCGTCATAGGACACAGATCTTTGCTAAGAAACTGATTCTTGGCAATGGGGTAATGTATGAGTTTAGGGTTTTGCATATTAAATCACTCAAGATCTTTGTTAAAATATTTCTCTCAAGAAATAGCAACAATCTTCTCGAATAATCTCTTGAAATCTTAACTTTAAGAATATAATATGCATGACTCATATCTTTTGTCTCAAAGTTGGACGATAACCAATCTTTAATTTCAATTACGTACCATTTATCATTTTCAGCTTTAAGTATATCGTATACATATAATGCCAAAATGATAAATTCATTTTCAGAGCTTTTACTATAAACACAATGATCTTCATCAATCATGATGAACACGTTCGACATGATTCTATGATGAAGTCTCAAGCACCATTGTGTTGAAGACTGTTTAAGGCAATGGATTGAACACATCAATCAGCAAACCTTATGTTTGCTGCCTTTTCCGATAAAACATATAGGTTGTTCCATTCATTTCTCTATTGAGAAAAGTAGTCTTTTCACCCTTTTGATGAAGCTCTATGTTCAAACTCGCCACTATGGCTAGTATTAACCATATGTACGTAAATTTTACAACAGATGAAAAAGTCTACTCATAGTCAATCTCTTTCTATTGTATGAACCACTTAGCGACTAGCTGAGTCTTATATCTTTCGATACCTCTATCAGCCTTTCGCTTTACTTTGAGAATACATTTATTCTCAATTTGTGTCCTTCCAGTAGATCAACTAGTTCTCAAACATGGTTTGATCTCATGGATGCCATTTCTTTTTTCATTACTTTAATCTATTTTTCCTTAGATGGGCATGAAAAAGCTTTTTGAATATTTTTATGCTTTTTCTTGTCTTGTGGGATAACTAAAAATGCTTTATTCTAGCTTTCAATTTTAAATCGTCGGCATGGAACACTTATCCTTTTAGATTTTTGCAGTTCCGAATCTTGATAAACATGTCTCATATATTTATCATGATTCACAATGCTCCCACTGGGATCATGTTCCATACTCCCACTAGAGTCAGAAATTCTATATTCTTTCCTCCAACTGGAGTGAAGAATACTCCCATTCATATCAGGTTTCGAACATCCGGATCATTTAGAGGATGAAGGTCTTAACCTTCTTCCTCTAAATCCCTTTATGCTTTTTCATGTCTTATGGGATAACTAAAAGGTCTTCATTCTAGCTTTCGATTTTAAATCGTCGGCATGAAACACTTATCCTTTTAGATTTTTGCAGCTCTGAATCTTGATAAACATGTCTCATATATTTATCGTGATTCACAATGCTCCCACTAGGACCACGTTCCATACTCCCACTGGAGTCAGGAATTCTATATTCTTTCCTCCCACTGGAGTGAAGAATACTCCCATTCATATCAGGTCTCGAACATCCAGATCGTTTGGAGGATGAAGGTCTTAACCTTCTTCCTCTAAATCCCTCCCACTAGAATGGAGTGATCCTGATATTCTCTTCCTGAAATTAATATAAAGTGAAATCTTAATTCACTTCGCCCAACTTTGGAAATACATTCTCTTAACAATATGACGTCTAGTGATCCAAATTCTGTCATTATGCTATTTTCTTACTTACCCACGAAAATGTATCCTTTTGATACTTCAGAATATCTCACATAGATACTCTTTTGCCTCTTGGTCTCATATTTACCAAATTGAGGTATCATGGACGTAAGCATTATAACCCAAAGGTTGTAAATGGCTTAAGTCAACTTGTTGACCCATTTACAACTTATAAGTTGTGGTTATGACAGATTTGGAGGGTATACAGTTCAAAATATATGTGACAGTCAATAAAATATCTCCCCAATAGGAGATAGGCAAATATGCATCTGCCATCATAGATCTAACCAAATATAGGAGAGTTTTATTTCTCCTTTCCTCAACACCGTTTTGTTGTGGATTTATAGGAATGAACAACTAACGTTCAATCCTTTTCATCACATGAAGCTTTAAATTTATCTGTAAGATATTACTGACCTCTGTCAGTTCTTAAAGCTTTGATCTTTTTATCTAATTGATTCTCAACTATACTCATATAAGTCTTGGAGCAACTCGATGCTTTTGACTTATGAGAAATCAAATAGATATGACCATACCCAGTACAGTCATATATAAATGTGATGAAATAATAGGTCCCATGCCTTACCCTCACATTTATTTGACCACACTCATCAGAATGGACTAACTGCAATGGAAACTCAGCTTTAGTATCTTTTTCGAATGATTTTCTAACTAGTTTTTCCTTTTAGGCAATGTTCACACGTAGGCAATTCAAACTTATTTAAATCACTTGTTAAACCTATTTTGACTAACCGACTCATTCGGTCTTGTCCAATATGGTTTATTTAGTATGCCATAATTTCACATTATACTCATAACTATGTGAAAAATAACAAACTAGTTTTACTCAAATAGTTATGGTCCACATCCATAACAATAAAATCATTCAAGCATAAGCTTGCACTGTTATTCTCAAAATGTAAATTGAAAACAAATTTCAATAAAATAAGAACAGAACCTAAATTTCATAGCAAAGGTATCTCGATCCCTTGTTATACGGTCCATTGGTTCTAAATTTATCACCCATAAAGGATGAAATTCAGAACTAGATACATAAATTTTGCTTAGTCTTGAGTTAAAATAGTGTATTTTTATAGGCATAATGCAGTCTCTTTACATAGTGTCCTTTCTATAGGCAATTGAAACATTTCACTCTTGAAAAGTTTATCTCCTTTTTGCCTTTGGACCTTTCATGATTCCATTTCTTTTGCTTTTCAGGCTCTCAAGCCTTTTCTTTTTCCCTATTAATGAAGCTTATTATCTTGTTCTAATGAAAACTCATTCTATTAGAATAGGACTGTGCCATATGCACTATGACATTGACCTTAATCACTGTCAGACGGTCCCTTTTAAGCTTCAAATGACAAGCGACATCCTCAAATGTCTATATGCTTATCCATTTGAGTTAGTTACATCTTCACATGCTACCAACTCTTGGGTAAAGAACGGATAACGGTTTGGACCTACTGCTCATCAGTCACTTATGACTAAGCTCACTAAACTGATTTATTCCTTTTCATCTCTCTTAGATGTTTTCGCATCGAATAATCAACCTTTTCTGATATGTATCAAATTTGATCTTCAATAATCGGAGTTTATTCAGAGTCACATCTTTGAACTTCTCCTGAAAAGTGATACACAGATCTATTGCATTTTGATACTTGCGGAATTGCTTAATGATGTGACGTAACATAGGCATTCCAGTCCTGCTTATGCTGCATTATAGTGTCATCCTCAAATTCAACCATAACTGAACTTGAGAATTTAAGAGCCTCTTTCTCTTCAAGCACATACTGGATCTTTGTATTCCAGATTTTATAATTATAACTTGGAAGCAACATCCATTAAGATCCTCTGATCTCAAATGGAACAATGTTGCACATATTTAAAGGAGATAAGACAATACATGCATTTATTATGCACCTGAAATAATAACATAGTAAAATTTTCTAGTAGGCTCAAATTCGAAAAGGCTACTTATAGTATCCAATTACCCTCTAAGTCCTAATGTCCAACCTTATAGGTTACAATTTCATGCATAATAAATCTGAATTATTGGATTATCAAGTTCTCAAACTTATGAGGAGATTTTTATTAAGCCTTTACTTAATAAGCATGCAATCATTTTACTCATAAAATATCGCAAGGCAATTAACAATTAAAATAAACTCATTTCTTATAAATTTAAATGCCATCATGATAAGTAGATAAACACATTTATTTAACCAAAAATCCAATAATCCCAAAATAAGACACTCATGTCAAATATTAATAGAAAACATAAATCCTATTTTAATAACAACAAACGCCAACTCAAATTGACACTTATGTCAACTATTATTGAAGTCCAGATTTTATAAAATATTTTTAGTTATTAGGATTATATCTTTGACCGATTTAATCAATTCATCAAGTGACTCATAAGTCCATTGATGAAGCCATGGACAATGAACTCTCCGTCCATTTCTCAACACCATCACAGAATTTTAGTGTTACTTCTCAACACTTTCCTTTTGGTAACTCGAACCAAAATTTTATTTTCACACACAGACCACCAGTTCAAATGCACTCTTGTATTTGTTCTCACACATGTACTTTATGATGCACTATAGCATCAATATCATCAACTCAAATCTTCATTCGCATTCTCGCGTTGCTTTATAGATTGCACTCTTGCATTTCTCAAATCAACCTATGCACAATTTAAGGAAGACCT
This sequence comes from Excoecaria cochinchinensis, assembly GCA_947683425.1. Taxonomy (NCBI): domain Eukaryota; kingdom Viridiplantae; phylum Streptophyta; class Magnoliopsida; order Malpighiales; family Euphorbiaceae; genus Excoecaria; species Excoecaria cochinchinensis. Next base: position 50,184,892 of record CANTUQ010000004.1, read on the forward strand.
ACTGTCCTTATTCAATATTTCTGTAACATAATACAGAAAATTTTTATACACTCATCTATAAATACACATGATTGAAACACATTTCAATCAATAAGTAAGGACAGAAACTCAAAAATTTTTCAAAATATTTTTTAAAAATTTTCAAAAGCAGAAAACACATTTTCTATAAATTTTTAATATTTTATTTTGAAATTAAACACATTTAAATATCAAAAAATACATAATTTATTTTCTGGTCATTAAAAAATTTTAGAAACATGACCAAAAAATCATAAATAATTTGAAAAAAATATTTGACAAAAAACGGAGCTAAAAAAGTGGTCGGAGGACGTCGCATGTGCCATCACGCTCCGACAGGAGGGAGGTAGATGCTCTCACGCGCCACACGCGCGGCCTTCCACTTGGCCAAACACGTGTCACAACCACAGCGTGACACGTGTCTAATTCCTATTGGTCCACTTGGCACCCACGTGGCACCCGGGTACACGTCACCGCCATGTGGCATGACACATGTCATCCACCACGTGTCACTCGTGACACGTCAGCATTGCCACGTGGAAGACCTCGGTCTGACACGTGGTGGCCCCTGATTGGGCCACCTAGCACTATCTGATTGGGACACATGGCATGACCACAGTCTTCCACGTATCACCCTCAGGTTGGTCCACGTGTCACCTGGTTGACACGTGGCATGACCTCAGTCAGCCACGTGTCATCCTCTGATTTGCCCACGTGTCCGCCCCACATTGTGCCATGTGGCACTCAACCATTGGGCCGCGTGTCAGCTTAACGCATCACTGCTGACACGTGGCGCCCCGAACGAATTTTAGCGCATGTAGTCCACGCGCCGCCTTGTCGATCGATTTTCGTCCTTCGATTTCGGCAAGTGGGGGGTTTTCAGGGTCTGTGAATCTAATGGTGAGGTCAAAAATAAAAAATCTTGACTTTTAGTTAGCCATTTAGAACACTTATATTCGTCCGCTCGGGTTTCGGTGTACACATACACGAAATCGAGCAAAAATATACACGCATATATATTTTTCACATAAAAAAATAAATTTTTTTGTTGTGTTCAATGCATACCGGATCTAATAATTTTACACATAAAATTTTAGATCTCTTCAGCCACATGGCAGGACGCAAAAACAACGGCTCTGATACCAATAATGGATATGGAAAAAATTATAACAAATATAATTTACATGGAGGTAACATAAAATAATGATACCTACCTCTTGTAGCGCTGTAGACACTGGGTCCCGAGTAGCCTTGATCAGGATTACCCGATGATGAAATTTAGCTATGCCGGCTTATAGGCAAAAAGATTGGAGTTCAGAAGTGATTTTCCTTGTCTTTTCGGTGAGTAAAAAGGGTATTTTAAAAATATTTTAAAAATATTTTTTAAATTATTTTGAAGAAGAAAAAGTGTGTTTTAGGTTGAGGGTATTTTAATAAAAAAAAAAAAGGGTGAAAAATGATGAAAAAATGAAGAAAGTAGGAAAAATGGAAAATGGGGGAAAAGATTCGCGACGGAAGGGCGACGGCCAGGGGCCGTCGCGAATGTCCGTGCGCGGAGCGCTGCGGAGCGTGCGCTCCGCGCGGCCGACGCCCTGGGCGTCGGTAGCTCTGCGCGCACGACGCCTTGGGCGTCGCTCGCTCCGCGCACGTCGTGCGCGGAGACTCCGCGCATCCGCCCGGAAACGTGCGCGAGGCGCATGATTGACGCCCCACTTCGCCCATTTCGCCCACTTTTCGACCCCCACTCGATTTTCAACCGTTTTTGGACGGTTTTTGGTGGTTTTTGGGTAGTTTTGATGATTAAAAACACTAGAAAAATTCAGAAAAGGGGGGAGGACGAACCAAGAACATTTTGTTAGAAAAAAAACTGAATTTTGGAGCTTTGAGTTGAGAGAAAAAAATCCATCTTACACACTTGTTTCCAAGAGCTTTTCTTCAAGTTTTCAAGCTATTTTCTAAGGATTTTCACAAGAGAAGACAAGGAATCCAACACTTCTATCTTCAATTCTTCAAAACTGAATTTGAGGGTAATTATTCTTGGCTTTACTCATTAATTCTCTTGTTAATTTCATTTATTTTGGCTTCCAATTAACATATCAAACACGTAAATTCTCTTAGTCTCCATATTCTTCTTCTTATTTTTTTATCTTCAATTATTCATATAACAAATAAGTTTTTTTAAATTCTATTAATCTTTTTTTTTTCCATGTCAAATTATTCTTTGTTCATGTAATTATGCATGTTTTAGGTTGTAAATACTTTTAATTTCTTAATGCTATATCATGTTTATTATTATGCTTTCTTTTGCATGTATGAGTGTTATAGTCATTATTTTATGCTAGTTATACATGTCAAGTGGAATTATCCTCATGTTACACATTTATTCATGTCTTAACTATAATAAAATTGATTGTCACTAATCTTCCATGTATGTCAATAACTATTATTAATAAGTTGCATATGCCATGATACTTCATCACCTTATGCATGTTAAATTGCATCTTAATCACTTTATGCATGTTAAATTGCATCATAATTATTTTTTATGCAGGTTATAGTATCTTATGCATGTTATATGGTCATTGTACATATTACCTTTTATGTTGTATTATTTCGTTGGCCTAATCACTAACATGAATTTCTTTTTGATTTTTGGTTGCAAATCATTGTTTTATTCTCATTTGAGCATCCATGCACATGAAGGAGGAGTTGCGGGGTTTGGTATTTCCTTTATACATTTTTAATTCTCATTTCGTATATTTTTAATTTCCTTGTATATATTCATTGAATAAAATGTTTTCCTATGCGCACCTAAATAAAGATCACAAAAATAGTTTTACTAAATTAGTTTAGATTTTTCATAATAAAATGGGACCAATGTCCTAGTTTTCATCCCAAATAAAATTACCACATCCAAAATATTTTCTTTAATTCTGCATGCGGGGACCAAAGTCCTCATGATTAATAAATTCCCCGGTTTTATGCATGTTTGCACTTTTAAAAGGGAGTTGTATTCCGCTCCTTGTATTATTGTAATTCATTGCTTTACTTGCTAATTTATGATTTTCCTAACATGAATAAATGCGCCTTAAATTAATTGCATTGTGTGGAGAGAGAGCGAATTAATGACAATTAAAATTCAATCATAAATTAATCGAGGTAGAAATAGATGAGAAATCCCGGACCCAGCTCTGGTCTTTGGGCTCGAGAGGTTAGAGGTTATCCTCCAAAATACTTCTTGGGTCACGAGGCTTTAGCGCTAATCCTAGGCCTCATGGCCCAATATGGATAAAATGCGCAAGTCTTAGGCTCTCCGAGGCGAGAGAAACTTTCCCAATGTTCTATTGGGTAGCGACTCCATGATACCTCCTTGTTGCCCAACATAGACGCACTTGCGATTTATCGCAAGATGTCAACGGACCCGCAAATGCCCCGATCGCCCACGTGCGGGCGGTCCGAAAGGGCGGCGCTCGGGATCCGGCGCGCGTCACAGTGGCGACTCCACTGGGGACGATATGGTTCGAGATTTCAATTTGAAAATACCTCATTTAACATTTATGGTTAAAATTTAATTCATAAATTCGCTTTATCTCAAAATTGCATATCATCTCATTAGAGCTTTAGATTAAGTTAGTTTGGTCCCTTTTCAAGCCCCGGTGCGTTCCCGAAGCACGACCTCATTTTCACTCAATTTGGGGAAATGTTAAGGATAATCACCAGCCCAAGCCACGTACCTCAATGGTATATCAAAATGACGACCCGACCGGTCGCTATGCTTGTGATGAGCTAGACCCGTCGGCAGGGATCATGCTTGGGTAGCCTTAAAATAACATCTTCCTTGTCCAAAGCTCATGTAATGGCAATAGATACTTCCACTAGGTGAAATGTACCGTAATACTATGCTTGCTATATGGGCCATCATATATTAAACGAAATCAATTTAATTAAATGGTCTTCATCAAAGGCTTTCATGCCCTGGTGGGCCCATCTTAGTTAAGTTGAATTGTTTAAATACATAATTGCCAAACACCCATACGTATGTACATTAGATAGGAGCTGTTATGCTGCCGGTTTTTCACCGCGCACCATACGTGTCCATTGGGTTCCCCGTTAACCCATGGATCAAGCCCACCTAGGAAAGAGACCGCATTACCACATGTGTGGGAGATACAAGGTTGGAAAGATCTATCTGCTTGCATGTGTTTGTCTATGTTGCATCAGCACGAGCATGCATTGCATCATCATCTTAACAATCTGTGCATTTCAGCCATCATAGATTCTCCTGGGTGGTCTAGAGGTCCCGACGGACGGTTAAGAAGGACGCCGCTTTTGGGGTTAACTGAGTTAGTGTCAGATCAGAGTTCAGAGTCAATCTCAGAAAATAGTGTGGGGTTTTCTTTCGAATCATCAACAGAAGTAAGCATGGCTAATCCATCAAATGAGTCTGATGCAACTCGGGCAATAATCACTGAGGAGGTAGGAAAGAGAATGGAGGAATTTGAAGCCCGAATGATTGCAATGATGGGCAATCTTGCCGCCACCATAGCTGGGCAACAAGCTGCTGCTATTCCTGTCCGAGTACCAGCTGAACAAGAGGTTGTTAGAGAAGAACGTCCTGCTGCGGTTAACCAACCAGTGGTTGACCCACCTATTATTGAGCAAAGAGTACCTGCACCCATTGAGCGCAGAGAAGGCCCCAGGTCCGAAGTTGAGTTTGGGGGAGATGAGCATGAGGAGCATGCAGTAGCTAAAGAAAAGTTGCCAAAACTGGATGAGGCAATGTGGAGGAAAATGGAAGAGAGATTTGAGGTCATGGCAAGGATGATGACTGTGGGAAAAGGAATGAACCCGGAAGACCGAGAGCTGGATGGGGATGACCTAATTCCCCAGAATTTTAAGATGTCGGACATCCCCAAATTTGATGGAACCTCTGACCCTGCCGCACACATCAAGCAATACTCGCTGGTCATGAAGGGAACGACCTTAACAAGAAAGCAGAAGATAGAATATTTCTGCTTGAGTCTCACAGGAGCTGCTGTTGATTGGTACCATGGGCTTGACAGGAGATCCAAGGAGGATTGGGACTTGCTAACTGAAGAGTTCCTTAAGCAGTACGATTGCAGTACCCGGATGGAGGTCACTTTGAAAGATCTCGAGTTGCTACAACAGAAAGCTGGGGAGTCCTTCCACGAGTACCTTACTCGGTGGAGAAACCGGGTTATGGAGATGAAACGCAAACCGGACACTTCTGATCAGATCCGGCTATTCATTCAAAATGCCAGTCCTTACTTGAGAGAGGGACTGAAAATGAAGGGACTCAAGGATTGGGAGTCTTTGAAGGACATTGCCATAGAAGCGGAAGGAGAATATTTATCCAAGAGGGCAAATAGTGAGTCCTATGCCCGGAGGGGATACAGCAATCAGGCGACGGCCAAACCAGTAGGTTCAAGCAGTGGTAACAGAGTTGGGAAGACTGCCGAGGTGTCTGCAACCGGCGTAAGTCAGAGGTATTTCTCCAACTTGGGTAAGCCTTTATCATGGGTGCTAAAGAGGTTAATAAAAGAAGGAAAACTGCGGCCCCTATCATCTAAGCCGGCCAAAGCCCAAGGACAGCCAGGTCACAAAGAGAATGAATACTGCGCATTCCACCAACATACCGGGCATTTGACGGATGAGTGTATAACGCTAAGACATCGGGTCCAAGATCTAATTGACAACAAGCAGATCACCGATCCTGAGCAGAGAGAAAGCAAGAAGAAGTCTGGTTATAACACAGTGCCACCTCCAGTCTTTATGATCGGATCGAGCCTACCAGAGTGGTACGTAATGCAAGATCTATATGGAAATGAGTATGTCGCTATTACTCGCCCTACAGTGAATGAAGAAGGGGTTTCCGTGGCAGCGATAGACTGTTGGTCCACTAGTGAGAGTGGAGATGACGAAGATGAGAAAAATGGAGAGTTTACGGATCCGTGGGATTCAGAGGAAGAAGAAAGAGTAGAAGCAGTAACAAGAAGTGGGAGGGTCATTCCAGAAGCCGAGAAGCAGCAGGACCCAGCACAAGCAATCGCAGAGAAAGAGCCGGAAGAAAATTCAATAGTGAAGCAACTGAAAAAGACCACGGCTCAGATATCTATTTGGGGCCTCTTGAGACAGTCCCCCTCGCACCGACAGAAGTTAGTCGAAGCATTGAGCGTATCCACCGTAGCAACTACAATCTCTCCATCCGAGCTTTTAGACCTTGTAAAGGGGGGATCCGGGGAGAAGTTGGTTTTTTCTGATGCAGACCTACCAACAGAGGGTCGCAACCACAACCGACCTTTGTACATCAAGGCACAGATCAATGGTAAACACACCGCTTGTGTCATGGTTGATGACGGGTCATCGATAAATGTTTGCCCTTTGGTGGCACTTCAGGCCTTTGGGATGGATGAGAGTATGTTAAGCAAATCTGACCTGACCATCACTGCCTACGACAACTCCAGGAGGCAAGCATCGGGAATTTTCAAAGCTTTGGTAAAGACAGGGCCCATTGAGACAGAAACAGATTTTGTGGTTCTGCCGATCCCAGCAAACTTTTCCGCTCTGCTTGGTAGACCGTGGTTCCACAAGTTAGGGGGAGTACCATCCACATGACACCAGATAATTAAAATACCCCATGAAGGAGAAGTAGTGACCATTAAAGCAGCAAGAGAGAACCAAGTGTCTGCCTTGGAGATCTCTAATCAGCCATTCAGTGGCTTTCATGTATCGATGATCGGAGAAGAGCAAAACCTAGAAGGTAGCCCTCAAGTGGTGAATATGCTGAAGAAGATGCACTTCCTCCCAGGGGCTGGTTTGGGAAAAGAGTCACAAGGGCTGCAGAATGCTATCACTACACGTGGTCAGAAAGATCGAAAGGGGTTGGGCTACAAAGGAGAATATGGTAAGAAGAAAGGGTCAGGGAAGATTCCCCATATTTCGGAGAGCTTTGTGCCATCATCATCGTTTTGTGCTTACACCGGAGAAGAAGAACCGCAGTGGGTAGATGGGAAGATTATCCCTGGATTTGAAATTTTCAACGATGTCTTTGATTGGGAGATCGGAGTTGTTAAAGCTGTAGAGAACTTTTGGGATGAGGAGATTATGACCCAATGCAGCATCTGGGACAAAAATGAGCCCGAAGAGATTGTAACTGATAAGCTGTTAGCCACCAGACTTAAGGGTAAGGAGAAGATAGTGGAACCAGAACCGAAGATAGAAGATCTCAAGATTTCACCAAATCAAGAAGCCAAAGCACAGTCATCTGCAGCATCGGCGTCGACTAAAGTTGATAGTCATTTAGATTCTCTTTTTATACCAGAACTCTTTGAGAACAATGTTAATGTTTCTGATTATGTTAATGAGATGAACAACTTTGCTTACTTGTGTGATGTGTCTGATGATTTCATTTCGCATGATCATAAGCATGATGCATTCATTTTTGATATTAATTCAACTGGCACAACTGCATTTAATCTCGGAACTTTGGAGAATCCAAAGAAAATTTTGCTAGCGTCAGACATAACTCCTGAAGAGAGAATAAAATTTGAGAGAATATTAAAAAAATATAAAAAAGTCTTTGCCTGGACCTATGAGGATATGCCGGGAATAGATCGAGATGTTGCCGAACATGCCATCCCAACTTACCCAGAGTTTAAACCCGTCAAGCAAAAGCTTCGGAGGCTTAGGCCAGAATGGGCACAGAAAGTGAAAGAGGAGATCCATAAGCAGATTGAGGCCAAGTTCCTGATAGAGGTTCAATACCCGACCTGGTTAGCTAATGTGGTTCCTGTAGCTAAGAAAGACGGTAAGGTTCGAGTATGCGTCGACTATCGAGACCTGAACAAAGCTTGCCCTAAAGATGATTTCCCTCTTCCTCATATTGATGTGCTAGTAGATAGTGCTGCTGCTTGCATGATGTATAGCTTTGTGGATGGATACGCAGGGTACAATCAAATTCTTAACAAGATAGTGGACCGGATCAAGACAGCCTTTATCACCGAGTGGGGGACATATGCCTATCGAGTTATGCCTTTTGGGTTGAAGAATGCAGGAGCAACCTATCAGAGGATGGCGACCAAGGTTCTCAATGACTTAATCCACAAAGAAGTGGAGGTGTACGTCGATGACATGATGATTAAGTCAGCTACCAGAGAAGGCCATTTTGAGGCTTTAGAAAAGTTCTTTCAAAGGATTAGCAAGTATGATCTGCGACTCAATCCCAAGAAGTGCATTTTTGGAGTTACATCAGGAAAGTTGTTAGGCCATGTAGTAAGCCAGAGGGGAATCGAGGTAGATCCCGATAAAGTCAAAGCCATAAGAGAGATGCCAGTGCCCCAGAAGGAGAAGGACGTCAGAAGTTTCCTAGGAAAGCTTCAGTACATCAGCCGATTTATTGCCAAGCTAGCTTCAGTATGTGAGCCTATTTTCAAGCTTCTTAGGAAGAATCAGCCGGTGATATGGAACAATGACTGTCAATTGGCCTTTGACACCATTAAGGAGTATTTGTTAAATCCTCCGGTGTTAAGACCACCACGCCATGCCAAACCACTAATCCTGTACCTAGCTGTGGAAGATAACTCAGTGGGTGCTATGATGTCTCAGGAAGATGATTTTGGTATAGAGTTTGTCGTTTACTATCTTAGCAAGAAATTTCTGCCTTACGAAGCCAAATATGTAGAGGTGGAAAAGATTTGTTTAGCAGTTATCTGGGCTTCTAAGAAGTTGCGACACTACTTTCATTCCTTCAAGGTACAAACGGTTGCCAAACATAATCCGCTCAGATACCTCCAAGAAGCACCCTCTTTACTAGGGAAGATGGGAAGATGGTTACTGCTGTTGCAGGAATTTGACATTGCGTACATAACCAGGAAAACCATTAAGGGAAGAGCTGTAGCGGAGTTCTTAGCCGAGCATCCTATTGAGGGAGATCAATTTGAATACAACTTCCCAGATGAAGACGTCACGGCCATAGCAGTGCAAGGGTGGCAGTTATTCTTTGATGGAGCAGTCAATAATAAGGGGGCAGGCGTAGGAGTTATTCTTACGACCCCATATGGTGAAAGGTTACCATTGGCTAAGAAGCTGAGGTATAAGGCTACCAATAATGAAGCAGAATACGAAGCTTGCATCTTTGGATTGGAAGCATTGCCTACCCTGGGGGCAAAGACCGCAGAAGTATTTGGGGATTCCTCCTTGGTAATTCATCAAATTAAAGGAGAGTGGTCAGTCAAGGAAGAAAGGCTGTTGCCTTATGTAAAGCACTTGAGAGCGTTGAGCAGCCAATTTGAGATTTGCACTTTTCACTTCATCCCCAGAGACGAAAATTAGTTAGCTGATGCTCTAGCAACTTTAGTGTCTATGTGGGACAACCCAACAGGAGTTGCGATGAAACCCGTGCTGATATATAGTTTGGAAAGACCTGGTTTTGAAGCGGAACAGGTGATGGACATTGAGGCCACTGATGGAAATCCATGGTATTATGACATTCAGAATTATTTAGAGAGATCAGTCTTTCCAGAGGAAGCCACTGAGAAGGACCAAAAAATGATCAGGAAGTTATCCACTCAATTCATCAGTGTTAATGGCACTTTATACAAAAGGCAAGCTGATGGTATCCAGTTAAGATGTCTGGCAGAGAAAGAAGCTAAAAGAGTTATGGAAGAAGTTCATGCCGGGGTTTGTGGAGCTCACATGAATGGCTTAGCCTTAGCAAAGAAGATCATGCGCCAAGGGTTTTATTGGCTCACAATGGATACAGATTGTTCAAAATTTGTGAAGCAATGCCAGTTATGCCAACAGTACGCGAATTTGAGGCATGTGCCAGTTTCAGAGTTACATAACTTAACATCTCCATGGCCATTTGCAGCATGGGGAATAGACATCATAGGCGAAATCCATCCTACTGCTTCTAATGGGCATAGATTCATCATAGTTGCCATTGACTACTTCACTAAGTGGGTTGAGGCTGAATCTTTCAAGAAGGTTGATGCAAGGGATATGGCTAAATTCATCGAGCGGAATTTGATATGCAGATATGGTCTCCCACATCACATTGTGTCTGATAATGGGGTACAATTCCTAGCAGAGACTAAACAGATGCTCCAGAAATATGGGATCCAACATCATAAGTCTTCTCCTTACCGTCCTCAAGCGAATGGTGCAGTTGAAGCGGCGAATAAGAATGTGAAGAGAATTTTAGCCAAGATGGTTCAGAACTACAAGGATTGGGCAGAAAAGCTACCCTTCGCACTTTGGGGTTATAGAACAACAGTCAGAACCTCTACGGGGGCAACACCATTCTCTCTGGTATATGGAACTGAAGCAGTCCTGCCGGTTGAAATTGAGCTGAAATCATTAAGAGTAGTCCTGGAAGCCGAGATTCGGGAGACAGAATGGGCACAACAGCGATTGTTGCAGTTGAATCTATTGGATGAAGATAGGTTGAGAGCCTATTACCACAATCAGGTTTATCAGAAGAGGCTGGCTCGGTCGTTTGGCAAGAAAGTACGAAAGCACCCGTTGAAGGAGGGGGACTTGGTCTTTAAGATGATGAGGCCGGGAGTTCCAGACATACGAGGAAAATTCAGACCAACCTGGGAAGGACCTTTCATTTTGAAAAAGTTGCTAACAAAAGGAGCAGCAATTTTAGCAGACAGCGATGGGAATGAGTTCAAGGACCCGGTCAATGTCGATAGACTTAAAAGGTTCCATGGCTAAAGACCAAAAATAAAAAGAAGAGAATAAATGCCCCGCAGGTCGAAAACCGAAAAAAGGCGGCCTTGCTAAAATTGGGCGCCCTGTCAGGGTGAAAACCGAAAAAAGGCATCCTGGGCAAAAATTAAGGGCCAAGAGAAAATATTCAATCGAGAAAACCCGAGAGGGCCGATTGATAACAGGAGTTTGATGCTGACAAAACCCACTCCGAGATTAGGTGTAGTCACATGCTTTTGAATTCTTGTCAAATGAAAAATCATGTATGATGAAATCATATAGAAATGTACACAATTTTGCAAGGAATAAAAGAATATATTTTCATTGATCTTTCAGTTCTGTCTCAAAAAGAGTTATATCAATTTTCATCTAATGATTATTGCTCAGTCCTTTCATTGGATATGTCCTATTTGCTCTTAACAGAAGCTTTGGTGATAACCTTCTCTAAAATTAAAAAAAAAAAAAAAAAAAAAAAAAAAAAAAAGAAGAAAGCCGTTAGAGATGAAAACCGTAACTGGCTCTCTAAGCAAAAGTTAGGCCAAAGGGCAGGGTGAAAACCTGAAAACAGGCAGTCTGCCCTACAAAAAAAATAATAAAATAAACAAAAGCCGCTGGATTGGTTTGGGTCCATTCCAGGCAAAAGTTAGGCAAAGGGTTGTGTGAAAATCCCATAAGGGACGCATTTCCCGCAAAGAAAAGCTAGTGCGAAAATCCACAAGGGACGCACTACCTTTAAAACAATGACATTCAATGCCTGGAGCGATAAGGCGGCATTATTTCAAGATGATCTTCTGTCAGTCAGACAACACACAACACAGAACATGAAATAGAATCCCAAGTAAATGATCATTGACCAGGGGGCAAGGGATATACACCGGACGTCTCTTTCAGAAAGCTTGTCGACGATCCTCAGGATTCAGGGGGCATGGTACAGCAGACAAGCTATAAGTTCAGCAAACCATGGATCACCTAGGGCGCGATCTATACATTTTTGCAAGCATTTGCATTCCATAACATACACACATGATTTCTTGTATATTCCTATGCATACAATCTTGCAGGAGAAATCGGCGGGAAACACCCACAAAAGCCAAGTGATGACACTAGTCCAAACATCTAAAGGAGCAAAAAAATAAAAAATAAAAAATAAAAAATAAATCCACAGCGGTTAGCATGTTGGCGGCATTACCCACAAGAGGTTAGCACGACCACAACATATATTCACAGCGGTTAGCACAATGGCGGCACTACCCACAAGAGGACAAGAGGTTAGCACGACCACGGCTCTACCAATTCACAACGGTTAGCACGATGGCGGCACTACCCACAAGAGGTTAGCACGACCACGGCACTACCAATTCACAGCAGTTAGCACGATGGCGGCATTACCCACAAGAGGTTAGCACGACCACGGCACCACCAATTCACAGCAGTTAGCACGATGGCGGCACTACCCACAAGAGGTTAGCACGACCACGGCATTACCTATTCACAGCAGTTAGCACGATGGCGGCACTACCCACAAGAGGTTAGCACGACCACGGCACTACCAATTCACAGCGGTTAGCACGATGGCGGCATTACCCACAAGAGGTTAGCACGACCACGGCATTACCAACTCACAATGTTTAGCACGATAGCGGCGCCACCCACAAGAGGTTAGCGCACCTACGGTATTACCAGCTACAACCAAAAGACAGCAGTAGCTATCATTATAACTCCATCAAGCAGGAAGATCGCTGCTTCAGGTACGCGTTTCTTTCCTTTTCCTGAATTTTGGCTCACCTAGGCACCCATGCACTAGTCTCTTCAAAATTGGGGGCAACTGTAGACACTGGGTCCCGAGTAGCCTTGATCAGGATTACCCGATGATGAAATTTAGCTATGCCGGCTTATAGGCAAAAAGATTGGAGTTCAGAAGTGATTTTCCTTGTCTTTTCGGTGAGTAAAAAGGGTATTTTAAAAATATTTTTTAAATTATTTTGAAGAAGAAAAAGTGTGTTTTAGGTTGAGGGTATTTTAATAAAAAAAAAAAAAAAGGTGAAAAATGATGAAAAAATGAAGAAAGTAGGAAAAATGGAAAATGGGGGAAAAGATTCGCGATGGAAGGGCGACGGCCAGGGGCCGTCGCGAATGTCCGTGCGCGGAGCGCTGTGGAGCGTGCGCTCCCCGCGGCCGACGCCCTGGGCGTCGGTAGCTCTGCGCGCACGACGCCTTGGGCGTCGCTCGCTCCGCGCACGTCGTGCGCGGAGACTCCGCGCATCCGCGCGGAAACGTGCGCGAGGCGCACGATTGACGCCCCACTTCGCCCATTTCGCCCACTTTTCGACCCCCACTCGATTTTCAACCGTTTTTGGATGGTTTTTGGTGGTTTTTGGGTAGTTTTGATGATTAAAAACACTAGAAAAATTCAGAAAAGGGGGGAGGACGAACCAAGAACATTTTGTTAGAAAAAAAACTGAATTTTGGAGCTTTGAGTTGAGAGAAAAAAATCCATCTTACACACTTGTTTCCAAGAGCTTTTCTTCAAGTTTTCAAGCTATTTTCTAAGGATTTTCACAAGAGAAGACAAGGAATCCAACACTTCTATCTTCAATTCTTCAAAACTGAATTTGAGGGTAATTATTCTTGGCTTTACTCATTAATTCTCTTGTTAATTTCATTTATTTTGGCTTCCAATTAACATATCAAACATGTAAATTCTCTTAGTCTCCATATTCTTCTTCTTATTTTTTTATCTTCAATTATTCATATAACAAATAAGTTTTTTTAAATTCTATTAATCTTTTTTTTTCCATGTCAAATTATTCTTTGTTCATGTAATTATGCATGTTTTAGGTTGTAAATACCTTTAATTTCTTAATGCTATATCATGTTTATTATTATGCTTTCTTTTGCATGTATAAGTGTTATAGTCATTATTTTATGCTAGTTATACATGTCAAGTGGAATTATCCTCATGTTACACATTTATTCATGTCTTAACTATAATAAAATTGATTGTCACTAATCTTCCATGTATGTCAATAACTATTATTAATAAGTTGCATATGCCATGATACTTCATCACCTTATGCATGTTAAATTGCATCTTAATCACTTTATGCATGTTAAATTGCATCATAATTATTTTTTATGCAGGTTATAGTATCTTATGCATGTTATATGGTCATTGTACATATTACCTTTTATGTTGTATTATTTCGTTGGCCTAATCACTAACATGAATTTCTTTTTGATTTTTGGTTGCAAATCATTGTTTTATTCTCATTTGAGCATCCATGCACATGAAGGAGGAGTTGCGGGGTTTGGTATTTCCTTTATACATTTTTAATTCTCATTTCGTATATTTTTAATTTCCTTGTATATATTCATTGAATAAAATGTTTTCCTATGCGCACCTAAATAAAGATCACAAAAATAGTTTTACTAAATTAGTTTAGATTTTTCATAATAAAATGGGACCAATGTCCTAGTTTTCATCCCAAATAAAATTACCACATCCAAAATATTTTCTTTAATTCTGCATGCGGGGACCAAAGTCCTCATGATTAATAAATTCCCCGGTTTTATGCATGTTTGCACTTTTAAAAGGGAGTTGTATTCCGCTCCTTGTATTATTGTAATTCATTGCTTTACTTGCTAATTTATGATTTTCCTAACATGAATAAATGCGCCTTAAATTAATTGCATTGTGTGGAGAGAGAGCGAATTAATGACAATTAAAATTCAATCATAAATTAATCGAGGTAGAAATAGATGAGAAATCCCGGACCCAGCTCTGGTCTTTGGGCTCGAGAGGTTAGAGGTTATCCTCCAAAATACTTCTTGGGTCACGAGGCTTTAGCGCTAATCCTAGGCCTCATGGCCCAATATGGATAAAATGCGCAAGTCTTAGGCTCTCCGAGGCGAGAGAAACTTTCCCAATGTTCTATTGGGTGGCGACTCCATGATACCTCCTTGTTGCCCAACATAGACGCACTTGCGATTTATCGCAAGATGTCAATGGACCCGCAAATGCCCCGATCGCCCACGTGCGGGCGGTCCGAAAGGGCGGCGCTCGGGATCCGGCGCGCGTCACAAGCGCAGAAACTCGTTGCAAAAGCGTCTACTAAGATTCCGTTTATTTTTTGTCACTGGCCGATCTTTTATCCACGTGTGGGATAATAGCAACTATTCCACAATCTAAAAGCCCCTGAAAATTAAGACAGAAAATATGCATGAGTGGGAAAGAGCAGCCTTGCGACGTGTACGTTTTCTCGTTACCAAATTATGAGGACCTCACCTCTATTTATAGAAATTCTAAAAGTTAGAGTCCTAATTCTAGTTTAACTCATACTATTTCTGAGATAGGATTTTATAATTTTAATCAGATTAAATAACTCAATTTAATTTGGATTGGAACTCAATCCATTATAGAGTCATGGGTGTACCCAAACTCTATCAATGATAAATAAGTGTATCACAAAAAATAAATGTACTGTGACAAGATACAATTTCGTCACCTTTGAAATAGAGGAAAAATTTTCAGCCGTTTTCTTTTGGAAGGAAAAAATAACAAAAAAATAACTATTTGCGATACATAAATTCGTCATAAAATACTTATTTTTTGTGACATGAATTATATTTTGTCACAATTTAATGATTAGTGAAGATAAAATTATTTCGTCACAATAATTTTATTTATAACAAATAATTATGTCATAAAAAATAAATACTAACAATACAAAAATATCTTTAAGAGTTTAGATTTATCTAGACCAATTTAGAAAGAACAAATAGAAAAAAAGAAAGGAAAAACACGAAAAGGGAGAACAGGGGAGAGCAGAAACCGAACGAAGAGAGGAAGAGAGGGCTGGCGGAGCACAGCGGAGGGGCCAAAGATCGGCGACGACGATGGCGATGCACTCAGGCCGATGCAGCATCGTCCAGCCCCTGTTCCGATGTCGTTCTACCCCATTTTCAGAAGAGAGGAGCCGTGGCATTTTTACAAATTTTAATCAACTCCGGCATCGGTTGGTGGAAGAAACACCACCGATGAAATCCCGATAACCAGGCGAGCTTTTCGGTGCTAACTAACCCTCCCCAGTCGCCAAAAAAAGAGAGATCGGCTGTGAGGAGGATGAGATTGCCGAGGGGAATTCCGGCCAAACGGCACAGTGGGTAGGCGCGTGGCCACCGAAAATGAAGTTCTGATGCCTTGAGCTCTCATTCGCTGATGATAGTGCCTCCGGTGGAGCTCCGACGAGGCTCCGGTGAGTATCCGGTAAAAAGGGAGCCAAAGGATAAAAATAGGTATGTGACTGCCAAATTTACTTTCCTAGTAAATTTTAATAAGCCAAATTGATTTGAGGAAATTTTATGCTCTGTGTTATGTGTGTTTAGGATGATAATTCAGTTTGGTTGGTTATTGATGTTTAATTATTGATTTAGGAATGTTGATTTATGTAGAAAAGTAAGAATTATGGAATGAGGGACTATGTAGGTAGTTAATTTGTTCAATTCAGGGAGATGAGGCTTAAGAGAAAATAGATTGTTAACTAATAAAAGACTTTGGATTTCTAATTGGTTAATGAGATGAGTTAATAACCTGAAAAGCTTTTTAAGTGACCGGGAATAGATTGGAATGCTTAGTGTGAAATGTGGTTTATTGAGTAATTAGACTAAGTTTTATTGTGAGAGAAATAGGTATTGTTAGTGTAGATAAAAATAAAAAGGAAAAGTATACAATTAAACATTGTTAGAATAAATTTATGTAAAGGCTAATTATATAATTAATTAAAATAGAATTGTGGACAGCAACTTATTGATATAATTATTAATCTAATTATACATTAATAGAGAAGACAATTATGCTTTAAATGATTTTATAACTTAAAAAAGAATGGTTAAGTGGATAATTCAACGCTTAAACCTGTTTGTTTTATGTGAAGTTTAGTTGAAAATTTCGTCTTTGACCGAGTCATGTTAGATATAGAATCTAATACCATACATTTTTATAGGACTAATTTTGATATTAATTAAAAGAAAAGAATAAGGAAAGTAACATGTAACTATGGATAACAAATATAGTTTATGGGCATATGGATATATGTAAATTTATAAGTTATGTTGGATTGTAAGTGAAGGTAGTAAATATTTAAAAGTATAAGAAGTATAAAAACAAAAGAAAATGACTAACTAATATAAAAAATTTAATATAGATACATGAAACATATGGTAGTAATTAATTAGAAAGAGACTTATTATTAAAGAGAATGTATGGATTGGTAATATAAAGTTGTTAATTTAGTACATGAAAGGACAATTGAATAAATGCAAAAATTAGACATGAACAGCACGTGTATAATTTAGTGTTTAAAACTTTGTATGTTCTTCCATTATGAGAACGGGAGTTGAATTTGGAAAGATGTATGATATGGGAAATGTTCAAAATTATCAGGGTAGTATTTATATAATGTAAAAATATTAGTATGTGCAGATATATACAATGGTGTGTGATAGTTGTTGATGAAAAATATTAGAATAATTTAAGTGCATTATTTTGTTTGGAATCAATGTATGAATATTGTGGGAACACTTTAAGTTAGTATTCTTATTTCCAGATGAAACACAATTACATATTTAATTATAGGATGCTATTGGTAGTAAATGCGATTGAATAGTAGCAGTATGAGGGCAATTTTGTTCCTATATATCTTTGATAAGTAGCAGCATTACTAGCTTAGCATTTGTATTACAATTGATTGCATTATTGAAGCATATTTTGGTTAACTGCCCAACATTTGCTTAAGTATTGATAACCCAGCAAATATCATTTGCCCTGAGGCCCATCCTGTCGGCCCACTCAAACTGGCAAGGCCCAAAGCCCATCAGATAAAGGTATCAGACACGAGCCCCTAGGCAGCACACATGCCCGATCGGCTGATGTGACCGCCAGTCCCATCAGCCGCCTGACATAAGGCAGCGCCCATGCCTACCACCTGCTCCATGTCATGTCGCCGAATACCTACTCTGACAGCCAGTAATCACTCCCCAGGCACTCGAGTGCCCCTCAATTATCTCATATAAATAGTCCAGCCAACGATGGCACCAGGTATTGAATTCACACCATTATCTCTCTAAAGCACATTATCTCTCTAAGCTACTAACTTAAGCTTCGGAGTGCTCACGCCTGGTCCAACCGGGCTCTTCTTACTGCAGGGTTATCTCATCCGATCGGAGCGACCTCTCTCCTACAGATAAAGACATTTTTGGATTTATCATTTGGTGCTTTCGTTGAGAGATGGCAAACTCAAGATCCAATGAGAATACGACCCCCATGGACCTCGACCATGACGACAATACCCGTGCCATATCAGGCACCTCGAGAAGGAGGGAAGCGCCCGCCAGGCCCCCCATAAGGGCCAACCTCCTTCCCGAATTCGATGATGCCGCAATAAGGCAACCAGAGGACACCCCTATCACTGTGAGAGACATGTGCGCTATTCTCAGTGATTTTACAAAAAGTATTGTCCAAACCCTCAAGAAGGGTAAGATGCCAATTGCTTCTGAAAGAGCCCAAGAGGATTACCTCATGGGCGAAGACTTTAGGAGAAACAGGAACAAGGGAGTCATTATTAATGAATCCCGAGCTCAGGGAACCAGGAAAAGTGCAATCAGAACCCCAGGCAAGAGCGACAAGGGGAAGCAGATAGTGTCTGCGAGTAGGGCCTCTCCCTACAGCAACAGGTCCGCTACTCTGTCTACGAGGGATGATGTGTCCTACATGTGCACCCCAAGTCGCGGCCAAACGAGAAAGCACAAGGGCAAGTCTACCGCCACGACCCTGAGCAAACAGAATCCGTCGAACAAGCAGGACCAGTGGTTTATGCAGAAGCTCAAGCAGTTTGGTGTCCTCGCGCCCAAAAGAGGCACCTTCGAAGGAAATACTTGTGGGAACACTGCCTCCCCCTTCTGCAGAGAGATCACCGATGCTGAGCTCCCCCCCAGGTGGCGAGATGTGGTCATGGAAAGGTACACAGGCAAAACGGATCCTGCCACGCACTTGGCAGAGTACTTGACCAAGGTACAGGTCTATACTTATGACGAAAGAATAGCCTATAGGGTTTTTCCCACCACTTTGGGAGGGGATGCATTGACATGGTTCCATGAGCTGCCCATGGGATCCGTTACGTCGTTCAGACAATTAAAGGAGCTGTTCACTATGAGGTTCATTGTGCAAACACGCGCGCCCAAAACGGTGAACGACCTGTGCAATCTTTACCAAAGAACCGATGAAAGTCTTCGAGACTACATCGACAGGTTTCAGGCTACCATGTCTGAAGTAAGAAACGTCAGTGTGGAGATGGCGACTACCGCCTTACAAGGGGGCACCACTGACCGACCACTTTTCGAGTCGCTTACAACAAGACCCCCATCCAGCTTCGCTGAGCTAATGGAGAGGGCTAGGCAACACATCCAGTTGGATGATGCTCTCAGGTCCAAAAGCAGAGGAAGGACCAGCGTCCTGGACCGCCTATAATATCCGGACAATCGCTCTACTCAAAGAGCCTCCGCTTCCGATCGGACAGCTAAAGGCCAAGATGGAGCTCAAAGCTCCAGAAATTCAGGCCAAGCCAGGGGATCGGGAAGAGACCGGAATCCGTGTCCAGACGACCAGGCAGAGAGGACATACACCCCTCTCAATACTACTCCGACTGCGGTGTTAATGTGGATCAAAGAGAAACACCGCAGAGTCAACTGGCCCAGAGACCTCTCCGGAAGAAGTCGGGATACAAGGGACCCGAGCAAATTTTGCGAATTTCACAGAGACGTCGGTCATTTAACCGACGAGTGCACTTCGCTAAAAAAATAAATCGAAAGGCTGATACGCCGTGGGGCCCTCAGGAGATTCATAGGCCCGGCCAGAGGGGATGAACCCTGCAGACAGCCGAAGCCTAGAAGGGACGATCCTGATTCAGACGACGATGAGCGCCGGAACCCCAGAAACGCCGATCCGGGCAGGCCCTATACAGGGGTAATAAACGTGATCACCGGAGGGTCGTCCTATGGAGAAGATCTCCCCAAAAAGGGGAAAGGGAAAGGCGTCTATCTCTCCCGCCAGGCGGAGCAGCCAGCCTCAGTCACCATTTCCAGTGAAGACGCGCGAGACGTTCTGTTCCCCCATGAGGATGCTCTCGTCGTAAGAGCTCGGATAAATAACTTCAATGTGAAGAGAATTCTGGTGGACAATGGCAGTGCTGTCAATGTCCTAACTCTCCAGGCATACCGAGCCATGGGAGTCCCGATCGGAGAGCTCAAGCCGAATGCCACTCCTCTGATCGGCCTGGGCAACGCCACTATCCCCGTGGCGGGATCTGTAGAGCTTTTTGTCGAGCTCGGCCAAGAGGCAATAGCTCATGCTTGTAAGGTAATTTTCATGGTTGTTGACATGACGTTTGCCTACAATGCCATTTTTGGCAGACCACTGCTTTTCCAGACCGGAGCTGTGACCTCCATCCGATACATGGTGATGAAGATTCCGACCACAGGAGGCGTCGCCATCTTGAGAGGTAACCAGAAAGCATCCAGGGAGGCTTATATCACCATGATAAAGCAGCAGCGAGAAGCAATGGTCGTAGAGCCAGGCCTCGAACAACAAGAGCGGGCGGAAAGGCCCAGGATGGACCCAGCAGAGGCCACAAAGGCCAGGTCGCTAGATAAAGGTAAAAATGTTCAGGTGGGGACAAGCATGGATAAAACAACTGAAGAAGCTATCATGCACGTCTTGACCATCAATCAAGCGACTTTTGCCTGGAAGCCAGAAGATATCCCTGGCGTGGACCCCAAAATAATCACCCACAAGTTAAATGTGGACCCAAGCTTCCCTCCGATCCGCCAAAAGTTGAGAAGGCACGCGCCCGATCGGAGGAAGTTCATTTCAGAAGAGATTGATAGGCTACTCAAGACCGGAACTATCCGAGAGGTAGACTACCCTGAATGGCTGGCTAATGTGGTGTTGGTCAAGAAGAAGTCTGGCAAGCTGCGAATGTGTGTCGACTTCACCGACCTCAACAAGGCATGCCCCAAAGACAGCTACCCCTTGCCAAGTATAGACCAATTGGTAGACGCCACAGCATGCCATGCCACTTACTCTCTTCTGGACGCATATGCCGGCTACCACCAAATTCTGATGTGGCTCCTTGATCAGGAGAAAACCAGCTTCATCACAGACGACGGAACGTTCTGCTACAGGATGATGCCGTTCGGACTGAAAAATGCTGGGGCCACATATCAGCGCTTGATGAACAAGATTTTCAAAGACCAGATCGGGCAGAATGTCGAAGTATATGTTGACGACATGATCGTCAAGAGCCGAAGCGCCGAGGAACATCCAGCCGATCTGGCAAAAGTTTTTGACACTCTAAATAAGTTCCAGATGAAGCTCAACCCCGAGAAGTGCGTCTTCGGGGTACCATCAGGAAAATTCTTAGGATTCCTAGTCTCTCGACGAGGGATTGAGGCAAATCCAGAAAAAATAAAGGCCATCCTCGAGATGCAACCCCCCAGGAGCATAAAAGACGTCCAGAAGCTGAATGGAAGAATAACAGCCTTGGGACGATTCATTTCCTCTTCAGCCAAGCGCTGTATGCCTTTTTTCAAGAAGCTAAGGAAGAGCGAAACTTTTGTCTGGGGGGAAGACTGCCAGCAAGCCTTCGAAGAGCTGAAGGCGTTCCTCACCAACCCGCCGCTGCTCAGCCGACCGGTACCAGGTGAAAATTTATACCTCTACTTAGCCACCTCTAAGGAAGCTGTTGCAGGTGCTTTGGTCCGAGAAGAAGATACCCAACAGCTACCCGTGTACTACGTAAGTGAAGTACTCAGAGGTGCAGATCTGAGAAAGGGACCGGTTGAGCAGCTCATTATTGCCCTCATGATGTGTGCAAGGAAGTTGAGACCTTACTTCGAAGCGCACACAATAGTCGTCCGATCGGGTTAACCTCTAAGAAAGATACTCCAAACGCCAGATCTGGAAGGCAAAATGGTGGGATGGGCGATTAAGCTACAGTCCTGGGATGTCAGATATGAGCCCAGAAAAGCTATAAAGGCCCAAGCTTTGGCAGACTTCATAGCCGAATTTGCGGGTGAGGAACCACCAAGTCAACCCAAGCCACAAAGCTGGGAAATGACAGTAGACGGCGCAGCAAACGACACTCGAGGAGGCATCGGAATAGTAATAAAAGTCCCTTTGGGCATCACAATAAGGTACGCCATAAAGCTTAATTTCAAAGCTTCTAATAATATGGCAGAGTATGAGGCGCTCCTTCAAGGGCTGAGACTGCTCCATGCGATCCGACCGGAGACAGTGGCCATTAGGAGCGACTCCCAGCTGGTCACCAGTCAAGTTTTGGGGACTTTCGAAGCACGTGAGGCCACAATGATCCAGTACCTGGCCAAAGTCAAAACTGCCTTCGCAAAACTGGAAGAGGCTGGATCGGAATTGGTGCTACAGAAAGTCCCGAGGGACCAAACTGCAGAGGCCGATCGGCTAGCTAAGATGTCTGCTTCCTCACAAAGTGTTATAGAGGAAAACATTGCCGTTGTAGACCAGACTTCCTCCTCCCTAGATGAGCCGGAGATGATGGAGATCGACCAAGAGAATGAAACCTGGATGAGCCCAGTTATGCAGTTCCTCCAGACAGGACGACTGCCCGAGGACAAGGACGAAGCTCGAAAGGTATCTCGAAAATCTCTCAATCACTCCATCATTAACGGTGATTTGTACAAAAAAGCTTTCAGTCACCCTTGGCTAAAGTGCGTATCGGAGGAAGAGGGGGACTACATCCTCAGAGAGCTCCACGAAGGCATATGCGGTGCGCATGAGGCAAGCAGAGCCATGGCGAGAAAGGCCCTTCAGACGGGATATTACTGGCCTAGCATGCTCAAGGATGCCCAGGAGAAAGTAAGGATATGCCCGCAGTGCCAAATACACGGCAGGATTATAAGGCAGCACGGAGCAGGCCAACAGCCGATCGGAGTCGCGTGGCCGTTCGACCAGTGGGTTATGGACATCTTAGGACCCTTTCCCCAAGGCAAAAAGCAGATGAAATTCCTCATAGTAGCGGTAGACCACTTCTCCAAATGGATTGAGGCTGAGCCGGTAGCCACCATCACAGCCGAGAGGGTCAAGAGCTTCACATGGAAGAACATCATCTGCAGGTATGGCTTACCCAATGTCTTTATTGCAGATAATGGCAAGCAGTTCGACAGCTCCGTCTTCAGAAACTTTTGCCAAGGCTTGAACATCAAACTAAAGTTCACATCTGTCGCTCATCCCCAAAGCAACGAAATGACTGAAGTCTCCAATCGGACCATCTTGGAGGGATTGAAGAAACGACTGGGTCAAGCCAAAGGCAACTGGACTGAAGAACTGCAGAGTGTCCTGTGGACATACAGAACATCCCCCAGGACAGGCACTCATCAGACGCCATTTTCTCTTGTTTACGGCTCCGAAGCAATGATTCCTGTGGAGGTCGGCCTCCCCTCTTACCGATCGGCTCTTTACTCCGAGCGGGTGAACACTCAGGAGAGATGCCAGGACCTGGATCTCATCGAAGGAAAGAGGGAGGACGCCTACGCCAAGATCGCTGCCTATAAACAAAGAGTGGCCAGATACCATAATTCTAAAGTAAGGTCCAGAACTTTCAATGTAGGTGATCTGGTGCTCAGAAAGGCAGAACTAGGCTCGGGAAATGCCGGAGTTGGGAAGCTGATGCCGAATTGGGAAGGGCCCTACGAGGTTGCTAAAGTCCTAAGTCCGAGCACTTACAGGCTCCGGACAGTGGAGGGGCAAGATATCCCCAGAAGCTGGAATGTTGAGGTACTCAAGAAGTACCATGTCGCATAATGTACTAAAACCTGGCAATTGCCCAATTAATAAAGAGGTTCTTTCTTTGAAGCATCATGTGTAACTTATACACTAATCTAAAGTGTTTGCTTTACGGAGGATCCTACCTCCCCCCCAAATATTATCTGTATTTTAGAGGATCTAATCTCACTTGCTCGGTTATGCAATTTTTATGCAGTTCTACGAGTATTCTCGGCTATGCAATTCTCATGCAGTTATACGAGTATCACTAAACTCGATCTTGCAATTCTTATGCAACTCTATGAGTATCACCTAGCTCAGTTATGCAATTATTATGCAGCTTTATGAGCATCGCTTAGCCTAAATTGTGCAAATTTTGTGCGATCTGAAAAGCCAGACTGACCCGATCGGTCACTATGCTTTGACATCATTTTAATTCAAGAAGTACTTGTGAAGTTTATTGCAAATTTTTATAACGAGTTTTAATTAGCTTGATCATATTGCAAAATTTAGTACAAACTTATGTATATAACGACTTGCAGAAATATGCTGTTTTATTAATGCAAAATGCCTTCATTATACAATTTGTAAAGAATTGTTACAGAAGTGGAAATAAAAGAATCGAAGAAAGCTAATCTAAGCTCCTAAACTAACTATCTATATCTACAATCTCCACTTCGCCAGGAGGGTCAGCGACTTCTTCAGCGACTGGATCGATAGTGGATTGAGAAGGGTCGGCAGCTGACGGTACAGATGCTGCCCCCCCTTCAAAGACAGGCCCGATGGAGGCAGGTACCGTGGGCTCGATAACAGGCTCAGGAGGAACCTCCACTTCGGCTTCGGGGACAGAAGACGCCGCAGGCTCTGTTCTAGAAGGAACCTCTTGAACAGTCTCCGGAGGTGAAAGGCCTTCTCCAGAAGTTCTCTCGATGACTTCCCCCTCGGGAGCGCCTTCATCGTCATCGTTTGGAGGAACAGGCAGTGATGCCGGGTCGTCCATCCATGACAGATCGGCCCCAGGAAAGCGCCGCCCCGCCTCATGAATTAGTCGGGACAACAGCTCCACCTGAGCGTCTGCTAACTCATCGATCAGGCGCTCCTTTTGAGTGGCGAGCTCAAGTTCAAGAATCTTCGTGAAGGAAGCTTCTCTCTCCCCTTCCGACTTTCTCAAGGTCCCCACTTCTGTCCGAAGCTGCTCGCTCTCTGCCTTCAACCTGGCATTCTCAGCAGCCAACTCTCTGCACTCGGCATCCAGTCGGGTTGCATCTGCTTCGAACCGCCTTAGCTGGGCACCCTCCGCAGATAGGCGGGCCACTTCCCCCTTCAGCTTATCGACCTCGCTCTGCCGAGCCTTCAGGTCCTGGGCACTCTGGTAGGCCTCCTTTCTCAGGGCAACTGTCTCTGATTGAGAGGCAGCATACCGCTCCTCTAGCTTCGCAACCTCAGCTCGAAGGTCGGAAGCTTCCTTTTTGGACGCCTCGCAGCGCGTGGTTGCCTCCGCCTTGGCCACGGCGCCTGACTCGGCCCTCCCCTTCCACAAATGGGCCATCATGTGCAGCCGCTGTGTCCTCCTGGCAGCCTACGCAGAATCAAAACCAAAAGACTCAGGCACAAAGGTGTAAACAAGCACCAGAAAACAGTCAGTAAAATACTTACATCTATCAGCTGCTGGCCGATGGCTTGGGCTTCCCTGCTGAGTTGACTGGCATCGCCAGCGTCCCGATGATCGTCCTCCCGGAGAAGACCACGGCAAATGTAATTAGCTACCTGGCCCACCGACCAGTCATCGCCGAAGTTCTCTCTCAGGACTTCCTTCATAGGGACGATCCTCCGATCGGACGAACGCCTTGGAGACTCGCCGTGCTGCACAGCTTTGCCTCTTGCCGCAAGCCGTGCATCCGATTCGGCGATCAGCTCAGCAGCCCTCTTTTTGGCCGCCTCCTCGGCCTTTCTCTTGGCAGCCTCCTCTGCCCTCTTCTTAGCAGCCTCTTTCGCCTCTCGGATAGTTGGACCGATCGGCTGATCATCTTTGTCCGACTCGTCCCGAAGAGTGTGGCGACGGCGGCGTAACGGCCGAGCAGAGGCCTCTCCTCAAGGCACAGTCGTTGGACCAGCAACAGTGGAGGCAGGCGCAGTAATAGCAGCTGGGGGTGCCGACGAGATTGGTACAGCAGCGATGGCCGGAGTAGTCGTAGAAGCACCGACCGCCCCCTTGGAGGCTTGAAGCTCGAAAGACAGGATCAACTTCCTCCTTTTCCTTTGCTCCTGGGCCTTCTTCTCTGCCTTGCGCTTTTGGCGGATCCGATCGCCAAGTTGTCTGGAGGTTTCGTTCCCACCAGCCATCTCAGCTACACAACAGAAAATAAGCAAGATAAGTTTTCATACACAAATTCTCTTCATGAAACATTAATAAAGTGCAATGAATGTTTCGATGCATGATGATTGGGTTTTTTCTGATCCTAACGCTCACGTTCTACGTCCTCAGCCTCTTGAAAACCGGGCGAGCCGAACAGCGTCCACAAAAGGAATTTGGACTCGTAAGGCCCTTCATTCCTGCTGACGGCGGCCATCAGTTTCTGTATATCGCTTTCGTAGATTTCCTGACCGGCGGCTAGATCCTTCAGGATGTTGACCCTGGCCGATCGGGTAAGGCGTACTCCAAACCCACCTTTCCTGCCCACCAAGAAATATCGTTCCCTGTACCCTTTCATGGAGGTGGGGACGAACATCAGTTTCCTCTTTGGGCGGCTAGTGAAGAAGTACTCAGTTCCGTCGCTCCGGCCCGAGATGTAGAAGAAGTGGGTAAAGAGTTCCAAGGTCGGCGCCACCACTTCTATTTGGCAAAGGATCTTGAAGCACGCCACCGATCTCCAGCCGTTCGGATGTAGTTTGTTGGGGGCAAGACCATACCCCCTCATTATCGCCATCTCAAAGGCGCCCAACAGGAACCTCAGGCCTGCATCCAGACTCCAGAGGTGGCATACGAACCATTCGCCGCCGTCTTGGCCGAAGGGCCCTTCAGTCACCGCCATTGATTCAGGGCAGGCCAGCACTGATATCTCCTCGGGAAGGCCGTATTTAGAGGGGATTTCGGCCACTTCCGCAGCGGATAGGCGAGAATGCGGCTGGTTTATTCTCATACCACTCCAAAAAAGTTGTGTCCAATGCTTCAGCACTACTTGAGGCCATCTTCAACAAAAAATATGAAGGGAAGGTGCAACTCTCTTTTCTAAATGAAATGGTTGTGAGAAGAAAAAGGAAAATTGCAAAGAAAGCAAAAAGAAAAGTTACTTACTTGATGAAAAAGACTTGAAGGAATTCGAAGAAGAGGTAAAGAGTAGTTGCAGAAATCTGGGAATCGAAGGAAGATTTTGGCAGGGCTTCGCTAGGGATTTCGAAAGTAAAAAAGGAATGATTCACAAAGTCCTCTATTTATAGGCGAAAGCTTCTCAAAAACGCCAAACAACACGCCATTCAGCAAGCGCCACGTGTCAAAGGACATTATGTCTCTGCGAAGAACGAAGCGTCGCCCTCGGTACGCTCACTGCATTAAAGGAGAACAGCTGTCTCAGCAGGCGCGTCGCTTCAGAAAAAGCGCCCTTCAAATTCAAAAAGCGCGCCAGTACGCGTCTTCGGATCGGGAATCTCCATAACTGATTCCATCCGAACGGATCAACAAAGGCAAATCTATGCCCGATCGGACCTGTTGAGGGGGGACAAGTGATAACCCAGCAAATATCATTTGCCCTGAGGCCCATCCTGTCGGCCCACTCAAACTGGCAAGGCCCAAAACCCATCAGATAAAGGTATCAGACACGAGCCCCTAGGCAGCACACATGCCCGATCTGCTGATGTGACCGCCAGTCCCATCAGCCGCCTGACATAAGGCAGCGCCCATGCCTACCACCTGCTCCATGTCATGTCGCCGAATACCTACTCTGACAGCCAGTAATCACTCCCCAGGCACTCGAGTGCCCCTCAACTATCTCATATAAATAGTCCAGCCAACGATGGCACCAGGTATTGAATTCACACCATTATCTCTCTAAAGCACATTATCTCTCTAAGCTACTAACTTAAGCTTCGGAGTGCTCACGCCTGGTCCGACCGGGCTCTTCTTACTGCAGGGTTATCTCATCCGATCGGAGCGACCTCTCTCCTACAGATAAAGACATTTTTGGATTTATCAAGTATCACTTTACTGATTTTGGATTCCATACTAGGTTATTTTGCATTTAGTAATTGGTGAGTTCTGACTTGTTAAAAACTCAGTCTTACATATTAATTGACAAGAGACAGTTGTTGAATCCTAATATTAGCATTAGCAGTGACATTTTGTCTTCTTGGACAAGTTATTGATCCATCTTGTATAAGTTATTGGACATGTGGTTTTTATTTTCTATATTTTTATTCTAGAAACAGATTTATAAGTAAGTTATTTATTTGACTATTTGGTTGATTTTTTTTTTTAATTCAAATTGAATTGGGAAATGCAGTGTAATTGTAAAAGCTCTTAAAGTGAATGGGCAGTAAATATATTTTGTATGTCATGTAAATTTGTTAAATTTATTTATTTCGAGCATATTATTAATATTTATATTATTATTAATAATATATTAAGATATTTATCCTTATAATATATTTATAATAATAATAATATATATTTTTCTCTTTTTTTTTAGGATACACAAGAATCAACTATATTTTTGAAGGTCTACACCAGTGTCAAATTTTCATTATCAGGTTTTTCTCCTTTTTTTTGATCTTATAAATTTATAAAATTCCTTTGTATGTTGTAATTATTGTCTTGAAAACTACTTAAATAGTATATAGATTTTACCCAAAATAGTTTTATATATATATGTTTTATGTTATGTATGATATATGTGGGCTCAATTTAACTTTAACTATATTATTTTATTTTTTCAATTACTTAATAATGATTATTTTCATTTAGGTTATATTAAAAAATGGATAAGAGTTGGATGTATACCATGAAATGGTCTAAGGAGTACATAGAAGCTGCACGATTACTTGATTGTTTATATATATATATATATATATATATATATATATATATATATATATATATATATATATATATATATATATATATATATATATGTATATATATATATATGTATATATATATATATGTATATATATATATATATATATATATGTATATATATATATATGTATTTATATTTATATTTAGCTGAAAAGTTAACAAATGCATATTAATATCTTAAATTATTTATAGCTGATAGTTTTGATGTATTAATATTGTACCTTTGTATTTTGTATAATTGAATTGAGTATTGAAAGTGGATGATATAAGTATATTATAATATATGGTGTGTGTGAGATTGGACCTAAATTGGAGGATGGGCAAACTTGTATTGGAGTTTGAATAGAAGCGGGGTGAATGAATATATGATTATTTGAAGTGTAAAGATTTTATTGTTTACAGGGGGATAGGCAATATTATAGAGAAAATTCTGCCGAAATTTCGGTAGAATTAAGTGACATATTTATATTTTGATTGAATGAATAGTAAAACTAAATAGCTATAGGGCATATGGGTATAGTGAAAGGATAAAAAAAAATAATTATCCGAATTTCGCAACAATTTTAAGAGTAGTTTAAGACAATCAAGCAATCGTGCAGTATCGTTGGAACCGTAGTGTGTGTATAGATTAAAGGTGTTACATGATTGAGTTTTTTTTATCTAATATATGATTATTATTTTTTTTTGCAGGAATAAGATGCAAATTTTGAAGTTTCAACAAAATTTATTTCTGAATTAGGATGCAAATTTAATTTTTTGCATTAGATAGTATGTTTTTATTTAATTAGCCTTTTATTTGAATAAATATATTATATTAGATTTTCTTTAGAAATTTAATTGATTGTATAACATTAAATTTAAAATATGTCATTTTTAATACAACGCATATATGACAAGTATATTTGTCATAATTTGTCGACTTTTTAGTTCATAAATGACGATATAATGTTTACAATTACGATATTAATATTGTAATAAAAAAATATAATTTAATGACAATAAAAAATTGTCACAAATTATTTTTTGTGACAATTATTTTTGTCTGCATTTATGTCACTAATTTGTAAAATAATATGACAATTTATATTTATCATTAATATACATTAATTTAATGACGAAATCATTTTTCATCACTTAAAGTATTAGATTTAATGACGACATTGAATATTTTATGAAAAAATTATATTTATTTGTGACGTTAATTACGTAACCAATATCTAATGGTTTTAACTAGAAGCAGAATTTCGTCATTAAAAATATTTAATTTCGTGACGAATTTTAAATTTGTCATAAAAAAATGCTAATTTTTTGTGACGATAAACAATATAATGTGACGAAATATGCTTACGGTGACAAATAACTAAATTGTCACGTAAACTTTTATGTTATGCGTACTGTTACGTTTTCTGTGACGATAAAAATTCATCATCTTATTTTTTCAGTAACGAAAAATAAATTTTTCATGACAATTTTTTGCGTCATAAAAAGTGTAATTTTTTGTAGTGTAAGTGATAAGACTAGAGATAATCAGTGAGGCATGGAGATAGTGTACGTCAGTAAGCTATCAGGTGTCAGTCACGCATGTCCGATCGGACATATGCCTCGTTGTCAGTTCATCAAAATTCTTGCCCTATATCTTGGGTCTCATGGCTTCTGGACCTTATCTTAGGCCTTTATGGCCTCATTGTACGTTTTTTCGTGCATATAGTGTGTCGCGCGATAACACGGTCAAAATGTACGCACTAAATTACCATTCAAGTTTTGATCGGGATGTAAAATCTAAAACTTTAATTTTTTATACTAATACACTCAATTATTGAGGGTAAATAAATAGGAAAACTTTTTTTTTTTTTTTTTGGAAAATTCCTAATCAATCAAAAAACTAGAGACAGAAGAACATAAATATGGCCGTGAAGTTGATTG
This sequence comes from Excoecaria cochinchinensis, assembly GCA_947683425.1. Classification (NCBI taxonomy): domain Eukaryota; kingdom Viridiplantae; phylum Streptophyta; class Magnoliopsida; order Malpighiales; family Euphorbiaceae; genus Excoecaria; species Excoecaria cochinchinensis. The sequence continues at coordinate 50,215,488 of CANTUQ010000004.1, forward strand.
CTGCTTTAATGCAATAAAAACAAAAATAAAGTAAAATAAAAGATGCTTTAGGCAGTAATGGTGGAACCCAAGCTCATTGAAATTGACAACCTTTAGTTATTGGAAAGTATAAGGTTAGTCAATCAGTGAGCAAGAGAGCTATTAAACTGCTCACTTGCCTACTGGACTCATTGCTCTCTCTTCAGATTGTTAGGATTTTTGTTTGCAACAAATACGTACTATCCTACTCACTCCTTGCCAGGTGATTCATAAATTTATATATTCTTTTATTTTCTGGAAGAATTTGACAATTTCATATATGTATATATAGTCTTTGTGCACTATTACATATCTATATCTTTGATTATATAGAAGAACGGAAACGATATTGATATATTTTTATATATTAATTTAGTAACATTGATCCCTTAATTTTTTATTTTTTATTTTTTGTTTGATTTAATATTTTGCGAGTTCTTTTGATTTTTAACAATTATATTTTTATGTCAAATATTTTTTTTTTCCTTTTCAGAATTTTTTTTTTTTCAAAGTTCGTAGAGGTTCCAAATCAAATCCTATAAACGGGAGAGTTGGATAATAACCCTATAAGAGATCTTCTCGATTATTATTCAAAATAAATATTCAAAGTATCAGTGTTACCAAATAAATGCTTAAGAGCTAAATAGTCAGGCGACGTTAGAAAATTATGTTAGGAGACCCGGTCAAATTAAAATTCAAGTTGATATAGCATCTTTATCAAGTTGGAGCATGGCATCTTTATCCTTCTAATAAAATTCTCAGCTTATACAAAAGACAATTTAATATAAATATTAACTTTAAAATTTTTCCTTAAAAAACTTTAAAATTCAATAAAAAATTAAATTAAAAATAAATAATAAACTTTCATTTAAATCATTTTTCAAAAAATCAAATAGGTACATGTTTTTTATAATTTGAGTAGAAACAAACTTTCATTTCATAAAACGCAAACCGCAATTACAAGCTTTGGATTTTTTAAATTTTTTTTTGTATTAAGTCACTAAATATTTATTCTGTAATATTGAATTTTTAAATTTTTTTTATTTTTTTACAAAATAAGCATTAAATGGATAGAAAATTTAAAGTTAAATTTTTAATATCTGCATTTGCACCTCAATTCAATTTGATGTATTCTTGTGTTTTTTTTTTTGGCCAATTTTAAGATAATTACTATTTTCTATTAGTAATTAAATTTCAAATTGACAAAAAGTATTAATGACTAAGCATTAAATTGAGGTTAAGGTGCATAGTGGAATGAAATGTACTATTTAATTTCACGTTTTTGAGGACTTAATGTATAAAAAAAATGAAAACTCAGCGGTTAAATGTTGTGAAATAAATGTTCAGAGTTTTGATAGTAAAAATTTTAAAAATTAAGTTTTGGTTTCTGAGGTTGGGCAATAACAATATAATCACACGAGGTGATACACTCAATGCCGATTTAAAGCAGGTGAGCACCGATCAAATGTAGAGAGACCTACAGCATAAAGAATACTTATCTCTGGTTGGCAGGGGATTAGTACTCCGGTGATTAAATCAGTGAGTATTTTCCTAGAGAAAATTTAGAAAGAGATTGGCAAATTAGAAAGGTACTTGGATCCAGAGGGTTTTTGCTATTTATATTGCCTAGGTGGCGATAGCCACTGAGTGCCAAATCTAGCCATATCTACAGAATGCGGAATTAGAGTGGCTGATATAATGGCCTGTAGAGCTTGGCCTGCTGACGTCACAGGTTTAATTGACACCGCGTTCGATCGGCTTTGTTCGAGTCCGATCGGGATTGCAGTGAACCTGGATTTTAATACCCAGCAATTGAACCTTTTGTTATTGGGCTTTCGGTTATCGTTCTTGGGCCAGAGAATAATATTTGATATTATCAATTCCTCACCAAATAGTCTTGATGAAATATTTTTTTTTTCATATAATTGAAAATGTTGACCAAAATAATTAAGAGTAATAAATCATTAAATTCCTTTCATTAGAAATAAATTAAAAAATATGGAATATAATTCTTCTTTTTTTTTTTTTTAAGAGTTTGATAAGTGACACTCTAAATGGAAAGAATGTCGCATGTTAATCTCTATAGGAATTCTATTCTTCCTTATTAAGATATTAAGATAAGATATAACATACACCACATATTTATATGTAAAGCTTATGATAATTAGAATTCGTTTTCGACTCATGGTGGAACCCAACTCAATAACATTGGCAACCTTTCATTAATTTTTAGAATATAATGGAAAAGTAAACTTAATTTATACGGTTTCTCAGACAAGGCACAAGAGAGCTAAACTTCTCCCTTGCCTACACTGCAGCTCTAGCTCTTCAGATTGTTAGGGTTTTTACATTCATTCCTTGACAGTTAACTCATAAATTTATTTATCGTTTTATTTTCTACAAGGATTTTATTATTTCATGTATATGTGCGTTCGTGCATGTACTCTTGCAAGAGTCCTTTAATGATGCAAACATTATTGGATATAAAGATTGCATTTATCTTTGATTATATAAAGAAGAACGGATGAAAAAATAAAAATCAAAAATCAAAAGTTTTATTTATTTATTTATTTTTACAATACAAGTACGTTTCTAAAGAAACAGATGAGATAAGTTAGAAGATTCGTCGTGTTATTGTTCTAAAAGTTGAATATAAGAGTGGCGAATAGAACAATATATGCTTACTTGCAGTTGCAATTTTTTTATACCAACAGTTTTACAGGCACTCTTGCTGCTTTAGATTATTGCAATAGTTCAAACATTACAATACAATTATGTTACAGTTTAAAAATGTTGAAAATTATAGGTAAAAAGTAATAATTTTACATTCGCCCCTAAAAATGCATTGCAATAGATGCATTATGTGGTAGTGTAGGAAGTAAAATATGGTTTTAGAATTTGATGGGATGGCTCTTTATATACTTTATTTTCACAGGTGATGGAAATAGCAGATGCTCTAATATCTCCTTTTGTGGAACAATTGATCAATAGTGTTGTGGACATAGCTGAACGTGCAGGTGACTTTGAGAATCAGTTGGAGAAAATGAATATGGGGCTTGCTCATATAAAGGTCATACTTGAGGCCAACCGTAATAACAACGATAATAATAGTAATAATGATGATGATGATGCTAAGGTGAATGATCAAACTATTCAAAGCATTCAGATAGCCTTATCTCGGTTCAGAAATCTGATGTATGAGGCAGATGATGTATGGACAGACTGCCTTATCAGAAAACAGTATGGTAGTAATGGACTCTTTTCCCATTTCTTCCGCTTACAAACTCAGAAGAAAATTGAGGGTATCAATCAAAGGATTAAGGAGACAGAAGATTATTTCAACAAGCATTTTAGCGTACCAGGTGGTGGAAACAGGTATGCAGATGATGAAGAACCACAGTCTTATCGTGATCAGCTGCCAGAATCTGATGAATCAGAACCTGATGATGGGATATTTGGAGTTGAAGATGATGTGAAAAAGATCAAAGACTGGATTTCTTTGTCTTCCAACTGCGGTGACCTTTACAAGATTGGCATAGTTGGGATGGGCGGCTTGGGTAAAACCACCGTGGCCAAGATGACTTTATATGATCCTGATATTCGTTCTCGTTTTGACAAGAAGATTATGGTTACAGTTTCTCGAACCTTTCAAAAGAAGGTGATATTGCAGAGCATATTACAACGGTTGGAAGACAAACCTTGTGCACAACTGTTGCAGGAAGCATCAGAAAAAGACATGCTTAGCAAGATTGCTTCACTGTTGAAAGACAGAAGCTACCTCATTATTCTGGACGATATCTGGCACAAGGTGCAGGATCTAACATGGTGGAAAGACATGTTATCTGCTCTACCGAAATCAACAAGCAAACAAAGTTGCATTATTATCACCACCAGAGACGATAGAGTTACGTCTAATATCAAAGTCAATCAAGTTCATAGGCCCAGTCGTCTTAGTGATGATCACAGCTGGTCATTGTTCAAAAAGCATGCGATGCGGAGTATCGAGAAGCAGGGTCTTCAAGTCAGAGAATATGATGAACTGGGCACAAAAATTGTGCAGAAATGCAGGGGACTTCCATTGGCAATCAAAACAATAGGAGGGTTGCTTGGATCCACTCACAGTCTACGGGTATGGGAAGATATTTGTAAGGGATTTTGTAAACCTAACTTCACCAGAGAAAATGAGGTTGTAATGGCTTCACTGAACCTGAGCTACAAGGTGCTTCCAGGTCATCTAAAGCAATGCTTGCTGTGTTTCTCTGTTTATCCTGAAGATTATGTCATTCCTGCTGCGAGTTTAATCCATTGGTGGATTGCAGAGGGTTTCATCCGAGCAAAAGACGAAAAAACTGCTATAGAAATGGGCTTCGAATACCTATCAAATCTGGTCAGCAGATGCCTTGTTGAAGTTGATGACAGGCATGGGCATGGTACTGGAAGATTTTACAAGTGCAAGATGCATGATCTGGTACGAGATTTGACAATTATTATGGCGAACAACGAGAAACTTCGAAGAGATAGTGACCAATCTGAGGAAGACCAATCCAAGCAAGAATCAATAGAAGCTCGATGGTTTTGTTGCATAAATGAAACGCAAGCAAAATCCTTAAAAAAAAGTCCAAGGCTGAGGGTACTGTTGATGCTGAGTATGGATAAAACTAAACTGGACAAGAATTTGCGTTCACTTACTTCACTTAGGGTGCTGGACTTGTCCAACAATAAGCTAGATGAGGATTCTTTAAAGAGTCTCTTTAGCTGGATTAGGGTCCTAAAAAGGCTCGCATACCTGAATCTAAGTGAATCTGCGAGGCTCAAGGAGGTTCCTCATTCGATTTGCAAACTCCAAAACCTCCAGGTTTTGATTTTAACTGAATGCACTAAGCTGTCCAAGCTAAGTCCTTCGGTCACTTATTTGAAGAGATTGATAGTGTTGAACCTGGGTGCTTGTGAATCTCTTCTATACTTACGGCGTGGATTAGCGAGGCTAACTCAGCTTCAAGAATTGTATGGATTGGGTGTAAACCGCCAAAACAGAAGAAGTTGTCAGCTCATTGAGCTTCAAGAACTAAGAAACTTAAGAGTATTGCACATCAAGTTAAGCAAAGATAGCGAGATAACGGAACAAGAATGTGAAGTCCTTTCCAAGCATAAGAAGCTCAAGGTTTTGTCTATTGATTTTGACAGAAGAGGTGAGGAACGGACAGATACACTTGAGATGCTAAACAAGCTTTTGCCTCCAGTTGAGCTACGAGAGCTGAATCTCAGGCAATACCATCATGAAAATTTGCCAGCATGGGTCAATCCTCAGGGTCTGCGCACATTGCTACATTTGCGGATCGAGAATGGAAATATAGCTGAATTCCCTACAACCACCACCTACAACTCCCTTGAGCGATTATATTTGAACCTTCTGCCGTACTTGCAGGCAGACTGGAATGAGTTGCTAGGTAAGATGCCTTCCTTATGCTACGCCGAGCTCAGCTGTTGTCCCAATGTGAGAAATTTCCCAGGTGACCCCGACAGCAGTCCCAGGATCTGGAGGCCTCCGCCCGGCAATAAGTAATGATGAAAACTAGAGCAGCAATGATATGTATCGCATCAGGCCTGCAAGTATTATTGTTGATCATGGCTGTGTATGTGTGGAAGATTGTAAAAACTGGCATGGATTGTGATGTTTGCTGGTGTGAAATACTGCATTATTATTGAGTGTAAAGCTATGCACTTTTATGGATTGATGTCCACAAAAAGACTTAAAAATAAGCAAAATAATATGTAGTTTTCGTCAATTTATGACCCCTAGAATATGAAAATAATCTCTTTATATTTTTTTTTTCAAAATATTATATAGTAATTGTTAGGATTATCCATCTCAACTCAAAAATTCCTACCAGATCTAAAATCTAAATACATAAAAGCTTAGCAAAATTCCCCAAAAAGGCAGAAGCTAAATGCCTTTGGCTTTTGTGGGTATAATTTCATAGCAGTTGTTAGAAGGAAAGTTTATAGGTATAATTGATAAAACCATTTCTGACTTTATCGGGAGGTACGCCGGGTACTGTGTATATTGTCCGCTTTGGACCGGAACCCTCACGGTTTTGTTTCTGGGCCTTTGACCCAAAACGCGTACACAGGTGAAGGGAGTCCATGGCTTTATAAGGACCACTTCAACCACTTCGCCAGCCGATGTGGGATTGATGATAGCATTGCTATCACTATTCCCCCTCCCGAAGAGGTCTTCAGGACGTCTTCGGGCGCTGGCCGCTTGTCGGGACTGGCCGCTTTGGGCGCTGGCCCTCGTACCCCTCGTCTCTCAATGAAAGCACCAAATGATAAAGCCGAGAATGTCTTTATCTGTAGGAGATAGGGCGATCCGATCGGATGAGAGAAACCTGCAGTAAGAGGAGCCCGGTCGGACCAGGCGTGAGCACTCCGAAGTTTAAGTTAGTAGCTTAGAGAGATAAAGTGCTTTAGAGATAGAAAGTCTTGGATTCAATACCTAGAGCCATCGTTGGCTGGGCTATTTATATGAGATAGTTGAGGGACACTTGAGTGCCTGGGGTGTGATTACTGGCTGTCAGAGTAGGTATTCGGCGACATGACAAGGAGCAAGTGGTAGGCATGGGCGCTGCCTTGTGTCAGGCGGCTGATGGGACTGGCGGTCACATCAGCCGATCGGGCTTGTACGCTGCTTAGAAGCTCGTGTCTGCTACCTTTGGTTGATAGGCCTTGGGCCTTGCCAGTTGAATGGGCCGACTTAATGGGCCTTAGAGCAAATAGTATTTGCTGTATTATCAATAATTTTTGGGAGTTCATGATTTTACCCTACCCCAGGCCAAGCCTCTATCCCTCGGAGATCAGAAAAAGCTCTGTGCATTTTGTGGATAGTTTAAATAAATTCGCAGCAATGCATCGCCCCCTTCTTTCCCCTTGCTTGCCTCCACATATTCAGTTGAAATCTAGCTATTCCACGTTCGCGGTATACGTTCATCAAGTTAAAATTATAACTCGTCGTCAGCCTCGGATTTTTGTTGGTTTTTTCTTCAACTGAATATGCTGTCGATTTTTCACCTTCAGGACTCTCCTCTGAAGTAGAATTGGAACTGTTCGACTTCTCTCAAGTTGACTCATTATCGTTCTTCTTAGGTTTCTCAACCTTGGGCTTTGGTTTCGGAATTCTGTTGACACTTACAGCGGAATAGCAAACAAGAAACCAACTAAAAAGAGACGAGAACTTTGTTGAATTGATTCAAAATCAATATTTTTTACATAGTGATTATTGATTAAATTAGTGAATTTTACTTTATTTATTATTCCATCCGTTTCTTGTTATATGTTATTTTTGTTATTTTCATTAAAATTAACGAATATTAATCAGATTTAAATTTAAAATAAAATTAAGTGTTTAAATAAATAAATTTAAATCTAATTGGTTAATCTGTATTAAAAATAAAATTAGACTGAAAAAATAAATTGTATTAAAAATCTAAAAGTGACATGTAAATAAAATTTAAATTTTTTTAAAGATGATAGATAAAAAGGAATGGAATGAGTATTATTTAATTGGTGATTTTAAAGGTGTTAGTGGACTAATGGAGTTATGAGTTAATTATTTAGTGAAATTAGTGGGTTAGTAGCTTAATTTTATAATTTCTTTGTAAGCTTATAAATAGGCATATTTAATTAATTTTTAATGAAAATGAAATTTATATTTTTTATTCTGAAAATTTTTCAACAGTAGTATCAGATATTTTCTTGATCATGGATCTGTGAGAAAAATTGCATAAGATAAAATGAGTAAGATTTCGCCTCCCGTGTTCAATAGAAAAAATTATTAATTATGGGCATATGAAACAAAATTGGAGATTTGCAAATAATCAAGCAAATTTGACACAAGAGGTAGGGGTGAGAATGATCCGGTTAACCGGTTCATGAAACAAAAAAAATCAGTCCATTAATATCGATTTTTTGAAATTTCAGTCTATTATTCAGTACATTACTATCGGTTAACCAAATAATCGATTTCGAATTTTTGGACCGATTAACCAATATTTTTCGGTTAACCACTATAATTATAAAATGCATTTTAAAAAAAATTAAATTGTCAAAAATACTTAAAATTTAAAATTAGAAAATAAACATAATAATTAAATATGATATTCAAACAACAATATAAATTAAAAATATTCAAAATTTTTATTTTCACATATATTAAAAATTTTATTTTATTTAAAATTTTTAGTTAATATATTAATTTTATATAAATTTTCAAATATATTTTGATTTTAATTAATGAAAAATTGATATATCAGGAAATAATAATAAATATATACATATTGAACAATTAATAAATTAACTAAAATAACTTTAAAAAAAACTAAAATGAAATTGAAATATTTTAAATTAAATGAAAATTAAAATGATATAAATATTAAATATGAAAATAATGAAATAAAAAATTATAATAAAAATAAAAAAAAAAGAGTGAAATATAATTAATAAAATATAGGGGTATTCATTTATCGGTTTTGGTTTGGTTAACCAATTTATAAGCTAAGAAATAAAAATTAATCCATTAATATCGGTTTTTGTAAAATACTAACCGTTAACGATAAATATCGGTTCGGTTAATTTATTTTTCGGATCGATTTCGGTTCAATTTCTCGGTTAATCAAGTCCAACGGTTTTTTTCTCACTCTTAACAAGAGGAAGATCTCTTTTTTGAAAGTTGGAGACAAGTGCTCCAAAAATAAAATTTAATAACAGAAAATTGATGAGAAAGTATATCAATAATTGAAGTTTGATGAGAAGTTGTATCAGAAATTGAAATTTGATGAGAATGCATAAAGATGCTTTAGGTAATGATAGTAGAACCCAATCTCATTGAAATTGACAACCTTTAGCTATTGGAAAGTATAAGGTTTCTTAATCAATGAACAAGAGAGGTAATAAACTTCTCACTCGCCTACTGGACTCATTGCTGATGTTCAATTTGTTCCTAATTTGGCACAAAATTAATTGAGTATTAGGCAACTATTGTCTTGTGGGTATCCGATTTTATTTGATGATGGAGCATGTGTTATTAAAGATAAATAATCTGGCCAAATAATGGTTAATGTTCGCATAACCAGCAACAATGTGTTTCCACTTAAAGTCTCAAATGTGAAAAAATTTGCTTTAATTGCTGGAGCTCAAAATTATTTTGAATTGTGGCATTTGAGGTATGGGCATCTTAATTTGAAAGGGATGCAACTGCTGGATCAAAAAGGCATGGTTCATAGATTGCCAAAAATTAGTTCTTTTGAATTATGTGAGGGTTGCATTTATGAGAACCAAGTTAGAAATTCATTTCCTATTAAAAAGGCATCAAGAGCATCTATTTGTCTTGAGTTAATTTATGCTGATTTGTGTAGTTGCATGAACACAAATTCTTTTAGAAGGAGTCAATATTTTTCATTCTTCACAGATAATTTCAGGCGCATGAGTTGAGTGTATTTTTTAAAATTCAAATCTGAAACTCTTGACAATTTTAGAAATTTCAAAGCTTTAGTAAAAAAGCAAAGTGGCCTATGCATCAAAACTCTCCGTTCAGATCAAGGTGGTGAGTTTTTGTCAATTGAATTTAACCATTTTTGTGAAGAAAATAGAATTCGCGCGGAACTAACAACACCCTACATATCGGAGCAAAAATGAGGACTGGTGAAATGCAATGGAAGAAGAGCTAATGGCTATAAAAAGAAATGAGACTTAGGAGCTGACTAACTTGCCAAATGGAAAGAATGTTATGGGCCTAAAGTGGATATTTAAAACTAAATACCATGCAGATGGAAGTGCACAAAAGCATAAGGCGAGGCTTGTAGCGAAGGCATACTGTAACACCCCAATACCCCCTAAGAAGGATACGTTGGCTCAAAGGGCTAATCTTTAGGTTTTAATGTACTAACAAAATATTTGCACTTAATAAAATTAGGCTTCTTTCTAGCTTTTATATTGCAGGCTCAAGTTTTAGGTTCTGATGCAGAGTGTTCTATCAAATACAGAACAGACGTGTTCATATTCTATCACTATCAGAGCAGACTTACAGCATTAAATGTTTATTAGAAAATAAAGCTTGTGAAATCATTTTTGAGGAAATCACACACTTACAGCACGTTAGTTAAAATATTTTTACATTTAAAATATTTTTCAAATTACATGGTTACCTAAAATAAAATTATCTCTTTCCTAAAAGATAAAAATCCACAATTAGTGTCTTTGAAAAAGGAAAGAAAGCCTTTTATTGAACTAATTTTTCTTATTTAAAGAAACATAAAATCTGAAGAAATTTCTTTCGATCAGGTCTTCATTGACCAAAGAAACATAAAAACAAAAATCTCTTCAAACATAGAAATATTTTTGAAATAATGTTCACACCTAACAGCTATATCTTTCAACTATAAAAAGAAGTGTTGTTGGTGGGTTCTAATAAGTGAGTGAAAAATATTTTTGTTTTAAATTGTGTTTTATCTTGTAAGTTTTTCATTCTTTCACATTTATGATCACATCTCCTCAATATGATTATAGTTTCAATTGTAATCATATTGGTGAGGCTATTTGAATTTGTGAGATAAATCTGTGAGGTTAGGTTGCTAGAACCTAAGAAAATAAACTAGCAAGTATTTAAATTATTTTACTTGAAAAAAAGGGCTAAGTGTTTTGACCATTTTACTTTGAAAAAATGATGAAGTATTTTAGAGTTTTCACTTGAGAAAGAAAAACTTAGAATAGCTATTTGTAACATGCTTTTGACTCTTGCCCGTAAATAGAGTCACATTAGAAAGAGAGAAACTCTTAAGACGGATTGTCTTAAGGAGAGGATATAGGCAATGGCCGAACCTCTATAAATTGTGGTGTTAAACTTCTCGATCCCTTAATCTCTTTTTATTTTGTACTATAAAATTTTTATGCTAAAATTAACTGTTCTGTATTCTATAGAACAGAGTCAAAAAATTACATGTGTTCTAAAAAAGGGATGAACTTGATTTTTCTAAATTAATTTATCCAATGAAAGTCTGATTTTTTCTCACTAATAATTTCATCCATATGTGTTGTTTTTAATCTTAAAAGATAATCAAAAATTATGTTAAGTAAAATTGCATAAAATGGATTTATTATGCTGATGATAATTTGCATATCAATTGTTTGTGTTCTAACATGTCTAAATCATGAAAAAATTATGAAATGATCTATTGACCCCTCTCTAGATCATATATTTGGGACTCATATTTGGTATCAGAGCATGTCTCATTTTTTTCTTTTCAGGTTTAACAATCTAGAGAGATCCAAAGATGGCTGGAATAAATCGTTTGAACACAACCTTTGCTGAAAGACAATCATCAACACTCCCTCCTATATTTTGTAGACAAAACTTTCATTTTGGAAAGCTAGGATGAGAAATTTCATCCAAATGCAAGACATGGAGACCTGAAAGATGGTGACAAATGGATTTCATCCACCAATAAGAGTTGAGAATGGAACTGAAGTACCCAAGGCAAAAAATGAGTAATTAGAAACTGATATTTTAAACATTCAAAGAAATTCAAAAGCAATGAGTTTATTATATTGTTCTTTGGATGCTAATGAGTTCAATAGAATTTCAGCTTGTGACACTGCCAAAGAAATCTGAGATAAATTTGTGGCAACCTATGAGAAAACCAATCAAGTGAAGGACTTTCATTTGCATATTTTAATGTGTGACTATAAATCTTTCAAAATGAAATCTAATGAAATAATTTCTGAAATGAGTGACAGGTTTGTCAAGATTACAAGTTCCATGAAAGGTCTTGGAAAGATTGTAAATGAGGACAAGCAAATTAAAAAATTGATCAGATCACTAAACTAGAACTGGCGTGAAAAAGTGATTGTCTTACAAAATAGAGATTTGCATAATTTTTCATATGATGATCTTATTGGATCCTTACTATCTTATGAACTTGTGATGCAAAGTTAGGAAAATAAAGAGAAGAAGAAAGGAATTGCTTTAGCTACTGATTCAAATGAAAATACCTCAGATGAAGAATTTGCAATGATCACTAGAAAATTTCAGAAATTCTATAGAAAGGAAATGAAGCGTTAAAGATTTCAAAAGAAGGTACATAACAATAATAAGGCTAAAAATTCTCAACAGAATTCTGGAGATCCAGTGTGCTGTCACTCCAATAAGCCTGAACATATCAAAACCAAATGTTCTCTTCTGAAAAAGAAGGATAAGAAGCTGAATAAGAAGGCAATGATAGCAATATGGAGCAACAGTGATAACTATAGTGAAGAGTCTGAATCATATCAAAATACTAAGGATGCTGGTTTGATGGCTATGTCTAATGAAGAAATTGAATAGGGTGCTATACTGGTGAATTAAGAGGAAGCTGGGAATGAAATAAGTGATTCTGACTTAAATCTAGTAGAGTTAAATGAAATCTTTGAAGAGTTTTGCATAAAATATGTTAACGTAAAGAAAAGAAATTGTGAAATTGTGGTGAGTTATCAAACACTATTTGAAGATCATAAAATTTTAGAGGAATCACATAAAAATTTAAAAATAAATATTGAAAAGTTATTGAGAAATGCCCAAGAAGATCAAAAAAAATATCTGGAGTTAATTGAAGATTGGAATGATCTAGAAAATGAGTTTAATATGAAATCATGTGATTATGTGGAACATGAGATGGTTGTTGATGAATTGAAAAATGAGGTTGAAAAATTAAAAAGAAAAAATGAAGAGCTAATGGAATCCTTAATTGATGATTTAAAAGAGAAGATTGAAAAACTAATAAGAAGAGAAAAAGAAGAATTAAGAAAGTCTACTTTTAAGAAAATTGTTAATCTGAATATCATGATTGGAAAATTAAGAAGGGAAAATGAAGCATTTAAATAATCTACTGAAGCTGACGAAATTGGTGACCAAGTTGAGAAAATGAAGAGGGCTGAATGGGTAACTATGCCCAAAATATCATGTACCTTATGTGGCAAAAATGGTCATATTACTAAAAATTGTTATCACAAAAAGAAGGGAAAAAAGAACCATGAAGCTGAAAGCGAAAATTTTACTGTGAAAACTAATCATCAAGAATTCAAAATTAATTGGGTACCTAAAAAGAAATGATTATCTTGCAGGTTTGTTTAAAAAGCAATATGAATAACAAGTGATATCTAGACAGTGGTTGCACGAGACATATAACATGAGACAAAAAGAAGTTTGTTAAACTCTCTATGAAAAATAGAGGGACTGTTAGTTTTGGTGACAAAAACAAAGGCAAAATTATTGGAGTTGCAACCGTTGGAACCAACCAACATATCAAGGATGTTTCACTAGTGAAGGGATTGAAATATAATCTCCTTAGTATAAGCTAATTATGTGACAAAAATAACATAGTTATCTTTGAAATAAAATACTGCAAAGTTAAAGATGCAAAATCAGGTAATACTATTCTTACTGGTTATAGAACTGAAAATATTTATCAAGTAAGTTTGGATGATTATGAAAATAATAATTCTAGTTGTTTAGTGTCGAAAGATGATCAAAATTGGATATGGCATAAAAAACTAGGTCATGCAAATTTGCATGCTATTGAAAAATTGTTTAAAAATGACTTAGTTATTGGCTTGCCTAAAATCAAATTTGATAAGAAATATGTTTGTGAAGCATGTCAATTTGGTAAACAGATTAGAAATTCATTTAAATCCAAGAAAGAAATATCAACTAAAAAATGTTTAGAAATGTTGTATATGAATTTATTTGGACCAATTTCTCCATCTAGTTTAAAAGAAAAAAGTTATTTGTAATTGTTGATGATTACTCAAGTTTCACATGGACAATTTTTCTTACATATAAATATGAGAGTTTAAGGCATTCAAAAAGTTGGCAAAGAGAATACAGATGAAAAGGGATATTATATTATCAAAATTCGAAGTGATAGAGGAGAATTTGTAAACACAGAATTTGATAACTTTTGCTCAAAGGAAAGAAGTGAACATAACTTCTCAGCACCAAGAACTCCACAATAAAATGGAGTAGTGGAATGGAAAAATATAACACTACAAGAGATGGCACGGACCATGATGAATAAAAATAGCTTGCCTAAATATTTTTGGGCTGAAGTAGTAAACACAACAAGTTATATCATCAACAGAGTCTTTATTAGAGCAATTATGGACAAAACTTTATATGAGCTTTGGAAATGAAGGAAGCCAAAAATAAATTATTTCCATACCTTGGCTGTAAGTGTTTTATATTGAATGATAAGAATAATTTAGAAAAATTTGAGGCTAAATCCGATATAGGAATTTTCTTAAGCTATTCACTTAAAAGTAAAGTATATAGAATTTACATTAAAAGACACAAATGGTTAAAGAATTAATTAATAATAAATTTGATGAAACTGATGTCTATACTAGAGAAATGTGTATTTTTGATGATGATACAAGTGACAAGAATGAAGAAGCTAAAGGAAAAGAACAAACATATCAAAATAGAACAAATGAAACAATAGAAGAAACAAATTATGAAGAACCACAACAGAATCTTGATCCATTTAAGGAGTGGGATGTCCATAGGAATCACTCAAAAACGGATCTACTAAGCAATCCATCAACTAAGATGATGACTAAGAGACAACTAAAAGAATTCTGTAGCAACGTGGCTTTTGTTTCTTAAATTGAACAAAAAAATATTCAAAAAGCTCACGATAACAACGACTGGTTACTTGCAATGCAATAAGAATTGAATCAATTTGAAAGAAACAAGGTATGGTCTCTTGTTCCAAAACCTAAAAATCATTCAATTATAGGGGTAAAATGGGTTTTCAGGAATAAAATGGATGAGCAAGGAAATGTGACATAAAGCAAGACTTATGGCTTAAGGGTATAATCAAGAAAAAGGTATTAATTTTGATGAAACATTTGCACCTATTGCACGATTAGAAGCTATTTGTATCTTATGTGCATTTGCATGTTTTACGAAAATCATGCTTTATCAAATGGATGTTAAAAGTGCATTTCTAAATGGATACCTTAATGAGGAAGTATATGTTGCACAACTACTTAGTGTTGAAAATAATGAATTTCCAAATCATGTTTATAAATTAACAAAAGTTTTGTATGATTTAAAACAAGCTCTAAGAGCTTGGTATGAAAAACTTTCAAGTTTTTTTAATACAGCATGATTTTGCTAGAGGAAAAGTTGATAATACATTGTTTATAAAGCATAAAGAAACTGATATCATGCTTGTACAAATATATGTGGATGACATTGTATTTGGTGCTATTAACATCTCAATATGCAAGGAATTTGAAATATTGATGAAACAAGAATTTGAGATGGGCATAATGAAAGAAGAATTTGAGATGAGCATGATGGGAGAATTGACCTTCTTTTTGGGATTGCAAATTAATCAAAATGAAGATGGAATCTTTATTAACCAAGTCAAATACACAAAAAAAATTACTAAAGAAATTCAAAATAATGGAAGGAAAGATAGTTGGTACACCAATGAGTCCATCAATTAAGCTTAATCTTGATGAGAAAGGTAAAAATGTGGATCAAAAGCTTTACAGAGGAATGATTGGTTCACTACTATATTTAACTACCAGTAGACCTAATATATACTTTAATGTATGTCTATGTGCTCGATTTCAGTTAAATCCAAAGGAGTCTCATCTATCAGCAGTGAGACAAATTCTGAGATATCTATTGGAAACTCAAAATATTGGTTTATGGCATTCTAAAGATTCAAGTTTTGATCTCATTGGTTTTTTAAATGTTAAATTTGCAGGTTACAAAATTGAAAGAAAAAAACACTTTTGGAACATGTCAATTATTAGGACAATCTCTCATTACATGGCCTAACAAAAAATAACACTCTGTTACCTTATCAAATGCAAAAGCAGAATATATAGCTGCAAAAAGTTGTATTGCACAAATTCTTTGGATCAAGTAACGACTAATTGATTATGGTTTTGAGCTTAAAGAAATAACTATTTATTGTGACAACACCAGTGCCATAAATCTCATAGAAAATCTAGTGATGCACTCAAGAACAAAATACATTGAAATAAGACATCATTTTATATGAGACCATGTTCAAAAAGGAGATATTACATTGGATTATATCTCAACTGAACACCAATTAACTGATATCTTCACCAAACCATTGAAGGAAGAACAATTTTACAAACTAAGAAGATAATTGGGCATAAGTATGCTAGACAATGCATTCTAAAAGGTAATCTTATTTTTGAGTAATTTTAGTTTACTTTATGATTGCATAATTTTATGTTCTATATTTTTGTTCTATATATGTGATAAGTTTTAATGTTCTTTACAGTCTGATCGTGCTCTATTTTTCTTGTTAATGTCAGTTATGGAAGTTTTTAATTTTATTCCTATTAAGAGTACTATTTTAATGGAGATATTCTCGGTTGTAAAAGGGAAAGTTATTGTATTCTCTACATAGTCCACTTTCCTCTTTAAAATAATTTTTCGTTTTCCTTAATAAAAGACTCATTTTCAACTTTAAAAGTACAACTTTTCACCAACCTTTATTTATTGCCTCAAGTTTTTTATATAAAGATTTAAAAATTCGATTTTTACACTCTCTTTCATCTACTCTCTACTATCTTTCTCTCTCTAGAACTCCAAACCATGGAAAAAGTGAAAACCCCAACAAATAAAAAACCCTCATCTCCACCATCACATGAACTCGTTACATCATTTGCCACAAACTTGTCGAAGTCTGAACAAGAGAACTCTTCACCTCCTGGAAAAATATCAACACTAAAAGTCAAGGAGATTCGTGAATTTCTCATCCCAAAATCTATCAATTAGGAAGAACTGCAAAACACTAACCCATCTATGGCTACGTGGCTTGAACGACTTCAATGGAGAGGTATTTTAACTTATGAGTCTGAAATATATCCCTCCTTTGTTAAAGAGTTTTTTCAAACTAGAAAAATTCTAGATGATGAATCAATGGCTATTAAGATAAAAGCGTAGTATAAAATTTTCACTCTTGGAACCATAGCTATTCTCCTTGACATATGGAATGATGGATTCAAAATAACTAAGAACAGTAGGCTAACTGAAATTGGGGGAAAAGGATGTAATAAAGTTGAATTCTTGAGTGAAACAGCTGATATGGATCAATACTCTAGAAAAGATAAAACCCCTCCATCAACCAATATGAACTTAGAGTTTAGAATTCTTCACAAATTTTTGGTTGAGATTTTAGTGCTTAGAGCTGGTAGCATAGATTATGTCACATACATTAATTTAGGGATCATGTGGCATATTTACAGGGGCTATTCTTTTTAATTTTCCTTATCTGATTTTTAACCAAATCATATCAGTGAAAGAAAATCAATGTTATCCCTTTGCAATGATACTCAGTGTTATTTTTATTTATTGGAATCTGCCTGTAGAGAGAACAGCTTATGTGTTATTTAATGATAAACTAAGAATTGGAAAGGATTTTTATAAGATGCCAGATCTTTATTTACAAAAGTCAGGAAAGAGGCCTATAAGTGGGAATGTAGTTCAAAAGAACAAGGGAAAAAAATTAAAGTTGATCATACCTCAAAGAAAATGATTCGAACACTAAGAGCTAATCCCACAAAGAATCTGACTATTCAAGAAAAGCCAACCTTAGTTGATATATACTCATCTAGTAGTTCTTAAAGTGTGGAGATTAGTGTTAAGACTAAAGCAACAGAATCAGATCATTCTGAGAAATTTGAAGGTGATGATGAAGTTAAGATAGTAATGAATGTGGTAAGTAAGAAAGAGAAATTTTGGGGACACTCATAGTCAATCTAAGAAAACTCTTACGGACCCAAAGGGACAACAAGATCATCTAGAATCCTTGTCTGCTTTGGAATCTAAAAAGGAACCTAAAGTGGATTGTAAGCCTCAATCCGAGAAATGGGTAGAGTTTTGGGAGCTTCAACGAAGACTTTTGACTTAGGTAGAAGTAAGATTCATTGAGAGTGAATTTGGACCCCAACGTACGATGATTGAAGAAGCAGATGACTTACCACCTCCCTCACCTCTTAGTGACTTTGTTTCACAAATCCCTGCTCCAAAATTGAGGAAATCTATGCGTCTTGTGGCCAAGCATAAATTTAAACCAACCCCCAAGCTTGGCCAAGTTAACAGCAGTACCAATCTCGAAGATATTAATTGAGTTTTAACTCTCCTTACTACTTCTTTTCTTTTGCTACTAGGAAAATTACTCTGTTTATGGATGATGGATTATCTTTTATATCTGGGGTTGAAATTATTTTTGCTTGCTATTTTGGTTTCTCATTTTCTTTTAACTTGAAGTTAAAATTTGGTGAACTTGTGATGACAAAAAGGGAGAGAAACATGATTATCTTTACTTTGATTATATTTACTTTGATGATTATATTTACTTTAATCATATGCTGATTTATTGTAGCTGTTGCAACTGATATTTTAAAAGTATTGATATGTACGTTGTTTACTTTGATTATGTGTTGATATATTGCAGCTATTGTAGCTGATATTTTAAAAGTATTGATATGTTGTTTATTTATATCATGTGCTGATATTTGATCATGTGCTGATATTTTAAACATGTCGCAGCATTTCTTGTTAAAATTGCGTTTGATTATTTGGACTAAATATGCAGAATTTTTATGATATATATGCAGAATTTTTGTATGCAAAATTGTGTGTAAGTATTAACATTATGCAGTAGATTTTTTATTTTAATGCAAAATATATATTATGCAGATTGTGCTGTAGACTTGATTTTTTGCATGTTGAGCTGAAAAATATTGCAATTATACAAAATTGCTCTTGTGCAGGCTGATATTATGCATAATTAATGCTATGAATTGCTTCTTCGATTATGCTTAAACTTGAGTATGTAGTTAAAATGCAAACTCTGAGGAATATATGGTTAAGTTATGAAGAAGCAATCTTGACTATAAATTAATATTAGTTGAGGATATTAAAATGTGTGGCTTCTTAATAAATTAATGATACAGGGCTGATGTATTATAAGATGCATGCAATTGTGCAGTATGAAATAAATGATTAATACAATAGAAATTTGCAAGTTGACAATTGATAAATTTAGCATTGATATCTTTTAATCAAATTATTTTTAAGTGCATATATTTAGGGGGAGCTACACTTTGAACAATTCATACATACAGGGGAGCATAAGCTCAAATAAATAAATATTTTGTCATCATCAAAAAGGGGGAGAATGTTGGCCCAAAGGGCTAATCTTTAGGTTTTTGATGTACTAACAAAACATTTAAACTTAATAAAATTAGACTCCTTTCTAGCTTTTATATGATGTAGAGTGTTCTATCAAATACAGAACAGACGTGTTCGTATTCTACAACTATCAGAGCAGACTTACAGAATTAAATGTTTATTAGGAAATAAAGCTTGTGAAATCATTTTTGAGGAAATCACACACTCACAGCACGTTAGTTAAAATATTTTTTTGCATTTAAAATATTTTTCAAATTATATGGTTACCTAAAATAAAATTATCTCTTTCCTAAAAGACAAACATCCACAATTAGTGTCTTTGAAAATAGAAAGAAAGCCTTTTATTGAATTTGATTTTTCTTATTTAAAAAAACATAAAATCTGAAAAAATTTCTTGCAATCAGGTCTTTATTGACTAAAAAAACATAAAAAAAAATCTCTTCAAATATAAAAACATATTTGAAATAATGTTCACACTTAGCAGCTATATCCTTCAACTATAAAAAGATATGTTGTTGGTGTGTTCTAGTAAGTGAGTGAAAAACGTTTTTGTTCTAAATTGTGTTTTATCTTGCAAGTTTTTCATTCATTTATGTGCATTCCTGATCACATCTCCTCAATATAATTATAGTTTCAATTGTAATCATGTTAGTAAGACTATTTGAATTTATGAGATAAATCTGCAAGGTTAGGTTGATAGAACCTAAGAAAATAAACTAGCAAGTGTTTAGGTTCTTTTACTTGAGAAAAAGAGCTAAGTGTTTTGATCATTTTACTTTGCAGAAATGATTAAGTATTTTAGAGTTTTCACTTGTGAAAGAAAACTTATTTGTAACAGGCTTTTGACTCTTGTCCGTAAATAGAGTCACATTAGAAAGAGAGAAACACTTAAAACGGATTGTTTTAAGGAAAGGATGTAGGTAATAGTCGAACCTCTATAAATCGTGGTGTTAAACTTCTCTATCCCTTAATCTCTTTTTATTTTGTACTCTATAAATTTTTATGCTGAAATTAACTGTTTTATATTTGTTCTGTATTATATAAAATAGAGTCAGAAAATTACCTATGTTCTAAAAAACGGGATGAACTTGATTTTTCTAAATTAATTTATCCAATGAAAGTCTGATTTTTTTCTCACTAATAATTTTGTCCATATGTGTTGTTTTTAATGGTAAAGGATAATTAAAAATTATGTTAAGTAAAATTGCATAAAATGGATTTATTATGATGGTGGTAATTTGCATATCAATTGTTTGTGTTCTAACATGTTCAGATCACGAAAAAATTATAAAATGATCTATTTACCCCCTTTTAGATCATATATTTGGGACTCATAGGATACAGGGTACCGCACACAAATACACATATATAAACACTTATGCATAAACTAAAATAGAAACAACATCATTAAATAAAATTAATAATGAATTATCATAATCACATTACAAAAAATATTGCCATTATTACATTACTTGATCAAAATCCATATAACATATACACTATACAAAAATATATTCATTTCAAATGTCCTATACTATCATTACAACAAGAATTATAGCAAAAGTAAAATTCCAATCAAGCTCCTAGTGGTCAGCAGATGAACGACTTTTAGAACCGAACCGAGCTTGCATACCTACACGAAAAAAATACTTGTACTAAGCGATAACGCTTAGTGGGGATATACACATACCAAGACTTCTATCGAAGTCATTCATGTACAGAACATATATCACACACAATAGCATACACCTCCAGATCAATTTTGCATTATACCTTTCAGTTATATGTTTTAGGAGATTTTTCTCCTACAAGGAGCCCCGCCAAAAGTACCCATTAATCTATCTCTTGATGGGTTAAATGCCTTTACTCAAGTGCAATTATCTAGCTATTAATTTAGATTGATAAAGTCATATGAACAAGAGCATTAGGAGATCCATTCCATTATGTGACAAGGTCAAGGATCTTATTAAGGCAATTGACGAACAATTTGTAACCTTTGATTAGGCACTTGCAAGCACCCTCATAAAGAAACTTATAGGATTGAAATTCGATAATTCTAAGGGAGTGCGTAAGCACATTATGGAAATGAGAGATATAAATGCTAAACTCAAGTCTTTAAGCATCAATATTTCAGATGCATGTCTTATTTATTTTGTGCTTAATTCTCTACCTATGAAATATGGCCCTTTTAAGATCTCCTACAACACACATAAAGAAAATCGGTCTATCAATGAACTTTAGACCATGTGTGTTCAAGAGAAGGAAAGGTTTAAGCATGAGAAACAAGACATGAAGCAAGAGAGTGCTAATCTTGCTACTCATAAATTTGGGAACAAGAAAATTGGAAAGTTTGTCCCAAACTTTAAGAAAAATGGAAACATGCCAATGAAGAAAGGTGGCAACAAGTGTTTCTTTTGCAAAAAGACGGGACACATGAAGAAAGGAAACCGAAGGGAAATGAGCAATACATCTATTTCAGCAATACAATGAGATCTCAAGTTGAGGCCGTGGGGACTTTTCAATTGGTTTTAGAAAGTGGTTTTATTTTAAAACTTGAAAACACCTTTTATGTTCCATCTTTTTTTAGAAATTTAGTTTCTATTTCTAGACTCACTAAAATTGGTTTTAGTTTTCTTTTTGAAGACTCAATTTTTAGTTTGTTTAAAAATAAAAGCATTATTGGTTATGGTTCTTTAATTGATGGTTTATATAAATTTCGACTTGACCCCACTTTTAAATGTAATTACTCAACTTTGCATGATGTAAATATTAGCATGAAAAGAAACATTTATGGTGAGAACTCATATAATCTATGGCATAGGAGATTATGTCACATCTCCATAGAAAGAATCAAAAGACTAATAAATGATAGAATATTAAAAACTCTTGACTTTAGTGATTATAGTACTTGTTTAAGTTGCATAAAGGGAAAGTAAACTAATAAGATCACCAAAGGTGCCAAAAGGAGTTTACAAATTTTGGAGATCATACACACAGATATATGTGGTCCATTTAAATCATTTGCATGTATGGGGATGCCCGATTGAAGTAAGGCTATAACCCAAATTTAAAAAAACGGGATCCAAGAACAATAAGTGGATATTTTATATGTTATCTAGTGAACTCTAAAAGATATAGGTTCTATTGTCCCAATCATTCACTTAGAATTGTCAAAATAAGGAATGCTAAATTTCTTGAGGATCAAGAATCTAGTGGGAGCGACCTTCCTCGACAGGTAGAACTTGAGGAAATTAAGAATCATATGGTAAATCCTACATTAAGTATTGCATTGGATGCTCCTTCAAATAACCAATTGCATATTGAGGAGCAACCAATTCAAGACCAATTACTCCGTGAAAAACAAGCTCATAATGAACATCAAGAACAAGTTCAAAATGAGAATCAAGAGTGATAACTTCAATACAGTACTTAGTTTTGAGGGTGTTTTTATATGATTTTAGGTGTTTAGTTGTGTTTTTGTGTTAGGTTTTGTTTCCTTTAGGTTAATTTTACTAATCTTAGTCAAATTGGAATTTTGATGCATTATAGATTATTTTTTATGGATTTTTATTTGTCTTTGTAGGTGAGATTCTAGGTACATCACGGTCACAATGAAATTCATTGTGACCGTGACATAAAGAGAAGTGGAAGTCAGGAGCTGACCTAGATGGGTCACGGTCACAATGGATTTCATTGTGACCGTGATATAGCGAACGATTGGGCAGAATGCAAGTAGGAAGTATGTCTCGGTGACAATCAATTTCATTGTCACCGTGACATAAAAAATCATCAAGGCAGAATCAAAGCAGCACGTACCTCACGGTCACAATGGATTTCATTGTGACCGTGACATAATTATTTCCTGGAGAGAAGCGAAACTTTGAAGACCTCACGGTGATAATGAATTTCATTGTCACTGTGACCCCTCTCCTGTGCGTAAAAGGATTTGAAATTCTCGACTGAACACGGTGACAATGAATTTCATTGTCACCGTGACCCATCTGGAACTATAAAAATGCACTTTTCTCTTTGGTTAGGGTTCCGATTTTTTTAGTTAGTTTTTGTTATTCATTTTGGCAGCTGAGATTTTCTAAGTGATTCTTCGGTTCTAAACTTTAATTTTCATTCTTGCTTTGAGATTTTAATTAGAAATTGAGAGTAATTTTCATTAGATACATAGTTAATTTCCAGAGATAGTTAGTTTTCTAGTTTTCCAGAATTTTGGTTTTATTCTCCATTAAAGATCTGAAGAAGAAGACTGAAGAACGTGGGATTCAACCAGGATTTCTACCTCAATGAATTTCTGGGTTTATTCATTCCTTTATTCTTTTGAATTTGTAATGGATTGTGAGTAGTTTCTTAGTTGTTTGGGGGATCTATAAACCCCTATCTTAGATGTGAACTCTAAACATATTTTGATATTTAATATATGAATGAAGGTTTATTTCACTGGTTATTATTGTCAAATCATGAGATGTATGTTTTCAAGTTAATTTCCTGTTTTGATGAATGGATTAATTCATGTATCTTAATTGGTTATTGAATTGTATGATTAAATGTCATGATAATTTATCTTCAGATTTTCTATCATGTTTGCTGTGACATTCGGACTGCTCCGGAAGGGAATCCATATGTGCATGTTTTCATGGTTTAAGATTTGAGTGAGGAGTGAAATAAGTAGGTTTTGGGTTGTTTGGCTCCGGAATGGGAAAGCAAACCGAACCTAGGATTTTAGACCCGTGATTAGGCTAGTTGTATGACTTGCTCCGGAATGGGACGTCATATAATTAGAGTAGCTTGCTCCGGAATGGGACGCTTGGGTTAAGAGGGTAATCCCGATTTCGTTCATATATGTTTTCTTTATGTGTTTTGATTCATATCTGGGTATGGGGTGGATGAGTGAACCTGAGCAACGTTTGTTTAATTTTGAATTCTCATCTTGTTAATTTTTCCGTCATTTAGTTTATTGCAATTATTTCCGTCAATTTAATTTGATTGTTTCTGTTTACTTATCTTGATTATTTAAATTCTTAGTTTTTAATCAGTAGTTAATTCAATAAATTCAAACAATTGGGAATTCTTTAGCATACATTTGATTTTCATTACTTGCGCACACAGTCTCTTGGGTACGATAACTCGGAGTCTTAAAATTACTCCATTATATTACTTGTCGATTCAGTACACTTGCTGAGGTCGCGTCAAAGAGCAAGCTCCAAATGAGCATCAAGAAATAGTGGGAGTATGAAGATCCTTAAGAGAAAGAAGACCAACAATTCCAGATGATTACATTGTATATCTGCAAGAGTCCGAATTTGACATTGGATCTGAAAATGATCCCAAATCATTTTTACAAGCAATCAATGGTAATGATTTTCAACTTTGGGTGGATGCTATAAAATAAGAAATGGAATCCATGTATAAGAACAAAGTTTGGGATCTTGTTGAATTACCAAATGGAGCAACAGTGGTTGATTGCAAATGAGTTTATGTAACTAAAAGAGATGAACGACATAAAGCTAGATTAGTAGCGAAAGGTTTCACACAAAAGAAAGGCATTGATTATCATGAAACCTTATTTTCAGTCTCAAATAAGGATTCATTTAGAATAATCATGGCTTTAGTAGCTCATTTTTATTTAGAGCTACATCAGATAGATGTGAAAACAACATTTTTAAATGGAGAACTTGAGGAATAGGTATACATGAAACAACCTGAAGGTTTCTGTAGAGAAAGTCACTTGGTTTGCGAGTTAAATAGATCAATTTATGGACTAAAGCAAGCATCCTGCCAATGGTATACAAAATTTCAAAACACCATAACATCTTTTAATTTTGTTGAAAATATTAAGGATTAATGTGTATATCTCAAGGTCAGTGGGAGTAAAGTCATTTTCTTAATCTTATATGTCGATGACAACTTGCTAGCAAGCAACGACATGAATTTGCTAACTAAATCAAAGCAATTCCTTTCAAAAAATTCTGATCAATGAAGGACTTAGGGGAAGCTTCTAATGTTATTGGCATAGAGATAAAGAGAGATAGATAATTGAGAATATTGGGTCTATATCAAAATTCCTACATTGAGAAGGTTTTGAAGAGATTTAGAATGCAAAGTTGCTCTTCTTCTCTAGCACCTATTGTTAAAGGGAATATATTTAGTTAAGATCATTGTCCTCAAAATGATATGGATAAAGAGGAAATGAATGGAATACCATAGGCTTTTGCAGTGGGAAGTTTAATGTATGCTCAAGTTTGTACTAGACCTGACATTGCATTTGCAGTATGAATGCTTGGCAATATCAGAGTAATCTAGGACGGAAACATTGGAAAGCTGCGAAAAAGGTCATGAGATATTTGCAAGGAACCAAGGAATTAATGCTTACTTATAAATACACTGACAAGTTAGAATTGGTTGGCTACTCTGATGCAGACTATGGTGGATGTCAGGATTCAAGAAAATCCACATCGGGATATATCTTCTTTCTTGCTGAAGGAGCTATATGTTGGAAAAGTGCTAAACAATCTATTGTTTCCTCATCCACTATGGAATCAGAGTTCATTGCGTGTTTTAAAGCAACATCACAGGCACTATGGCTAAGAAATTTTGTTTCTCAACTAAGGGTTGTCAACTCAATAGAGAAACCCTTAAAGATTTATTGTGACAACACAGCAGCAGTTTTCTTCTCAAAGAATGAGAAATGTGCAAGTCGCAATAAGCACATTGATACAAAGTATCTCGTTGTGAAGCAAAATGTAAAAAGTCGTTAAGTGGACGTCCAACATATTTGTTCAGAACTAAAATTGCTGATCACATGACTAAAGGATTATCGATCGAGAAATTTGTAAAGCATGTGGTTAACATGGGACTTGTTAGTTCATTCAAGCCTTAATAGTATTTTGCTTCTAATTTTGTTGAACTCGAGTACAAAGTATACAATTATAGTTTTCTTCAAGGGTTTTATTGTGTCCACATATTTTGCATATTTGTAGGATATTAAGTGGACTGTTTGAAAGTCCATATATGCAGTAAATAATTATCTTAGAAATTAAAGTTTCCAATAAATAAATAAGTTAAGTGGGAGAATTTAATTTTGTGACTTACTTATTTATTTATTAATTAATATTTCTAGGTAATTAGATAATGGAGATAATGTCTCAAATAATCTTCAACTAAAGCAAACAGTT
This sequence comes from Excoecaria cochinchinensis, assembly GCA_947683425.1. Lineage (NCBI taxonomy): Eukaryota > Viridiplantae > Streptophyta > Magnoliopsida > Malpighiales > Euphorbiaceae > Excoecaria > Excoecaria cochinchinensis. Next base: position 50,241,969 of record CANTUQ010000004.1, read on the forward strand.
ATTTAATTAATGAAAGAATTTTTTTAGATCTATCATCAAATTAATTTATTCACATAATTATAAATTTTAATACACACTTGACCCTCCAACCATAATTGTAGGGGTGGGCATCGGACGGGTTCGGGTCAACCCGAACCGAACCCGAATAACCAAAAATTCAAAATTCCACTAAAATTATCATCCGAACCGACCCTAAATTATATTAGGGCCCCAAACTAAATAACCTGAAAATTTTCGGGCCCCGAACCGAATAATTTGACTAACCTGAAAATTCAACCATTTGAAAAAAATAAAATAAAACTCCACAAAAAAAACTCAAATGTATCTCAACCATATCAAATCAAAGAAGGAAAATCAAAAAGACAAAATTTCAATTAAACTAAAATTATCTCACAAAAAAAAAAAAGAAAATTCAACAATCTGAAAAAAATTAAACCAAAAAAATTAAAAATAAGCCTGCAACATCTCACTCAAAAAAAAAAGAAAGAAAAGAAAAAAATTCAGACCTTTGCTTTCTCATAACTAGATCTGGGTTTTTTATTTGTTTTTCTTTTTTTTTGGGGTCATCCTTGATGGTGTGTGTGTGAGAGAGAAGGAGGTGAAGGAGAGGGTGGAAAAAGATATGAGGTGTGTATGTGTAGAGGGAGGAGACAAGGAGAAGGAGAGGGTGTATGTGTGTGTGTGTGTGTGAGAGAGAGAGAGAGAGAGGGGGGGAGAGAGGGGCTGCTGTGTGTGAGTGAGAGACAGTGAGTGTGGGACGAAGAAGAGGAAGGGGAGGGAGTGGGTGAGTGGAAAGAGAAAGAAAAAAAACTTTATATATAAAAATTTGGGTCGGTTCGGGTTTGATGGTTTTAACCGAACCGACCCGAACCCAAAATATCCCAAATTCATAGACCCGAAGCAAACCGAATACACCAAATAACCCTACCCAAATTAATATTTTGGATCGGATTATTCGGGTCGGTTCGGGTTTTGCCCACCCATACATAATTGCTCAAGTAGGAATATTCTTTTGTCACAGAAGAACACCAAAAACTCACTGATTTCATTGCTTTCCCTCCTTTTGTCTGCACTTGATCTTCCTTTTTATTAAAACCCAGTATATTGAATTTTTTTATGTCTTCTAGTCTATACCAATTCTCTTGATTTCTGTAATCTAGATGGTATATTACAAGCTGTTTTAATATAATTAGACTGAGGACTCTATCTGTAGGTATTTTAAATTAATTTAAAATTCTGTGCAATGACCAATTAAAATCATTGTATCCTTTAAACAAAGAAGACAAGTAAAAAATATATATGTATAAGTTCATAAAGCCAACATACAAACCGTAAGAAACAAATGCATGAACTTTAACAAGATGACAAATTATAATTATTACTGCCAAAATATGCTTCCTATAAAACATTATTATATTAAACAATAAATATAGGAACCACCACATGCTATATAGGAAATACGCGAAATCATAACAATTGATTTTACTGAAGAATTATTATTGTCGTGTTCCAAATAAATTCATGTTAGCAATTTTATAAATGAACCAAGACTACTGAGCAATATAGCAGGAACCTGGCTCTGATACCATTAATGAAAGAATTTTTTTTCGGCAAGTGCAGTAATCAATTACATAATTTTTGTTAAGTATAAATGAGACTATTAATTTGTTAATTGTCTTTTAACACAACTTAATCTACTAAAGGAAGTTGTATTAATTAGAAATTATATAATTTATTGGCTTATAATTTGGATTAGCCTTTTCATGTGGTTTGATCTATAATTGATTTATTATGTTTTGGGAGTAGACACAACATCTCAAGATTTTGAATTGTTATCATTTTAATATGGCATATAAAGTATTAATCCATAAGAAATAATTGCATGACCCACAGGAATGTAGTTATTTATCATGTATTCATTTTTTATTTTATGAATGAAGTGTAAACTTGATAATCTTAGGCCCACTGGTATAGGATATCTATTTATATTTCATATTAAGGTTTCTTCCATTAAAGATTAATTGATAAATTTCATGCATGATTACAACCTTTACCCACAGGGAGGTTAGATTTATCAATATTATTTACGAGTTTCTTGATTTATTACAGTTTTACCTACTGCTTTATTAAATAATACTTCTCATATTCCAATACTTAATGGTGACAACTTTGCTGATTGAAAAGAGCAAATTCTTTTGACATTTGGGTGCATGGATCTTGACTTAGCACTTTGAGAGGAAGAGCCACCTGCTCTTAACAAATCAAGTATGCCACAACAAGTTGCTCGTCATGAGCAATTGATGAGACCCAATCGGTTGAGCATGATGCTCATTAAGGCTCATATGAACAAGAGCATTAGGGGATCCATTCCATTATGTGACAAGGTCAAGGATCTTATTAAGGCAATTGAGGAACAATTTTTAACCTCTGATAAGGCACCTGCAAGCACCCTCATAAAGAAATTTACAGGATTAAAATTTGACAATTCTAAGTGAGTGCGTGAGCACATTATGGAAATGAGAGATATAAGTGCTAAACTAAAGATAAGAAGTTGTTTAAAGTGGTGGAGGTTAGTGGTGGATTCAGGACCCTAGAGTTAGTGGAAGCACATATTATAATTTTATTATAAAAAATTAAAATTATATGATTATTATTGAATTAAAATTTGAAAGGGAGCACCTAAAATAAATTGGAAGTGTCATTATAGTAATTATATATATATATATATATATATATATATATATATATAATTAAGAAAATTTTAAATGTGATGTACACCCTCACTTGAATGTGGCTCCGCCACTGGTAGGGGGTGTTCAAAAAACCATTGGACTTAGTTAATAGATAAATCAAACCGAAATCAATTTAAAAATATATTAACTGAACCGATTTTTATGGTTAATGGTTAGTATTTTTAAAAAAATAATATTAATAAATTGATTTTTTCTCATGAAACCGTTAACTGAACTGATAATCGATACATAAATACACTTATAGTTTATTAACTTTATTTCACTTTCTCTTTCTTTTTATTACAATTTTTTTATTTCATTATTTTCATATTTAATTATTTATATTCATTTAATTTTCATTTACTTTAAAATATATTTCAATTTCATTTTTTTAAAGACATTTTAGTTAGTTTATTAATTGTTCAATAAGTTCATATTTAATATTTCTTATTATTTCTTGATTTATCAATTTTTCATTAATGAAAATCAAAATATACTCAAAATGTTAATATATGTGAAAATAATGTGTGTCTAATTAAAAAAATAAATAAATATAGTTGTTAATATTTGATTAATTTATTTTAATAATTTTGCATTTTTTAAGTATTTTTGTTATACTTTTTTTTTCTTATTCTAGTTATTTTGAAAGTTTATTTTTTTTAATTGGCGATTAATAAGTGTAACTTTTCTTATAATTAAGTTGATTATATATTGGTTAATTTATTTACTTATTAAGTTTAAATTTTTAAAAATAAATTTGTTTATATCCATCAAAAGTTTTTATTTTAACAATAATGATATTATATTATAGTGAAAAAAATTTTAATTTTTAAATATTTTAATTTTATTTATAAGTATATCTTATAATTATAGTAGCTAACCGAAAAAATATTGATTAACGATCAGAAAAATCAAAATTGATTGATTGAATAATCACTTATAATAAATTAATTAATAATTAATGTTTTTAAAAAATCGATATTAATTATCACTGATTTTTTTTTTTTACTTATGAACTGGTGAGTCGATTGATAAACATTCATAACCACTAGTAGAGGTCGAAGTTGACAATTCCAGTGTTGTTCGAGCTTTGCACAATTGAAACTGCAAGACTTCACAACACGTTGATGTGGGGAACTGCATTTGGGTACTGATGGATTGACAGTGGGAAATTAAGTTCATACATGATAACCCAGCAAATAACATTTGCACTAAAGGCCCATCCAGTCGGCCCACTCAGCTGGCAAGGCCCAAGGCCCAATAACAAAGAGTAGTAGGCACAGATCTCTAGGCGAATCACCTACCCGATCGGCTGATGTGACCGCCAGTCCCATCAGCCGCCTGACACAAGGCAGAGCCCATGTCTCCCACCTGCTCCAGGTCACGTCGCCTAAGACCTACTCTGACAGCCAGTAATCACTTCCCAGACACTCAAGTGCACTTCAACCCTCTCATATAAATAGCCCAACCAACGAGGGCTCCAGGTATTGAATCTCTCACATTCTCTCTTTAAGCACTTATCTCTCTAAGCTACTAACTTAAGTTTCGGAGTGCTTACGCCTAGGTTCGATCGGGCACTTCTTATTGCAGGTCATTCTCACCCGATCGGCACGTTCCCTCCTCTTTAGATAAACACATTTCAGGCTTTATCATTTGGTGCTCTTGTTGAGAGGAATGACGAACTCACGATCCAACGAGAATACGACCCCCATGGATATCGACCAAGAAGGCAACACTCGTGCCAGGTCAGGCACCTCAAGGAGGAGGCCAGTGCCCGTCAGGTCCCTACCGAGGACCAACCTCCTTCCTGATTTCGACGATACCGTATTAAGGCAACCTGAAGACACTCCCATCACCGTGAGGGACATGCGCTCTCTTCTTGCAGATTTTTCCAAAAGCGTCACCCAAACAATCAAAAAGTGAAAAGTGCCAGAGATTTTCGAAAGAGTTCACGAGGACTACCTTGTGGACGAAGACTTCGGACGGAGAAAAAATAAAGGGATTTCCATCGGTGAGCCACGGGCTCAGCAGTGTTATGTTGAGACCCAGGGATGCCGCGACAAGGGGAAAGGGGCAGCGTTATCTGGTAAGGGCTCTGCCTACCGCCGCAATGTGTATCCCGCTTCAAGCAATGAGGACGACTTGTCCTACTTGTGCACACCTAGCCATCCTGATTCCGGAAGATCACGTCAGGAGTCCGGCTCCACGATTATGAACGAGGAAGATAAGTGGCTGAAGCGAAAACTAGAATAGTTCGGTTTGACGAGTTCCAAGAAGGACGCGCCCAAGAAAGGTACCCGCGAGAGCCAGGCATCCCCGTTTTATAGGGAGATAATGGAGTTCGAGATGCCCCCCCGGTGGAGAGACGTCAGGATGGGTAGATAAACAGGTGAGATTGACCCCAATGCTCATGTGGCCAAGTTCTTGATAAAATGCAGGCGCACACCGATGATGAGAGGGTTATTAGCCGGATGTTCCCCATCGCCCTTAGAGGAGAGGCCCTAAGATGGTTCCGGGAGTTACCACAAGAATCGATCATTTCTTTCTGGCAGCTTAAGGAGCTTTTTGCCTCGCATTTTGCGGCTAAGGGGCACACGCCAGGAGCGGCAGAATACCCAGGGGACTCCCCTCGGCGGGCCAATGAAAGTCTAAAGGACTATGTCGACCAGTTCCAAGCCGCTATGACGGAAGCAAAGAGTCTAAGTGAAGAAATGGCAAGAACCGCCTTAGCGAGGCGCTCGATCGACTACTATCCATCTCAATTCACTATCACAATAACCCCACAAGATTTCTATGAGATGATAGAATGGGCCATGTAGCACGTCCGGATGGATAAGGGCCGGCGGAGGTAAAAAAAGCCAGCGTGATGAGCAGACTGCGGTACCCAAAAAAAATCGAGTGTCCGAACGGCTTGGGAATATCTCGGATGACCTTAAAAGCCCATAATACCATGGCAAGGGGGAGAAGTCCAAGGGTGAATCCTCAAACAGGGTAGGTGATCTGACGCCTCAGGGCTTTACTCCGCTCAACGACAGCCCCTCCAAAGTGTTGGAATGGATTAAAAAGAATCATCACGTAGTCCACTGGCCCAAGCTGCTGTCCAGTCGAAGCAGACATTAGAGGGACCAGAGTTTATATTGCGAATTTCACAGAGACGTCGGTCATCCTACCGACAAGTGTCACTCTCTACACAAAGAAATTGAGCGCCTGGTGCAGAGAGGAGCTCTCCAAAAATTCATCAGACCAGCCAGAAGGACAAGCCCCTGTAGACGGCTGGATATCGAGCAAGAATACTATAGCTCGGATGATGACACGGAGCGAAGAAGTCTGAGGAGCGCAGGACCGAGTAGATCGAGCGCGGGGACGATAAACGTGATCACGGTAGGATCGACCTATGCATAGGAGCTTTACAGGAAGAAAAAGGGGAAGGGATTATACCTCTCTCAGATGACCGAACAGTCCATGCCTATCACTGTATCCTGCAAGGACGCCCGAAACATCGTATTTCCCCACGAAGATGCGCTCGTCATCAGAGCTCGCATCAACAATTTTGATGTCAGGCGAATTCTAGTGGATAATGGCAGCGCGGTCAATGTGCTCACCTTGCAAGCATACAAAATGATGGGACTGCCGGTCGAGGAGCTAAAGCCAAATGCCACACCTTTGATTGGGCTGGGCAATGCCACCATCCCAGTGATCGGATCCGTCGAGCTCTTTGTAGAGCTCGAACAAGAGGCAACAGTCCACACCTGCAAGGTAAATTTCATGGTAATTAATTTAATATTTGCCTATAACGCCATTTTTGGCAGGCCCCTACTCATCCAAACAGGAGCCGTCACCAGCGTTCGATACATGGTGATGAAAATCCCCACGGGAAAGGGCGAAGCTATCGTAAGAGGGGACCAAAGAGCATCCCGAGAGGCTTATATCACGATGATCAAGAAGCAAAAAGAAGCTTCCTGATTGGGCTCCAAGGGTTAGAGGGCTGCTACGCTCGTAGACGACCCAACAAGGATAAGCTCTGCATGAACATACATATTAAGCTGCACGGTCGTCAAGTAATTATGCGGCTCGCTCTCTCTCTCTCCAATCTTTGTAATCATGTGTAAATTATGCTCCATCAATAAAGGAATCTATTTTATGAACTCTCTTTACTATCTACAAAGGCTCTACATGTCATAACTTATACGCTAGGCTTGACGTCCATCCCAAGCCGAAAACGCGAAGACCTTCGTTATGATGGAGGATCTCACCTCCCTAAATTCGTTATGATGGAGGATCTCACCTCCCTATCTCGATTATGCAATTTTCATGCAACACTACGACCATCACTCAGCTGGGCTACACAATTCTTATGCAACCTGAAAGGCTCATACGCTAGGTTCGATGCCAATCCCGAACCGAAGATGCGAGAGTCAGACAGTTCATCCGCTAGGCTTGATGTCTGTCCCAAGCCAAAAATGCAAGAGCTGTGTCACTTGTTCACAACCCTTTTGGCTTACACGCTAGGTTTAATGCCTATAGTGAACCGAAGATACGAGAGTCAGAAAGCCCATCCGCTAGGTTTGATGTCTGTCCCAAGCCAAAAACGCGAGGGCAGAAGGGATCATCCGCTAAGCCGGATGGCCCTGATCTGAAATTATGAGGACTGACTCGATCCGACAGGGTCGACAATGCTCCCAAACCAGATTGAGCCAAGCGGCCACTGGACTCTAAGGGCATTTTGATTCAGGAAGTACTTGCAAATTTTTATGCAATTTCACGAGTAATACTTAGCTCGCTTATACTGGCAATTTCAATACAAATTTATGTGCAGTGATCGTGCAAATCGACATTTTGCAGAAAAAATGCAACTTTATTAAACACGTTTTAACTGTACAAGTTACAACGAATTGTTACAGGAATAAAGAATAAAAAGAAAGAAGAAAACAAAACTAACCTAAGCTCCTACACTAATTTTCTACATTTATAATATCTACATTGCTAGGGAGGTCGCCGGTCTGCTCCACACTTGGTTCAACGATGGCTTGAGAAGGGTTGGTAGCAGGAGGAGCGGACCCTGCTCCTCCTTTAGAGATAGGCACCGCTAACGGTGGTACCACGGGCTCGGCCTCCGGCGGCAGAGACGATGTAGACTTGGCTTCAAGGCATACTTCTCGATCGGTCTCCGGAGGTGAAGAATCTTTCCTGAAAGCTTTCTGAGCTGCCTCTCCCTCAGGTGCATCTTCCTCGTCATTGTTGGATGGAGGAGCGAGCAATGCTGCCGGATCGTCCATCCACCCCAGATCGGCGCTAGGGAAATGCCTCTCAGCCTCGTGAACTAAGCGAGAGAGCAACTGCGCCTGGGCCTTGGCTAGCTCATCTAGAAGACGCTCCTTCTGAGTGGCAAGCTCCTCTTCCAGCTTCTTAACCCAAAAAGTCTCCCTCTCCTCCAGAGACGTCTTCAAGGACTCTTCCCCCTTGCGTGCCTGATCGGCCTCAACCCTTAGCCTGGTGTTTTCAGTGGCCAGCTCTTTGCACTCGGCATCTAGCCTGGTTGCATCCCCTTCAAATCGCCTGCTTTGGGCATTCTCGGTAGAGAGACGAGCTATATCACCCTTCAGCCTGTATACCTCGCTCTGCCAAGCCTTCAACTCTTGCACCTTCTGGTGAGCGTCCTTCCTCAGAGCTACTGTCTCCATATGGGAAGCTGCAGACTGCTCTTTCACCCTGGCCACCTCAGCTCGAAGAGCGGAGGCTTCCTTTCTGGCAGTCTCATAACAGGCATTCGCCTCTGCTCTGGCCTTGGTGCCTTCTTCTGCCCTCCCCTTCCATGTTCTGGCCATAAGATGAATCCGCTGAGCCCTCCTGGCCACCTGCACCAAAAAGAAAGAGCAATCAAATAATGCACGAAGGGATATCAAAAATCCACAAGACGACAGCAAAATATTGAAAAGCAAGACTTACATCTAGCAGCTGCTGGCTAATTGCCTGGGAATCTCTGCTAAGCTGGCCGGCTTCCCAGACCTCCTTATGATCGTCATCCCGAAGGAGACCCCGATAGATGAAGCCAGTGATGAGACCTCAGCAAGTGTACTGAATCGACAAGTAATATAGTGATGTATAATTAAGACCACAAGTTATCGAACCCAAGGGACTGTGTTGTGCAAGTGTTTGATAATTACTTATATGCTAAAGAATTCCCAATTATTTTGATTTGGTGATTGTTTAACGCAGAAGAATTAATAATCTAACTGATGATATTAATGTCTAAGAAAATTAACGATTTAATAATACAGCAATTTGATAAAATAACTAAGAGATCTTGCTAAGGAATACCCATTCTCCCCAATAATATCATGTGAATACTTAATTTAACAATTTCATATACAATCAGTGAATAATCTAGCCTATACCATAGCTTGCCTTTCGGATCCAGCTTCTCCAAAATATGCACTTACTAATCCGGATTCAGCACATAAATTAGCATTATTATAGATCTTAAGTTCTAAGTTAAATAATCTTACCATTCCGGATTCAGATATCAAACTCATTTATCTTCCACCATTCTGAACCTATTGAAATAAACATTCACAGATTTTAACTACCAATTCGGATTCATCAAATCAATGAAAGTTGATTAAATTAGAACAGAGCATGTGTATGTATTTATGGGCTGATTGCAATCAAAGTTTATCTTGGTAGATCTCCCCTTAATTTGCATTCAAACCAGCAACAACAGATAATTTCAGAGAAGATAAAACTGAATTATATTTGTATGTATTTTTGAACTAATTACCATTAAAGTTTATCTTGGTAGATCTCCCCTTAACGTGTATTCAATTCAGCAACAACAAATAAAATCAGAGAAGATAGAACTGAAGTATATGCATAATACAATCCATACAAAATATTCACACGATTTACTGGGGATTTAAGGCATCCCTTAACAAGAATTAAACTTACTCACTCATACTTGAATTAAGGACTGAATTAAATAGAGAGAAATTGATATTACCCATTTGAATCTGAAAATGAAAATCTTACAGTAAACCAAACGATGTTCTTCAATTGTATCAGCTATTCCAACTTCCAAATTAAATTACAGAATTGAAATCTCACTTCTAAGAAATCCCATATCTGAAATCTCAGAGTTTATTTTCTTCAACCACAAACTAAATCTAAAACTCCCCTCCCAGATTATTCTCTCTGATTTTAAATAGCAACAGCATAAATTAAAATTCTAAAACTATATGACAAACTCAATATTTAGTTGCAGAAAAATAAATGTTCCTTCCTTTGTTTCAAAAAAAATCGACCGACTTTTTTACTGTCTAATTTCAGTCTCTAAATAACCGTTCAAAGTTCAAAGTCAAAATGTGGCCTTCAAAGTCTTTGATTTTGTGCAGATTTGATTCACAAATAGGTTACACGGCGGTATGAGAGTCTCTCACCGCCGTGTAACATGCCTCTGGTCAACAATTCTGACATTTTGCTCCCCTTGTTCAGTGCCACAATTTCTGGAATTTTTACGCCTCACACGGCGGTATGAGACTTCCATACCGCCGTGTAACACCTTACGTAATTGATGATTCTCGTGGTACACGGCGGTATGATACTTCCTTACCGCCGTGTGCTGCCCTTCTGATGCTCTCTTTTATTTTCGTTTCACACGGCGGTGAGGAATAACCTTACCGCCGTGTAAGATACCTAAAAATGCCAAAATTAACATAAATCTTTATTTAGTGCACCAACTAACATCAAATGATATTTTATCAAAAATTAACACAAATAACAGCTTTTAGACTAAGAAATAATCTCTAAATTCTCATCAAAACATTGTTTAATTTAAACTTATCAAAATACCCCACACTTAGCTTTTGCTCGCCCTCGAGTAAAATAACTTCTTCAATTCCAGCCATCTCAATTTTCAAGCAGGAAAATGGAAATTCAGAATACCAAGCAAACACTTAGTAAATTCCACTTTAGAGTAATCTTCACTCAAACAAGTTTCAGAGGAAGAAAATACAATCAAATTTCTGATGTGTGTGTGCAAAAGCCAAAACCAATGTTTTAATATTTTTCAAAGCTTAAAACTTCCAGCATCAATCAATCAATAGCAGATTAAATCAGTACATAAATGCACTTCTGGTTTCTCACTTGAAACTCTAGAAACACCATAGGCCTCTCCTTTAGTACCGGAACCCGAAGGTCATCTCCACTGAACAAATTAAAACATAAACATGATCATTAGGTCTTAAGTAGGTTGTAATGTACGGTTCAATCGGTGATGGCTAACAAGAAAAGTTTAGGAGATCAAATGAAGATTCAGCCACTCTACCAACTAACTCTGCTACCCAATAAAAATTTTCATCACCTACTTCCAATTTAACAACAATTGCCAAGACTTAGCTATTTTCCCAACTATGAAAAATTTTTATCACAAGAGAAATAATTCAATACAATTTCTTTCTCAATCCCTATTATACCCCAATATTGTCTTCTAATAGAGGATACCCCACACTTGAATTTTGCTATACTCAGAATTAAATATTATATATATATATATATATATATATATATATATAAATTTTTTTTTATTTTTTATTTTTTTTTATTTTTATTTTTTTTTTGTTAGAGAATTGAACTTAGTGGAATACTTACATCTTCTATTTTCTTACAACTTACTTGTCAAGCAATATCCCAAAATTCTTTAATTTTTTCGTACCCTCACTTATTTAATACTAAACACCTTATTTCAACTTTCAATGTCTTCCCAACCCAATCCTAGAGTGGCCAATTCTTAGAAGGGATAGGCAAAAGCATTTAAGTTCAATGGCATATTAAGTGTGTAACAAGAAAAATTTCAGAGTACGCTTTTAGCATACCAATTCAGCTCAATGGGGCTAGCAATGGAAAATTAATTCAATAGGTGGGATAAAGTTTATTTTAAGTAGCTTCTCAAGAGAATTAATGCCTAAATCATGTCAACATTTATATCTTAATTGTTATGTCGTTTCGAAGGGCAATGAGGAAGGTTCTAGTGTTCTAAAATCTTTCTGATCAAAAGATTTCATGCTGGTTTTTCTTTATTTGTGAAAACTGGCCTAAGTGTACAATTCATGGAAATTGCAATTGTATATTTCTACTTTGAAAATTGTTAAGAAAAATAACTTTAAGACAGAATCTTACTCTCTTGCAGACTAAGTGCTCTGAATGACCTTTTCAAGATTAACAATTGAGCTGGAATATCAACTTAAAAATTTGTTAAGCTAAGCATGAGTCAAATTGATGAGCTTAAATCACAAAATAAAACTTAAACAACTAACTAAAGAAATCATTATCAAAAAGCAGAAAATATAACTTCTAAAATATAAAGGCAAAAGAAATAATAATATTAAGCTTTGATAAAATTAAACTTACTAATATAAAATTAAACTTACTAAAAAAAATAATAAAACTAAGCTTACTAAAATACTGCAGGGTTAGTCACATCAAAGTTACACAAACTAGCTACCCCACACTTAAAAGCTTGCTGTCCCCAGCAAGTACGTCAGTCAAACAAAAATAACGAAAGCAGCAAAATAGAAGATCAGAGAACTCCCAGAAAATTCAGTCCTGTGGAGGTGGAGGTGGAGGTGGAGGTGGAGGGAAACGATCCCTCATGGTCTGGTAAAACTGCTCCTGCTCCTGCCGAGAGAGATATATGGAATGCTCCAACCGTGACAGACTCTGTGCTTGCAAAGCTAACTGCTGCTCATGCATATCTAAGCGTCCCATAAGCTGAACATGTTCAGCATGGGTATCCTCCATGAAGCTCTCCCACTGGTCTAAGCGAGAATTGATCTGAGCCTGTCCAGTCTGCAAAGCCTCAAAATGGGCAGTAAACTGGGAGAAATCATAGGCTGGCATGGCTGGGGCGGGTCCTGCAGCTGCTGCACCTGCAGCCTCCTCTGGCTGCTCATCCTCATCTTCAGCCCCTTCCACTGGCAACTGTACTCAACCCCTTTCAATGAGGCGCAAGTATTCTTCCCTTGTGGACAATCTGACTTGTTCATGAAACTGATGATCATCCACAATGATCCTTAAATTCTTCAACATCTTGAAGTCTAAGGAATTGCTATCTCCTAAATCTGGTCCCAATGAGCCGAGGCCTATTCTTTTAGCCAATACGGTGACCACCCATCCGATCGCTATCTTCTTTACTTTCCTGGGATTAGCCTGCAAGTCCTCAAATTTTTTCCATAAGAAATAAGCTCCATTTAACCGGATCTGGTTGATCATGCAATGTAAAAATAATGCCTCAGCCTGGTTTACCACGCCAGCAGCTTCAATGTGTCCATAAAAAGAAAGGGAAAAAAATCGATGCAAGATCCTCAAAGCATGATCTCTAAGGTGATGCGCCTTTGATTGCCCCGTGACATATCGGGTAGCCATGATTGGATCTCGAATGGTTTCCCAAATAGTTTGTTTATCCACATCTGGCACATAGCGAGCTCCATCCAATGGAAAACCCAATGCATCTGCAAATTCATTGAAGGTCAGTGTGTGTTTCCTCTTGTTTAACCAGAATGTTACCTCTCCGGGATCTTCCTCATCATCATTATCAATCTTGCAATCTACGGTTGCAAGGAAATCCCGAGTCAGCTTCGGGTGAACTCGCTCCCTTTTCTGAAAGAAATCTGTCCATCCTATCCCCTCAATCAACTCATTGATTTCGTCACGTATACCCAAGCTCTGTAGTGAATCAAAATCAAGAAATGTAGATGGTAGGAAGGTTGCTGCTGTTAGACATTCGTATGCGGTGTGGCATCTGGTCGGGACCCACGAGGGTATGGAGCTATCTCGAGAAGACGATGCCTGGTCTGTTCTAGATCTTTTTGGAGCCACTGCATTAATGAATAAACACAATTAGAGAGAGAAGAACAATGGCTTACATTTGCAACAAAATAATAAGCGAGCCGTAATTGAGCTTAAAACAATTTGTAAATCAATGAGACAGCAATACTATAATGATAAACTTTAACAATGACAAAGGTTAACAATTCTGATAACACCCCCTAGTTCCCTTAGCAACAAATGCACAAAAGAAATAGATTGTGAAAAATTACAGCATTCTCACCGAATTGTCATACTGGCATAATGTTTACATGCTTAAATGCCCACTCAAACGGTAATCACAGCTCGCGACAAACATATTTCAGAGTGTATGAAAGCCCAAAAGAAAACCATGGTTGACAGCAACTATATAACAGAGAAGGGTTAATGAACACTCATTTAGGCATTTTGTCAAACACTTGGTGAGCACCACTTTTTGTGGATAAAAACAGCATCTCTCAATCAATTGTTACCCAAAATTCGTTCAAATATCATCCAGTAATCCATATATTCATCAACGCAACATGATTTAAGAGAATAAAAACACTGATTCAATTATCAATTCAGAGCAGAACATACACATCACTAAATTCGCCTAAATCCAGCCACAAAACAAAAAAAATTTACAAACCCAACAACAAATCCACAGAATTCGACATCAATCCAACCAACCATTCAATTTAAGACACATAATCTAACCATTATTTGAAAATTAACACATAAAATCCACTTATTTCTTAAAGAAAGAATTAATTAAGAAAAGAGGAACTGAAATATACCTAAACCCTAGAACAATAGAGAAACAAAACCAAAAAGAAAAATGAAAGTACGAAATGAAAAAGAAGAAGAAAAGAATAAAAGAAACTTACTTGGATCGAAGAATGCAGACTTGATGTGCAAAAGCTAGGTTTAGAATCGATTTTTTTTTCACTTGAAAATTGTGTTCGCAGAACTTGGGTTAAAGGGATATGAGAGAGGGAAGTTTTGTTTTCAAAAATTTGTGCACAAGAAACTGACGACAGGGGTTTTTAAAAAAAACCGATTTTAACGTGTTACACGGCGGTATGCTAATTCCATACCGCCGTGTACAACGTGACTGCAAATGGGGATTTTTAATTTACTTCTTACACGGCGGTATGCGAATTCCATACCGCCGTGTAACAGCGCCACTGGAACTTCGTTATCTTAAATCCCGATATACACGGCGGTATGAGGATTCCTCACCGCCGTGTAAAATGCCACTGTCCCAGTTATGAAAATGCTCATTTCACACGGCGGTATGATGGTTCCTCACCGCCGTGTAAAACAAGTTTTTGAGAAAAACTAACCCTTTAATTAAGCAATAATTACACCAAGTACTCCAAAACATTTTTACATTATGTTCAAAAATCAACAGACCACTAAATAAAAATACAAATGAACTACAAACTAAAAATAACCAGTCTTAATAAATTAAAACAAAAGAGAATAAGAATAGAAATTAATTTAGTTCTGATTTTTAGTCTCAGCTAGACTTTGAACTCACCTTATTCGTCGTCCAATAAAATAACCACTGCTGCACCTTCAGCGTGGTGTTCAAAATAAGGTTTTAGACGATGACCATTTACCTTAAATTCCTCACTCCCAGGTTGTTTTCTGATCGTGATAGCTCCGAAGTCAGTCACACTTACCACTTCAAATGGTCCCGTCCATCGCGACTTCAATTTTCCAGGAAACAACCTCAATCGACTATTATACAATAGGACTTTCATACCTGGAGTGAATTCCTTTCTGATCAGTTTCTTATCGTGCCATCTCTTCGTATTTTCCTTATACTTCTCCGCTTGTTGATACGACCAAAAACGTATTTCTTCCAATTCATTCATCTGGAGAAGTCTCTTCTCACCTGCACTCTTAACATCAAAATTAAGAAATTTGGTTGCCCAATAATGTTCAAGTTCGACAGGGAGATGGCATGACTTACCATAGACTAACTTAAACGGGGATAACCCTATAGGCGTTTTGAATGCGGTTCTATAGGCCCATAAAGCTTCATCCAGCCTCAAATACCAATCCTTCCTAGATGAATTTACAGTCTTTTCTAGGATTGTTTTGAGTTCTCTATTAGAAACCTCAACCTGTCCATTTGCTTGAGCATGATATGGGGTGGTAATTTTGTGCCTCACACCAAATTTCTTTAATAGGGCAGTAAATTGATGATTAACAAAGTGCCTGCCCCCATCACTAATTATGGCCTTTGGTGTGCCAAACCTAGTGAAAATGTTCCTCCTAAGGAATTCTAGTACAATTTTGGCATCGCATGTCTTAGTAGCTATGGCTTCTACCCACTTACTCACATAATCCACAGCTACTAATATATACTCAAAACCAAAGGATATTGGAAAAGGCCCCATGAAATCTATCCCCCACACATCAAATAATTCCACTTCAAGCATATTGGTTAACGGCATTTCATCTTTCTTAGAAATATTTCCTACCCGTTGACATCTATCACATGTTTTCACAAAACTTTGAACATCTTTAAACATGGCAGGCCAATAAAAACCAGAAGATAAAATTTTTGCTACCGTTCGATTTGGCCCATGATGGCCACCAGCTTTCCCACTATGACAAGCCTTAATGATTTCTCCTTTTTCTTCATCTGAAATGCACCTTCTTATTACTTGATCGGCACACAAGCGGAATAAGTACGGGTCGTCCCAAATGTAATGTTTGGTATCAACACACAGCTTCTTCCTTTGTTGCCATGTAAAGTCTTTTGGCATAAAGCCTCCTGCAAGAAAGTTGGCTATATTAGCGAACCAAGGGACAGAAATTTCACATGCAAATAAAGCACAGATATGTTCATCAGGAAATAAATCCAAAATTTTCCCTTCTTCAATGTGTTCACTCTCCAATCTCGATAAATGATTTGCTACAAAATTTTCCGCTCCCTTCTTGTCCTTGATTTGCAAATCAAACTCTTGCAATAACAGCACCCATTTAATCAGCCTTGGCTTGGATTCCTTTTTGTCAAACAAATGCCTCAAAGTTGCATGGTCTGACCACACCACGATTTTTGCTCCCAGCAAGTATGGTCTGAACTTCTCAAAAGCATACACAATTGCTAGAAGTTCTTTCTCAGTGGTTGTGTAGTTAACCTGTGCTCCTGTCAAAGTATGACTAGCATAATAAACTGCACAAAATACTTTATCTCGCCTTTGTCCAAGCACTGCCCCAACTGCAAAATCACTAGCATCACACATTAATTCAAACGGCAAATTCCAATCCGGAGATATAATTACCGGAGCTGAAATTAGCCGTTGCTTCAAAGTTTCAAAAGCTAGCATACATTCACTGTCAAAATTAAAAAGATCATCTTTCATAAGCAAATTTGACAAGGGTTTAGCAATTTTCGAAAAATCTTTGATAAAACGACGATAAAACCCTGCATGTCCCAAGAAACTCCTAATACCCTTTACACTAGTTGGGGGTGGCAACTTCTCTATCACCTCTACCTTGGCCTTATCGACCTCTATCCCATTTTCAGAAATTTTGTGTCCAAGTACAATGCCTTCTTTCACCATAAAGTGGCATTTTTCCCAATTTAGTACCAAGTTGGTTTTTTCACACCTCCCTAGTACTACATCAAGATGCTCTAAACAATTTTTAAAGTCAGCCCCATAAATGGTGAAATCATCCATAAAAACCTCCATAAATTTCTCTATGAAATCATGAAAGATAGCCATCATACACCGCTGAAACGTAGCCGGTGCATTACATAATCCGAAAGGCATTCTCCTATAGGCGAATGTGCCATAAGGGCAAGTAAAAGTTGTTTTCTCTTGGTCTTCAGGGGCTATAGGGATTTGTAAATATCCCGAGTACCCATCTAAAAAACAGTAAAACTTATTACCTGCTAACCTTTCTAACATTTGATCAATAAATGGTAAGGGAAAATGGTCTTTTCTTGTGGCATTGTTTAACCTTCTGAAATCAATACAAACTCTCCACCCCGTAACAGTACGAGTCGGGATCAATTCATTCAGCTCATTTTTAACCACAGTCATCCCCCCTTTCTTAGGCACGCACTGTACTGGACTAACCCACTTACTGTCCGAAATAGGATAAATAATACCTGAGTCAAGGAGTTTCAATACCTCCTTCTTTATCACTTCTTGCATTGCCGAATTAAGTCTTCTTTGAGGTTGAGCAACCGGCTTACATTCTTCTTCCATCGGAATTCGGTGTGTGCAGTAACTTGGGTCAATCCCCTTCAAATCTGAGGTTTTCCATCCAATGGCTCCCTTGTGCTTTTTCAGCACCTCAAGCAGCATTTTCTCCTCGATATCTGTCAACAAAGAAGAAATGATCACTGGCTTTTTCTCATCTTCTAAAAATGCATATTTTAAATGAGAAGGAAGGGGGTTGAGTTCAGAAATTGAATCCCCCTCTTTTGGTTTAAACTCTTCTTGCTGTACTTCCTCTTTTCCATCTTCTTTTTCTACAGCTGCTATTACTTCTCCTTCTATTTTTTCTTGCACTTCCTCTATACACTCATCTACTGCATCCATAAAATAAACAGACTCTTCCACATCTCTCATTGGATACTGTTGAGCCTTTTTCATATCCACCACTAATTTCTCATCATTGAATCTCAAGGTGACCGTCTGACCATGTACATCAATCAGTGCCTTTGCTGTATTTAAAAATGGTCTTCCCACAATCAATGGTATCTTCCGATCCTCTTCCATTTCCATTACTACAAAATCTACTGGAAAAATAAATTTCCCCACTTTCACCAATAAATCCTCGATCACTCCTTTGGGTCTCCTTACCGACCTATCTGCAAGTTGGAGTCTCATTCCAGTCTCCTTGAGCTCTCCAAAATTCAGCTTCCTGCAAATAGAATAAGGCATCAGATTTATGCTCGCACCCAAATCACATAAAGCATTTCCATTAAAATCTTCACCAATTGCACAGGGTAGAGTGAAACTACCTGGATCCTCCAATTTTTCAGGAATTTTGTTCATTATCAATGCACTGCAATTTTCAGTAAGCTGCACAGTTCCATGCCCTTCTAATTTCTTTTTATTGAAACATAATTCTTTCATGAATTTAGCATAGTTAGGCATGTGAGCTAAAGCTTCAGCAAATGGTAGATTAATATGTAGTTTCTTAAACATTTCTAAAAATCTAGCCAATTGCTCATTTTTCTTTCTTTTTTAGCTACAGCAGGAAATGGCAATCTATTGATATCAAGATCCTCTACTCTAGGATTCACTAGACTTTTACCCTTATCATTTTTAGGAGTCTTTTCATTAACCTCTACCTTAGAGTTAGGATTACTTACCTCCCGCGTTGGCTCCTCCTTACTTGTGGATGGTGAAGAATTTTTACCTTGGTCCTCTCTTGGTGCCATCTCTCTGCCACTTCTCAAAGTGATTGCTTTTGCCTCTTCCTTAGGATTCCGGTCCACATTTGATGGAAATGTTCCTGGTTGTCTTTGAGACACAGAATTTGCAAGTTGTCCCAATTGAGTTTCTAAATTTCTCATTGATGCGTCTTGATTCCGATTCCATTGTTCTTGGGATTTCCACCTAGCTTCTTGATTTTTCATGAATTGCTGCTGACTGTTTATGAAGCTAGCCATCATATCCTCAAGGTTTGGCTTTTTCTCTTGCATTGGTGGCCTAGGTGGGTATCCCGGTGGATGGTATGTTTGAGCTTGTGGTTGATTGAAGTTTTGTCCATGGTTGTGATGGGGGGATATGGCATTTGGTATTGGTTGGATGTTTGGGGTTGGTATGAATGTCCTTGATTGTGCTGAGTACTTTGGTTGAAAGGGGGTCTTGTTGGTGGTTGTGAGGATGAAGCATTCTGATTTCCATCTTTCCAAGAAAAATTCGGGTGATTTCTCCAGCCCGGGTTGTATGAGTTACTATAGGGGTCACTCCTTCGATAATCCCCTACAGCATTAACATTTCCCATTGCTGCACTCTCTTGAGCATATTGCCCACTTTCATACCACTCATCTTCTTGAGAAACAGAGGCTACATTTTTCACCCTTAAGTTTTTCATCTCGTTCTGCATTGACTCCACCTGTGCCCTCAGTATTGACACTTCATCTACACTATGTATTCCTTGTCTTCTTGGGACTGATCTAGGATTAGCCCACTGAGCGTCATTTGATGCCATTTCATCCAGCAGCTGAAATGCTTCTTCTGGTATTCTATTCATAAAAGAACCTCCTGATGATGCATCCAATAAAGATTTTGTTTGTGGTGAAATACCAGAATAAAATTGTTGCATCAGATGGTAGATTGGTATTTCATGATGCGGACAGCTTCTTAACAATCTTCTGAATCTTTCCCAAGCCTCATAAAAAGGCTCATCACTCAATTGGCTAAATTGAAAAATGCTGTTGCGAATATTTGCTGTTTTTTTAGGTGGGAAAAATCTCATCAGAAACCTTTCTTGCAATTGATCCCAAGATGTAATTGACTGTCTTGACAACATTTGCAACCACTCTCTTGCCTTTCCAATCAAGGTGAAAGGAAATAGTTTCAGTCTTACAGCTTCAGGTGTCACTCCTGGAATCTGCACTGTGTCACTAATCTCCAAAAATAAATCCAGGTGTTGTGCAGGATCTTCCACTTCTGTTCCAGAAAATTGATTTCTTTGCACCATGTTGATAGTTGCTGGTTTTAGTTCAAATTGTACTCCTCTTGGCAGCACAATTGTCCTATGATCTTCAGTCCATCTTGGCACAGCATAGTCCCTTATCGTTCGCTGCCTAGGGACTTCTCCTCCATAATTTCTTGGTACCTCTTCTTGTGCCCTTGGCATGTGTTCGTTCTCGGGAGGAACTTCATCAATAGGGAGAGGATCATTTTCCATGTTGTTGTCTCTGTTGGCTCTCCTTTGTTGACACAAAGTCCTCTCGATTTCAGGGTCGTAGGGTGCTAATGATCCTTGTCTAACTCTGCTCATACACCACAACTACCTGAAAAGAATAAAAATAATAAAATCAGAAAAATGAAAACACATACAAATAAAAATCAAAACTTACTGACAACGCTATTTTCCCGGCAACGGCGCCAAAAACTTGACGAGACCTCAGCAAGTGTACTGAATCGGCAAGTAATATAGTGATGTATAATTAAGACCACAAGTTATCGAACCCAAGGGACTGTGTTGTGCAAGTGTTTGATAATTACTTATATGCTAAAGAATTCCCAATTATTTTGATTTGGTGATTGTTTAACGCAGAAGAATTAATAATCTAACTGATGATATTAATGTCTAAGAAAATTAACGATTTAATAATACAGCAATTTGATAAAATAACTAAGAGATCTTGCTAAGGAATACCCATTCTCCCCAATAATATCATGTGAATACTTAATTTAACAATTTCATATACAATCAGTGAATAATCTAGCCTATACCATAGCTTGCCTTTCGGATCCAGCTTCTCCAAAATATGCACTTACCAATCCGGATTCAGCACATAAATTAGCATTATTACAGATCTTAAGTTCTAAGTTAAATAATCTTACCATTCCGGATTCAGATATCAAACTCATTTATCTTCCACCATTCTGAACCTATTGAAATAAACATTCACAGATTTTAACTACCAATTCGGATTCATCAAATCAATGAAAGTTGATTAAATTAGAACAGAGCATGTGTATGTATTTATGGGCTGATTGCAATCAAAGTTTATCTTGGTAGATCTCCCCTTAATTTGCATTCAAACCAGCAACAACAGATAATTTCAGAGAAGATAAAACTGAATTATATTTGTATGTATTTTTGAACTAATTACCATTAAAGTTTATCTTGGTAGATCTCCCCTTAACTTGTATTCAATTCAGCAAGAACAAATAAAATCAGAGAAGATAGAACTGAAGTATATGCATAATACAATCCATACAAAATATTCACACGATTTACTGGGGATTTAAGGCATCCCTTAACAAGAATTAAACTTACTCACTCATACTTGAATTAAGGACTGAATTAAATAGAGAGAAATTGATATTACCCATTTGAATCTGAAAATGAAAATCTTACAGTAAACCAAACGATGTTCTTCAATTGTATCAGCTATTCCAACTTCCAAATTAAATTACAGAATTGAAATCTCACTTCTAAGAAATCCCAGATCTGAAATCTCAGAGTTTATTTTCTTCAACCACAAACTAAATCTAAAACTCCCCTCCCAGATTATTCTCTCCGATTTTAAATAGCAACAGCATAAATTAAAATTCTAAAACTATATGACAAACTCAATATTTAGTTGCAGAAAAATAAATGTTCCTTCCTTTGTTTCAAAAAAAATCGACCGACTTTTTTACTGTCTAATTTCAGTCTCTAAATAACCGTTCAAAGTTCAAAGTCAAAAGGTGGCCTTCAAAGTCTTTGATTTTGTGCAGATTTGATTCACAAATAGGTTACACGACGGTATGAGAGTCTCTCACCGCTGTGTAACATGCCTCTGGTCAACAATTCTGACATTTTGCTCCCCTTGTTCAGTGCCGCAATTTCTGGAATTTTTACGCCTCACACGGCGGTATGAGACTTCCATACCGCCGTGTAACACCTTACGTAATTGATGATTCTCGTGGTACACGGCGGTATGATACTTCCTTACCGCCGTGTGCTGCCCTTCTGATGCTCTCTTTTATTTTCGTTTCACACGGCGGTGAGGAATAACCTTACCGCCGTGTAAGATACCTAAAAATGCCAAAATTAACATAAATCTTTATTTAGTGCACCAACTAACATCAAATGATATTTTATCAAAAATTAACACAAATAACAGCTTTTAGACTAAGAAATAATCTCTAAATTCTCATCAAAATATTGTTTAATTTAAACTTATCAGCCAGCCACCTAATTAAGTGACCAGTCGCTGTCGAAGTTCTCCCTCAGGAGCTCCTTTATGGAAGCCAGCCTCCGATCGACAGATCGTCGAGGTGGCTCGATTTGTTGAACAGCCTTACCTCTGGCGGCCACCCGAGCATCCGACTCAGCTATTAGCTCAGCAGCCCTCTTATTGGCGGCCTCCTTAGTTTGCTTATGCATGGATTCGTCCAATTAGGAAGCCACCGCTTGCACCACCTCCCTGATCGTCTGGGCAATAGGCACATCATCCTCATCCGACTCATCTCGTAGTCTTGGGGGACGAGTGCGTGACAAGTGATGGGCGACTTCATCTCGAGGCACTAGAGGAGCAGGATCAGATGTTGGTCCAGCAACAGTGGCACTTGGCACGGCGGCAGAAGCTGGGGGAGCCAAAGAAATGGGAACCGCATCAATTGCAACTCCCTCTGATCGGGATGGAACAGGCAGCTCGGAAGAGCGTATGAGCCTCCGCCTCTTGCTCTGCTCTTTGGCCTTCTTCTCAGCCTCCCTTTTGGCTCGAGCCCGATCACCCAACTGCTTAGTCAAATCATTGCCACCAGCCATTTCAACTGCAAGAAAACACGAAACAGATAAGTATTCTATAAAAGTGTTTAACTTCATGCAAATGCAATGCATGTCTGATGCACGTGTGGCCAATTTGATACGCCCGATACTAATGCTCACATTTTACAGCGGCGGTAGCCTCGGTATTTGGACCAATACTCGCTGTGGGAGACCCTTGAAGCACCTCTAGCAACTACCTGGACTCAAAAGGCCCTCCTCTCCTCGCCACGGCAACCATCAATTTCTCAATTTCTTGCTCACACATGGGTTGACCGGTGGCCAGGTCCTTTAAAATATTAGCCGAGACCGATCGGGCCAGGCTCACCCTAAAGCCACCTCTTTGGCCTACCAAGAAGTACCGCTCCCTGAAGCCCTTCATCGAGGTGGGAATGTTGATAAGCTTCTTTCTCGGTCGACTAGTGAAGAAGAACTCTGACCCGTCGCTCCGACAAGAAATATAAAAAAAATGAGTGAAGAGATCAAGGGTCGGGACCACTCCCTCCAGTACATACAGGATCTTGAAATAGGCCACTGTCCTCCACCCATTTGGATACAGCTGGAAGGGAGCAATACCGTAGCCGTTCATCACAGCGATTTCGAATGCTCCGAAGGGGAGGCGCATCCCAGCATCTAGACTCCATAAGTGGCAGATGAATCACTCATTATTATTTTCCCTGAATGGCCCCTCCATCACCGCCATGGAATCAGGGCAAGGTGCCACACTAATGCCATCAGAGAAACCATATTTGGTAGGGATCTCTGCTACCTCACCAGTGGTCAGTTGGTTACACAGCTCAACCGCTGCCTTATCCCTATACTCATCCAGAAAACTCTTGTCCAACACCTCACAACTGCTAGAAGCCATCTTTAGCGAAGAAAGAGATGATATATATGCAAATCCCTAACTTATGAGTGGATGAATGCAAGAGGAGAATGACAGGCAAAGAAAAAGCGAGAAAGCGAAAGGGAGAAGTTACTTACTTGGTAAAAGGGACTTAGGGAATTCGAAGAAGAAGCTGGGAACAACTGTGAAGATTTGGGAGTCGAGAAAGGATTTTGGCAGAGTTTCGCTAGAGATCGCAAAAAGTAAAGAGAGAAATCTTCAGAGATCCATCTATTTATAGGCTGAAGCTTCTGAAGAACGCCAATCGCCTCGCCAATAGGAGCGTACCACGTGTTCCAAAAGTTATGGCGGTACGAAGAACGAAGCGTCACCTTTGGAGCACACGAGACATTAAATGGAAACAGCTGGCCAAGCAAGCGTGTCTCTTCAGAAAAAGCGCCTCACAAATTCAAAAATCCCGCCTGTGTGCGCCCTCGGATGGAAACAGTCCAAAGCGGACACCATCCGAACGGAATTACAAAAGGCAATTTCATGCCCGATCGGACCTGTTAAGAGGGGACAAGTGATAACCCAGCAAATAACATTTACACTAAAGGCCCATCCAGTCGGTCCACTCAGCTGGCAAGGCCCAAGGCCCAACAACAAAGAGTAGTAGGCACAGATCTCTAGGCAAATCACCTGCCCGATCGACTGATGTGACCGCCAGTCCCATCAGCCGCCTGACACAAGGCAGAGCCCACGCCTCCCACCTGCTCCAGGTCACGTCGCCTAATATCTACTCTGACAGCCAGTAATCACTCCCCAGGCACTTAAGTGCACCTCAATCCTCTCATATAAATAGCCCAACCAACGAGGGCTCCAGGTATTGAATCTCTCACATTCTCTCTCTAAGCTACTAACTTAAGATTCAGAGTGCTTACGTCTCGGTCCGATCGGGCACTTCTTATTGCAGGTCATTCTCACCCGATCAGCACGTTGCCTCCTCTTCAGATAAAGATATTTTGGGCTTTATCAATACATATTTACTAGAAGGATGAACTTACCATGAAATGGATCCGTAGTGTCCAATATGCACTTGTCAGACACTTATTAATGCCAGGACATCATGATATTCCTCTCGTGATTCATGGCCCACGGCAGTAGGGCTGTGCATCGGGTGGGTTCGGGTCAAATCGACCCGAACCCGAATAACCTAAAACCCGAAAAAAGGCTAGTATCCTCTGCCCGAACTAACCCTAAATATATTTTTGGTCCCTACCCGAATAACCATGAAAATTTCAGGGCCCGAACCAAAATACCCTAGCAACCCGAAATTCACAGTCAAAACAAATCCAACAAATTTGCCATTAACAAACAAAAATCCACAAATTATACATATAAAAAACTCAGATCTACCATAAACTAAACTCAAATATCAAGCAAGAAAACACAAATCAAACATAAGAAACCAAATCGATCTAAGCAGAGACAAATCGAGAGAGAAGGAGGAGGAGAATAAAAAGAGGAAAAAAGAGGGAGGAGGAGGAGGAGGAGGAGGAGGAGGAGGATGAGAAGTAGCACAGAGACAAAAGAAAAACAAGAAAAAAAATTGTAAGTTGTGTGTGAATGTGTAGATTAGAGGCCTGAGGATAAGGATGAAGAGAGGGGGGGGAGGGGAAGCAAAAGGAAGAAGAAAGAGAGAGAGGGGGGGGGGGGGCGAGATTTTGATTTTTTGATATGGGTATGGGAAAAAGGAAAAACACAGAGAAAGAGGAAGGAGATGGGGCGTGGGAAATTGAATAGAAAAGTAAAAAGAGACAAAAGTTAAAAAATCAAAAATTGGTTAAAAATTTTGCATAACATAGGGATTAAATTCGGGTAAATAGGAAAGAAAGAACAATGACTTTACCACCGGGCCAACTTTCACCAACTTATATTAAATACAATATATAATATATATAGATTTTTCGGTCGGGTTCGGATTCAGGCAAGGTTTTACCCGACCCGACCCGAGCCCGAACAAGTGCAAAACCCTACACCGACCCGACCCTAACTACCTGAACAATCCAATCTGAATAAATATTTTGGGTCGGTTTGCTCGGGTTATTCGGATCGGGTCGGATTTTGCACACCCCTACATGACAGTCTTTCTTTGATAGTCAAAGTAGGGAGAAAATGCATGTTCTGAACGTAAAGTTGGGAAATTTATTTTAATAATGTTTTTTTAAAAAAATTATAAAAATAGGGTGTGTCAAAAAATATTTAGAATTTTGGGATTGTTTTCAAAAACACAATGATCCGTTGCGTTTTCAGAAGTGGGACCCATGTGAACAGCAGTTTGACTTTTTCTGAAAATGCAACAGTCTGCTGCGTTTTCAGAAGTGGGTCCCACTACTATATTATAATAAATATATAATATAAATATATAATAAAAATATAAATATATAATATAAATATATATAATAAATATATAGTATATAATATAATAAAATATAATAAATATATCAATATAAATTTTATATATTAACTTGTATTATGATAATATAAGTGTACTCCCATTCTTTTCCCTTTCTCTTAGTTTGCCGGTTCAAATATTAAAATAATTATTTTTTACTATATTTTCAGAAGTATAGATCTCACTATAAAAATATAATCAATATAATTTTCAAATACTAACTTTGTGTTCTAATGATATAGTATTTGGAGTAAAGATATAGTAGGAAAACTTAAACAGTAAAAGCAATACTCTATCAAAATACATAAGAAAGAAAACTAACCAAACAAATTATTGGCAAAACACTCCTCAATGGTGTTATGCTTGCGTCTAAAAGTCAGTGCAGTTAGATTTTCGGGCTTCAGGTTCCTTGCAGTATCAATGCTATTCATTTATTAAAAATAATAATCAAGTAGGGAACAAAAATTTCGACCTTATGCTGCCTTTCACCGAGATTTTGCGCTTTTTCTCCTAAAGAGCAAGTATAAGATGCTAGTGTTTGTTTATCGGGAGAAGTTAGGGCTCTATTATACTGAAAAATATCAATTACCGGAATAGTAAAAATAGAAAGAAGAAGAACATAGATCAGAGAGTAGGGAGAGGGACAGACTCTTGATGTGAAACGTGAACACTAATGAAGCGGGAAAAGGGACTAGTTTTTATTGACTCGTATGATATTGGCAGAATTATATTTTTTTGCCCTTATCGACATTTTCGTGAACTTTTAATTTTGAACTATCCATCAACTAATGGCGATGGGGTAGTTTTGTGATTCAGATTAGGGTCCCAAGATCCTTTGTTTTCATTGAAAAATGGTGAATATGCAACTATACTTTGTTTGATTTTCAAGAGAAAAATAATGAGTTCCTCAATCATAATAGAATTTTATTTTGCTTGTGCTATATATATACACACTATTTGGTTAGAGTCCAAATTTATTTTTAATATTTAATAAAATAGTAATTTTATTTTTAATTTTAAAAAAATATCTTTTTTATGTGAGATACGTACTTGTAAAAATACAGCAAAAAATAATTATTTTAATATTTGAACCAGCGAACTAAGAGAAAAGAAAACGAACAGAAGTACACTTATATTATCATAACACAAGTTAATATATAAAATTTATATTGATATATTTAATATATTTTATTATATTTACATTATATATTTATATTTATTATTATATATTTATTATAATATAGTAGTGGAACCCACTTCTGAAAACGCAGCAGGCTGTTGCGTTTTCAGATCTGAAAACGTAACAGTCTGTTGCTTTTTCAGGAAAAGTCAGACTGCTGTCCCCGTGGGTCCCACTTCTGAAAACACAACGGCTTATTGCATTTTTGAAAACAACCCTAAAATTCTAAATATTTTCTGACATATTCTATTTTTCTAATTTTTTTTTTTTAAAAATATTATTAAAAAAAATTTCCTGTAAAGTTAGAAAGAAAATACAATAATTAAATTAAAAAGTTAGCGGAGATCGTCGTTTATGAACTTCACCGAGAAAAGTACATGAAAAGTTTAAATAATAATAATCAGAAGTGGAGGATGGAATTATCCTGTCTGCCAATTATTTATAATAAAGTATATTTGAAAAATCAAAAAGTAAGAATTGGAATACTTGGCCAAAGAGTTGTTCCTTTTACATATAATTCATAATTAAATCTTATTATTTAAAATATAATAACTAGGCTTTTAATGTTTTAAGGACATTTTAATTATTATCGTATGTTAATTTTACCGTTAAAATTGATGAAAATATCGATTTTTTAGATTTTTTAATATTTAATTTAGTTAAAAAAGTTTGAAAAGATATGAAATATTTTATATTTGACTAGTTATAAGAAAATAAAAAAATAAATCCACAAAGGTATACTAAAACTCTGAAAAACAAAACTAAAAGCTAGAGAAAATCAGGGTGAATTGCCGTCGGTGAGAGCTAGTGACGCTATACGCAGAATAATTAAGTATGCCGTATTAACTAATTAAGTTTTATGATTATTTGAACAATTTTAATATCACTAATTAGATTTTGGATTTTTTTTTTCCAACAAAAGAAAGTTGACGGCTCAGGATTCATGTCAGATATTAACATTAGAAAGTTGAATTATTTATTCGATTTTAATAAGTTATTGTTGGCTTTATTCCAATTCCAATCACATGAAAGAAATAGTAAAGTGCTTTTTTTCTCCTTTTAATGTATACATATGTAAAGCAGAAGGGAAATAAAATTCCGAAGAAGAGTGCATGGCCAGAGAAGTAAGGAAAATGGTGCAGGCTAAGCTTATGTTGGTGCTGGTAGTCCTCCTTATCCACTCGGATCTGTCAAAACTGAAGACCTCCCCTTACTAGAATATGATGAAGGTACCGATTCTCTACTTAATTCGTCTTATATTCGAAAATTAATTCAAATTCGTAATGAACGTTAGCAACTGAAATATTTAATTAGTTGTTTATGATCGAACATGGTATTTTTATTTTATTCTTTAAAGTAGATGATTTGAGTGGTGAAGTAATAATTTTTGCAGTGGATGCTTTGAGTGCATTCATGTATGAATTGGGGTTAGCGTCCGTACCATACATTTCCCGCTACTATTGCGCGTGGCATCCAGCTCGCGGTTATAGCATTACTGTCAACTGCAACTGCACCTACGATAACGGCACACGTTGTCATGTTACATGTATGTTTTTATTATTATTATTATTATTATTATTTAGTTAAAATCACAATTAAATATAAATAAAAATATTCTGTGGACAAAAATAATATATTTATATTGCTTTCACAATATAATATAAATATTTACAATCAATTAAATAATACAAAAATATATTCGCATAATAGACTTAATGTATATTTAAATAAAAGTTTATTGTATCATGCCCATGGTACAATTATTATTATTTTCTTCAATTAATTTTGCTGTTAATGTTTATATTGTAGATTAGCAAACAGCTTGGACTTAGCTGGGGGAGTGGGTCAATTTCACTTACAGTCACTCAACTTATCACTTATCGTACAAAAGTAACTGACTATTTTTTTCTATCTTAAATGTCATTGAACTTCTAATATTTTTTCAAAAAAGTTATGTTAACCGGAATCCGGCGAGAACCCTTATCGGATTGATGACATGGCATATGACACGTGGCAACGAATAGTAAATATATGACTTTTTTGCAAAAATTTTAGAAATTCAGTAACATTTTAGCTGAAAAAAAAAGAAAATTGGTTATTTTTGCGCGATAAATGATAAGTTTAGTGATCGTTAGTGAAATTGATTTAAATGTAGCATTTGTTGGAGATATTGTTAAACGACATATAGTTTCTGATATGACATGCCATGTCATCAATCCGGCGATAGTTCTCACCGGATTCCGGTTAACATGATTTTTTTGCAAAAATGTTAAAAGTTCAGTGACATTTAAGTAAGAAAAAAAAAAGTCGGTTACTTTTGCGCGATAAGTGATAAGTTGAGTGACCGTTAGTGAAATCAACCCCTGGAGGAGCCATCCATGAAGATGTTTCTATGCTCAAATATCTACAGAGACTGAGTTTCATTTGATAAGACTTTAAAGATCTTCTTCTTCCTTGTTTCATAGAAACACAGGCATAAGGACTGAAAAAAAACACACTATTTATCAACATGATAGCGCTTTTGATAAAACATGCTAATTTTTATATCCATACACATGCTACTATCAACAAGCGATGTGAGGTCCCAATAGACCAGGCCCCACTTCCCTAGAAAGCGACACCCACACTACTATACTGGAATCGGGCCGAAAGTTTAAGATTTTTTTATAAAAAAAAATACACACGGATAGAAAAAGGAACATGTCTTTTATCAAAATCGCTATAATTTTGATAAATAATATTAATTTTTATATCCACACATATGGATGATATATATATTTTTCATCCCATCAAAATCTCTGATTTACACCCCTTCTGGATTATTCAAAGTTAAAGATGGTATAATTTTTACGCCTACAATTGACATTCGCATGAAAGAAACATGAATTCCTATCACCATTATTTATCTAGAAAAGTTTTACCTCTTGTTTCCATGCAAACTCTACCCATTCTAATTGATTGCTCATCTCTGCATGTAATTCTACAAACCCTAAGCTATATTTCATATGGACCTATTAATTCATTGATCGGCAATTTTTTAATCATTCTATTAATATCAATTTAGACACTTAAAATGAAATATATTATTTAATTTTACATTTTTAGTTAATTAAAATTCTAATATCTAAATAATATTATTAAATAAATGTTCATACTTTCAATTTCCTAAATGTGCCAATTGAAACGAAGAGTACAGGTATACTGTAGCATACCCTACGACCCGATTACTGTTCCGTTCATTTTAATTCGGTTAACCTAATTAAACTATTCAAGTTATTAAATAGACAATTAATTAGAACCGGTAATTTTTTTTTTTGTACCGTATACGTGAATAGTATCATATGTACGAATAGTACCGTGCAAATATTACTATATGAATAGTCAATTTACTTAAGTCTGTTGATGATTATTACTAAATCAATGAACATAAATTTTTATTTAATTCATTTTCAATTATGCCTTTTTATTTATGACTGTCTAAGTTACTATTCATTTAGCCAATTTTCTTTTAAATGGAAAACCTACATTTTACCTTATCAATTATAATAACCTAATTTTTACCAATTATTAGGCACAAGCAATACTTATAAACTAATGGTGGTCTAAACAAAAATCTACTACAATCCAAAACCCAGAATAAAATATTATAAGTCATATGCATGCCAAACTTAACATACTTAAATATGCCAATTAATACACTTCAATACCACTTCCAAAATGTGAGATATGCTTTGCTCCAATCTTACTGTGTACCTACACACAGTCAAATAAAACTATATGCTGAGTATTAAATATGTTCAGTGGTGATTGCAATTTCATAAATTTCCAATTTAATTAATTTTTCATGCATAAATAATATTTACCAATAAATATATTACATATGCATAAATAAACACATTTAATTTGAATGTCAATTATTCATGACATATAATATTCAATTCTTCTTAAATCACACAATTTGGACAATTACACAATTAATGCACATAAATAATATTACTTACTATCCTATCATTAACTTATGGTAATATTTCATTTATACCTTTAAAGATTTTCAAAATGACAAGAATGCCATTAGTTCAATTATACCTTACAAAAATTACATTTATGCCATTAGTTTACTTTAATTTCACTAATATTGCCACTAGTTCATTTTAATTTCATAATATTACAATTCTGCCATTTAATTTACATTTTTACAATTATTAAATATTTTAACACATATATGCACAAATTATCATTTTACCCTCAAACTTTTTATATAATAATATTTATGTCCTTATTTAACATAAATATTATTTTAATTACATTCTAACCAATTTAATCACATTTGTTTTTTATAATTATACCCATGTAACACACTGGCAGACTCTATGCACAGGATAAACGAGACGTGAACTCCAATAGGCTCATAAAAACCCGAAAAGACCTCAATTGATCAGTCCGGTACATTCCAACCTGAAGAATCCCGAAAGATTACTGCAGTACATTCCAATACAGATACATTTAAACATTTTACTGAATAGGACCATCATTGGCCTATAAAAAATTAGTGAGACGTCATGCTCACTCCCGCTGTGTTATGTCCCTATGGCATGCCAACATACCCTGAACTAGACTTGACTACCAAATTACTACATAGGGCAATATTATTTTATTTTTCACAATATTAATGTGACATATATATATCTCAATTTTCACCCTTTTATATATATATATATATATATATATATATATATATATATATATATATTACTTTTTCACATTCTCAATATAATATACATATTTTTATCATGGTATATCATCATAATATCTCATTCTTTTTCATACCATTTCATCATTTCACATGTGATTATCATCATCACATCATCACATGCCATGTAAACTTATTAATTCATCATGGTACACATGCATACATACATACATGCATACGATCCACATACCAAATTAATTACTTTAATTCTCTTTATAAATTTTATCATTTATTTAGGCCAATTTCATCATGTATAACATCATCATACCATTAATTACCATATAAACACATAAAAATCATGATTTTTCACATGATGTACATTCGGCCATACATACATCACATACCAAATGATATTTTCACATACTCTAACACATACCATTCATTAAATCACATGCCAAATACCATAGATCCATCATAAATATACATAAAACACCATGTAAACACATGAAATTCACATGATTCACATTCGACCAAAGAAATAATTTTTCACACAAAATTTATTTCTTCATTTTAATCATTAATACTACTATTTTTTAACATCTCTAAGCATGAATATCATGTTAATTTCAATTAAACATGCATAAATCACATACTTTCTTCACAACATAACATAAACAAATATTTTTACCATGGAATTAAATGGAATTTGCAATCACAAACCTCAATTTCTTGAAATACACTTCTTAATTAACTTTTTCCTTGCCCTTGGATTGATTGGAAGTTCCCTCCTATTGGACATAATTTTGTCCAAACACAAAAATTAAGATCTAGTTAAAACTAAATTTATTTTTATCAATTAAACTTAATAAACATCTAATTAACATCCTAATTTACCTTTAGGGACCTAAAAATCAAATTAAAAAGATTGAATTCTCTTACCTCAATTTGACATCTAAACTTCAAGTTTAGATTTCACCAACTTATAGTCCTTCAAATGAAATTCCAAGACCACCAATGGAATTCAAATGAGTTGAATTATGTTTAGGAAGTTTGATCTTGAGGTGAGATGAAGAAGAAATGAAAGAAAAATGGTGAGAAAGAAATGAGAAACACTTCGGGAAAGAGAGGAAGAAGAGAGAGATGAAATGAGATGGAATCCAAGGAAATTTCCAGCAATTTTAATGCTTTTATATGGGTCCAATCGGACCCAAC
Source organism: Excoecaria cochinchinensis (assembly GCA_947683425.1). Taxonomy (NCBI): domain Eukaryota; kingdom Viridiplantae; phylum Streptophyta; class Magnoliopsida; order Malpighiales; family Euphorbiaceae; genus Excoecaria; species Excoecaria cochinchinensis. The sequence goes on from CANTUQ010000004.1 coordinate 50,275,377, forward strand.
CAGGTCCAACCAAATTGGTTGAGCCGATTTGGTCAAATTCTCATTTTTCGGGTCATTTTCCACTGTTTTGGTGAAATTTAATGTTCCTGGATTTATTTTCACTCCCAAATAATTCCATAATTTTTATGATATTAAAATTAGTCTCCCTTCAAAATTTCAGCTCAATCGGAATCCGTTTGGGGTCCGGTTCACTTAAACCGGTCTAATTCGGCTCAATCCGGTACAGCCGCAAAATAAAATTCTAACACTATCAAAAATTTTTAAAAATTATTCTAAGCCTTTTATCCTCTTATAGTGGACCATTTTATCTACTTTAACTATTTATAAAAATTCGGTCAAAATTCAGTCAAACCTTGGTTCAATCGAACCGAACCAGATAAACTTCAGACTGAATTTCGGAAGCCTATTTGATATCATTTTTACACCAAAATTACACCATTATACTACATTTTTCATTCTCTTTCTGATGGTGAAATAAAAATTTTCGGGTACTATTCATCTCGGAGTCCCGATTTTTGTGGGCCCTATAGTTACTATTCACGGACCCACGGTTACTATTTACAGATCTGGTCAAAGATGCATCACTATTTATGGGACCTAATTAATAATGGTGTTTCCAACATAATTATGATGTTTCCAACACAATTATGATGTTATACTTTAAAGAGACATAGTTACTACAGTATTCATCATCATGACATTGCTGATGTCATCATGGTCTCATATTTACTATTCAGTGGACCTCACCTGGGCCAACTTTTACTGATCAGTGAACCCCACTTGGGCCCACTTTTCACTTTTAATGGGTCTCACCTGGGCCTACTTTTTACTGAACTAAATACTTTTGTTTACTGTTTTAGTCATTCCGGACTCGTTTGACGTCCGATTGACACGAAATTTGCGCCTACGGATTCGTATTGACGAGCTCTATCCAATAGTCTAATAAAATATTTTTCGATTCCGGGAAATACTATTCATCCCGGAAGTACTATTCACTCTAGAAAAATACTATTTACATTATTACATATACAATGTCATTGTCCCTTTTTCAGTAGTTAGATAAAACATGTTTTTTAAAAGAGGGACTTTCCGGTTCGGCGCTCGTCACATTAATATATATAATTTTCTTTAATCAAGTGAAGCATTTTATGTGACATTATATTATATTATTTCTTCTGTTGTATGTTTGCTCCTGTTTGGAGACTCCGTTAGTTTCCTACTTGTCATAACATTTTGATGTAACTTTTATTTTCTTTCTCTCATAAAAAAAATAATAATAATAAGAAGTTGTTTAAAGTACATCAAATACTTCCATGATTAATATTCTTCTTATCTTTATCTATAAACCTTAACATGTTCTGTTAGAGAAAATTTTTAATTGCTATCTTGAATTTTTTATTTTGAATCTGTAAAGTTTTTAATAAAAGAAAAAAAATCATCAAATGAACTTTACAAACAACATATAGCACTTAGAAAGAAAATTAAGGAATAATATTTCGAGAAATTTCATTATTCGATGTGAAAATTTTCTTAATATTCAATCTTAATTCACCATTTTAAAATTTCAAATATTTTACAATCATGGGACTGTCAATTTTTTTTTATGAACTTATTATGTAAAATCTATATATGTCTGAAGATGAATTTGATAATTACCATGCGTGGAATGTCCAATATGCCCTTGTCGCACACTTATAATGCCATTAACGTCATAATATTCCTCTCGTGATTCATGGCCCATTTCAGTCTTTCTCCGATAGGCAAAGTAGAAAGAAAATATATATTTTTTGAACGTAAAAGTAGAAAGAAAATACAATTAAATTAAATTAAATTAAATTAAAAAGTTAGTGGAGATTGTCGTTTATGAACTTCACTGAAAAAAGTACATAAAAAGCTTAAATAATAATAATCGAAGCGGGGGATGGAATTATCCTGTCTGGCGATTATTTATAACAAAGAATATTTGAAAAATCAAAAAGTTAGAATTGCAAGACTTGGCCAAAGACTTGTTCCTTTCACATATAATTCATAATATTATTTAAAATATAATAATTAGGCTTTTAATGTTTTAAGGGCACTTTAATTATGCTCGTACGTTAATTATTCTGTTAAAATTGATGAAAATATCGATTTTCTAGATTTTTTTAATATTTAATAAAGTTAAAAAAAGTTTGAAAAGATATTAAATATTTTATATTTGACTAGTTATAAGAAAATAAAAAATAAATCCACAGAGGTAAACTAAAACTCAGAAAAGCAAAAGCGAAAGCTATATATGGCATTAAGTAATTATCTAAAATATAATATTTTTTTTTTAATTATTTGTACAATTTTAATATCACTAATTAGATTTTGGATTTTTTTTCCCAACAAAAGAAAGTTGAGAGGTCAGGGCTCATGTCAGATATTAACATTAGAAAGTTGAATTATTTATTCCACTTTAATAAGTCACTTTTGGCTTTATTCCAATCCCAATCACATGAAAGAAATAGTAAAGTGTTTTTATGCCCTTTTAATATATACATAATATGTAAAGCAGATGGGAAACAAAATTCTGAAGAAGAGTGCATAGCTATTAGCTAGAGAAGTAAGGAAAATGGTGCAGGCTAAGCTTATGTTGGTGCTGGTAATCCTCCTTTATCCACTCGGATCTGTCAAAACTCAAGATCTCCCCATACTAGAATATGATGAAGGTAGGTACCAATTCTCTTTTTAATTCGTCTTATATTCGAAATTATGCCTATAATAGTCTTGCATTCGAAATTTTTACTTGTGTTAGCAACCGAAATATTGAATTAGCTGTTTATGATCCAATAGGATATTTTTATTTTATTTTATTTTATTTTATTAAAGTAAATTATTTGAGTGTTGCAGTGTATGCTTTGAGTGCATTCATGTATAAGTTGGGGTTGGCGTCCGTACCATACATTTCCCGCTACTATTGCGCGTGGCATCCAGCTCGTGGTTATAGCATTACGGTCAGATGCGACTGCACCTATGATAACTCCACACTTTGTCATGTTACTGACATGTATGTTTTATTATTATTATTATTTACTAGTTACAATCACATTTAAATATAAATAAAAATATTTCATGGACAAAAATAATATATTTATATTGCTTTCACAATATAATATAAATATTTACAATCAATTAAATAATACAAAAATATATTCGCATAATAGACTTAATGTATATGTAAATAAAAGTTTATTGTATCATGCCCATGGTACAATTATTATTATTTTTTCAATTAATTTTGCTGTTAATGTTTATATTGTAGATTAGCAAACAGCTTGGACTTAGCTGGGGGAGCCATCCATGAAGATGTTTCTATGCTCAAATATCTACAGAGACTGTGAGTTTCATTTGCTAAGACTTTAAAGATTTTTTTTTTTTTTATAGAAACATACGCACGGACATAAAAATAACACATTTTTTATCAAAATTATAGCAATTTTGATAAAATATACTAATATTTATATTCACACACATGTCACTGTCACCAAAAGATATGCGATCCCGAAAGATCAGGTTCCACTCTCGCAAAAGGCAACACTTACACTACCATACTGAAATTGGACCGAAAGTTCAAAATTTTTTTAATAAAAAAACACACACGGATAAAAAAAGGAATACACCATTTATTAAAAGTATGACAATTTTGACAAATTATCCTAATTTTTATACCTACACACGTCACTATTACCTAGCGAGTCGCTGGGATCTGAAGATGATCTTATACATCACATTACATAAAAGAACACTGATGATATATATATTTTTCATCTCATCGAAATCTCTGATTTACACCCCTTCTGGATTATTCAAGGTAAAGATGGTATGATTTTTACACCTAGAATTCACATTCGCATGAAAGAAACATGAATTCCTATCACCATTATTTATCTAGAAAAGTTTTACCTCTTGTTTCCATGCAACCTCTTCCAATTCTGATAGATTGCTCATCTCTGCATATAATTCTACAAACCCTAAGCTATATTTCATATTGGACAAAGGTGATTATGTACCTATTAATTGATTGATCCGCAATTTTTAATCAATTTAGACACTTAAAATGAAATATATTATTTAATTTTACGTTTTTTGTTAATTAAAATTCTAATTTCTAAATAATATTATTAAATAAATGTTCATACTTTCAATTTCCCAAATGTGCCAATTGAAACGAAGAGTACAGGTATACAATGTCATAGTCCCTTTTTCAGTAGTTAGATAAAACAGGTTCTTAATTTGTAGAATAATATTGGAGACATTGTAAAACAACTGAAGTACTGAAATGAGAGAGTTTAGACGTAGAAGAAAATTAAGCGCCAATGGAGCCAATTTTTGTGAGAAGAGAAGATCAAATTCATTGTTCTGTTTGATAGTAATGGCTGGGGAACCAAGGCAGTGGCCGATAAATTTAACCTCTAACCATCATATCATTCAACCGTATACAGGTATAGTTTTCTATTTCTCGGCGTATTTGTCGGATTTGAAATCAATTTATTGAGATTTCTCTTGTTGTTTGGGGTTGGCTTTGACGAATTGGATTGTTCTATTTTTGTTTTTTCATGGATTCTTTAGTCATTGCCATTAATGGCTGCTCCTAAAAGTTTTCCTATTCACTTTCTTTTATTTTTGTTAAATTAGGGATTTCAGCTTAGAAAAGGATTAGGGAAGAGATGCATATAACTGGTTTTGGCCATGGGAATGCGAATGGGAATGATTTTTTGCTACTTGATCAGGGAAATAAGTGAAACAATGGTTTGTTATAAGTTGGTGAGGAAATTTTAAAAGAAAAAGAAATAAGAGAGTTGATTCTTGAATTAGAATGATGAAAAAGATAAAGCAGAAGAATGCTGGAGCTAGGGATACATTATACACTGTTAAAAAAAAGTTAAAAATAATTTGATTTACCAAAAACATAATCTGAAACTACATTTCAGTTGTTTTTAAATGATGATGAAACCATTTCAAATCTCTCACAATAGTTATGAATTGAACATCAAGAAAGTTTTATTGATGGTCTTTGAATGTGAATAAATTAGATTACCTGTTCCATATAAAGTTTTAATTGAAAACCTGACATTGAATAATAATAATTTTTAAATATAAAAGTTTTCAGAAGATGAAGGTCAATAAAAAATTGCTGGAAAGTACTGGGAAAAAAAATTGTAAATGGAGAAACTGTCAATATCCCACCATCAGGACACTGTTTTACATATCCAGAGATAGAATTCTCAAAGAATAATAAGCTTTAGGTTTGGTTGCTTTCAATTTTTCTTTTTGTTGCATCGTAACTAGTTTTCCAGGTGGCTGGCACCCAAATAAAAGTTTGCATGGTCTTTTTCTTTTGACTTTTGCAGATGAACTATATGCCATCTCCTTTGTATTCCAAATGAATTTTTTAGCTGTTTTCTTCTGTAAACATGATCTGACATTTAAATATTTATTTATCAGATTTAGATATAAAATTGTCTATCCAAATGCAAAGATAGTTTGGTTCTATGATTGTGTGAAACTATATTTTGGGATTCATATAATTCAAATACGTTTTTTTAATTTTTTATTTATTTTTTCAAATTGAAACAATAAAAGATGGCAGACAATGTATTTTGCTTGATGATTAATTGTGGACCACCAAAAGTCTTACTCTTGGTATAACTGGTCTTTATTTGGTTCATAAATTCATACATTGGGTGAATACTGAATGTGCATGTGCTTCTGTATGCTTGTTTGCACAAGAGCATGAAAGAAATAAACAATTGAACAAATCATCAATCAAATGAACATTACAAGAACCTTAACAATCGAACAAAGTTATCAGTAAAATGAACATTACGAACTGAACTTTAACAATCAAACAAATTTATCAGTAAAATGAACATTACAAACTGAACATCAACAATCGAACAAATTTATCAGTAAAATGAACATAACCAACCCAACATTGATATGATCCAACCTCAAAACTTTTTTGGTTCTGGGGCATTACCTTATACTTAATGTAATACACAACCAAAGCCGCATCGGTAGTTATTTTTTCTTGAAGTGATCATGTGTTATTTGACACTCCTTTCATTCCACTATATGTGACCTTTTGAGCAAAATTCAAATACCATTTATCTGACTTTTTTAACGTTCAATGGATTTTTTTTTTCAATTTAATTTCTTTTCCAATAGAAGTTGATTTATTTAAAACCATTAGATTTAAGTTGGTAGATTAAATCACTCAATTTTATTCTAAATTTAAACTTAATTAACAGTTTTTTAATTTTAGTTAAAACAACAAAAACGTCGCATATAATGGAATGGAGGGAGTAATACTGATTCTTGCTGTTTATGATAGTATTTTTGAAATATCATTCTTATGATAAATGATTTGAAAAATTTGTCAGAGACCTTGGAAACAATAAGCTATCTGGTACAATTCCTGAATCCTTAGGGGATCTGCCAGCTCTAGAGACGCTGTAAGTTTTGTCAATATTGCCTTGAATAATCTTATTTATTTATTTATTTTATAAAGTTAATTAGAATTCTTGAAAAAGAGGTTCTTCAAATTTATTGTTTACCTGCTTGCTACACTACCAAGGAAGCACTATAGTCTAACAAATGCAATTATGAGTTTTTGTATTTCTCATATGTGCGCGTCCATATATATATATATATAATGTCAACTGCTAAATGGACATCGTCCAATTTTCTGTCCTATAGCAATCTGTATGAGAACTTACTCACAGGCCCCATACCTTCATCTTTGGGAAAATTAGTCAACCTCAGAACTCTGTGAGTATGATTCTTTAACTTCTTTATTTTTTTATTTGATATGATATTCTTTTGATAGGTGATAACAATAATGATTTATAATTTTTCTCTCTGTGTTACAGTGCGCTATATAGGAATAGGTTGTTTGGTCATATTCCCAAAGACTTGGGCAACCTCCCTAATCTTACAACATTGTATATATCTTTAATTCACTTTGATTTCATGGCTTATGTTCTTTTGTCTTTTTGTTTAGTAAAAGATTTAATTTCTCCTGGTTAAAATCTTAAAGGAGGTTGGAACAAAATCAACTCACTGGTAATATTCCTCCAGAACTTGGACGTGCATGGAGGATGAGACAGTTGTAAGTTTCTGAATGGGAAGTTATTGAATCCTAAATTATAATTGTATTTCTTAACTTTCATTTTTGACTTCTTTTTAACACTATATAGTTTCCCATCTTGTAGTTAAAAGGTAACTGACATACCATTCTCGCATTTAACATTTCCATTGTTGAACAGTCTTTTAAAAGTTTAGGGCTCTAATAATAGTTTTATATAAAATTCTCCCATATGTAAGCGATCATCGAGTTTGGAGCATTGATAATCATAAATCAACCTTACCATGTGTTAAATGTTTAACTGATAAATTATGGTTGTCAGGATTCAAATTTTTAACCCTTTTTTTACTTTTTTATTTTTTTTCTGGCTAAGGAGTTCTGCTACTATGTCAATAAATGGTTAAGGGTCTCATCAAATTAACAAATGAGCATGTGTGTATATATATAAACAAATTTGGCTGGTGAGCTATTGTTATGGCAATCCTGCATCGATGAAATTTTCTTAATAATTTGATGTTGAGTCTTTGATTTACTTTGTTCCTGATTTGATTTATTAGGAGATTGGATGATAATCAACTGATTGGTAGCATTCCACCAGAACTTGGAAACATTATTGCTCTTTACCAACTGTAAGTCTCTAATACAATTATTAACAAATAATTATTTAAAATATACAAAATGTGAAGGGTGCAACTCTTCTTATTGTTGCAGTGATCTAAGTTCCAACAAACTGACTGGACACTTGCCTGCAAATTTCACGAGACTTACGAGCCTCCAGTTCTTGTAAGCATACTTCCACGTACTTGACACACACGCTAACAAATTTGCATTAGTAACTGACTATTTTAATTATGTTATATCCACACAATCTCTAATATAGTAAATTTGCATTAGTAATATTGTTGCTAATAAAGGAGAAAGCCTATGGTCCTTCCCTATTTGTGGTACTTTCCACTTTTTAACCGTCATATTAGCTCACATTACTATATGGAACACGATCTAGTGGTCAAAAAATTGGAAGCACCATATAAAGGGGAGTATGCTAGGCAAGACCCAATAAAGCCTTGTTTGTGGCAAGGGGCAAAATTGTGCTCCTTTGCTCTTCTTTTCTTTTTCTCTTTTTATCATTTAGTCTTACAAATTGTTGTGTTAATTTAATATTGTGCCCTTTTAAAAGAGATGACCCCTTTATTTTTATATGTATTACTATTATGTTCAAATTTAAGTTTCCCTTTGCTAGAAATCATACTTCCCCTATTCCATTAAATTGTTTACATTGCTCAAATTTAATTGTTGATCATAATTTTAGTTGCAGATATAAATTACTATATGGATATTTAAATTTTTGTATTCTCTTTGATAACAGTGAGAAGAAATATTTAATGTAATGGATGAAAGTAGGGGTGAGCATGGTCGGTTAACCGGTTCATGAGATCCAGTCCATTAATATCGGTTTTTTGAAATTTCAGTCCATTAAGCAGTCTATTACCGTCGATTAATCAGTCCATCGGTTTCGGATTTTCGGATCGGTTATCCAATATTTTTCGGTTAACCACTATAATTATAAATATATTCATAAAAAAAATTAAAATGTTCAAGATAATTAAAAATTAAATTTTTTTCACTATAATATAACATTATTGTTGTTAAAATAAAAATATTTGGTGGATATAAGCAAATTTGTTTTTAAAAATTAATATTTAATAAGTAAATATATTAACCAGTTCATAATCACTTTTAATTACATAAATTGTTATACTTACAAATAGCCAATTAAAAAAATTTAAAAATTTTAAAATAATTAGTATAATGAAAAAAAGTACATGATCACCTTTAATTAGGATAAATTGTTATAAATTATTAAAAATTTAATAAATTAACTAAAAATTCGGTTTCGGTTCGGTTAATCAGTTCCATGAGTCAAAAACCATTAACCAGTACATTAATATCGGTTTTTTCAAAACATTAACCATTAATCAGTCCATTACAATCGGTTAACCAGTGCATGGGTTTTTTTTTTTCGGTTAACTAAGTCAATCGGTTTTTTTGCTCACCCCTAGATGAAAGTTGACTTGTAACACTAACTCAATTTGATAGGAAAACAAAATATGAATTGAATCTTCTCAAAGACAAGTTAAAAATCATGCATTATGTTGATATCGGCATATGTTCTTTTGGGATAATTTTTAGAGTTCTTAGGTTCATGTTAACTCTCTCTCTCTCTCTATTCTTCTTTTTTATTTTTTATTTTTTTGTATAACTCATAATGGTTTATTAACTTTAGTTTGACAAGAAAAAGTTACTTGTTTATCTCCATGAATAAATTTCATTTCTTCAAAGTTTCTTACAAATTTATTTTATTTTTTATTATTATTTGAACCACATATATCATCGATTGTCTCTTTGTGAGTTTTTATTGCTGCTGCTGCTGCTATTATTATTATTATTATTATTATTATTATTTCCTCCCATTGTAATCTAAGCTAGCTTCTTTAATTTTTGTGCTTATATTATTTATTAATTAATTTTAGCTATTTGAAATTAGAAATTGTCTTTTGGTTTTACCAAATGTGTGATTTTCTGATACCATTTTGCCACTAATTTATTTGAACTATCAAGGAAGATTTATCATATGTGATGTTTTTGTATAAAAAATACTTTTAAATGAGAATATAATTTATATAAATTTCTAACCTACAAATATTTGTGATGAGAAGTATTATTTTCATTTGAAATATCATTTTCAATTCAAATGACATACTAATATATAACATATTAATTATTCTAAAAAGCTTGCCTCTCTGACAAATCTCGGCTTCACCCTTGGATGGAAGGGTTGATTGAAAAAGAGAAGCTTCAGCAAAAATATCCCAATACTTAAAATTTGAGAAGTTTTAAAACAATAATTTTGTTTGCATTTTAATGCATGAATATATTGTATTCAATGCTGATTTAGTAAAATTTTTGAACAAAATATATGCTGTCCCAGCACGTTGTAAATTGTTTATAGCATAGGATATTCTAACATTGACTGTAATTAGCATCAATGTGATAACTTGTATCTGCAATCAAGACCACCAGTAGCCTGATTTTGCACTTAACTTATTCCCCAATAACTCGTTTTTGTCTTTTAGGCTGATTACGTTATTTGCATTCTGTACTTTTATAAAAAAGTTAATGGGCTTTTTCAATCTTGAGTTGAACCTTAATAATTGAACTTTTAAAAATTCAATATTTTATATACCTCAAATTTATGTTTAACTTTAGACTTAAAGTGAAAGGATCATTAGAATGCTTTTGTAATTATTCAAACTATTTATAATTTATCAAATTTTCAAATTAGGGCATTAGTAATATTCAATTGGAAGTTGAGTGTTCACCTACTTATTCATACAAATTCAAGGGTCAAATTATGTATTGGACATTGCCTTTTTAATTTTTTGTTCCCTCCAATCAATTCTTCTAAATATTTTTCTTCTCTAATTTTTTGAATCAAACCATTAAAACTAGGCAAAGTTTGGTCATTGAGTCCAAAGATATTACTTAGAATTTTGAATTACTTTGAATTGCATTTTTTGATTTTTTATTTTTTTTTACCTATTCAACATTTTTGGACTTATTCTTATTTTCTGCACGGGGATTTCTCTAGATCTGTTTACCATATTTCTTCTATTTGTATGTTTAATTTATTTGCACTTCATTTAGGAAATTGGAAGAAGTTTTAAATTTTAATAGTGGAGATGGTTTGAAACTCACATAACACTCTCTCGGTGGATATTACATATGAGGAATTAGTTGTTAGAATAAAATAGATTGATTTTTCTTTTGGTATGAAGTGAAACTCACTTTATGAAATTATTTTAGTCACTCTTCTTCTTTTTTTTTCAAGCTTTCCTATTTTTAATGTAATTTTAATGAGCTACTAGGTTATTGCAGTAGGAGTTGAAAAAAAAATATATTATGTTTTAGAAGTAATAATGAAATTATGATTTTTACAAGACTAGTAAGGGTCAGTTTAGCAAAATTTATGAAAACAGATTTTTTAATTGAAAAAAGTTGTATTTCAAAAAACTGTATATCGAAAAGTAAGTAACTGTTTGGTAAATAAAATTTAAAATAACTTATAAAATCAAAAACATTTGTCAACTGTTTGGTAAATGATATGATTAAAAATAATTTTTTAGAATAAAAAATAAAAAATAATATATATAAATTTTAATATATTATATTCAAAATCTCACTAAAAAATAATAATAATTTCTACTTATTTGAATTTTTTTTTTATTTCACTAGACTATTAAGGCCATATATTTTCATATATAATTAAATAAAAATAAATATAACATAAAAAAATTAAAAATATATATATTATTTTCTTAATTAATCATATATATTATTTTGGATGATAAAAAAAGAGAAAAGAAAAAATAAATTTAATTATTATTAACGTCAGATGATTTTGGATGGTAGGATAAGAGAAAGAGCAAAAAAAAAAATTATATTAGATATAATTGCCATTATAAAATAAAATAAGAGATATTTTTGTGTAAAAAAAATATTAAATCTGCTGCCATTAAAAGCTGAAAATCAGTTTTTCTGAAAAATTTCAATTTCTAGTTTTTTCTAATATAAGGTTTTTTCACTTTTCAGTTTTTCTAAAATCAGCATTTACCAAATACTTGTTTTTGTCCCATAATCAGGTTTTTATCCCATAATCAGTTTTTTCTCCTTGGAAAAGTTATTCCAAACAGAGCCTAAATAGGACAATCAAACCCTTTAAAGTTCTTAGGATGCGATCGTAAAAGAATAATTAATAGGGGTTATTGACCATTTTTGAAGGCTTTTTAGGATTTGATTGTTAACAAAATAACTTTTATATTGAAACTTTATTGCAAATGTGTGAAATTATATGGTCATTGCAGTTCAGTAGCTGGGAACAATTTGAATGGTTCGATTCCGACATTTATAGCCCAAAACTGGACCGATCTCATTACTCTGTAAGCATTCAATTTAACTTACACTTTTTTTGTAATGGGCATGCATTCTGAAAACTTTCACTTGCATTCCCTGACTGTTTCTTCTAATGTGGATTCACAAAAACGATTTAAAATATATTGTGTTTAAAAGATGGATTACAAAATAGTGAAGTTAGCTCATAGTTACATGGGAACGGGTATGATTTGGTAGGTGTTAGGGTTACGGGTATGCGACTTTTCTTGGTATGTGTCACGGGGGTAGGCTTAATATTTGTATACATTTGTAGAGTTAATGTATTTTTATTATATCTGCAATAAAATATTTATGCCTATTTAGTTACTTTTTCCATTCATTCATAAATAAGTGTTCATTTTTCTTTTTACACAAAAATTAAGAAACTCATTTATTATCCTATATTTTTAATAATTTTTCCTGCTTAAAAAAGGATAATTAATTACTAGTTGTGTTTTGAAAATTGAACTAATATTTATTGCATAGAGTACATATTTGAATGTCAGCCACTTGCCTAATAAAACTTCTAATCCTATTAGGAATCCTCTTCTTTCACATTAAAATGTCAAGCTGTCAATAAAAGGAAAAATAAAACAAAACATGAATGCTTAGGAAAGAAAATCTTGTCATCCTTTCACCCTTTAAATTTTGGAATGCCATTTTGCACGTTCTGGAAGGCACGTTCCGATATGTGGGATGGACATTAGAGCAGCATACCAGGTACTATGAGTTAGCTAGTTATGATCATTATTCTTGAAAATGCAAATAAAGTGTTATATAATGAAAAGTGCAGAGATTTTTTCTGTAATTTACCCTTAAGCATCTCGTCATATCAAATAGGAACTTGGATGTGTTGGAGAATTTAATAATTTGTGTCTGTCTGTCTGTCTCTCTCTCTCTATGTATATATGTGGTAAAATATTCAGTAATTGCATGCATGTTACTGTGCTGAGTACAGTAATCTGATGGGAAATGAATTTGAAGGAGAGCTGCCTCCTGAAATCTTTAACATGTCAAGTCTAGAAGATTTGTAAGTGTAGTTATGTCTTCTAATTTTAATACAAGGGGATAACTGCAGTGTGGCCTCCAACATTTGTCACCTTTTTCAATTAGAACCATAATGTGTTTTGTTGTCAATTGAACCTATAACATTTAAACAATTCAAAGTCAAACTTCAGTCCGTTTTTCCATTCGATGCGGGAAGAAAATCTGAATTGGTGATGGAAAGGAATTTTGTTGCTGATTTTTGTCAATAATTTTTTTACTTTTTAAATATAATTTTATTTTAAAATAAATAAATTTACAGAATTGTATAACTATCATTATAATTTATTATTATTATTATTATTATTATTATTATTATAGTTTTCATTTTTCATTATTATTAGCAGCATCACTGCTCTTGCAACTACGTTAGGGATTTTTATTTTATAAAAGATAAAGTGAAACTATATTTTTGCATTAATGGTTTGAATTATTGTTATTTCCATTGAATTTTGGAAGGATTGATTATTAGATTATTGAAAATGATAGTTTCTTTTTTCCTTCAATTACTTATTGAAATAATATTATAAATATAGAAAATTGACATGGAAAATCCTAAGTTGAAATGTTTATGGCTTATGAAAATTAAAATAGGAATCTTTTTATCAAATGGATCAGAAATGTTAATTTTTTTTTATTAATGTCTTTGAAAAACTTTAGTATACTAAATTATACGAGACATAAATTTTACTAAAATAGTGAAATTTTAAAGAAAATTTATTTAAAATATTTTTGAAAGAATAATTGAAAAATGAAAAATTATATTATATAATAATAATAAAATAAATAGTAATGATAGTTCTAAAATTTTGTAATGTTATTTATTTTAAAATAAAAAATATATTTAAAAAGTTAAAATTTTTAAGGGATGGAGGGTGGACATTGGAAATTGTTTAGATGTTATAGGTTACAAAATTCGTTAGAGTTCTAATTGAAAAAAGAGTGAAATGTTGGGGCCACACTGTAGCTATCCCTTTAATATATAATTTTCATAATCAAAGTGAAGTTATATATTATTTTTCTGCAATTTTTATCCTCTCTTTTACAGGTATGTAAGTGACCTTAGAAACTCCTCCTTCAAGTTTCCATACCATGCAAATATGACAAGCATGACAAATTTAAAAACAATGTGAGTGGACTGGTTTGCTTTTTCTTCTTTTCTTTTTCTTTTTTTTAATGGTAATATTTTATGGTTTCAATGCTATTATGAGTTATGACCTTTTGTTGTTTATTTATTTATTTATGCATTTGTGTTTCTACTTTTGAACTATAAAGGATTTTTTTTCTCAAGTTATTACATTATAATTTAGTTTCATGAGTTGTGCTTTAAACATGGAGATTTCAGCTAAAATTATCCCAATAATATATGGTTTTATCTTTTTAATAAATTTATGGCTTTAATGAAATGTCATTACTGTTATCAGTTTGTCCATGTTTGAGCAAAAAACTTTGGATTAAGTCCCGTTGAAGAGTGCCCTCCTTTCTCTTGGCCTTGTGGCTAGCGCTTTCAATGTCTTGTGCTTCATGCATGCCCTTAATAACTATGCTTCCAAAATAAAATGTAATGGTTTAGCCTGTTGAACATTTTCTTTCAAATTTTCTTTTGAAATAAACTGAATTTTGCTAATGAGTTGAGATTGGAAGTTATGCATTTGCCTTCACATTAGTTGTAATTACTGATATTAATTGGTTTAAGTTGTGATTTGTGTGAAATCAACAAATAAATCAGAATCTGAACCTTTCTGCCAAAATAAATAAATATATAAATCAGAATTTGCTACTTGTTGGATAATGCTTATAGGGTGTTGAGGAGTTGCTCAATCAGTGGTCAAATTCCTGATTATATCGGTAATTGGTCATCATTGAAAGACATGTAAGGTCTTTCTCTTTCAATTATTTGGTAGACTTTGATATATTTATGTGAAATGTGTTTTTATAACTTTCGTGTCCAAATGCATCTCATTTAAGGTTGTTCATAGGACTAATTAAGTTAAAATTTTCCATGTTGAATTGTTGTAGTTGTTTGCTATACATTCTCCAAACTTTAAATTAACAACTGAAAGTTGAATATGACAAAATGAAATCAGCTTTGGTAAATGAATATTTAGAAAGCAAACAGAATTATGAAGGGCAATCAGCAGACTCATTTTATTTCTCAAAGATACACCCATCTTGAATCTCTGTCAAGTTAAAGGAAAATGCCTGTCAAATTAATCACAGTGCATTTTCATGTTCCTACATTTTTAGGGAAGCTAGTCATTTTATTTGGGTTTCATTTAATTTTTTATAATACATTTAACTGTTGAAACAAAGTTTTACCAGAAATAATTGTTGTGATTTTGATAGTATAATTTTTTTGAATGATAATTGAAACTGATTCTTTTTTAATTTCAAGATAAGATTATTAAATTTTAAATTAATTTGCAGAACTAAGTCTAGTTATCAGTGTAACTTTACTATCTTCAATATAAATATGCAAGTAACCTTTCTGACAAAATCATTTTGGATACAAAACTGTTCAAGAAGAAAAATAAGGTGTGTCATGCAGCTCTTTTGAATAGTTTGTTGAAAATTTCAATGATTGATGTGAAATTAAACTTTGAAGTGTTAATATATGATTAACACTTAATGCTTTTTATTTCATGTTTCTAATACCGTCTTATCTATTATTTAGTCTCATTATCATTTAATTTAATAGTCATATACACACCTAATTATCAATTTTCTTGATTGTATTTCCTTTTTTTTTTTTAAATATATGTTTTGGTTGATATTTATCCATTTGCTCTAATCATACAGTGACTTGAGCTTCAATTATTTAACTGGTGGAATTCCAGATTCCTTGCAGAATTTAAACTTGTCAAGCATGTAAGTGAACAAAATTATCATACTTCACCCTATTTGGGTCATAAATTATTTTTAAAGACAAGACCTTTCACTTTTAATTAATTTTGCATAGGTTTCTTGCAAGTAATATGCTCAGTGGAACAATTCCTCCGTGGATTTCTCACATATATAAAGTGTATGTTACTGTGATCTAAAATTCCTCTTATTTTTGTTTTTGCTTGTTAAGATATATTATCCTTTTGTCATTAACCCCACATCACCTGCATGTGAGCTGATTATCTTATTATAACCTATTAGCCTCATATAACTTCAACATCTAGGTTTTGAGGTCAGCTTCTGGTATGGTATCTAAGCCTGGTTTCCTCTTTGTTTATGGTTGTTAAAATGTTTTGTCAATTTTTTTCTTCGCAAGCCGATGTAGAGGGGGCCTGTTAAGATGTATGTTTCTTTTTGGCATTAATCTCATGTTGCTGCATCTGAGTTTGAGAGCGTACTTGCAACCTTTTAGCATTCTCTAACTTCAACACCCAGATTTTGAGGTTACTTTTTGGTTTCTAATATGGGTATCAGAGCCTGTTTCCCTCTTTTGTTTCTTGCTGATAAAATATATCGCCCCTATGGTTTCTTGTGGGTGATGTGGAGGAGGGCCATTAAGATGTATTACCCATTTGTCATTAATCCATATCGCCTGCGTATGAGTTTATCCTTATAACCTATCAACCCTTCAACACTTAGATTTTGAGGTTAGCTTTGATATTGCTCATCAACAAGTATAGTTTAGCATGCTTGACCCATTTGGCCAGTTTGGCCTATTTATGATTTTTACTTAAAAAATTAAGGGATTACTACTACATAATTGCCCATAAAACAAAAAGAAATATCATAAATGCGTGCGTGCGTTTCCTTATTTCTCAATTGCCATTTACTAAATTTTTTATTTCAAAAATGCCACACTTATAGTTTCCTGATACAACATAAACTCATATTAGGAAGCAACACCACTTTCTTCCAAATTCTTCTTCTCTCTTGTGATTTTTTTCATAGATCTACAGTTTCCAAAATCTAAAAGACCATTTGGCCCCAACTCATTTATGACGGGTAAAAATTGGTCCGATTATAACCTTGCCAAAATTGACATTTCTGATCATGGCTACAGCACAGAGTGAGCACAGTGGAGCGTGGAGGAATTAAAAGAAGATGTGACATAAAGTAGTACAGCTTGCCTTAGTGCTATGAGCACTAATGTGCCTTATGAGCTGTAAAGTAAAGTTTGTATTATTAGTTTACTTAATCTCCACATTTGTCCTTCTAGATCTCTTGAATTATGAGGTTCTCCTGGTATAGCCCTTATTCCACTGCTGGTGAGGTAATCGGCTACATGCTGAACGTTGTAGCGAAAACCAGCAAAACTGTTGTTTGTTAATCTTCCTACTAAAGATCTTGTTATAAGGAGGTTACTTTCTTCTCCCTGCCAATCATCATACCCTCTAGTTTGAATAGAGATCTGTATGTGATTATAGAAATCTTGGATGCTCATCATCATTGCAGGTGCAATATAAACGAGCTGAGTTCCTCCTGATAGATCTACTTCCATTGTTCCAAGGATAGATCTGTCTCCTCGCCATCTGGTATCTCTAAAGACTACCAAGGCTCTTGTACCTGCATTTCTCCTGTGTAGGGCGTGAAGTCGGATCTAGATGAATGTGCTGCATCCCTGCTTCCCTCAATCTTTGATAACTTTCAGATTCAATAAATTGTAGATCTTCTTGTTGGCCATCTTCAACTACTCTTATTCTTCTTTCAGAATAATGTTGATATACACGATGTTGAGGTTGAGAGTAACCAGAATCATATAAAGTTTTAGCGGGAACTAGATTTGCTCTTCTTCTTTGTGAAATCCTTAGTTGAGCATCAGGATTTAACATGCTTTCCAAGGACTGGCCAAAATTTCCAGGTCGTCTTCTTTGAAGTCTTCTTTCAATGTTATATCTTACTCTAGCTCTTCTTTTGTAACTTCTAATTTGAAAGCAAAGCAAAAGAAAAAGAAAAAGTAGATTGTGATATTCCTCTTTATCAATAAACAATCCAGTTTGCTTAACATCTTTCATCTCTTTGAGTAATATCTGGGACAAAGTCCAATCTCAGGTATCATGATCCTATTTTCCCTTAATGGTATCAGAGCTAGTTATGGCAGCTTAAACTCCCCTTCAAGGAAGGATTACGGCTAAGGTATTTACCATCTTTTATAGCTTTTTCAATATCTTCTGGTATATCGGCTGGAAAACCTAATCTGGAAAACAACGCCACGTACCAGTTTATTGTGAAGCATTAATTATTAAAATTAAGATAAGTTTGTTAGTATTTTGTTTTAAAAGGCTTAGAAAGGCCAGCAAAGTACGCAAAGGAGGCGGAAGAGCTGGAACCCCCTAAGATGAAAAACAAAATATTTTGACAAATTTATTTTATTTTGATATTTAATGTCAGCAAGGTTTGAACAAGCTATTCAGGATTGGTATACCCAAGCTCGTATATCCAACCTTGAATATTTTTAAAATGAGCAGAACACAAACAGTAACAGAGCAAGGTCCCCCTATCATGGAAGAAAATCAATCTTCGCAAATACCAACCCATGAAGATCAAATTATAAGTTACAGAAGAAGAGCTAGAGTAAGATATAACATTGAAAGAAGACTTCAAAGAAGACGACCTGGAAATTTTGGCCAGTCCTTGGAAAGCATGTTAAATCCTGATGCTCAACTAAGGATTTCACAAAAAAGAAGAGCAAATCTAGTTCCCGCTGAAACTTTATATGATTCTGGTTACTCTCAACCTCAACATCGTGTATATCAACATTATTCTGAAAGAAGAATAAGAGTAGTTGAAGATGGCCAACAAGAAGATCTACAATTTATTGAATCTGAAAGTTATCAAAGATTGAGGGAAGCAGGGATGCAGCACATTCATCTAGGGCTAATGATGATCCGACTTCACGCCCTACACAGGAGAAATGCAGGTACAAGAGCCTTGGTAGTCTTTAGAGATACCAGATGGCGAGGAGACAGATCTATCCTTGGAACAATGGAAGTAGATCTATCAGGAGGAACTCAGCTCGTTTATATTGCACCTGCAATGATGATGAGCATCCAAGATTTCTATAATCACATACAGATCTCTATTCAAACTAGAGGGTATGATGATTGGCAGGGAGGAGAAAGTAACCTCCTTATAACAAGATCTTTAGTAGGAAGATTAACAAACAACAGTTTTGCTGGTTTTCGCTACAACGTTCAGCATGTAGCCGATTACCTCACCAGCAGTGGAATAAGGGCTATACCAGGAGAACCTCATAATTCAAGAGATCTAGAAGAATAAACAAAAGCAAAATGAGTAAGCAAGTCCCTCATCAGATTGAAGAAATATCGGAGGATGCAGACAATCCTTGGAGGTATGGAGAAACATGGGATACTCTTGGAGAACCCAGTGGAAAGTACGACTACTATGTCAAGTACTCAAAACCAGAAAGTGCTAACGTGGCAATTGAAACAATTCAGTCTTCTGGATGGGAAGTAGATGAAGAAGATGATGGTACAAAATATCCCCCTGAATGGTACCATCCATGTAATCCCCAGTATGATGAAAAGTCAAAGAGAATGCTGGTATACAAACACAGATCAGAACCAGTAAAGGAAGAATTGGCCTTACCCACCACAGTCATCAAAGTGGAAGAAGACAATAACTGGGATGCTGAAGATACTGAGTCAACAGACGAATCTGTCCATGACTGGGAAAATCCTTTTGCTGCTTTAGCAAAGGAGGAAGAAGATTTACAAGGTCTAATGGATTACCCATTAAAAAGGCCCTCAGAAATTGGGATGTCTAGTTCTATAACTTCAGCCTACAGGCCACCTCAAGAACCAGTAATGGGCCCAGTTCAATATCCACCAGCAACATCAACTGGACCAGTTCAAAGCCCAATAACTGTGGAACAAATTACAACTCGCACAAGAGATTTCAGCAAAACTTATAATGGTCAATGGACTCTTCCCTCAGCCCAGCAAATAGTGGGAGCCATGTTAATATTACCAGATGACATTGGGTTATACAATGATGTCATTTCAAGATGGGAATCAATTACTCTAAATTTGATAAATGAGAAGATCTGGTCAGATAATAGAGCCAAAGCCATGTACATTGAAAATCTCTTAGGAGAAGTTGAAAAGAAAATATGGATACAATGGAGGAGTCAGTTTCTGCAAGAATACGAAGATCTACTGCTCATAGCAGAAGACACTCAGAACATTCTCTCCCAAATAAGACGAGTCTTAATTCTTGAAGACCCTTATCAAGGAGAAACTGAGGAACAAAACAGGGCTTACAATGATCTTGAAAGGTTAACTTGCCATAATACAAAAGATATATTTGGTTACATGAATCAATTCAAGATTTTAGCAGCCAAATCAGGAAAAATGTATTCAAGTCCTGAGCTATCAGAGAAATTCTTCAGAAAAATGCCTATCCTGATAGGAAAAGAAATAGAAGAAGCATTTAAGGCCAAGCACCCAGGCAACACAATTGGAGTTCTTCCAAGAATTCATTTTGCCTATCAACATCTAGCGGAATTGTGCAAAAGGGCAGCCCTCCAAAGAAGTTTAAAGGATCTTGATTTCTGTAGCAAAATTCCTGTTCCAGGCTATTACGATAGCGGAAGAAAATATGGGCTAAGAAAGTCACAAACCTACAAAGGAAAGCCACATGACAGTCATGTGAGAATCTTTAAAAGAAAGAACAAAGACAAAATGCAAAAGTGCAAGTGTTACATTTGTGGAGATGAAGGGCATTTTGCTAGGGAATGCAAAAGAAATCAAGGAAATATAATTAGAGCAGCAATAATGGACAATCTGGACCTTCCTGAAGATTGGGATGTTGTTTCCCTTGATATGAATGAAGCATTAAGTGATGCTATTTGTAGCATTTCTGAAGGAGAAGCAGGATCAACTGTTCAAAATGCAGGCGCAGTATTAGAAGATCTACCTTTCAATGAAACAGGTTTTGTCCTTGGAGAAACAGATTGTGGATGGAGAAGACAAATAACATTACCAGAAGAACAAGAAAATTGTCAACATCAATGGGAAATGAATGAAGAAATTCAAGACGTAGTAAAAAGGAATTGTCAGCTATGTCAGATTCAAACAAGCTCCAGAATGAGGATTCATTGCACAAACTGTCAGTTAACATGTTGTCCTTTATGCTCAAGTTACTACTTTCATATAAGGATTAAACCAAAACCGGCAGATCATCCAGTTTATAGAACAAAAGATGAGTTCATCAAAGAACTTCTATCTTATGTAAACTATCTTGTAGCTGAAAATACAAGACTGAACAATATACTGGAGCAACAATTTGAAGAAGATTGGAAAGGTTTGGCAAAAACAAAACAATATGAAGCAGGTACTAGTTAAGGAAAAGAAGTCCTTACTGAAAAAGAAGAAGAACAGTTAGAAGAAGATGAACAGTTAACAAAAAAGGAATCTTTCCTTTATGTTAAAATCCTTTCAGAAAATGCCAAAATACCAAGCAAAGAAAGCAAAGGAACTGCGGGATGGAACCTATGCAGCTCAGCGGATATTGTTGTCATCGCTAAAGGAAGAGCTTTAGTCCCAACAGGAATAGGAGTATCGGTCCCACAAGACACTTATGGAAGGATAACTCCAAGTCCCGGGCATGCATTAAAAGAAGGAATTGATATCAGTGCAGGAATCATTGATAAAAATTATCATGGCCCCATTCAGATATTACTTTTCAACCATGGAGAAAAATCTTTTGAGATAAGAAAAGGAGATAAAATTGCACAAATCATATTTCAAAAGATAGTGGATCTAAAAGTAATCAGAACAGCTGAGTTGGATAGCACAACTGAATACACTGAAAAAGCAAATGTTATGATAGAAAGTGCTCCAATACATGCATGGCCGAACCAAGTGATTCGTGGCAGTAAGCCCATCGTTGGATTCAATAAGGAAATCGACGATGATAAAGCAACTATCACTCCTTTAAAGACCATCTCAACCAAGAGGCAACAACCAAATTCATCTACCTTACCTTCTTCAAAATGTCCAACCAAGGAAGTTCCTCTCACAGTCTTTCAAGAATCCCCAATACCATTCCCAACTCCCAAATCCGAAGTCATCAACAAATTGAAGAATACGGGGACTACTGCAAACACATTGATCCATCACTCGATGCCTATTATGAGCAAGAATTCTATGATCGTACCAATGCAGCCACAAAAATCGAGAAAATTGCGGCCGATAAAGCTGAAATCGCCCTTCACCATTTCAGGGACTTATTGGAAGCAAAGCAGAAGGCTCATTACCGAGCAGTTACCCCAGGAACACATTGGGATTACTATGGTGAAAAAGTTGATGAACATACCATCAGACTCTCACTACTCATTTCCAACTTCCAAGAGCTTATTCGGGACACTCGAAAATGGCCCTGCCATGACGTTCTTGCCTTTGTTAAACCTGATGGCTTCAACTCCGATGGCCAAGCCAACACTGACTGATCAGATGTTGCGAACGGAGCGTGGTGGAAAGCAAAGCAAAAGAAAAAGAAAAAGTAGATTGTGATATAAAGTAGTACAGCTTGCCTTAGTGTCTTATGAGCTGTAAAGTTGTGTATTATTAGTTTGCTTTAGTTTGCTTTAATAATGCGTTGGAATCTTTTAAAGTGTGATGTGACAGCACACTAGTTTTTGTCTGTCAAGTCTTTAGTTGCCACATGTAAAGGCAACAGTTTCTCTTTTGTATTATAAATAGGCTTGTATTTAGAGTTGCAAGACATCCGAGAATCACTCGAAGTCTTACTTCTCTCTCTTGTAAGATTCCTCTTTATCAATAAACAATTCAGTTTGCTTAACATCTTTCATCTCTTTGAGTAATATCTGGGACAAAGTCCAATCTCAGGTATCACGATCCTATTTTCCCTTAGATTCTTGTAAAAGACCTAAAGAAGTTTCTAACTTCATGAGCTGGAGGCTCACTGCTGAATCTGAAGAATACTTAGAAGCTTTGCAAGCAACTGAAACAATTGAAGAACCAGCACAAGGTTTTGTTAAACCTACTCTTGAAGCATCTAAAGGGCAAGTAAGCTTAATTAAAACAATAATTAAGCAGAATAATACCATTATCCAATTGTTGTGTAAACAACAGCACGAGATTAATCTTCTAAAGGAAGATTTGGAAGAACTTCAAAAAGGGGAAAGAAAGAAACAAGAATTTCCTGAGCAACTTGAAGAATCCATCTCCCAACTTCAAGAAAAATTGAAGACAGTAAATCTAGGAGGAACTTCTTCAAATAAAAATACTTATCCTCCCTGGAAAAACAAGCTCTTTGTTTATGATTCACAAGCTTACAAATATCCCAACCAAAAGAATAAAGAGAAGAATAAACAAAAGCAAAATGAGTAAGCAAGTCCCTCATCAGATTGAAGAAATATCGGAGGATGCAGACAATCCTTGGAGGTATGGAGAAACATGGGATACTCTTGGAGAACCCAGTGGAAAGTACGACTATTATGTCAAGTACTCAAAACCAGAAAGTGCTAACGTGGCAATTGAAACAATTCAGTCTTCTGGATGGGAAGTAGATGAAGAAGATGATGGTACAAAATATCCCCCTGAATGGTACCATCCATGTAATCCCCAGTATGATGAAAAGTCAAAGAAAATGCTGGTATACAAACACAGATCAGAACCAGTAAAGGAAGAATTGGCCTTACCCACCACAGTCATCAAAGTGGAAGAAGACAATAAATGGGATGCCGAAGATACTGAGTCAACAGACGAATCTGTCCATGACTGGGAAAATCCTTTTGCTATCCTAACTAATGAGGAAGAAAAGCAACTGGAAAAAGATGAACAGTTGGCACAAAAGGAATCATCCCTTTATGATAAAGAAAGCAAAGGATTGAAGGAATGGGACTCTACAGGAATAGGAGACAGTGGATGGGGATCTATTGATGAAGCAAAAGTCATGATAGAAGTTGCCTCAAAAGAAACTTACGTCCCTTCCAGGCGTGTGATCAATAGATTGTACAACATGAATGTGGAAATAAATATTCCTGGAGTCAAGCCATTCATTGTCAGAGCTATACTAGATACAGGAGCTTCTGCTTGTGTAATTGATCTAAACTCAATACCAAAAGAAGCAGTAGAAGTCAGCCCGTATACAGTAAACTTAAGTGGAATCAACTCCAAGCAATATGTCAAGCAAAAATTAAAGTATGGATCAATGAGCATTGAATGCAACAAATTCCAGATACCATTCACTTACGCCGTACCAATGACAATAAAGGATGACGGTATCCAAATGCTCCTTGGATGCAACTTCATCAGAAGTATGTATGGAGGTTTAAGAATAGAAGGAAACACAGTTACCTTCTACAAAAATATCACATCGATAGCCACTCAAGCAGATTTGGAATTAAAGGCAGCAAAAGCTATTCCTGAGTTGGATATGGAGGAACAGGAATACTTGGACTTGAAGGAGCTGATTTATTTTTCGAATGAATTCAAAAATAAGAAGTTTGAAGCAAGATTCTGTACACTAATAAGTCAGCTAAAAGAGCAAGGGTACATTGGCGAAAACCCACTAAAGCATTGGAAGAAAAATAAAGTACAGTGTAAACTGGAAATCATTAACCCAGATTTGACCATTGAAGACAAACCATTGAAACATGTGACACCAGCAATGAAGGATCAATTTGATCGACACATTAAGGCTCTTCTGGAAATAGGAGTCATCAGACCAAGCAAAAGTAGACATCGTACAATGGCTTTCATAGTACATTCTGGAACCACCATCAATCCAACAACAGGGAAAGAAGAAAAAGGAAAAGAAAGGATGGTGTTCAACTATAAAAGCCTCAACGACAATACTTATAAGGATCAATACTCCTTGCCAGGAATAAATACAATCATGAAGAAGGTGGGAAACAGCTTGATTTACTCAAAGTTTGATTTAAAAAGTGGTTTTCATCAAGTCACAATGGAAGAATCCTCAATCCCATGGACTGCCTTTGTCGTACCAGGAGGATTATATGAATGGCTCGTAATGCCTTTTGGTCTCAAAAATGCTCCAACAATCTTTCAACGAAAAATGGATGATTGTTTCAGAGGAACAGAAAATTTCATAGCAGTCTACATTGATGATATTCTGGTCTTCTCAAAAACAGAAATAGAGCATGCCAAACATCTGGAGGAATTACTAAGAAGAAGTGTTCAATGGGGATTAGTTCTATCTCCTTCAAAGATGAAGATAGCAGTTCCTGAAATTGAATTCTTAGGAGCAATTATTGGCAATAGAAGAATAAGACTTCAGGAACACATTATCAAGAAGATTACGGATTTTGATGAAGAAAAGTTAAAAGAAAAGAAAGGTCTTAGATCATGGTTAGGCATCCTCAATTATGCAAGAACTTAAGGGAAAATAGGATCGTGATACCTGAGATTGGACTTTGTCCCAGATATTACTCAGAGATGAAAGATGTTAAGCAAACTGGATTGTTTATTGATAAAGAGGAATCTTACAAGAGAGAGAAGTAAGACTTCGAGTGATTCTCGGATGTCTTGCAACTCTAAATACAAGCCTATTTATAATACAAAAGAGAAACTGTTGCCTTTACATGTGGCAACTAAAGACTTGACAGACAAAAACTAGTGTGCTGTCACATCACACTTTAAAAGATTCCAACGCATTATTAAAGCAAACTAAAGCAAACTAATAATACACAACTTTACAGCTCATAAGGCACTAAGGCAAGCTGTACTACTTTATATCACAATCTACTTTTTCTTTTTCTTTTGCTTTGCTTTCCACCACGCTCCGTTCGCAACATCTGATCAGTCAGTGTTGGCTTGGCCATCGGAGTTGAAGCCATCAGGTTTAACAAAGGCAAGAACGTCATGGCAGGGCCATTTTCGAGTGTCCCGAATAAGCTCTTGGAAGTTGGAAATGAGTAGTGAGAGTCTGATGGTATGTTCATCAACTTTTTCACCATAGTAATCCCAATGTGTTCCTGGGGTAACTGCTCGGTAATGAGCCTTCTGCTTTGCTTCCAATAAGTCCCTGAAATGGTGAAGGGCGATTTCAGCTTTATCGGCCGCAATTTTCTCGATTTTTGTGGCTGCATTGGTACGATCATAGAATTCTTGCTCATAATAGGCATCGAGTGATGGATCAATGTGTTTGCAGTAGTCCCCGTATTCTTCAATTTGTTGATGACTTCGGATTTGGGAGTTGGGAATGGTATTGGGGATTCTTGAAAGACTGTGAGAGGAACTTCCTTGGTTGGACATTTTGAAGAAGGTAAGGTAGATGAATTTGGTTGTTGCCTCTTGGTTGAGATGGTCTTTAAAGGAGTGATAGTTGCTTTATCATCGTCGATTTCCTTATTGAATCCAACGATGGGCTTACTGCCACGAATCACTTGGTTCGGCCATGCATGTATTGGAGCACTTTCTATCATAACATTTGCTTTTTCAGTGTATTCAGTTGTGCTATCCAACTCAGCTGTTCTGATTACTTTTAGATCCACTATCTTTTGAAATATGATTTGTGCAATTTTATCTCCTTTTCTTATCTCAAAAGATTTTTCTCCATGGTTGAAAAGTAATATCTGAATGGGGCCATGATAATTTTTATCAATGATTCCTGCACTGATATCAATTCCTTCTTTTAATGCATGCCCTGGACTTGGAGTTATCCTTCCATAAGTGTCTTGTGGGACCGATAC
This sequence comes from Excoecaria cochinchinensis, assembly GCA_947683425.1. NCBI lineage: Eukaryota > Viridiplantae > Streptophyta > Magnoliopsida > Malpighiales > Euphorbiaceae > Excoecaria > Excoecaria cochinchinensis. The sequence continues at coordinate 50,302,163 of CANTUQ010000004.1, forward strand.
TCCTATTCCTGTTGGGACTAAAGCTCTTCCTTTAGCGATGACAACAATATCCGCTGAGCTGCATAGGTTCCATCCTGCAGTTCCTTTGCTTTCTCGGCTTGGTATTTTGGCATCTTCTGAAAGGATTTTAACATAAAGGAAAGATTCCTTTTTTGTTAACTGTTCATCTTCTTCTAACTGTTCTTCTTCTTTTTCAGTAAGGACTTCTTTTCCTTAACTAGTACCTGCTTCATATTGTTTTGTTTTTGCCAAACCTTTCCAATCTTCTTCAAATTGTTGCTCCAGTATATTGTTCAGTCTTGTATTTTCAGCTACAAGATAGTTTACATAAGATAGAAGTTCTTTGATGAACTCATCTTTTGTTCTATAAACTGGATGATCTGCCGGTTTTGGTTTAATCCTTATATGAAAGTAGTAACTTGAGCATAAAGGACAACATGTTAACTGACAGTTTGTGCAATGAATCCTCATTCTGGAGCTTGTTTGAATCTGACATAGCTGACAATTCCTTTTTACTACGTCTTGAATTTCTTCATTCATTTCCCATTGATGTTGACAATTTTCTTGTTCTTCTGGTAATGTTATTTGTCTTCTCCATCCACAATCTGTTTCTCCAAGGACAAAACCTGTTTCATTGAAAGGTAGATCTTCTAATACTGCGCCTGCATTTTGAACAGTTGATCCTGCTTCTCCTTCAGAAATGCTACAAATAGCATCACTTAATGCTTCATTCATATCAAGGGAAACAACATCCCAATCTTCAGGAAGGTCCAGATTGTCCATTATTGCTGCTCTAATTATATTTCCTTGATTTCTTTTGCATTCCCTAGCAAAATGCCCTTCATCTCCACAAATGTAACACTTGCACTTTTGCATTTTGTCTTTGTTCTTTCTTTTAAAGATTCTCACATGACTGTCATGTGGCTTTCCTTTGTAGGTTTTTGACTTTCTTAGCCCATATTTTCTTCCGCTATCGTAATAGCCTGGAACAGGAATTTTGCTACAGAAATCAAGATCCTTTAAACTTCTTTGGAGGGCTGCCCTTTTGCACAATTCCGCTAGATGTTGATAGGCAAAATGAATTATTGGAAGAACTCCAATTGTGTTGCGAGGGTGCTTGGCCTTAAATGCTTCTTCTATTTCTTTTCCTATCAGGATAGGCAATTTTCTGAAGAATTTCTCTGATAGCTCAGGACTTGAATACATTTTTCCTGATTTGGCTGCTAAAATCTTGAATTGATTCATGTAACCAAATATATCTTTTGTATTATGGCAAGTTAACCTTTCAAGATCATTGTAAGCCCTGTTTTGTTCCTCAGTTTCTCCTTGATAAGGGTCTTCAAGAATTAAGACTCGTCTTATTTGGGAGAGAATGTTCTGAGTGTCTTCTGCTATGAGCAGTAGATCTTCGTATTCTTGCAGAAACTGACTCCTCCATTGTATCCATATTTTCTTTTCAACTTCTCCTAAGAGATTTTCAATGTACATGGCTTTGGCTCTATTATCTGACCAGATCTTCTCATTTATCAGATTTAGAGTAATTGATTCCCATCTTGAAATGACATCATTGTATAACCCAATGTCATCTGGTAATATTAACATGGCTCCCACTATTTGCTGGGCTGAGGGAATAGTCCATTGACCATTATAAGTTTTGCTGAAATCCCTTGTGCGAGTTGTAATTTGTTCCACAGTTATTGGGCTTTGAACTGGTCCAGTTGATGTTGCTGGTGGATATTGAACTGGGCCCATTACTGGTTCTTGAGGTGGCCTGTAGGCTGAAGTTATAGAACTAGACATCCCAATTTCTGAGGGCCTTTTTAATGGGTAATCCATTAGACCTTGTAAATCTTCTTCCTCCTTTGCTAAAGCAGCAAAAGGATTTTCCCAGTCATGGACAGATTCGTCTGTTGACTCAGTATCTTCAGCATCCCAGTTATTGTCTTCTTCCACTTTGATGACTGTGGTGGGTAAGGCCAATTCTTCCTTTACTGGTTCTGATCTGTGTTTGTATACCAGCATTCTCTTTGACTTTTCATCATACTGGGGATTACATGGATGGTACCATTCAGGGGGATATTTTGTACCATCATCTTCTTCATCTACTTCCCATCCAGAAGACTGAATTGTTTCAATTGCCACGTTAACACTTTCTGGTTTTGAGTACTTGACATAGTAGTCGTACTTTCCACTGGGTTCTCCAAGAGTATCCCATGTTTCTCCATGCCTCCAAGGATTGTCTGCATCCTCTATTTCTTCTTCAATGAATAGGGCAACCATTTCTTCATCTTCCTCGTCTATTGCTTCATGACCATCAACACTATGTCTTGGATCTGACCTTTGTGTTGTGTCTCTGTAATTGTTGAATCTTAAGGAGATAGATCCATCTGATCTACTTCTTGAATACAATGACTGAGGTTGTGTTGCATGAATAGCCCTAGAAGGTCTTAATCTCCACATTTGTCCTTCTAGATCTCTTGAATTATGAGGTTCTCCTGGTATAGCCCTTATTCCACTGCTGGTGAGGTAATCGGCTACATGCTGAACGTTGTAGCGAAAACCAGCAAAACTGTTGTTTGTTAATCTTCCTACTAAAGATCTTGTTATAAGGAGGTTACTTTCTCCTCCCTGCCAATCATTATACCCTCTAGTTTGAATAGAGATCTGTATGTGATTATAGAAATCTTGGATGCTCATCATCATTGCAGGTGCAATATAAACGAGCTGAGTTCCTCCTGATAGATCTACTTCCATTGTTCCAAGGATAGATCTGTCTCCTCGCCATCTGGTATCTCTAAAGACTACCAAGGCTCTTGTACCTGCATTTCTCCTGTGTAGGGCGTGAAGTCGGATCATCATTAGCCCTAGATGAATGTGCTGCATCCCTGCTTCCCTCAATCTTTGATAACTTTCAGATTCAATAAATTGTAGATCTTCTTGTTGGCCATCTTCAACTACTCTTATTCTTCTTTCAGAATAATGTTGATATACACGATGTTGAGGTTGAGAGTAACCAGAATCATATAAAGTTTCAGCGGGAACTAGATTTGCTCTCCTTCTTTGTGAAATCCTTAGTTGAGCATCAGGATTTAACATGCTTTCCAAGGACTGGCCAAAATTTCCAGGTCGTCTTCTTTGAAGTCTTCTTTCAATGTTATATCTTACTCTAGCTCTTCTTCTGTAACTTCTAATTTGATCTTCATGGGTTGGTATTTGCGAAGATTGATTTTCTTCCATGATAGGGGGACCTTGCTCTGTTACTGTTTGTGTTATGCTCATTTTAAAAATATTCAAGGTTGGTTATACGAGCTTGGGTATACCAATCCTGAATAGCTTGTTCAAACCTTGCTGACATTAAATATCAAAATAAAATAAATTTGTCAAAATATTTTGTTTTTCATCTTAGGGGGTTCCAGCTCTTCCGCCTCCTTTGCGTACTTTGCTGGCCTTTCTAAGCCTTTTAAAACAAAATACTAACAAACTTATCTTAATTTTAATAATTAATGCTTCACAATAAACTGGTACGTGGCGTTGTTTTCCAGATTAGGTTTTCCAGCCGATATACCAGAAGATATTGAAAAAGCTATAAAAGATGGTAAATACCTTAGCCGTAATCCTTCCTTGAAGGGGAGTTTAAGCTGCCATAACTAGCTCTGATACCATTAAGGGAAAATAGGATCGTGATACCTGAGATTGGACTTTGTCCCAGATATTACTCAAAGAGATGAAAGATGTTAAGCAAACTGAATTGTTTATTGATAAAGAGGAATCTTACAAGAGAGAGAAGTAAGATTTCGAGTGATTCTCGGATATCTTGCAACTCTAAATACAAGCCTATTTATAATACAAAAGAGAAACTGTTGCCTTTACATGTGGCAACTAAAGACTTGACAGACAAAAACTAGTGTGCTGTCACATCACACTTTAAAAGATTCCAACGCATTATTAAAACAAACTAAAGCAAACTAATAATACACAACTTTACAACTCATAAGGCAGCAAGCTGTACTACTTTATATCACAATCTACTTTTTCTTTTTCTTTTGCTTTGCTTTCAACCTATATATAACCTGGCCTGAACATGCCCCACTTAATCCATTTGTATATCAAAGAATATATATCCAACTAGCTATTTTTCTATGTATCAGCATGTAACTGTAAATAAAAAATTCCTTATACTTGTTAATAATTTATTTTTATTTATTTTAATACGTAAATAATAATAAAATCTATTCCAAAGTCTTATCCATTGTAAAATATATTTATTTTTCTTTTGAGCTATTAAAGTACTTATCATAATGTTATAATTATTCATATTTCTGATCTTAAAAGTAATCTAATTATTATCGGACATCTATTTCTAAAATGAAAAATTCAACTAAATTTTTAGTTTCTAGAGTTCTTATGTTGTAATAACTTTAGTCCCTCAAATTGCACATTACAAAGGTAATAACATAAAGATTAAATTTACTAATTTTGAAATAGTAGGCACTAATTAAGTGATTTCAAAATGTAATTAAACTTAGAAGGAAGTAAACTAAGAGTAGTATTTTCTTGTACTCAATACTAGGTTGAAGTTTTAAGTCCCTCAAAGGTTGTATCCAATATCAATAGCATTTGGTGTTTATCTTACCAGATATTTGATTTTCTTCTTTACCCAAATAACAGTATCCAGATATGAGGAAACCCTGAATTCATGGTTTATTCAATTTATGCTTTTGTATTTACCAAGTTCTTTTAATTTATATGGATACAATATATATTTTCTTTCATGATTCACTAATTACCTGAAAAGCAGATATGTAAGTACTTCTGTTATGTTAATTTGAGACAGGGAATTGTCAAATAACATTTTTACAAACTCAACAGAAGACCTGAATATCACAAAAATTCCTGGATATGAACTAAACATGTAAGGAATGGTTTCTTCTTTGTGTTTTTTTTTACACCTTCTAGAAATCATGTTAAGTCTTTTCAACTAATTAGAGTGTCTTTGCTCTATAACTTGCAAAACTTATCATTGCTGCTCAAATAGCAACCCAAACAGGTACGCTGTTATCATCCTTATATAACAGTGATAACAAGATGCAAAGAGTTATATCTGTCACAAATATATTCATTTTTTTTCCCTTTTTTAGGACTGAAGTTCTTGAAATGAGAAATAAACACTGCCAGGGAAAATCAAAATGTAAGTACAATTTGAAAAAAAACCATGACATCAGATTTAGTCTTTTGATTAAAAGTTTAAATATTTGCTTCAATAAAGCTCAGTAATCAAATGTTGTCCATCTATTAGAAAGGTCAAAATGATGTTACCAAATAAAGAAAGTAGTAGTAGGAAAATACAGATTCTTCTGGAAAAACAAGTAAAACACCAGAGGATGTTCTTGTTGCTTGCATTAATCCGTATGAAGTATACTTGGATTGACAAACATAATCTGTTGGGAGAAATATACAAACCCCATGGATTATTGTGTGTAATTAAACATCATAGAAAGCAATGCAAAATATCATTCTTTACAGCAAGCTAACATGTAAGATGTGATTTTTTGAAGTAGCCACTGGATTTAGTATTCATATGCTTGTGGTTTTCATCATGGGATTATATATTTTTGGCATTCCCAACTATAATAGTGAATCAAATGATTTTCTGCATTGATGGAATTTATGTGGCTGTACGTTTCATGATAATTTATTATTGTAGTACATTAATTGGATTAGTTTACTTTTCGTGTTGATGGAACTCATATCATATACTGAACAAAGGGGCGCCTCTAGCCAAGTGAATATTATTTATTCTGTTAATTATCAATGGCGGTATACAATCAGTGTGCACCAATGTAGAAGTTTATATTGAAGTTCTTTTTCTATAATTTCTTTTTGCCCCGTTCTATTTCTGTTCTTTCTTTTTGTCCTAGCCTTACCAGCTAGATAGGACCTAGTGGCAAAACGTTGTACTTGTATTGCCCTTCGCATTTTCACTAAAATATTTCATTTTACTACTTTGTGTTGCCACCTCTATCTCCTTTTCACTCATGATCATATTTCCTACAGATAATTCGTTGTATATAAATTGTGGGGGTCCACGATTAGAAATTAATCCAGATATTGATGATGGGATTGAGAAAGGGATTGTATATGACCGAGATAATAGCAAATCAAAGTTTGGCAAAGGTCCAGGAGAAAAGTGGGTGTATACATGTTCTGGCGATTTCTGGTCAACAACTAGCAATTCAAGTGATTACCTTCAAGAAATGACTTGTGGAGTTTCTGAAAAGTCTGTATCCAGAACAGCTCGCTACTGCCCTGTTGCTTTGACATATTACGCTTTCTGTCTATACGAAGGCAATTACACTGTGAAACTTCACTTTGCTGAATCTGTTTATGCAAAGGATGATGACTATAGCATCTCTGGGAGACGGGTTTTTGATGTGTATATTCAGGTAATTTCTAGGCATTTCTCTTTGCGGAAAAAAAAGAAAAAAAGAGTTTATCACCATTTGAGGAGCTACTGCTTTTAATCACAGGGAGAGATAATTAAGGATTTTGATATTAACGCAAGTGCTCCTGGCCCAAATGTGGAATATATTTTAAAGCATCAAACTGTTGTAAAGGACAATTTATTGGAGATTCAGCTGTATTGGGCGGGCAAAGGATCTATAAACAACCCTCCTGCTCTTAATGGACCTCTTTTATCTGCCATTTCTGTCAGGCCAAGTAATTCAAAAAATTCCACTTATTATTATTATTATTATTATTATTATTATTATTATTATTATTATTATTATTTTCTCCAGTTTGTCGTGGTAAATAATTTCTCTATTATCGTTAATACTAATTTATTCAGGTGAAAGACCCAAAAACAAACTATCTCCTTCACAAATAGCAGGGATCACTCTGGGTTCTGTTTTCACTCCCTTACTTTTATTGGCTTTCATGTGGAGATTAGAAGTGCATCGACGGGCCATGAAAGAGTTGGATGGTGAAATTATATGCTCATCTAAACACTTATCCTGCAGTAGTTTATACTTGTGCTTGAAAAATTAATACTGTTTTCTTTTCATTTGAATAGAAATAAAAATAAACTTCCAAGACAAAGATGTCACCCTTAGACAGATTATTGATGCTACTCAAAATTTTAGCATCAAGAAGAGAATTGGTGGTGGTGGTGGACGATTTGGAGAAGTATACAAGGTCAAAAGATTATGTTATTCTTTGGTATTTTCTTTTGAATTTCTTATGGAGCAAACGTTTATATTCTTCTTCACGGATGCAGGCTGAACTTAAAGATCAGAAAATTACATTAGCGGTGAAAAAGATACATCCTAAATTGCTACAGCAGGAAAAAAAAGAGGAACTGCATAAGGAGATATCCAGCCAGACATCCTTTAGTCATGAGAATCTTGTTCGGATGTTGCTTTGCTACTCTAAAGGAGATAGGTGCCTGCTGATATATGAATTCATGGATAATGGCTCCCTTCATAAAGCCTTGTTTGGTAATGATTTAGTGTCAAACTCATTTACAGATTGGAATTCATCTTTTGACAAGTTTTATTTTCTCCTTTTCTATATACCATATACATAGCTAGTTGTTTTCAAGTCATCAGCTATTATATTTGTTCGATTTTGTCCTTTTTTTTTTCTCCCTTTCCAATTTTTGTAATATCAAGTTGACAGATGAAAGCTACTCGGATTTGCAGAATCCGGAACTGAACTTAATTGGGAAGCAAGATTAAATATCTGCATGGGAATAGCAAAAGGTTTAAAATATCTACATGAAAACGAGCCCAAAATTGTGCATGGAGATGTGACATCTGAAAACGTTATGCTTGATGCAATTTATACAGCCAAATTGTCAGATTTTGGATTGGCCATGGTTTATGATGATAAACCATTCATGACTCTTAAAGCTCGATATAAACTGTAAGCATATAAACTCTAGTTCTTGATCCATATTTTGTTTGTTTTAATTTGTTTATCTTCATCGTGATTACCAGCCGATTGTTTACTTCTAGTCTAACCAATTAAATATCATATGACAGAGCTTCATTTGCACCTGAATGTGTAGTGAATCCTGCGTCAATTGAAGCTGATGTCTTCAGTTTTGGGAATCTCTTGCTTGAAATTGTCACTGGGAAGCACAGCACAGCACCCGGACCAAATAATACAACAGAAATTTTAATGAATACTGTAAGTGAATCTGACAGCATTTTGGGCTCCTTGAACTACATCTAAAATTATGTATTAATAAATATCTAGAACCTTCCATGGCGAGTTTATTACGGGAGGGGACTTAAAAAAATAAAGAAATAGATAAACCTTATATACTTATGTTCAGTGCTTAGGAAGTTGCTTTCTTCATTTATCCTCCTGCGTGCCATTTTGTTTTTAATCATCTTATATTTTACATGACTGTCTAATTCGGAGATTTTTATCATATAATTGTGTTATTACAGGCTAAACAATTAAATGCCGGAAGAGTGATTTTGAATTTGGTTGAGGGAGTACGAGAGTCTAGTGAGATGGATCAGGCTGAAGCCATTTTAAAGCTGGCCGTGCAGTGCGGGAACAGTGCTCCCAAGTGTAGGCCTAAAATGTATTATATTGTCAATGAACTAGGAAGGATCATTAGGAAGGAGAAGCCATCATTCCGGAGCAAATTTGGAGGATGTTTTGTGTGATTTACACTCTCGCTGGGTCTACTTCTTTCACTGATGCTTATATATATGCTTGTGCTTGTGGGTCTTTATCTTGAAGTTTAAAGTGTTCATGCAAAATTTGAGTGAGTTAATAAATAAACTTTAAATCATCAGTTTATTGTAGAAACTTGGTATTATTTGTTATTCCTTTCATTTAATTTTACAAAAATACCTCACATTTTCTCTAAAATACTAAAATGTTCTTATTATTTATTTTAGAGTAAAAATATCCATGAAGTAAAATATTTTGGTACAAAAATGTATAAGCAACTTTTATTAATTATGAATTAACGGTACTAAAGTAATAATGATATAGCATTGAGATAATACTGACATATGACAATATATTTTGTCAAATTAATAAATAAATTCTTAATAGATAAAATTGAAAAAATATTTAAGAAGTATCATTTTTTGTTAGATGTTGGCACTACGTTAGTGCTATGTTAATGCTGTTAATGAATTGATGAAAGTTATTTATGGGGATATTTTTATACTAATTGCTATTGTATTAGAAGCATTTTTGCTGCAAAATAAATGATAAAAATATTTTAATGCTTTAGAAAAAATATCCCTGAAGTAAAATATTTTGGTACAAAAATATCCCATTATCAACTTTTCGCTAATTTTGAATTATCGGCATTAAAGTAATGATATGAGATTAAAATGATATTGACATATGACAAAAATATGTTTTATTAATATTATATTTTGTTAAATTAATAAATAAATTTTTAATAGTTAAAACTGAAAAAATATTTAAGAAGTATAATTTTTTGTTACGTGTTAGTACCACATTAGTGTTATGCCAATACCGTAAATGAGTTGATAAAAGTTATTTATAAAAATATTTTTGTATTAATTTTTATTATATTACGAGTATTTTTGCTTTAAAATAAACTATAAGAATATTTTAATACTTTAGAAAAAGCTTTAGAAAAAGCATTACGCATTATGGAAATTTTTGTAATTTTTTTCCAATATTTTTATAGTTATCAAAGCCATTTATTCTCAAACTCAACATTTTCAAAAAGGAAATTATAGTGAATCTGACAGCATTTTGGTCTCCTTGAACTACATCTAGAATTACGTATTGTTGAATGTCTAGAACCTTGTGAGTAGGACTAAACAAAGAAAAGAAACCTTATGCTCAGTTCAGGGAGTTGCTTTCTTCATTTATCCTCCGACGTGCCATTTTGTTTTTAATCATCAACAGAAGAAGGAAATCAAAGCCATGGCAGCATCCAGTTCGCTCTTCCATAGCTGAAGTTGTTTTCATTGAAAAATTTACAAAATTTAAAGAGCATTTGCAGGGGAGACATAATATGCAGTTCCCTAGAATACATAACAGTAGTGAAGTGTGAAAAGCTTAATAGGGGGGCTACCAAATCTCTCCACTCTCTTCACTTGAAACAATCCAAGTCTTCCCCAGACAATGGTGGAGTCAATTGAGTTGGTCCATCCTAATTTATAAAAATAATACAAGTTTCTATTTTAAAGCCTCGTGAGATAAATTAAAAAAATATAAAAATTTTATTTTAATTTATTCTATATAAAGCTGAAATGCAATAGTGTGTCGCGAGTTATCGATAATACGAATTTAGATTATCACTCAAATTTTGATTGATGGTGTAAGATTTAAAATTTAATTTTGTATAATAATACAATCAATTATTGAGGGGGAATAAATATGAGGGAGAAAGGCATGTGGTCAGCTTCAGTATGGCCACTTTAATCTTTATTCTTGCCATCTGTTACCAAGCATAAAAACAAAATAAAGTAAAAAGATGCTTTAGGCAGTGATGGTGGAACCCAAGCTCATTGAAATTGACAACCTTTAGCTATTGGAAAGTATAAGCTTTCCCAATCAGTGAACAAGAGAGCTAATAAACTTCACTTGCCTACTGAACTCATTGCTCTCTCTTCAGATTGTTAGGATTTTTGTTTGCAACAACTACGTACTATCCTACTCACTCCTTGCCAGGTGATTCATAAATTTATATATTCTTTTATTTTCTGGAAGAATTTTATAATTTCATATATGCATATATAGTCTTTCTGCTACCATTAATTATATATTAATTTGTGCACTCTTACATATCTCTATATCTTTGACTGTATATAGAAGAACAGAAAAAAAAAAATTGATATATATATATATATATATTTTTTTCTTTACAAAACCTACCTCCAAGCTCTAGATCTTTTTTTTGATCAATTTTTGTATATTAATTTAGTAACATTCACCCCTTAAATTTTTATTTTTTTTCTTTGATTTAAGATTTCGCGAGTTCTTTTGATTTTTAATAATTATATTTTTACGTCTCATAATTTTTTTTTCTTTCAAAGTTCGTTAATAAACTATAAAATCACTTCAAAATACTTCTAACAAGACTCTAATACCAATTACAGTGAATCTACTTTATACTAAAATATAGATAGAGCTACTCAAAGATCTTAATTTTATTTAAGAGTCTAAAATTATTTTCGTAAAGTGCTAGTGAATTAATTCAAAGGGATTTCAAATCAAATCCTAAAAACGGAGGAGTTGGATAATAATTCTGGAGGAATTCTTCTTGATGATTATTCAAAAGAATCCAATTTTTAAAATAATTTCAAAATTTATGAGTAGCTTTATATATGCGTAAGATAGTAAAAAACATTCTTGGTATAGAGAACGCTTGCCTTGATTGATATCAGAATATGGTTTGGACTTTGGAGTATTTTGAAAAGTAATTTTATATGTTTTTAGACAAATTTTAAAAGAAAAATAAGTTATAGGAAAGAAATAAATTGATTTGAGGTGAAAACATAATTTTGAATAAAAAAAATATGCAGAAACTAAATCAGATGAAAAATAAATATTCAAAATCTCAGTGTTACCAAATAAATGTTTAAGAGCTAAATAGTTAGGAGCAAAGTCAGAAAATCTCAAATTAAAATTCAATTTTGCTACTTTTATTTATATAAATAATATTCATGTTGTCAAGTTGGGGCATGGCAACTGTTCCACCCAACCTCTCTATCTTTACTTATCCCTATATTTATGGGGAGACTCTGCCAAATTTTGCTTTAGTAGTTGAGGCGAATCTAAAATATAATTTTAGTAGAAACAAACTTCCATTTCATATATCTTAGGCAAAACGCAATTACAAGCTTTAGATTTTTTTTTTTTTTTTAATTTTTGCTATTATCTCTCAAAATATTTGTTTTGCAATATTAAATTTCTAATTTTTTATTTTTTATTTTTTACACAATAAGCACTCTATAGATTAATCCTGTGAAATTAAATTATATCTCTTGTTATTGAGGTTGAGGTGCATATAGTAAATATGTGTGAAACGGGAACGTACTATTCAATTTTACGTTTTTCATTTACGAAGAGATTAATGTGTGAAAAAAATAAAAATTTAGAGACTAAATATTGCAAAATAAATGTTCAGAAGTTCAATAGCAAAAATTCAGACTTGTAAGTGCTTTTTTTGGGGTAAAATTTTGTTTTCTGACGTGGGGCAATAACAATATATTATGTATAGTACGTAGTAGTAGGAAGTAAAATATGATTTTAGGGAGATAACATATTTTGTTTGACAGGTGATGGAAATAGGAGGTGCTCTAATATCTCCTTTTGTGGAGCAACTGATCACTAGTGTTTTGGGCACAGCTGAACATGCACATGCTTTTGATAATCGGTTGAAGACCTTAAGGATGAGACTTGCCAGCATAAAGGCCATACTTGAGGCCAATAAAAATAATGATCAGGAGATGGATAGGCAAACGATTGACAGTATTCAGTTAGCCTTATCCGAATTGAGAATTTTGATGTATGAAGCAGATGATGTCTGGACAGACTGCTTTATCAGAAGAGAGTATGGTAGTAATGGATTCTTCTCCAATTTCCTTCCTCATAATTTCTTCTTCCGCTTACAAACTGCCAAGAAAATTGAGGATATCAATCGAAGCATTGAGGTGACATATGGTATTTTGCGAGAGCATTTGACATCACCAAGTGGTGGAAACAACAATGTAGATGACGCAGAAGAAAACTCCTATGATCAGCTGTCAGAATCTGATGAATCAAAACCTGATGATGCAATAATTGGAGTTGATAAGGATGTGGAAAAGATCAAAAGCTGGATTCTTTCTTCGGACTATGGTCATCTTCTCAAGATTGGCATAGTTGGGATGGGCGGTCTGGGTAAAACCACCATAGCCAAGATCATTTTTAATGATCCTGCTGTCCGTTCTCATTTCGACAAGAAGATATTTGTTACGGTTTCTCAAACCTTTAGCAAGGAGATGATACTGGGGAGCATAGCAAAACAGTTGGGAGAAGAATCTTGTGCACAAAAACCAGAGGAATCATCAGGAAACAGCATGCTTGGCAAGGTCGTTTTGCGGTTGAAAGACAGCAGTTGCCTCATTATTCTGGACGATATCTGGCACCAAGAACAAAATCTAAAATGGTTGAATGACAAGTTCTTTTCTCCTCTATCGGAAACAAGGACTAAACGAAGTTGCCTTATTATCACGACCAGAGACGACAATGTTGCAACTGCTATCCAAGTCGATGAAAATCATAAGCCTACACCTCTTAAAGAGGAAGATGGCTGGTCGTTGTTCGAAAAGCATGCATTTTCGACGATCAAGAAACAGGGTCTTGACGTTAAAAGCTATGAGAAACTGGGCAGAGAGATTGTGAAGAAATGCAATGGACTTCCATTGGCAATCAAAACTATAGGAGGCTTGCTTGGATCCACTTCTAGTACATGGGATTGGGATGATATTTTCAAAGGATTTTGTGAACACAACTTCACCGAACAAAATAAGCTTGTAATGAATTCATTGAACCTGAGCTACAAGGCACTTCCAAGTCATCTGAAGAGATGCTTGCTGTGTTTCTCCGTTTATCCTGAAGATTATGTCATACCCTCTGAGAGCTTAATCCATTGGTGGATCGCAGAGGGCCTCATCCAAGCAGAAGGGAGAAAAACTGCGCTAGAGATGGGTTTTGTGTACCTGTCGAAGCTGGTCAGCAGATGCCTTGTTGAAGCTGTTGACAGGCATGGGCATGATACTGGAAGATTTTACAGTTGCAAGATGCATGATATGGTACGAGATTTGACAATTATTATGGCAAACAAGGAGAAAATCCGCAGAGCCGATGACGGCCAATCCGTGCAAGACTCCATTCTAGAAGCTCGATGGTTTTGGTGCACAACTGAAAGGCAAGCAAAATCCTTATTGAAAAGTCCAGGGCTGAGGGCACTGTTGATGCTGCGTATGAATAAAAGTAAATTGGACAAAGGTTTGAGTTCACTTACTTCACTTAGGGTGCTGGATTTGTCCCATAATATGCTAGATAGAGATTCTTTAAAGAACCTCTTTAGTTGGATTAGCATCCTCAAACGCCTTGCATGCCTGAATCTAAGTGAATCTAAGTATCTCGTCGAAGTTCCTGATTCAATTTGCAAACTCCAGAACCTCCAGTTCTTGATTTTAACTGAATGCACAAAGCTGTCCAAGCTAAGTCCTTCAGTCACTTATTTGAAGAGATTGATCGTGTTGAACCTAGGTGCTTGTGAGTCTCTCTTATACTTACCGCTTGGATTAGGGAGGCTTACTCAGCTTCAAGAATTGTATGGATTACAAATTGTAAAGCACCAAAAAAGAAGTTGCCAGCTTGTTGAGCTTGAAGAACTAGTCAACTTAAGAGTATTGCACATCAAGTTAAGCAAAGATAGCGACATAACGGAACGACAGTGTGAAGTACTTTCAAAGCATAAGAATCTCAAGGTTTTGTCCATTGATTTTGACACGAAAGGTGAGGAACAGCCAGGTACACTTGATATGCTAAACAAGCTTTTGCCTCCAGTCCAGCTAGAAGAGCTGAATCTCAGGCAATACCATCATGAAAATTTGCCAGCATGGGTCAGTCCTGAGCATCTCCCTAATTTGTTGCATCTGCAGATCGAGGATGGAAATATAGCTAACTTCCCTACAACCACTGCCTACACCTCCCTCCGGCGATTATATTTGAACCTTCTGCCATACTTGCAGGCAGACTGGATTCAATTGATAGGCAAGATGCCTTCTTTACGCTACGCCGAGATCAGCTCTTGTCCCCGTGTGAAAAATTTCCCAGATGATCCCAACAGCAATCCCAGGATCTGGAGGCGTCCGCCCGGCAATAAGTAATGATGAAAACTAGAGCAGCAATGATATGTATCGTATGAGGTCTGCAGGTATTATTGTTGATCATGACTGTGTATGTGTGGAAGATTGTAAAAACTGCATGGATTGTGATGTTTGCTGGTGTGAAATACTGCATTATTATTGAGTGTAAAGCTATGCACTTTTATGGATTGATGTCCACAAAAAGACTTAAAAATAAGCAAAATAATATGCAGTTTGATCAATTTATGACCGTAGAATATGAAAATAATTTCTTTATATTTTTCAAAATATTGTGCAGTAATTGTTAGGATTCTCCATCTCTATTGAAAAATTCCTACCAGATTGTACTCTAAAATCTAAATACATAAAAGCTAGCAAAATTCCCCAAAAAGGCAATGCCTTTGGCTTTTGTGGGTATAATTTCATAGCAACTGTTAGAATTAAAGTTTATAGATATAATTTTTTGGAGTTCATGATTACCCTAGCCGAAGCCTCTATCCCTCGGAGAATAAAAAGCTCTGTGCATTTCGTGGATAGTTTAAATAAATTCGCAGCAACACATCTTCCCCGTCTTTCCTCTTGCATGCCTCCACATATTCAGTTGAAATCTAGCAACTCATCAAACACACGTCAAAGTTCATCAACAACAATGATGTTCACGGGAAACAATGGGCAGTTTTGGTTCCTAGAATACATAACGGTACGTAGTGCAGTGTGAAAAGCTTAATAGGGTGGCTACCAATTCTCTCCTCTCTCTTCACATAAAACAGTCCAAGTCAATTGAGTTGGTCCATCCTAATTTCTAAAAAACATGGTGGGTGTAAATTCATTATAAAATGACCATTGACCAATACAAGTTTCTATTTTAAAGCCTCTTGAGATAAATTGAAAAAATATAAGAATTTTATTTTTTTATTCTATATGAGACATAATTTTAATGAAATGCAATAGCATATATTTATAAAATAAATAAAGAGTAAGAAGAAACTTCTATTTTTTTTTTATTATTATTGTGTGTTTATAAACAACCACAATAATCATATGCATAAATACAAAAATTTGATTCGTATAGGAATATTTTATTTTTATCTACGTAAAAATAATGTAGGTTTATATAGAAACCACTTTAATCTTATTGTTGCTCTCTGTTACTAAGCATAAAGTTGATTACTGCTTTAATGCAATAAAAACAAAATAAACTAAAACAAAAGATGCTTTAGGCAGTGCTGGTGGAACCCAAGCTCATTGAAATCGACGACCTTTAGCTATTGGAAAGTATAAGGTCAGTCAATGGATGAACAATAAGAGAGCTATAAACTTCTCAATTGCTTACTGGACTCATTGCGCTCTCTTCAGATTGTTAGGATTTTTGTTTACAACGAATACTATCCGTACTATTCACTCCTTGCCAGGTGATTCATAAATTTATATATTCTAATTATTCTTTCATTTTCTGGAATAATTTTATAAATTCATATATGTATATATAGTCTTTGTGCTACCATTAATTATGTATTTGTGGCCTCTTTCATCTGTATGTCTGATTATATGGAAGAACTTCTTGACGAAACCTACCTCCAAGCTCTAGAATTTTTTTTTTTTCTTATCAATTTTTGTATATTAATTTAGTAACATTGATCCCTTAATTTAATTTTTGTTTGATTTAATATTTCGCGAGTTCTTTTGATTTTTAATAATTATATTTTTATGTCAAATATTTTGTTTTCCTTTCTAGAATTTATTTTTTCTTTTAAAGTTGCAAAATATTTCTAACAAGACTTTAATATCAATCAAAGTGAACCCGGTTTATATTAGAAACTTTTTAATTCTCGTGGATGAAAATACATATAGAGCTATTCAAAAATCTTAATTTTATTTTGGAGACTAAAATTATTTTCATAAAGTGCTAGTGAATTCAAAGGGATTCCAAATCAAATCCTAAAAACGGAAGAGTTGGATAATAATTCTGGAGGAAATATTCTTGATGATAATTCAAAAGAATTCAATTTTCAAAATATTTTTAAAATTTATGAGTAGTTTTATATATGCATAAGATAGTCAAAAAAATTCTTGGTATAGAGAACGCTTGCCTTGATTGATATTGAAATATGGTTTGGACTTTGGAAAGCAATTTTATAGGTTTTTAGACGAATTTTAAAAGAAAAATAAGTTATAGAAAAGAAATAAATTAATTTTTGGTAAAAATATAATTTTGAAAAATTTAAAAAATATGCTGAAACTAAATCAGATGAAAAATAAATATTCAAAGTTTCAGTGTTACCAAATAAACGCTTAAGAGCTAAATAGTAGGGGCGAAATCAGAAAATTATGTTACGAGAACTAGTCAAATTAAAATTCAATAAGGTCATTTTTTTTTTTTCCAATTTTGCTACTTTTATTTATATAAATAATATTCATATTGTCAAGTTGGGGCAAGGCAACTGTTCCCGCCAGCCTCTCAATCTTCATCCTTCTAATAAACTTGTCAGCTTATAAAAAAGAAAATTTAAATTAAAACATAAATATAACTATTAACTTTAAAAATTTTCCTTGAAAATTTTTTAAATTTCAATAAAAAATTAAATTAAAAATAAAAAGTCAAAATTTATTTTGAATTATTTTTCAATAAAATCATATATGTACATACTTTTTATTTTTGAAAATTATTTTTTTTATCCAAACTAACAAATTAAATTAAAAATAAATTATAATTGACAAATATTGAAATTAAATATTAAATATAAAAACAATATATTTTAAATATTACATATTAATTTCGAAAACAATACAAAAAATTCAAATTAATCCAATAGAATATAAATGAGTATGTGCAAAAATATTTAAACAAATTCTAATTGTAATTTTATATTTCTAATATAATACTAGCATTTTTCAATTTAAATTTGAATTAAATATTTATTAATAATGATTTTATTCTTAACTAGCTAGTGAAACTTCAAGAAAGCGATCCAATTTTGGACTATCATCAAGATAAATATTGAATAAAAATTGAAATTATTTTTTGAATAAAAAATTGTATTTTTCGTTAATTTTAATAGAATTATTGTCAGATGGATTTAATTAAAATATCCCTCAAATTTTAGAAATGCAATTATTGTATTTTAAATGATACGGAGCCAAAACTTTAGGATGTTTTAGTGGTTATCCCTATAATTATGGGGGAGACTCTGGCAAATTTTGCTTTGTGAGTTGAGGCAATAGTAAAAAAAATAATAATAATAATTCAAGGCGAATCTAAAATATAATTTTATATAATTTTAGTAGAAAAAACATTCATTTCATATTTTTTAGGCAAAATGCAATTACAAGCTTTCGATTTTTCAAAAAAATTTTGCTATTAAGTCACAAAATATATATTTTTTTTTTGATAAGCCAATGAATTTCATTAAAATAGAATAGTGAACATAGTGGCAAAAGCTGCCCAGCTAGCTACAATTACATCAAACCATCAGATACCATATTTGAAAAACCAGCACTAAGCAAATCCCCACATTCAACTGCATAAACTTAGGCACCGCTACCCTTATAAACTACCAAAATCAACATGACCAAGAAGCAGCCATTCAAAAATGACCAAGAAGCAGCCACATTCAAACAATTTTCTGCATTCTTCAAGGACAACAGAGTCATGAGGTCTGCAGATTCTCAATTGTGGGCCTCTAAGCAGAATATTATAGTGACTCTTAAGATCCAAATTAAGTCACAAAATATATATTATGCAATTAATTTTTTTTTTATACATAATAAGCACTTAATAGATGAAAAATATAAATAAGGTGCATATAGTAAGTCACGTAAAACGAAACATACTATTTAATTTTATATTTTTTGTTCATCAAACCTTAATGCGTAAAAAACAATAAAAATTTAAGAGCTAAATGTTGCCAAACAAATGTTAAAAAGTTTGATAGTAAAAATTTCAAAAATTTAAGGACTCTGTAGATGCTTTTTGCCTATATTTTTTGGGGTAAAATTTTGGTTTATGCAGTGGGGCCATAACAATATAATATGTATAGCAATAGTAGGAAGTGAAATATGATTTTAGGGAGATATCATATTTTGTTTGAAACTTTTGATGGTCACAGGTGATGGAAATAGGAACTGCTCTAATATCTCCTTTGGTGGGACAACTGATCACTAGTGTTTTGGACACAGCTGAACATGCACAGGATTTTGATGATCACTTGACGACCTTGAAGATGAGACTTGCTAGCATAAAGGACATACTTGAGGCTAATCAAAATAATGATCGGGTTCTTAAAAGTATTCAGGTAGCCTTATCTCAGTTGAGATTTTTGATGTATGAAGCAGATGATGTCTGGACAGACTGCTTTATCAGGAGAGAGTATGGTAGTAATGGACTCCTCCACCGCTTACAAACAGCCAAGAAAATGGAGCATATCAATCGAAGGATTGAGGTGACGTGACTTTTTGAGGCAGCATTTGAGATCACCAAGTGGTGTAAACAACAATGTAGATGACGCACAACAAAACACTAATGATCAGCTGCCAGAATTTGGAGTTGATGATGCAATATTTGGAGTTGATGATGATGTGGAAACGATCAAAAGCTGGATTCTTTCTTCGGACTATGGTGAACTTCTCAAGATTGCCATAGTTGGGATGGGCGGCCTAGGTAAAACCACCATAGCCAAGAAAATTTTTGATGATCCTGCTGTCCTTTCTCATTTCGACAAGAAGATTTTTGTTACGGTTTCTCAAACCTTTAGCAAGGAGGTGATACTAGGGAGCATAGCAGAACAGTTGGAACGTGCACAACAACTAGGACCTGTCAGTCTGATCAGACAGCTTGCGCCGAGAGTCCTTTGGCGCTTTGGGAGTCCGCTTGTCACACGCCTGGACCTTGTGGCTCGGGCCCTTTGGTCCCTGTCGGACTTCAGGTTGATCGGTTCAGGTCAGGAATCATCAGGAACAAGCATGCTTAGAGATACCGTTTTGCGGTTGAAAGACAGCAGTTGCCTCATTATTCTGGACGATTTCTGGCACCAAGAACACAATATAAGATGGTGGAATGACAATTTCTTTTCTCCTCTATCGGAACCAGGGACTAAACGACGTTGCATTATTATCACCACCAGAGACGACAAAGTTGCAACGGATATCCAAGTCAATAAAAATCATAAGCCCCGACCTCTTAATGACCAGCATAGCTGGTCGTTGTTTGAAAAGCACGCATTTTCAACGATCAAAGAACAGGGTCTTGATGTTAAAAGCTATGAGGAACAGGGCAGAGATATTGTGGAGAAATGCAAGGGACTTCCATTGGCAATCAAAACTATAGGTGGCTTGCTTGGATCCACTTCCAGTACATGGGAATGGAATGAAATTTTCCAAAGATTTTGTGAACACAACTTCACCAAAGAAAATGAACCTGTAATGAATTCATTGAACCTGAGCTACAAGGCACTTCCAACTCAGCTGAAGCGATGCTTGCTGTGTTTCTCCGTTTATCCTGAAGATTATGTCATACCCTCTGAGAGCTTAATCCATTGGTGGATTGCAGAGGGCCTCATCCAAGCAGAAGGGAGAAAAACTGCCCTAGAGATGGGTTTTGTGCACCTATCCAAGCTGGTCAGCAGATGCCTTGTTGAAGCTGTTGACAGGCATGGGCATGATACTGGAAGATTTTACAGTTGCAAGATGCATGATATGGTACGAGATTTGACAATTATTATGGCAAACAAGGAGAAAATCTGCAGAGCTGATGACGGCCAATCTGTGCAAGAATTCGATGGAGAAGCTCGATGGTTTTGGTGCACAACTGAAATGCAAGCAAAA
The DNA here is from genome assembly GCA_947683425.1 of Excoecaria cochinchinensis. NCBI lineage: Eukaryota > Viridiplantae > Streptophyta > Magnoliopsida > Malpighiales > Euphorbiaceae > Excoecaria > Excoecaria cochinchinensis. The sequence continues at coordinate 50,322,859 of CANTUQ010000004.1, forward strand.
TCCTTACCAAAAAGTCCACGGCTGAGGGCACTGTTGATGCTGCGTATGGATAAAAGTAAATTGGACAAAGGTTTGCGTTCACTTACTTCACTTAGGGTGCTGGATTTGTCCTGTAATATGCTAGATAGAGATTCTTTAAAGAACCTCTTTAGTTGGATTAGCATCCTCAAACGCCTTGCATGCCTGAATCTAAGTGAATCCAAGTATCTCGATGGAGTTCCTGATTCAATTCGCGAACTCCTGAACCTCCAGTTCTTGATTTTAACTGAATGCACAAAGCTGTCCAAACTAAGTCCTTCAGTCACTTATTTGAAGAGATTGATAGTGTTGAACCTAGATGCTTGTGAGTCTCTATTATATTTACCGCGTGGATTAGGGAGGCTTACTAGGCTTCAAGAATTGTATGGATTACAAATTGTAAAGCACCAAAAAAGAAGTTGTCAGCTTGTTGAGCTTCAAGAACTAGTCGACTTAAGAGTATTGCACATCAAGTTAAGCAAAGATAGCGAGATAACGGAACGAGAATGTGAAGTACTTTCAAAGCATGAGAATCTCAAAGTTTTGTCTCTTGATTTTGACACGGAAGGTGAGGAACGGACAGGTACACTTGAGATGCTAAACAAGCTTTTGCCTCCAGCCCAGCTAGAAGAGCTGAAACTCAGGCAATACCCTCATGAAAGTTTGCCAGAATGGGTCAGTCCTGACCGTCTTCCCAATTTGTTGTATTTGCGGATCGAGGATGGAAATATAGCTAAATTCCCTACAACCACTGCCTACACCTCCCTCCGGCGATTATATTTGAACCTTCTGCCATACTTGCAGGCAGACTGGATTGAGTTAATAGGTAAGATGCCTTCCTTACGCTATGCCGAGATCAGCTCTTGTCCCCTTGTGAAAAATTTCCCAGGTGATCACAACAGCAATCCCAGGATCTGGAGGCGTCCGGCCGGCAGGCAATAAGTAATGATGAAAATTAGTGCAGCATTGATATGTATCGCATGAAGCCTGCAAGTATTACTGTCGATCATGACCCCGTGTGTGTGGAAGATCGCAAAAACTGGCATGGATTGTGATGTTTGCTGGTGTGAAATACTGCATTATTATCGAGTGTAAAGCTATGCACTTCTATGGATTGATGTCCACAAAAAGACTCGGAAATAAGCAAAATAATTTGTAGTTTGGTAAATTTATGACCCTAGAATATGAAAATAATCTCTTTATATTTTTTTCAAAATATTATGTAGTAATTGTTAATTTGTTAGGATTCTCCATCTCAATTCAAAAATTCCTACCAGATTGTACTGTAAAATCTAAATACATAAAAGCTTAGCAAAATTCCCCCAAAAGGCAATGCCTTTGGCTCTTGTGGGTATAATTTCATTGCAGTTGTTAGAAGGAAAGTTCATAGATATAATTTTTTGGAGTTCATGATTACCCTAGGCCAAGCCTCTATCCCTCAGAGAAGAAAAAGCTCTGTGCATTTCGTGGATAGTTTAAATAAATTCACAGCAACACATCTCCCCGTCCCTTGCATGCCTCCACATATTCAGTTGAAATCTAGCTATTCCATGTTTGCGGTATATGTTCATCAAGTTAAAATTATAACTCATCGTGAGCCTCGGATTTTGTGGTGGCTTTTTCTTCACCTGAATCTGCCGTTGATTTTTCACTTTCTGGACTCTCCTCTGCAGTAGAATTGGAACTGTTCGACTTCTCTCCAGTTGACTCAGTATCGTTCTTCTTAGGGTTCTCAACCTTGGGCCTTGGCTTTGGAATTCTGTTGACACTTGCAGCCTAGGGAATAGCAAACCAGAAACCAATTTGACAAGGTGTAGGGTGGAATAAACTTGACATGTCCTCTTCCCATTCTAATTAAAAGACAAGAACTTGCTAATGATTAATTACCTTATCCTGAAGGTCGTATAACTTCTTGTATATTTCTTCAGATGTGAACACTGGCTTGCTGAATCCTGATGTCCTGTTGAAAAGTCAAAAATCATGTTAAGTAACCAACATTTGGATCCAGATTACCATAAACTGAACTTCCAATGACTAGGCTGGAAAATAATAAATGAAATAAAGTCTTCACATTTGCACATGCACAAACACACACTACCGCATAAGTTCTCCATCCTAAAGCTTTAAAATTGACTGATGGTAGACACATTTATACTAAAACCTCAAGTATTTCAATAAAGCATGGGATGATATCACTTCACACTTTACGACAATTGAGAAAGGGTGGTGAGTGAAGCAGAATCAGTGTACAAATGGCAGTAGTCAGGTTCCGAATTCTGAAGCCACCGACAACAAATTTTGCGAATCGCCAGCAAGATATGGCAAAACCAGGTCTAATGGAAAAGCAAGATCCCCAATACAAAAGATAACCACAAGAAGCATTTCGACTTGCAACAACAGACTGATTTACTCGTGTGTCTCCATCAGCAAATATCAGCCTCTCTGTGTTACTTTAGACTCACTCGACTCATGTCTGTATCAGACTACAACAATATCCTAAATAACATCCTCATTAATATCCCAGGTATTGAACCTAGAATGCCATCCCAAGATTGGATTCCCGACCCATTTATTCTTTCGTGCCACAAGCATCTTCAAAAATCTATCTGCACTAGTTTGGTAGTCCCAAATAAAGTAAGCCACATAGCCAACACCTATTCAATAAAGTTTTAAGCCAATTTAGTATCAATAGCAAGAATCAAAACAGATTCAAGTGTAATCATTTGTTCATCTCTGGTTACATTGCGTCCAAAAGATGCTTGAAAAGCAGGTCTTGCTTATCAAGTTTAGTTGAAGGTGCTCGATTTCCATGGCCAAGGTCTTAAAAGCAGCATACATACTAGGGAAGCAATTTTTCCCAGGAAGAAGAGTTTATATGAGTGGTTTAATGGCATAGAGAAGAAGCAATTAAGCATAGACTTCAAAACTGCAATTTTTGACAAGATGAATATTGTTCAACTTACAAATTTAAAGATACACATTGACAAGTTTAAAGATAATTTCTCGTGTTTTGTGGCATCATCTATCATGCTGACAGTTGTCAGTAGGTGTTTGAGACCAAAAGAGGTTCTAGTTCAGCTTCAAATAAATATAGCCATAAAGGCCATAAGTTGGGGTGGAACGCATCTATGGATATACAGGAAAACAACATGAGCAATTAGGGAAAAGCAGTATCTCATTTTGGTGCTTCAAGCCTTATAAGATACTCCACCAGACCAATAATTGATGTTTCAAGCAGGGTGCATAATATGAACTTGTAATCTCTGCCTTATTTTTAACTCAATACACAGAAACTATGAGTTCGATTTCTCACATGGTATCAACCACAAAGTTTTAATAACCCAATTTTTAAGCTAAATGGATTGACAGCCAAAGTTCAAGATGATAGTAGGTGTCTGAGGAACAAGAAGGAGAAATCCCCAAATTAAATGTGAAGCTAGAGGCCAAAGAAGAAGAAGTCCAAGTGGATGACGATGGTGGACTATCTAAGCAAGCGACAACTTGGCCAAGCCAATTCCACTTGATGTGGGGAGTTAGAGAGAACAAGTCTTAGGATTTTGATAGTAGGATGGAGAACTCTAAAATGGCCATCATTAGGTAACAATGGGGAACCCACAACTATCAAACACAACTCTCTAGACTTACACAAACATAGCAAACCCAACTTCTCTTAGCACCTGCTTTCACACATTTCAACCTAAAATCTTTTAACTTTAGTTTCACCAGTGCTTCACTATAACTGACACAAACATTTTTGGTGTATGCCTTGCCCATGATAAATCAATATCACTCATTAGCTTTTTATATCTGTATTCCTAGTAGAAATATTTAACATAAGTTGATTTTTTTTTTTTTTTGAAGAAAACAAATTCAGATATGAAACGTATTACAGGAATATGAAGCAGTCCAAAAATGTGCGGCTAGGTATCAAGCAGTGTTAAAAGCCTAAATCTTAAATGTTAAACTGCAAACAAGGATAATACAAATCTAACTTTGCACTCTTTTAAGAGGAACTTGATACAGGACCAAAGAAAAACTGAATCTGAAAATTATAGACAACAAAAGCATGCCTATGCAGCAGTGTGGCTGGGTATCAAGCTGTGTTAAAAGCCTAATACTTACACTGCAACGAAGGATAATACAAGGCTAACTTTGCATTCTTTTAAGAGGAACTTGCTGCAATACCAAAGAAAAACTAAATCTGAAAATAAAAGCATACAACAGAAGCATGCATATATGTGCATCTGCTGATCCAAAATTATATCGACAAATTAACATGCAACAGCTGAATACCTCAAGAAGCTTGAAGATGTGCACTAAAAAGTACAATAGCAGCAGTAGTAAATTCAACAATAACAACTTTGATAAAACTTACATCTTCTGCTCAGCTTCCTTCTCATCCAGCCAACTCTTTAACTTCTTAATATCACTTAGAACCTGGAAAATCATTTAGTAATAAATTTTGCGAGCAAAAATCAAAATAAATCATTAGAATCCTTGAAAACCTAAGAAAAAATCATACCTCATCTACTCTATTCTTCGGAAGCCAGGGTTTGTCGGTCTCCCAGCCTTTTACAGTCTGCAGGCACACAAAAGAGAAAACATCAATCAAGCAATTAAAAAACCTAATTGCAGCACACACTTAAGATGACAGTCAGAATCACATCTGCAAATTTCTTATCTACAGAAAGTTCCCAATGCTTATAAAAGTGACATTTTGAGATATATTTATATATATATATATATAGAAACAAAGACAGTTTGTAAACAGGGTGTTGCATAAAAAGCCACTTGCAGAAAGGGTTATTTAATGAGCAACCCATGACTTCAATCACTATTCTGCAAGAACTCCAGATAAATTTCAAACAGACAAAAAGAAATAGAAACTTGAAGAGATATTTTCAAGACCACCAAATTGGATAAGCAAAATCAGAAATTCTCGTTCAAGTTGATCATGTGTATATTGTGCTATCATGTTCACTGATACACTGATTCTGTTCAAGGGACCCTACAAAGGAAAATAGCTCAGTTCTATCAGGTTATACTTCCCGATTTTTCATGAGCTATTCTATCAGGTTATACTTCCTGGTTTTTAATCTAGCCATTTTCGACAGAATCATGGCTGTGATTAGGTTTTTGATAGCTTTAATTGAACAATATCAATTCCTCAAGATATGAGATTGTCATAGTTTATATTTTGTATTATTCTAACACTTTCCTTTTCATTTTCAAGAATTAATAAGTTAGTCCTATTCATACAAAGCCACACTGATTATGGGAATATAGGTTCTTATGAAATTCATTAATTTTTCACGCCACATAGGCAGCACATTGGCATTAGCTCCTTAGAAAATTGGACTGTCAGTGGAGAAAAACTTAGGTACTGAATTGATACAAAATAAACCACATCCCTTTCAGTGTTAGACTCCCTAAAACACAGTATTTTAGTATTTTTTTTCAATATAATATCATCATGTGATTTTATCTTCCCAAGTGTTTCTCCTGTTGAAAGGTAAATCTTAATGCAATTATAGCACTAAATCATTTCATTTTTTAATGCTGGCTTTTTGTTTAATTTCTTCAAATCCATACTTTTGATTCTTTGTTGCATGAGAAAACAAGAGCACCAAAATCGTGAATCTTCAAAATGGAATAAATTCCATGCATAGAGCATTAAATTTTCAAGTATCAATGATCTAGCATTCATTTTCTAAGTGGACAAACATATTCTGTCATGCATAGTCATTTAATTTACAGAGAAAAAATTGTATGTTAGCTTAATGCTTTGTTTAGCATAATTGACACGAGCACTACACAAGCGCTGCTAAGAATAAGCTTTGGCATAAAAATATTATCAGAGCACCATTGAACAATTTGATGTACCTGCTGCAGCTCACCGAGGTATTTCAGCGCGACTTCAACAGCTGCTGGCCTTGCAGTAAGCTCATTATACCTGCAAAATGCTCACAGTTAAAAAAAGATCACTTAATTACAAATACTTTATTTTAGATACCCAAGCTTGAATCATTAATGACAACAATTAAGAAAAGGACATCCCAACTTCAACTGAAATCAGGTCACACCTGAAAAATATAGGGTCGCCAATAGCTTTTAAAGAATCTAGACGATCCTGAAACTCAGTAGCACTGGCATCTTCACCATCCATATAGAGCCATTCTTGAACCTGAAAATAGAAGAAGATAATGTCACAAGTTTATGTCAAAGAGGTAGATCATACACTGCTGAATCTCGGGTTGAAAAATTTATATATGGAAAAAAGTACAACATAATAAAAAATAGAAGATGATCAAAAAGAAAGATGTAAAATGAAGAAGGGCTTACCTCATCAAGCTTTTCAACAAAAGATTTGCGTTCATCTGTGGAAGATATTTTCTCAAACTCCTCGGATGTTTCAAGCTGGAAAACAATAAAGATATCAGGAGAGGGGGAAAAAAATTGGAAAGACAAAGCTAGCTATCCGTAGAAATAATAACTTGATAAAAAAAACCAAGGATTAGAGAAACATCTAGATCAATAGATCAAGATTTATTTTACACTATGATAAATATAAGCTTACTGGTGAATAAATGATAAACATAAACCTTCACATGCATGAAGAGAAAATAAATTCAAAATGATCAAGACAACGCCAACAGCTTAAATTAGTTCTTTCATTTATTTAATTGGACAAGAAGTTGAAACGACTCAAGAAGCCAAACCTTTTCTTTAGTTGAATATATATATCCCTCCAAGTTATTTTTCAACTCAGCAGTCCTCCTTCGCTCTGCATCCTTTTTGTCCAATGCTTCTAATTTTCTTTTGGCTTCTACTAGGGATTCTCCTGAAAGAGGCAATCCAGGTCCTGTGGTCTTCTCAATAATCTATGCAGAAAAGAAAAGAGAGAAAAAAAAAAAGTAAGAAGAAGAAAGAAAGAAAGAAAGAAAAACAAATCAGCAAGAGCAAAACACTGATTTCATTTGCCAAGAATCAATATCAGTAAAATTATAGAAGGTAAGGTGGAGAATATCACATGGAAGTTAGTGTATTTGTACCTTAAGTGGAACCCTAAATGTCTTCTTTTTCCGCTTTTTCTCTGTACCCAACTCTGTTGCACTTGGCTCTTCGACATTAGAATTAGATGTATTGCTAGTCTTACCATCAGTCTGCAAGTTTTCAGTGCTTTCTTCTGTAACATTTTCAGCCCCGGTTTCCACCGATATATTTTGAGATGAAGCAGTTGTATTTTCTACAGTCAGATTCTTTTTAGGAACTTCCACCCATTCTGATATTTCAATCACAGCATCTGCTCGATCCAAAGAAAGAATCCCACTTCGACTAAGAGAGAAGTGCAGATTTGTCTTGATTGGGGAGGACAAATTTCGTGATGAATATCTAGAGAGCACAAGGAAAATATATAAAATAAATTTCACTGCAACTCCTTAAAATTTTTGTAATAATTTAGAAGCAGCATGGAAGTTATTTGCATAGGATTCAGAGAATCATTATACTTACTTCTCACTTGCATCTCCCAGACCAGAAACTGCATACTGTGCAAATACAGGAGAAAGAGTGCCAGGTGGTAGAACATCTTCAGCCTCATAAGCAAGTGAAACTTCAAAATCTTTGTCATGGATATAGGTTCTGAACATCTGCAAATAATCAAATCCACGTCCTCAATAAATATGGATACCAAAATTGATAAAGCTTAAATACCAAAATGGTTTTCTCCACCCCTTATTAACCATTTTACACAACCAATCAGATTTGGACTTCGAGCACGATAGATTATGCAACTATGTTAACTTCAAAAATAGGAAATGCAAACTAAAATTCTGTGTACCTTACTAGGGAGTTTTTTCATCCTCGGCACAAGTAACTGCCTGGTACTCTCATCTTTCAAAAGCCCAGCCCCATCTAACTCAACAACAAATCCATATGGAGAACCATCAACTATTCCCAGTTTCCGATTCAACTTGATCCCATCACTTAGATTTGCAGCATGTAGTGCTGCACCAAGAACTATAGCCTCATCAGCATCAAGATGTTTGCCCAGCTCATTCGTCGCAAGAAATTCCTGAATCCTGGCCTGTTATCATGAAAAATCAGAATTGATTACATGCTTCATTCATTCAGATGAAAAGCAATAGCAGAGCATGTTAATTTTGCAGGAGTCTGATGATAGTTATTATCAATACCAAGCTGCTTGCACATCGACCAATTGAATTGAATTTATTTTCATCATCAAAGCAAGAAACAACACTACCTTGCATCTTTGTGTGTGTGTGGGCACGCGCGCCTAATTTTATGCCTCGCAAACATTAAAGAAGATGTACAATTGCCATGCTAAAAGCCAACCTTGAGAGGTTATTGGACATAAAATTTGTGCAATATGTGCAATCATCTTGGACATAGTTCTGGAACACATTGCACCGAAGTGGAGATTATCGGAAAAAGGTAACATCAAGCAGTGAATATGAAGATGTTATGGAGAAAGGCTTTGAAGAAGAGTCCAAGTATATGCAAGCTTGGCATAGAGCAAAAAGCAAGGCCCTTTTTTTTTCCCACCCTTTGTAATAAGATTGAATCACAGTCCATACAGGTTTTGTGGTATTTCAGACTATGGTTTTGGATTTATCACAAAGTATTATTACAATAAATTATATATTCTCATATGTTATTTGACTAATATGCAGCTCATGATAATTTGTGTGGAATAAAATTCAAACATTCCCTTGCTAGGAAAGTTAGGTAATCAAATGAGAGTGACAACACAACACAAAAAACATATAAAGGATATAATACTACAATTTCAACAAGAAAAAGTGACTATTATCTTCTTTTTTTCCACCATCTTTTTGCTGCAGTTATCTGAGCTTTATTTACCAATTTTCATGATTAGCTTTTCTTTCTTTTGAAATCACTTAAAAATAATAATAACAGAATTGATTTTTTACTTTCACACGATAAATTTCCAAGAAACAAAAGTGAGGTGTAAGAACAAATTAAAATATTGCAACAGAGGCAAGGTGGTTTTGTACTGCTGGAAACTTTAGTTCAGTAAAACAAATCAAATATTGTAGAACACGCAACATAAAATTAAGGTGGCAACCTATTATTGTTTGCCCACAACCACAATTATGAATGGATAACGACATTACCTTATCACATAATAAATATGAGTTCAAAATTGGAACGAAACTTAAAACAGTTTTTCCAGTGTTTTCAGAACTGACTAAAGTAGTACCAACCTGCAACTTTGGCACTCTGGTAGCACCTCCTATAAGCTCCACTGCAAATATTTCATCCACCTTAATCCCTGAATGTTTAAGCACTTCCCTGACTGGTGCAAGAGATCTATCCCACAAATCTTCACACAATTCTTCAAACTTGTCCCGTGTTATAGTACTCCTGGAAAACAAATAAGCATATAAACACTTCCAAAGTAACATCTTAGTGCGAATTTAATTATCCAAAACTACTATTGTGCAGAGAACAGCATATGTATACGTTTGGGGGAAAGAAAAGAGAAATAAAACTTATTGCAGACTGCACCTCCAAGATTCCAAAAACAAGAATAGGGCACATGCAATTTACCACCAAAAAAAAAAAAAAAAAAAGAGAAATGGAAAAAGGGCAATTTGGTGGAACTCAAACAGCATAACTGAATTTAAGGAAGAAAACAAATGAAACATAGTATCAATTTGACAAAAGAAATGTGCAGCATATTCTCCCCTGATAAAAAAGAAAACTAGAACTAAATTACTATTGATGTCATGGGATTCTCAACCTGTAAATGAGGAAACGATAGCAAATTTGGTTTTGCAAATAATTGCCATAATTTAACAGATATTCAAATCTTAAGATTGAACCTATACCTTCATTTCTAGCAGAAGCACCCAATATTCAAAATAGCATTGTCTAGGTCAATGCTATCTACCATCAAAAGAATGCCATCTAACCTTACAATGATATCTACAGCTATTGAAATCTACCCAAACAAGCCAACATACATACTAGAAAAATAGTTTCTCTAAAAGTGCATCACTCACACAAAGAAAGTAAGAGTAACCTTGCCTCTGCCTGGATAATTATGAGGAATTTAGTTCTCAGGTGACTTTGTGGAAGCTAGTTTGGGGTAATCCTGCATTCCTAGGCATAGTTTCATTGCTTGGTTGGCTATGAGAAACAGGCCAGCAACAAAAGATAGGATGTACAGATGGAAAATTACAACTAATGATCTCTGCATTTTTATAAATTCGCATACTGAAATTATTGAGCATCTGCTTTTTGATTGTCAGTTTTCTAGGACACTGTCGACATTAATTCTGCAGAAATGTGAGATATTTAGATGCACTCTTTCCTGGAGAAGAGAAATAAGTTGGTTCTCTAGAAGAGCTAAAGGGAAATGTAAGTTGGTAGCTGTTAGAGGGGTGGCTTTTTTAGCAATGATCTACTGGTTATGGGCAGCAAGGAATTGTTTCATTTTTCAACATGCAAATGTTGATGTTAATGGAGTTGTGCATAGAATTGGTTTTACTGTAAAGCTTAGTTTACTGTCTAATCCTTTGCATATAGGATTAGATGGCAAAATTGGTCTTGATTTGTTGTAGTGCTCAGGGTACTGTATTGTATTTTGTGGGGTGCTTACTGCACTAGTGCTGTACTCTATGTTGTTCTTGTCTATAAATTTGGCTTTTATTGACCAAAAAAAAAAAAAAGAAAAGAAAAAAAGAAAGAGAAAAGAAAAGAAAAGGTAAGAGTAACCAAAGTAAGTATCAGTCAACATGCAGCAAGGACAAATGTACATAAACAAGCAGCCTAGGCATTGCCGAACTGCTATTGCATAAAAACTCAGAAAAAAAAAAAAAAAAAATTGTCGAACACACCTAAAGTCACGATCCTCGTAGAGAGATTCAACAGATATCGGAGCCATTGTGTTTGCACTCAAAATTTCTTTTGTACGCTTAACCTGTTTCTTCAATTTAGCCATTGCCTTAGGAGACTTTCTTACATCAACCCCATGTCCAACTTGTTTATTAAACTCATCGGCAAAGAACTCCACCAACCGTGCTTCCATATTTTGACCCCCAAGTTCTGAGTCCCATCTAACATCCTTGACCTGGGCATATGTTAAACATAAAAGTATGTAATTAGACTCCATTTGACTGAAATAAATCCGCAATAACAAGCAGACAAAATAGTATGCATAAATATGAGAAAGTGATAGAAGTACTGCCGCTACTTTGAGTAACAAGCAGTATCTAAACCCCTGATAAACGTATCCACATTGATACAAACAAATAAGCAGTCCTAAAGAACTATATGAGAAAGTAAATTAATTAATTAAAAATGAAACCTTTTTTCAGAAACATCAAAGATTGGGACAAAAGGAGAATAAAAAAAAGAGTTGAAAGACGTAGGCAAGAACCTATAAACACACATCAATAAAATCAAAAAGTGAAAGAGTAACTTAAACTATGAAGAATAAGGCATATAGTGGAGCTGCCAATTATGACTGAGATTACTAATTTCCAGCATCACTGTATGTGTCAACGCATAAAGACACGCAAGAAAATTCAATAATATTACTTCCTTTGAAACAGACTATAGTTAACATCCCCATTTACAGTCATAAAGTATACTGAATTCGACCTACATCTACACAGAACAACACACACTCCCAGCAATTCATTCTAAATCAAATCGATTTTCTTCCAAATAAAAATACTTCTGAATGAAAAGATACCTGGAATTGGTTAAAGGAGACAGTCTTCCCGAACTCCTTGCCATTGTATGCAGAGTAATACACAAGGGCAGCATAAGTACTACTTGATCCCATATCATAGAATATAACATATCTAGACCCATTAGAAAAATCCTTGTCAATCCCATACTGCAAAGCTGCACCAGAATGTTCATTTATTAAAGAAAGCACGTTAATCCCAGCCAATTGTGCAGCCTGAATCAAACCTCTCCTCTCTGCCTGCCCAAAGTACGGCGGTACACTTATAACTACGTCCTTTACTGTCACTTTAGAGTGAAACTCCGCTAAATTAGAGGCATAACCCAAAATCATCGCCACTAACTCCTCAATAGAATAAACAGTCGCATTATCATCAATTTTTATACCGACAGCACCTCTAGAATCTTCCACAATATTGAAAGGCAAATACATTGAATCTATAAAGGCCTTGACGTGCCTGTATGGTTTCCCGATCATATCACGGAGCTGAGAATAGACCTTGTCGGGATAACGGGCAGTTATTCCGGCAGCTTCTTCGCCGATAAGGCGAGCTCCGGCGTGAAATGCGACTAAGCCTGGGGATTTCCGCTTCGACATCTCGTTGATTGCGATGGAAATCGGAGTTTGGCCTGGTTTTAGATTCACGACGGCCACTTTTACCCATTCTGAGCCTAGATCCACACTCGATACAGCTGATTGCGAAGGGATCAAGTTTAAGGACAGCAAGGATAGAAATAACCCTAATCTGAATAACAATAACCCCATCCTCGAACAACTACTTCAAACAAATAAACAATCCTTCTCTGCAAGTGATGAGAAAACAAAAAAAACGAGTTCATTAGAATACATAAAATTTTTAAAAGCATATTTTCTCAGTATAACTCCTCAGTAGTAATTAGCAACGACGAAAGTGACGCCTACCTTGCTCCGTGGACCGCCGCTGCAGGCGGCGCGTGTTTAGCGCGAGCCGTTGACTCAGTGTGACAAATGGATTTAGTAAGGTTGGGTAGGTTTTGGAATGTGTTTGGCTATGTATTGCCGGTACCGGAGAAGGAAGATCGTTGTAGGTTGGTTTGGATGCTTCCAGTTAGAGCTTATAGCGTGACCGAGAAAGGAAGAAATTTCCATATATGTAAAAGTGCAAGAGGGGAAGTGCCGACGTGGAATTTCTGTGAGATATTCTAACCAATCGAATAATGCCACATCGATAAGAGTACACGTGGTGAGATCTCAGACGCTATGTGGCGTTGTTAACACAATTACCAGATGTAGAACTCGCGTGGCACGGCAGAGGTGGGCCGGAGGATTCGCGCTTTTTCCAAAATTTATTTATATGGAAAATTACGAAATGATCCTTATTTTTAGGTATTTTATCAATTTAAACCCTACCTTTTTTAATTTGAATCACAGTTTACCTATTTTATCACAATAGACTTGGTTAACAGCCACCCGCTGCTTCCTTGCTACTTATCCAGGTAATGGATATTTCTTCTCTTCTTCTTTCTCAGTGGTAACTCAAAAAAAAAGTTCTCTTTTTGAATTCTAATTGATGATGAACCAAAAATAAAGGTGCAGGATGAATTCTTCTCTGCCAGGAAATCCGAATTATAACGTTTTATGTCAAAATAGAGCTACTTTTCATGTGGGTATTTCAAGTATCCCATTGTTGCAACTGGGAACTGGAGATTTCCCAAGCCGCATGGACGGTTAGTTAACTTAGTTTTCCATTTCCAACTTTTTTTAAAGATTCAATTCTTATGAAATGGTTTTGTAGTTGCTTTGAGTTCATTGAATTTTGGGCTTTTGCCCTTCATGTAATGGTATGTTTATAGTTCTTGGTGTGGCTCACTGAAATATTCATGCATTTATTTCAATTACACTAATTAAATTTGCTTATGTGCTGAATTTACTTTATAACAATTTGCAGATGGCACGTTTTCATGAGTTTTTTAAAAATTTCGTAGAAGAAATGACTGCAGAAGCAAGGTTTTACATTGCTTCTGGACACAGGGTCTTGAAATGAATGGTTGAATGTGATATTTCAGATGTTTGACTGTAGTTTAGTTGGACGTGTTCATTAGAATTAGTGGATACTTTATTGTGAACACAGTTAAAATTTGTCTAGAAGTAGTAGTAATTTCGAGTACATCCAGGTTTTTGAATATATTTCTTCCCCTAAATTTTGCAATGTTAATACAAACCTCTTATTATTACCACTAGAACTATAATATCAAATCCCAATGATTGGCCTTCAAACTCTCTTTTCAAGTGCAACCTTGAAGAATATGTTCTTTGCATAAATTTGTGATTAACAAGACAAAAAGGCTATATGCTTATCAATTGTACTTGAATTGAAAATTAAATTGTAGAATTTGGGCATGTAGTTTCCATATTCAGGTATGGCCTACTAAATGAAAATTATTTCATTGATTAATATTTCAACTCTGTATTTCTTTTTTCTCAATTAAAGTTAGTACAACTGACAATGGCTACAAAACTGGGTTATTATTTTATATCCATGGTTGAAATTTACAATACACTTCCATGATAGCTAGAAAGATTTGTTCATTGGTGCTAAAAAAAAAAACTGAGTGAAGAAGAAACACAACCAAATCTAAAATATTGGCTAATTGAACCTAAGGACACTGCTAGCGGTTTATAATTTAGAAAATTGATGGTTAACAAATCCAAATATAATATATAGTGTATGCTAGTTTAATGAACAAATATTCTTGTATCTTTTTTAATTTTCTACGTGTAAATTATTATATATTTAATCAAGTATTCAATATCTAATATATGTAACAATAATATAATGATAACAATAAGGTTGAATATAGAAATATATTTTTACAAAAAAGTTGCAGCTATTGAAATTTTTATTGATGAAGTTCAAATTAATCAGGATTAATAAAAACTGACAAAATTGAAACAATAAAGAACCTTCAAGAGTTTAGAAGTACTAATTTATACAGCAACTGTGCAATTTTATATATGTTTTTAAGTTCAGATATCTGATTAAACTCAAGTGTCTTTCATTGTCCATCTAAGGTTATGTATTTCTGATTTCTGGAATTAAATGTTTTTCCCAACCCACTTCAGATTTCATGATTAGATGGTTGTTCTGTCAGATATATATATATATATATATATATATATATATTCATTCATGACAATGCAAGTTTACCTTCTGCATAGTAAACATATGCAAACTGCATGAACTGAGCAACAGCAGGTGCATCTTATTTATTTTGTTATGCTTCTAAGATGTCAGTGTTAAGCATTCTGGAACTAAGAATTTCACAACTACACATGAAAGACATTTTTATAATCATAGTCGACATCTTTAAGAAAAAATAACAAAAGCTTTTTATATTAAGGTTTTTTTTGGTCTTGTTAGTTGCATTGTCTTTTCATTTTTCTGGTTCTATTTTATTTTCATTATTCAGGAAGATTAATTTCACAAAGATCGGATAGAAAGCAGAAATTTTCTTTTACAAGAAATGGTTCCAGCAGCATGATCTCAAAGAAAGTGAACCTCATCCCCAGAAGTAGCAAGCCCTCAAACTCAAGTACCCTAGAAGATGGTTCTTCTAACGAAGGCAAGGCATGTATGAATAGATAATTGTGAATTACTAATAAATTCATAACTTGTGCTATCATTATGTTAACCTGGTGTTGCTCGAATCTTTTTCTTGTTCCTTCAACAGACACCTTTTGGATACACTAGGAAGGATGTTTTATTGATTGGACTTGGAGTTACTGTTCTTGGCATTGGCTTGAAAAGTGGATTAGAGGTATCCTAACTTTCATGTGTTTCATAATTATTCATGCTTTGTGTTTCTTTTATGTTTACTTCCCATTCGTTTAGTGTCCATGTGATGTTCTTCATTGACAGAATAAAATACTGTTACTTTCATCTAAATAAATGCAATAAGAAGTACAGATATGAAACTTGAACAAAATATTCAGTTTTAAGCCATGTAAAACTATTGCCTTTTGTAGTTAATTTCACTTCTCATGTGTATTTTTCACCAAAATGAGTGAATGTTAGGCGTTAAAATTGCTCCCCACATAGTTTTGTTGTGGTTTTATTAATTTTTATGTGCGCTGCAGTTCGCCGGAGTTGATCCTTTACAGGCAGGTAATGTTGTTCAGTTGGTGCTAGTTTTGGGCCTCACAGTTGGATGGATTTCCACCTACATCTTTAGGGTCTCGAACAAGGAAATGACATATGCTCAACAGTTGCGTGACTACGAAAACAAAGTCATGGAGGTAGTACTTATTTTATATTTGCCTTCTAATCTCTAGCAAAAATCAAAATTTGTTTGCACATCAATTGTGCAGGTAATTTATATACTCCACAGCATGTTTTTTCTGTTTGATTCATTTTGTAATCTTAAAATGCATATCTTTAGCTTCTAGCCAGTTGTTGAAAAATTGGCGAGCTTTTTGTGATCATTCATGTCAATTTAACACAAAGCTAGCTCTGTACGATTTAATTATATCTAGATAATGTACATTCTTGTTAAGCATAGTCACTGAAGCTCTCTCTTTCATCGGAAAAATTGAAACGAAATCTCGAGGAAACTGAAAATTTGACATTTGATGCTCAGTAAAGTATAATATGTACCCTTTTGTTTTTCAATTAATAATAACTACCTTCAGAATGTTATTGCAGAACCTGTCATCATAGTACAAGTCTTTGATACTTGGGGAAACAAAGTAAAGGCAAATCTGTAATGAAAGCATGTCCACTTTAGCTGTTACTTTTTGTGATTACTGATAATTCTCAACATGAAATTTTACAGCATCCTTTAAATTGCATACTGTTATCACATACTAGAAGAATCAAGCCTAACATGCCGCTCCTCATATGCTAATCTAACCTCAAATGTAATGTGTTTTGCTTGCTTCTTGTTATGCTTTCCTCTGATGTGCAAATGGGCCGTATTTTGACATTGCAGAAGCGGATAGAAGGCTTAACAGAGGCTGAGTTAGCAGTGTTGCTTGAGCAAGTTGAGGAAGAGAAGAGACGTATAGCAAGTGGTGAGCAGATTAATTGAAAAACAGTTGCCTGATCATTTGAGCCGAACTTGATTAAACCGAATGTACATTAAAATTCTGGTGTTTACTAATATATGAGATGGAGATAGATTGTTACCGTATGATTTCCTCACTGCAAACAGCATCTGTTTCTGTATGTAACCGTGTACTTTATACCCATAGTTGAACATTATGATTATGAATATGAATCCAAAGAGAGTAATAGAATGTTAAAAGAGGCATAGTGTAATACCCCATATCTGATCCGATGAACAGATTGGATATCGAATACTACAAACTATTTTATGCACCATAATTATGTGAGCTATAAAATTTATTTTCTACTAGGATTACTTCAAATTGTTACTGTTCATTCCTTAAAAACATCCTTCTGCTTGGTTTTGTATATCCCTCATTTCCTTTTGTCTCACTTCTGTCTTGATTTGGATCGAACTTCTGCATTCTTTCAATTACTCCTTTATTCAAGTAACCTTTATCTAAATAATCAGTAACTTCCGCATTCAAGGCAATTTCCAATCAATCTTTATCAAATGTCGCTATGCTTATCGCTATATATTTCTCAAGCGGATAGGATGCGTCAACAGGTGTACTACTAACCATAATTGTTAGCATGTTGCCTCTCTACCTTTAAGATTAATGTTGTCTCTTAAGAATTTCTAATCCCAACGTCAAGTCAAGCTAGAATTTAACAACACTTTCCTTTTTAATTCTACTTAAGCCGGGTTTCAACTTTATACTACACTTGACCAAAAGTAGATCTGTTTCGGAGGCATATCACTTCTTCAGTAATAATTGGCATGTACACTATCTTGTCACTTACCTTCCTTAATCCTTCCTCAAGCCTTATTAATTCCAATTCATTACCTTCCTTAAACATGTCTATTCTCACTTCCCTTTTTAGCTCTCCTTGCAAGTCGGGTTCCAACTTTGTACTACACTGTTTCGAAGCCATTTCACTTTTTCAGTAATAATTGGCATGTACACTGTCCTGTCACTGACTTTCCTTATTCTTTACTTAACTCTCATTAATTCCAATTCATTACCATCCTTACATAAACATATCTATTCTCACTTCAATGCACTCACTGTATATTTTGTCAGTTCCTTTTCAATCGGAGCATATGCACGAACGGTTAAATGATGCAGATCATGGTTATTAAAATCGGACCGGATCGGCCGGTTGAACCGTGAATCGGTTACCTAACCGGTTGGTTCAACTGTAAAAAATCAAAGTGAAAAAAACCAGCCAGAACCGGATTGAACCGGCCAAAACCGGCCTAATTTAAAATAATTAATAAAATAAGTATTTTTTTCATAAAAATAAAAAATAAATAATCTAATAAATTTTATTTAACAAATAATTGATATTTTTACTATTTAATCACATTTTAAGTTAATGAAAACAATATAATGGTTTAATAATTTAATAAAATACAATAGAATAAAAATTGAATAAATTATTAAAATTGGTGAATCTAAAGATAATTTTGTATCTTTTTTTAATTTCACCTATAATTATTGAATTATTTAATTTTTAAATTAAAACTCATAAAATAAAATATTTCAATTGAAAAATATCTAATCAAGTAATAATTTTAAAAATGATAAAAAGTGAAAAAATATTATTATTAGTATATTTGAGATATATATAAAATGTTTTAATTGATTTTTTTTTTGTTTGAGTAGTAGTATTTATAAAAATTATACTAATTAATAATATTTTAAAAAATAGAAAAAAAATTGGTCGAACCAAGAACACTCAGTTTTGCCGGTTGTTTATCCGGTCCGATTTTAATAACATTGATGCAGATGCAATGAATGTAAGATACTTCATATGTTCAGTAATGCAAATGCATATCTCATAGGGTTAATACAATATCTATATATTTTAATGCAGTTGTACTTTATAGAGTTTAGGGGTGAGCATGGTCGGTTAACCGGTCCATAAGCCCCAGTCCATTAATATCGGTTTTTCGAAATTTCAGTCCATTAATCAGTCCATTGTCATCGGTTAACCAGTCCATCGGTTTCGGTTTTTCGGATCGGTTATCCAATATTTTTCTTTTAAATTTATTAAAAATATATTTAAATTAAAAAACCGTGCTCGCTGAATCTAACAACTCAAAACAGCTAAAACATAAAGTTTAAATAACTGATATATTTAAAATTAGAAAATAGTAAAATAAATTGCTAATATTTTTTTTTATAAAATTAAATTTTTTTAATAATTTTAAAAATTGTGTGTTAAAGTTGAAATAACTGTTTAAAGAAAGATGGAGGGAGTAAAGTTTAAATTTAATAAGGAACTTCAAAGCTAGAAAATCTAAGTGAGCAAATTTTGAATCTTTGTGATTTTTTTTATATATAATTACTGAAATTATTATGCTGGAATCCAATCAATTCATTATAAGTTTATAAGTAAAATTTTTCTACCGTTAATTTTTGTTATTTATAATATTTGAATATAAAATTTTATTTTAAAAAATAAATATTCAACTACTTAAACAGTAATATTTGTGGTTTAATTACATAATTTTTTTTTGTAAAACTTTAATTTCTCATAATAAGATAATCCATTACCTTATGAAGCTATGGCAATGATTAATTGAGATAATTTGTACTTTTTCTATTTCGCTTTATATGATTATTTTGAGCAAAATTTACTGATATTTTTAAATTTTCAATATAATTTATTTTTTTTTCAATAGAAATTAATTTATTTAGAAACAATTAAATATAAGTTTATACACTAAATCACTCAATTTCATCATAAATTTAATTTTAATAAATAATTCTTTTATTCTAGTAAAAATAATAAAAATTACACATAAAATGGAATGGAGTGAGTAATTTTTTTTTTTAATTCCGTTCAAAGTAATAATTTTCAACTTTTAAAGGTTATTAATTATATATATTTTTACTTTATTTTTATATATACACAAAAAAGGTAATTAATAAAGTGAAAAAAAATATATAATTACAAAAAATTAATATAAAAATATTTTAATAAATTAAAATAAATATTTTATAAAATTGATATTAATTAATAATTGTCTTATTCATTTCTAATTTCAAATTTAAAAAAAAAAAATTGAAAGAGGTTGCTGACATATAATTATGGGGTCCCAGAAGCTCAAATAAAGTGTGAATTAGTGAGGAGAACAAATAAGGAATGATTTGTCAACATCAAATATTGGGACAAAGATGTTTTTGGTGTGTTTGAGAAAATTATTTCTGGTTTTGGTGTGAATTTTGAAGTAATTATGGGAGTAGTGTTTTGTCAGAAACCGCAGGTGGGACCTGCGGTTTCTGATATTTTATTTAATTTTTTTTTTTTATAAATTGGAGCTGCCGGAGAGGCAGCCCAAGGCTGGGCTGCCTCTCCGGCAGCTCCTTAAAAGGCAAAAGGCAAAACTTTGCCTTTTGCCTTTGCCTTTCATTAAATAATTTATTTTTTTTTTTAGGGTAGTATAGCTGCAGTCCTGCAGCTAAAACGCTGCAGGTCTGCAGCCTTAATTTTTTTAATAAAATATTATTTTATTTTTTAAAAAATAAATAATAATAATTAACAAATAATAAATAATAATTATTTTTATAAATTTTAAATTTAATAATTAATATAATTATGAAAATTTTATTTTTTGACAAGTCAAATTAATAAAAAATTATTATATATATAATTTAATTTACAGGTGTTATATTTTTAACGTGTTATTATAATTAATTTGTAAATATATTTATTTATTATACAACAAATATATTTATTAATTTGTAAATAAATATTATTGCAGCTAGATTTCCGGTTACTTGCAGTGTCAATACTATTCAATATCCATGGAGATAAAAAATTTTCGGGTACAATGATTGTTCGTCTTGAAAATTATAGCACCCATTATATTGATTTCAAGTCAAAATGATTGTTAATAAAATTTAAATATATTCATTAGTTATTAAAAATAATAATCAAGTAAGGAACGGAAATTCCGACCTTATACTATTTTTTACCGAAATTTTGCTTTTTTTCTCCTAAAAAGCAAGTATAGGATGCGAGTATTTGTTTCGCGGAAAAAGTTAGGGCTCTATTGTACTGAAAAATATCAATCGCCGGAATAATAAAAATAGAAAGAAGAAGAACATAGATCAGAGAGTAGGGAGAGGGACAGACTCCTGCTGTGAAACGTGAAGACTCAAGGAAGCGAAAAAAGTATTATACATATAAATTATGAAAATTTTATTTTATGATAAATCAAATTAATAAAAAATTATTATATGTATAAATTAATTTACAGGTATTACATTTTTAATGTGTTATTATAATTAATTTGCAAATATATTTATTTATTATATAATAAATATATTTATTAATTTGTAAATTAATTTATATAATTTTTTTCGCTTTATTAGTTTTCATGTTTGAATAGCAAAAATAGAAAAAATTGATAAT
Organism: Excoecaria cochinchinensis; assembly: GCA_947683425.1. NCBI lineage: Eukaryota > Viridiplantae > Streptophyta > Magnoliopsida > Malpighiales > Euphorbiaceae > Excoecaria > Excoecaria cochinchinensis. The sequence continues at coordinate 50,344,131 of CANTUQ010000004.1, forward strand.
GTGATTGAATTAATGGGTGCTATAATTTTCAAGACGAACAATCACTGTGCCCAAAAATTTTTTATCTCCGTGGATATTGAATAGTATTGACACTGTAAGTAACCGGAAATCTAGCTGCACTAATATTTATTTACAAATTAATAAATATATTTATTGTATAATAAATAAATATATTTACAAATTAATTATAATAACACGTTAAAAACATAACACCTGTAAATTAAATAATATATATAATAATTTTTTATTAATTTGATTTGTCAAAAAATAAAATTTTCATAATTATATTAATTATTAAATTTAAAAATTATAAAAATAATTATTATTTATTATTTGTTAATTATTATTATTTATTTTTTAAAAAATAAAATAATATTTTATTAAAAAAATTGAGGCTGCAGACCTGCAGCTATACTACCCTAAAAAAAAAATAAATTATTTAATGAAAGGCAAAGGCAAAAGGCAAAGTTTTGCCTTTTGCCTTTTGAGGAGCTGCCGGGGAGGCAGCCTTGGGCTGCCTCTCCGGCAGCTCCAATTTATAAAAAAAAAAAATTAAATAAAATATCAGAAACCGCAGGTGGGACCTGCGGTTTCTAACAAAACACCAATCCCGGAATTTCTTCAAAATTCACACCAAAACCAGAAATAATTTTCTTAAACACACCAAAAACATCTTTGTCCCTCAAATATTCATATTCTATATAACAAATAAATTCATTATATATTGTTATGAGGTTTTCATCATTCTTGTAAGTCTCAACCAATTAACTCTAAATTAAACATACACCAACCTTTGAGATACTCTTTCTTTCTTTCTTTCTACCAAACAATCCAAGCCATTCATTTCATTGTCTTTTTTTAAGAAAAAAACAAACTAGTTTATCAATGATAAATGTATTTTTACTTGAAAAATTATTTTTTCTGAATTTGTGCGATCAGAAGGAAGCAATTAAAATTATCATTTATTTTAATTTTTGATTCTTTTTTCATTCAGAAAATATCCATTTTGAAAGGAATTTGGAGAACTGCTTATGAACTTTGCAAAGTGCATTTTTATTAAATTTATTTATTTCAACTATATATCCATTTTCAACCTTTTTTTTGATACAAGGAAATAGCATATAGCTCTAACTATTAATGTTAAAATAGAAAAATCGAATTCCAAACTTTCTTACATATTTTATTGGATACTGACTCTAACTAAATTTTGATATATATATATATATATATATATATATATATATATACTATGAAATAGAAGTTTATCTACTTTTAATTATTTGGGAAGAGAACTAACTCTTTTACACTCACATGGATAGGCCATGGGCCATGGCATAACATCCTTGGCTTTGGGTCCTCACAAATTATGTCCCCAATTATCATTTTCAAATAATTCATTAAAAAAAAAAAAAAACTCATGGCTAATATCTGCTCACTAACTAAACCTAGAACAATAAGGAATCATTTTCTAAAAATAAAAGAAAATTGAGCTCTAATTTTCTTTTTTGAAAAAAAAAAAAAAAATCAGAGCCCTAACCCTTTTTTTTTACATCTCTTAGAAGCAATATAAAATTCAAACTATAATCCATTAAAAATATAATCAAATTTCCAATGGTTTGTAGTTTCCTATTAAAATGAATGGATATTCATGTAAAAGTAATACCATCAATTCATGTGAAATATATAATAAAGGAACAATCTTTTATTGCTAAAATAAATCACAAATACAAGTGAGAATTAGCTCAATCCAAAGTAAGATTTTACATCAATTAAATCCCATCTTATTGCCCTAATTCTCTAAATAACAAATGGCACAATAGTTATACAAAATGCACAAATATCACACAATGAAATTAAGAATTCCCCAAATCAAATCCTAAGCTCACTATTTACCCATTTCATTCCCTTTCTCATCTTCAATTCTCTCCCATTAATATATGATTCTAGAAAGAGAAAGAGAAATGGGTAGTGAGAGAAATGAGGAAAAAAAAAAAAAAAGAAGAAAAACTCTACATAAATATATAATTAGTTCAAAGAAAGAACCCAAAAGCAATAGCAGCCAAAGATGCACAGAATGTGGGAATAAATACATTAGCATCAGAGGTAGGGGCTGGTGCTGGTGCATCTGCTGCTGCTGCCATTTCTATAGCAGAGAACAAAACCACCATCAACACAACAAACATATTCATCTTCATTGCCTCCATTTCTCTAATAATTTTTAAGAAATTTTCTTCTTTGAAGAGATAATTTGACTCTAAATTCCCTCTTTTGAAATGGGTCCTCTTCAAAATTTGATTTTGAAAAGAGGAATTGCAGAGAAAGAAGAGACAGGAGAGTGTGCGGGCTATGTGGAAAGTGGGCATATCTATATATATTATATATTCAGCAGAGAGAGAAAGTGAACTTTGGGTTAAATACAGGGTGGCAATGAAACTAGTTGCCATACAGCTGGAACTGTGGGCTTTGTAGGGCCCAATCTTTTGCTGTCTCTCTCACCTGCTGTTTTGGAGTTTTATTCTCTGGCTTACAATTGTAGTTTGTGATTGAAAACTGGAATTTTTTGTAATTTTGTGAATGATTTGTTTCCAATTTCCAATTAGTTTTGTTTAGGAAGAATGAGTTGTTTTGTTTCTTTTAAACTAAATAATTTTCAAATGGTTGGCTGTGAATTGTTTATGCTCAACTAACATGTGCTTGTGTGGGATTAATCATTGCCATAGCTTCATAAGATAATGGATTATCTTATTATGAGAAATTAAAGTTTTACAAAAAAATTATGTAATTAAACCACAAATGTTACTGTTTAAATAGCTGAATATTTATTTTTTAAAATAAAATTTTATATTCAAATATTATAAATAACAAAAATTAACGCTAGAAAAAATTTACTTATAATGAATTGATTGAATTCGAGCGTAATAATTTCAGTAATTATATATAAAAAAAAAAGAAATCACAAAGATTCAAAATTTGCTCATTTAGATTTTCTAACTTTGAAGTTCCTTATTAAGTTTAAACTTTACTCCCTCCATCTTTCTTTAAACAGTTATTTCAACTTTAACACAAAAAATTTTAAAATTATTAAAAAAAATTAATTTTATAAAATAAATATTAGCAACTTATTTTACTATTTTTTAATTTTAAATATATCATTTAATTTTTACATGATCAAAACTAAATTTATTATTCTATTAAATATAGTATTGCATAATAAATATAAACATATGTATAAATTTTTACTTAAACTTCTAAAAGAACATTTAAAGTATGATAAAGTAAAATAGAAAAAATGATTATTTAAAGTAGAACGGATGGAGTAATGTAATTATTAGATATATAAATAGGTAATCCATTAACTCTACAAAGTACAACAGCATTAAAGTATATAGATATTGTATTAACCCTATATAAAGGGTCAAAGAGAACGAATTTTCAATTAAGATACTAAAGTATGATAAAATTAGAATTAAGAGTCTAATTAAAAAAAAATTCAGTTGATTTTTTTTGTTACATTATTAGAATAAACGCTTGACCTTTTGCATTATAAGCAGATGTGGGCATGGGCTAGGCTTTTGCTGGACTTGGGCTAAATTTTGACAGGAATATTTTTAGTGTAAAAACCCGGCCCATTGCTTCATGATTTTACATTTTCATAATAATTAGTTTCTTTTTTTTTTTCAAAGCAAGCTTCGGATGAAGGAAATAGTAAATAAATTAAACTTAATAGGATGGAATATTTCAGAATAGCTTAAAACATGTTTTTAAATCTCTAAGTTACATCATCCAATTGTATTGTATAGAATTAATAGAGAACATTAAAAGCCTTGAGTGTAACATTCATTTGAATATGGTAGGAATTAACACAATTTTCAAAATCATCTTCCCATGTCATGAACCATGACGCCAATAAAAGAGTTCACCTAAAATCCTCGTGGATCTGTAACACGCTAATTCAAAGGCTAATATCATTAGGAATTAGTACAATGTTCAAAATTATCGATCAAATCATTAAGGACATCACTAATGAAACAGTCACCTAAAATTTTCATCAATATGCATCGCTCTAATTCAAGGGTTTAGAACAATTTTCAAAATCATCTTCTCAAATCATGAAACATGCCACCAATGAGAGAGTTTAAAGGCTAATATCATTAGAAATTTGCACCATTTTCAAAATCATCTTCTTAAATCATAAAGCATGCCACCCATGAGAGAGTTCACCTAAGGTCCTTGTGGATCTATGTCATGCTAACTTAAGGATTAATATCATTAGAAATTAGCACAACTTTCAAAATCATTCTCTCAAATCACGAAACATCCCACCAATGAAAAAGTTCACCTAAATTTCTCGTGGATCCAAGTACTAGTATGAGACCTGTGATTTAAGGGATAGACTTTATATTTGGCTAATATCATCAAGTACTAGTATGATACCTGTGGTTTAAGGGATAGACTTTATGTTTTAGCTGTTTTGAGTTGTTAGATTCAGCGAGCACGGTTTGCTGTGAGGAAGACTTTGGCGGAGACCCAACAAATGGAAACTGCAACCATCTTTTTGAAACAATAAATGCCCACTTCTCAGTCCTTCGATAAAACATCTAAAACTTAATATTTATGAAGAATCTTGTATAGAATCTACCACCAAAATTAATAAGAGAATCACAATGTTAATTCTGAAACAATAGGTGTAGTTCTCAATTGAAATATTTCACCATCTGAATCTCTTTCTGCTTGAATCCACACTTCTCATAAAATGCTTTATTCTCAATGCTGCAATCGAGAATCACCTTATAGCACCCCATAGAACAAGCATGATCAGTCAGGAATGTAATTATTTTCTTCCCCAACTGTTGCCCACGAGCAGTGGAGTCAACCACAACATCTTCTATGTGCCCAGCTTTGCCGCAATTTCTAATGAACTTCTTCTCGATGAACAAACTCCCAGTAGCGATTATCTTCCCAGATTGGTCATCTTCAATAACACAAATTAAATGGTTATCACCATAAGAGTTGATCTCTTGAAAACGTTCTTCGAATTCCTTGTCTAGTACAGAATCACAAACAGTTAATTGTTGCAACAGCTCTAAAAAACCTTTACTTTTATCTGATATCTCCAACTTCCGGACATGAAGCTTCTGATCACTTCTTAATGAGTTACTGCTCTGCATCTTTTACAACTGAGGCCTTAATTCTTAATGCAAGGAACAGTAATGAATCTGTTTATATGGAAGTAATAACAAATTTTAGCAACAACCCGATAGACCAATAGACCATGCTGCTTGAAGAAATTAAATTCCACAAATCATTTTCAAGTTTTAGCTTCTAAAGAAATGAAAACACGAAACAAACACGTTTCATTGCCTAAAGTGTTAAACTGAGGCCCCAATTCTCAATGCAGGGGACAGTATCGAATCTGTTAATATAAAAGTACTAATGTGTTTTAATTTTTTTCTTGTTAGACTTTCTTGAAGAGCTTTTGTACACAAAGTGCGGAGAGATTTTGCTGTTTATGGTAAAGGAAAATAAAAATTTTGTTTATTTTTGAAGCTAAATGTCTTTTATTTTTCTCAAGGAAATAGGGAATTTCAATTTTTACATATTGCTGTTTTTTTTTGGAACTTTCTATAAACATTTTCATCCAGTTTTAGTACCTGTGATTGTTCTGTCATATGATTACATGCTGCTGGTAGTTGCCAAATGACTTTGGCTTAGGTTGAGTTGCATATTTGAGCAGAAAAACTCGCACGCACACGCGCGCGCACACAAACACACCAGAAGATTAATACTTAGAGCATGTGCTCCTCTCAGAGTTATATGCTATTTCCTTGTATCAAAAAAAGGTTGAAAATGGATATATAGTAAAAAATAAATAAATTTAATAGAAATGCACTTTGCAAAGTTCATAAGCAGTTCTCCAAATTCCCTTCAAAATGGATATTTTCTAAAGGAAAAAAGAATCCAAAATTAAAATAAATGATAATTTTAATTGCTTCCTTCTGATCCCACAAATTCAGAAAAAATAATTTTTCAAATAAAAATACATTTATCATTGATAAACTAGTTTGTTTTTTTCTTAAAAAAAGACAATGAAATGAATGGCTTGGATTGTTTGGTAGAAAGAAAGAAAGAAAGAAAGAGTATCTCAAAGGTTGGTGTATGTTTAATTTAGAGTTAATTGGTTGAGACTTACAAGAATGATGAAAACCACATAACAATATATTATGAATTTATTTGATATATAGAATATGAATATTTGATGTTGACAAATCATTCCTTATTTGTGTCACCACTAATTCACACTTAGTCGTTATTTGAGCTTCTGGGATCCCCATCCCCAATAGGGAACAACATGGGGGCGGGGATCCCCATCCCCGATGGGGAATTCCCCGACCCGAATTAAAAAAAAATCCATACAATTCAATAAAAAAATTACTTACAATTCAAATACAAAAATTCATACAATTCAAATACAAATATTCATAAACATCCCATACAATTAGTTAGCATTTTTCATGAGTTAGCTGTTTTCATCAAATAATAAAATTTGAAAATTCAATAAACTGTCAAACATATGCAACTGACTAAATAAAAAGTTGAATAATAAAATTCAAAAATGTGCCCAAACAGAACCTCTGTCTAAGCATACGTTAGTCACAATTAGCTTAACATTACATTACATGATCACAGTTGTATCAGAGCACAAGATTGTCATAGCAATAATGCGGAATGCTCCTATAAAATTTGTATCAGAGCACAAGATTCTCATACTCAACTTTCATAAATAAATCATAAATTAATGGAATACCAATTTACCTCTACAATCCCTAACACTATTTTTTTCCCGCTGTTAAAGATTCCCCAACCATATATATATATATAATTTTTTTATTTTTTCCATTCATTTATTTCTTAACATAATAAGGATTTAATTCAAGAAGATCAAATTATCAGAATTTAAACTACTAATGAACTATTATCATAACCAAGACATTGAATTTAGAATTCTGAAATAAACAAGATATTTAATTTAGAATTTAGGTTCAGTGCTCACCAAAACTACAAGATCTTGAATTTAGATTCCAGTTAGGAGGAGGAGTGCGGCGTGGAGTGAGGGAGAGAGGAGGAGATTATTCTCGGGTAGGAGGAGGAGATGCTTGCGTGCAGCGTGGAGTGGCGGAGGAGAAGCAGAAGAGCAGATGAGCAGATGGCGGAGGAGGAGATTCTTCTCGGGTAGGAGGAGCAGATGAGCAGTAGGTGGCGGAGGAGAACAGAACAGGCGAAGTGAGGGATAGGAGCGGCTGTGGGAGTGGGACTGGGTTGGATGAGTTTAGGGGAAGAAGGGAAAAATGAAAATGTATATATATATATATATATATATATATATATATATATATATATATATATATATATATATAGAGCAGTATTATTAGTTTGCATTATTAGTTTACTTTATTAATGCGCGGTAATCTATTAAAGTGTGATGTGACAGCACACTAGCTTTTGATATATATAATAAAATCAGAAATTTATTCGGGTTGGGATCCCCGCGGGGCGGGGAGCCTTTTTCCTCTATCCCCGTCCCGACGGGAGAAAAATCAAGAATTTCCCGCCCCGTTCGGATCGGGTCCCCGACAGGAACGGGGAATCCCTGCCCTGTGAACGTTCCTTATATGTCGGCAACCTCTTTCAATTTTTTTTTTAAAATTTGAAATTAGAAATGAATAAAATAATTATTAATTAATATCAATTTTATAAAATATTTATTTTAATTTATTAAAATATTTTTATATTAATTTTCTATAATTATACATTTTTTTCACTTTATTAATTACCTTTTTTTGTGTATATATAAAAATAAAGTAAAAATATATATAATTAATACACTTTAAAAGTTGAAAATTATTACTTCGAACAGAATTAAAAAAAAAAATCTTACTCCATTCCATTGTATTTGTAACTTTTATTATTTTTACTACAATAAAAGAATTATTTATTAAAATTAAATTTATAATGAAATTGAGTAATTTAGTGTATAAACTTATATTTAATTATTTCAAAATAAATTAATTTTTATTAAAAAAATATTAAATTGTATTAAAAATTTAAAAGTATAGAATAAAGAAAAAAAAAAAAAAAAGTACAAGTTATCTCAATTAATGGAACAAAGTGAATTCTTGAATAGTCATTATTTACCAATTACCTTTGTTCGCCCAACCCAATATATGAAATGCCTCGTTCCAATTTAGCAGCTCTGTTCTGTAAACTTATATATATGGAAGACTACTGATAGATGGTGCTTAGTTCTTGACCTAATCTAAAGGCTTGGGAATCATGCGTCCAAAGATCGAACTTTTAATTATTTCCATGATTTGGAATGTATGGACTGTGGAATATCATCTTATTTAGACCTTTATAAACTTGTTATACCTTCCAATGAGAACCAATATTATGTTGATACACTAGATTTGAGATATATACCAGTGTATTGATTTACTCTTTTTCTCGGCCAAGAAAAAAATACATATACAGAAATGATGAAATTCATTAAGGATATTAAAATCAATTAAACAGAAAAATGTAACAGAAAAAGAAGACAATTTAACAACTGGCCAACTCCCACAGACAATGAAAAAATCACTAACTGAAAAATAAAAATAACAAAATCTCTCCCAAAATCCATCAGCAGAAGAATGAGAATACAACACTGTACCAGTAACTACAAAAATCTCTTCTATATGGGCTGATGTCTCCCATTAACATAGTCTACTACTCATGATGATTGCTGTAACCAATTACCCTATTCATTTACATTTTTGGCATCTTCTTTACCGACTGTTTTTGTTAGATCTAACTATTTCTTCCCAGACTCTTTCATTTCTTACTGGGAATTCAAACTAGGCTACTATAAATATACAAATTACATGTTATTGTACAACAGAGCATTAAGACAGACCTGGGAATATTGGAGCACAGCGCTCCGGGTAGCAATTTTGCCTATAAATAATCATCCAAGCAGAAAAGTGGGAAATTCGTGTCTTACATCTGCGATTTATCAGGTTGGGAAGAAAGCCCCTTATCAGCAAAATGGAGCAGCCTTCTTAACCTTAAAACCATGTCGCAGTGAAATGGCAATGCAGTTCGTCGATCCAAGTATGCTGGACTCACGGTCATCCATGACAAGGCATGAAGCTCGGCTGCTATAGACTCGAGAATCAAGTGGATCTCAATTTCAAAGTCTCTAACTTCCGAGCTTAAACTTCTTCCTCCTTGCTTCATGATCCCTCTGGAGAGTTTTTCTTGGTTAAAGTTATTGCCCCCATAATAATCAATGAGAGACACAGAAATAACTGAAGGCCATTCATCCTTTAAGTTGCTCTTAGAGTCTTTCCTCATTGAAGGCACAGCTTTGGAAACTACAAAGCCAGTTGAGAGGGGAATTGCCGAACCCTTGCTATGGAGGAGGTGTGCAAGTGGTGGTGATTCAGCAGTGAGACATGTTGGAAGCTGAAGAGGTGTTGGAGGGAGGAAGCGCATGCTAGGTGATGGAATTAGAATGTATGATGCCGCTGTAGACCCAAGCGACTTCACGGGAGTAAAACCCTCCAAATAGCTGGAAGCACCAATGCCATTACCACCCTGACCTCCTCCTGTCCAACATTTCCAGTTGATTAAGTAGCAGTTTGAAAGTTCAACATCAATCAATGGAAAAATAAAAATGCTCGACAAAGCTGATCTATAGGCAAGCTCTTATTTCCCGATTATTCAACAAACATATACCAACCGCAAGATTGCATGCGGTGAATAACTGAACACAGTTGTATTAGTGAAAAAAAATCAATAAATGGTAAACACCTGAAACGGTAATTATTATGCATCATTTTATTATTACAAGCAGCGGTAAATCAAGTCCCATGATAGAGTTCTGTCATGGATGCAGTAGTGCCAGAGATGGAAAGGAAGTTGCACCAGAGATGGAAAGAAAGACCAATAGCATTAAAAATTTTATTTTTGTTGGTAATCGTAATGAGAAGGTCTTATTAAGCAAGTATTTTTGTTATAGTACGAGTGATTATTTTAGTCCTTAGACTTAACTTTCCTATTTTGCAAGAATAATTTCCTAATTAATATCTATTTAAGAGAATGGTTGTGAGAAATTAAAACCAAGAAGAAATTCTATTGAAAAAAAAAAGGTGATTCAGACTCTCTACCTATAGCTGAGGATTCTTAAGATGTTTAAGGCTCTCTCTACCTAACAGCCTAACATTTGGAGCTTCCTTTGATGAGTTCCATCTATCATGTTCTCTGCGAGGCAGGAAATGCAATAAAGGAAAAAGCTCACTCAAAGAAACTGATTTTCTAGGACCTCGCTTGGTGACATGATCCATAACCCGGGCACAGAAAATGCTAGCTGATAGACAATAGACAAGGAGTTCAAGATGACAAGAATAACACACTTTCCTTCCCTCCACCCTCACTTCATTAGTGCATTCCAAGATCATGGCTAGCAATGCAAGTTGACCCTTGAACTGACCAGTCATAGACATAATGCAGGTCAAAGTTCAAAACAAACGTCAACACGAATAACATGTAATAAAGCTTCTAATGTAAGTTTGACAATCTGCAGGCATTGCAACTTGGCCAAAGGAAGTCCAAGAATGCAATTCAGAAAAAGTAAATATATAAACAGATAAACAAAGAAGATGATAGAAGAGAAGAATCCTTGGGAGCAATGAACTAAGAAATTCTTAGGAGGTCACTCGAGCTGAAGATATAAGCAAAAGATCGATAAAGACTATATTCGCATTCCAAATGGAATAACAATCTATAATAAATGCTTAAATTATATCCAAAATAAGTTCATAAACAACAGACATGACGATCCAGATAAAGGGGATATATTTAGCTTACCAGGAGATGGTGAATCTGCTTGAAAAACCAGATTCAAAGAATGGTCAATTGAAATTGTAACAAAACCGATGCTTTGCACCCACTGAAGCATTCCCCTCGAGTTGTCACCAACCGTGTGTGCACTCATTAGCTGTTTTCTCCCAGAAGGTTGCCCTAAACCGCCCTTTATAAACCCAGAACCTTTCGAGTGGGGGCTGAACAGTGGGCTAGGTGAAGAAGGAAGGGCTCTCTCTTGCATTAAACTCATCTCCTGTTGCTGCAAGGTGGCCCCATTACTGCTTGCAGGCATCCCATCAGGCATAGATCTTCGTAGTTGCAGTGGCCATTTCTTGACCTCAGAGCCCCCAACTGAATAAATAGCTTTCTGCCATTCTGTTATCACATTGTAGGACATGTATTAGAAAAGGAGAAGACAAAAAAGAGTGAATCAGAAAATTACTTCTATTGACAGGCTAAGCTTGTATTAGTTAACTAGTGGACAAATTTCCATGGCACATTTGGAATCTAAGAGCAGGTTATAAAACCATATGAGGAACTTACAGCAATTTCTTGATTTTATCCAATTGGATTAAAATTAAAGAGACATATTATTTAACTTGGGGAAACCTTATAGAGAAAAAGTTTATTCATTTTGTAACAATGTAGAATTCAAGCAGCCAATACAGATGGTTAAAGCAAAGCTTTGACATGATAATGAAATTGACAGCAGCTAACTAGAATGCAAGAAGACATACCTAGATACTCGAGCTCAAAGAAACTTCCAATCCGTGCAATCACAAAATCTCTAGGCTTTACAGCTCCTATATCAGGAGAGGAACAAGACTGCAGTATCTGACAACCTTGCTGCAGAACTTGCATAAAAAGGCATTGCAATCCCTTTGTATCCTGTCGACTGCTGATTCCACCAAAGGGGAATATGTGGCTGTCAAGCAATTCTCCCCTTGCATCTGTCCATATGCAAACTAACCAGCGCCAATCCTCTGTCCAACCATAGCAACAATGTAGGCTTGGAAGTGTCTTTTGATAACTACCATCTGGCTCCAATCCATCAAGTTGAGAGCTTGGTCCAGTATCTGCACTCAATGCTGAACTGGCGCTTTGCATGAAGCCTACACTATTATCATCAGATAACTTTGAAGAATCAGCAGTTAAATTACCAAAAACTGCAGGTGCAGCTGCCTGTTCCAAAGAACCAGGTTCTGAGAGTATAAAAAGTGGCTCAAACATGTAGCGAATCTCATCCTGAAGAAAAAGATCTCCATTCCTGTTTGGATCACAGCTCAATCCTCCAGTCCTTGCTGTTTGCCAGGTGTTATCCCAAGCACCAGGTCTCAAGCCAGCATCAATTTCACCCTCTCTTGGAAGTGAAGGTCCTCCCAGTCGAGGACCAACACAATCTTTCCACATTGCTGGAATAGAAGGCATCTGTGGCATGACTGAATGAGATCTGCTAGACAATGTTGACGACTGAATGTCATTTGAGGATCCTTTTGAAATTCGCCGAGCCTTGTTATACACAGTGAATGCAGTTTCTTTAAGGAGGACAAGCTCATTAAGAGCAGGACTTGCCACCCTAAAAATGGCATCAACTGTCACAATTTGCAACACCAATTTTGGAACATTGAACCCTGAGAGTACTAGAACATTTGATGGCGATGCTTCATCCACAACTGCAGAGCAACTTAATGCCTTGCCAACCTGACTCGTCAAAATTGGCCTCCTCTCTCTATCTGATGAAAGAAATGTCGATCCCACAGAAACAGAAGATTCAACAACAGTTTGCAGAACTGCCGTAGGTTCAGGAAAGGGGCACACCACGTAGATAACCTGGGAAAAGAAACCAATAGTGCTTAGGTAACTTGAATCAGATTTTCTACAATAATAGATTGAAAGCTGCCATATGCTTGACACAAAATGCTTCACTTGTCTCACATGTGAACTGATAAACATAAATATATATTCCATTAGCATCATGTTTGCCGGATTTAGGTAGCAGAACCTGGTTCAACTTCAAGAGTGCAACAATTTTTAAATTTAAATGATAATTTAAGGTGAAAATTCTAATGGTATTTAGTTTAATAAATAAATTATCATAAAAGAAATATAGCTAATTTCACATATCACCAGATTTGACAAGTATTGGTTCTTGACAAAGGATTTCACCATCCTCATGATATAAAAATTGAACTAAATCAGCAGCTTCTGGCCAAAGTTACAATTATATATAATTCCTTAGTCCGTAAGGAAATACTTTTATCTTACTGAAGAATCCCTAGAATTCAATTGAAAAAAAAAACTACATACTATCTTAGAGGTACCCGCATAGAGCAATGATGATAAAATCATTGCTCAACATGACAAGGAGTACAATATAATGAATCAATCAAGTGAACTGAAATGAGTTGAGATGAATTAGTTGAAAAATAAAAACTCTTGAGCTTGAAAAACATCTTAAAAAATAAACCTTCTAGATTTCCAGAAAAAACACATTAAAAAAATATATATATATATATTGCTATAGATTTACACCCATGAACTGCCTAAAAAACAAAAAAAATCAAAAGATACAAGCACCTTCCATCACTTTGTGGAGAATATTTGCTATTAAAGCAAGGAAAGAAGCCTAAAGCACTAATGCCAAGAAACAAGATCATAAGGGAAAAAACAATTTAATCTTAGTATACTTTAAGGTAATAAGAATTCGGAACTTACCATGCAAGGACCACTATTTCCTTCTTTTGGATTTGTTGATAAGCAAGGACCAATTTTCAATGCTTTAATGGCCTTGGAAAGTGACTTGAGATAGCTTGTCAAGTCCCAACCATTGGAGAGAGAAAGAAAATAATCACTTATTGAACCTACAAGAGATGTATTGCTGCTTTCTATCTTCATTGATTGAGGGCAGTCAAGCAGCACAAAACCAGAAGATGACAATTTTCCTGTGTCTATCTCCATTTGGTTTCCCAAAACTTGAGGTTGATGAGTTCCCAGCTTACACATCTCATAAACTGAAGGACAATAAACGATAATAAGACCCAAAAACATTTGAGGCATGATTTGTAGAGACGTGCATTAAAATAAACAAGTTGGACATGCACTAAACTAAACAAGTTGGAAGCTGCATAATTTTTATATAATAAACTAAAACTAGAAATGAGCAACCCTCTCCCAATAGCAAAGATCTAGTCCTTCAGACTCGTCAAAATTTTTAACAAATAAGTTCAATTCACTTCCCAAACAGACAGACCAAGATATGTATCAGCAAAGCTCATCTGCTGGCCATCATTAGCAGAACAAAAGATGAAATCATCTCATTTCCTCCAAGAGGAAACCGCATATGAATTCATCTCTAAAGGGAAAATAACATTTAAGATTGCTAGGTATATATCACTAAAATATTAAGGTTGGTTAGAGAAAAAATTTAGTCAATTCACACTTCAATCCAATAGTTCTAATTTTGTAAAATAATATCCTATTTGCTCCAATCAATAGCAGCTTCATCCAACACGTCTAAATTGAACAGTAAGTATAATATTTTTCCTGCTTATAAAAACAAAACTTCACTTTTGAACCCAGTTTCACCAATAAGCTTCTCAAGAACCGCAAAGAGATTTCTTCCTAGTCACCAAAAGGCTATCGAGGATTTCAAAATGCTTTCCCCACATACCAACAAGATCGAAGAAATGGGAAAGAGAAAAGAAATAGGAGGATTCGGACAAAAAAGAAAAAAGAAGAAAGAAAGAGAGAGAGAGAGAGAACAAGAAGCAGAGAGAAGGGTACCAAGCAACAAAACATCATTTCTTCAAATTCAATTTTGAATTGGAGGATAAAATTGCATATAATTTGAAGCAACATGGATAACATTGCCAAAATTAAGATGATCATTTGACATGCAAATTCACAAAGAGGTTTGGTTTCTTTGAATGTTCGGCAAAATATAAAACAAACTCACCAGTACCAAGTTGTTGGAAAAAATCGGCAGCAGCAGAAGTAAGAGGATCAATGTCTGGACATATAACACAATAAGTAATCTGCAACAATTAATGAACAGCAAGGTTGCAGTATCATTGACAATCAAAGATGCATTTGAAACTCTAATGACATATGAATCAGGAAGGTGGTATATCAATAAGTAATGTGCATGAATCTTACTGGTTTGGGTGAAGCATATGGTTCAAAAGGAGCCTTTTCCCAGAGTTGTAAAGAACCTGCTGACGTCTTCAGCCAATCATCCTGATACCTATTATTCATACATTTGAATTGCACATATCAATACAATAAATTACCAAATGAAAAGAAATTAAGGTAGAGGAATCATTCATTTTGTACTCTATCCCATTGACATATAATAATTTGTGTCTTTCCTTTGTGAACCACTTAGTATTAATAACCTCTGTGTGCTAAAGTCATGCTGAAATAAATATGTGACTCAGTTTATCAGGTGTGCAAGTCAAAAGATATCATCAGGACTATTACCCAACAAGTATTGCAGGAGAAGGAAGGACAAGAAGTGTTGGCTTTCGGGAGCACGATAGCTGCTCTGACTCCACTTCCTGGCTCAATCTCCTTTGGCCAGTTTCATCAACTTTAGCTCCGTCGGCTGCAGCAATGAAAACCTGTAAGGCATCCAAAATTTCCAGAACCCAGTTAAAAATAATGAGTATACCTTTCAAGCAAGAAGATGCACCAGCAGAAGACTGGGCTGGGCTCATTGGTTCTCCAACAGATACACATACAGTGCTAGAAGAATCTTTGCACTCGCTTAAAGTAGACTCAGCAAGAGATCCATCGAATGCAGCACCTCCTTCACCTGACTGACTGCGGCCTTTGCACCAATCTGTGACAGATAACGGACCATCCAAATTTCCAAAGGCAGACTTTAAAGCAGTTTTAATCTCAGACTGAAGGATGCTGATCACAGAGGAGGCACGAATCTGGACCGAGAAAATAATAGGAAAAAAAAATACATAAACAAGAACAAACAAACAAACAAAAATAAACTAGAAGTTCTGATAATTCTATGTGGAAGATTAGTGCATGTAGTGTCTAGCTGACATCATCCCAAAAGACTAACAAGTTTACAAGGAAGCAGCTTACTTCAGAAGATAGTGGATCTACCAACTGCACGCCAGCAATGTCCAATGAATGACATGAAGCCAAAGTCCCTCCACAGCCTGCATGGACCATGGAAGGTCCACAAGAAAATCCACGCCTCCAATGTTCTTGTAATGCAAGCCAACCATATGGACCATCACCACAATCTGAATCAAGAGCCATATCAACAAAAGAAGTGGCCTGCTGGACAAGTAATGCCATGCCATCAAGAAGCTCCTGCAGCGGTTGCCTCTGTTTATATGAAAGCATTCTTTCCTCATTTAATGAGTGATGGGGTAAAGATGGATTAACTTCAATACTCGGTGAATTACTAGGTTTGCTTACTTTAGGAACTGCAACAGAACGCCAAACACCAACAGGTGCATTGAGATGACCATCTAAAATTCCTCCTTCAATATCACCAGCTATTCTAACAGGTATAGATTCTTTCTTCTTCACCTCATACCTGCTAGATATATTGTCAGTCATAGTGCTTCCATCACCAGGCAGCTCACTCAAAACAGAGCTGCTGCCTAACCTACTCAAGCTTACAGGTGGAGGACTACAAGAAGACAAAAGTATGTGTCGCACCCTACACATGGAAGCTTGGAACATAAGACATTCAACTTCAGTTGCCAACACAGTCTTCATGGTAAGTAGGAAGTTTTCAGATCCTAGAGTAGCTTCAGACATTTTCCTCTGCACAGACTTGACAGCATTATTAGAATTCAAGCTAGAAAGAGAAGATGGCACAATCCCCTCACTTGTAGCAAGGCTGCTATGTGTCAATGATTTTCTATCAAGTTGCTCTTTGCCACTCTCCACATGAGTGTAATAATTCCCCATGTTCTGCTGCGCAGGACCTGTTTTTGAATTCACATGCATCCTAGTCTTTTCATCCGATCCATCAAAACAAGGAGAAGTGGGTGGGGTTGCACCATACGTGTAATTATTCGCACTTGAATTTGAACTCTCAACTTTGCGAGACTTTGGAAAATATGGGCTTCTGAAAATTGACGAAGAGAACTCGCTTGTGTGGGTTTCAACTGCCCCATATTCTGGAGCAAAGGACATTAGAGCTTCAGCTTTGACTAAATGATCAAATTCACCTGTAGAAGATGGCAGAGGGTGGTTTGCTGGACCGGATGCCATAGTGTCAGGCATGATTTCTTGATTTTTGCTGATACACTCATCTATGGCTACTGTGGGATGTGGATTAAAACTCTCAAATGATGAAAAACCAGGCAAAAGCATATGATCTGCAACATCCATTACCCCCATAGGACTGCTAACAACTTCTCCACAATCTGGAGCAGAAAAAATAAGAGCCTGCGACTCGGCTGTTCCAGGAGGCTTCACAGCAAAAGAATACCAAAAAGGACCATAAGTAAAAGCTTAAGAAGGTCATGTGATAACTTCAGCATTGCAAAACAAAATGTAAGCAGAGAGCTCAGAAGGCAAATCTGGGCTGGCTCAGTCCAATATATATGAATGCCAATTTAGACATTTCTCACAGACTTAAAGAGATAACTTCTCATATTCCAGTTTCTTTAGCCAGAATTTAACCAGCATTTGACTGCAGGCTATAATTGAAACAATATCTAGAAGCTCATTTTGAAAATTGAATAAAACAAGGTCTGGACATAACTGAAAAAAGGGCTGGACTTCAGTGTGTGTAATGGAACTAAACAAATGGCAAGGCCCACTGTAGCTCACATAAATAGACAAGCAAATCAATGGGGGAAAACATTTCCAAATAGAAAATAATAACTAGATGCTACTTAAACATTTCTAATGGTTTGAAATCAAAGGTTGATCAATAAGTAAGCATTAGTTAAAACTTTGCAAACCGAAGTTGTTTCTAGATGCCATAATCTTTACCCAAAAGACAAATGTCAGAACAATTCAATATTATTCCTCTCCCCATAATAACATTGAAAAGAAATTTTACTGCAGAAGTGCTGATAGAATCTGAATAATAGGAAATTACCTCTCCAAAAGGCAAGGCATCATTCTCAAAGAAGTCGTTAAAATCACCGAATTCGGATAGAATAGCTTGGATATTAATCCCCATACCTCTATCGTCATCATCCCAATCTAAATGAGATTCCATCTGCTCATTTGCAACTCTTGTGATGGCTGAATTAGTAACCTCAAGAGAACAAAAATCAGACTTATAACTGTCTTGCATAGCAGCATTTTTTACTGTCATTTGACCATAAGACTCTGTCATCCCTGCACGAGAACGCTTAGAACCCTGCAAAAATTACAGATCACTATATTGTTTTTTTCTGACCCCATATGATTTCTCAAATAACAAAAGGAGCAAACATCTGAGTGCAGAGGACAAATTCAGGTACTAATACTATCGGCACTCACCATCCATATAAATAAGTCTTATATGCTTGCAAGTAATAGTAATCAACTCCAACGCAAAGATAAATACATAATTAAATAAATAAACAAAATCATGGATTTTCTTCTACCTCTAACAAAATAAGTAAGGAATAAGAAAAAAAAAATGCAACCTGTTAAAACAAAGAATGCATCCATTAATATTTAGGTGTACGCCATATTTACTTAGACTCACTAATTGTGTATTGATATGTCTTCTTAGATTCACCAATCATGTACTGGTAGCTCTATATTGTCAAGAATCATTAACTTCAAAGTTCAGGGTGCATAGATTGATTCTGAAAATTTTAGAAAAATACAAAATAACAGAAGTCAAAGTAGGCCTTTAAACTTTCAAATATATAGTTTTTTTCCCGGGGATTCTTTTTTTTTCCATGTATATCTTTCCTAGACTGTAAAAGATGTTTCCATAGGTATCGACTATGAGACGCTGCTACGATGTAACAGCTTCATATTACAACCACACATTTCAGCTGTAAGAACTTGTCCTAAATGAGGCATCATTCTGGTTGCTCAGATTCAGGGAAGAGCAAGAGAGAGAAGGAGAGGGGAAAGCACACAGCATTCTGACACTGACATATTCTAAACTATTCTGGGACATTTATCAAAAGAATTCCCCGAGCTCCGACCGTATTATATGATCCTTGATGTTTGAAAGCATATACCTATAGGCCTCTCTTTAATTGATTGTTGGGAGAGCAAGCATACGGAACAGCATTTATTCCTAAGCTTTTAAACAAAAAAATTTACAGATTCTCCCGTTATACACACAGTACCAATCAGAATGCGAGTGATCTAAATAAGACACTCCATAGAATCCTAATTTATTTTATTTTCAAATCAATTTTTTTAGAAGGACATAATGACACAAAATATCCAATCCTTTTCAAGTTTATGCAATTATCCAACCTTTCCTGCTTCCAAAAATTAGCTGCAGTTCAATATTAATTTAATTTTCACCAGCTTAGAAACAAAACCAACTAAATCTTTCAGAAAATGTCAGGCCGGAGAATGGCAGGGGATAATTAGAGATGGCTCCAGACAAACAAACAGTATAAAGTCAACTTGGTTCTTCACGAATTGCTCCAAAACCTTCCCTTTTTAAGCAGCTACACAACACAGCCAGCAACACCGCCAGCATGGCATTTTTTTCAAACAAGCTGCTATCATCTCAAATCTTAATAAACCATAAGCTTCAATGACTCTTTTCCCACCACCATTTCTCTCATTGTTTAAAGGAGAAAAATGGTGATAGGTTGGATTGTTAAATAATGAAATTCAATTATGCCAGTGATCTAATTATAATTTCAACTTTGATCTAACTTCCAGTACATGCTTAAAATGAATCATGGGAGCCAAAGGAGATCAAACATTCAAGCAATCTCAAAAAATGCCTTGAAAAAATTGGTGAAATATGTACCAGCACCCAAATGCATGAATACAGCAATGATAATAAGTTTATAGTATGAAAATACAATACCAATTTGTGGCCATCATTTTCCAGCAGATCATTAGATGATAAACCAGATTGTCTACATGATAATGAATCTGCATCTGCTTCAAGGTCGCCAGTTTCAGTGATCATTTTGTCATCACTATCACTAGAGCTGCTGCTTATGGAGCCAATGCTGCTACTATTACTATTGCTACTACTATTATATCCACGCTGCATACGCATTCCATTAGATTCAACCCAAGATCCCTCCATATTGTCTATATCGCCACCACTGCAGAAGAAAGCATATTTGAGGATAATCACTCTCAAAAAAAAAAATAAAAAAAAGAAAGAGAGAGGTTTCATTTTACTCCCATGGAATGGGAATCTCATTCCAACTTTCGAACATTTGGGAACCAAACACTAGGAATCAAAATCACTCAATCCAATTTCAATTCATGGCCAAATATTGGCAGACCAGAAGACACCCTCATTGATTGGCATAGATTAAGAATTGAATTTGGGATTTCAGGCAAGAAGTAAAGCTCTAACCAATGCATGAAGAAAGATGAACCAAGCAACGATGGCCCTATCCAATTTTGGAGCCAAAATCTGCAAGAGAACAATTAATGTTAATAGATGCACATATAATAAACATTAAAATCAAACAGAGTAAGGTTCCTGGACCTTGCAGCCTGATGAATGTGCTATACAGAGAAATATGGTAAGAAAAAAGGGAATTGCCATGAAAGGAAATATCACTTGGATGTGACAAACTAGACAATTACCAACTTGCCTTCCAGACTTCCTAAAGCATGTGCTATATGACAATGCTAATATATTAGACCCACAAGTTTGTAGGAAGTGATGAGGGACAAGATTAGTTCACAACTCCAATTAGAGCACCTTGAGGGATGCATTGAAATATACCTTTTCAGAGATGATCTAGCAAATGGTGTTTGCAAGACAGGAACAACGACTGCCTCAGCTGGATAGATAAATGTTTTCTCATGTTGAGATATTTGATCCATCGCTCCCCTATGATCACCCCTTAGAACAACAGGAGATTCTACAATGTGATTCTTAGGTAAGTTCCTTATTGAATTTGAGTTTGATTGCAATCCCTTCTCACTTTCTGATCTAGGACAACCAAGTGTCACTTCAATATAGCAATTTTGCCTCCTCAGCTGGGAACCATGCCCCTGAGGAACATGATATGGAAGCCCTATAAATCCAGTTGATGTGCGAAGCTTCCCAGAACTGCTCAGGAGAAGAACATAAAATGAAAACATCATTATCATCTAGCATGACTATCGCATATATCCAGAAAAAGGGGTAAGAATGAAATGTACATAATAACAAATAAATCAAACAAACCACCTAAAATATATTTGCTTGACAAGATCATTTGGACAACGTCCTGTGAGCCAACCACGCATTCCATGTGGAGAAACAATCACTGCAAAACAAAAATAAGACAATGTAAGGCACAAACGTGGAATCAAGGATAACATGTATCACAAGCTAATAAAGAAGAAGAACAGGGCAAAGAAAGGATCCCCAATCAACTTTGCCACTGCCTATAGGGCGGAAACAGGAAATGGAAACATGTTAAGGATGCGGACCATTTTGCAGCTTATGCCTAAAAACCCCCAAAGACAACAGCCACATCAATCACAATTGCTAACTCAACTAAACCTAACTTTGTCAGACCATTCCAGAAACCAGTCCTAATTGTAACTGTTTACCTATAACCTTTCAAAATTGCTTCTTCGTGACAATGATAATCAAGCTCACACTGCATAGATTGCGCATGGAATACTTGGTTATTGACTTGCGTTGCTGATTGGATGAAACTTATTTCCTTCAACAAAAATCTAACCTACATCAACTCTTGAATAATGTGTGGAAGATATCAATATTTTGATTTTGGCCTATCCTAATAACTCTCAAATGCTAAAATCTATCTTGTACGCCAAACAAATTTCCATTTTATATGCTTCAACAAAACACACGTGCACATATATACACACTCAATTACATACTTGAACACAAAGATACCAAACCCCTGAGAGAGGTGCACCCTTCAAAAGCTTAAAAATAAGCAATGCCCAGCACACCAAAGTTGTTCTGTTTCAAATTCCACTGCATTGATAAACTACATGACGCACAACCAAAAAAAAAAACAAAAAAAAAAACAATTGATTTTAAAAACAGGGAGGACCAGCAAATGAAATTAGTTAAATGAAATCTGGACTCAAGACTGATTAAGTTTATATGTGGGCATGGACTATCTGCAAACTGGTCAAGATCAGAAATATCAGCTAACTCAGTCAAAACTGGTAAAACCATGTTCTTTTAATACCACACTTTCAATTAAATTAATAACCACTCGTCTTGGATTTTGGATGTTGTAGGCTTACCACAGTGTTGTCACTTTAAGTACTTGGGCTCCATTCTCCAAGATAATGGGTTGATAGATAAGGATATAACTCATAGAATAAAGGCGGAATGGTTAAAATGGAGAAGTGCAACTGGTATATTGTTTGACAAAAAGATACCTAACAAAGTGAAGAAAAAGTTTTACAGAACAACAGTTAAACCGGCAATGCTTTGTGGAAGTGAATGTTGGCAACTAAGCTTCGACATATGCACAAAGTAAATGTAGCAGATATGAGGATGTTAAGGTGGATGAGTGGACATACAAGGTTGTAAACGATTAGGAATGAACACGTTAGACAAAAGCTACATGTAGCACTGATTGGTGATAAAATAAGGGAAGGCCATTTAAGATGGTTTGGACATATACAACATGGACCCATAGATGCTCCGGCACAAATATATGAGCATTTAGTGGAAGAAGTAAAGAACAAGGGTAGAAGCAAACCAAAGACTATATGGAGAGGATCAGTTTTCAAGGATTTACACTTGATATGAGGAGGATATGGCTTTGGACAGAGGAAAATGTAGACAAAGAATCCATATAGCCGACCACATCAAGCATGGATTTAAGGATTAGTTGTTGTATTTAATGTTACTGCATCTTAAATTAGACATAGTTTTTCTCATAAATACACCCATCTTTGACCAAATATTAAGTGCCTTTTAGTCAAACGACAAAGAAACAAAGAGCTTCTACATTATCTATTGCCAAAACCAAACAAATTAATAGTTTAAATATTTGGAAAAATAAATACTTCCATATGTGATTAACACCCCTTTTCCCTCTATGGGTGCCCCCATCTCAAATATCTTGAAAAGAATGGAAAAAATAAAATAAAATAAAATAAACTACAATTGGATACAATAATATACAAAGCCAAAGATAAGTGTTGGAGCACATTTCAATAAGATTTCCAAACAATTTAGTAGAACATTTTTATTAGGGGACACTACAAGTAATCCCAGCACATTTCACCAACCTGGAAGTCTGTAACCAGAACTGTTAGTAGAATTCCTTAGAACTCTTTCTATGTCACCACTTGCAAGTGCTCGGATATACCTAGAAACACATAAGACAGATTAACATAAATATAAGAAGCACAGTACAACAGCAACTATCAGGACCAGAAAGAATAAATTAAGGTATGAAATTCCACTAACTTTGCAGATATCAAAACATGCACAAATATTGCCTCTTCAGTGGCAGCAAAAATGAACTCTATGGTGGGCTGTCTCCTGCAAAACAAACAATTGAAAATTTGCTCAAACATGAGTCAAGTATGATCACAGAAAACTCATATAATGAAGCTACAGTTATAGCCTATCATGAGCACTTCATAAGGATAAAACTGGACTGGGACAGAGAGAAGTTATAACTTTATAATAAGGGATCATTCGACTTTTACTCGCACGAATACAATTAATGCCTTGTCACTTATAATAAAATAGTTATTCCCACCAAGATCCAAATCCTCAATATAAACCAGGAGCTTCTTATTAACTTTATATCAAGTGTATAAATCAAATGAAACAACATATCAAGGAGTTCTGAAAAATTATTAGTACCTCATAAAAGATAATAGAAGATAAGTCATTAGTTTTCTCCTATCTATTTATCTTGTAAAAGATAATAGAACATAGTCGTTAGTTTTCTCCTATCTAATTACATCAAGTCACCTGAACAACTCTCCATTATCTAAAAGGCCATAGTTGTTCCAACTCCACTTATTCTTTATGCATCCCATCCTTTTTAATCTATTGAAACAATTATATTTCGCACAATATTGTTTTTAAATTCAATGAAATGATTGCATATGATGCAGACATTTATTAATAACTACAGGTACATGGAATGTATTTAATGACATTGGAACTGGAATAACGACACCCTATCTGAAAACATTGTTTAATTGCCCTACTGATAAGATAGAATTAAAGATGAAACCATCGAACACTTGAGCCAAATTCCAAGCACCTCTTTTTATTTCAACTATATCAACAATTTAAATATTTATGTCAATAGTCACTAAGCTTAGAGAAGTTTGTGCAAATTGTGTATGACTGCAAAACACAAGAAATCAGCACATTTGATTGATCTTGGCAAATGAGGCAAGCAGAGGTATAGAATGAGATAGAAGATGGAGCTGAAACTATTATAGAACAGGAAACATGTTTATATTTTGATATATAAATATCCGTTAGCATTATAATAGGGATTACTGCAATCACAGGAATGATAGGATTCATCACACTTTCCTATTTTGAAGCTTCTTAGGCCATATTTATTAACACTCGTGTATTACAATATGTAAATATCCGTTAGCAAATTACTACAATCACAGGAATGATGGGATTTATCCCACTTTCCTATTTTGAAGCTTCTTAGGCCACATTTATTAACACTCTTGTATTATGAATAAAATCATGTACTTTTCTCTTCAAAAAACTTGCAGGTGCGAAAGATATGATGGCAAGAAATAAAGCAAAGAGAGATGCAAGCGAATCAGGAAAGAGGCTGATAGTGAAATGAAAGATGCAAATGGATCATGGGTCGGTACAATTAGTGTGTGAGATACATAGAAGTACAAGTTCAACATTGATTCAGTGTGCTTATGCAGATAGTGGAATACAAAAGCTAGGGTTTTCTAGAGCAAGCCAAAACT
Organism: Excoecaria cochinchinensis; assembly: GCA_947683425.1. Lineage (NCBI taxonomy): Eukaryota > Viridiplantae > Streptophyta > Magnoliopsida > Malpighiales > Euphorbiaceae > Excoecaria > Excoecaria cochinchinensis. The sequence goes on from CANTUQ010000004.1 coordinate 50,369,088, forward strand.
AATAAAAACGCTGAACTGGGTTACTGATTTCTTAAACAATGATCATCACAATTCAAAACTAGACTAAATCCTTGATTCTTTAGTAACAAACAATCACCAAAACATTGTGACTATAATAACCATTCATCAATAAAGATGCAGGTAGAGATCATCAATTTTACATCCAATAATTTGGACAAAGTAATATGAAGTATAATTATGCACATTTAATAACCATTAATTAATTTAACTTGATTGTTCATAAAAATGGCAAATAAATCAGTTAAATAAGACCAGCAAGGGACTAACTGGTAAAAGAAACATATATATCATACAGTAATGCCTTGAAAATATTTTCAAAATCAATTTGTGTAGTTTGACCTCTCGAAAGAGAATATTTAATAACCATTTATTAATTTAACTTGATTGTTTATAAAAATGGCAAATAAATCAGTTAAATAAGACCAGCAAGTGATTAATTGATAAAGAAATATATACATCATACATCAACGCCTTTAAAATATTATAAAAATCAATCTGTATTGTTTGACTTCTTGAAAGAAAATTGTTAGTGCATCAAATAGTAATCATTTGCAACCATTAAAACTCTAATATAAAGCTGAAATCTCCAACTCTGCACAAGCAACATTGGTAGTGCACATGCAATTAAACACATGCACTTGCTAAGGAAAGAACCACATTTTGTCTGTGGGACCTTAAGTCAGAACTCAACATTTTACCAACAGAATTTTTCAAAAACGTCAGGATCTCTTTGTATCACAAAATTACTTGGTTGTAGAAAACATTTTGACACAAAAAAATAAATAAAAATTCCACAATTTGATTGTAACAGCAAAATTAACATTTTCTAACATTTAGATCACATTGAATAATACTTTCTTTCGATGATGATGTTAATATTACTAAAAATAAGTAGTATTACAAATTATTCCACTTGTTGAGTAGGAAGGAGAACTGCAATTGTTAAAATTACAAAAAAGAAAGATCAAGTAAATGACAACTAGTTAAATACTTATATTAGGACTCATAAACAATTGATTGTACCAAACCTGAAGAGTCCTTCACTTTGAAATGGGTGATACTTTGAAAATACATCTCCATATCTCATGTAAGAAAGTCCAACAAGTGCTCTGCCAATTTTGATATAAAATATTTTCAATAAAGGATCATGATGGATAACATTCAGTGTTTAAGAGTCTAAAAATGAAAGGAATTTTACTTTTCTATACAATTCCTTAAAGATTGAGAAAGGGCCACAGCAACTTCTTCGGAGTCCCCAGGAGCCACCCAAACACCAGATGCAACGACTTAAATTACATGCAAAAAATATTTAAAATTAGTAATATGATCATACACTACATAAGAAAATACCGTAAGAACACAAGGCCGAAATATTATTAGGTAATAATTGGTCAAAGGGACATAATGGAAACCCATTACCTACATGACCAATGACGATAAGAGCATTTATGGAGAAACAAAGAGAAAGCAATAAAACTTTGGAAACAAATTGTACCTCTTAATCTAGACACCGCAGCTTGAGCACTTTCAACAACAGAGGAATGACGCCCCGGAAGAAAAAGCCAAAGTTTGATTTTCTCATCTATCAAATAGTCACACAGCTAAAGTTAGAATCACCAACGCCTACACATGCTAATCTCATTATTCTTTTCCTTCTCCTTCTAAATGGAATTAATGATCATACAGCTAGTAGATTACTGCCATTTCTAACCCTTACCAGGATTGTGCAAACCCTGAGATGGATCCCAAGGTCCAACAAAGGAATTTGTCCAAGTGCTGAGAAATCCATCTTTTTGCAACTGCAAATGAGACCAAAGCACAAGCCATGTAGCAGCATCTTTCTGCTCTAATTTTATACTGTGGAACCTCCAAAGATGTAAAAGGTATCAGTGATTTTAAGCATGCAATGGCAAGAAACTAAATTTAGATTCAATTTTGCTTTTACAAAAAACAAAGATCATGATATGCTGGCAATTTAACCTCTTATCTGGTATAGAATTCAAATCTGATTCGTTAGGGAGAAACTGGAACCATGATATGTGATGAAGACCTCCCTGTAAAAATAGAAAACAGTGTAAGATTCAAAGATTGATGTATAGTCATTTATAAAGAGGAAAGAGGTATCAGCTAGTAAAACATTATATGCGTGGTGTGACAGAAACACCCCCACCCTCCCCCCTTCCAAAAAAAAAATAAAAAAAAACTCTATTCTATGTAACCCTATTTTCTTTCTGAAATGCCCGATGGAAGCTTAAATTGCAGTAAACTTCCAGGAGGAACAATCCCTAATTCATACACAAAGTACCCATGAACGCTCAAAATCTAATAGCAAAGCTCTCCAAACAACCAAGAAAAACAACTTAGAATTACAAAATTGATAATATATTAGCAGCCAAGATATCCATAATTTTTAGACAATTCATCGAAAAGTTAAAAACAAAAATAAATAAGCTTTCAGGCAAATAAACAATGGACGAATAACAATTTGAAGATACACAAAGAGGGTAAAAAAGAGAAGACAAGAAATGTAATAGTTCGATCGGACATATATTCAATGGCACTGCAAAATGTTCGAAGAGGTGAATAGGATTCAACATCATTTGTAGCAGCAGATCTAAGTTCCTCAAGATAAAAAATGCCATGCCTAATTCCTCCAATTTTAAATTCCACTATTTATGTATTCCGCTGTAGCAGTTAATTCATGGAACTCCCCTATTTTAAAATTTAGTTGCTAACAATGAAACTCAGAAATTTAAAAGAGCATTAAAGAAAACACAAAAACAAACAAGGAAAAGAAAGAAGGTGGAGGAAGCCAAATAACGTACAATTCTAAAAACATTTGTCCACATCCCTTCTTGAGAGCTCCTCGGCAGTCGCACACCCTTCCACAATAGAACCCTCTCAACGCATAGCTCTACCTGCAAATAAACAGTTAAGTTAAATTAACTGTCAATTCAATTCAGAACAAGAGGAAAATAAATATTCAATCAAGTTCACATTTAAACAAGTAAAACAAAGATGTCATACGAATTGAGCTTTTAAGCATGTTTTCCAAGAGAAACAATATGCCTTCTGCACCAAAAGCAGATAGTGTGAAAGCGTGATCGAATCGAAGCTGGAAAGCCGAAAAAAAACAAATCGCTGCGAATAATTTAAAATTTCTAAGAGCAATAAATATGTGATAGGACGAAAACCCTAACTGATTATTTTGTGCTTGCTTAGGAATTAAATAACGTGGAATTTCGAAAAAGACGTTCGAATTGAATGTTTTTAAAAGCACTTTTCGAGCTCCTCTTTCTCGAACTTTCAATATTTCTAGGGAACCAAACAGAAAATGAAAAGAAAACAAAGGATTGATACCTTTATTCGATGCAATTACCGGGTAGTTGAGGAAGTTGCAGACCTCTCCTTCTTCACTACCTCGAAGTCCAAAGATTTCTATAGGAAGACTGATTTGTTGATTGCAGTGATAATTTTCATGGGGCGCTGTTAATGATCGGTTTAGAACTCCACGGGCTGACCCGAATTTGACCCGGAATTCGATTTTCCCATATTGCCACACTTTTTGGAACCGCCAATTGAATTAAATTAAATTTGGGGGAAAATATTAGAGTAAGCAAAACACGAACTCGTAAAAAAGGCAAATAAAAAGGAATTTTCACAAAAAATGCCCAAAAAAATAGAGCTCTCTCAAAAAATACCCTCCTCTTTTTTCCTTTTAAAATTATGTTTTTTAAGTACGTGTTCGGTAAAGTTGCAGGTTTTTAATTTTTTATTTTTAAAATCTAAAAACTATTTTTAGTTTTTGTTATTTATTTTTTAGAAACTGTTTTATATATTTAAAAATTTTATCATATTTTTTAATTATTCATATATTTTTTTAATTATTTATGTATATTATAATAATAATTTTGGTAGTGACAATGACAGCAGAGAGTGTGGTGATGGCGGTGGTGGTTGAGGTGACGGTGGTGTGGTAGCGGTCGAGGTGACGGCGGTGTGGTTGTAGCGGCAATGGTGGTGGTGGTGGTGGAGATGGTAGCAGTGTGGTGGTAGTGGTGGTAGTGGCGGTGGCTGCGTGGTGTGGTGGTGGCGGCGGTGGTATGGTGGTGGCGGCGGCGGTATGGTGGTATGGTTGTAGTAGTGGTGGCGGCGACGACGATAGCAGTGTGGTTGTGATGGTGGAGGCGGTGCGGTTGTGGCGGCAGCGGCAGCGGCATGGTGCTGGCAGCGGTGGTGGCGGAGGTGTAGTGGTGGCAACAGCGGCAGCGTTGGTGGCGGTGGCAGTAGCGTGATGGTGGCAGCAGCAGTGGCGTGGTGATGGCAATAGCGGTGGCAGAGGCGTGGTGGTGGCAGCGGCGGTGGCGGAGGCGAGGTGGTGGCACCAGCGGCGGCAGCTGCAGTGGCGTGGTGGTGGCGGAGGCGAAGGTGTGGTGATAGCAGTAGAGGTGGCAATGATGGTAGCAGTGTGCTGGTGGTGGCGGCGGCGACGATAATAAGGATATATTAGAAAAACCCTAAAAACTATATTTTGAAAATTTTTAGTTTATGTTTTAGGTGTGAAAATTACTTCTTTAAATTTTTGTAAAAAGCGAAACGAAAAAAATTTGCCAAACGAGTTTTTGTTTTATTTTAAAAAAATAAAATAAAAAACCGAAAACAAAAACTTTCCCGAACGCACCCTAAATTTTCATTTTTAATAATATTCATTTTTAAAAATATCATATTTAAGGCTTCGATTGTAACAAATAAATTCAATTTTTGGAATTCATTTACAGATGAATTTTATATGAAATTCATTTGTAAATGAATTTCTCTGTTTGGAATAAAATTATTAAAATATAAAATTGAAAATGAATTCCTTATTTTTATACTTGAAATAAATGAATTCATTTCTATTTATTTACTAAAATATCATTAATGTCAATTTTGATATCTTCTTTAAATTACTTCAAATAAAAAAAATTAATAACCATTAATTATCATTTTAAAATTTTCGATAAATATTGAATTAATAATAATATAATTTAACAAAAAAAGTAATATTCATATTAATATTAAGTGCAAAAAACCAATATAATATTATGTCTATAGAAATTGTACCAAATAAAGCACTAACTAACTATCCTAATTCATGATTCCATTTTTTTCCTTAACCAATCAAGTTTGATATCAACATCACAGGCATAAACTACCAAGTTTTAAGTTTTATAAAACATAAATAATTCAGAAATCCGATTCGAGCAATAATATTATTAAAAAAACCATACATACCGAATGAAGTTAATCAGTAAAAATCCAATGAAGTCGAGTTAAAATCCAATTATGGTGATTTTGGATGATAGAAAAATAGTGATAGAAGAGAGAAAAAAACAGTGGTGGAGGAGAAAAAATAACAGATTACGTTAGCTGTATAAAGGTAATTTATTTATAACAAATGATCGAGAGAGTATTATAGTTTTTTCAATTTTAACTCTTAAAAATATGAAATTTATTTGTAAATTTCATCTATTTTGATGGAATTTGGTGAAAATATAATGAATTCTATAAAATTTTTCTATTTTTTTTTTTGCATTCCAAGCATGAAAAATGATAATTACAAATGAATTTTATAAAATTTTATAGAATTCATTTATTCCAATCACTACCTAAATCTTTCGTCTTCATCATGCTTTTTCTTATTCTTTTTCCTCTTATTTGTCTTCATCCTTCATTCAATTGATTTGTATTATCATCACCTTTTGTATTTTGCCTTTGTCTTTAATCTTCTTATTATGATTTGCCTTTGGACTCAATTCCAAACCAGACTCCACTAATTGTATGTAGTTCAAACTTTAGATGTTTAATTTATGAGCATATTGTGTCCAAAAGAATTTGGAATCCGATCAGTTCTTTTGTTGTTTCATTTCTTTCTAGTTTTAGTTTCTTTACAATAGCTTATTTGATTTTTGATTTGTTGGTAATTGTCCGCAAAGAATTTGTAGAGTAATTCTAAGTTGAAAGATTTAATAAATGTTGAATGCCAATGATTTGCCAGATGAGTGAGTGATGTTGCTAGTGCCAGATGAAGTCTCAATGATTTGAGGAAAAAAATATGATAATTATGGATCAATGTTCTGATACCATGAAAAAGTTTTGACAATAGACCCGAAATCTTGTGGTTCATTTGTTGCATACAAAGGTATTTGTGAAAATGTATATATGAACTTTATGCCCTTTGACGTAAGAATTAATATTTGAGTTGAGATATGTTTACATGTTTATTTCAAATCATATGTTTATTTCTAAGGTTTGATTAATTTTGAAACTTGATAAGTAATAATCTGAGCTTGTGATTTTTCGGCTTTTTAATGCAAAATTTTTAGCATTTCCCATTGGTTGGATTTGATGGATAACATACCAATTTTGATTAAACATAAGAGATAATAGAATGATGATAACAAGTTTGATGATTAATTTTGAAACTTGATAATTAATAATCTGAGTTTGTGATTTATCAACTCTTCAATGCAGAATTTTTAGCATTTCTCATTAGTGGGTGTTAGAGTTTGGGTACGCTCATTACTCTAATTTGGATAAAGTTCCAATTCAGATAGAATTAAATAATTCAATCTGATCAAAATTATCAAATTCTAACCCAGAAAAAGTCTGAATTAAACTAGAATTAGTTCTTTAGCTTTTAGTATCTCTATAAATAGATGGGAGATCTCAGTATTTGGTAACGAGAAAACGTATACGCCGCAAGACTGCTCATTCCCACTCACGCTTGTTTTTTATCTTGATTTTTCAAGGATTTTTAGATTGTGAAATAGCTGTTGTTATCCCGCATGTCGATAAAAGCCAGACCAGTGACCAAAAACAAACGGGATCCTTATAGATGCTTCCGCAATGAGTTTCTGCACTATAAGAGATAGGTATCATTATTTAATGTTACCTCCATGTGAATTATATTTGTTATAATTTTCACCTTCATTGGTATCAGAGCCTTCATTTTTTGCGTCCTGACGTGGCTTAAAAGTGATCTAAAATTTTATGAGTAAAATTGATAGATTTAGGAAGCATAAAACGCAATAAAATTTTATTTTTTGTGTGAAAAATATATATGCGTGTATATTTTGGCTCAATTTCGTGTATGTGTACACCGAAACCCGAGAGAATGAATTAGATATTCAAAACTCTAAATTAGAAATTGGAATTTTTTATTTTTGACCCTATCATTGGATTCACAGACCCCAAAAATTCTCGACCGGCTGAAATTCGGAAAGCGAAATCAGGTGGCGCGTGGTATACACGTGCCACCATACGTTGGGCGCATGCACGTGGGCAGTGGCCCACACGTGTCAATAACGTAATGCGTTATTGACATGTGGCCCAATAGATGAGAGCTACGTGGCAAATCGTGGTCATGCCACATGGATTCGACGTGTCACAGGTGCCACGTGGCCCAATTAGGGGGCGACACATGGAAGACCGAGGTCTGCCACGTGTCAGTGATGACGTGTCATGTGTGACACTTATGCCAATGAGACACCGCTATGTGGATGACACGTGGCGATATCGTGTACCGGTGTGCCACATGTGCACCAGGTGGACCAATTTAAGTTCAACACGTGGTACACTATGGTTGCGACACATGGCTGGTCAAGTGGGAGGGTGCGCGTGAAGGCGCATGAGCGCGTCTTCCTCCCCTCGTCGGCGTGTGATGGCTCGTGCGGCGTGCTCCGGCCTCCAAATCAGCTCCATTTTTTCTCAAATGGGTTTTTCAAAATATTTTTGATTTATTGGCCAATTTTTCAAATTTTTTTGATGACCATAAAATATATTTATTTATTTTTTTAAATAAATTTTTAATAATTATGGAAAATGTGTTTTCTGTTTTTAAAATATTTTGAAAAATTATTTATGTGTTATTTGTCCTATTTATTGATTGAAATGTGTTTCAATCATGTGTGTTTATACATGAGTGTATTAACCGTTTAAATTTTTATAATGTGTTTCAGAAATATTGATAAGGACACCTATGATTCCTAAGACCTCGCATGGGATTGTTTCAAGAAATGCAAAAGTGAATTTAATAAGTAACATGAGGATGCTGAGAAATATCCGAACTGATGATATTGATGCTATAGTGCGTCATATATTGACTATGTAGAAACAAATATAAGAGTGCATTTGGATAGGAGGTTTAAGCCTAGAAAGGGATGATAGAGCCCTAATCAAAGTGTTGATTAACTTTTTTGAATATCATCCAGTTCTGAGAGAGCTATTGCAAACTACTTGGTACATAAGAGATAAAATTTATAAAAAATCTATCATCTAATTTTTAGCTAGAGTTGCCAAAAGATGAGTGTTGAGGAGTAACATTCCATCTGTGATAAAATTAAAAAGTGGACATAGAGTGCATCGTCCATGGTTTCATCAGCGAACTTATGAGTTGTCTAATAAATTAATAAAGTTGGTCAAAGAATCAGTCCCAGTGTCAGTGAAAATTTTGATAAGATCTAGTTTTCTAGAGTAGTTGACATGAGTGTCAATTATAGTTAACGTTTGTTATTATAGGATTTATGTTTCATATTATTATATTTGATATGGGTATCTTATTTGAGGATTATTGGATCTATTTATTGGTTAAATAAATACGTTTATTTATTATATTGGCATTTAACTTTATAATAAATGTATTTATTTTAATTATTAATTGCCTTGCAATATTTTATGAGTAAAATGATTGCATATTTATTAAGTAGAGGCTTAATAAAAAATTTTATCATGAGTTCGAGAACTTAATAATCCAATAATCCAGATTTATTATGTATGAAATTTTAACCTGTAAAGTTGGACATTAGGACTTAGAGGGTAATTGGATACTATAAGTAACTTTTTCGAATTTGAGCCTAATAGAAAATTTTATTAGATTATTATTTCAAATGCATAGTAAATTGCATGTATTGCCTTATCTCCCTTAAAAATATGCAATATTATTCCATTTGAGATCAGATGATCCTAATGGATATTGCTTCCAAGTCAATTGTCACCCTTAATAAAGATATTAAGATTAATGCTGATAATTATAAAATCTGAAATACGAAAATCCAGTATATGCTTAAAGAGCAAGAGGCTCTTAAACCCTCAAGTTCGGTTATGGCTGAACATAAAGATAGCACTATAGCCCAGTATAAGTAAGACCGAGATGCCTATGTGGCATGGAAAAAGTAGAATTTCATTGCTCGCATCATCTTGCTAAGTGCAAGAAATGATGACATCACTAAGCAATTCTGCAAGTATCAAAATACAATAGATCTATGGATCACTTTGCAAAAGAAGTTCAAAGATGTAACTCTGAATAAGCTCCGATTATTGATGATCAAATTTGATACATATCAGAAAAAGTCTGATTATGCGATGCGAAAATATCTAAGAGAGATGAAAAAGAATAAGTGAGTTTAGTGAATTTGGTCATAAGTTGACTGACGAGCAGTAGGTCCGAACTGTTATCCATTCCTTACCCAAGAGTTGGTAGCATGTGAAGATGCAAATAACTCATATGAACAACATAAAGATATTTGAGGATATCGTTCATCATTTGGTAGCTTAAAAGGGACCGTCTGGCAGCGATTAAAGTCAATGCCATAGTGCATATAGCACAGTTCTATTTTGGTGAAATGAGTTCTTACCAGAATAAAAGAAAAACATCAAAAGTAAGGATAAGGAAAATGCTCGAGAGCCTAAAAAATAAAAAGAAAAACAGAATAACTATAGGTCCAAAGGCAAAAAGGAGATAAACGTTTATATTCCAATTGCCTATAGAAAGGACATTATGCAATAGACTGCATTGTGCCTATAAAGATACACTATTCTGACTCAAGAATGAGTGAAATTTATATATCTAGTTCTAAATTTCATCTTTTGTGGGTGATAGATTTAGAACTAATGGACCGTATAATAAGGGATCGAGATACCTTTGTTATGAAATTTAGGTTCTGTTCTTCCTTTATTGAAATTTATTTTCAATTTATATTTTAAGAAATGACAATGTATGCTTATGCTTGAATGATTTCTATTATGGTTCTGGTTATGGATGTGGACCATGACTATTTTCCTTTAATTTATTATTTTTCACATAATTATGAGAACAATGTAAAATTATGGCATGCTAAATTAAACCATATTGGACAAAACCGAATGAGTCGGTTAGTCAAAATAGGTTTAATAGGTGATTTAAATAAGGTTGAATTATCTACGTGTGAGCATTGCTTAAAAGAAAAAACTAGTTAGAAAATCATTCGAATAAGGTACTAGAGCCAAATTTCCATTGCAGTTAGTCCCTTCTGACGTATGTGGTCAAATGAATGTGAGGACAAGGCATGAGGCCTACTATTTCATCATATTTATATATGAATATACTAGATATGGTCATGTCTATTTGATTTCTCACAAGTCAGAAGCATTGAGTTGCTTCAAGTCTTATATGAACTTAGTTGAAAATCAATTAGATAAAAAGATCGAAACTTTAAGAACTGACAGAGCTCGGTGATATCTTACAGATAAATTTAAAGTTTCATGTGATGAAAAAGAATTAAACGTTAGTTGTTCATTCCTAGAAATTCACAACAAAATGGTGTTGAAAAAAGGAGAAATAAGACTCTCCTAAATATGGTTAGACTTATGATGACAGAGGTAAATTTGCCCATCTCCTATTGGGGAGATGCTTTTTTGACTGCTACATATGTTTTGAACTGTATGCCCTCCAAATCTGTCATTACCATAACTTATGAGTTGTGAATTGGTCGAGAAGCTGACTTAAGCCATTTACAACCTTTGGGTTATAATGCTTACATCCATGATATCTCAATTTGGTAAATTCGAGACCAAGAGGTAAAAAGAGTATCTATGTGAGATATTCTGAAGTATCAAAAGAATACATTTTCTTGGGCGAGTATAAAAATGGCATTGTAACAGAATTCAGATCACGAGTCATCATATTATTAGAAAATAAATTTTTAAGTTGGGCGAAGTGAATTAAGATTTCACTTTCTATTAATGTCAGGAAGATGAACAATCAGGATCACTCCATCCGAATGGGAGGGATATAGAGGAAAAAGGTTAAGACTCTCATCCTCTAAATGATCTGGATGCTCGAGACCTGATTTTAGTAAGAGTATTCTTGATTCCAGTGGGAGTAAAGAATATGGTATTCCTGACTTTAGTGGGAGTATGGAACATGGTCCCAGTGTGAGCATTGTGAATTAGGATGAATATATGAGACATGTTTATCAAAATTCAGAACTATAAAAATCTAAAAGGATAAGTGTTCCATACCGATAATTTAAAATCAAAGGCTTTAACGAAGCCCTTTTGGTTACCCCACACGACAAGAAAGAGAACAAACATATTCAAAAGGATTTTTAATGCCCATTTAAGGAAAAATGTACTAAAGCAATGGAAGAAGAAATGGCATCCATGAGATCAAACCATGTTTGAGAACTAGTTGATCTACTAGAAGGACACAAATTGAGAATAAATGTATTCTCAAAGAAAAGCGAAAAGCTGAAATAGGTATTGAAAGATATAAGGCTCGGCTAGTCACCAAGGAGTTCATACAATAGGAAGAGATTGACTATGAGTAGACTTTCTCATCTGTTGTAAGATTTACGTCCATAAGGTTGATTTTGGCCATAGTGGCGAGTTTGAATCTTGAGTTTCATCAAATGGATGGAAAGACTGCTTTTCTCAATGAAGAATTTGACGGAACAACCTATATGTTTCATCGAAAAAAGCAGCAAACATAAGTTTTGCTGATTAATGAGTTTAATATATGGCCTTAAACAGTCTTCAACACAATAGTACTTGAGATTTCATCATACAATTATGTCGAATGTGTTCAACATGATTGATGAAGATCATTATGTTTATAGTAAAAGCTCTAAAAATGAATTTGTCATTTTGGCATTGTATGTACACGATATACTTAAAGCTGAAAATGATAAATGATATGTAAATAAAATCAAAAATTGGTTATCGTCCAGCTTTAAGATAAAGGATATGGGTCATACATATTATATTCTGAAAGTTGAAGATTTCAAGAGATCGTTCGAGAAGATTGTTGCATATTTCTCAAGAGAAATATATCGACAAACACCTTGAGCGATTTAATATGCAAAACTGCAAACTCATAGATTATCCCATTGCCAAGAATCAGTTTCTTAGCAAAGATGTGTGTCCTAAGAAGCCGAGAGAAATGAACGTATAAGAAACTTTCTATATGCTAGTGCCATGGGTAGTCTTATGTACACGTTATTGTGTACAAGATATGATATAAGCTATGCAGTGGCATGGTAAATAAATATCAATCTAACCCAGGCAAAGCACATTGAAAGCAATTAAAAAGAATACTTAGATACCTTAAAGGTACAGAAGATTATTCTCTCTATTATCAAGAAAAGGATCTGTATTGAGAAAATACAAAAACGTTGATTGGGTAAGAGATGTGGATGAGAGGAAATCCACTTCAGGTTTCATATTCTTGTTTGGCAAGAGTGTCATATCGTGGAGTAATAAGAATTAAACCTGTGTAACCCTATCAATAGTGGAAGTTGAATTTGTCACTTCCTCAATTGCAGTACAAGAGACAGTTTGGCTGAAATGGTTTGTGAGCCATTTAAGAGTAACTGTCTCAGAGGTATTAATGACAGTCTTTAGTGACAGTCAGTCATTGATAGCTTATAGTAGAGCTAAGCATATCGACATTAAGTATCAATATATGAGAGATATTATTGCACGAAAGATGTGAACTTACAGTACGTTTCTATGCATGCAGATCCGTTGAGTAAACCTGTAACGAGAGATGTGTTTTGAGAAACACATTAGATTTCAAGGTTTGCATAGAATTTAATTTTATATAATCCTTTAACGTTATTATTTGTGAATAATAACCAAAGTTCATTATTGGCAATACATGAATATGAATGTTTATGTATAAACATTTACTGTTATTGATATGAGATTGAGCATGTCGAACAGAGAAGTAGCCCACTCACAAGGGTGTTTACCTTAGTTTTGTCAATGAGTTAGCAAAAACTAAAATTAGTCAATTTTTAAACATATGAGAATGCTCGATAGCCTGTTCAAAATAAAAGTGTGGTCTTACAGAAATTATAAGATGAGTCTTGTCAAGGTGCGAGATAAAGATATATATAAAGTTGTATGCTTTGGATTAAGATCCAAATAAGAATTGTATAGAATTTGATGGTAAGTTATATGTAACTACCATATTCTGTATAAAAGCCAGAAGTAGTTCTTAAGTAAGCGAACGAAAGTTGGGTGTTTCGGTGTATCGCAACCTTACGCTTTTGTATGGTGTTTAATATACATATTATTAAAATGTGAGACATGCGTTCCTTTAAGGGAAGGAAAGAATACCATAACACATGTTTTATACCGCGTGTGCTTATGTGACCAAAGGAATGGGAATTTAATATTAATGATCTCAACTTTCCCTATTGTGGGACCCTATTTATATTTCGACTCTTAAAATCCTTAATTTATCCCTGAAGTATGGTTCAATGTGGCTAGCTTAGTTAGTCTCCAAGAGGTTCGGGAAAAAATTAGGCCTATAGGATCTAACTAGAAAACCGAGTTGAATCATGATGGATGGCATACAGTAAGAGGGGAAGATAACCTTTTGATCACTTTCATAAGGTTTTGTGGTTCACTGGCTAGCATATTATAGTTTCTATAAGAAGAAATATAATAGTGAACACGAAAATTATTTTATGAGATCATAAGTTAAAACAGTGAATGTGAGAAGGTAATATAGGGTTAGGCATACATGAAAATGAGGATCTTATTTTTTGAGACGCTATATATCCCTAACAGGTGTATAGCACTAGTGCTCTCAAGGTATGCTGGTCACACAATCTATCTGCCAGTATAACTGAAAATTAAGACTGGAATTCGTTCTGTCATGTGCGAGTGGGAGATAATAGACTTTGGATACGCCTATGACTCTAATTTGGATAAAAGTTCAATTCAGATAGAATTAAGTAATTCAATATGATTAAAATTACCAAATCCTATCTCATAAAGAGTTTGAGTTAAACTAGAGTTAAGTTTCTAGCTTTTAGGATCTCTATAAATAGATGAAAAATCTCAATATTTGGTAACGAGAAAACGTATACGCTGCAAGATTGCTCGCTTCCACTCACACTTGTCTTTTGTCTTGATCTTTCAGGGACTTTTAGATTGTGAAATAGCTGGTATTATCCCGCATGTGGATAAAAGTCAGACCAGTAATAAAAAACAAATGGGAATGCTTGTAGACGCTTCCGCAACGAGTTTTTGTACTACAAAACGTAGATACCATTATTTAATGTTACCTCCATGTGAATTATATTATTTATAATTTTCACCTTCAGTGGGATTTGATGGATAATATACCAATTTTGATTAAACATAAAGGATAATAGAATAATAATAACAAGTTAAAAATTTTTTTAAGTTAAATGAGTATTAATTCTAAATGCTTACAGCTATGAACATGTTGTGGGTATAATATCATATCAATTGAAAATTAATGTAGAACATACCCATTTGAATATAAAGTATCTTGTTAAAAATTATCCAGTGGAAATAAATTTTACTTGGAATTGAAGATGAGAGAATCAGATTTCACTGCATATTTATACTAAACCTTAATTAACTATATTTCATATACATTTCAATAAAAAAATTTGAATATGGTATACGAGTTGGTGTACCTAGGTATACCTTGATCCATATAAGAAATTTTAAATTTGGAATTTAGTATACCAGTTGGTATACCTCGATATCAGTATAGCAGGTATACCAAAATCAAGATAAAGAATTTTAAATCTAGAATTTGATATACCAGTTGGCATATTGAGATATACCAAAATCCAAAGAAAGAATTTCAAACCTAAAATTTGGTATGCTAGTTAGTATACAGGTATACCAAAATCTAGAGAATGAATTTCAAATTTGGAATTTGGTATACTAGCCGGTATACCTTGGCATACCAAAATCCAGATAATGAATTTCAAATTTGAAATTTGGTATATCTTAGTATATCCTTGTATACCAATATGCAGATGAGAAATTTCAACTATGAAATTCGGTATACCTTGGTATATCTCGGTATACCAAAATCTAAAGAAGAAATTTCAAATATGAAATTTGGTATACTAGGTGGTAAAACCTCGGTATGCCAAAATACAAATAAGGAATTTCAAATTTAAATTTTTTTTCATTGGCAAGACTCAAATCTATAGCATTTTTACTTGTTAATTCATTTGAACCAACCAACATCAGTAATATATATATATATATATATACGGGGTATATGTTGTCCATACATACATGTAAAAGGAGTCATATAATTCAATTCTTGGAGGATAGAAAACATATTATATAAAGTAAGATAATCCATTTGTTTTCTGAGAAGCCAACCATATAGTCCAACAATTAAGCTGTTTGACAATCCAAAGCGGAGGAACTTTCAGAGAAACTTCAATCCTATGCTTTGGGTGTGTACATGACAAGCACAAACTTTTAATTTTGAAGTTGAAATAATACTGTGACATGCATTATATAAAGAACCCACTGAAGTTTAAAGACTAATCAAAAGTAGTCTGAACAGCAGTAATGGTTGAGACTATGAAATCTACCTCGCAAATGTTCCTACCCTACAAATTTTGTAGTATAGCCAGCCAAACAATATCCCACCATTAACACTCCATGATCTAGCCTCATTAAGCAAATATAAGGACATGAAATTCCACCAATGTATGTTTACATGAACACGGCATTGATAGCCACTGCATTTAAAATAAAGCTAAAAGTTAGGCACAACTTAAACAAAATAACAGAAGAAAATTAATTACTCGGTTCAAAACTCAGGCCAATTAGCTGCAAAAGGACCATTTTTCATAAGATTTGTAGATATTTGATCTTCATCGAGGGATACAACACTGAAGTTGGGTGATCTACAATAATTTATGAAATCAACCTTCTCCAAGCACCCCAATATCATGCTCAGGAGCAATGCATGTGAAATTGGGTTATATACACCAATTTATGAAATTAAAACAATAGAGAGAAGATCTTCCATTTAAGTTCAACAATCAATCAGCATCAAAAAATTAGAAGCACACAAAAAAGTTCTCCTATAACATTGAATTGAATTAGAGTATTAATCCTAAAACATTTTAATGTCATTATACATACACACACAAGGGGAAGACTAGTTGATCAAAGAGTTTAAAGGCAAATCTCACTGTGACAATGCAGAAGATATTGGTAGCTAAGGCTAACAAGTTCTCCAGTAGCAAGGAAGTAAGCACCTTCTTAGGCACCGATGGTGCTAAAACTCCAGCATGATCCACGTGAACCCTAAATCCAGAATCACAAACCATTATTAACAACCCTAACCTTAAACATAAATAATTTAATAGCAAGATAATTGTAGAATTAAATAAATAAAAAAAATAAACAATAAAGTACATGATTTTAACCAAATAATAAGGGCATATTTGAACAATTTTAAAACTTAAACATGCACATTTTGCAACAAAAAAGTGAGTTTTTAAAGGATCAATCCACTCATCTACACCTATACTTTTTGTGGTAAGAATGAGCACATTGCAAGGGATTGCTTTCACAAGAAAAATGGAAAATGAAAGAATAACAAAAAATGTAAATGAAATACTTGCTGCAAAAACTAACCTCAAAGACCGAAAACAAATTAAGTGCCTAAGAAGAAATAATTATCTTGCAAGTTTGTCTAAAGACCAATGAGAAAAATAAATTATATCTCTATAGTAGTTGCTCAAGACATATGGCATGAGACAAAAACAAGTTTGTTGAATTTTTTACAAAAGATGGAGGAATTATCAGTATTGGTGAAAAAAATAAAGGCAAAATTATTGGAGTTAGAACCATTAAAATCAACCCACGTATCAAAGATGTTTCACTTATGAATATTGAAATATAATATTTTAAGTATAAGCCAATTATATGATAAAAATCGAAAAGTTATCTTTGAAATAAAGGATTGTAAAGTTGAACATGCTAAATTAGGGGGTTAATTTTTTCGGTGGTCACTTAATTTTGTGGCTTGTAATGATTTGGTCACTAAACTTTAATTTGTAATAAAAAAATAATTCATCTATTATTTTGTAACGAAAAAATCATAATAACCGAAAATTGCATTCGCCGGCAACCGGCGCGTGATCGGTACGGCAAAACCCAATGACACGTCAAAAATTTTGTCACGTCAGATTAGAGTTAATTTATGTGGTGGTCACTAAACTTTGTGTCTTGTAACGATATAGTCACTAAACTTCAATTTTGTGCCGTGCAGATCATGCGCCGGTTACCGGCGAGCACAATTTCCGATTATTGTGATTTTTTCGTTATAAAATAATAGATGAGTTATTTTTTCGTTACAAATTAAAGTTTAGTAGCCAAATCGTTATAAGCGAAAAGTTGAATGACCATCGAAAAAATTAACCCCTAAATTAGGTAACACCGTTCTAACTGGTTACAGAACTATAAATATTTATCAAGTAAGTTTAGACGATAATGATAATATTAATTCAACTTACTTAATTTCAAATGACAATTAGAATTGGTTATGGCATAAAAGCTTATGTCATGCAAGTTTACATGCAATTGAA
This sequence comes from Excoecaria cochinchinensis, assembly GCA_947683425.1. NCBI lineage: Eukaryota > Viridiplantae > Streptophyta > Magnoliopsida > Malpighiales > Euphorbiaceae > Excoecaria > Excoecaria cochinchinensis. The sequence goes on from CANTUQ010000004.1 coordinate 50,386,802, forward strand.
AAATTATCTAAAAAGGATTTAGTTACTGGTTTACCTAATTAAGATTAGATTTATTAAAAAATATTTGTGAAACATGTCAACTCGATAAGCAAACTGGAAGTTTATTCAAATCTAAGAAAAAAATTCAATTAAAAAATGTTTAAAAATATTACATATGAATTTGTTTGGATCAATCTCATCATCTAGTCTAAAAAAAGAGTTATATTTTTTTTATTATTGATTATTACTCACATTTTACTTAGACACTCTTTTTTGCATATAAATATGAGAAATTTGAGCCTTTCAAAAAGCTAGCAAAAAAAATACAAAATGAAAAGGGATATCATATCATCAAGATTCGAAATGATAACGAAGGAAAATTTGTGAACAAAAAATTTTGCTCAGGAAAGAACAGAACACAATTTTTCAGCACCAACAACTCCACAATAGAATGGAATGGTAGAGCGGAAAAATAAAACACTACAGGAGATGGCAAGAACCATATTAAATGAGAATGACCTTCCAAAGTATTTTTTGGCTAAAACCGTGAACACATCAAGGTACATCATCAACTGAGTTTTAATTACATGTATTATAAATAAAGCTCCATATGAGTTTTGGAAAGAAAGAAGGCCTAACATCAGTTATTTCCACACATTTATCTATAAGTGTTTTATTTTAAATAATAAAAATAATCTAAGAAAATTTGATGCTAAATCTGATATAGGTATTTTTCTAGGTCATTCACTTAAAAGTAAAGCTTATAGAATTTATAATAAGAAAACACACATAGTTGAAGAGTCAATTAATATTAAATCTGATGAGACTAATGTCTATACTGGAGGAAAGTGTGTTTCTAATATTGATACAAGAAATAAAGATGAAGAAATTTAGGAGAAAAGTCAAATAGAATAGAAACCTAATTAAAATAGAGCTGATGAGACATAATTGCAGATGCAGTAGAACACGCAGAACTAGAATAGAACACTGATCTACCAAATGAATGTGATGTTTATAGAAATCATTCAGAATAAGATATGCTAAGTAGCACATCAACTAAAATGATGATCACGAGACAATTATGAGAATTATGTGGTAATATTGCTTTCATTTCTCAAATTAAATTAAAGAATATAGGGAAGCTCAAGATGACAACAATTGGATTCTTGTAATGTAAGAAGAATTAAATCAATTTGAAACAAGGTATGGTCTCTTATTTTCAAACTGAAAAATTTTCAATTATTGGCATAAAATTGTTCTTTAAAAACTAGCTGGACGAACAAGAAAATGTGATAAAAAAACAAAGCAATGCTTGTGGCTCAAGTTTACAATAAAAAACAAGGTATTGATTTTGATGAGACATTTGTATTAGTTGCACGTCTATAAACTATTTGCTTCTTGTGTGCATTTGCATATTTTAAGAAAATTAAACTTTATCAAATTGATGTTAAAAGTGCATTTTTATATAGATATTTAAATGAAGAAATTTATGTTGCATAACCACTCGGCTTTGAAAATCCAAAACATCCAAAACATGATTTGAGATTAATAAAAGTTTTATATGGTTTAAAACAGGCCCCTAGACCTTAGTATTAAATTTTTTTAACAGAACATGATTTTTTAAGAGGTAAAGTTGATAATACTTTGTTTATAAAACATAAAAAAATCATATCATGCTTGTACAAATTTATGTAGATGATATTTGTTTGGAGCTACTAATATCTCTATGTGTAAAAAATTTGAAAATTTAATGAAATAAGAATTTGAGATGAGTATGATGGGAGAATTAACCTTTTTTTTAGAATTACAAATAAATCAGAATAAGGATGAAATTTTTATTAATCAAGTACACAAAGGAGTTGTTAAAGAAATTTAAAATAATAAAAGCCAAAGCTATTAGCACACCCACAAATCCATCAATCACAGTTGATCTTGACGAGAAAGGTAACAATATGGATCAGAAGCTCTATAGGGAAATGATTGGTTCGCTGTTCTACTTGACAGCAAGTCAACCTGATATACACTTTAGTGTTTATTTTTATGCTCGATTTCAGTCAAATCTAAATGAATCTCATTTATCAGCGGTTGAATGTATTCTAAGATATTTATTGAAAACCCAAAATATAGGTTTATGGTATTTTAAAGATTCAAGTTTTGATCTTATTAGTTTTTCAGGTGCCGACTATGCAGGTTGTAGAATTGAAAAAAAAAACACATCTAGAACATGTCAACTATTAGCCAATCATTTATCACTTGGTTTAGTAGGAAACAACACTCCGTTACTCTATCAGCTGTCGAAGCTGAATATATAGTTGCTAGAAATTGTACTGCACAAATTTTATAGATTAAACAACAATTAATTGATTATGGGTTCGATCTAAAGGTGATACCAATTTATTATAACAACATCAGCATAATAAATCTCACCAAAAATCAAGTGATTCACTCAAGAACAAAGCATATCAGACACCATTTCATAAGATATCATGTTCAAAGAGGGGATATTATCTTAAATTTTGTCCCAACGGAACACCAACGAGCTGACATCTTCACTAAACTTTTGAAGGAAGAACAATTTTGCAAGATAAAAAGAGAATCAGGTATATGTATCTTAGAAAAATCATTTTAAGAGGTAATCCTATTTTTCTCTAAAATTTTATTTATCTCGTGTTTAATTTCTTAGTTATTATATGTCAGTATATGTTTTTTTTTATGTTCTACAAAATTGATGTGCTCTAAGTATTTTTCTATAATCTATATGCATTTTGTGTTTTATGTGTGCGACGTGGTGTATATTACGTACTCAAAATATTTTACATATTCTATTTGTTTTTCGTGTTTCATTGCTAGTACCTTTTTGCATGTCTGACAGTTATTGAGTTTTTTTTTTTTTAATGTCTAGATTTTACTCATATTTTTCAGCAAATATTTTTTAATATTAAAAAGGAAAAGTTTTTCACTTTAAAAGCTTATTTTTCAATAAAAATCTTCCTACTATTTTTCTCCCAAAGTAAACTTCTTTTTTGATTTTTGAAAAAACAACTTCTCGCCTATCCGTTTAATGCATCAATTTCTATATAAAAGAATTTGAAAAGTTATTTTATTTCATTCTTTGCTTTTCATCAAACGCTCTCTGTATCACTCTCTCCCTCTCGCAAAAACCACAAAAATCGATAATGGCAAGAGTAAGAACACTAGCAAACCCAAGGACCATTACTTTTTTCGACTCAAAAGATAATACCTTATATCCGGTTCGAAGAGTGAGCTAGATAAGGATGTCACAATCTATTTAAGATTTACAATATACGAATAATACAAATTCTTCTTTTGGATTAAAAATACTCTAAATTCTAATATTCATCCTATAGAAATTTCAGTAGAATTTTTTCAAAAATATTACCTATCCCCCTGTGAGTGAAAACACATTTCTAATTGAACTTTAATTTGTTTGTAAGTTTTTATACCATCATGAGTATTCACGATCATATCCCCTCAAAATGATTATACTTTATATTGTAATCATGTTAATGACGTTTATCAAACTATTTGAGATAATGTGAGATTAGGTTGTTAAGGCCCAATGAAATAAACTAGCAATTAGATCATTTTACTTGAGAAAAAGGTGGGGTATTTTAGAGTTTTTTACTTGGGAGAAAAATTTGTATAGCTACATGTAATCGGTTTTTGACTTTTGCTTGCTAAATAGAGTCATAATAAAAAGAAAAAAACTCTTAAAACGAATTATCTTAAGGAAAGATATGATAACCGAACCTCTATAAATCATGGTATCAAATATCTCTATTTTTTACTCTCTTTAAATTCATGCTCTATATATTTACGATATGCTGAATCTGTATGTTCTATATTTGTATTTTACCACCGGTTGAAATTATATTTTTGCATAAATTATTTTAGCAAGTTTTAATTTGATTTTTGCTAATCATAAGTTTCGTCCATGCATATATTTAACATTAGAAAAAAAAATTGATTAAAAATATCTTAAGTTAAATGTATAAAATGATTATAATTTTAGTACTCTAATTCTAAAACTGTTTATTTTTTTTTTCTAATTTGTTTTGGTTGTTGAAAATTTTGTAATACTCTATTAAGCTCTCTAGAATATATATTTGAAACTCACAAATTTTAATATATTTAGGGATAAAAACTGACAAAAGAAAAATATTAAGGATATTCTCTTACTACGAAAAAAACTATAGTGAAATTTGCCATTAACCCTTCATTTAATGATTATGAATAAATTTTTCACTAAGGTACATCAGAAACAAAAAGGGCAATTTTATTTTCAGACAGAAAGATACTCCTGCTTGAGCCTAACGTTATTCGAATTGCAAATCGTTAATATTCAATTATTCATAGGTGAGGAAATACTTGCCAACCTTTACTTGATAAACCTACGAAAGGTCTCAATTTTGGAACCTTCACAATCTAATAGCAATTATGATGAGAAGCATGAATAAAATTATATCTTTGCTGCTTCTATTGGTCTCTGATATTGTTGATAGTATTCAAAATAAATACTGACATAATCTTTCACATTCTTGTATATGTTAGGATTTATGGACAAATACATTATATATATTTAGATTATAATAATTATATGTCATAACTATCATTTAAAAGACTTGGCCTAAGTATTAAAGTGATCTAATTTAATTGAAATTAGAGTGGGCCATAATAATAATAATATTATAAGTATGGGTTAAATGTATAGATACTCTTTTATAATTTCTAATTTTATGATGGGTTAAATTAGAAATAAAGGAAAATGAAAACTTTTTCAGATAAAAGGGTTATGGTCCCCAAATTATAGGTACAGAGATATCGTTTTCTGAATTCCCATCTGCAGAAGACAGTTTTTGATCCTACCTATCAATTTGGAAGATCATAGGCCGCAAAACTTCAGTATTCTCAACTGAAATCATGAATTCAGGTACGCTTCCGCTACAGATTTTATTTTCTTGATGATTTAACATGATTATTTTAGCCTAGATAAATTCTAGGGTTTCCTACATTTGGTATCAGAGCCTAAATTTCATGTTAAATCGTTGAGAATTGATTTTTAGGGTTAATGATTCTTTTAAATTTATTAATGTTTTTTAATCGAAATTTCATTTAATTTCGGTTGTATCTGTGTTGATGGTTTTCTTCGGCGCAATTGAATTGTTGTTTTCTTTTGTGTTGCGATGATTTTGGTTTTACGCGATACTGTGTACGATCATGAATTCTGGCTTCATTTACTGTTATTGGCGTTTACTAAATTCTTTTCATCTGGCTTTTGAAGTTTGGCCAATTTATTTACTTTTGGCCAATTTGTTTTCTTTACTTTTGGGTTTCATTTTTTTGTCCTTTAGTGCTGTGGACATCCATCACGTTTTATGCTCTTGTTATTGGTAATTGATATTAACATGGCTACTTGGGTTCTGTTCTCACTATATATAATGATTTTGGATTTGTTCTTATGATTTTTTGGCATTTTGTGGCTGGGGCTTTTCTATTTTGGATATATATATATATATATTGGTTGAGTTTGCAAAGCCTTGTTTACGTGGCCATAGTATTACCATTTATTGATGTTTCTGTTGAATAAATCATGATTTCAGCATCTCTTTTGTTTTATTGGATAAAATCTATTGGCATGACTTTTGGAATTGTGCTTTGGATGATATATCAGCGTGCTGTTTGCTTGATGGGCATGTATCTGATTTAATTGATATTTGCACAATTGTATTTGCTTTGGTTGGTCTTTTGTTTATATATACACATATATTAAGTTACTGCCAGTATACATAAACAATTTGATATTAAGACATTTTATTCTTAATTTCATTTGTTAAATTTTATGGAATTTAAATTTAAATTACAGTATGGCTATGTATATATTGAGATGGGTTAATTGAACCAATATGTTGCCAAAGTGACCTCTATGGAAGTCAATTGATTTGTTTTAATATATATAATTGGTATGTGTATGTAATTACATAAATATTGATTGGCCCAAAGGAAAATTGATGTTTAATATGATTACATATATATTTGTGGCAATTGGCATATGATAATTATTTGGTTTTACATGTGAATAATAAATCAGCCCAAAGGAAGAATTATTATTTGACATGTTATTTTATTATTTGTGTTTAATTGCTACACCAAGATATCAATTACAAGTTAATATTTTGTCCAAAGATAAAGTATTAATGGAGTGTCAGATGTCTTGAGATGGGATTTAACTGTATTTAAATCTATTATTCAATTTTGGTATTATTTTGATACTTATGTGAGTTTGTTTTATATGTTTTGTTCTGAATTCAGTTTCTGCTCCTGCTGCTAATATTACTGCTAGTATCAACTCTATTCCTATGCTGACTGGCACGAATTTTAAGGCATGGCAAGAGAGTGTATTGATCACTCTCGGAGTCATGGACCTAGACCTTGCATTAAGGGAACCTAAACCTGCTAATCTTACTGCTGAGAGTACCTCTGAACAAAAGAGGGAGATGGAAAAGTGGGAAAGGTCTAATCGCATAAGTCTTATGGTCATTAAGCGTGCCATTCCTGAAGCTTTTAGGGGCACAACGTCTGATCAGGTGGAAACAGCTAAAGTTTTCCTTGAGGACCTTGAGAAAAGGTTTGCTAAGAATGAAAAGGCTGAAACAAGTACAATCTTAGCAAAACTCATCTCTATGAGGTATACAGGCAAAGGAAATGTAAGGGAATATATTATGGAAATGTCTAATCTTGCTTCAAGTTTAAGGGCACTCAAGTTGGATTTATCTGAAGACTTGTTAGTGCATTTGGTTTTGATCTCTCTTCCTGCACAATTTGGTCAAATTAAGGTGAGCTATAACTGTCAAAGGGACTCTTGGACCCTTAATGAGCTCATCTCTCACTGTGTTCAGGAAGAGGATAGGTTGAAGCAAGAAAAGGCACCAAGTGTCCATTTAGTTTCCACTTCAAAGGACAAGAAGAAAGAAAATAAGAAAAGGAAGAATAAGGAAGCTGCAGAAACAGCACCACAAAAGAAACAACCTAAAGGACAAACTAAAGATGGTTGCTTCTTTTGTGGAGCTACAGGACACCAGAAGAAGCAGTGTACCAACTATCACGCTTGGCGTGCTAAGAAAGGGTTGCCTGAATTGCCGAAAGCCTAATGATGGTGAGAGATACATCTATTTTGGTGATGGCAAATCAGTGGAAGTTGAAGCAATTGGAACTTTTAGATTATTATTAAGAACTGGTTTCTATTTGGATTTGTTTGAGACTTTTGTTGTACCGTCTTTTAGGCGGAATTTGATTTCTGTTTCAGCATTGGACAAATTTGGTTATTGTTGTTCATTTGGAAATGGAAAATTTAGTCTTTATCAAAATTCAAGTTTGGTTGGATCTGGTTCTTTATCAAGTTATGATAATTTATATTTAGTTGATACAATTGCTTCATTTAATGAATCCTTGCATGTTCATTCAATAGGTAAAAAGCGCAAATTAGCTATTGAGAATTCTGCTTCATTATGGCACAAGAGATTAGGTCATATCTCTAAAAAGAGAATTGAGAGACTTGTGTCTGATGGTATTCTCAATCCCCTTGATTTTACAGACTTTGACATGTGTGTGAATTGTATTAAGGGGAAACAAACAAAGGTTAGGAGATTTGATGCCAATAAGAAAACAGATGTGTTAGAACTAATACACACAGATATTTGTGGGCCATTCCCTATGGCTTCTTGGAATGGCCAAACATATTTCATAACGTTCATAGACGATTTCAGTCGATATGGCTATCTTTATCTCATTCATGAGAAATCTCAGTCACTGGACATGTTCAAAAGTTTTAAAACTGAAGTTGAAAATCAACTAAATAAAAGTATTAAAAGCGTTAGATCTGACCGTGGTGGTGAATACTATGGCAGATATGACGGTTCAGGTGAACAACGTCCAGGTCCATTTGCTAAATTTCTAGAGGAAAGCGGTATCGTACCACAGTACACCATGCCGGGTTCACCCAATATGAATGGTGTTGCTGAAAGACGAAATAGAACGCTTTTAGACATGGTAAGAAGTATGATAAGTCACTCTACCTTACCTGAGTCACTCTGGGGAGAGGCATTAAAGACTGCAGCTTATATACTCAACAGGGTACCAACAAAGGCAACTGATAAAACCCCTTATGAACTTTGGACAGGTAAGAAGCCTAGTCTAAAGCATCTTCATATTTGGGGATGTCCAGCTGAGGCAAGGCCTTATAGGCCAAATGAAAAGAAACTGGACTCTAGGACTATCAGTTGTTATTTTATTGGATACTCTGAACGCTCTAGGGGTTACAAATTTTATGATCCCACAAGTAAGTCTGTTTTTGAGACAGGTAATGCTCGGTTCTTTGAGGATGTTGAGTTTGCGGGGGGAGAAAGATTTAAGGACTTTGTCTTTGAAGAGGAATATGTTGATATTCCTTTAATTGCTATGGACAATAATCAGGAACAGATTATCATACCAGATATTGTTCATGATGCAATTTTAGATCAAGACAATGTCATTGATCCTCCTATTCAGGCTCAAGGAGATGTTCTTGAAGAACAAACTCTACAGCCTCAAGAACCATTGCCATTAAGGAGATCCACTAGAGAAAGAAGAAATGCAATTTCAGATGATTATGTTGTGTTTCTTCATGAACATGATGTTGACATTGGAGTGATGGAAAATGATCCAGTCAATTTTCATCAAGCAATGGAAAGTTCAAATTCTCAAAAGTGGAGAGATGCCATGAATGAGGAGATTAAGTCTATGAAAGACAATGACGTATGGGATCTTGTCCCATTGCCTGAAGGTGCAAAACCTATTGGTTGTAAATGGATTTTTAAAACCAAAAGGGATTCAAAGGGTAATGTGGAAAGGTACAAAGCACGTCTTGTCGCGAAAGGCTTTACACAAAAAGAAGGCATTGATTATAAAGAGACTTTCTCTCCAGTTTCATCGAAAGACTCTTTTAGGATTATAATGGCATTAGTAGCACATTTTGATCTTGAGCTACATCAGATGGATGTCAAGACAGCGTTTCTCAATGGTGACATTGATGAAACAATTTACATGGTGCAACCAGAAAACTATGTATCAGAAGATGCAAAGTCAATGGTTTGCAAATTGAAGAAATCCATTTATGGGCTTAAGCAAGCGTCTCGTCAGTGGTATTACAAATTTCACCAGATTATTATTTCTCATGGTTTTGAGATGAATTTGGTTGATGACTGTATATATCACAAATTTAGTGGGAGTAAGCATATTTATTTGGTTTTATATGTTGATGACATATTGCTTGCCAGCAACGATATAGGCTTATTGCATGAAACCAAGAGATTTCTAGCTATGAATTTTGAGATGAAGGATCTTGGAGATGCAAATTTTGTATTAGGAATCCAAATACATCGAGATCGCACTCGAGGTATTCTTGGATTATCACAAAAGGCCTATATCGAAAAGGTTCTTAAGAGATTTGGCATGCAAGATTGTAAACCAGGAGATACCCCTGTGGCTAAAGGAGACAAGTTTAGTCTCCAACAGTGCCCCAAAAATGCTTTTGAGGAAACAGAAATGCAAACGATTCCTTATGCATCAGCAATAGGAAGTCTAATGTATGCACAAGTTTGTACGCGTCCGGATATTGCGTACATAGTTGGAGTGTTGGGAAGATATTTAAGCAATCCAGGAATGGTTCATTGGAAAGCAGCCAAACGAGTCATGCGATATCTTCAAAGAACAAAACATTTCATACTCACTTACAGGAGATCAGATAAGTTAGAGATCATTGGGTATTCAGATTCCGATTTTGCTGGGTGCCAAGATAGCATGAAATCTACATCAGGCTATATTTTTTTGCTTGCTGAAGGTGCTATCTCTTGGAAGAGTGCTAAGCAATCTCTTATAGCCTCTTCTACTATGGCAGCAGAGTTCATATCATGTTATGAGGCATCAAATCAAGCAATATGGCTGCGAAATTTTGTCACTGGGCTGCGAATTGTTAATGGAATTGAAAGACCACTTAAGATCTTTTGTGACAATAAGTCAGCAGTCTTGTATTCCAATAACAACAAGAGTTCGAGCAAGTCAAAACATATAGACATTAAATTCTTGGTTGTTAAAGAAAGAGTTCAAAGTGGACAGGTGTCTATTGAGCATATTGGTACAAACTCCATGGTTGCGGATCCGCTTACTAAAGGATTGCCACCCAAGGTCTTTAATGAGCATACTGCTCATATGGGTGTCATGTCTTTTGAGGATATTTAATTTTAGTGGGAGTTTGTAATCTTGCTTTCTTATTATAGACACATTTTTTGTTTTTGGTTTATCTATATTTTTTCTGCAGAAATGAAGTTGAGTTCATCACACTTTGATTCAGCTATGGATTGATCTCACTAAGTTTATAAAGTGGACCAGTTGAAAATAGACATGTTTAGATCACATTACATGTAATTTTCATGCTATGCATCCATACTTGGTCTGTGTCATTTGGTTGTGTTTACATATGTGATCAGGGATGGATTTGGTTACAACATATAAGTAACAAAAGTTGCCTTGGTTCTATGTATGCATGATTGATGGACGAGATTGTTCAGAAATGTCTTTGGTTATGATAGTAAAGTTTAGAGCTCATATAGTTGACATATAATTATAAGGTAATATGCTTATATATATATATATATATATATATATATATATATATATATATATGTATAGTCCAAGTGGGAGATTGTTAGGATTTATGGACAAATACATTATATATATTTAGATTATAATAATTATATGTCATAACTATCATTTAAAAGACTTGGCCTAAGTATTAAAGTGATCTAATTTAATTGAAATTAGAGTGGGCCATAATAATAATAATATTATAAGTATGGGTTAAATGTATAGATACTCTTTTATAATTTCTAATTTTATGATGGGTTAAATTAGAAATAAAGGAAAATGAAAACTTTTTCAGATAAAAGGGTTATGGTCCCCAAATTATAGGTACAGAGATATCGTTTTCTGAATTCCCATCTGCAGAAGACAGTTTTTGATCCTACCTATCAATTTGGAAGATCATAGGCCGCAAAACTTCAGTATTCTCAACTGAAATCATGAATTCAGGTACGCTTCCGCTACAGATTTTATTTTCTTGATGATTTAACATGATTATTTTAGCCTAGATAAATTCTAGGGTTTCCTACAGTATAATCTTGGCCTTGATTCATCGATGAGTGCATCGGCCGGTTTGATCTCTTTATCTGAGTCAGGAATGCAGAATACAGCCAGAGTAATCCTCTCCCTCTCTGAGTTTGTCACCACCCTGTGCACAGGGCTCTTGAAAATTCCATTGCTCATTATCTACACATCATTGCCAAACTTAACAACTAAACAATCCAAAACCCAAAACTCAGAATGTGGGACAATGGTGTTTTAGTGTGATCTTTACCTCAACTTGATCGCCAGCGTTTACGAGAAGAGCTTCAGGAATGATAGGAACTCGAAACCATTCATTGTCTTTAAAGAACTGAAGACCCTCAACTTCTTTGTCTTGCAAGAGAATGGTAATTGCTGATGCATCTGCGTGTGGTTTTACGCCTAGTATTCGTTTAGGTCTCAGACAAGGAGGATAATAATTAAATCTCGCAATCACCAATGGCCGTGCTCCGTACTGATCGAAAAAGCAATTCTCCTCCAAGTCTAATGACAATGCCATTGCCTTAAGGAGAATTTCATTTATCTGCTGCGACTTCATGAAAAATTCAAGCAGTGTTTCCCTGCAACAGTTTTGTTTTGTAAGATATAATGCAACTAAAGGGTTGTTGAGTTGATCATTATACGATTGAATTACCGAAAAGGTTTGGGATTTTGAGGCCAGAATTGGAAGCGTTGTTGATCTTGGGGACTAAACGTAAGATATAATCGATCAGTCCAATCGAGTGTTTGACGGGGTGAAAGAACCATGTCATTTCCATAGCCTTCAGTGCTGTCAGCTTCTCTTGAGTATCTCTGCTTCTCTTCCATTGGCAATGCAAAGAATTGCTTGGCTACTTCACGCATTTTGTCCAAGAATGAATGTGTCATCCCATGATTTATTATCTGCTTCATACGAAACACCCTCTATGCAATTAGAACTAATTCAATTTATTCATTCATAAATCAATCAATTTGATAATTTTTAATTCGTACCCATAAAAAAAAATCCCAATTAACATTAATTTTATAAAATATTTATCATAATTTATAAAAATATAATTTTATTAATTCACTATTATTATATTATTATTTTTTTAATTCGCTATTATTTTATTAATTATGTTATGCACTAAAAATAAATAATTAATAAAAGAAAAGAAAAAGAAAAATATAAATCTATAAAGTTAAATAAAATGAAAAGTAAAATATTTGAATAAAAAAATAGTAGGGAGCAGAAATAATAAGACGACCTGAAAGCAGCCCCACGAAGAGAGAGCTGATCGGAGCTTATGGAGCTCCTCTGGCCTGGTGGATGGAGAAGAGAGAAGACCGATATCAATAACTGGAACATGGATCAATGGAACCGTAGCATCTAGGTTTCCGCAATCACTTCCTTTATGGATAAAATTTTCCGGTGGTTCTCCGCCTTTAGCGGCCAATTCTTGGACAGATTTTGGCGGCGACTCTGTCTTAGCAGCCATGGAGACAAGATGCAATCTAAACCTTTCAAACTTAAAAGCCAAATCACATTCGATAAGTCCACGTTGTTAAAAAAGGGGTGTTTTTGTAAATTTTGTTATAAAATACGAAAAATTATTTTTGTAAATTTTTAATTTCATACTAATAATTTTAAAAATATATATATATAAAATATATATAAATAATAGAAGAATAACTTTATTTTTATAAATATTTTAAATAAAAAATAATTTTAAAATTCGATTTAATATATTCATTAAAGCGAAAATATTATTTAATTTTGATTATATACATAATGAATGTATTATTTTTATTTTGAATTATTTTAATTATATAAATATAATTAATTTTATATCTTAATAAATTATTATTAAACTATTATTTTTTTTATTTTATTTATCAAATTAAGTAAAAAAATATTTTTTATATTAATAAAATAAAAAATAAAATTAAATTTATATTTTTTTTATTAAAAAAAAATAGGATTGTGCGGGAACCGGCAGCCCGTGCTTGGCTGCCGGTTCGGTGGGGAAAGCTTTCTTATTTAAAAAAAGAAAAATAAGATTCATTTCCGCAACAAATTGTTGCGGAAATGAAACCATTTTCGCTAGACTTTATTACGGAAATAGAACACAATTTCCTAAATATTTCTTAAAACACCTAGTCAAATTATTTTTTTAAAAAACACCATTAATAAAAAAAAGTCTCCGTTAAGGCAGGTAGAAACAGAGCTAATAAACAGAGTAAAGCAATGGCAGCTCTGCAACTCAGCAAGAAACTCATTCGATCACTCTCGACTTCTCCTCCTTCTTCGCATAGAACCATAGCTACACTTATATTGTCTTCTCCTTTGCATTCTCTATCGAACCTCTTATCCTCGCCTGACCCTCACATCTCTCATATCCGCACCGGCAATCTTGATGCGTGCCCATGGTCTGCAATTCAATACCGCGGCGCTAAAGTGACGGCCATTGATGTTAGTCTTCTTCCTCTTTTACTTGTAATTTATGTGAAATTCTGTCTCTGAGGTGAAGTTGGAGTTCGATAAGTTTCTGTTGTTTTGACTATTTGGGATTATATTGCAGGTAAGACCTGGCAATGTCATTGAGAGAAAAGGTAGGTTTGATAATTTATGTGTAAATTGTTTGTTAAAGTATATTGTTGTTTTTCTTGCGTGGCTGATCAAAAATTTTGGTGAACAAATTTTGTTGCAGGAAAAATTTTCCAGGTACTTGTTTGTTTTTATTTATAATAGTAACAAGGATTTTGTTTTAAAGTTGAAGCAATTTATAATCAGATAAAGTTCATGATTCTTCAGGTGGTAGAAGTAGAACATAAGCAGCGGGGAAGGGGAGGAGCATCGATGCAGGTCTGGTTATGGGAATGTTTGATTTAGAAAATGCTGCTCTAAATTTTTGCTATTTTATTTATCTTTTTTATTTTATTGGTGTATTTGTTTGGTTTTGACCTGTAACTTACTATAGTGTTGGTTTCGTGCATTGATCTAGGGAATGGCCCTAACTTACTATAACCTGTTGTGATTGAAAATCTTTTTAGCATCTGCTTATTGAATTGGACAAAGATGGATTTATGGAAGTGACATGACTTATTTGCAATGCTTTAGGTGCAAAAGTGAATAGGCTAAGTCGAAGAATCATCACCTAGTTAGGTTTTTAAGGAATGATATTTTTTAGAAGGATTTTGAATGAACCAATTTTTGTGGAAGTACAATACTGATAACCAAGTCTCGAGGAAGGAATTTCAATCGAAACTAATGCCAGAGAAAGGAAAGAGGAAGTAAAACAAAATGAATTGGCTATATGTGAAATTGAACATAACTTGAAAGATTATGACTTTTATGTGCACATAATACCTCGTTAAAAAAGACCTAGAATCTAATGCAATAAAATGATAAAGTTCACGTGGACTCATAAAATTGGATCATGTACTGCACTCACCAACGACCACAACCCCCACACACCCAAACCACCCCTCCCCACACTTTTTTTTTTGTCTTAAGAAAATTGGCATACATCTACTATCCAACTATGAATATCATATTATCACTTCCAACTTTTGTTTTGGTGAACGGTGGTTTGCGTACATCTAGAAAGGTGTTGCCCTTACTGTGGCATTGGTCATCTTATTGTGGTGCCAATGTTTTTTCTCCTCTAGGTTGAGCTTCGCAGTGTTGAAACAGGAAACAAACAGAGTTTAAGATTTGGTACAGAAGAAACTGTTGAAAGTATGTCTCTTATCTTTAAATTGATGTCCTGTACTTATGTTATTGTTGCATAGCACATGCTTTTCAGGTTCATATTTGTTTCTATCACCTGGAAAAAACTTTTGATCTTTCTAAAACATTTTTTTTTTTCTGCTTGTATGTAGTATAATGGCTGTATAATATGAGTATTATGAAATGGAATCTACATTTTGAACATAGATTATTCAGACCATGTTATTGAATGAAATTATTTATCTCATTGGGACCCTCTTGTACTGCGAGAATTGAGATCAGAGAAATTATGATGACTTGAGCTATGAAATTGCATATTGTTGTCTTCTTGTTTTTTAGCTGCTGTCTAGATTTTTCTAGTGGCAGAACTCTTGATTATATTTTTCTGTTGAAAGTTTGTCAAACATCATTTGTTTCCACAATTTTAAGATAGTGATATTTAATACCTCAGGATAGTGAGTATAATTTAACATCTTAGATTCATGAGATGGTATAAATTAATTATCCTTTAAATAATTATTAAAGTACTCCTTTCTTTTTGGTTGATTGAAACATTAAACAATATCCTTGCAAATGACTGACATATTCTTCTATGTATCATTGATGGTTGAGAAATTTAGTTGGCTTTACAATTTGCATAGTAAATATCCCTTCAGTTATTGGGGCAACTAGTCCTCGTTGAGTAGGGGAATACTATCGGTATCTTTACTCATTCTTCCTTCCAGTTTATAGTAGAATAAGATAGAAGAACATAGGATAATCAAGTTAAGTTGTAATAGCTCATATCCTCGTATATTATTATGATAGAAAAATACTATAGGGCCAATTATGTTATAATACAATGATAGAGGAACTACATTTTTGGCAGATTTTCTGGTGTCACTGTGGGTATTTTGGGCATAGCTTTGTTCTTGAAAACTTTTAGAGATGATATATTACTTCTCAATATAGATTAACAAAGCATTAGGGCCCACCCATTGTTTCTGATGTGCATTCGACTGATTAAGATTCTTTGGTCACTTGTTCTTCTGAGTTCTTATTCATGTTTGGGATGCTTATGAGATGTATTATGTCAATCTCAACTGTTCCGACTTCATGTTTAACTATATAGAAATTTCAAATTAAATGTGTAAAATAAATAATGCTTGAATAGACATTATTGTAATCTAAGTATCAATGCTTATTTTTGGGAGTTCCATTAATTCGTTATATATTTTGCAGAGGTATTTGTTGAGGAACGGTCTCTCACAGTTTTATATGCAGAACGCGGAACAGCTTATTTAATGGAGTGAGTTCTATTTTTCATCTCTAGGAGTTTCTTAATATTTTCTGTTGTATTCAAATAATGTTATAAATTTGCTGACCATTTCATCAATGCTTATCAGCCTTGGTAAATGTGAGCAACTTGAAGTGCCGACAGAGTTGTTTGGTGAGGCTGCTCAATATCTAAAAGGTTGGTTAAGTTGAACAGTATGTGTTAACAGTGCACCTCAGTTATTTTTATTTCTCATTTCTGTCATGTTTTCGTGACATTTTCTAATATCTTGTGCATTATTCACATTTTTTTTATAGAATTTTGCTTGTAATATTTTCATTTTCAGATTTTTTTCAAGGACAGAATGGGAGTATGATAAGGTTCTCTTTAAAGATGTGAAATTGAAATTAAAAAACAAAAAATCAATCAATGTATGGCAACTTGCCCAAAAATTTCAAAAGAAAGGTTCCTAATATATGCAGAAGTAGAGAATCATAATGAAACCAAAAGCTATCTTTTTCTAAAGTGATTTTCATTGCAAATGATAATCATCTTAAGTCCATGCATTTCATTTTAGCCCAACTCACCAACAATACAAGTTTAGCCTATCTTTTAAATATTATATCACAGAGCACATATCTTAAGATCTTAACCTTGACATGTGGAACATAGAGTCAATCTTATTAACAAAGATGGACCAAACAAAAACCTCAATGTTTTGTCAAGACAAACTGCAAACAAGAGTTCCTGTAAAGGGCTTGAAAAATGAAGTTTTTCAAATTGTCCAAGATTTATTTATTAAACGTGTTTTTTATTTTTGCCTTTGATTTCTTACAGGATTTATACCTTAAATGTTGTTCCTGCAGCATATAGTTTATACCTTTTCAATTATTTATTATCATGTCAAGCATCAGAGCCGTCATGATTGACATGTATTCTCACATATTAAGTTCAATATCATGCTTAACAGAGGAAATGAAAGTTAAATTGCAGCTGTACAACGAAACACCTTTGTCTGGATCAATTCCAAAACAAGTTACATGCACCGTAAAGGAGACACAACCTCCTATGAAGGGGCTTACAGCTGCAACTCGGTACATCATTGATTTCTATAAGCTTATTGTGCATTTAATTTCTTTTTCCTTCTATCTTTTGTTTCTTTCATTTGTAGCTATTACTTTTGTTGCTGCCTGCATTTTTACATGCTTTGTGTTGAAATGCTTATGTCTGACTTCTTTAAATTTTGAGTCTAATTTCTGAGTGATAACTTGTTCTTGCTGTGGGTAACAACTTCTTGTTGTAATAGTGAGATGGATGTGTGAACATGTATATTTGCATAAATGAATTGGTTGTATGATTCTTGAAACCTTGTTTTTGGACCCTTTGTGCACCTAAACCATGTATTCAAACTTAATTATTTTGGCCTGGAATATGCTCAATAAAAGTTTTGTGTCGCTGGTGGTAAAAATTTTGCCACTACTTTTACTTTTTCTTGTCAGACACCTAATTCTATTGTTTAAGTGCCCAACCACTGGTTGCTTCTTGCAGAAACTAAACCAAACATGCACAATAGGTTTGTTTTCTTTTGTTGCTGATTGTGATCATTAGTTTTATAAGTTTGCGCTATTTTTAATATTCGCATGCAAACTGCTGCAAAGAATTGTCTAGGGAAAGTAAAATTATGAGAAACCATGGGAGTTTTGTTCCTCATGCAAGAAAACAGGCATGCCAATTGACATCCTTCATATGGGATTCTGGGGAAATATACCTGTTAGGAATGGCATTGACTAATTCAAGAAGTACATTTAAACCCGATTTTTTTTCTCGCTCAATCCTGTGCATGCCTTCAGCTTTTAAATCCGGGACTTAGTATTACTTTCCCTTAATGCAGGTATAAAAAGGCTTTACTGGACATTGGTGTCACTATCCAAGTAAGTAGATACTATCATTTCAAGTTATTCATTGGCCTCTCCTGGTTGTGGCCATAGTGTTTTAGATAAGTTGGATGTACAAAACTCCCTTGGCTTTTCTTTCATTGCTTGAAAGCTTCCAGCTGATGTATTTTTCTTAGGAAAAAGAAGATGACTTTGGAAAAAATCCAATTCACCTGTCTCAAATTGAAGTACGCTTGAAACTTCCAGTAAACAGCTTTATTTTCTTTCATCAGCGTTTATATGCCATTTTATCCTGTTTCTGAGCCCCCCCTCCTCTCCCTTTTTAACTTTCTCTCCCTCTTCAATTTGTAATGTAAGCTCATTAAATCACATAAATTCATGAGTATACCTGTAATAATAATTGAAAACATATCAACAAACCAACATGAATTGGATTAATATGTAATGTGTTGCTTCTTGAAACAAGAACTGAATACTTGTGAATAAAATGACGAGGCATAAAAATTAGATAATGATTATGCCAAAAAAACAGTTTTATTATGCTGGAGCAACAGCCAAATTGGCTTTGGAAATAGCTGCTTCCTTTTTGGTTCAGTACAGGTAACTATAAAACAAATATATATGAGAAGCATAAGTCAAAGATATTGTGTATAAATGGGGAAATATGTACTCGGTAAATCTACCATGTTGGTTACAAATCTCAGAGCAAATGCTTTGAAGCTTTAATAAATGAGGAAATGTGTACCGAGTAAAATTTACCATGTTGCACACAAATTTTGAGGAATGTTGAAGTTTTAAGACATATGATTGATGCATTTTTCTTTTGGAAATTCATTGAAGTTTCAATTTAGGTTCTCCAATGTTCTTATACTCTTCCATGACTTGGTACCAAAAGTGTGCTGATTATTGCTTTTACATGCCTACTCTAGTTGTTATGCAAAATTATAGAAGGTTCATGTCTTGTATGTTTTTCGAGATATCCAGGTACCTGCTTATCTTGATGCTGGGGAAGAAATAATTGTAGACACCACAGACCATTCCTTTGTTAGCAGGTAAGCATTGGGGCATCATATTTTAACTTGAGAATTGTGTTACTTCAGATCTTAATACATTATTTTCTGATGGTTTCTGGCTCTAATTACTCTTCATCCACAAGATATTAGGAGAAACAAATTGTTGTCCGTGGTATTCTGATAAATCTATTACTTTTTCCTAGGGCCAAAAATTAATGTTATCCTGCTGAAGCATAAGGTGGGAGTTGCATAATCTTTTGCTGAGTTGAAGCTAAGCTAATAGGACCAGGAGAGTATGGAGTTTAATAGAATAGGTTACAAATTTTTGTTGAGAGTTGAGACTAATTCTTTTGCTGTCAATTTATATTAATCTTGTTTTTGTCACTTTAATAATTGTATATCTTTTGGAATAAATGGAAATGGGAAGGGGAAGAAGGAACACAACTAATAACAAAATCATGACAAATTTTGTACTTTTAATTGTATACTTGCAGCTTATGTGCTCCAGGATTTTTGGAGAAAATTATTATTATTTACTTCATTTACATAAAAAATTGAAGTGCATGATATTCAACTGCTTTAACATGGCATCAAACACCATCAAAATCAAAAGAAAATATATCAAAATTAATAAAAAAAATCAACCAATTCCATTCTGCCAATTTTTACTATGTATAGTATGTGGAACATGTAGTTTTTATTACAATGGTTTAAATATCACATTAATATAATTGAGTGTCATGTGCTCTAAAATGAATTTGTTTTTATTATTTGTAAAATTGATAAGTATAAGTGTTTAATAAAGTTAAAATTTTGGTATTTAACTAAATTATGTAGAGCCTATTTGATAGAGCTTTTACTTTGATTTTTGAGCTGTAGAAGAGAAGCAGAAGCCAAAGCTTTTGATGGGTGAAAATTATTTTCTAAAATATTTTCTTATTTCATAAGAGATTTTGTTTCTGTTTGAATTTAATATTTATAGTTTTAATATGGATAATAATTATTTTACCACTTAATAATAATATTATATTAAATTAAAATTTTATTTATTTATTTGGTTACAACAACTACATAATGCTTAATTACAGTAATATAATGAGAAAGAATTGAAGACTTTGCGCAATTTTTTTTATCGAGTGTTGGCTGCTAGTCCAATTCCTGGTGGTTAAATCTAAACTTTATTTAAATTTAGTAAATATGAAGAAAATGTGTTTGAATAGGTCATGGAAATTGTTGGTTTAGTTCATAAATTGATTTTTAAAACTTAAAAATCCAATTTGAATCAAAATTTGATGGAGAACTAAAATGAACTAATTTGATCATTATGGTTCAGTTTAATTAGCTCGTTTGGATCTATACATCAAGAGACATTTTTTAAATATATATTCATATACAATAAAAAATGGCATCATCTTAAAAATTTTAGTCTATCTTGTGTTTTCGGCTTTTGACATTTGAAATAGATTGAACTTTTGAAATAAAAATCAAATAAATAGTCAAAAAATTGAATAAATCGAACAAACAGATCAAATAATTTATAGTTCGGTTCGGTTTGATTTTCTATTTTAATTGCATTAAACATATTTTCAATCTTTCAGTCTCCTTATGTTGTGGACATTAAAGAAAAATGGGTGCGTTGGAGTGTTGAGTCATTTCATCCCTTGCGGTTGTTGGTTTTTATTTATTGGTATTTGCTACCAAATTTGACCTTCAGCTGCATCAATGTTGTCTTCAAAGGAATCACAGCTTTCTGCTTACGCTAGAAACTAGAAAAGGAAAGTCAGTTTGATACTCCCCCGTTCTTTTTTAATTGTCACTTTTACTATTTTTACTAAAATTAAAAAATATTAATTAGTCTTAAATTTTTAAAAAAAATTGAGTAATTCAATAAATATTAAGTAATTTAATGTAAAAAAATGAATATAATTTGTTACTAATTTTTATTGAAAATAGAAATTAAATTGGAAAGAGAATTAAATTGCATCGGAAATCTAAAAGTAACAGATAAATACAATTTGAATTTTACTCAAAAGTGACAGATAATAAAAAACGGAGGGAGTACTAATTTGCAAGGCCTCACCAACATTTAATTTAATAATAATTCCTAAAAAATAAATAAATTGATGTTTTCGAGGCTAATGGCTTCGGTGTAAATTACCTCAAGTTGCAAGGCTATTTTCGTCATTTGGGTTAAGAGAGGATTTGTGTCATTTAGCAATTCAAGGGAACCTCAGCTCATCTTACCATGAATTTTTGCGGCAGATCCCTAAAAAACCCAAGAAAAAAGAAAAAATTGAATTATAAGATTACAATAATATCCCTGTTCTGATATTCTGCCACAATTTTACTATCCCACTATATCTCCCATTAAATTGCTCGGTTAGTATTAAGAGTGAGTATTGTTGAATTTTTTTACAACTCAAATCAAAGAGGATTTTTAGTCAGAATTATATAACTGAAAATTAAAATTTCATAAAAATTATAAACTGAAACTAAATCGAATTTAGTACTAAATTAATCAATACAATAATTAAAATTCTCTTATATATCACCGATCTAAGTTGAACTGATTAACAATTTCAAAAACTTTATTAGATAAAAATGACGTTATTTTTAAAATTTCACCAAACTGATTATTTGAATAATCAAACTATATTTTATCATACTCACTCTATTCTTTATTATCTGTCACTTTTGAGTAAAATTCAAATTTTATTTATCTGTCACTTTTAGATTTTCAATACAATTTAATTTTCTCTTTCCAATTTAATTTTCTTTTTCAATAAAAATTGATCAATTAGATTCATTTTTTTATATTAAATCGCTCAATATGCATTGGATCGCTCAATTTTTTTTCTAAATTCAAAACTAATTAATATTTCTTAATTTTAATGAAAACAACAATAGTGACAATTATAAAAGAATTGAGGGAGTATTTATCATATTAAAATTAACGTTGAATTTGATGAATTTTAGAAGTGGACATAATTTATTGTTCTTGAAATTTATGTCATCCATCACAGATAAATTAGCATAATAATAATAATAATAATAAAATCTTGTTTATTGCATGGGTGGACATCATTGCCATGCTCATTCTATTGGTCGGAGCAAAGAATCCATAAATGCAATAGATTAGGAAAAGAAAAAAGAAATTGACAAAAAGGGTAATATCGTCCATAAAATATAATCCACTAAAATTCCAAAATTTTGATACCCAGTCAAATGGATTTGGTGGGGTATCATAATTGCCTCATTGCAACAAATTTGATATCATACGCTTTTTTTTTATTTTGTATTTTTTCCAGAAGAGAAATATATTTGTAAAAACAGAAAATGTCTTATTAGCCTCATTACATATTATATTTTATTCTATTTCATCCTTCATGTTTAATTATATTATTTAAATTTTTAAATATTTATATACATTGAGTCTAAATCGAAATTTAATTAAAAAAATAGTTTAAAAGAGATTCAATTCATACTAGAATAATATTTATATTTTATTTAACTTATAAAAATTAATTTGATATGACTAACTTTGAGTGCGTGTGAAAAAAAAATTACTGTAATAGTTCGTGCTAACTGATAGTCGATAACTGATAGTTAATGAAAAAAATATAATAAGTGTTTGGTAAAAAAATTGCTAACTATAGCTTATTTTATATATATATATATATATATATATATATATATATATATTTGATTTGTTCTTCTTATTATTATTAAAAAATTATTGATATAAATAATTGAGAAAATTATAATTAATAAAAAGTTATTATAGTCTAAATATAAAATAAAAATTAATAAATTATCAGCCAATAACAAAAGACTCCCAAAATAAAACATTTGAAATAACAGTTGATCGGAACAACAATTAACTACTAGCAACTGAATGAAAAAAAATTATAGTATTAAAAACTACCGGTTAATTCTAAAAATTAAATCAAACACTTTTTAAATATTAACAAAAATGCATAAGTAAAGACTCTATTATTTCTATATATCTTTTATATATTTCTCTATTGATATTTTATTTATATTATTTGACTTGACCGTCTAAATATTCTCGACATATTTAAGTAATAAATAATTATTTTTTTGAGCTTGATATCACTAGCTATAAATGTTTTTAGTTAGTCAATAAAAACACAATAGTTTTTCAAGGAGATATTTGAACGATGAAATTGGGCCAAATGCAATAAGGAATTTTATATTCGAAACTTAACTCTTATTTTTCCATTAAAAATATAAATGTTAAAAGGATTTAATAGAAAAAAAATGTTAAATTTAGAGGTTGAAATTCAATTTCCCGATACCTTTCTTTCCTTCTACCGCAGGTAGAGAATGAAAGATAAGATACCACTAAAAATAATAATAATAAAAATAAAAAATATTATTAACAACAAGGTTACGAGTTTTGAGTAAAGCTGTGTACTTTAAATTCCTACTTTCTCATTGTCAAGCTTCTTGCCTCCTTTCGCAAGAGCTATCCCATACACCATTTCTCTCTCTCTCTCACTCTTTGGAATCTTTAGCGAAGAGAAAAAATGGGAGAGGACAAGAAGCCCCCATCTGCTGGTGTATGGCCTACCGTTAAGCCCTTCGTTAATGGTGGTGCCTCAGGCATGCTTGCCACCTGTGTCATTCAGCCCATCGATATGATTAAGGTTATTTTCATGTTTGTGTTCATGTATTATAAGTTCTGTGAATTTTTATGCATATCTTGTAGATCAATTGTTTGTTTTACTGTTGTTTTGGATTTAAAGTTTGAATCTTTTTGGAGCTGTAATGGGTTTTCTTCAGGGGATTTAGATCTGGGATTTGATGTTCCTTTGTCGAGGATTTGTTTGGTTTGGTTGTGCAAAATGGGTAAGCGTGGTTTTTGTTTTAATGGGTTCTTCTGTTTTTCTTGGGTTTGGTGCAGGTGAGGATTCAATTAGGTCAGGGTTCAGCTGCTCAGGTGACAAAGAACATGTTAAAGGAGGAGGGTTTTGGTGCCTTTTACAAGGTTTGCTTCTATTGAGTTAACTGATCTTTTTATTTTACAAAACTGTTCATCTGTTTATGTTATTGAATTTAGATTTTGTGGCTTTGAGATCTGTGTTTAAATGTGTGATCTTTGTCTGTTTGAATTTGAAAATTGTTGGTCTTTTTTAGGCATTTGAATGTTGTACATTTTTATTTTGGTCAATAGAATGCTGTACAATTTGGTTATTGGATTCCATTTTGAAATGTGTTTTGTAAGCCAAGTTCTACTATTTGAACTTCAAATAATTGATTATCGTTCTTCTTCGAGTGTAATATGGTTTATTTGGAAATGATGTTAATTGAAGATTAATATGCGAATTGCTGATCTTGGACTATATTATGTAGAATTGAGCTGATTTAACTGTTCCCTTCCTATTTGAGATGTGGTTCTTCTTCTTCTTTTTCTTTTTGTTTGACTGAGAGTTTGAGTAGTGCTTATAAATTGTATGGTGTTAATGGCAATATTGTGAGCAGGGGCTATCTGCTGGACTACTGAGACAAGCTACATATACAACTGCTCGACTTGGATCATTTAAGTAAGTGTTTGACATACTTTGATGCTGGGTTATGATATAATTCCGCACTGTTTAAATTAATTTTTCAGTAGAGTCTTAATTTTAATCTAGCCGTAGTGAAATTGCTGTGAGCGTACATGCATACATCATTCACTAATTAATATTTTCTCTTTTCAAGTGGACTTGTTTTTGGAAATTATGATATCATATTTCTGAATCTAACATTTACTAATCTTGTGGGATTGTGTCCTTTGTTTAACTTAGGATTTTGACCAACAAAGCAGTTGAAGCCAATGATGGGAAGCCTCTACCTCTATATCAGAAGGCTCTGTGTGGGCTAACTGCTGGTGCTATTGGAGCATCTGTTGGCAGTCCAGCAGATTTAGCACTTATCCGCATGCAGGCTGATGCCACTTTGCCTGCTGCTCAACGCCGACATTACAAAAATGCATTCCATGCCCTTTACCGTATTGTTGGTGATGAAGGAGTTTTGGCACTCTGGAAAGGTGCAGGTCCTACTGTTGTGAGAGCAATGGCATTGAACATGGGGATGCTTGCTTCTTATGATCAAAGTGTTGAGTTTTTCAGGGATTCCCTAGGTTTTGGTGAAGCTGCTACAGTGCTCGGTAAGCTTCCTAGCAAATATGCATGTGTTAATTGATGCCAATTACTCAATTAGCGTATTTGTATTGATACTTTTTAATGGGTGATCATCGAGTTGAACTCAATTTTGTTTCTTATGCTTAACCCTTTTTAAATTGGGAATGCTAAAGGGGAAATCCAGTAACAGCTTAAGGGTTAGGCAGGAAATAGAATATGTACATACATAATGGATTTGTTATAGAGTTTTTGTTTGACAGACGGACCTCTTTTTCAAACATTTCCATCCATAAGTTTCGTATATGATTGAAATATTACAGTTAGTATGTAGTTCAGCTATCATTTTATTTGGCCCAATCACAAAACACAGTAAGTTTTGATGGGACAAGGTGAAGCCATTCTATTGCTTGAGTCTTGTAGCCATAGTTAATTAGATCATCAGAATGTTTTACAACGTGGCCTTTTTGTAATCTATGGAAATCTCGAGGGAGATATTTTCCAATCTATATTCATATTTTTCTGAGTCTCTGTTTCTCTATGTCATATTCCTTTTTCAAATTTTTTGATTCATACTATCATTTTTAAACTGAGACACCAGCCCTGTTTCCTGTTCTTGTAATGGGATTTTGCTGTTGCATCTAGAATATATTCACACCTACCTGTCTGTGTGTCAGTATGCTCAAAGTACTAAATGTTAATGTAAAAGACAGGTGACTAACTGATTAGTATAATAAATGGTGCTGAGAATTACATCATTGGAGAATGTTGATACTTTTGGCAAAGCTGCAAGGCTAAACTAGCCTCTGTTTTTAGGTCATTTATGTATCTTTATTATTGATATAAAACTGGAAGAAATAGTTCTTATTTATAATAACAATTAGTGGTGAAATTCTAGAGATGCTGTGCACTGTTTCTAATATGGGTCTGCAAGTGCACTCAGCAATTAATTGAAGCAGAAACGTTGGACCACCCCATGATGTCTATTATACCCATATAGGACATTACTAGTTTCGTGGAACTCATTCTTCTACCTCTTCATTTGATAGAGGCTATTTATGCTAGCATGGAGTAATTACCATTCAATTTAATACCGAGGAGCAAATTATAAGAGTTGTATATGCTATTTTGACTGCAAATCTACTTGACCATGATATTTCTTTTCTAAATTCTAATACTGATATCCTGACATACTTGTACCTTACCTTCCATATGTTTTGATTTTTTTTTTCTTTCAGGAATATGCTGTTGATATGTTAATGACTAACAATTCCTATCTTTTTTCTCGTGCAGGTGCAAGTTCTGTCTCAGGGTTCTTTGCTTCAGCTTGCAGTCTTCCATTTGATTATGTTAAAACTCAAATTCAGAAAATGCAACCTGATGCTGAAGGAAAGTTCCCATACACAGGCTCGTTAGACTGTACCATGAAGACTCTCAAGGCCGGTGGACCATTCAAATTCTATACAGGATTCCCCGTCTATTGTATTAGAATTGCTCCTCATGTTATGGTACTACTCGTATCTCTCTCTCAGTGCCTTAGTTTTTATTTGTGTTTCTGCATTGCACACGTGTACGTCCTGAAGCTGATTGCTCCAGGAGTGCTTGCTTTTCTGAATTCTGATTGTTGGATGTTCCATTTGCAGATGACCTGGATTTTCCTGAACCAGATTCAAAAGCTTGAGAAGAAAGCGGGATTATAGTTTGAGCAGGAGAGACGAGATAATCAGATGACTAAAGCTATTAAAGAATAAATATTTGGCTATGTTGTACTTTGTGGGTGGTTTTTGGTGGTTCACACCTTTCAAGTCCAACAAATTATTTTGAAATTCTTCCAGTGCCATTGAAATAGGATTTCTGAACTTTATTGAACTTAGTTATTATTAGGGCAGTGACAGATTTTGGGCTTTTACAAGAGCCATTTGGGAATTCAAGAAAGTTTCTCATTGACAAGAGAATATTTGACAAAAGAAATAAGTTTTTGTATTTTTGCATCAATTTTTGCTCTATAAATGCAAAATGTTGCCAGGGTTTATTGCATTTTGTATGCTTCAATGTCATGTAATTCTTCTTTTTCTTGTCTTTCAATCTTGTACTTTCTTCCTCGTTCATTTAATAGTAGCCAGGATTGCATGGAGGCTAGCAATGGCTAGTTTTTTTTTTTTTTTTTCCCTTTCGCTCAAAAGATAATAGAAGATAATATATGGGTTAATTTTATCCAAAGTTACTAAAATTTTATCTAACGATATTATTATTATATTACAATTTGTAACGAAAAAATAATTTAATTTTTATTTTATAACCGAAAAATTATAAAAATTAAAAAATAAAAAATTCAGCCGACAGTGCGTGAATTTAAGAAATTTGTGCTCTCCTTTCGATCTGATTTTTTGAAGATTTTTTAAAAATTTTTAATGCCATGTGGGCATCCTCCCACTTGCTTACATATCAATTATGTTATGCATATACATGGGTTAACGTGAGTTTTACACACTAGTGATCGAATTTTTTATTTTTTTGAGATATTTCGCTATCAAAATAAAAATTGGATTATTTTTTCGTTCCAAATAATTGTATAATGACCATAATATTATAATCGTCAAACTTCAATAACTATTATACATGTCAAAATTAACCCAAATTCAACAATTTATTCAAACCCACCCAAGAAAAATTGACCTAAATACAACCCAACTAAAAAATTGACCATTTTAAATCCATCCAAAATCTACCCATATAAAATACAACCCATTTGGGTCATTTTTCCTTGACCCAATGGGTGTTTTTTTTTTTCATTATTTCTTGAATATTAAAAATTTTTGTCTTAATGAACAACATTTTTTTATTATACTGTCCCGTTATATTATTATTGTGTAATATTTATGCATATTTTGTTGGTTAGATTTGTAATGGCCGAGTTATCGGGTTAGTCATGAATAGTATTTTTTGATGGTAAATAGTGCACTGAGAACAAAAATTACACCCGGAGGTAAAAAAATATTTTATTTGACCATCGAAAAATACTAGTCATAAGGAGTCCGACGGGAAAATTTAGAGAAAAAATGAGGTCAAATAGATCTCTAAAAGTCAAAAAAAAAAGTCCGGCTCGTTTTAAAGGGTAGCCGGTTTAACCAAAATTTTACTAGACCTCTAAAAATAGCAAATGACCTCTAAAAATTGTTTTAATGGTATATATAGACTTAGATTAATATTTAAAAATTTTTAACAGCAATAAATTAATTTTTTGGTAACACTGAAAATTATCGAAACGGACTAATTTAAATATACCAGATCAAGAAACGGATTTTGTTTGAGCTGAAATTTTGCAGGGAGATTAATTTATATATTTTAAGAATTATAAAATTAATTTTGGAAGAAATTGAGCTTAGAAAGTAAGTGAAATAATTTAGGATTAAAAATGAAAAAAGAGTCACTTGATTTATGAATTATTGTGTTGTTGTGCCCCTGTGTGTGACTGTAGATTGTTTGAATTGCAGGAAGTATATGTTATATATATAGCCATTATACTGCCAAATTTTTTACCAAATGAATAGTAAATTGGACAGTTATAATTCAACCGATATCCAGATCCGTTTGGATCTCCACCGACCTATTTGAACCAACATTTTTATAATAATTTTTTTAGTATCCCGTTATTATATCGATAATTATTTTTCATTAAAAAAAAATCAAATGGGTCGACCCAAACCCATCCAACTCATTTGGGTATTGACCCATTTATGACCCATATATTTTTAACCCATTTATGACCCACTCATTTGTGACCCAACCCATTTATGACCCAACTCAAACCCGTCCAACCCACCTATTTGCCACCTATAATAACTATGGATAAAATTAACCCGATATCAATTATGTTGATGCATATACATGGGTTAACGTGAGTTTTACGCACTAGTGATCGAATTCTTGATTTTTTTTTTATTTTTTGAGATTTTTCGCTACCAAAATAAAAATTTGATTATTTTTTCGTTCCAAATCATTGTATAATGGCCATAATATTATAATCGTCAAACTTCAATAACTATGGATAAAATTAACCCGATAATAATATATGGTTGTCAAAGCCTATGTTTATTTGTATTGTAAGCTGTATTTCCTTTATTTCATAATTTTTGTTATCTTTATTGTTGTTTTTTTTACATTGTTATTAACTTATAAATTATTGTTTTATCGCTATTTAATTTTATCTTATTACAATTTATATTTGTCATACTACGTTATAATTATAATTTTTATAGTTCCAATAATAGTTAATTACTCATTCTATATTTAGGATAAATATAATAAAAAATTATATTAAAAATTTTATTAATTAATTATAATAATTGCAATTTTTTAATATGTATAAAATAAAAGTAGACAAAAATTATGGGATTAATAGAGTCATAATTAGAGAATAAAGGTAATTTTTACATCCAACCATTACACACAGGGATTTTTTCTGATTTTTTTTATTAAATTTTGCTTTTTATTTAATTCAAATAAAACGATTTTATACTTAAAAATTTCATATAGTCCATTTTTAAAGATAAAATAGGCCAATTTTGAAAAATTTAGAGAAATGTTGTTTGATAACAAAGTGAAAATCTTCCGGTTGTCCCTCGATTGAATCACCTGAAAAGAACCGCAAAACCGTCGGGTGTTCCGACAGGGGAGACTCCGACGATCAAGTCAGTTAATTGACAAAGTAAAAGTTTCTTTGTCTTAGAAATCAGAGAGAGAACAATGTACCTGATGGTTTCCTTTATATAGAGCTGTGTCAAATAGGAAATAATCTCTTGAATAGGAGAAAATCACCTTCATCCCTTGATTGATGCTTGATTTCCCATTTAGGCAGATTTGCTGAGAGATTCTTGGTACTTTCCATCCTTGGGAGGTCAGGATCTTCATCATTTCTGTCAAGATTCGTTAATTATTGCTTACCATGATCGGTGACCGAACTGGTATCGGGTGCCGGACTGGTATCATCACCTATGTCCGGGCGAGCCCTACTATACAGCCTCACAAGCTAAGAGTTCGGCAGGAATGCTGTGCTCGGAGAAACCTAGCCGATCCTCGGAGTAGGGAGTTCGGATATCATAAGTCCCCCCCCAAGAGATGACATTTATGTCATGAGATCAATACCAAATGACTCACCAGCGCGTGCTTTTAGACCATTCCACGCTGATGATTACTGTGCGCGTGATCCATCGAAACACGCGAAAGATCTCTTCGTTAGCTGTGATCCAGCTGTAATGTCAAGCGTTATGACGAGGGCGACCCTTAGATTACCGTGCAGATACTAATTATCTTCCTACAGCCCCAATTATCGATCGCCAGCTGTTATCCCTTTATTGGTCTTCGCCTTCTATAAATACTTCCCCTGTCCATTACCATTTTCGCTTTCTTTAGAGATTTTGCTGTGTTTTAGCATTGATCATCTTCTTCTAAATTTGCAACTTCCAGTTTACACAAATCCTCCTTTCCTCTTTACTTCTGATCTGCTACTATCTATCAAAGCTTCATCCAGATCTCCTCCAATACAGGTTTGTACTTTGTCTTCTTATACTTTACCTTTTTTAGAATGAGTGATCTCGAGAGTTCTCCAGAGAGGCAGAGAGTGGAAGAAGGCCTTGAGCACGAAGACATAACTGAAATTCCTGGTCCTAGTCAACCAATACCACCAAGGAGGAAAGAACCAAGAAGGAACCCCCGAGTTGGGAGCATTAGCTCGGCTATCCGGAGCAATGAACTGGCAGAATTGCAGGAGAAGCATGGGATTCCGGAGAGCCTTATTGTTCGGGCACCCGGACCTCAAGTCCGAGCTAACGCCACCTACAACAGCAAGAAAAAGATAGTGGTGTATGAGGCTGACTTCGAGGCCGGCATGAGCATCCCTCCAACAAGCTTCGAAACCGAGCTATTGAACCATTATGGGTTAACCATGGGTCAAATTCATCCGAATGCCTGGCGCACAATCTCTGCTTTACAGATATGGGCAGCGGAGAACGAGATACCTTTGACCGTGAGGCTTTTCCGAGTTACTCATGTAGTCGGTCTTCGTGTGTCAACAGAGGACCATAATTATGTGCAGGCCAGGGCCGGTTATGGGGTTTTCCATGGCAACCCGGAGTCCCTAAAGAACTGGAAGAACCGCTTTTTCATCATTGAGAGCGATGAAAAATTCAAGTTCCCGACAACGTGGGGTCGGTATATCAATAAGAATGATGATCCGATCTTTCTTACCGACCAGGAGGAAGAAACCTTGGCCCAATGGAGAGCACTCGCACAAGCCAAAGTCGACATTAAAGACCAACTGACGATAGGGTCTATTCGAATTGAATCATCTCGACCGCGCCAAAGAGGTATATTCTAAAAATTATTCCCTTGTTCTAATACTTTCTCATTGTTCGGTTTGTTGCAGAAATGAAGCGTACTGAGAAGCCGAGCATGGTGGAGATGATGAGGGCGAAGAGGCAGAAAAAGGCAGGAAAATCCGCCTCGCCCAAGCCTGCCCCAGAGGTTCCACCCGAGGTCTCTGAACACAATATCTCCAAACCTGACCACCACGACACTGATCCTAATGCTGCCCCTGAGGGTCCCTTGCCTCAAACTCCCCCCACGACAATTCCGCAAGTTGATCTGCGGACTCCTCCCGGACCGCACTCTCCAGTGTTCGATGCTGAGGCCGGATCGTCAAATCCTCATCCATCTCCTGTATTTTGTGATGCGGCGGGGTCGTCAAATCCCCGACCCATGAAGAGGGATATGAGAGCTCTTGCCGAGGAGATCTGCGATATTTGGAGAGAGGAGGGGAGAAACTATTCTGAAGACAATCCCATCTTCTGCAACTTCATCCATATCCTATCCTGCGTCCCAAGGAGCATCAACCCCTTGCTGCTCTGGAAAGCTGACGACCTGGGCGAAGCCCTTAAGAGGCATCAAGTGCAGGTAATTATTACCGAGGTCTCCTTTGTTTGTTAGGTATTGATTTTCTCCCTTGATTTATGTTTGCACTCCATACAGGCTTCCATCCTTAGTGGTGCTGTGATCGCCAAGATGAATAATTTGATAAGGATGTGTAACCGAGAGGCAAAGTCGGTTGCCGGGCAGCGCCTCAGGGCGAATGTTGCAGAGGATAAGCTGCAGGATGCCGAAAAAAGAGCCCAGGAAGCGGAGGATAAGGCCGCCGAAGCCCTAAATGAAGTATCTGATCTTCAGAAGAAAGTGGCAAGTCTTCAGGCTGAGATGGAGAAGAATATAGCCGAAGCCACGCAGAAGATTTCCGAAAAGGATATCGAGGCGACAAATCTCCGAGCCGAGCTTGAAGACGCGAAGAAAAGCAAGGCCGAGGCGGAGGAAAAATTTTCAGAGCTTGAGTACCAGTCTGTGGAGCTGGCTGTTGATAAATGTCTTGGATTTAGTCAGAAGTTATCCGATGCTGTTAAGCAGCGTCATCCGGATATAGATTGGTCCTGGTTGGACGAGGTGTATCCGGATGAATAAGCCGTGTACTCAATTTCAGTTAATGAAATGAATATTTTATTTTTGTTTGTGTATGCCGAACCCTTTGTATATGCGTAGTTTGATTGATAAAATATGATGAACTCTTAAATGAACCAAAACTCTTATGATTGTTCGGTTAAACAAGTTCTTCAATGAGCAATGAGATCAGCACTTCTTGGTAGATTTAACCGAGCTGAATATCTTTCGACATATAAGTCTTAAAATATTTGATGGCATAATAACCGAGTGGGCGCCAAGAGTATATTTCGTAGTTGGATATGAGAATGTACGCCCTGTCGGCGGTGTTTTAAATGTATGCCCTGTCGGCAGTGATATTGGATGGACGCCCTGTCGGCGGTGTTTTGAAAATACGCCCTGTCGGCGGTGATATTGAATCGAGTCATAGCGATTCAAGTGCGAGTAATCATTAGAGACATTGTGTTTTCATGAATTACTTCTTTTATTGAAATTTTGTCAAGTACAATGATATGTGACAAAAATCGAACAAAATAAAACGATAAGTATCGGAAAATTGACCGATAATTCGCTAGCCGAGAGAGCCATAAGAATACCGAGCCGAGCTATTGATAATACGCCTTCAGATTTGAAATATTCCATGAATGGGGAAGTGTTTTGCCTGAGTGATCCTTCAACCTATATGATCCTCCTTTGACATCGTGAACAATGTAAGGGCCTTCCCAGTTGGGATTCAGCTTGCCCACACCGGCTGATGTTTGTGAAGCAACTACCCTTTTGAGGACTAACTGTCCGATCCTGAATGTTCTCGGCTTAATGTTCCGATCATGGTAGGATGACATCCTTTGCTTGTAAGCAGCAGATCGCAGCTGGGAATGTTCTCTTTGTTCTTCCAACCTATCCAGTTGACACAACAGGTGCTCGTCATTGGAAACTTCATTAAAACAAGAAGTCCGGGCATTTGGCATACCGATCTCACAGGGAATAACCGCCTCTGTCCCGTATGTAAGTGAGAAGGGGGTTTCGCCCGTTGCTGATTTTGGCGATGTTCGGTAGGCCCAGAGGACATTGTATAACTCATCCACCCAAAGACCCTTTGCTGAGTCAAGTCGTTTCTTCAAACCTGCAAGAATAGTACGGTTAGTTACCTCCGTCATGCCGTTCGCCTGCGGGTGGTATACCGAGGTGAAGCAAAGCTGGATCTTCAATTCTGAACAATATTCTCTGAAAGCGGCACAATCGAATTGTTTGCCGTTGTCTGTGACAATGGAGTGCGGAATACCAAATCTCGTGATGATGGACTTTTGCATGAATTTGATAACATTTGCCGGAGTTATGGTTGCCAGGGGCTCCGCCTCTACCCACTTGGTGAAATGATCCACCGCTACCACTAAGAACTTCCGTTGCCCGGTTGCTAGTGGGAATGGGCCTACTATATCCAGGCCCCACTGGGCAAATGGCCAGGGACTGTGTATCGAGACCTGGGGGGCAGCTTTCTGATGGCTTAGATTGCCAAACCGCTGGCACTTGTCACATTTCTTAATTAGTTCCCTTGCATCGCCCTCCATGCTAGGCCAATAGTATCCTTGTAATAACGCTTTCCGGGCTATTGCCTGTGCTCCTTCATGAGCCCCGCAGATTCCTTCGTGAATTTCTCTCAGCACATATTCACCTTCCTCCGTACTCAAACATTTTGTCCATGGACAAGAAAACGATCTCCTATATAACTGATCATCCAAGATCGCGTACCGACTGGATCTCCGAACTGTCTTACGGGCTTGAACTTGATCTTCGGGTAGAACCCCGCTATTCAGGTATGTGTAGATGGGAAGTCTCCATCCATCCATCGGCTCATGCAAATGTACCTTGTACGTCTCATGTGTTGGGGCGGACACGATAGACCAGATGATGTTTGAAGCGGCTGGTTGATTTTGAAGGCAAGCTTGTTTGGCCAACACATCGGCCTCAGTATTCGCCTCCCTCGGCACCTGATCAATGGACCATGCACAACCCCGGTTCTCTAGTTGGGCAAAGAGTGCAGCCGTTAACTCTTTGTATCTGATCATCGTACTGTCTTTGGCCTCAAACTTGCCAAGTACCTGGCTAACAACAAGCTGTGAGTCAGAGAAGATATTCAAGGAATCTGGTCTTACCTCCAAAGCTAGCTGTAAGCCAAAGCTGAGAGCTTCATATTCAGCTACATTGTTGGTTGCCTGGAATGCTATGTGAGCCATTGCCTTGATGACAATCTTCCCTGGTCCGATCAACACCACCCCAGCTCCAGCACCCACAGACGAGGATGCACCATCTATATACAATTTCCATGAGCAAGGACTAGGCTCCTGCGGGGGCGTGTGCAATTCTGCTACAAAGTCTGCCAAGACTTGACCCTTCATAGATGGCCGAGCTTCATATCTGACATCAAACTCTCCCAACCGAGCTGCCCACTCCGTTAATCGCCCAGATGCCTCTGGCTTTTGCAAGACCTTTCGAAGGTTTGAGTTTGTTCTTACTGTCACCGTAGGGGCCTGGAAATAGGGTCGTAATTTCACAACGGAAATCAC
This sequence comes from Excoecaria cochinchinensis, assembly GCA_947683425.1. Classification (NCBI taxonomy): domain Eukaryota; kingdom Viridiplantae; phylum Streptophyta; class Magnoliopsida; order Malpighiales; family Euphorbiaceae; genus Excoecaria; species Excoecaria cochinchinensis. Next base: position 50,422,062 of record CANTUQ010000004.1, read on the forward strand.
CAATGCGTAAGCAAGTTGTTCCAGTATAGGGTACCGTAGCTCGGCTCCTCTCAAAACCTTGCTAGCATAATAGATCGGAAACTGTTGATTACCCTCTTCCCTTATCAAGACTGACCCCAAGGCTCCCGATGAGATGGAACTTAATTACCAAGATTATTTTATTCCATTCTCTCAGTGCCATTGATTAATTAGAAATGGCAATTAGTTAGAGTTCAAATCAAGTATGGTGCATTTACTTACATCTGTATTCTATTTTTTCAAAAAATTAAAATAATTATTTTTTTAAAAAAATTTGAAAAACATATTCATTTATCAACAAATGAAAAATAAGAGTATTCATTTTCTGTATATATGTGTATGTATATACATATATATATATATATATATATATATATATATGTAATATGTATGTATATACATATATAAGTATACAAATATTTGTATATGTATGTATATACATATATAAGTATACAAATATTTGTACAAGTGCGCATATATGTGTGTATATATATATATATATATATATATAAATGATTCGAAAAATTTAAAAAATATATTTTATTAATTGTCCAATATCTCCTTTATTTTAAAAAATTTTAATGCCATGTGGGCATCCGCCCACTTGCTTACATATCAATTATGTTATGCATATACATGGGTTAACGTGAGTTTTACGCACTAGTGATCGAATTTTTGATTTTTTTTTTGTTTTTTGAGATTTTACGATATCAAAATAAAAATTGGATTATTTTTTCGTTCCAAATAATTGTATAATGACCATAATATTATAATCGTCAAACTTCAATAACTATTATACATGTCAAAATTAACCCAAATTCAACAACTCACTCAAACTTACGCAAGAAAATTTGACCTAAACCCAACCCAACTAAAAAATTGACCCATTTAAACCCACCCAAAATCTACCCATATAAAATACAACCCATTTGGTTCATTCTTCTTTGACCCAATAGGTTTTTTTTTTTCATTATTTCTTAAATATTAAAAATTTTTGTCTTAATAAACAACATTTTTTGATTATACTGTCCCGTTATATTATTATTGTGTAATATGTATGCATATTTTGTTGGTTAGATTTGTAATGGCCGAGTTATCGGGTTAGTCATGAATAGTATTTTTTGATGGTAAATAGTGCACTGGGAACAAAAATTACACCCGGAGGTAAAAAAATATTTTATTTGACCATCGAAAAATACTAGTTATAAGGAGTCCGACGGTAAAATTTGGAGAAAAAATGAGATCAAATAGAGCTCCAAAAGTCAAAAATAAAAAAAAAGTCCGGCTCTTTTTAAAGCGTAGCCGGTTTAACCAAAGTTTTACTAGACCTCTAAAAATAGTAAATGACATCTAAAAAGTGTTTTAATGGTATATATAAACTTAGATTAATATTTAGAAATTTTTAACATCAAAAAATTAATTTTTTGGTAACACTGAAAATTATCGAAACGGACTGATTTAAATATACCAGATCAAGAAAAAGACTTTTTTTGAGCTGAAATTTTGCAGGGAAACTAATTTATATATTTTAAGAATTATAAAATTAATTTTGGGAGAAATTGAACTTAGAAAGTGAGTGAAATAATTTAGGATTAAAAATGAAAAAAGAGTCACTTAGTTTATGAATTATTGTGTTGTTGTGCCCCTGTGTGTGACTGTAGATTGTTTGAATTGCAGGAAGGATATGTTATATATATAGCCATTATACTGCCAAAATTTTTACCAAATGAATAGTAAATTGGACAGTTATAATTCAACCGATATCCCAATCTGTTTGGATTTCCACCGACTCATTTGAACCAACATTTTTATAATAATTTTTTTAGTATCCCGTTATTATATCGATAATTATTTTTCATTAAAAAAATATCAAATGGGTCGACCTAAACCCACCCAACCCATTTGGGTATTGACCCATTTATGACCCATATATTTTTAACCCATTTATTACCCACCCATTTATGATCCAACTCAAACCCACCCATTTGCCACCTATAATAACTATGGATAAAATTAACTCGATATCAATTATGTTGATGCATATACATGGGTTAACGTGAGTTTTACGCCCTAGTGATCGAATTCTTGATTTTTTTTTTATTTTTTGAGATTTTTCGCTACCAAAATAAAAATTTGATTATTTTTTCGTTCCTAATCATTGTATAATGGCCATAATATTATAATCGTCAAACTTCAATAACTATGGATAAAATTAACCCGATAATAATATATGGTTGTCAAAGCCTATGTTTATTTGTATTGTAAGCTGTATTTCCTTTATTTCATAATTTTTGTTATCTTTATTGTTGTTTTTTTTACATTATTATTAACTTATAAATTATTGTTATATCGCTATTTAATTTTATCTTATTACAATTTATATTTGTCATACTACGTTATAATTATAATTTTTATAGTTCCAATAATAGTTAATTACTCATTCTATATTTAGGATAAATATAATAAAAAATTATATTAAAAATTTTATTAATTAATTATAATAATTGCAATTTTTTAATATGTATAAAATAAAAGTAGACAAAAATTATGGGATTAATAGAGTCATAATTAGAGAATAAAGGTAATTTTTACATCCAACCATTACACACAGGGATTTTTTCTGATTTTTTTTTATTAAATTTTGCTTTTTATTTATTTCAAATAAAACGATTTTATACTTAAAAATTTCATATAGTCCATTTTTAAAGATAAAATAGGTCAATTTTGAAAAATTTAGAGAAATGTTGTTATTCCACAACTAGATGGAACTTAATTACCAAGATTATTTTATTCCATTCTCTCAGTGCCATTGATTAATTAGAAATGGCAATTAGTTAGAATTCAAATCAAGTATGGTGCATTTACTTACATCTGTATTCTATTTTTTCAAAAAATTAAAATAATTATTTTTTTAAAAAAATTTGAAAAACATATTCATTTATCAACAAATGAAAAATAAGAGTATTCATTTTCTGTATATATGTGTATGTATACATATATATATATATATATATATATGTAATATGTATGTATATACATATATAAGTATACAAATATTTGTACAAGTGCGCATATATGTGTGTGTATATATATATATATATATATAAATGATTCGAAAAATTTAAAAAATATATTTTATTAATTGTCCAATATCTCCTTTATTTTAAAAAATTAAAATATTTATATAAAAAAATTGACTAAAATAAATATAATTTTTATTTTTTATTTTTTATTTTCTGATAAAAAACTTTCTGAAAAACTTAGGTCAACAACAGGCTCATAAAGTCTAATCAGAGTTTGAATTCAACTAAAATGTATCTCGTACATATAGACTTGGCACATGGGTGGAATACCATTAAGATTTAGCGCAAGCAGAGCACCAGAGATTGAGAAAACCCCAACCAGGTTAGTTATGGAAAAATTCTTTTTTTTTTTTTGGGAACCTAGAATATGCGGGTTGATTTCACCCATGGTCACTCAACTTATCACTTATCGCGCAAAAGTAACCGACTTTTTTTTTCTTATTTAAATGTCACTGAACTTTTAACATTATTACACAAAAGTCATGTTGACCGGAATCCGACGATAACTCTTGCCGGATTGATAAGTTCAACAAATGTTACATTTAAATTAATTTCATTCACGGTCACTAGACTTATCATTTATCTCGCAAAAGTAATTAACTTTTTTTTTTTCAATTTAAATATTACTGAACTTTTAAAATTTTTGCAAAAAAATCATCAATCCGGCAAGGGTCGTCGCCGGATTCCGGTCAACATGACTTTTGTGCAATAATGTTAAAAGTTCAGTGACATTTAAGTAAGAAAAAAAAAGTCGGTTACTTTTGCGCGATAAGTGATAAGTTGAGTGACTATGAGTGAAATTGACCCTAGAATATGCATATCTTGTTTGCAAAAATGATTCCTTTCTTGTCATTTGCTAAATAATAGAACCGAAAAAGAGTGTGATTGTTTGAAGTTTGAGTCTTGATTATTTTTGTTTCTCATCTTAGGTTTTATTGTGTATGCCATGACATGCCATATCTTTGATTCATTGTGGATTTCAGGGTATCAATTCAAAATTGATAAATAAGCTCAGCCCGGGAGAAAATATGAATGAAGGGGAAAATGGAATAGAAGATTTACCAGACGCAATTCTTCAACAAATTTTGTTTTGCCTTCCTACAAGAGATGCTGTGAGAAGCAGTGTGTTGTCGAGAAAGTGGCGGTATTTATGGTGTTCTGTACCTAAACTTCACCTTTCAAATGAGATAGGGGAGAATAGGAAGATTTTCACTGATTTTGTTGAAAGGGCACTTCTACTACGCTCTTCTGATATAAAGATATTTTCACTTTCATTCAATGTTCTTTCTGATGCATTGCGTGTTAATTCATGGATATTTTCTGCCATAAAGCATAATGTTCAAGAATTGCATCTTTGTCTTGATACTAATGCAGAACCATTTGTGCTGCCTGACTGCTTGTTTAGATGTAAATCACTGAGAGTTTTGGAGTTATCCATGATCCATTATATGAAGCTTCCTTCTTTTATTTCTCTTTCAAGTCTCAATGAGTTGACTCTGAAGTTCATATTGTTTCCGGATGAAAATTCAACGCAAAAGCTCTTTTCTGGGTGCCCTCAGCTTGAATATCTGATGCTGTATGCTTGTGATTGGGCGAATGTTGGTGGTGTTTGTGTTATTGCAACTAAACTTAAAACCCTTGCGGTTATTGATTTCCCGAACGAGCACAATGTAGATGGCTGTCAAATTGTATTTGTTGCACCGAGTCTTAAATCTTTGACTTTCGTTGGTTGTCTCGTAGATGATTATGTCTTTTATGACTCTAACTCACTAGTTGAGGTAAAATTTGGACTACTGAAGAATGGCAGGCTAACATCTTATCATGCACATAAGCTTATTCAAGGACTCTCGAGCGTAAAAGAATTAACCCTATCTGTTCCAGCAGTCAGGGTATGTTTGCCAGTGATAAATTTTGACATGTTTGGTCTTTAAAGTTCTGTCTTTTAAGCCATTGTGGGTTTTGAATCCTACTCTTAGGTTCTTGGCGAAGTGATGGAACTTCTCAAGCATCTTCCTGTGTTTCATGCCTTGACTTATCTCGAGTTCGAAATTGACCCATTGGATTTTGCATCTAGAATTTTTTGGAACATATTACGAAATTCACCATGTCTTGCAAAGCTAGAATTGAAAAAGGCAAGTTTGTTGAAACTCCAAGTTTTGTTTTTATTTGCTGATGCTGACGCAACTATGTATTCATCATTTTTGAATGATCGTGTAGGGGGTGTACCTGTCAAAGCTGGATTGTGGAAATGATGATTGGACACTGGATCCTATGCCTTCGTGTTTCTCAAAACACTTGCGGACTGTAGGAATTTATAACTTCTTGGGGACTGAAGAGGAGCTACATGTGGCACGACATTTGCTTAAGAATGCATTAGTATTGGAGAAGATGGTTATATCTTGCGCAGAAGCCCTGACAAGCATGAAGAAGCACAATGCTCGTCAAGAATTACTGAGGCTTCACAAAAGCTCAAATGGTTGTGAAGTTGTTATCATGTGAGTCATTCTTGGCATCATTGGCACATGTTTAACAGCACAAACAATAAGGAAGATGTTGGCCATTGGATCTGCTGTCTTTTGCTTCTCAATCTCAAACTACTGCAGGCAGCAATTGTCGCAAAACTGGTTTTTTATTTTGATCACTTTGAACTTAGATAGTTGCAACAATGTAGTTCAAGTAAAATAGCTGAATTTCCTTCAAGCGTGACATTACTGAACAATGTGTATATGATTTACCTTCATTCTCTTACCTTTGATTTATTGTGATATCTTGACAATGTTAGTCATACTTTGCTTAAACCCTTCAAGTCATTTCATTTAAATCTGTTCTTCATCTCTTTAATTTATTGACATTATGTTTATTTATTATTTCCATTGAAACTTTATTTTCATCAGATTAGATATAAGAAGTGTTAATTTTTTCTTTCACAGTTATTGGATTTATACCAAAATAACTAATGGAGGAGTAGCAATAAAAAAATTTGTAATGTAAAAGTCATTCGACTTCAAAAAAAATCATTTCAGACAGAATCAATTATGAAAACCATTAGAAATTACTATCGAAATTTATGTTAAAACTGTGATTCAGTATAAGAGTTCACGCGTAAATAAATGTCACCAAGTTATGTAGAATATGTGCTAGCTTGATGACATGCTACACTGACATGGGGCATATATTCTATGTAAGATGATGTGCCTGTTTATATGTGAGTTCTCGTGCTAATTCATACTGATTATAGACATAAAGGCTTAGATTTACCTGATTTTCATTAGGGGTGAGCATGAACCGGTTAACCGATATATGAGCAAAAAAAAAAACCAGTTTATTAATATCAATTTTTTCAAAATACTAACCATTAACCAGTCCGTTACTATTGGTTAACCAGTCTATCGGTTTCGGATTTTCGGACCGGTTACCTAATATTTTTCGGTTAACCACTATGATTATAAAATATATTCATAAATAAAATTAAAATGTTCAATGTACTTAAAAATTAAAATTTTTTTACTATAATATAACATTATTGTTGTTAAAATAAAAATATTTGGTGGAGATAAGCAAATTTATTTTTAAAAATTAATATTTAATAAGTAAATAAATTAATCGGTTCATAATCACTTTTAATTAGATAAATTGTTATACTTGCTAATAGCCAATTAAAAAAACTTAAAAACTTTAAAATAATTAGTATAATGAAAAAAAAGTACATAATCACTTTTAATTAGGATAAATTGTTATATAACTTTTCTAACATATTCTGATTTTTATTATTGAAAATTTGATAAATCAAGAAATAATAAAAAATAATAAATATGGACATATTAAATAATTAATAAATTAACTATTCGGTTTCGGTTCGGTTAACCGGTCACATGAGTCAAAAACCATTAACCAGTCCATTAATATCGGTTTTTGCAAAACACTAACCATTAACCAGTACATTACAATTGGTTAACCAGTCCATCGATTCGGTTTCGAATTTTTTTTTCGGTTAACCAAGTCCATCGGTTTTTTTTCTCACCCCTAGTTTTCATGTTTAATTAACATAAAAAAAAATGATTTTTAAGATAATTTTTTGAAATTATCTCCATTCAGATGAACTAATCAACCAATTAAATACCAATTGAGGAGGGAAAAGAGAAAAAGAAAAAAATAATGAAATTGACATAATTAAGGATTTATTTCATCCATGATCACTTAATTTTTGTTTAAGTAATATTATAGTAACTATTCTTCGATTTTTAACAATAAAATAAGACAATTATAATTTTGCAATAATAAAATAAAAAATGCAGGAAAAATATCACTTTAGTCATATGGCATGTGAAATAGAATTTAACCAATTTCAAGACTGTATGATAACCGGACTCTTCGAGCTGAAGATCGGCATAACTTTCCGGGCACACGTCATATACCGCTCCTTCTTTTTATGAGCCCAGTGTCTAGGCTTGCGAGCACCTCGGTTATTTTGACATGCTCGGGTAAGGGAATAGCCCGGTATAAGAATAGGAAAAGTCATTAATCGTGAATATTTTCCAGATATGGTGCCGATTCTGAGCAGTCAAAGATGGAAAATACCGAGAATCACTCAATAAATGTCCCCAGATCAGGGATCGAGCACTAATTAAGAAATCAAAACGATTTCTTCCTATCTAGGATTTAGTTTCCTATTCATGCAGAGAAAAAAGAACTTATATAAAGGGACATAACAGGTACATTATTCCTCTCTGAATTCATAAATACAAAAAGAACATTTTAGTCATCTTTCTGACTTGATCGTCGGAGCTTCCATTGCTGGAAACCCGTCGGTTTTTCTTACCTTTTTTAGGTAATTTACCGGAGAAGACTTGAAGAGAAGCTAGATTGTTATCACTGTGAACAAAATAGAATTGTATATTTAAGGTAAAATAGATTAAGTTCAAGTAAAATTGAGAATCGTAAACAGAGAATTTAGACCATTAACACATAAGATGAGTCACGAGTGTATATTTAAGGTAAAATAGATTAAGTTTAAGTAAAAATGAGAATTGTAAATGGAGAATTTAAACCATTAACACATAAGACGAGTGACTGAAATAATTTTTTCGGTATTTTTGGTTTTATAATTATAAAATTATACATGATTTACTTTATTGCTACGAATCAAAAAAATAGTAACGCGAAAATTTAACGATCATAAATAAAATTAATCCAATAATTAATTATAATCTGATGAAAAAGTGGCGAGTAGGATTTGGCGCCAACGAATAAACTGTCATGAATCATTGAGAAATAACTAAGAAGGCGAAAACTAAAGGCTTAATATGCTAATTGACACTTTATGTAACACCCCCATACCCCCGGTAAGGAATATCGGGGCGCCACACGGGTACACACGTATACGTATACATATACATACACTAGCGGAAGCGATTATACTATACACATCCATATACGTATAATATAATGAAATAAGACTACACTAGGGCCAACATGCAATTCATATTAACTACATATATACATTTATCTTTATACATGTTCACATTACAATTTGTTTCCATTTAGCTTTACATATACATTTACATATAAACACTGTACTTTCTATCTACATAATGATGTTACTCAAAACATTACAACTCTGTCTCTATCTTATACAAAAGGATAACAATACTTCCTAGTGGCCTTGACCCGCAGATGCCCGCTCACTGATCCGAATCTGTAAACCTACACGGAGATAAACTTCCGTACTAAGCGATAACGCTTAGTGGGGATGAAAATAATGCAAAGGACTTCTATTCGAAGTCACAAATAAATCACACATTTCATTTGACAAAATCAAATAGCTCATGCATATAGCTCTTATACGTGTATAGGTTGCATGTTCAAATATCAAATACTCTGAGCTCACATATAAGTAACATCTATTCTTTCACTAGTTCATGCACACTATATCTTGTACATCTCATCTATTCAAATATACATTATCATGTAACCATATATTTACACATACAACTGTCATGTATTTAAAGCATCTCTCTTTCATGTACTATAGCATCTATTCAGAACAATACTCTTTAAACATCTTAAATTCACTACATAACATTAACAACCCTAAATTCCTTTCATGGTGGATATACGGGACACTCTATAATAAAAACATTTTTGATGGACCGAAGTCACAAAACATTTTCATCTATCACTATTAATGACCATTCTCGAAGGTCGATCCGCTTCGCCCAAACGGGGCGGAACATGGGCAGCTGCACTCGATAATCCCTTTATAAGCATACTTATTTATCCACTATAACGGTAATCAGGCTCAGAAATCACTCAATTACTATACACAGATACCAACTCATCAACTGTAATTCAAGTGCATTTATCAAATTCAGAGACATTTAATTCATGTACAACTTTATTAATCATGTACAGTTAATTATTACTAATCATGTAAGAGGTTTAAAAGATAATTTTAAACCAAACACAGACCAAATGGTAACATGCAAAACTCATAGAAACCTATAACAACTCAAAACAGAAGCAGAAGATCAAAACAGGACAAACAGAGAAGAAGAGGCAGGAGCACGACTCGTGCTCACTCTCTCACACAACCGGAGCACATCTCGTGCTCCCACATTTCTCTCTTGGTTAGCACGACTCGTGCTCACTCCTCCTTTTCCCTGGAGCACGTTACGTGCTCTCACTTTCCTCTCTCTGTGAGCATGACTCATGCTCCTTAGCACGACTCGTCCTCTTGCTTCCTCTTCTCTCTGAGTCACACTACACAAAATGACTAGGACAACACCTCACTTACTGAAAAAAGTGTCTCTGTTGTGATCGATACCACTGTCGCGCTCGCGACAGAAGGCTCCATCAAGAATCTTTAGGAGACTGCTTTTTACCTCTAAATTGTATCGTCTAAACCGACCTCTAAACATCATTTTCAGGCAACAGTTTCTCTTAAAAAATGTTCCCTAGGATGTTAACTTTCAAATGGGACAAATCTCAGGTCAATTGGATATTTATAACTCCAGATATAAGCTAAACAACCTATACTGTTCAAATAACCCGACCCAAACAGGGACACTACGGTTTTAACAAATTTTCAGGGTCTTAGAGCAAGAATTTGCTCAATGTCATTTCCGAGACTTTTATAGGTATAGAAGTCATGGTTATCTTGGTTCAAGAATCACTCAATTCAAAGGTCTATAACTATACTTATGATAAAAACATCACACAGATGTCAGATGACAAATAAGCAGAATTTGCCAATTCAAACTTTATCATCAACACACTCACTCAATTGATCATCTCACATACTTATAAGCATATATATACACATATCATAAGCACCGCAAGCAATCAAAATGAGATTTGCACACGATCCCTACCTCTAGGAAGCTTGAACTCCACTCTCTACTCCACTCCAACCTTCTCCTTGCCTTTATCCACTCTCTTGGCCACAGCTTGAACCAAAACCCATGCAAGACACTTAGAGTTACTCTTCTTCTCACTTTAAATTAAAAATAGAAAGAAAAAGGAAGTCAGATCGAAAAACTAATCCAACTTACCTTCTTGAAGGGACCTAATCAAGCCCTACTACTCTCTCTCTAAGCCAATCCAAGTGGTTCTCTCAAAGAACCAAGCAAATGAAGAAGAAAAGGGACAAAAACAAGAAGAAAGGCAACTAATGGCAAATGGCAGACCAAAAAAGGGGAAAAAGAAGTCAAAATGGCCAAAAGAAATCTAACGTGAGAAGGGAAAAGAGGGGAGGCAGATGGTCCGAGCTTATCCCACATTTACTACTCAAATTAATACTATTACTTTTAATTAATACATACATATCCCCCACTTTGACTCTTAATCCTCTTTTAATATTTTTTTAGTCTTGCCACTTGTCACTTCCCTACAAAGCCATGTGTCACTCTTCTATATCGGCACGTGTCCGACACACATCAACTAATCCAACTCTAATAGGCTTCCCGTGAAGCATTCTGTCGCGCCCGCGACAGAACCCATACACAAGCCACTCATTCATCTTCTCAAAACAATTTTCTTCTAGCACAACTTATAACCTTAATCAACTTGGAAACTCCTTCAAATACACTCTCTTATCCGCACAAATTCTTGAATTTCCGAACAAAATTCCAAAATTCTATAAGGGCCAAATCGGGTTGTTACACTTTAAGTTGTAACGTTTTGACATGCCGCCTTTTTAAGTTATATGTTTTCCATTTAAACACTTTAAATTGATAATAAAAGGACTAATAAACACAAAATTGAATGGAAAGAAGCGCGTGATCAACAACCGCTTGATGTGGATGACATATAATTTTGGACCAATTAAAAAAAGACAAGTGGATTTCAAACAGCCCCTATCTCTGTTCTCTCCCCTCTCCATGTTCTCGTTCTCTCTCTCTCCATTCTCTCCCCTCTCTCTGTTCGATTGGAGCTTCTGGATCGCCGACCAAGAAACAACACCGGAGCAGACGAGCAGCCACCCCACGCCGACGCTGCACATCTCCGGCACCCACCAGCCACACCGCCAGTAATTCCTTCATCAACAACTGACTCCCCGATCTTCGATCTCCCCTTCCCCTTCCCCAATTGCCACCGTGCATACGATGCCTTGTGTGACGTGCTCGAACCCCTCTCGCGATCCGGGTGGCCCTCGGGCGTCCGCTTTTAGGACCCGAGGCCGGATCGAAGTTCGTTAAAACTCGTGAAAGCCAGTCACTTCGCAATGAACATGAATATATCCAAATCCATTGTTAGCAATCAACTTACGAGAGCGTCTATTGGGTTATCATAAGGCAGGATCACGGAGTCGCCACCCGATAGAATATCAGAAATAAATCTAACCTTATGAGGCCCAAAACCAGAGAGAGTTCGGGACCTCACTCTTATTCATACCTTTGGTTAATATTATGTGAATGGATTTTTATGATCAATTATTTTATTTCTCTTCTCACACGATTCATGCAATAAATATAAAGTGCATTACAAGCATATAAAAAAGCATGAAATAAAATGACAAATAAAATATAATTGCAAATATCCAAAAATAAATATGAAAACCATAAAAATGATAAAATGAAAATACATACATAAATCGGGCTATTCATTTAGATGGGAACATTGGTTCCCGACTACTCTTTTTATAAAAAAGTATAAAATTCTTAAATCGGTTTAAGTCTTTTGGTTTGGGATGAAAACGTGGACATTGGTCCGGTTATGTTAACAAATATTCTATGTAGTATAAAACATTTGTGTGGTGGTTCTTTTTAAGCGCAGTCGAAAATCCTTTATTAATACAGACCACAAGCGAATAAAGAGAATAAAATAATAATTACATATTTCCAAATAATAAATAATAAATAAATCTTAATCTACCTGTTCCGACCATGCTTCTCAGACGAGCCACATGCCTCCCGCATTGCGGTCAAGATAGAAAATGATATTGGTTAATAATGAATAAATAAATAATTGAATAAATAAACAAACAAATAAACAAATAATTGAATAAAGTAAATTGATAATTAAATGAATATAAAAAGACAAAAGACAATTATAATGATTGATGCCAATAAAAAATAATAATGAATAATAAATAAACATAATAATAATAATAATAATAATGATAACAATAATAATAATAATCACAAAACACAATAATAAATAATATTAACTAAATATATACAATAATAATAAAAAATCAAATAACAATAACAACAATAACATTAATAAATAATAGTATAAAAACAGAAAAAATGAATGAGAATAAAATATAATAATAATAATAATTATTATTATTATAATAACATAATATCAATATATACAAAATGAATATATAATAATATAATAATTAATAATAATAATAAATAATATGAAAACATAATAATAATAATTAATAGTAAATATAATAATAATAATACCACAATAATAATAAAACAAACATAAATTAAGTAACATCAACAACAAAAATATTAGTATAATACAATAACATTAACAATACATAAATCAAATAATAATAATAATAATAATAAACACCATATAATGTCAATAAACATAAAATAAATATATAATAATAATAATAATAATAATACAAAATATTAAATAATAATAATAAATAATAATAATAATAATAAGATTAATATTAATATTAATTAATTAATAATAATAATAACAATAATAATAATATATTAAAATAAATAAATAGAAAATGGGATTCACCTCGCCGGAGCAGCCGTTGAGGACACCTCCACCACCGCCGGGTAAATCGCGTCGCCGGGAGTCGAACGCCGGTGGTCACGCGCCGGGATGTCGCCGGATCTGGCCGAAAACCGCATGCGACGTTGCTGCCCCTCTCTCGCCGATCAGCTCCACGCCGGCAGTTAGGGATGGTCGGTCGGTGTCGGAGGCTTCGTCCGGCCGCCGGGAGCACGCCGGTGGGGCGCGTGTGGCTGGCCGACGCCACCTCTTATTCTTCCTCCCTTTTTCTTTCCCTTTTCCGGCATCGTGGCCTGCGTCTGGTCTCTCCACCTTGGTTTCCCTTTTCTTCTTTCTATTTTTCTTTCTTTTGTTTCGCTGGTCTGTGTCTCCTCTTTCTCTTTTATTCTTTTGTTTTTCTTTCTTCTCTTTTTTGCTCTCTTTGCTCTCTCTTTTCTATTTCTTTTTCTTTCTTTTTTTCTTCTTTAGGTTTCTTTTCTCTTGGCGGCTCACTTACTCTCCTTCTCCTTTTTTGTTTCTGCCGCCCCCCCCCCCCCCCCCCCCCCCCCCCCCCCTTTTAGGTCTAGGTTAGTTTGTTTTTATATCCTAAGTTTTTAGGTAAGTTCCCCTAAATGCCCTCTTCTCTATCTTAAATTATTCTTATTTTTTTAATTATCATATATTCTAATTAATTAGTCTCTATACTTACCTTCTAGTTTATTTTCTCTTTAATTTAACTATCCTATAATATCAATTAATTAAATTAACCTAATTTTAATTTTAATTTTTAATTATATATATATATATATATATATTTTAGAAAATTATTAAGATTTGCCTAAAAAAAATCCTGCTGAAACCCCCAATCCATAGAGAGCCAAAGTGTTTTCATTCTCTGTCTATTTTTGAATAAATATTATCATTATTAGGTAACCTTGGTCTGAGCTGTCTCAGGACCCGGTGTCTACACCTTGCCTTTTGGAGCTTACCGATGCCACTTGATCTTCGATCTCTCTTTCCCTTTCTTTTCTTTTTCTGTTTCGTTTATCCTCTTGCTTTTCTTCTCGATTTTTGTGTCCTCCAGCAAGATTTGTCTGTGCGATTGTATGGATCCAGTGGAGAATTATTGGTTTAAAGATTTGACAAATGTATGATTTTTAATTTTAATTTTCTGAATTGGTGCTAGTTGTATTACACTAGAACACTTGAATTGGTTGATTCTTGGCTCATTTATGTTCTGGAAAAATGGGTTTTATTTGATGATTTTTCGTGTCTAGATTTGGCTAAAGTTTGATATTTTTTCTTTTTTGATATAAGTTTAATTTTGTATTACACTAGAATACTCTTGAAGTTTTGGTATCCACCTTTTTAACCCATTTCAAAGCTGGAGATGGTGAAGATGAAGGAAGAGATGGTGGAGCACACACCGGAAGAGAAGCTGATGCTGGACGGAAAAGCTTTTTTTTTTTTAATATTTCACTTGATTTTTGTCACGCGTCTTCAGTACGTGAAACAAAGTACTTGGTGCCACCTTAATGTCATCTTAACGAATTTCATGCCATGTCATGCTCTGAAGGTTTATAATATATAATTTTGGTGAATTGAAATGTTTAATTGAAAAAATATTGAGTTAAAGGGGCGGCTTGACAAAACTGGTACAAGTTGAAATGTTAAATAGCATATTAAGCCGAAACTAAAAGAAAACTAGCTGCCTTTAGAACATTTTGAAATCAAATAAAAAGTTAGCGACGGACTCGAATATTTTTAGCGACCGATCGCATTTGAATGAATTAATGAATAATGATGGTGTTCCTGTCGCTAGTTGCCAGCATTTTATTTTGTGGTACCCTAAGAAAACCACTTTACGTAGCCCTTTTTCTCAAAACCATCCCGATCGGCTCGGGCATCGGCGGCAGTGCTCCATCACCAGCTGCTCTAGTTTCTTATTCTGCATCAGATCCGCAACTGGGCTTCAAGTAGTGTTCTTTGTCCCTCTGTCATAAGTTTTGTTTATCATTTCATAGATTTAATATGCTAGATTAAATCAAGAAAACCACGGCATTATCCATTTTTCTTTTCATTAATTACTTCCCAATCGTGACTCTATATTCTATTTGGATTTCTCCACTTTGCTTTCTAGGTTATTGATTATGCAGAAAAGTTGAATCGATCATTTACAAGTGAAAAGTGCGGTTCTATTTCAAGTTCTGTTTCTGTTTAATCTTGTTTACAAACGGTATTTCTTTCAATCTCCATTGTTGCAGTGGATTGTTCCGTCAAACATTCTTGAATTGAAAACCAGAGTTCAATAGTTAGTTTGACGATAGGCTGCTAGATTTGCACCTGTTAAAAAATCAAATTAAATTATCATTCTCAGTGTCTATATGGCATTTATTTCAATCTGCATTGTTGGGAACATATGTATGATACCAATAGATTTTTCACATCACTTTTTTTTTTTGCTGTAGATAAACAATTGAATCATGAATCTTAGTTCTTCCCAAAGGAAAAACATTAGCAGTGAGCAGACCCTGAATGGTGACAGACGTTCAATAGACAACCTTCCTGATGTGGTGTTAGAGCATATCCTGTCCTTCCTTCCAACAAAAGATGCTTTTAGAGCAACCATACTGTCAAAAAGATGGCAACATCTCTTGATATCTCTCCCCAATCTAGACTTTGATGAAGGGGCACCAGAAAGGAGGTCAATTTTCATGAATTTTGTGGATAAAGTGATTGGGATTCATAATTCTTCAAGCATAAGAGACTTTTCTCTTTCATGTAATGTGCTATCTGATGCATCGCGGATTAGTAAATGGGTAACTCATGCAGTAAATCATAAGCCTGAAAGATTGCATCTTTGGCTTAAGGAGGTTGAGGAACCATTTTTGTTGCCTCCTCACCTATTTGCTAGTGAAACCCTTGTGTCATTAAGTATAATTATGTATCATGATCTGAAGGTTCCTTCTGATATATGTTTTTCAAGTCTCAAGACATTGAGACTCAGAAATGTCATTTTTCTTGATGATCCCTCAACTCAAATGCTTTTCTCTAGTTGCCCAGTTCTGGAAGAGTTGGCAATATGTAATTGCAGATGGTGGAATGTCAAGGCTATTTCTATCTGTCTTCCCATGCTAAGAGAATTAGAGATGGAAGATCACATACTTATTGTTGATGATGATGATGATGACGATTGTGTTTATGAAGGTGATTGTGTTAAGGTCAAGGATAACCACAATGACTTCCATTGTTGCCACTTCATGATTTTTGGAACAAATCTTGAGTCCTTTTCTTTCTCCGGGCAAGTCAGATATGAATATTGTTTATATAATACTTCCTCATTAGTTGATGCTACTCTTGAACTTAGTAGAAACCAGACTGAATACATGCCTAAAATGACCAATGACTATGCTTTCCACGTATATAAGCTGCTGAGAGATCTGTCTAATGTTGAAAGCCTGAAAGTTTCTGATGATATTTTTGAGGTATGTTCCCTACAGTCAGTAACATTTCCATGTAATTTCCATAATAACTTGTTTTCTCTAACAAAAGATAGATTGGCTCGAGTAAAATTTGCTGCGCTACTGACAGAATCAATCTTGTTGTTTATTACAGGCAGTTGAGCATGCAAAAGAACTCTTTGCCACTCTGCCTGTTTTCCCTAATCTTACCTATCTTGATATCATTGGAATCGGGTCAGAAGTGGACATTTCTTGCAATGGACTAGTTGCCTTACTCCAGAAGTTTGCTTATCTAGAGACTATGGAATTTTCTTTTGTAATTTTCTTACAAGTGCTAGTTCTCTTAGTTGTTTTTGCAGTTGCCATTATAGCTTTTTGTTGAGGTTTGGATGGTGTTACTTGCAGGGGATTAGTCTGGAGTC
Organism: Excoecaria cochinchinensis; assembly: GCA_947683425.1. Classification (NCBI taxonomy): domain Eukaryota; kingdom Viridiplantae; phylum Streptophyta; class Magnoliopsida; order Malpighiales; family Euphorbiaceae; genus Excoecaria; species Excoecaria cochinchinensis. The sequence continues at coordinate 50,439,234 of CANTUQ010000004.1, forward strand.
AAGAAGTAAAGACGAGGCAATTCTTGATCCAATTCCTTCTTGTTTTTCAACTTATTTGAAAACTATTAGAATCAACTTTACTGGAGATGATTCTGAGATAGAAGCAGTTAGAATCTTACTTGAAAGAGCTACCTGTTTGGAAAGTATGATTATTTTTTTCTGTCTGAATAAAAACAAGCTGGAGGATGTTCAAAAACAGCTACTGTTACTTCCCAAGAGATCAAATTGTGAATTTGAATTCTATCTGGTGAACCTTCACATTTGCCACTCTGCTTCCATTTCTTTCATTTTTTTCTTTTTTTCCTAATGAATTCTTCTTTATTTATTTATTTATTAGGACTAATCCATGGTACGAAGAGGAACAAGTTTCTTTGATCCATCAAGAACACCTGGTGGTTATCTGGGCTTCAAATCAGGAGAGCTTCTGAATTGTCTGAAAGCAAGAGAAGTGATCAAATAGGAAAAGATGTAGCTTTTCATTTAGCATTCAGTAAACAAAGCTCTCTCTCCCTCCCTAACTCAATAGCATATAATATATTCTCTCTCTCTCGACACCTTAAATTATTATTATACCTTATTTGCCTTAGACATAAATTTCAGAAGTATTATCATTTGCTTTTATCGGGATGTGATCCGGTGCGCATGTATCTTGTTCTATTGCTAGCATGCGCATGATCCAGTAGTTCAAATAGTGCGCGCATACCGAATTGTTACTAGTTTTGAACACTTTTAACATGTATACTTATTTCTTTTTTCATATATATATATATTAAGGAATTAAATGCAAAATTTGACTAAACTTTATCTGGCTTAGTTTTTACTTGAATAAAATAGTTAGATGTATTTTCTTTTTATACAAATGATATTATGGGGATTTTAACTCTAAATTTTATAGTTTTAATGTAAAATTGCAACCATTAAATTAAATTAAAATTTATTAATAAAAGATAAGTGATTTCAATTGGTTTTGGGTTTGGCTAGCTGGGACATTTATACATTGAAGGTAGAACTGTTCATGGATATGATTTTTAGCAGATTTGGACTGAACTTTTAGCAAATTTGCATGATTTTTTAAACAATTTTTGTTTTTAAATCCGATCCATGATTAGGTTTAGTTACAGATTGTCTTGAATCTCTAGCGAGATACCCTATTATAGTGACAATTTTACCGCTTTGTGGATGTAACAAGTAGTTAGTTTTGAAATATTCGAATAAGATGTGATTAGAATCTGCCAGATCGAAAAAGCTCAAATTGTATCCCTCAATTGAGCCTATTGGGCTTTTTCTTGAGTTTGAGCCCAAGGTGACAACGTTTATTATCATAAACCAATGTTTAACTGCAAAAGAATAATTAAGGAAAAAAAAAATACAATATGGAAGATGTTGGCCATTGGATCTGCTGTCTTTGGCTTCTCAATCTCAGACTACTGCAGGCAGCAATTGTTAGCAAAACTGGTTTTTTTTTTTTATTTTGATCACTTTGAACTTAGATAGTTGCAACAATGTAGTTCAAGTAAAATAGCTGAATTTCCTTCAAGCGTGACATTACTGAACAATCTGTTCTTCATCTCTTTAATTTATTGACATTATGTTTATTTATTATTTCCATTGAAACTTTATCTTCATCATATTAGAGATAAGAAGTGTTAATTTTTTCTTTCACATTCCAAAATAACTAACGGATGAATAGCGATAACAAAATTTGTAATTCAAAAAAAAAAAAAAAATTCGGACGGAATCAATTATGAAAACCATTAGAAATTACTATCGAAATTTATGTTAAAACTGAGATTCAGTATAAGAGTTCACCGAAAATAAATATGTCACCAGGTCATGTAGAAACATGTGCTAACTTGATGATATGCTAGATTGAAATGGGGCATGTATTCTAATGTAAGATGATGTGCCTGTTTATATGTGATTTCTTGTACTAATTCATACTGATTACTGACATAAAGGCTTAGATTTACTTGGTTTTCATGTTTAATCACGATAAAAAATGATTTTTAAGATAATTTTTTGAAATTATCTCCATTCAGATGAACTAATCAACCAATAAAATACCAATTTAGGAGGGAAAAGAGGAAAAAAAAAATAATGAAATTGACGTAATTAGGGATTTATTTTATCTATGATCACTTAATTTTCGTTTAGGTAATATTATAGTTACTATTTTTCAATTTGTAACGATAAAATAAGACAATTGATTTTTTAATTATAAAGTAAAAAATACAAAAAAAAAATATTACACGTGAGAAATAAAATTTAATCAATTTCAAAACTGTAAAGAAGATAGAATTGTATATTTAAGATAAAATAGATTAAGTTCAAGTAGAAATGAAAATTGTAAACTGAGGATTTAGACCATTAACACATAACACAAGTGACCGGAATAATTTTTTTCGGTGTTTTTGGATTTATAATTATAAAATTATACGCGATTTACTTTATTGTTATGAATCAAAAAATAGGAGTTATAAATAAAATTAATCCCATAATTAATTATAATCTGATGAAAAAGTGGCGGGTGGGATTTGGAGCCAACGAATAAACTGTCATGAATCATTGAGAAATAACCAAGAAAACGAAAACTGCAAGAAAACTAGCTGCCTCTAGAACAATTTGAACTCAAATAAAAAGTTAGCGACGGACTCGAATATTTTTAGCGACCGATCGCATTTGCATGAATTAATGATTGTTTCTGTCGCTGGTTGCCAGCATTTTATTTTGTGGTACCCCAATAAAACTACTTTACTTAGCCCTTTTTCTCAAAACCATCCCGATCGGCTCGGGCACCGGCGGCAGTGCTCCATCACAAGCGGCTCTAGTTTGTTATTCTGCATCAGATCCGCAACTGGGCTTCAAGTAGTGTTCTTTGTCCCTTTGTCATAAGTTTTGTTTATCATTTCATAGATTTAATATGCTAGATTAAATCAAGAAAACCACGGCATTATCCATTTTTCTTTTCATTAATTACTTCCCAATCGTGACTCTATATTCTATTCGGATTTCTCCACATTGCTTTCTAGGTTATTGATTATGCAGAAAAGTTGAGTCGATCACTTACAAGTGAAAATTACGGTTCTATTTCCAGTTCTGTTTCTGTTTAATCTTGTTTGCAAACGGTATTTCTTTCAATCTCCATTGTTGCACTGGATTGCTCCGTCAAACATTTTTGAATTGAAAACCAGAGTTCAATAGTTAGTCTGACGATAGGCTGCTAGTTTTGCACCTGTTAAAAAATCAAATTAAATTATCATTCTCAGTGTCTATATGGCATTTATTTCAATCTGTATTGTTGGGAACATATGTATGATACCAATAGATTTTTCACAACACTTTTTTTTTTTTTTTTGCTGTAGATAAACAATTGAATCATGAATTGTCGTTCTTCCAAAAGGAAAAACATTAGCTGTGAGCAGACCCTGAATGGTGATGGACTTTCAATAGACAACCTTCCTGATGTGGTGTTAGTGCATATACTGTCCTTCCTTCCAACAAAAGATGCTTTTAGAGCAACCATACTGTCAAAAAGATGGCAAAATCTCTTGATATGTCTGCCCAATCTCGACTTTGTTGAAGGGGCACCAGAAAGGAGGTCAATTTTCATGAATTTTGTGGATGAAGTGATTGGGATTCATAATTCTTCAAGCATAAGAGACTTTTCTCTTTCATGTAATGTGCTATCTGACGCATCGCGGATTAGAAAATGGGTAACTCATGCAGTAAATCATAAGCCTGAAAGATTGCATCTTTGGCTTAAGAAGGTTGAGGAACCATTTTTGTTGCCTGCTCACCTATTTGCTAGTGAAACCCTTGTATCATTTAGTATAAATATGTATCATGATCTGAAGCTTCCTTCTGATATATGTTTTTCACGTCTCAAGACATTGAGACTCAGAAATGTCGTTTTTCTTGATGATCTCTCAACTCAAGTGCTTTTCTCTAGTTGCCCAGTTCTGGAAGCGTTGGCAATATGTAATTGCAGATGGTGGAATGTCAAGGCTATTTCTATCTGTCTTCCAATGCTAAGAGAATTAGAGATGGAAGATCACATACTTATTGTTGATGATGACGACGATTGTTTTTATGAAGGTGATTGTGTTAAGGTCAAGGATAACCACAATGACTTCCATTGTTGCCAATTTATGATTTTTGGAACAAATCTTGAGTCCTTTTCTTTCTCCGGGCAAGTCAGATATGAATATTGTTTATATAATACTTCCTCTTTAGTTGATGCTACTCTTGAACTAAGGAGAACCCAGACTGAGTACATACCTAAAATGACCAATGACTATGCTTTCCACGTATATAAGCTGCTGAGAGCTCTCCCTAATGTTGAAAGCTTGAAAGTTTCTGATGATATTTTTGAGGTATGTTCCCTATAGTCGGTAACATTTGCATGTACTTTCCACAGTAACTTGTTTTCTCTAACAAAAGATAGATTGGCTAGAGTAAAATTTGCTGTGCTACTGACAGAATCAATCTTGTTGTTTATTGCAGGCAGTTGAGCATGCAAAAGAACTCTTTGCCACTCTGCCTGTTTTCCCTAATCTTACCTATCTTGATATCATTGGAATCGGGTTGGAAGTGGACATTTCTTGCAATGGACTAGTTACCTTACTCCAGAAGTTTGCTTATCTAGAGACTATGGAATTTTCTTTTGTAATCTTCTTGCAAATGCTAGTTCTCTTAGTTGTTTTTGCAGTTGCCATTATAGCTTGTTGTTGAGGTTTTGATGATTTTACTTGCAGGGTATTAGGCTGGGGTCAAGAAGTAACGATAAGGCGATTCTTGATCCAATCCCTCCTTGTTTTTCAACTTATTTGAAAACTATTAGAATCTATAGCTTTACTGGAGATGATTCTGAGATAGAAGCAGTTAGAATCTTACTTGAAAGAGCTACCTGTTTGGAGAGTATGATTATTTTTTTCTTGTGTAATAAAAACAAGCTAGAGGAGGTTCAAAAACAGCTACTGTTACTTCCAAAGAGATCAAATTGTGAATTTGAATTCTATCTGGTGAACCTTCACATTTGCCACTCTGCTTCCATTCTTTCATTTTTTTTTTTCCTTTTTTTTCCTAATGAATTCTTCTTTATTTATTTATTTATTAGGAGTAATCCATGGTACGGAGAAGAACAAGTTTCTTTGATCCATCAAGAACACCTGGTGGTTATCTGGGCTTCAAAACAGAAGAACTTCTGAATTGTCTGAAAGCAAGAGAAGTGATCAAATAGGAAAAGATGTAGCTTTTCCTTTAGCATTCAGTTAACAAAGGTCCCTCTGTAATTCAATATCATATAATATATTTTCTCTCTCTTAACACCTTAAAATATTATTATATCTTATTTGCCTTATACATAAATTTCAGAAGTATTATCATTTGCTTTGAACGGAATGTGATCTGTTGCGCATGTATTTTGTTCGATTACCAGCATGCGCATGATCCAATGGTTAAAATAGTCCTCGCATACCGAATTATTACTAGCTTTGAACACTAGTAACATGTATACTTATTTCTTTTTGACTAAACTTTATACTGCTTAGTTTGAACTTGAATAAAATAGTTAGATGTATTTTCTTTTTATACAAATGATCTTATGGGGATTTTAACTCTAAATTTTATAATTTTAATGTCAAGATAAATGATTTCAACTGGTTTTGGGTTTGGCTAGCTGGGACATTTATACGTTGGAGGTAGACCTGCTGATGGATATGAGTTTTAGCAGATTTGGACGGAACTTTTAACAAGTTTACATGATTTTTTAAACAATTTTTGTTTTTAAATCCGATCCAAGATTAGGTTTAGTTGCAGATTGCCTTGAATCTCTAGCGAGATACCCTATTATAGTGACAATTTTACCGCTTTGTGGATGTATTGTTATTTATTGTCACTATCTCCCCGTGTTAGAATTGGGTAATTTGCGCGTCTGCTGCCTTCCTTAGACGTGGTAGCTGTTTCTCAGGCTCCCTCTCCGGAATTGAACCCTAATTCTCTGTCACCCGTCACCACCATGGTAGGTCTCTACGCGGCTCGTCCGCCGCGCGGGCTTAGCAAACTACACATGCCTTTGGGGGCCGGACGGCCCCTATTGAGGGTCGGCAAACGAGCGGTGGACATAAACGTTGCTTTTAGTTTGAAATATCCGAATAAAATGTGATTAGAATCTGCCACATCGAGAAAACCCAAATTGTATCCCTCAATTGGGCCTGTTGGGCTTTTTCTTGAGGTTGAACCCAAGGTGACAACGTTTATTATCATAAACCAATGTTTAACTCAATGTTATTGAAACCGGACCGATCGGTTGAATCGATTCAACAGCGAACCGGCCGTTTAATCGGTTGGTTCAATTGCATAAAACCGAATTGAAAAAAATCCGAATTGAACCGAAAAAAATTGGAAAGAATCGGAGAACAGGGCAAAACTTGGCAAAATCGGGTTATATTTTATTATATGTTTTAGTTTTTTTTTTTTGAAAAAATGCTTTTAGTTTAAAATAATTAATAAAAATAAGTGCTATTTTCATAAAAATAAAAAATAAATAATCTAATAAGTTTTATTTAGCAAATAATTGATTTTTTTACTATTTAATCACCTTTGTACTTAATGAAAACAATATAGTGATTTTTTTAGAAGAAAAATAATATAATGGTTTAATAATTTAATAAAATACAATAGAATAAAAATTGAATAAATTATTAAAACTAGTAAACTTAAAGATAATTTTCTACCATGTTTTTTTAATTTCACCTACAATTATTGAAATATTTAATTGTTAAACTAAAACTAATAAAATAAAATATTTTAGCAGAAAAATACCTAAACAAGAAATAATTTTTTTTCAAAAAAAATAAAAGGTGAAAAAATATTATTATTAGTATATTTGTGACATATGCTAAATGTTTTGATGGATTTTTTTTATTTGAGTAGTAGTATTTATAAAAATTATACTAATTAATAATATTTTAAAAAATAAAAAAAATTCGGTCGAATCCAGTCGAACCAGGCACACTCAACATTGCCGTTTTTATATCTGATCCGATTTCAATAACATTGATTTAACTGCAAAAGGATAATTAAGTAAAAAAAAAAAAGAAAATTCTTATCTAAGGTTACCTTATGCTTTATCCAAACGAGGGGTGAGGACGGAAATTCCATTTTCTTTATTATATGCCAATTCATAAATCGAATAGGATTTCTCTTTTTCACATCCCGTTTGCCCCCTAGTTGAATGAGCCGAGTGTTTGTATGTGCATTTGTAGGTGTTGGTCATAACATAAGGGCATTTTGGTAATTTTTGCATGTTTTAAGAGTTTTGCTAGCATGTGGGTGCATGCATGGTGCTATGGTGTGAATTAGTTGGGTTAGAATTGTGTGTGCATAAGTGCACCATTGTAGTGTGTGTTCATGAGAGTTGCATCATGTGTGGTTGAGCATGCCATAGTAGGATGTGCACTAGTGGGTTATTGTAGTGTGTGGACATGCATATGGTTGTAGGGTGTGTATTTGGGAGCTATGCTTGTGTGTGTGTGTGTACACATATGTAGGATGCATTATTAGGGTGTCTCATTGGGTGTATGTGATGCACTTAGTTAGGGTGTGAGTGATCAATCTCCTCCATTAGATGATTGACATGTGTAAAGTGGGAAAGAGAAAAGAAATGAAAAGGGAAAAATCTGATTTTGAAACCCCATTTCCCGTTCCCTTCTTTCTTTCTTCTTCTTCTTCCTCCTTTGCACATTCTTAAGTGCCCTAGCTTGATTCAAGCCTCTAGTGGTGGAACTTGATCATTTCATAGCATTTTAAAGGTAAATCTACTTCATTAATCTTCTTTTCTTCATTTGGTTTTCCATCTTCTTCTCTTTTTCCTATTTTTCGGATTTGGGTTGAAGTTTGGATTTTTGTTTTGGTTTGTGTGTTTTGGTTGGATTTCCTAGTTGAGCCTCCCCGAGATCCTAAAGGCAAGGAAGTTGCGGGATCTAGTGGAACTAAGCACTAGGAGCCAAGGATTTTGAGGTTTGGGAACTTCTTCCTTTTTCATGTAAATATGTTCATGGATGTGTTCTTGATGGTTTCTTGGAATTAGGTTGTTAGATGTTCTTTATTTTGATGTATATGTTATGGGTAATTGCTTTGAAGTGTGATTCTTGCAAAAGCTTGAGATAATTATGGAAATTTTGGAACTGATGTGGGTTGAAGCATAAGTTGGGTTTTTGGTTGATTCTTGAAATTAAATGTTAAATTAATGGATTGCATGAAGTTTATTGTTAATAAATGTTGTATTATGGTTGTTGATGTAAATGGATGGCTGGGTTTGAGGTACGTAACCTTGGATTGAGATTTGTGTGGTTGGAAGAGGAGTTGGAAGAGGAAAATCTGCAGATTTTCAAAGCCCCGACGCTGTCGCGATCGCGACAGAGAGCGGTGTGGGAGCTTCGTTGTCGCGAGCACGCGATGCCGTCGCGAGCCCGCGACAGTCGAAGTGCTGTGTACCCTCTGTCGCGAGCGCGACAACTGTCGCGATCGCGACAGAGCGTATTGTTGGCCAATTGCTATCGCGAGCCCGCGACAGCAGCAATTGTCCTCTGTCGCGATCGCGACATCCGTCGCGAGCGCGACAGAGCCATGCCCTTTCGTCCTCCTTGCGGTCGCGAGATCTGTCGCGCGCGCGCGTAGCGAAGAGACTTTGGTCTCTGTCGCGAGCGCGACAGTCCCTGTATGCTGAATGAGCTTTCATTCGTTGCATGTGGTTTGAACTTTAGTTTCCTGTAACATCTATGAGATTTACCCTTGGTATTTTATGGAAGATATGAATATGAAACCATGATATGATTATGTACATGTATAACGAAGATTTTGGAAATTATGAATGGTTTACGTATGACCTGCTAGAGTCTAGTAAGTGGATAGTTAGGCATGCCTAATAGAGTCTTTGCTGCAGCTTCTGTTTTCTGTTTGGACCCCGATCAGGTCCCCGTTTGGTTCCTCGCGAACCCTTCTGTGATAAGATATTGTTTAAGATTCCCTTTGTAATGTTTTGTGAAAGGTAAAAATGTAAAAGTAGTTCTCTCAGCTCGTACCCGTAAAGTACTGTCTGTATCGGGTCGTACCCGTAAAATACTGTCTGTATACTCGTTATCCACTATCTCGAGTCAGCAGGTGTTCCATTGCTTAAAGTGCTCTGTATGAATTGTTATATGAGAAACATATGTTATATCCGTATGGATTCATTGATGAAGTATAATCTGTTATGAACTTCTGATGAATGACGCGATGTATGTGAATATGAGATATGTACTATTATGCCATGGTTATCGTATGTACATGATGTACGCATGTGAATTGCCTTGACGACCGTTGTGAATGATTGTCGTTATGCTATATGTGTGTCTCCCCACTAAGCGTTTATCGCTTAGCACGGTGTGTTTACCCGTGCAGGTGCGGAAGGAGTTGATTTTTGGGAGAGTCGTCGCCATCAAAGCCATCACAGTAGGGTCTTAGTATAGGCTTTATTTTTGTACCTTGTGAAGATTCTTTTTGTATAGAACTCTCTTTTGGTTTTGTAATAGCTTCCGCTTTTGTATATGAATTCTGGGATTTATAATTATCTGTTATATATCTCAGTTGATCAGAACAGTAAGGTAATGCTTTTATTATATTAATGCATGATCAGCTTTTGAGAATGGTGTTGCAAAGTTTTAATTTACCTGGTATTTCGGTATGTATGGTTGTATGTTTATTCTGTATCTATGTGGCGACACCGTTACTCCTACGACATCTTACTCCTTATCGGATGGGATCGCCTAAGTATGGGTAAGGGGTGTTACAGAGAAAGCCCAAATTGTATCTCTCAATCGGGCCTGTTGGGCTTTTTCTTTAGGTTGAGCCCAAGGTGACAACATTTATTATCATAAACCAATGTTTAACTCAATGTTATTGAAACCGGACCGATGGGTTGAATCGATTCAACCGCGAACCGGCCGTTTAATCGGTTGGTTCAATTGCATAAAACCGAATTGAACCGAAAAAAATTGGAAAGAATCGGAGAACAGGGGAAAACCGGGCAAAATTGGGTTATATTTTATTATATGTTTTTAGTTTTTTTTTTGAAAAAATGCTTTTAGTTTAAAATAATTAATAAAAATAAGTGCTATTTTCATAAAAATAAAAAATAAATAATCTAATAAGTTTTATTTAGCAAATAATTGGCTTTTTTACTATTTAATCACCTTTGTACTTAATGAAAACAATATAGTGATTTTTTTTAGAAGAAAAATAATATAATGGTTTAATAATTTAATAAAATACAATAGAATAAAAATTGAATAAATTATTAAAACTAGTAAATTTAAAGATAATTTTCTACCATTTTTTTTTAATTTCACCTACAATTATTGAATTATTTAATTTTAAAATTAAAACTAATAAAATAAAATATTTTAGCAGAAAAATACCTAAACAAGAAATAATTTTTTTTAAAAAAAAATAAAAGGTGAAAAAATATTATTATTAGTATATTTGTGACATATGCTAAATGTTTTTATGGATTTTTTTTATTTGAGTAGTAGTATTTATAAAAATTATACTAATTAATAATATTTTAAAAAATAAAAAAAATTCGGTCGAATCCAGTCGAACCAGGCACACTCAGCATTGCCGGTTTTATATCCGATCCGATTTCAATAACATTGATTTAACTGCAAAAGAATAATTAAGTAAAAAAAAAATTCTTATCTAAGGTTACCTTTTGCTTTATCCAAACAAGGGGTGAGGACGAAAATTCCTTTTTCTTTATTATATGCCAATTCATAAATCGAATAGGATTTCTCTTCTTCAATATACAATAAAACCCTAATTCTCCTCAACGTTTTTGTTACTTCTTTTCTTACCATTGCAACTGCTTCGTTCATGGTCAAAAATCCATCTTTTCTACTGGTTTCGGGTTTGGCTAGCTGGGACATTTATACGTTGGAGGTAGAACTGTTGATGGATATGATTTTTAGCAGATTTGGACGGAACTTTTAACAAGTTTACATGATTTTTTAAACAATTTTTGTTTTTAAATCTGATCCAAGATTAGGTTTAGTTGCAGAATTCCTTGAATCTCTAGCGAGACACCCTATAATAGTGACAATTTTACCGCTTTGTGGATGTGTTGTTATTTATTATCACTATCTCCCCGTGTCAGAAATGGGTAATTTGCGCGTCTGCTGCCTTCCTGAGACGTGGTAGCTGTTTCTCAAGCTCCCTCTCCGGAATTGAACCCTAATTCTCCGTCACCCGTCACCACCATGGTAGGTTAGCAAACTACACATGCCTTTGGGGGCCGGACGGCCCCTACTGAGGGTCGGCAAACGAGCGGTGGACATAAACGTTACTTTTAGTTTGAAATATTCGAATAAAATGTGATTAGAATCTGCCACATCGAGAAAGCCCAAATTGTATCCCTCAATTGGGCCTGTTGGGCTTTTTCTTGAGGTTGAGCCGAAGGTGACAACGTTTATTATCATAAACCAATGTTTAACTCAATGTTAGTGAAACCGAACCGATCGGTTGAATCGATTCAACCGCGAATCGGCCGTTTAATCGATTGGTTCAATTGCATAAAACCGAATTGAAAAAAAGCGAATTAAACCGAAAAAAATTGGAAAGAATTGGAGAACATGGCAAAACCGGGCAAAATCGGGTTATATTTTATTATATGTTTTAAAATTTTTTCTTTTTGAAAAAATGCTTTTAGTTTAAAATAATTAATAAAAATAAGTGCTATTTTTCATAAAAATAAAAAATAAAAAATAAATAATCTAATAAGTTTTATTTAGCAAATAATTGATTTTTTTACTATTTAATCACCTTTGTACTTAATGAAAACAATATAGTGATTTGTTTTTAGAAGAAAAATAATATAATGGTTTAATAATTTAATAAAATACAATAGAATAGAAATTGAATAAATTATTAAAACTAGTAAATTTAAAGATAATTTTCTACCATTTTTTTTAATTTCACCTACAATTATTGAATTATTTAATTTTTAAATTAAAACTAATAAAATAAAATATTTTAGCAGAAAAATACCTAAACAAGTAATAATTTTTTTTAAAAAAATAAAAGGTGACAAAATATTATTATTAATATCTGTGTGATATATGCTAAATGTTTTGATAGATTTTTTTTTATTTGAGTAGTAGTATTTATAAAAATTATACTAATTAATAATATTTTAAAAAATAAAAAAAAATCGGTCGAATCCGGTCGAATCCAGTCGAATCAGGCACACTCAGCATTGCCGATTTTATATCCGATCCGATTTCAATAACATTGATTTAACTGCAAAGGAATAATTAAGTAAAAAAAAAAAATTCTTATCTAAGGTTACCTTATGCTTTATCCAAACAAGGGGTGAGGACGAAAATTCCTTTTTCTTTATTATATACCAATTCATAAATCGAATAGGATTTCTCTTCTTCAATATACAATAAAACCCTAATTCTCCTTAACGTTTTTGTTACTTCTTTTCTTACCTCTGCAACTGCTTCATTCATGGTCAAGAATCCATCTTTTCAACTGGTTTTAGGTTTGTCTAGCTGGGACATTTATACGTTGGAGGTAGAACTGCTGATGGATATGATTTTTAGCAGATTTGGACGGAACTTTTAACAAGTTTACATGATTTTTTAAACAATTTTTATTTTCAAATTCGATCCAAGATTTGGTTTAGTTGCAGATTGCCTTGAATCTCTAGCGAGATACCCTATTATAGTGACAATTTTACCGCTTTGTGGATGTGTTGTTACTTATTGTCACTATCTCCCCGTGTCAGAATTAGGTAATTTGCGCGTCTGCTGCCTTCCTTAGACATGGTAGCTGTTTCTCAGGCTCCCTCTCCGGAATTGAACCCTAATTCTCCGTCACCCGTCACCACCATGGTAGGTCTCTACGCGGCTCGTCCGCCGCGCGGGCTTAGCAAACTACACATGCCTTTGGGGGCCATACGGCCCCTACTGAGGGTCGGCAAACGAGCGGTGGACATAAACGTTGCTTTTAGTTTGAAATATTCGAATAAAATGTGATTAGAATCTGCCACATCGAGAAAACCCAAATTGTATCCCTCAATTGGGCCTGTTGGGCTTTTTCTTGAGGTTGAGCCCAAGGTGACAACGTTTATTATCATAAACCAATGTTTAACTCAATGTTATTAAAACCGGGCCGATCGGTTGAATCGATTCAACTGCGAACCGGCAGTTTAATCGGTTGGTTCAATTGCATAAAACCGAATTGAAAAAAAATGGAATTGAACCAAAAAAAATTGGAAAGAATCGGAGAACAGGGCAAAACCGGGCAAAATCGGGTTATATTTTATTATATGTTTTTAGTTTTTTTTTTTAAAAAAAATGCTTTTAGTTTAAAATAATTAATTAAAATAAGTGCTATTTTCATAAAAATAAAAAATAAATAATCTAATAAGTTTTATTTAGCAAATAATTGATTTTTTTACTATTTAATCACCTTTATACTTAATGAAAACAATATAGTCATTTTTTTTAGAAGAAAAATAATATAATGGTTTTATAATTTAATAAAATACAATAAAATAGAAATTGAATAAATTATTAAAACTAGTAAATTTAAAGATAATTTTCTACCATTATTTTTAATTTCACCTACAATTATTTAATTTTTACATTAAAACTAATAAAATAAAATATTTTAGCAGAAAAATACCTAAACAAGTAATAATTTTTTAAAAAAAAAATAAAAGGTGAAAAATATTATTATTAATATATTTGTGACATATGCTAAATGTTTTGATAGATTTTTTTTTATTTGAGTAGTAGTATTTATAAAAATTATACTAATTAATAATATTTTAAAACATAAAAAAAATTCGGTCGAATCCAGTCGAACCAGGCACACTCAGTATTGCCGGTTTTATATCCGATCCGATTTCAATAACATTGATTTAACTACAAAAGAATAATTAAGTAAAAAAAAAAAATCTTATCTAAGGTTACCTTATGCTTTATCCAAACAAGGGGTGAGGACGAAAATTCCTTTTTCTTTATTATATGCCAATTCATAAATCGAATAGGATTTCTCTTTTTCAATATACAATAAAACCCTAATTCTCTTCAACGTTTTAATTACTTCTTTTCTTACCACTGCAACTGCTTCGTTCATGGTCAAAAATCCATCTTTTCTACTGGTTTTGGGTTTGGCTAGCTGGGACATTTATACGTTGGAGGTAGAACTGCTGATGGATATGATTTTTAGCAGATTTGGACGGAACTTTTAACAAGTTTACATGATTTTTTAAACAATTTTTGTTTTTAAATCCGATCCAAGATTAGGTTTAGTTGCAGATTGCCTTGAATCTCTAGCGAGATACCCTATTATAGTGACAATTTTACCGCTTTGTGGATGTGTTGTTATTTATTGTCATTATCTCCCCGTGTCAGAATTGGGTAATTTACGCGTTTGCTGCCTTCTTTAGACGTGGTAGCTGTTTCTCAGGCTCCCTCTTCGGAATTGAACCCTAATTCTCTGTCACCCGTCACCACCATTGTAGGTCTCTACGCGGCTCGTCCGCCGCGCGGGCTTAGCAAACTACACATGCCTATAGGGGCCGGACGGCCCCTACTGAGGGTCGGCAAACGAGCGGTGGACATAAACGTTGCTTTTAGTTTGAAACATTCGAATAAAATGTGATTATAATCTGCTAGATTGAGAAAGCCCAAATTGTATCCCTCAATTGGGCCTGTTGGGCTTTTTCTTGAGGTTGAGCCCAAGGTGACAACGTTTATTATCATAAACCAATGTTTAACTCAATGTTATTGAAACCGGACCGATCGGTTGAATCGATTCAACCGCGAACCGGCCGTTTAATCGGTTGGTTCAATTGCATAAAACCGAATTGAACCGAAAAAAATTGGAAAGAATTGGAGAACATGGCAAAACCGGGCAAAATCGAGTTATATTTTATTATATGTTTTAAATTTTTTTTTTTTTGAAAAAATGCTTTTAGTTTAAAATAATTAATAAAAATAAGTGTTATTTTCATAAAAATAAAAAATAAATAATCTAATAAGTTTTTTTTAGCAAATAATTGATTTTTTTACTATTTAATCAACTTTGTACTTAATGAAAACAATATAGTGATTTTTTTTTAGAAGAAAAATAATATAATGGTTTAATAATTTAATAAAATACAATAGAATAGAAATTGAATAAATTATTAAAACTAGTAAATTTAAAGATAAATTTCTACCATTTTTTTTAAATTTCACCTACAATTATTGAATTATTTAATTTTTAAATTAAAAGTAATAAAATAAAATATTTTAGCAGAAAAATACCTAAACAAGTAATAATTTTTTAAAAAAAAATAAAAGGTGAAAAAATATTATTATTAGTATATTTGTGACATATGCTAAATGTTTTGATGGATTTTTTTTATTTGAGTAGTAGTATTTATAAAAATTATACTAATTAATAATATTTTAAAAAATAAAAAAAATTCGGTCGAATTCGGTCAAATCCAGTCGAACCAGGCACACTCAGCATTGCCGGTTTTATATCCGATCCGATTTCAATAACATTGATTTAACTGCAAAAGAATAATTAAGTAAAAAAAAAAATTCTTATCTAAGGTTACCTTATGCTTTATCCAAACAAGGGGTGAGGACGAAAATTCCTTTTTCTTTATTATATGCCAATTCATAAATCGAATAGGATTTCTCTTCTTCAATATACAATAAAACCCTAATTCTCCTCAACGTTTTTGTTACTTCTTTTCTTACCTCTGCAACTGCTTCCTTCATTGTCAAAAATCCATCTTTTCTACTGAGCTTCGGATCAGAAGATAGGTTTTTTATTCGATCCCCGGTTTCAAATCATTCCTGTACGGGAACTACCTGATGATGGTATGCAATCGCTGGTAACCCTAGTTCCTAAATTTATTGGGGTTTTTCCTTCACGGTCATCATTTTGAGCAGCCAAAATCAAGGGTTTTCTTTTTGTCCGACCAATTTGTTATTTAATTTGTTAATAATCTGTTACAGTGGAGCTAGTGGAAAAATAGCATGGTTATTAAAATCGGACCGGACCGGCCGGTTCAACCGGTTTACTATTTAATCACCTTTGTACTTAATGAAAACAATATAGTGATTTTTTTTAGAAGAAAAATAATATAATGTTTTAATAATTTAATAAAATACAATAGAATAGAAATTGAATAAATTATTAAAACTAGTAAATTTAAAGATAATTTTCTACCATTTTTTTTAATTTCACCTACAATTATTGAATTATTTAATTTTTAAATTAAAACTAATAAAATAAAATATTTTAGCAGAAAACTACCTAAACAAGTAATAATTTTTTTTTAAAAAAAATAAAAGGTGAAAAAATATTATTATTAGTATATTTGTGACATATGCTAAATGTTTTGATGGATTTTTTTTATTTGAGTAGTAGTATTTATAAAAATTATACTAATTAATAATATTTTAAAACATAAAAAAAATTCGGTCGAATCCAGTCGAACCAGGCACACTCAGTATTGCCGGTTTTATATCCGATCCGATTTCAATAACATTGATTTAACTGCAAAAGAATAATTAAGTAAAAAAAAAAAATCTTATCTAAGGTTACCTTATGCTTTATCCAAACAAGGGGTGAGGACGAAAATTCCTTTTTCTTTATTATATGCCAATTCATAAATCGAATAGGATTTCTCTTCTTCAATATACAATAAAACCCTAATTCTCCTCAACGTTTTTGTTACTTCTTTTCTTACCTTTGCAACTGCTTCCTTCATGGTCAAAAATCCATGTTTTCAACTGGTTTTGGGTTTGTTTAGCTGGGACATTTATACGTTGGAGGTAGAACTGCTGATGGATATGATTTTTAGCAGATTTCGACGGAACTTTTAACAAGTTTACATGATTTTTTAAACAATTTTTGTTTTCAAATTCCATCCAAGATTTGGTTTAGTTGCAGATTGCCTTGAATCTCTAGCGAGATACCCTATTATAGTGACAATTTTACCGCTTTGTGGATGTGTTGTTACTTATTGTCACTATCTCTCCGTGTCAGAATTAGGTAATTTGCGCGTCTGCTGCCTTCCTTAGACGTGGTAGCTGTTTCTCAGGCTCCCTCTCCGGAATTGAACCCTAATTCTCCGTCACCCGTCACCACCATGGTAGGTCTCTACGCGGCTCGTCCGCCGCGCGGGCTTAGCAAACTACACATGCCTTTGGGGGCCAGACGGCCCCTACTGAGGGTCGGCAAACGAGCGGTGGACATAAACGTTACTTTTAGTTTGAAATATTCGAATAAAATGTGATTAGAATCTGCCACATCGAGAAAACCCAAATTGTATCCCTCAATTGGGCCTGTTGGGCTTTTTCTTGAGGTTGAGCCCAAGGTGACAACGTTTATTATCATAAACCAATGTTTAACTCAATGTTATTAAAACCGGACCGATCGGTTGAATCGATTCAACTGCGAACCGGCCGTTTAATCGGTTGGTTCAATTGCATAAAACCGAATTGAAAAAAAATCGAATTGAACCAAAAAAAATTGGAAAGAATCGGAGAACAGGGCAAAACCGGGCAAAATCGGGTTATATTTTATTATATGTTTTTAGTTTTTTTTTTTTTTAAAAAAATGCTTTTAGTTTAAAATAATTAATTAAAATAAGTGCTATTTTCATAAAAATAAAAAATAAATAATCTAATAAGTTTTATTTAGCAAATAATTGATTTTTTTACTATTTAATCACCTTTGTACTTAATGAAAACAATATAGTCATTTTTTTTAGAAGAAAAATAATATAATGGTTTTATAATTTAATAAAATACAATAGAATAGAAATTGAATAAATTATTAAAACTAGTAAATTTAAAGATAATTTTCTACCATTTTTTTTAATTTCACCTACAATTATTGAATTATTTAATTTTTAAATTAAAACTAATAAAATAAAATATTTTAGCAGAAAAATACCTAAACAAGTAATAATTTTTTTTAAAAAAAAATAAAAGGTGAAAAAATATTATTATTAAGATATTTGTGACATATGCTAAATGTTTTGATAGATTTTTTTTTTATTTGAGTAGTAATATTTATAAAAATTATACTAATTAATATTATTTTAAAACATAAAAAAAATTCGGTCGAATCCAGTCGAACCAGGCACACTCAGTATTGCCGGTTTTATATCCGATCCGATTTCAATAACATTGATTTAACTGCAAAAGAATAATTAAGTAAAAAAAAAATCTTATCTAAGGTTACCTTATGCTTTATCCAAACAAGGGGTGAGGACGAGAATTCCTTTTTCTTCATTTTATGCCAATTCATAAATCGAATAGGATTTCTCTTCTTCAATATACAATAAAACCCTAATTCTCCTCAACGTTTTAATTACTTCTTTTCTTACCTCTGCAACTGCTTCGTTCATGGTCAAAAATCCATCTTTTCTACTGGTTTTGGGTTTGGCTAGCTGGGACATTTATACGTTGGAGGTAGACCTGCTGATGGATATGATTTTTAGCAGATTTGGACGGAACTTTTAACAAGTTTACATGATTTTTTAAACAATTTTTGTTTTTAAATCCGATCCAAGATTAGGTTTAGTTGCAGATTGCCTTGAATCTCTAGCGAGATACCCTATTATAGTGACAATTTTACCGCTTTGTGGATGTGTTGTTATTTATTGTCATTATCTCCCCGTGTCAGAATTGGATAATTTACGCGTCTGCTGCCTTCCTTAGACGTGGTAGCTGTTTCTCAGGCTCCCTCTTCGGAATTGAACCCTAATTCTCTGTCACCCGTCACCACCATGGTAGGTCTCTACGCGGCTCGTCCGCCGCGCGGGCTTAGCAAACTACACATGCCTTTAGGGGCCGGACGGCCCCTACTGAGGGTCGGCAAACGAGCGGTGGACATAAACGTTGCTTTTAGTTTGAAACATTCGAATAAAATGTGATTATAATCTGCTAGATCGAGAAAGCCCAAATTGTATCCCTCAATTGGGCCTGTTGGGCTTTTTCTTGAGGTTGAGCCCAAGGTGACAACGTTTATTATCATAAACCAATGTTTAACTCAATGTTATTGAAACCGGACCGATCGGTTGAATCGATTCAACCGCGAACCGGCCGTTTAATCGGTTGGTTCAATTGCATAAAACCGAATTGAACCGAAAAAAATTGGAAAGAATTGGAGAACATGGCAAAACCGGGCAAAATCGGGTTATATTTTATTATATGTTTTAAATTT
This sequence comes from Excoecaria cochinchinensis, assembly GCA_947683425.1. NCBI lineage: Eukaryota > Viridiplantae > Streptophyta > Magnoliopsida > Malpighiales > Euphorbiaceae > Excoecaria > Excoecaria cochinchinensis. The sequence continues at coordinate 50,458,521 of CANTUQ010000004.1, forward strand.
TTTTTTTTTGAAAAAATGCTTTTAGTTTAAAATAATTAATAAAAATAAGTGTTATTTTCATAAAAATAAAAAATAAATAATCTAATAAGTTTTGTTTAGCAAATAATTGATTTTTTTACTATTTAATCACCTTTGTACTTAATGAAAACAATATAGTGATTTTTTTTTAGAAGAAAAATAATATAATGGTTTAATAATTTAATAAAATACAATAGAATAGAAATTGAATAAATTATTAAAACTAGTAAATTTAAAGATAATTTTCTACCATTTTTTTTAAATTTCACCTACAATTATTGAATTATTTAATTTTTAAATTAAAACTAATAAAATAAAATATTTTAGCAGAAAAATACCTAAACAAATAATAATTTTTTTTTAAAAAAAATAAAAGGTGAAAAAATATTATTATTAGTATATTTGTGACATATGCTAAATGTTTTGATGGATTTTTTTATTTGAGTAGTAGTATTTATAAAAATTATACTAATTAATAATATTTTAAAAAATAAAAAAAATTCGGTCGAATCCGGTCAAATCCAGTCGAACCAGGCACACTCAGCATTGCCGGTTTTATATCCGATCAGATTTCAATAACATTGATTTAACTGCAAAAGAATAATTAAGTAAAAAAAAAAAATTCTTATCTAAGGTTACCTTATGCTTTATCCAAACAAGAGGTGAGGACGAAAATTCATTTTTCTTTATTATATGCCAATTCATAAATCGAATAGGATTTCTCTTCTTCAATATACAATGAAACCCTAATTCTCCTCAACGTTTTTGTTACTTCTTTTCTTACCTCTGCAACTGCTTCCTTCATTGTCAAAAATCCATCTTTTCTACTGAGCTTCGGATCAGAAGATAGGTTTTTTATTCGATCCCCGGTTTCAAATCATTCCTGTACGGGAACTACCTGATGATGGTATGCAATCGCTGGTAACCCTAGTTCCTAAATTTATTGGGGTTTTTCCTTCACGGTCATCGTTTTGAGCAGCCAAAATCAAGGGTTTTCTTTTTGTCCGACCAATTTGTTATTTAATTTGTTAATAATCTGTTACAGTGGAGCTAGTGGAAAAATAGCATGGTTATTAAAATCGGACCGGACCGGACCGTCCGGTTCAACCGGTTGAACCGCGAACCGGTTAGATAACCGGTTGGTTTAGTTATATAAAACCGGATTGGAAAAAATCGGACTGAACCGGATTGAACCGGAGAACCGGATTTTTGATTGAAATGTAAAAATGCAGCGTTTGATTAAAGTAAAAAAAAAAAAAGAAAATTTAAAGGAGGAAATAAGGTCGTGAGTAGAGATGCTCACGGGGCGGGGATTTTTCGTCCCCGTCGGGGACCCGACCCGAACGGGGCGGGGAATCCCCGATTTTTCCCCGTGTGGGCGGAGATGAGGAAAAAAAAAAAAAAAATCTCCGGAGACTATTCAGGGACGGGGAACGGACTATCCGCCCCGCGGGGATCCCCGACCTGAATAAAATATTATATAATATATATATATATATATATATATATATTTGATTTTATATATCTTCAGTAATCCAATCCCTAATATTATTTCCTTGCCTCTGAAACTCTCACGCACGCAGCCACCCTCACTCACCCAGCCGCCGCCCACCCTTCCTCTCTCACGGTCTCACCCAGCCTCCGATCTCCATACCTCTCTTTAGTCTCACTCAGCCGCTCTCCGTCTCTCTCACTCTCTGTATGTTCTGCCGCCAATCCCCATTCGATCTCCCTCAGGCGACACAGCGCAGCAGACCTCAATCTCCCTCTGTTCGGTAAATCTCTATGAACTTTAGCTATTTTTCACAAAATTCCTGTTTGTTTTTGTATAAATTTAGTGATTCATTGTGTTCCTTTGCATTTGCTTCGTCGTCTTCTTCAATCAAGCTGTTCACTCTCTGGGAATTTCCTTTAAGCTTGGTTTTCAATTTGGAACGCCAATTTCGTCATTCCAATACGCCAGCTGTTGATCGGAGATCGCAAGGTGGTAAGTGATTTCTGATAACCATTGATCATTTTTTTAATCTCATTTGCCCCTTTTCCTTCTTGGTCTATTCTGCCTTCGGCAACCAAAATTTGTTGTTATTTGAATTGTAGAAAGTGGATTCTGGGAAAGCATTAAGCATTAAGAAAATTATGCTGTTAGGATATTAATTAGGCTGTAAGAAAATTATTTAGTTCAAATTATGCTGTTAGGATATAAATTAGGCTTTAAGAAAATTTGTTGCAGCCATAAGTGAATAAACTTCTGTTTAGTGACAATAATTCTCAAGGTAATTTGTGAAATATTGAATTTCAACTTTCACTGTGACCAATTCTGAAGTGGGAATAGGATGAATTCAAGAAAGATAATAGCTGTTTTTCAGTTAATAATTCAAATTATTTTGATTATTCCTTATAGATTGGTTGTGTTTGTTTGATCATTTTAGTATTTTCCATTTGTAAATTGGTTTTATTTTATTTTTTTTAATTTTCTGAATATAATTTAGTATTCCATTTATAGATTGCAAATAAAACCATTTGTACCTGTACTACTGTCTTTTTGTTTAATTATTTAGTTTAGCAAATATAATTTTGGCATATTAATTATTTGTAAATTGTAAAGCATAATATCATTTGTCTTGTGCTCTTCTTTCTGACGAAAAGAATATATATAAATTATTAGGTAATTGTGAATCATAATGTAAAAAATGTTCAATTTGCGATTATAAAGTGCAAAGATGTAGACCTCCTAATTGCAATATATATATTGTAAAACACAGTATTTATAATTGATGATTATACTCACCACCAGCCATTTTTCCAACTTGATATTTTAGAATTGTATTGGATACATTTTTGTATTTAAGTTGTATGGGATTTTTTAAATTTTAAATTATTAATTAAATTTTATTTATTTATTTTTTAATTCGGGTCGGGGATCCCCGCCCCATTTCTCCATCGGGGGCAGGGATCCCCGTCCCCGATGGAATACTCCTTCGGGGGCGGGGCCAGTTCCTCCCCCGCCTTCCCTGCGGGGGCAGGGACGGGGAATCCCCGCCCCAGTGTGGGGACGTGGGTGGGGAGCTATTCCCCGCCCCCGCCCCGCCCCGTGAGCATCTCTAGTCGTGAGAGGGTCTGCCTTTTGCCCTTTCTTCTTCATTTTCACTTCACCTGCTCTCCTCCCTTCAGTGGCCGCCGCCCATTGCAAGTCTGAAGTCTCACCATCGCCGGATTCCTGTGGTGGATACTGCAAATCAGTGGGTATTATTGTTATTCTTGTGTGTTTATTTTCCTGTTGTTATTCCTTAAAAGAAAGGTTTATATGCTATACTGTAAAAACCATTAATATTATTCCCGATTAACATGATTATGCAAATAAAAAAAATAAATCAAAGTTTTCTAGTAATAATTAAGTATAAACGAGGGGAGGGAGAAATCGATCCATCATTAGGCCTCTGAGGTTGCAAACTAAGGATTTTATTTTATTTTATAGTGTTTAGGTTGAAGGTATTAAAGAAGAAGAAAGAAACAGCAAATTTACCACCATAAGACTCTGCTATTATATATAAAGGAGTTTTTTGAAGGGAATTATTTCTGTTAAATATTTCTTCTAATAACGTAGTTAAATCAGTTGCTGCTTCACCATCAGTTTTTACAAATAAATTAGTTTCCTCCACAAAATTGTATCCTGTTCCCACCGGATTATCCTGCAAAATAAATAAGTCGTCTGCAAAAAGGATAATTTTGAAATTAGCAACAGAGGTTTTGAGTTTATCAGCTAAACTAAAAACATAATTCAAAGTTAAAATTTTAGATGAATTTACTTTGATGGATTTCATAACATCTGTATGGATATTGATCTACTTTTGACCAAATTCCAAAAGAAACTAAACTTAATACAATGTATTCAAGTCAATTCAAGATTTCATTATGTCAACGAATATAAAAAAAGTTGGTAAAATCTAGTTATACAGCAAAATGAATGCAATTTTCAAAAGACTTCCTTTTAGTACCAATTTCAATAATTCTTACTCTTTTTTTTTTTTTAAGAAAAACCTTGAATAGTTAAACGAAGGACAGGAGCAAAAACCCTAAGCAATCAACAAACATGGAAATCCATTTTGCCTAACATTTTATCTGAAATTTTTTATGTTTAACATGACATTTTATTATTAATTTGGTGCATTGATTTTTCATGAATTCAACCGGTCTAGATAAGTTTCTATCATTAGCATGGTGATGTTAGAAAAACCGTAGTTTTCATGTGTCCCTTTGTCTTGTGCTCTCCACCACATTGCTCTCCCTTCGTCACAATTTCATGCTTTTGGTATTTTTAAAGTTTGGTAGATTAAGGATGCGCATACGAAATTTGCCTATTCCAATGTTTGATGAATTTTATTTTTGTTTGCGTGTTTATACAGGAGTATTTATAAAAATTATACTAATTAATAATATTTTAAAAAATAGAAAAAAACTCGGTTGAACCCGGTCGAACCACGAACCCTCAGCCTTGCCGGTTCTTCATCCGGTCCGGTTTCAATAACATTGAAAAATAGTCAAGTAAATTAGAGCAAAAGAGAAATGGCACACAGATTGTTAAGAGATCTAGAAGCTGATGGTTGGGAACGGTCAGACTTTCCAATCATCTGCGAGTCTTGCCTCGGTGACAATCCATATGTTCGTATGGTAAGTATTGCTCTTCATATGCTAAAATTTGTGTTATTCGATGGTGAACTTTTGTTTTATTTTTATTCATTTTCATGCAGACAAAAGCTGAATTCGATAAGGAATGCAAGATATGTACAAGGCCGTTTACAGTTTTTAGGTGGAGGCCTGGTAGGGATGCAAGATTTAAGAAGACTGAGATTTGTCAAACGTGTAGTAAGTTGAAAAATGTTTGTCAAGTCTGTCTTTTGGATCTTGAATATGGGTTGCCCGTTCAGGTTCGAGATACTGCTCTCCATATTAACTCTAATGATGCCATTCCTAAGAGTGATGTCAACAGGGAATACTTTGCTGAGGAGCATGACCGCAAGGTATGTTTATGCAGTTACTTTAAGCAGCCGGCACCATCAGATTACTCTGGAACATTGAACATGATATAACACAGTGAATAGAATTTGACTTAGTTGTCTTCTTTTTTTTTTCCTTCTCTCTCTCTCCTCTCTGTGTGTGTAATTATGTATTGGAATATTGAACACGATAGAACACATTTTTTAATTGTGTTTGACTTAATTGATTGTGCGTGTGTGTTTGTATTTGTGTAATTATGATATTTTAACATTGACTGCTGCCATTAGTTACATTTTTATTGTTTGGCTGACAGTATTTTTGTTTTGTTTACTCTGTTGGTTTGCTGCATGCATGCCAATCTTTTCAGAATTTGTATAAATTTTATGGAGAATTTGATGCTGATGGGGTCATACTGTTGTTTATATGGAAAATGCTATGTGAAATTCAGTCTTTTTGCTTACATATATTAAGGTACATTATAACCAATTCTGGATGCAGGCTAGAGCTGGTATTGATTATGAATCTTCATATGGAAAAGTGCGGCCAAGTGACACTATTCTGAAGCTTCAAAGAACCACGCCTTACTATAAAAGAAATCGAGCACACGTTTGTAGTTTCTATGTACGGGGTGAATGTACAAGAGGTGCTGAGTGCCCGTATAGGCATGAGATGCCTATAACTGGGGAGCTGTCACAACAGAATATAAAGGACCGATACTATGGGTAAGCAATGTCCTTTCTATATGATTGGTTTTACTTATGACGTCTCTTTTGCATATGCATATTTACTCTTGCTGTAGTTTTTATAAGTATTGGTTCCAATCATTTTCTTGTTGACCTTGCGCAATTGGTTAGTTCTTTTACATCATATCATGCATTACTTCACAAGCAAGTATTCATTTATAATTTACTTCTTATTTATGTATAAATGAAAAGTTTACATGATTCAAAAAGAATGAATTGCTATATGATGGTGGGTTCTCAATTTAGCTGTAAACCTATTTTCTCCATGCAAATGAGTGTCAGTAGTCGAACTCTTCATTTCTTTAGAAATGCAGACCAACTATCTTTCAGACTGCAATTGGGTAATGCCATTCTAGTGCCAAAACCAATTCAGAAGGCACAAGCAAATTCATACCATTTTTCTCCACTCAACTGGTTGAGCTAATAAGCATATGATGTGTGAACCTAGATGTTTGCACACTCTATTTCTCATTCTCATCTTATCTTCTTATATATCTGCAGAGTGAATGATCCAGTGGCATTGAAGCTACTTAACAAGGCCGGTGATATGCCCTCATTGGAGCCACCTGAGGATGAAAGCATTAAAACCCTCTATGTTGGTGGGCTTGATGCGAGAATTACTGAGCAGGATCTGAGGGATAACTTTTATGCACATGGGGAGATTGAATCTATTAAAATGGTACCTCAACGAGCAATAGCTTTTGTAACCTACACAACCAGGGAGGGAGCAGAGAAAGCTGCAGAAGAACTCTCCAACAAGCTAGTTGTTAAGGGTCTGAGGTTGAAGTTAATGTGGGGTAGACCCCAAGCACCAAAACCAGAGTCAGAAGGTACAGAAGAAGCAAGGCAGCAGGCAGCAATGGCTCATAGCGGGATGTTGCCTCGTGCACTTATATCTCAGCAGCAGAACCAATTACATCCACCTGGCACTCAAGATCAACCTCCGCCACCAATGCACTACTTCAATATTCCGCCACCACCTCAGCAAGAAAGAACCTTTTATCCATCAATGGATCCTCAAAGAATGGGTGCCCTTGTCCCATCCCAAGATGGAACTTCTGGGGGCCCAACAGGATCTGGGGAAAACAAGAATGCAATGGAGAGGCAACAAGGGCAGCACTATGCTTATCAGGGTATGCCACCACCGCATAGTCAATTCCAGCAACATCCTTATCCTCCCTATGGATATATGCCACCGATGCCACCTTATCAGCAGTATCCTCCACAGTATCACTCAGCCATGCCCCCACCTCATGCTCCTCAAGCCACCCAGCAGCATCAGCATTCTGCACCCCCACCACCACCGCCACCAAGAACTGCACCTGTAGCATCTTCGAGCTCTGGACCTCCACCTCCAGCATCTGGTGCTTCAACTTCATCAAACCCATGAGAGTTGCATATTTGATCAAATGATGTTGTATTGCATTACTTGTTACGTAGCTTTTGAGCTGAATAGCTAATGAGCTGATTTGTGGTAAACCTTTGATATTTCTCTCACCTGATTTCTATCTTTTGACTCTATGTCAAAACCCGATCTGTTTTCCTTAATTATGTCAATTTTGTGAGTATAGAATTTCATTATGACCTCTCAAATGATAAGATTGCTAAATGAGCTGAAAGCTGACCCCTTTATTATATATATATATATTTCAGATTTTGCAATGTCTATCTACATTTACAATGCATATGTTTCTATTAAAACCTTTCTGCATGATGGGTTGTGTATGTCTAAAAAACTTGCACATATCCTTCTCGGCTTACAAATTAACATTTGGCATTATATTAGCTCTTCATTGTCGATTTGATGGACAATGCATCTTTTTATACAGTCCATTGTCTACATTATGGAGCTACTGGCAGATTTGTCATTTGGATCAAGATAGTGTTCTTGTGCCTTACGTATAAAAACAGTAAATTCCATTAAGTTTTGCAAGCTTTTCTTGATAACGTTTTCTTTATGTTCCTTTACTTTAATATAGAGAATTTTGCTATTTTCTTTTTATCATGAACATATCAGGAGTTTTTTTTTTTCTTTTTTTTTACTGGTACATTTTAATATGTCTGTTCACTTATAGCAATTCAGGCAAAATTCTTCTGGTTTTGTTAGGATGTGGAGTAGAAAAGGTGTTGTTGTGAGGTTTCAATTGCTTTAGTTGAAAATAGAGGAAGTCTGAGTTAGTGTTCTTAAATTGTTTTGCATGAAATAAATCTGGCAATTATGATCATAATAATGGTGATAGAGTTTTAGTTTTGTTTGTTTCATGTTTGTTAAAGTATGAATGAGAATCATTGAGCTAATCTGTTTTGGCTTATCAAAGGAGTTGGATAATATTTGTAAAGACAAGCTGGCAAAATACTTGTATATTTTATAAGAATGGGGACAATGTACCAAATATGAGTTGGAGACACACCCATTGGTCATACACCTAACAATGTTATGGTCCAATAATAAACAGGTTTTGAATCTCAATCATGTTAGAGAAAAAAAAAATATTACAACTGATGGGATGGTGGGGACTTTAAATTTAATTAGAAGTTTTGAATTTAAATACTGAATATGAATAATTAATCAAAAATCTCGAATTTAAGTATTGAATATATATAATGTTTAAATATTTAAAAATTAAGTATTTTATTTTATTTTTTATAGATTTATTCCATATTATAGAATTCACCCGTCCTGTCCCTTGATTCTGCCCACCATCTTCAGCATTTCTTTTCTATTTAATTGGTGAAGTTTATAATTTTTTAATATATATTTAATTTAAATATAATAGATATTCAATATAAAAATTAATATTTCAACAATTTAAGTATTTAACATCTGCTAGATATTATCATTATTATTATTAAATTTGTCAAAATTAAGCTCACTATTATATTATATGTTCAGTAGGGAATGGCCTTGGATCAAACGGTAGAAGCACCGACCTAATATATTTTAATTAAATATTTAGAGGACGTTTGATTTAATTTTTTGAATTTATTGGTAGTCTTTATGTACCATCAGATCATGTAAAATCAAGAGTGTTTGGTAATCAACTGTTGTTTTTTTTTTTTTTGAAACTAATCAACTGTTGTTTTAAATGCTGAATTTAAAGCCTTTTAGCTAATTTCTTTTTATTAATTATAATTTTTAATTATTTATATTAATATTTTTTTATTAATAATAATAATAATAATAATAAATTAAATATGTGTATGCACACATATCATATTTTAAAAGAGAACACATATAAATCATTAATGGTAATTTAATATGTAAATAATACTTTTAATAAATACTTATAATATTTTTTCTATAAAATATAACTAATATAACTGTTAAATTTAATGTGCTCTTAGATAAATAAATAAATAAATAATACAATAAAAATTAGAGTGCATAAAAATTTTGATAAATAATTATTTATTTATTTATCAAAATTAGAGGACTTTTTATCAGAAAAATAAGAAACTTAATAAAACTCAATATCCTAAAGATATTTTGCCTTAGGAATAGAGGGACCAATATGGTATTTTCAGAGTAGCCTTCACGAAAACATGGGACCCAAGAACTGCTGGCACACAATGGTCTAGTGGGCCCCACACTGTCTCGGATTCCAAATAATTTATCAAATCCTAATTAATATATTGTCTTTTTTATTTATTCATTTGTTAATTATAAAGAAGAGAAAAAGCTGTTTTAGAGAGAGACAAGGAAAAATTTGTGCATCGTTTTCCTTTCTTTTGTTCAGCTACGAGCAGAGTGAAAAGAATAGAGTGTTAGTGTTAAAGGGTAAGTGAAAGAGAGATGAGAGAAATAATAAGCATACACATTGGGCAAGCAGGGATTCAAGTTGGAAATTCATGTTGGGAGCTTTATTGCTTGGAGCATGGCATCCAACCAGATGGGTTGATGCCCAGGTTCATATATTTTTCCCCTTTTCTTCAAAATGTTATCTTTCTTTAAGAAGATCTTGTCTTGATGCTTAATTTTGATGTTTTATTGGTTGATGAAGTTCTAAGATCAAGCAATTGTTTTAACTGTTACATTCTATTTGCGAGTTTTTGTTTCCTCTTTTTAGGTATCCTTTTGTGTATATATATATTCTTGGGATTGCTGCTTTTTCCTTTGAATCATAAAAAATCCAATTTTTTGGATCCTTAAAAGAGTTTTAAGTTCTTATTTTTATATTTTGTTAGTAAAATAGATTACTGTTGGTTGTTTCCACACATTGTCTGTCTTTTCATATTGTGGTCATGGTTGTTCATATTGTTCTTATTGGTTCTTTGGATTGGACTTTGAGTTGGGTGCTTATGAATATATAATGTTGTTTATGCAGTGATACTACAGTGGGTGTTGCGCATGATGCTTTCAACACCTTCTTCAGTGAGACTGGTTCTGGCAAACATGTGCCTAGAGCTGTTTTTGTTGACTTGGAACCAACAGTCATTGATGAAGTTAGGACTGGAACTTACAGGCAACTTTTTCACCCTGAGCAGCTTATTTCTGGGAAGGAAGATGCTGCTAATAATTTTGCTAGGGGGCACTACACTGGTAACACTTTTTTTCTTTCATAATTGCAATAATTTGTGTATGTATGTGTGGTTGCCAACACTGTTTGATTAATTGATTCATTTTGTGGCCTGCAGTTGGGAAGGAAATTGTGGATCTCTGCCTTGATCGAGTGAGAAAATTGGCTGATAACTGCACAGGTTTACAAGGGTTCTTAGTGTTTAATGCTGTTGGTGGGGGAACTGGTTCTGGTCTTGGATCTTTGTTGTTAGAACGATTATCTGTAGATTATGGAAAGAAATCGAAGCTCGGATTCACAATTTATCCTTCTCCTCAGGTACCTATACAACCGATGATTTTGTATTTGCATTTCATACTTTGGCTTTTTCTTGTGATTTTCTTTCGGTGACCCAGCTAAATTTATGTTTAGTGACAGCTAATTGTATGCATTTGAAGACAAATGTACTTTGGATTTGTTGTCTTTGTCATATTTGGAATTCTTGCTATTTTTCGTAGCTAGTAAAGGCTGCTCTGTTTGCTTTGACCACAATCTAGTTTAAATTTGGACATTTATTTATTTTTTCAAACACAGAGATAGTACAGGTTTTAACAATAGCCAACTTTTTTTCATTGCAGGTCTCAACTGCAGTTGTGGAACCTTATAACAGTGTGCTCTCTACTCATTCTCTTCTTGAGCACACTGATGTCGCTGTGCTGCTAGACAATGAAGCCATATATGACATTTGCCGAAGATCTCTAGATATTGAAAGGCCAACCTACACCAATTTGAATAGATTGATATCTCAAATTATATCATCTTTGACGACTTCATTAAGGTTTGATGGAGCCATAAACGTGGACATCACAGAGTTCCAAACTAACCTTGTTCCCTATCCCCGTATCCATTTCATGCTTTCTTCATATGCTCCTGTCATCTCAGCAGAAAAGGCATACCATGAGCAGTTGTCGGTTCCTGAGATCACAAATGCTGTTTTTGAACCTTCAAGCATGATGGCTAAGTGTGATCCTAGGCATGGAAAATACATGGCTTGCTGTTTGATGTACCGAGGAGATGTTGTCCCCAAGGATGTCAATGGCGCTGTGGCCACTATCAAAACAAAAAGGACTGTTCAGTTTGTTGACTGGTAAGAGAAGGCATATGCAACTATCTAAAGAAACTTGACATTAGCTGACAAACTGATACTTGTTTATCATGATTGGTTTCGAAATGTTCTTTTGGCTTTGATCTTCTTCAGTTTGATGCCTGATACTAGGAAAGTTAAGCTTACATAGTGATATTTTCATACAGATGTCTGATCTGGACGTTTATTTTGCTTGAACCATACAGGTGTCCCACAGGCTTCAAATGTGGTATCAATTATCAGCCTCCATCAGTTGTACCTGGTGGTGATCTTGCAAGGGTGCAGCGTGCTGTTTGCATGATCAGCAACAACACAGCTGTGGCTGAGGTGTTCTCTCGCATTGACCACAAATTTGATCTCATGTATGCCAAGAGGGCATTTGTTCACTGGTATGTCGGTGAAGGCATGGAAGAAGGGGAATTCTCAGAAGCTCGTGAAGATCTAGCCGCCCTTGAGAAAGATTATGAGGAAGTTGGTGCTGAAGGTGGAGATGATGAAGAGGAAGGTGAAGAGTATTGATTACTTTTGCTTTCGATATGTGAGGGTTCACCACCTTCCCACCTCTTGTGTTTCATTTGTTAAGTTCTTGATGTTTAGCATTGTCTGCATGTTCTTATCAAGTGTGTTTTGTGATTTTAAGTTCAATGGGAAATATTGCATCTCTCTTCTCTTAGCACCAAAGTGGGAGCAAGAATGAACCCACTTCTTATGTGAAAAGACTAGAAAGTGGAAGCTGATTGTGATATCAATTTATGTTTATGATCCATTGATTACTAGTAAAGATACTTTTGATGTTCAAAAAGTTTCTTTTGAAAATTAATTTACAAATTGTAGCTTCTTTGAAGTGACCTCTGTTTTACAAAATTTACAAGTAATTGAGGGAGATTATTTTCAAGATAAACACTTATAAATGATGTTTGATGATGTTTGAATCTGATTTTAATCTATTTTCATGTTCTTAAAGGCCAAAACATGTCAAAGGTAGCTTTTTGAATCAACTTATTCAACATCATCTTTGAATAATTGCTCAAGAATACATGCATAAATAAGTAGCTGGAGAGGAGAAATGGGGATTTATTCGGCATGTTAAGTGTACTGTATGCAATATGTATGGACTCTTGATGAAAGAAAAAAAAAAGTAATTTTTAATCAAATGGTTCTCGCAGATTGCATACATTGCGCCAAATGAACACTCGAATATATACATCTCATCCTACATTAGGTGAATGTCAAGCAAGTAGAGGAAAATAATTCTCTGATTGTATCACTAATATCATTCATTCATCAAAGATATATCCATCTATATTACCTACATCCATAAAATAAATAGAGAGAGCTAAAAAGAAGTAATAAAATTAAAGGTCAGTGATCATTTCTTGCCACCGAACTTTTTAAAATAGTTAAAAAAAAGCCATTTTTATTTTTAAAGTTTTAAAATAAAAAAGAAAATACTTTTACGGCAACCAATCACATAATGTTATGTGTATGTTAATTTTGACAAGTTTTTGAAAAAAATTACTCATTTTCAAAATTTATAGCAGCAAAATCTCTCTATTTTGAAATTTTAAGGTTAAATACAGCAAAAACAAAATTTGATAGATGTTGTTTTGACCACTTTAAAAGGTTGGATGAAAAAAAAACCTTAAACCTAAAATTAACTTGGACAGAAGAGTTGACTCAGAGTTTGAACATCTAAAAGAGCATCACTTGGAACGTAAGCATTTTCTAAGTACTCATTCACTCCATTCAAAGCATATAATGAAGCTGATATCTGCCTTTCTACCTTCATCCTTTCAAACTCAGAAAATTCTAAGTCTTGACTTGATGAATCAGGCAAAACACCAACCTTCTTTGCCAAGCCCATTGTCCCTTCTTGCATTAATGGAAACTGATCAAACCCAGTTGGAAATGGCCATGAGGAATAGTAAAATTGAGTTGAACCTTGTTCAATATCACCATTGTTGCAACCACTCAAATCAGGTCGATAAACATCATCAAACATTTGATGATTGTCTTGTTGGACACCAACAACCTTGGCATAGTTACTTGAGTACATCCCATGGCTGCAAGCATTGTTCACAAAAGCATTATCACTTTGCATATAACTCTTGCTACTAATCATACTACTCGGTTCGATAGTACTTCTCGATGAGGTTCCAGGAGGGGAGTGCTGTTTCAAGTTCATTTTGTGATTAAGTAGATTTCTGATTTTGATTGAGATAGGGGAATTGGTGGGGAGGACATGAGTGGTGAAGTTGGTTCTGGTGTTGGATCCACGAAGCAAGTAAGCAGCTTCATCATAAGCACGAGCAGCTTCTTCAGCAGTTTCGAAGGTCCCGAGCCACATTCTGATCTTCTGTGTAGTGTCTTTGATCTCTGCTACCCATTTTCCTGAAGGCCTTTGTCTTACACCCACAAACTTGTTCTTGCAATTGTTGTCTTTGAACTTGCTTTGTTTGTTGGCTGAGACTCGTTTTGGTTGTTTATGAGACTCATTTCCCATGTTGCTACGTTTTGAATGATAGAAATGAGTGACTAATAAGAGAAGAGGTTCTGATTTATTTATAGAAATCAAAAACAAAGTGGTCTACCAATACTTATGTTAGTGGGATGCCTTGTCTTTAAGATCTTGTTAGCATGTTCTTTTTGAATATGTGTTCTTTTAAGGATGACTGATTTCTCAATGTTTAGACTAAGTAAAAAATATGTTAGATTATCCAATAAGCATAGTAGTAATATTAATGACAAACTTTAAATATCTACATTATTTTGATTAAATGTATTTAGGGAAATATATTACCACTCTGTTCGGATTTTCATATTATTTATTGTGTTGGCAGTGAGTTTTAATAGATTTTTAAAAATTGAAATCATTATTTAAATGCAATGAAATTAAGAGTACTTGAATAAGCCAACATGAGAAGACAACTTTTGTCTCCAGTAGTTGGAGTTGGGACATGGAAGCCATTTCCAAAATAATAAAAGAGGGAAACAAGAGTCAAACTTAATAATTTAAATGGTGTTGGCAATAAGTAGTTGTACTATACTTTAAAGAGTCAAACGTAAAAAACAAAGAGAAATTGTGAAGGGCAACATGGAAAAGCCACGTGGAATTCAGGCAACCAAAGAATGAAATGATTGGGCCCTTCTAAATACCTAAACAAAATCTCAATGTTTTTTATGGTATCTACTATGTTGTTTTGATAGAATCTCCTCTTTCAGTATCAAACAAATCAATGCAGTTGAACGCTTATTGTCTTCAAACCAAAGCTCACATAAAATAAAAATTCATTCCATATTAAGAGTTCATATGCCGAGGAAAATTGCAAAAACAGTCTAAACAAGCTCAGATAAGATGATCCACGCGGGAGTACATACACACTAGATTAGCCAAAAAAAAAAAAAATTTAAGGAATTGAAGTGTCAAAACTCTAGCAATACCAAGTCATTGCTCAGTGCTGGTATTGGTTAATGCCAAAATAAATTCATAAATGGCTCTTATTTACGTCAAATAACAGGTATACCACGTTCTGAAACATTTCAGATTGTTGCCCTCTTAGCTTAAGCTTTGAGCTATAATCATCAAAACAATTTGAACATCATTAGTTATGTCTAATTGGAATAGTAAAAACAGTCCAATGGTTTCACTAATGACTCAATCGCAATATAATGAAAGAATCACATTCAAAAATTTCAAATCCATGCATGTTCGCAATTGTAAAGTCTATTAAATCGACAACATAATAAGATCAAAACTGCGACAAGAATTGCCTCACTTGACAACCCTCAAACCTCACGCACCATCCCAAAACAAAAATGGACATCCCCTCCAAAACAGAAAAAAAAAAATAAAAAAAAGGAACCCAACCCCCAAATGCCGACACTTAATACTTTTTTTTTCCTTCCTCATTGACTTGATTCCAACTATAATTGTAACACAATAATATACACATTCTACAAAAAGGATTTACTTCACTCGCAATGAAGGGGCTTTCACGCATACCAACTTGATGCCAGGTCGCAATGACAAATGATGGGAACCATCTTATGCAAAAGAATGAATGGTAATTAAGATGCTTTCACAATTACAGAATGGAGATCGCATTTTTTCCCCAAACATCCCACAAGCTATGAAGAGAGGATGGATTGCAATGCCATCTGTTGCTGTGGATGCAACAGTGCCCAAGTTGAAGCCAATGTTGCTGGTGGTAAAGTCTGCTGAAGGTGCCTCAACAGGTTAACCATTCGGCTTGCAGTTTGTTCTGTGGCCAGATCCTTGCCACAAAGAACCTACAATAACAAGGACTCTTTATTAAGTAAATATTTTTTTTTTTTAAAGAAAAATGAAGGCAACTTCGAAACTCTAAAAATCTGCATTTTCAGATTTCAAGAGCATGCCAGCAGTTACATATGAATGTATCAAAGTCTTGGAACAAAATGTAGGTTAGCATTTAACAATCTCTCATTTAGAGTCATCACAAACCAATGTACCAATAACTATGATGTGATTCACCATCCTAAAGATTAAAAAATCAGACTGAAAGGGATATAAAAATACTATTAACAAATCTCAAGCTAAACATTCACGTAGATCAAATAAAAGGATAAATGTGCTCTGAAACTTAGAATTCATCTGGAATCATTTCTCACAGTTCCACATATAAAGAAGCTTTAAAATAGAAAGTAAAACTTCATAGAATTTTCTGATACTTGGGAATCGAGATAAAGCACTAACCTCAGCAAATACCGATACAATCTTAGGAAGATACTGATTATTTGGACCCAAAAGTTCACCATCTGACCTGTAGATACAAAGATGAATATTGATTACAAATTCACGGTCTAGGAAAAGATCAGAGAGGAGAGCATAGAGAAGACGAGTCCTCACCTCTCTACCATCAAACAAAGCTGTTCATGAACAACTTTTGCTTCAATCAAATCACCTGTTATTGGCAAACAATTTAACCACGCTGGAACCACCTGCAAACTCATGGACTGCTGTCAGTTACAAACTGCAAGAGAGATGCCAAATAGTAGAGATGCTGCATGATACCATTCCCATTTTCCACTACAAGAAACATTTGCTCCTCAAGGCTCTTCTTTTATATATTCTAGGATACCCTCTAATGATGTTTTTATGATTTGCTAAAACAGATCCAACATGAATACAAAGTTACCTGAGCAGAATCAATACTTTCACGATGAAATTGGCAAATTTTCCCTAAAGCAGAAACAGCATTATCATACGCCATAACATTTTCAGGTAGCTTGGCATTAGGATGCCGTATCACGACATTTAGTCTTGAAAGTGCCTCTGAATAAAGTCATAAACAAATGTTAAAACTGTAATCAAAAGGAAACTGATTCAACTCTCCCAAAAATCATCAGGGAATGGGAATCAACAACTCTGGCATGCAGACAGTTACCTCCAACAAGTGGTTTAAATACAGATCCACCAAACTCTGCACAAACTCCAAGTCCATACACAGCAGCCTGAAGAATAATTATACAACTTGATGAGGATATCATTAACCAAAGATATATAATTACCACAGCTTTTGTCCAGTATAGACCTGTCGAACATCTGGATTTTCATCATTGCAAGCCTCTAATAGGAATGGAAGGAATGTATCATAGTATCTGTACAAAGATAATTGGAAAATTCACATCAAACAAGTGTTTAGAGAGAGCACAACCATGTATGTAATACATATTCTACAAGAACTTACTTAAGAGCTGCCTCCCGGCATTGTTCTGCGACATCATCAAAAATGCAAATTGCAATTCTTCTCTCTTCAGCAGTTTTATCCTTCCCCTGCATAATGAAAAAAAGTCAGAATACAGACCAACACATTCAGCTTCTAATGCGACAATTTCTATATCATGGTTTACATTCTGTTCACCTATGTAAAAATGTTGAAGAATGCAGTAACCTTAAGCTCACATATACCACCTTTGAATCCCAAGTACTAATTAAGAGCAATTAGGTCTGAATATCCCCAGTGTAGCACACATTGGAGACAAAATAAGCAGAAATTTAAGATGGTTTGGACAAGTGCTATAGAGACCCCTGATTAGAAAATGTGATAATTTAGTGGTAGAAAGTATGAAGGGTAGATTGAAGGGCTTGTTTAGCCCTAGACAGAGGAATCTGGATATTGCGAATCCATAGAGCTAAAGCTGCATCCAATATGGGATTAAGACTTAGTTTGTTGTTGTTTTTAATTAGGTTTTAGATAGGTAAGCTCTTGGAGATTACCAAAGTTGCACAATAAGACTGAAGAAAACACAAAGACAGGTTTCTAGGAAAGTTTGTAAACCATGATAGTCATTAATCAGCATATAAGTTGCAGACTTCTCAGCAATGAACAAAAACTCGGATTGCTACATTCAAAACTTTTCAGAACCAAAAAAAAAAAAAAGAAGAAGGTTGGGTTGGGGGGGGGGGGGGGGGGGGATTGTGTGAAAGAATTTCATCAAGTCAGCGAGACCTGAAACAAAAACCAACCACATGAAATGGTAACAATCAGTCCTTCCATAACACAAACACCCTGTGACCAGTGACATCTCTTAATACCAATGAATGATATGTTTTTTTAAAAAAAAAAAAAAGGAAACGGAAAGAAATTTGTGGAACTCACCCACATAGGAGTTAGATAGGTTGATAGCTCATCAAAGAAAGGCAAGAAAGATGCTTTGAATGTTTTGATCAAAGTTCCCAATATTTCACCCACCTGGAAATAGAGTAGGCAACCAAGGTAAGACAAAATCAAATCTTATGGACTTTCAAAATATAACCAGCCTACCACACACTAACTTGGTCGAAAACTTCTTCCTCCTGCTCATTTTCCTCTTTAATCAACTCTCCCTCCTCAGCATCAAAGTCTTCAGCTTTGGCCCTCTCTGCTCTCTCTCTTTTTCTGCTAGAACTAGCTGTGATCACTTGTTTTATCTCATCCACAACAGATCGCACCTGACCTTCTTCAACAAGTGTTCCAGAAATCTGAAAGAAGAAATACAAAATTTGCCAAATAAGCTCAGAGTTTCATTCCAACTGAGCTACTTCTAAAATTTTTAGATATTCGGGTTCTGTACATACTGCAGAATATTTGAATGGTATATTACAATGAAAATCCCATGAACCAGCCAAAGGAACTGAAAATTTAATCTCATAAATAATTATAGCAAACCTGTAAGCATTCGTTTAGTGCATCCAACATATTTGCACAGATCTCAGTGTCGGGCTCCTGCAAACAAAAAGAAAAAATAAAAAATCCCATCACCCAGCAGAACTATCAACTTTAGCTGCAAAGTTATGGATTAATTGTAACAGTGGACAAAAAGAAAATATATGGACCTTATGTAAAGCTTCAACCAAAGCAGGGATGATGTAGTCAGACAATTGCTTTACATACGACTCGTTACGGCCTTGTGCCAACCCCTTCTCCAAAGCTAATTTTGCAGACCGCAGTAGCTCCGGCATGGCTAGAAATGGATTCAGTGTTTCCAGTGAGGATTCATAAAATATAATGGAGAGCACAAAGGAAAATGAAAGAAAAATAAATGCAATGAATACACTTTATACCTGAAACAGCTGCTTTCCTAACTTCTTCATGGAAATAAAATTTCAGAAGGGGAACTAGGGTTGGGGCAACCTGCAAGGCAAATACTATTTTAACATAACCATATTGCTGGAATGTAATGCCAAATAAAAGTTAAAATACATTTAACTGAAATGGACCTGGTCAATCCACGGAAAGAAGCCTTCCTTAAGCTCATCAGCATAGCAACATAACATGTTACAAGCAGTTGCTTTTTCTTCCAGGACACTCGTCTTGATCCCTATCCTTTTGTCCCCAAGGGTAATAGTCTCCATGCTGTGACATAGAACAACTGTCAGCAAATGCCAAACATTTCAAGGCAACACAACCATGAGTGCATATTCAGCAGTAAGCGCATTTGCATGCTTAGGACATTCTCATGCATATGAGTGAGTTGACGTGCATGCATGTGCCAGACCAAGCTTAGGCCACATACCATGGAATCAGGAAAAATTACTATGTGAAAAACCTATGGAGCATTTAACAAGAAAACAAGAAAAGGGAGAGATGTCTACGAGTCAAATGAGTTTTATTTTTTTTTAAAAAAGACAAAAAATCCTATATTTTTTTTTGGTGCCGTTTAGCAGCTTATTCGTTTAGTAAGGTGTAATGAACAAAAACAAATTAGGACAACAATAATAAAAGGAGGACATTTTGAAGCCAATCAAAAGCACATTATTGTCTATCCATTTCCCTACAAGACGTAATAGAAAAGGAATACCTTTCATCATCTGAGTCATCAATATCATTATCAGAATCAGCAGATGTAATGGTCACATCTGGCTTCAGTTGGGCAGACTGAAGCAGAGGTGGCATTACAACACTCATATAAGGAAGAAAATCTTGTCCCAAACACTTGCAAAGTCTGGCCCATGCCTATACCATTGTAAAGGAACTAATGTTAGACAACAAAAATCAACAAACAGAAGATGCATTAATTCCTTGCACTATTTTATTCAAAGATATAAACATACTTGTAACATGTAACTTGTTGTTGGATCATCTGTCTCCATTTGAGATCCTTGTAAAGACATGAGGACTTCCATAACCTTCCAAAACCAGAAAAGTTAAAAAAAGAATTGATTCCAAAATTTAAGGGCAAATCACACAATTTCTAGTCCAAAAATGGGTGAAAGTATCAGAATATGGTGGTAAGAT
This sequence comes from Excoecaria cochinchinensis, assembly GCA_947683425.1. NCBI lineage: Eukaryota > Viridiplantae > Streptophyta > Magnoliopsida > Malpighiales > Euphorbiaceae > Excoecaria > Excoecaria cochinchinensis. The sequence goes on from CANTUQ010000004.1 coordinate 50,478,676, forward strand.
TTGAACTAATAGAATACAAACTCGAGGAGTCATCAACACATGTCTAAGTCATGAAACATGCTGTAAACTTCAAGAAAGATGAGAAATGAGAAAGACTAGCATGTATATATGGCAGATACCTGCTTTGCATCCTCCCTAAACTTATCCTTTCCAACAGCCATCCCAACCAGACTAATGCACTCCATGGATTTTGCACGTAGCATGCGATTAGACTTGTCTGTTGCATTCACTAAGATAGCTTTCAGGTATGGCATCACTGCATCATAATATTTCTGGAAGTGCTCCTGCAATATCAGATTATGTTAGACCAAATTTCCATAACACAAATAACAATAATGATGATGGTGATATTAAAAACATTAATTATAATTACCTGAGATGAATCAGCAACTGATGCCAAGGCAGTCAAGGCTCCCTCTTGCACCATTTGTTTTCCATTCTACAAAGCACACAATATTAAGATAAGATTGATGCTTCAATCAATGTTTTTGCTTGTGGATGATTAGGAAAAACCACTTTTCTTCATATACCTGTAGCAGTACAAGCAATTTACTGACAATTCCATCTAAGTAAGGAGTTAAAATCTCTGGAGTACAATTCTCACTGAAGTTGAGCACTGCAGATGCAGCATGTGCCTGTCACAAAAGAATACAATGAAAAAGCCATTTCTGCATGACTTGTAACCTTTAAAAATCACCAGCGATTTTATAAAAAAATAAAATAAAATCTCAAAGGCTAGTGAGACAATGTGAAAATGAAAAGGCATGCACAGTAGCTAGCAAATGAACAATGATAACTAGAAATCATGTAATCCAAATAAATCAAAAATTCTTGTTACTATGGTACAGTAGGCACACAATAAAATATCTGAACCTGAAAAGTTCTTTTACCTTTCTTCAGTTCCAAAAGCCTCACTTTTGACCTAAAAAGTGAAAAATTTAATGGCCCGTACTGAACTTCCAAGCAAATTTCAAGGGAAATGTTTTTGTTTCACTCTATGTTTAACTTGTTCTTATAAGCAGAAATAACCATTTCAAGCCAGAAATTGATGAATTCAACTCATGGGCCTTATCAAATGAAGTAGACACAAGGGTTAGCGATCACCTCACTGTGCACAGTAGTGAGGAGCAGATCCATCAGACAAGCAACCTTTGATTCCAATAATACAAATATAACTCAACAGCACAAAAATGCAATATAATGGAGCTTCACTCAAGTGTCAATTTGAAAGTCAAATGGAACTAACGCATACATGGTTCACTCACGTTGCATATGCACATCCAATGCTGAAGTTCTCCAGACATTTCAATTATGTATGATAAATTTGTAAAATGGTGCCCAAAGTTTGGGCGATCAAGATTATTGGATAATTCTTGGATACAGCTTACCATGTATTTGTTAAATTCTCATTGCCACAGTAAGTGCGAATGGCATGTATTTGTCACAACAAGTGTGAATAGTCTTTATCTAAAAGAGATCATGTAATGCTCTCTCTCCCATAAATACGTCAAACTTCTAAGCATAAATTAAAAATTCTTATGCAATTAGAGATTGCTAGGAGCATTCTAACCATAAAAGAATTAGAAATTTGAATATTTAATACAGAAGAAAGGTAAATTCATACAGAGAGTGCCTAAATTATCAAGACTTTGATCCAAAAATAAAGAACTGTTACTAAATAAACTAGTGAAAGAATTTTCTAAAAACAATCATTAATATGAATTCTTTGTCCTTATTCAAGCCTTCACTAACTTCTAATAAAAGCAGAAAATAGATCAAATTTATTACAAATCAAAAAGCCACGAGCAAAGAAATATATTTTGCCAAACAAATAAAAATTCACGTGTGCATGTTTTGTTATTTATACAAGTGCCATATGTCATATCCTAAATTTTTGAGAATTGTTTTCTCAGCCAACATGTCATAAGAACACAAGACAAATGGTAAATCCAATCATTTGCACGTTTGATCAATCCTGAAAACGATGTTTAGTCATTACCTTATCAGTTGTTGAGCATTTTAATTTGAAGATTCCCACATGGTGGCAGGTTAGGATCATGTTGAAAATTGACTCAAGATTAGAAAATCTAAATAGATGAATACATTACAGGCCTACAAGGCCTTTCAAAAGCTGGATATACTATAATCCTTTTATCTTCAAGAAATAAGAACACCGAGACAATTGGAAAATCTACAGGTATGTGTGATACTGGAGTTTGGAACCACACAAAGGCATATATACTAACAAATGCAGAAATCAATACAATGCTAAGAGTTTCACCTAGTAAGTGTATGCATATGGAAGATGATTTAGGTCATATGAAAATGAAATACACCCAACCACAGCTAATGTAAGAAAAGATTGTAAATCATAATGGCATTTGCATCAGATAGCAGAACCAACCTGTACACGAGGATTCTGGAAATCATCCATTGCAGCAGCCAATGCTGGCAACACCCTTTGGTGGTATTGGTTTTGCAAATCTGGCCCCAAATCCGTAGACAATTGTCCAATCGCATTAATAGCTGCCCATCTTACACGGGGATGGGGATCATGGAACGAGCTCAGAACCATTGACACTACATGTTCAAGATTTTTTATCATAACCTACAACAACAGTACAAAGGAGAAATTTGTGAATATTAAAGTTGGGGTAACATTACCCTTGGAAACAACCTCTAGACAAGTTCTCATCGTTTTAAACATTTAAGAAATATAATCAAAATGGCCATTATTTTTTTTGTTTTGCCTAAGTTCTCCGTGACATATCCAATTTACTTTTGAACAGTAAAAAGCAGATTTGTTGGTTATCATTGTAAATAGAAAAACATTGTCTCTTCAACAAAATCAAACACATAGAATAGTACATTTTTAGCAGAACAACCCAGGACCATACTTTGCACTACTTTAAAGTCTAGCAAACATGACAATAGGCAAAAGAAAAAGGTTACTAGTTAGCATTCTCAATCTTCCATGTGCCTTCTTTGAAGCAAAATGAAACAAATTGCTATTGAACATCATGCCCAAGTGTGCAACTAGCGTTCATGAATCTATTATCTATAGTTTACAATGCAAACAAAATGGTAGAAACAATAAGCAATAAGCAATCCACAATTAAGATTAAGAATAGAACTACAAATTACCTTCCATAGAATATGCCAAAGTAGCACAGGTTAATCAACCGACATAATACCACAAATTAATAACAATTTCCTGTACCTTGGAGCAACCCTCAGCAATTTGGGCAAGGGCAATCAGAGCAGCATGGTGCTTCTGCCATTCCGGAGCAGCCAAATATGACGGCAACTGCTCAGACGCTACCGGGACAATAGTGTTACCACCCAAAGAAATGGCCAGTCTATCCAAACACTCCTGCCCAACACTGTAATTACTGGTCTCTCCAGCATCTTCATCCTCATTTTCCGCACTATGCCATGCAGGATCATCCTCAATATCCAACAACATCCGCATCAATATTGCAAACAACCTGCTTATAAACTGTGGCAACTTCCTCATCATTCCAGGCGCCCTCTCCCTTGCCTCGGCTAGAGTAATAACAAACTCAATAGCCAAGTGCCGTGTCCCTTCTTCTAAACTCTCTGCTTCCGCAATCTGCAGCATGGAACCCACGACATCCACCAACTGCCGCCGCAGAAACCTAGGCTCCGTACCTGCCAACTCGATAAGGAGCTCCAACGCTTCCTGCGCCGTAGCCTCATTTCCATTATTTAGAGCTTCGGTCAACGTCCTCATCATCGCAGGCAACAAATCCTGAAACCTATCCCGATCCGACGAACTATTCAAACACTGAATAAAATTAATCACAGCATTCAGAGCCGCTATTTTAACGTCAAAATTCGGCGACGAACCCAAACACTGCAAAAACACAGTATGCAACTCCTTTATAAACGGAACTAAGGTCTCGCCGATATACTGCGACAATTGAGCGAAAATTAAGAACGCCGATTCTTGTAGCTTAGGTGAATCAGACGAAACGCATTGAAACATAAACGGCAAAAGCTCAGGCCATCCATTCTCAGGCAAAATACCGGAAGCAAGCTCCGAAACGGTGTCGCACAACTTCTTAACGATAGATTTGGTCTGCTCATGCTGAATACAAGTCAATAGAATAGATTTGATCGAAGATTGAGTAGAAAGAGAGAAGCGAGGCCAGAGATAAGCATCGTCTCTGGTGAGAAGCTTACGGAGGAGGACAGCGGACATGGCGCGACACTCAGTGTGAGGGGAGAACTGAAGAAGATGAGCTAATTTAAGAGAGAGAGCATTGGGATCGGTTTGCTTACAGAGATTAAAAGCGAGCTCAGCCTGCGATCGTTGCTCGTTGGAAGAGGACATAAGAGAGGAGATTAGGGTTTCAAAAGGAGCAGTGTCTTGGCCGAGTAAGGCGGCGAGTTGAGCTTGTTGAAGCTGCTGAGTTGAGTCGTCCATGGCTATAGGCTGCGAAGAGAAGAATTAGGGTTTGGAGGCTGGCAGTGAAGATGGTGGCCCGTTTGTATTATAGTCAGTGACAGTGAATAAGTTTCTCTCTCTCGTGTAGTTTTAGAGAGAGAAGGAGAGAGCCAAGGGAAAAGGAAGATGAGAAAGGGATTATAAGAATAGTGTATTTTATTAGGGCAAACTAAGAGAGAGAAAATAGGAAGAAGGGACTGAATTGGTGATTAGCTGGTATTTGTTCGTAATGATTAACTTGCGTTCACTTTTAGTTTGCTTTTTTATTACTTTGGACTAAAAAAATTGATATATTTTGGGAATTCTTTTTAATTATAGGGATAAAACAAATGTTGGTGGGTGAAAATTTTGACAAATTCATAAATTTGATCCCATCAATTTATAAAAATATTATTTAAATTTATTTCGATTTATTTGTAACATAATCAATTTAATCCACAAAATAATATAAATCATTTGATTTAATTCATTTATAATTTATTTATATTATGTGAGATTTTATAAATTTTTTATATAATAGATTAAGTCGCTTGTTTTTATATAATTTGTATAGCGAAATGATTATTTTTATAAAATGATGATTTTTTTAATTAAAAAACTTTAAAAATAAAAAAAATAATATCATCATTTTTACACGCTTATAATTAAGATAATTTATAATTCAATATGCTTAATAATCATTCATTTGAATAATAATCCATTTTTATCCAACTTAGCTATTTATGACTAATAAAATTTTGATTCCTCCATAATCAACCCTTTCACATATTTATAACTTTTCTTATATAACGGGGACCTAGTGGTGGAGATACTTGCATGCCAATTAAAATGGGTATTCCTATCTATCTTTTTCCAAAACAATATTAAAAAAAAAAAAAAGAAAAAAGAAAAAACAATCTTTTCTGATTCATCTTAGGTTTAATATATTAAATCATTGTATTTATAAAAAAATTCAAAATTAATATTTAAAACGTTGATTATGTTTAATTCACCACTTAAAGTAATAATAACCATTATAAAAAATTAAAAAAAAAACAAAAAAAAACAACTCTCAATTACAATATGTTTATTTTTGATGGTAAAATATATAATTCCACAATTAAGACATACCGATAGTATATATATATATATATATATATATATATATATATATATATATTGTAAAACAAATAGAAACAAACATTATGGCACTAACTTATTATGAGAGGATATAAAGAGATGATAGTTTAATAAACTTCAATTTATCTTTGGCAAATGCAGGTCTTATATAAAATAATTATAGCATTTATGTAGATAAAATAGTAGCATATTGTAATTAAGATGTAGTTATTTATAAAGATTAGGATACCCCTTTACTTTTTATGTAAATTTTTTTACCCAAAATTCTTGAATTTTTAAAAAAAAATTTAGACGAAAAGTAAATGGATACTCCTTAAAGTTTTAGGTGAAAAGATTTAGATAAAAATAAAAGGAGTAACTCATAGAGTTTTGGATTAAAAAATTTAGACATAAAACAAATGGGTACCTATTAGAGTTTTAAACTAAAATATGTACACAAAAAGTAAAGGCGTATCCTTTGACGTTTTAGGCAAAAATATTTTGGAAAATAGCAAAAGAGTACCCCTCTGAATTTTGGACAAAAATATTTGGATAAATAGCAAAGCGGTACCGTTTGGAGTTTTAGGGAAGAAAATTTAGACAAAAAACAAATGGATACCAGTCTGTGTTCTGGGCGAAAATATTTAAAGGAACAGTAAAGGGGTGTCCCTTGAAATTTTAAGCAAAAATATTTAGACAAAAAGTAAAGGGGTAACCTTTAAAGTTCTGGCAAAAATATTTTGATAAATACCAAATGAGGTACTCCTCTGAGTTTTAGACAGAAATATTTAAAAGAATAGCAAAGTGATTTGCTTTGGAGTTTTGAGATCCACATTTAGATAAAAAGCAAAGGGTACTCCTTGAAATTTTGAGAAAAAAAAATATTTTGATGAATGGCAACGAGGGTACCTTTCCGTGTTTTGGAAGAAAATATTTAGATGAATAGCAAATGGGTATTCCTTAGAGTTTTAGTCAAAAAAATTTATATAAAAAGCATATGGATACCCCTTAGAGTTTTAGGTGAAACAATTTAGATAAAAAGCAAAAAAGTACCCATAGAGTTTTGGGCAAGAAATTTTAGATGAAAAACAAATGGGTGCCCGTAGGAGTTTTGGGTGAGAAAATTTAGACAAAAAACAAAGGGACTCTTTTTGGAATTTTGGACAAAAAAATTTATACAGAAAGCAAAGGAAAACTCCTTAGAGTTTTGGGCAAAAACACTTCGATGAATAGCAATTGAGGTACCTTTTTGAGTTTTGGGCGATAATATTTAGAGGAATAGTAAAGGAATACCCTTTGAAGTTTTGGACAAAAAAACTTAGAAAAAAAAAAAAAGCAAATGTGTACCCTTGGAGTTTTGGGCAAGAAAATTTAGATAGAAAGCAAATTACCTTTGAAGTTTTGGGTGAAAAAGTATAGATAAAAAGTAAAAGGGCACCATTTGAAATTTTTGGTGAAAAGTTTAGATAAAAAGAAAAGGGATACCCCTTGGAGTTTTAGACGAGAAAATTTAGATAAAAAGCAAATGATACCACTCTGTGTTTTGGGTAAAAATATTTAAAAAAATAGCAAAAGGGTACCCCTTATAGTTTTGGGTAAAAAAATTTAGATAAAAAATAAACGAGTAGAGTGTTGACAAAAATATTTTAACGAGTAGCAAAAGGGATTCCCTTGTGAGTTTTTGGCGAAAATTTTTAGAATAATGGCAAAGGGGTAATCTTTGAAGTATTGGGTGCAAAATTTAGATAAAAAGTAAATGGTGTCACTTGGAATTTTGAGAAAAAAATATTTTGATGAATAATAATAGTGGTACCTTTTTGAGTTTTGGGCGAAAATATTTAGAGAAATAACAAGGAGTAACCTTAGAGTTTTTGGCAAAAAAATTAAACGAAAAGTAAAGGGGTACCCTCTGGCTTTATGGACGAGAAAATCTACACAAAATTCAAAGGGATCTCTTAGAGTTTCAATCTCATATTTTCAATATTAAGTTCAGAATTGTGCCAACTTTTTACTTTCCATAATTTCTCTCTTCAATTTTTCAAATCTAAGAAATAATATATAAAAAAAAAAGCTCTAAAATCACAGAAAAATCAAAGGAGAAAAAGGAAATTATTTCTTGATGCTTTTCTTTTACCATATGCTTTGCTTTCTTTCAAAGATCCGATTCCGGCCATTGCAATTTCATAAGAAAAACCAAAATTATTTGCTTTGATAACATGTTTCCATAGCTTCACCAAACAAGAAAAGTAGTAGCTAGAACTCATTCCGAATTTCTAACCTTTTTTCTCTTATAATCCTGTAGAAATGACTATTACTACATGATCTTTTAGCTTCTGGATCCTCTCTTTGGTTAGGAATTTCAGATAAATTTTAATTTTGTTTTTTTGCTTAGCTGAGTATGACTGTGAACTAGTGGATTCATTCATAGATTAAAGAAGAAGAGGAGAAAAATTTAGGGGATCTTGATCAGAAAATAAAAAATAATAATCAAATGAGGTAAACTAGAAGCTGGCAAATAAGTGGTGGGAGAGAATAGATGTGGGTATGGCAGGATATGAAGCGCTAACAGGTCCTCGCTATGTACACCAACTCCTCAGGCCCGATTTGCATCTTCAAATACCATCTCTTCCTACTTAACAATCCTCCGAATCTAAAGACAACTTATTTAATCACCCCAAAGACCACCACAAGCCCGATTGCAGCTGCCACTAGCTCTGGCTCCGATCGGAGCTGTCAAGGCCGCCCTGCTTGCTCTAAAAATAAGCCCAAACCACCGATTATTGTGACTAGAGACGTAAAGCGAGAGATGAGAGAGAGAGAGAAGGGAGGGGGAAAGGAGAAAGAATTGGGTGAAAATAGTAAATTTTTAGTTGACTTTTTTAATGCCACATGTCTGTATTCTATTCATAAAAAATGACATGTCACGCGATTGTCATTCACGCGCTATCTTCACTTCAATTTTGTGTTTATAATTATCATTAAAATCAACTTCAGGTGTTTAACTGGTAAACTTATAAGTTAGAGAGGCGGCTTGACAATTGATTGCAAGTTGAAGTGGCAATTAACATATTAAGCCTAAGATAAATATCTTACATACTTATATACTTATCTATACACTCATAGCTTAATATTCTTTTTCCATAAAAAAAAATGTTGCAACTTTGTAATAAATATCTATAGCTTACACTTTTCTGGACTCTTCATTGTACCTTCTCGTCCTTCACTTCAAACTAGACTTCAATTGCATATTTACGTTGCAAAAAGACAACTATTATTAAATCACACTTAACAATGTACCTACCTAGTATAGGCAAATAAACAAATAGTTGGTTTACTAAAGATTTATATCTATTAATCAATTTATATTAATCCATATACTACTCTCGTATTATTATACAAGGTCGTAATTCAATTACTATTACCATATATTATTCAGTATTTTCTAAACTTACACCTACTTCTTATAATTTGTGCTTCAATTAATGTTATACATAACTATTCATTTATATCAATTATGCTATCATACTTAGTTACCTTCATAAGTTAATTATATCTCAAAATACCTGAAGTATAAGCTAGGGAAACGCTATAACGGATTTCATTCATTCTATCACCCTTATTATCTCAGTGAGATTTAGTTCGGACTTAAAATATATATTCCAAACTTTTTATGTATCTCAAAAATTGGAAATCAGAATCACGTAGTTCTACATGTTTAATTATTTTTTATGCTAATGCGTGATGCTTTTTACCACACCAAACTTTATGCTATAACGATAGGTTCATATATTAGGTTCATACATGGCATGTTATTCATGTTTTAATTGTTACTATACATTTTTAGGAAAAATTCGGCAAAATTTTTCCTAAATTTGTACCAAACCTCCTGCATAAACGTCACAAAAACACTTTTATATTCTACTTATCCTACCATCTAACTCCGTTTCAAACTCCTTACACTCCTTACACGGTATTTTTCCCAACCTCCATTATTGAATCAAACATAACAAGCACAACAATATAATATTTTTCAAATATAAATTTCTTCATATATTTGTAAGCATAAATATACATCAAAATTAATTTATAAAATCTAAACATGTAAACAATTACAATAATTCATATTAAGTTACATAATGATTAATAATTCTTACAATTTATCTAACTAATTACTATTTCCTAGGGGTGAGCAAAAAAATCGATGGACTTGGTTAACCGAAAAAAAATTCGAAACCGAACCGATGGACTGGTTAACTGGTTTAATGGTTAGTATTTTGAAAAAACCGATATTAATGGACTGGTTAATGGTTTTTGACTCATGTGACTAGTTAACCGAACCGAAACCGAATTTTTAGTTAATTTATTAATTTTTTAATAATTTATAATAATTTATATAACAATTTATCCTAATTAAAGGTGATCATGTACTTTTTTTCATTATACTAATTATTTTAAAATTTTTAAGTTTTTTTAATTGGTTATTAGTAAGTATAACAATTTATCTAATTAAAAATGATTATGGACCGTTTAATATATTTACTTATTAAATATTAATTTTTAAAAATAAATTTGCTTACATCCACCAAATATTTTTATTTTGACAACAATAATGTTATATTATAGTGAAAAAATTTTAATTTTTAAGTATCTTGAACATTTTAATTTTATTTATGAATATATTTATAATTATAGTGGTTAACCGAAAAATATTGGGTAACCGATCCGAAAATCCGAAACCGATGGACTGGTTAACCGATGGTAATGGACTGGTTAATGGACTGAAATTTCAAAAAACCGATATTAATGGACTGGGACTAATGGACCGGTTAACCGACCATGCTCACCCCTACTATTTCCCAATTGAGGTTCTTTAATTACCAATTATACATGTATTTGTTTTATTTTTCTTTTGTATTCATATTTGTACTTATATTTGCATTTGTATTTGTATTTACATTTGTTCTAAGTAATATATAGAGTAATTGTATTGAGCCGGATAAATGAGCTTTTAAATGAGGGACCGAGTTCTCGGAACCATTTGATCCATTACATATCTCATATCATTACTCAATTTTCAATATTCGCCTATCAAGACTGAGCTCTCGGAGCCATTCAGTCTCTAATATAAGTCAAATATTATACATCGGAACTGAGCTCTCGGAACCATTCAATCTTGTAACACATATCAAATATCAAACATCGGAACCAAGCTCTCGGAGCCATTCAGTCCGATAACACAATTCAAATATCATACACCAGGACCAAGCTCTGTGAGCCATTCATTCCGGTAACACATATCAAATATCAAACATCGAAACCGAGCTCTCGGAGCCATTCAATCCGACAACACATATCGAATACCAAACATCAAATTGATATTCAACCATTATATGTATATTTGTTATTCATAATTAATTCTCCAACATCATAGTATTTTAATCATTAAAATAGCGATACTTATGCACTTTATAACGTTATAGTTTAATCCATTTCAGCAAAGTTCTAACATTTCCATCTTATCTAGTCTGCATGAAAATATTGGCAAATTTCATGCCTATAAATCGTTCCTTATAATTAATTCCATTTACAATGTTATCTTGATTCTTAAAGCGAATTACCAATCAAGAGTAATTTCTGACATATACCTATACATATACGTATATGTCACTTCATTCACGAACATAATTAAGATTATTCTTCCTTCTACTAACTTATTTCTCTTATTATTTAATTCATCCATTTAACTATTCTTTTTAAGTTATAAAATCAATTAAAGCACAATTCTCTTCTTTGTTAATATATATATTTAGGCCAATAAGATGTTGTTCAAATTTTATTTTGATTAATTATATAATTAGCCCTTTAATGAGTTAATTGTAATAATGTCTAATTGTGTGTGTGTGTATATATATATATATATATATATATATTATTCTTTTTAAATTTTATCAATACCTATTTCATTGTAAGATTTAGTTCAAATACTCAGTAAAATCACATTTCACACAACTAATTCGACATTCAATGTAATTTCCACACATAAGCTAACCGACAAACACCATTCAAGTCATTTTAACTAATAACATAATCTCATATACTGAAATCTTTATAAAGCAGTCTTTAACAAATTTAATTTATATAAAAATTCATAAAGAAAAGTAATTTTGGTTGTCACTTACCATTTTTCTACCATTTTGGTCCCCTTTGCCGATAACGAAGACTCGTTGGAGCTCCACCGGAGACACTGCCATTGCTTGAGTGAAGCTCATAGTGTCGGGACTCCATTTCTAGTGTTCACGCGTCGGTACACCAAGCCATTTGACCGGAATCACCCTTAAAAGTCTCGGTTCACCCCAACGCCAATCTCTTTATCACTAACGAGTGAGGAGGTAGGGTTTGCACCGGAAGACTCACCTCGCCGTCAGGAGACGTTTGCCACATAGCGTGTCGCCACTAGTCGCCGAAGGTGGCCGAAATGAGAAGGAGAAGCTTCTGTTCCTTTCCTAAGAAAATTAGGCAGGAACGGGGTAGATCGGCTAGCTGGACAACACTGTAGGGCATTGGTTTGTCACCATGATCGTTGTCGGTCTCTTGCCCCTCTGCCGGGCTCTCTCTCTTCTTCTCTTTTTCTTTTTTCCTCTCCGTTTTCTCTCCCTTGTTCTTTCTCCTTTTTCTTTTTCTTTATTTACCCACTCAATCTTTTTTCTTTCTTTATACATTTGTCTAGATAATTCTAGACTCAATCCTTATTATTATTATTATTATTATTATTATTATTATTATTATTATTATTATTATTATTATTATTATTATTATTATTATTATTATTATTATTTATTTGTCTATTTAAATATACTTTTATATATATTATTATTTATTTAACTAAATTATCCAAATATTTAATTATATGATTATTAAAGATAATTTCAGGTCTCGCAGGTCAAAAGTTAATTTTCAATAAATTTTTAGCTTACTGAGTTATTATTAGCAACACTGAAAATTTTAGGGCATTACATATCATTTTGCTTTTTGCCTAAATTTTCTCTCCCAAACTCCAAGAGTACTCTGAGTTTTGTGCAAAAAAAAATTAGGTAAAAAGTAAAGGGGTAACCCTTGATTTAGGCAAAAAATAATTTGATAAATAGCAATGGGAGTACACATCTCAGTTTTGGATGAAAATATTTAATAAAATAGCAAAGGGGTACCCTTTAGAGTTTTAAGCAAAAAAAATTAGAAAAAAATAATGGGGTACTTTTGGAGTCATGGGCGAAAAAAATTTGGCCAGAAAGCAAAGGGTTACTCTTAAAGTTTTAGACAAAAAAATTAGATAAAAAGCAAATGGATAAATCTTTGTGTTTTGAACGAAAAAATTTAAATAAAAAGCAAATGGATACTGCTTAGAATTTTGGACAAGAAAATTTAGACAAAAAGTAAGGGGGTATCTCTTGGAATATTGGCCAATAAAATTTAGAAAAAAAGCAAAGTGCTACCCATTGAAGTTTTAGGCAAAAAAATTAGAACAAAAAAAAGCAAATGGGTAATCCATTTGAGTTTTGGGTAAAAAAATTTAGAAAAAAAAAAAGCAAAGGGGCAACCTATGGAGTTTTGGGCAAAAGTAATTTTATAAATAGCAATAGGGGTACACCTCTAAGTTTTGAGTAAAAATATTTAAAAAAATAGCAAATCAAAAAAATTTAGCCAAAAAAAAGGGGTACCCATTGGAGTTTTAGATAAGAAAATTTAGACAACAAGAAAAGAGGTAGAGTTTCGGGCGAGAAAATTTAGATAGAAAACAAAGTAGAACCGGTTTAGGGCAAAAACATTTTGATGAATATAAAATGGGGTACCCCTCTAAGTATTAGGCAAAAATATTTAGAGGAATAGTAAAGGGATACCCCTTGGAGTTTTGGGTGAAAAAACGTAGAAAAAAAAAGAGCAAAGGGGTACCCTTGGAGTTTTAGGCAAGAAAATTTAAACACAAAACAAAGAATTTTTACTTAGAGTTTTGGACGAAAAAATTAAGGCAAAAAATAAAGGGGTATCCTTTGGTATTTTGAGCGAGAAACATTATACAAAAAGCAAAATTTACCCTCTATGTTTTAGGTGAAAATATTTAGAGGAATAGCGAAGGGGTACCCCTTAGAGTTTTGAAAAAAAATTTAGACAAAAGGCAAAAGCGAACAGCTTGGAGTTTTGGCAAAAACATTTTAATGAATAGCAAAGGGGTACCACTCTATGTTTTGGGCTAAAATTTTTAGAAGATTAGCAAAGGGGTACAATTTGGAGTTTGGAGCGAGAAAATTTAGACAAAAAGTAAAGAGGTACGCCTATGTGTTTTTGGCGAAAAAATTTAGAGGTATAGCAAAAGAGCACTCTTTGGAGTTTTGGACAAAATAATTTATACAAAAAGCAAAAGGGTGTACCTTTGAGTTTTGGCAAAAATATTTTGATGAATAGCAAAGGGGGTGCCCCTCTGAGTTTTGGGCAAAAATATTTAGAACAATAACAAAGAGGCGAGCTTTGGAGTTTTGGGCATAAAATTTAGAAAAAAAGAAAAGGCGTACCTCTTGAAGTTTGGGAGAAAAAAAATTAGAAAAGTGCAAATGGATACCTCTTAGAGTTTTGAGAAAAAAAATTTGATGAATAGATAAGGAGGTATCCTTTTGATATCTAGATGAATGAAAATATTTAAAGGAAGAGTACCCCTTAGAGTTTTGGTTAAAAAAATTTAGATGAAAAATAAAGGGGTACTCCTTAAAAGAAATCAATAGCAAAATAATGTTTTCTATACGTATTTAGAATGAGCTGATGCTCAATATATATATACAAATAAAACTCCTAACATAACTTAAATAGAAAGCCAAGATAAATGCTAAATACAAAATTCAAAAATAACAAACAGATATGGATATTAAAACTAATGACAAACTGTATAAAAAAGTCTAAGTCTCTCTTCAATACACCCTCACAAGTTAGATGTTATGTCAACAACAGCTAACTTGGAGAGATGATGATTAAATGCAGATTTGGCAAGAGGTTTCGTAAGTGTATCAGCGACTTGATCAATAGCATGAACATGTTGGACCTCAACGGGTTTTTGTTGTACCAGCTTCCTTACAAAATGAAAGTCAATGAAGATGTGTTTCATTCGGCTATGGAAGACTGGATTGTGACATAGGTAGGTGGCACTAACATTATCATAGAAAATTATTGGAGGAGCAGAAAGAGACACACAAAGTTCACACAGGAGATTTATCACGCAATTTGTTTCTGCTAGAGCAGTAGCAACAGCCCGACATTCTGCTTCGGTAGATGAGCGAGCAACAGTGCGTTGTTTCTTTGATGACCAGCTAATGGGAGTGTTACCAAAATAAAGAATATATCCTGTGGTTGATCTGCGATCTGTAGAATCACCTACCCAGTCCGAGTCAAAGTACATGTGGAGCATGAAAGAGCAATAATGAGTTATTTTCAAGCCAAAGGTGATGGTGTGCTTAAGATAGCGTAGAAGCCTCTTGATTGCTTGCCAATGAGAGTGCTTGGGAGAGTGCATAAACTGAGATAATTTATTAACACAAAAGGATATGTCAGGTCTTATGAAAGAAAGATATTGTAGTTTACCAATAACTTTTCGATAATTAGAAGCATCAACAGTGGAAGCATGGTTGTCGAGGTTGAGAGAGGCACTTGATGACATAGGAGTTACAACACCCTTGCTGTCTTGCATTTTAGTGTATTCCAAAATGTCCGTGATATACTTGGATTGAGTGAGAATAAGGCCATCATGATAAGGAAGAACCTCTATGCCCAAGAAATAATTAAGAGAACCCAAATCTTTAATGGAAAAACGCTTAGAAAGAGCTGAAATAAACTGTTTGATGATAGTTGAATCAGAACCAGTAACAATAATATCATCAACATAGACCAAGACATATATCGTAGTCTGAGATTTTGGTAAAATAAAGAGAGAGTTATCAGATTTTGACCTGTAGAAGCCCATATAAAGTAAAAAAATTTTTGGCTCAGTATACCAAGCTCTGGGTGCCTGTTTGAGGCCATAAAGGGCTTTCTTGAGTTTACACACATGAGTAGGGTATTTGAAGTCTTCAAATCCTAGTGGTTGGCACATGAAAACTTCTTCTTTTAAATGCCCTTGAAGAAATGCATTGTTTACATCAAGCTGATGAATATGCCATTATTTTTGGACAGCAAGAGTAAGTATCAACCTAACTGTTGATGGTTTTACCACAGGACTAAAAGTAGAGTGATAATCAATGTCAAGCCTTTGTGTAAACCCCTTAGCAACCAATCGCACTTTATATCGATCTATTGAGCCGTCTGCTTTGCATTTAATCCTAAAAAGCCACTTAGAATTAATAATATTTTGATTAGGATTCTTTGGTACCGATTCCCACGTATGATTATTCAAAAGAGCATTAAACTCAGAATTCATTGCATCTCTCCAACGTTCATATTTATTAGCTTGTTTGTATGTGGATGGAGTGAATAAAATAGATGTGTGGGCAAGGTAGTAAAAAAGAAAATGGTTTATGAATGTTGTTTTGTGACCTAGTAACTATTCGAGTAGAGGTTTGGTTATTAATGATGTGCAGTGGTTCAATTGAATGGGAAGATAAAGTACCTGACTGATCATGTGAAGTGGTTGGTGGAGAAGAAAAAGAACCTGAAATATTAGAATCTCCAATTGGTGTAGCATGGGAATCAGACAAACTAATTAGAGCTGCCAACTGATTAGGGGGCTGAATCACAATTGAAGGTGGGAGCTTATGAGAAACTTGTGTCGGAATTACTGAAGTATTGGGTAATGAATTTTTTGTATGAATAATTTCCCATTGTAAATTTGAAAAATTGTGAGTGATGTTTGAAAATAAATTTTCAAATGGGAAATTATCTTCCACAAATAAAACATCACGAGACAAGTAAATTTTATAAGACTTTGGATCAAAACATTTACGGCAGTGATATTGTTGGGAAAATCCTAAATAAACACAAGGTGTAGAACGCGGTTGCAATTTATTTTGTGTGTATGGTTTAAGCCAAGGGTAGCAAAGACAACCAAAAGTGCGGATGGAGGTATAGTTTGGTGGAGTTCATAAGGTGATTTATTGTGAAGATGTGAAGAGGGTAAACGATTAATAAGGTAAGTTGCTTGTTGAAAAGCAAATGTCCAAAAATTGAAGGATAGAGATGCTTGGTGAAGTAGTGTTTTGGTTGTTTCTATGATATGTCGATGTCGTCTCTCTGCAGTTGCAACTCTTTGGGGTGTATGAGGTGGAGATATAAAATGTTCTATGCCTTGCGATTGAATATAAGATTTTAACCCTCCAAATTCACCACCACCATCCATGTATAAAGAAAGAATTTTAGTATTAAAATATCTTTCTACTAAAGGCTGAAATGTTTTGAAGACTTCTTAAACTTCACTTTTATTTTTTAGAGTATATAACCAAATATATTTCGAATATTAATCAACAAAAATGACATAATAAGATTTTTTATTAATGGACATGATAGGAAAGGGTCCCCATACATCACTGAAAATAATTTGCAAAGGTTTAACACTTTTTAATGTGTTATGCTAAAAAGGTAACATATGGCTTTTATTGTAAGAACAAGAATTGCAAAAACGAACAATGTTGAATTTTAAAAGGTAGAGAAAAATTATTTAAAATAAAATGCAAAATAAGAGAGTTGGGGTGACCCAATCGTCGATGCCACAAATAAAGAGGTAGACATTTGCTAACTGAATTCACCTTAGGAGGCTGTTGAGTTTGACGTAATCCAGATGGCCACTCATAGAGTCCGTCTTTATTCCGGTCGCACACCAGTGGAGCTCCCGTACTCAGATCCTTCACAATAAATTTAGAAGGGAAAAACTCAATGGATGTAAGATTATCAGTGCAAAATTGTGAAACTGAAACTAAGTTGTGGTTAATATTAGGAGTGCATAAAATATTAGAGAGATGAAATCTATAATTTAATGCAGACAATTGAGTGTTACCAACGTGAGAAATTGGAATTATTTTACCATCACCCATTGCAATTTCTTCAGGAGCTGGGTAATCTTGTATCTTGGTAAGTGATTGAGCATCAGCAGTGATGTGATCATTTGCTCCAGAGTCAACAATCCAAGGTGTAGGAGTGGTATTATTAGAGCTAGCAACAAAGTTTGCCTTAGCTTACAAATGATTGTGAGATCTGGAACGACAAACTCTGGCTGAATGACCAAATCGATTACATAATTGACACCTCACACGAGAATCCATATTTGGAGCAGCTGAAGAACGAGATTGGGCTGTGAAGTTTGAATTGTCGTTGTTATGTGATGGTGATTAACGCCAGTGGTGAGGAGGAATCCAAGGTTTGTTATTGTTATTGTGCTTAAAAGAACCATTGTTCTTTTGAGCTACAGCAGCTGTAATAGTAACAGATGATTTCTTCACTTCTTCATGCTTTAAGAAAAGTTCTTGATCCTGTAACTTATCATATAATTCCTCATAGGAAATAGGTGACTTCCGTGCTCGTATGGTAGCTGAGATTTCTCTAAAGTCTGAACTAAGTCCACTCAGAATTTTGACAACAAGTTCTTCATTTGAAATGGGTGTTCCAGCAGTGGCTAATTCATTTGAAAGTGATCGAATTTCATGAAGAAATTCAGCAATAGTTTTGTTGTCCTTGGTTACTTTATTCAATTGATCCCTTAGACTGAAGATGCGAGTATGAGACCTATTGGCAAAGGCTGTATGAAGTGAATCCCAAGCAGCTTTCGAGTTGGCTGCTACGGCAACTGATGAGGCAATCGTTGGATCTACATAGGCCATAAGAGCATTCTGGATGAGCTGGTCCTGAAGAAACCAGAGTTTAAACTCGGGATTAGTGATCTGAGTGTTTTTATGGGTGGTGATGATTTTAGGTGGAGATGGACGTGAGCCATCAAGAAAGCAGTAAAGATCATGTCCATGCATATGGCAAACTGAGCTTTCCATATTGCAAAGTTTTGGCTGCCAAGAAGCTTGATAGGAAGTTGACTAATAGGGTTAAATTGAACAAGTTGAGTGGTATCGGGATTTGTTGTGTTGGTCAGAGCCATGAGGTTGAAAGAGAAAAATTTCACTCATTTGAGTAGGAATGCTCTGATACCATAACAGAAATCAATAGCAAAATAATGTTTTCTATATATATTTAGAATGAGCTGATGCTCAATATATATATACAAATAAAACTCCTAACAGAACTTAAATAGAAAGCCAAGATAAATGCTAAATAAAAAATTCAAATATAACAAACAGATATGGATATTAAAACTAATGACAGACTGTACAAGAAAGACCAAGTCTCTCTTCAATACCCCTTAGAGTTTTTGGCTTGAAAATTACTGAAAAAGCAAATAAATACCCCTTGGAGATTTAAGCAAAAAATTTTAGACGAAAAGTAAAGGGATACACCTTAGAGTTTGAGGAAAAAAAATTTTGAACAAAAAAAAGGGGATACCCCTGGGAGTTTTGGGCGAAATAATTTAGATGAAAAGTAAATGGGTACCTCTAACAGTTTTGAACAAGATAATTTAGATAGAAAGCAAAAAAAAACTTTGATGAATAGTAATGGGAGTACCCCGCTGAAATTTGGAAAAAAATATTTTGGAGGAAAAGTAAAGGGATATCGTTTAGAGTTTTGGGTGAAAAAAAAAACTTAGAAAAAAAACATAGGGATACCTTTGGAGTTTTGAGTGAGAAAATTTAGATAAAAAGCAAATAATTACCTCTCTGAGGTTTGGGAAAAAAAGTTTAGACAAATAGAAAAATAGTACCTTTTAGACAAAAGCAAATGGGTACCCCTTAAAGTTTTGAGCAAGAATTATTAGATAAAATATAAAGCGGTACCCCTTGAAATTTTGGGTAAGAAAATTTATACAAAAAATAATAAGTTATTCTTTGAAGTTTTTGGTAAGAAAATTTAAGTAAAAAGTAAAGGGGTAACAAAGGAATAGCAAGGGGATACCCCTTGAAGTCTTGAGCAAACACATTTAGACAAAAAGTAAAGAGGTATCAATTGGAATTTTGGCAAAAAAATTTTATGAATAGCAAAGGGGTACCCCTCTGAGTTTTAGAAGAATAATAGAGGGGTACATTTGGGAGTTTTGGATGCAAAATTTCAATAAAAAGCAAAATGGTACTCCTTTGAGTTTTTCGAGAAAAAATTTAGACAAGAGGAAATGGGTACTCCTTGGAGTTTTGAGAAAAAAATATTTTGATGAATAACAACGGAGGGTAAACCTCTGAGTTTTGGACGAAAATATTTAGAAGAATGGTACCCCTTGGAGTTTTGTGCTAAAAAATTTAGACAAAAAACAAACGAATACCCCTTAGAGTTTTGGAGGAGAAAGTTTAGAGAAAAAGAAAAGCGGTAGCACTTGGAGTTTTGAGCAAAAATATTTTGATAAATAGCAATGGGGTATATTATGAGTTTTTGGTGAAAATATTTGGGCGAAAAAATTTAGAGAAAAAGCAAAAGGGTAACCCTTTGGATTTTGGGCAAAAAATTTAGACAGAAATCAAATGGTATTCCTTGGAGTTTTGGATAAAATATTTAAGGAAAAAAACAAAGAGGTGACTCTTAAAGTTTTGCACAAAAAGCATTTTGATGTATAGCAACGGGGTATACATTTGAGTTTTGGTGAAAATATTTAGAAAAATAGCAAAAGGGTACTCTTTGAAAATTTTGGACGGGAAAAATTCTAATAAAAAGCAAAGGGAAACACTTTATAGTTTTGGACAAAAATATTTTGTTGCATAGAAACGAGGGTAACCCTCTGAGTTTTAGGCGAAAAAATTTAGAAAAAAAAGCAAAAGGGTTGTAACACCCCCATCGCCGTCCCCGTTGGAAGGACGCCGACGGACGCGCTACACGACGCTCACATATACAGATATACACATGCACAATGCGGAAGCATACTTTCATACATAACATGCATACAGAAATACGGATTAATTAAAACTTACCTTGCGGTACAGACTAAACATGCAATAACTTATGCACACACAGACATTAAGCAAAAGCATACACAGAAGCATACATAATGACCATTCAACGGAAGCATCAGTGAAATAATAAAACAAAGGAATAACTAAACATAAGGACATACTAACTATTACATTCCCAAAAGAAAACTCAAGAACGAAACATAATAATTACATATACAATACTACAGAATTACAAAAGCTGAAATACAGAAGCTGAACAAAATACAGAACTTCTAACTCCTACGTGGCCGACCTTGCAGAAGCGCGACTCGAACAGAACCAAACCTGCCACCTGCACGGAAAGGAAATCCGTGCTAAGCGATAAACGCTTAGTGGGGAGAACACACAAGAGTATGGACGGCCATTCACAATGGTCGCCAAGGCATAACACATTCAAATGGCAAATGCGGATATTCATAGTATATGAATAATCAGGCTGCATAATAAAGGCATTCAATCGATAACTCATAAACAGACCATAAACTCATGTCCAGGATATACCAAAACAGACATAATACAATATACGATACAAATGTCATCATGCCGAACTACATACTATAACTCATGCATAAACCTACATGGGTATTGAATGATAGCATCTTACCATGCGGAGTCACAAGAGCTATATGTTAGTGGTTATGCCCTAGGCCAAGCATTTGGACCTTGATGTAATCATTACTTTTTCATTTATATAATGGTTTTCTTCGTATTGATATTATTGGCATGTTACATTATTGTAATGTTTATGAATAACAACGTTATTCATGTTGTCCCTAGTCATTTATCAATAAAGGGCATAAAGATAAATTAAGACTAGTATAGATTTGCATTGATAATCATGGGATGATTATATATATTGATATAAATCAAATCTATATGTACTTGCTAGAGAACAAAGTACTGGATAGACCCACTATAAGATCACTTCATGGGTTAATGTCATAAGTGATCTTATAATAGATATATTATTGAATCCTTTGACCTGAGGTTATCATAGTTTCCTACATAAGGATCATTATGTTTTGACATAATCAAACGTTATCTTTAATCGGATAATTATAAAGTTTATGATCGGACATAATGAGAATTATGCGGAGGAAAGTGAATAATTAAGATGGAATTTGTCCCTCTCTTATGAGAGAGATATCTATTGGGCCCCTCAATAAGTAGGACTGTAAAATGCATGGCCGTGCTCGAATGAATTGATAGTGTCATCAATATCATTTGAATTTATCAGTCTACTTAGTGATCGGGAAATTAAATGTTTGAACAATATAAGTTTGACATGTACCATGACTTATGTTCAAATAAGGTATCGTGTGATAAAAGGATAATAACATGTTCTATTGACAGGTTAAAATCGGACTAACGATATTTATATTATTTGGGTAGTCATAATGTCTTGCTAGAGACCAATTATGACTTGTGGGCTTATTATGGGATAAGGCCCACTGCCAACATAATATAAACCTATTGGGTCACACACCAAGACCAAAATGAACAATATGGATTTTATTGGGCTATTGGGCTATTATCTCTTGTTATTAACTCTTATCAAAACTCAAATTCCGTTTTTCATAAGGAATGAGAGTTTTAAGGTGGTTAAAAACATTGGATACCAACATTGGATACCAACATAGGATACCAACATTGGATACCCTAGCTAGCATATCTTCTTATTGAGAAGAAGAAAAGAAAACTTAAGCTAATTTTCTGAAAAGAAAAAAAAAAATAATACAGCCACCATTGTTCTTCCTTGAGAAGGAAAGAAAATCGTAAAATCCATTCGCATCTAAAGGGAACTAGCAACCCTGCGACTTTGGTTCATTTTGTTCGTGCGTGTGGATACCAGTAGAGGACGTTCGTGTTAAAGGCAGCGTCTTCAGTTCGATTTAAAGGTGTTTAATCCGAATTCCCACACTGAAAAAGGTTAGTAAATCTTATCACTTCCATTTGAATCAATCGAAATACATGGATCCTGTTTTTCGGGTTTTATTTTCCGCTGCGTTTAATTTTGCATTATTCTGCTTAAAACCCAACACTATACACATGCAATAAATATCACTAAGTACCCACGCCTGAACTGACAACCCAATAATCATGTTAAGCATACACACCAGTCACATATCCAAAGGATATCATTTAGAGCATCACAATACCGCTGCGCAACTCTAATATATATACTAAGCATCAAGCAGAAACATTCTGATAACGGAGACTGAAGGCATAACCACTTAGTATTACATTCATATCATCATCATGCAAAGAGTACAGTGATCATCACATACTTACCATCACAGCTGCTTCGGTTCACATGCTAATATATATAACAAAACTATGCTGAAGTCATATACTTAAATACATCAATCAAATTATTTCAAAGCAATCAGAAACTTATAACAAATCACATGACAAGTACGGATAATCATGTTAAATGTAAAGTCATGCTTACTTAAAACAGATATACATTCTGAAGCCCATAGTCACATTCATATACATATAAACTGATTCCTGAGATCTTTATCATAATCAGACGGATATCACATTCATATAGTTATTTCAAAGTAATACAAACCAGTAAAGCACCTGCTGACTCACAATAGTGGATAACGAGTGTACTGAACTGATTAGTACCTTACGGGTACAAGTCGACTGAAGGTACCTTACGGGTACGAATCGGAAACCATTTTATTTATCACAAAAGTATTTTACTGATGGGGGATCTTAACCCGATCCAAATTCATTAAAAAGGATCACGAGGATCCGTACTGAGGGGGGGTTCGCGAGGAACCATACGGGGGACCTGATCAGGGTCCAATACGTTCAAAGGGCGCTGCAGCTACTGAAAGACTCTATTAGGCATGCCTAACTATCCACTAGACTGACTCTCGCAGGTCATGCATAAAACAATACACATTGCGAATCGTACAACGCATAATATATATAAATATATACATCATGCAATAATCAGAGTACAATAGACATATAAATATGCTCATAGGGTTGGTCATAAATCATGCAATTCATATTGCAAAACATATTACAGTCCATACATTTTAACATTAAACAATGTTCTAAAGCATGCCAAGAATCAGATTAAGAAGCACTACCATGCCAATGATTATCAATATAAAATCCTAATCATGCATTAGGTGAAGATACTAAGCATAAACCATGCATAGTCCGAATTACATTAAAACATAACACTTTCAATTCCCAGGCTAAAGCATAATCATGCATTCAGACATTAATCATAATATTCAACTAAATATAGCATAGCATAATATCAATCATACCTCATTCAAGTCATATTCTGAAGCATGCAATAGGTCAATCAATCACATTTTACCACTACTCCGATTACTAGAGTATATCAAGAACACATGTGTAATCATATTATGCCAATGATCAAAAACGTATAATCTGAATCATGGATTGATACAATATTCTTAAACATGGCATGTTAATTTAGATAAGAATCCAATCCAGGACAGGCATAACATAATGCTGAACAAACTATACTAGGCTAACCCATCAGATAAGATAGCACACAGTAGAAGAAAGAGTCATAAAAGCATTTGAAAGTCATTTCATAACAAACTAGCCACGGGGCACAAATCAAAACAGAAAAGCTATACAGGAGCATATAACAGTATGACATAGTTTATACAGCAGTGAAGACCCATACAGAAGAGACAGGAAATTCATTTTGGTTAAAAACTGGGCGGAATCGGAAAAAGGGGGCTGAAGAAGGGTCGGTCACAAGTCGTGTCACGACTCGTGACTGACTTCAAAGGAGGGTCACGGCGTGACCTAGTGTCACGTCTCGTGACTCTCCTAGAGAATCACGGGACGTGACTCTTTGTCACGCCTGGCTTCACAAGAGTCACGCCGTGACTCTATGTCACGGGACGTGACTTTCCTCTCACAGAGAGAAATAGTCACGCCTCGCAAGCCTTGCCCTTCACATGAGTCACGCCGTGACTCTAAGTCACGAGACGTGACTTCCCTCTCACAGAGAGAGGAGTCACGCTTCGTGTCTTGGAGTCACGCCTTGCCTTTACCAGAGTCACGTCGTGACTCTAAGTCACGAGACGTGACTTTCCTCTCACAGAGAGAAGAGTCACGCTTCGCAACTGGGAGTCACGCTGCTCTTCACATGAGTCACGTCGTGACTCTAAGTCACGAGACGTGACTCGCTTCTCACAGAACACTGGAATTGGAAATTCTACAGAGACGCGATTTTCCATTCCCAGTTACCCAGAACTCCAAGAACTCGATAAAATCATTTTCAATCTGATTCAAAACACATCCAAACTCATCTTACCTTTCAATCGATGCCCCAAACAGCATAAGCAAGATAATTGTAACTTAATTCAACTATCAAATCAACCAAAATCATGCATAAACACATTTAATCCATTCAAGAACATGAACCCTAAAAATACAGTAAGTTCGAAACCCAAAGCTCAGTAACTTCAATTCAATTCCTATCATGCATTACTAACACATCTATTCACTTAATCATGCATGTACACATTCTAAACCACATCAAATTCCAGAAATTAAACCATACAAACACATTATAAGTCTAGAGAGAAATAGGGCAGAGACATGAACACAGGAGTTCTTCAAACATTGCATGCAATCTAAAACACTCCCTAACCTGGAATCGAAGATCCAAAACACGCTTCAGAATCAATCCTCAATCCTTTCCTTGCCTTTGCTTTGCTTCTTCTTACAATCCAAAACTTGCACAAACAAGAAACCCACAAATCCTTAGTTCAAACCCTAATGAAGATAAAACCAGTAGATGAAGAAGAAGAAGAAGAACAGGAGCACGTAGAAACTCTTAAACCAACTTACCTCTTCAAGCAAAACACAATCCAAGCCAAATACAACCCAAGCCAACGTGAATGAAGGAAAAAGCAGAGAAAGGAGAAGAGAAGAAGAAGGGCAGGCGTGAGAGGGGAGATCGGGTTGCAATCTGTGTTTTCCTCTCTCACTCTCTTACTTCTTCTTCTATTCTTCATTCAATGCCCACCTAACAATCCACATGGCAGATCCTTATTGAACCACAAATTCCACTTAACTATTCCAAATTCCATTATTGCTCTTTAATCCTTAGACAAATTACACTTCACTCACATACACAATTCTTTCCTTATAAACTTAATTATCTTTTCAATTAGGTCCTTAACACTCCAAATTTCTCAAGTACAATTACCAAAATACCCTTCCGATCCCGACTTAGCATGCACAATCCGACTAGGGCTATTTTGGGGTGTGACAACTCTTCCCTCCTAAAAGAATTTCGTCCTCGAAATTCACAGCGAAACACTTACATCCACTCAACCCAAACAAACAAAACTTACTTAAACAAAACTTGCAAATTAACTTACCAGAAGAACCCGCGGTCTCCTTCGAATCCTTGCTAGATGCTACTAACTCTGTGGACGCTTGAGAAGATCTGAGCAAATCCTCCACTTCCTTTCTAGCTTGCCCAGCTAGACTCTCACTCATCTTCTTAGGACAATCGGCAATCCGGTGTTCCGTACTGCCACACCTGAAACAAGCACCTGAAAGCTTCCGACATGGACCACTATGTCGCTTCTGGCAATGCTGACATACTAACGGTACCCACTTCTTACACTTATTCCCATGTTGCTTCTGACATTGCTGACACATCGAAGGTTCTCGAACCCTTTTCCCTGCTAGCACTTCACTAACCGATCCTTTTCTCTTCTGAGGAACATGCTGAACAAAATCTTGAGAAACACGAGGAGCAGTCAATCTATCCAAAATCCGAATCAACCCTTGCACTAAAGCCTTATCATCAGAAACACGACCAGAACCTTCCACTGGAGAACGCTCGGAAATATTCTGATCAGCACTAATTCGATTCACACTTTCTGTTGTCTCGCCCACATTCTCACTAGGATCAGACTCCATCTAGACATGACACAAAACAAGACGCATCTGCATTAGGCCACGACACAAAACCGACTCTCATACAAAGACTCATCACATAACAAACAACACACCCAGAACCATCAAACCTGGGCTCTGATACCACTAACTGTAACACCCCCATCGCCGTCCCCGTTGGAAGGACGCCGACGGACGCGCTACACGACGCTCACATATACAGATATACACATGCACAATGCGGAAGCATACTTTCATACATAACATGCATACAGAAATACGGATTAATTAAAACTTACCTTGCGGTACAGACTAAACATGCAATAACTTATGCACACACAGACATTAAGCAAAAGCATACACAGAAGCATACATAATGACCATTCAACGGAAGCATCAGTGAAATAATAAAACAAAGGAATAACTAAACATAAGGACATACTAACTATTACATTCCCAAAAGAAAACTCAAGAACGAAACATAATAATTACATATACAATACTACAGAATTACAAAAGCTGAAATACAGAAGCTGAACAAAATACAGAACTTCTAACTCCTACGTGGCTGACCTTGCAGAAGCGCGACTCGAACAGAACCAAACCTGCCACCTGCACGGAAAGGAAATCCGTGCTAAGCGATAAACGCTTAGTGGGGAGAACACACAAGAGTATGGACGGCCATTCACAATGGTCGCCAAGGCATAACACATTCAAATGGCAAATGCGGATATTCATAGCATATGAATAATCAGGCTGCATAATAAAGGCATTCAATCGATAACTCATAAACAGACCATAAACTCATGTCCAGGATATACCAAAACAGACATAATACAATATACGATACAAATGTCATCATGCCGAACTACATACTATAACTCATGCATAAACCTACATGGGTATTGAATGATAGCATCTTACCATGCGGAGTCACAAGAGCTATACACATGCAATAAATATCACTAAGTACCCACGCCTGAACTGACAACCCAATAATCATGTTAAGCATACACACTAGTCACATATCCAAAGGATATCATTTAGAGCATCACAATACCGCTGCGCAACTCTAATATATATACTAAGCATCAAGCAGAAACATTCTGATAACGGAGACTGAAGGCATAACCACTTAGTATTACATTCATATCATCATCATGCAAAGAGTACAGTGATCATCACATACTTACCATCACAGCTGCTTCGGTTCACATGCTAATATATATAACAAAACTATGCTGAAGTCATATACTTAAATACATCAATCAAATCATTTCAAAGCAATCAGAAACTTATAACAAATCACATGACAAGTACGGATAATCATGTTAAATGTAAAGTCATGCTTACTTAAAACAGATATACATTCTGAAGCCCATAGTCACATTCATATACATATAAACTGATTCCTGAGATCTTTATCATAATCAGACGGATATCACATTCATATAGTTATTTCAAAGTAATACAAACCAGTAAAGCACCTGCTGACTCACAATAGTGGATAACGAGTGTACTGAACTGATTAGTACCTTACGGGTACAAGTCGACTGAAGGTACCTTACGGGTACGAATCGGAAACCATTTTATTTATCACAAAAGTATTTTACTGATGGGGGATCTTAACCCGATCCAAATTCATTAAAAAGGATCACGAGGATCCGTACTGAGGGGGGGTTCGCGAGGAACCATACGGGGGACCTGATCAGGGTCCAATACGTTCAAAGGGCGCTGCAGCTACTGAAAGACTCTATTAGGCATGCCTAACTATCCACTAGACTGACTCTCGCAGGTCATGCATAAAACAATATACATTGCGAATCGTACAACGCATAATATATATAAATATATACATCATGCAATAATCAGAGTACAATAGACATATAAATATGCTCATAGGGTTGGTCATAAATCATGCAATTCGTATTGCAAAACATATTACAGTCCATACATTTTAACATTAAACAATGTTCTAAAGCATGCCAAGAATCAGATTAAGAAGCACTACCATGCCAATGATTATCAATACAAAATCCTAATCATGCATTAGGTGAAGATACTAAGCATAAACCATGCATAGTCCGAATTACATTAAAACATAACACTTTCAATTCCCAGGCTAAAGCATAATCATGCATTCAGACATTAATCATAATATTCAACTAAATATAGCATAGCATAATATCAATCATACCTCATTCAAGTCATATTCTGAAGCATGCAATAGGTCAATCAATCACATTTTACCACTACTCCGATTACTAGAGTATATCAAGAACACATGTGTAATCATATTATGCCAATGATCAAAAACGTATAATCTGAATCATGGATTGATACAATATTCTTAAACATGGCATGTTAATTTAGATAAGAATTCAATCCAGGACAGGCATAACATAATGCTGAACAAACTATACTAGGCTAACCCATCAGATAAGATAGCACACAGTAGAAGAAAGAGTCATAAAAGCATTTGAAAGTCATTTCATAACAAACTAGCCACGGGGCACAAATCAAAACAGAAAAGCTATACAGGAGCATATAACAGTATGACATAGTTTATACAGCAGTGAAGACCCATACAGAAGAGACAGGAAATTCATTTTGGTTAAAAACTGGGCGGAATCGGAAAAAGGGGGCTGAAGAAGGGTCGGTCACAAGTCGTGTCACGACTCGTGACTGACTTCAAAGGAGGGTCACGGCGTGACCTAGTGTCACGTCTCGTGACTCTCCTAGAGAATCACGGGACGTGACTCTTTGTCACGCCTGGCTTCACAAGAGTCACGCCGTGACTCTATGTCACGGGACGTGACTTTCCTCTCACAGAGAGAAATAGTCACGCCTCGCAAGCCTTGCCCTTCACATGAGTCACGCCGTGACTCTAAGTCACGAGACGTGACTTCCCTCTCACAGAGAGAGGAGTCACGCTTCGTGTCTTGGAGTCACGCCTTGCCTTTACCAGAGTCACGTCGTGACTCTAAGTCACGAGACGTGACTTTCCTCTCACAGAGAGAAGAGTCACGCTTCGCAACTGGGAGTCACGCTGCTCTTCACATGAGTCACGTCGTGACTCTAAGTCACGAGACGTGACTCGCTTCTCACAGAACACTGGAATTGGAAATTCTACAGAGACGCGATTTTCCATTCCCAGTTACCCAGAACTCCAAGAACTCGATAAAATCATTTTCAATCTGATTCAAAACACATCCAAACTCATCTTACCTTTCAATCGATGCCCCAAACAGCATAAGCAAGATAATTGTAACTTAATTCAACTATCAAATCAACCAAAATCATGCATAAACACATTTAATCCATTCAAGAACATGAACCCTAAAAATACAGTAAGTTCGAAACCCAAAGCTCAGTAACTTCAATTCAATTCCTATCATGCATTACTAACACATCTATTCACTTAATCATGCATGTACACATTCTAAACCACATCAAATTCCAGAAATTAAACCATACAAACACATTATAAGTCTAGAGAGAAATAGGGCAGAGACATGAACACAGGAGTTCTTCAAACATTGCATGCAATCTAAAACACTCCCTAACCTGGAATCGAAGATCCAAAACACACTTCAGAATCAATCCTCAATCCTTTCCTTGCCTTTGCTTTGCTTCTTCTTACAATCCAAAACTTGCACAAACAAGAAACCCACAAATCCTTAGTTCAAACCCTAATGAAGATAAAACCAGTAGATGAAGAAGAAGAAGAAGAACAGGAGCACGTAGAAACTCTTAAACCAACTTACCTCTTCAAGCAAAACACAATCCAAGCCAAATACAACCCAAGCCAACGTGAATGAAGGAAAAAGCAGAGAAAGGAGAAGAGAAGAAGAAGGGCAGGCGTGAGAGGGGAGATCGGGTTGCAATCTGTGTTTTCCTCTCTCACTCTCTTACTTCTTCTTCTATTCTTCATTCAATGCCCACCTAACAATCCACATGGCAGATCCTTATTGAACCACAAATTCCACTTAACTATTCCAAATTCCATTATTGCTCTTTAATCCTTAGACAAATTACACTTCACTCACATACACAATTCTTTCCTTATAAACTTAATTATCTTTTCAATTAGGTCCTTAACACTCCAAATTTCTCAAGTACAATTACCGAAATACCCTTCCGATCCCGACTTAGCATGCACAATCCGACTAGGGCTATTTTGGGGTGTGACAAGGGTACTCTTGTAGTTTTGTACGAGAAAATTTAGAAAAAGCAGAGGGTTATCTCTTGGAATTTTAGGCGAAAAAATTTGGATAAAAAGTAAATGGGTACCCTTTTGAGTTTTAGGCAAAAAAAATAAATAAATATCAAGCAAATGAGTACGCTTTGAAATTTTGGGTAATAAAATTTAGGTAAAAAACAATAAGGTTTCTCTCTGTGTTTTGACAAAAAAAACTTTGATGAATAGTAATAGGGTTATCCCACTAAGTTTTGGAAAAAAACCTATTTTGAAGAATAGCAAAGGAATATCGTTTAGAGTTTTGCGTGAAAAAACTTAGAAAAAAAGAGAGCTGGAGTACTTTTGGAGTTTTGGGAGATAAAATTTAGACAAAAAGTAAAGTATTATCCTTCGAAATTTTGGGTTAAAAAATTTAGATAAAAAATATTGGGGTGCCTCTTGAAATTTTGAGCGAAAAAATTTAAATGAAAAGTAAAGTAGGTTGATTATTGATATTATCTATTTTATAAATCTAAAGATAAAAACGAGGTTATAGATTAGAGAGTTTAGTAATTAACCCTAAAAATAAAATAATATGCATATATAATATATAAAAATAATTGTTTTTATATTTTCATTATGTGCAATATTTTGTGAAATCGCAAATAATGTAATAAATGAATTGAGTTATATGGATCACACAACGGGTCAAATTACTTTGCGGATTAAATGGATTAGATAATAAACAAATCATTAAGGCTATGTTCGGTAAGGTTGCATGTTTTTAGTTTTTAAAAACTAAAAACTAATTTGTGTTTTTGAAAACTATTTTAGAATACTTTTTAATTATATATGCATATTGTATTGTTTGTAATATTAAATAATATATATTATACATATTTATATTATATAATTTTTAATATTTAATAGAAAATATTCAATGAAATTCAAAATTTGAAATCTACTGGGTACCATTAAGAAAAATCCACCATAAAAAGAAAAGTTATAATCAATGTATATAAGTTTAATGCTTTGGCATAAGTGATTCATTTATTCGAGAAATTAAAAAAGAAAACATTATGAATATATTATAAAGTGCATGGAAAGTATTCATCTTTTTCCATTTTTCTGACATGGCTAAAATATAGTTGGTATGATTGTAATTACAAATTTTTTAAAGATGATTCATTTGTTTCTTCGGGAAAAAAATTTAAAAATAATAAGATTTCAATATCAATCTACGCTAAATAATTCGAACATGCACCGGAGGAAGTGGGTAATTTTATTTGAATTATGTACTGTGGGCATCTGTATATGTGTTGTTTCAATACATTGTTAATAATAATAATAATAATATGTCATAATAGGCATAGTCATACAAGTCATATACTAAGATGAGTTGGATTGGATTGCTTTGTAGATTTGGTTGGATAATAAACTGGTCATTAACACATTAAATTGAATTTAAATCACATTTTTATGTATGAATGAAAAAATTTAGCTTCCAAATAATAATAATACCAAGAAAAAAAAAGAAACTAAAAAGAAGAAAGGTCTTTAAAATTAAAAAAATGAAAAAATAAAATAAAATCAATATTAAATAGGGATAATACATAAGGAGCCCCTTAAACTTGTTACCAAAAAACAGTTAAACTCATGAACTTTAAGAATAATCAAATAGATACTGAAAGTTGGCTAAAATGCATGAAATAAACACAAAAAGTGACATGGCAGCACGCGTGAACAACACATAAAGAAACGTGCGCTGAGCCCAATAAGTGACTGTTTCAACGAGAAAAATTTCAGAAACCCTATTTAATAGGGGTAGGCAAAAAAATCGTTGGACTTAATTAACCGAAAAATCGAACCGAAAAAGATCAGAAAAATAGGTTAACCGAACTGATTTTAATGGTTAACGGTTAGTGTTTTATAAAAACCAATATTAATGGACTGTTTTATTTTTTTGACTCATAAATACTCCTATAATATATATATATATATATATATATATATATATATATATATATATATATATATATATATATTACAATTTTTTATTTCATTATTTTCATATTTAATTATTTATATTCCTTTAATTTTCATTACTTTAAAATATATTTCAAATTTATTTTAATTTTTTTAAAAATATATTTTAGTTAATTTATTAATTGTCCAATATGTTTATATTTAGAATTTTTTTTATTATTTCTTGATTTACCAATTTTTCATTAATGAAAATCAAAATATATTCAAAAAACTATATAATATTAATATATTAACTAAAATTTTTAATAATTTAAAAAAGAATAAAATTTTTAATATATGTGAAAATAATGTGTGTGAAGTTAAAAAAAATTAAAAAAAAATGAGTTGTTAGCATTGGATATATTTATTTTAATAATTTTGTATTTTTAAGTATTTTTGCTACACTTTTTTTCATTATCTTAATTATTTTGAAATTTTTAAGTTTTTTTTAATTGGCGATTAGTAAGTATAACCGTCCATCTAATTAGGGTGATTATGGATCGGTTAATTTATTTATTTATTAAGTCTTAATTTTTAAAAATAAAGTTGTTTATGTCCACAAAAAAAAATTATTTTAATAAAATGATGTTATATTATAGTAGAAAAAATTTAATTTTTAAATATTTTGAACATTTTAATTTTATTTATAAATATATCATATAATTATAGTGGTTAACCGATCCGAAAAACAGAAACCGATGTACTGGTTAATCGATTGTAAGGGACTGGTTAATGATTAGTATTTTGAAAAAATCGATATTAATGGATTAATTTTTTTATAACTCATGGACCGGTTAATCGGTCCATGCTCACCCCTACTATTTAAAGGGTTAAATTGATGTTGTTGAATTTGTGGTCTTCTCTTCTTCTTCTTCTTCTTCTTCTTCTCATCCCGTTGTCGATTTTTATGTTCTGGAATCAAGAGGAAGCTTTGAATTTCATCAAATTTGTTGTTGAGAAGAGAAGATATTTGGTCTGAAAAATGCATCAACACAATGAGATATTGTGCAACTGCAAAAAATAAGTTATTTGGAGGATTTCATGGTCTAAATTAAATCTCAGACGTAAGTTTTACGCTTGTGAGATTGAAATGATAAGATTTTATAATTTTTCTAATTAAGTATTTACAAGGGTTTAACTATATGAAACGTGAAGTTTGGATTGTGTATTTGCAGCAGCGTGGTGGCTGTAAGTTCTTCAATTTGTTTGATAAGAATATCTCTGGACAAGCAAAGAGGGTGATTTAGGAGCTGCTAAATAGAGTGAAAGAATACGAAAACATAAAAAAGAGGAAAGAAATGAAGAGGAATAAAATAATGTTGTGTTTGGTTGTTGTAGTTACTGCACTAGTTTTGTGGAACATTGTACTGATGAACAATGCAATATAGCTAGGTTGTTTTTGGGAATTGATTATATGTTATTATTTAGATGTACAATAATGATTAAAATGAATGAAACATTTTTACAATATTTTTGTAACTAATTGTTTGATACAGTTATTGGCAACATTTTATTGAATTGGTATGAGAAGTTTATTGACAATGTAATAGCCATACTTGGCACATTACTTCCCTGTATTGTCAATAAGTTTGACAGCAGGTGCAATCTCACTAACATAATCCAAATCAATCAAACTAACAAAGAAAACATCCTGTGTGCAAAAATCTTGAATGATTTCAAGACAGTATTGAACAATAATTTTCTAAATTGAAATTAAAATCAAAAGCATTCAACATTTCCTTAACTGTTACATCTATAACAAAACGCACAATTATAACAAAACACACAACATTTCCTTTACTGTCAACATTTCCTTAACTGTTACATTTATAACAAAACACATAATTATCTTAGTAAAGCCTGCTATTATAATTACAACTATAACAAAAATAATGTTAAATCCTTAAAAAATAGTTAAGTTTTTAATTTTCTGCAGCATTATTGGGTGGTGGTATGCTAGAAGAAGAGTTAGCATTGGCTGCAGAAGTATTTGCTCTTCTAGTTGCAGCTGCAGCACTTCTTTGCTGATGAAGTTGGCTTGCTATCACTATTTTCCTTATCTCTCTTCTAGCTGCAACATATCTAAGCTTGATATTTGTGTCCCTTGAATTCCTCACATTGGAACCAGCGTACAAGATTCTCTCAAATTGTCTCTCTGGCTACAAACAAATTAACAATTTATATAAGTTAGTTTGTTGTATGTTATAGTGTAAAATACTTGAAGTTAATTGTGTTCCTTACATTAAGAACTGATGTGCCTCTATTTTCATCAACATAAGATCCATTTCTAACCTCTCTTGTATCTAGAAATCCCCTTTCCCTACCCCTACCCCTACCCCTGATTGTTAATTGTTGAGTTGTTGATGTAGATAGTGGTGGTTGACTCTGTGTATTCTTACCTCTCCTTCCTCTAGAGTTGCTACCTCTTTCACCTAGTGTTCTTGCTCCTTTTCCCCTGCCCCTTGTGTTGCATGATGACATTCTTGATATGGTTGACTGCAATGTTAATGTAGAAGCACCATAAGTAGCAATGGTAACAAATTGAGCGATATTTGTTGCTGGTCTAGAACTGCCAATGTTCTGTTTGCAAATTATATAAATATCAAATTGTTAGCAATGTGAAAAAAAGCCATTTTAGTTATAGCCTTACTTGTGCACGGCAACCAGATTTGTTGTGTGTAGCTTGTCTGTATCTAGAACAGTGTATTGTTGTCCCATTTCTTGATGCCTTGCCACATTTGTTGTTGCTTGGCACATCCTTGTCCTTTTTCCTACACCTTTTTTGTCTGCCTAACATAGCCTTGATTTTAGGGGGTTCAATATGAGGATTTGAACTAGGTTTCCACATCTTTATGCTAGGTATAGGCTGTATAAAATACTGATAAGCTTTCAAAAATGTATTTTTGTTGTACCACTTGTCCACATGATGTTATGGTTCTAAACTAAAGTGAAACATTGCACAAACAACATGTGCACAGGGGATACCCTTCAACATTCAGCTTCTACAAGTACAGGTCTTGGCCCTTAAATCAACAATATGACAATATTCCCCTTCAAGTATTTTAAATCTTTGATCTCTATTCTATGTCAATTTGCATTTCCTAGCAATCTCTATATTAGTTTGTAAAACCTTGCTACTCATAGATGAGATATCAGATATCCAACTGTTAGCAAATCTTCTCATTTCTACATATCTATTCATCAACTTATGTTTAATTTCTTCTAGCATAAAGATTATTGACTTATGTCTTGACCCCACAATCTATGAGTTAAAAGACTCACACATGTTGTTATCAACCGAATCACATTTAACTTGATCATTAAAAAATGCTTTAAACCAATTTTCCTTAAATACCTAAGCAAATCCTCACAAATACCTACTCCTAGTTTATCCATTGCATCTAATTCATCTTTAAACTTTACCATAAAACTTGTTTTTGCACACCTCCAGAATTGTCTCCTACTCTCTTCTCCCCTCCATCTTTGCTTCCAATTGGACCATATGTGTCTGGCACACATCCTGTGCTTAGAGTTCGACAACAAATCTTCAATGCATTGCACTAAGCCCTTACACAGAAAATTAGAAAAAAAATATAGATATAATAAGTTAAACACATCATACAGCACATAACTAAAATAACAAGTTGAATATAATTAAGGTGAAGAGGTACCTTTTGTATGTCAGAAATAATAGTCAAGCTTTCACCATCTCCTAAATTCAAATCAGAAATCAAGTAATGCAAAAACCAGCTCTAAGAATGTTTCGTTTCTTGATCCACAACTGCCCATGCTATTGGGAACATTTGTTGGTTCCCATTTTAATGTTCCCATTTTTTCCACAAGCCACTAATAATTCTCTTTTACAAATAGTTTTCAAGAAACAACCATCTAACCCTATCACCTTTCTGCATCCCTCTAACTAGCCCTTCTTCAAAGCATTTAAACAAATATAGAAATAAACAAATAAATGTTTCCCTAGTTGTGATTCCTTGTCAGTCCTAATCCAGCATGAGCTACCAGAATTAGTTTGTCTAATCTTGTCAGCATAATCTCCAAGCTTTGCAAATTCCATCCTCCAATCCCCCATGAATTTATTAATTACACTAAATTTTACCATAGCACACAAAGATCTGCCAACATACAGGCCCCACCTTTCTCTAACCAATTCCTGAAGTTTTCACACTTTTATGTTTGACTGACACAATATCCTTTTTTCAAATTTCCTTGCAATGAAAGCTGTATTACACAGCTTGTTCTTGTTCTTTTTTTGTGCATTTGTGAATAGGATTATACTTTTTGATCTTAAAATCTTTTGTATCACCTTCAATACTTGCAAATAACTCCCATGGGCAGCTTGTAGTCCTACACTTAACTCTTAACCTATTTTTCTCATTTGGCCTTAGTTTTACTTGAACAACACTCTCCACAACATAATCTGCTACAAGTATCCCTAAACCGATTTGCATTCTCAAAAATCATGCCAAATTTCACACTACCACCTGACATTTCGGGTCATAATATATCTTTTTAGTCTTCCTTCTCCTTAGGATGTCTACTCCTGGTACAACTGAAGGATCTAGAGATTCTTTGTTATCATCACTTCCAGGATCAGAACTGTCTAGATATTCTTCATCACCCCCTAAACATCCAGAATACTTATCCCTCCATTCATTTGCAATATCTTCAAATCCCCTGTCAATACCTGTTTGTACACCAGGAATTTCTTAAGTGAAATTTGCCTCTTTCCTCCTTTTTATTTCCCTTTTATCTTCCCTAGTTGCATCCCTAAAAGTCCTTAACTCTCCAACCACATCACTTGCCTCTTCTTCAGTACCATCCTCACCATCAGATTCATCTTCATCACTGAAAATATCTTCACCATCAGAAGATTCCTCTTCTCCTTGTAAATCTACATGTACTTCACTCACACCAGAAACATCATTCAAAATACCTTTTTCTGGCACACAAGTACTTTCTCCCACACCCACATCTTCTCTCACAACATCAGATTCATTACAACCCTCAATGTCTTTTTCTGTTGCCCTAGTTGTTTAATTGTTACTTTTTTCTCCAATGTTATCTTCGTTTGGGACCATAGAAGGTAATGTGGGTACAGTATGTTGGACCACTTCAGGTTGATCGATTGTATGTATTACATACATACAAGTCAAAATTATCTACATGTTTTAATTCTTTCACAACATTGAATAAAGCAAAATCACTTTCTAGTAATTTAAATTGTTTACTCTTAGAATCTAGGTAACAAAACCTACCAATTTCTAGATAGCCAATCAACTTTGTGTGAAAAGCCAACTCAACCAGTGAAAAATGGTCCTTCTCAATTATCCAATCCGCAACTTTTCCCTGACCCCTCGTATTTATCACCCCCATTTTTAGTAAATCTACCCCCATGGTGAAATCTAACATTAATAAATTTTATAGCCATTTCCTTTTCACTGTATTCCATTAATAAAATATACAAAATCAGAAGATTCTCAAAACTGTAAACAAAAACCCTAAATTTCTAACCTAATAACAAAAACACCCATCCCCATTTTATTAATCATGTAGCATTTGAAATCTCGAATAAACCAACGCTTGCCTTTTTTTAGCCTTCCTTCAATGGCTTTCAAACAACATAGATTTATCCCCTTTGCTCTGCGACTGCTGCAAACGAACGATTTCGAATTGATTTACACTACAAACTATGGATTCCTCACAATTTCTACACTCGATATTTTTGCAATAGATTTTTTTTTTCAGTTTTCTCTCAGTAGTCTCACTATTCTTTAATGTTCTACACTTACTACTTCGTAATTTTGGATTTAGGATTAGGGTTCCTAAATTTTTTCCCAATTTTGGTAACTAATTTGGATTTCATAATTTTTTTCATTTGAGATTGTCTAGTCAAAGCCTCAATCAACGTGTTAAATGTTTGTTGGTTGACATCTATGTAAGCGCGTCTGAATTGCACGCGCTTTAATATATCGGGGCATATCAATTTTTGTGTTATTTCATTCAACTTTCAATGTCTATCTGGTCATTTTTAAAGTTCAGGGGGTTTAACTGATTTTTGAGGACAAGTTTAAGGGGTTTCTTATGTATTATTCCTATTAAATATGCCAAATGTATATAAAGATGTATACGAAATCAAAACACGGAAACTTCCTTTTAATGTTTCTCGGATTATAGCAAAAATGATTTTTTTCTATTTCAATAAAATTAAAATCTTTTAGTGACAACCGAACATGTTTTGTTTAATTTCTAAGAAAAAAAATAAAAAAATGTAAAATAAAAACAACGCTGAATGCATTCTAAATTACGCTGAAGTATTCTAAATTATCGAATTATATTTGAGTGACATTATAATGGACGAATCAAAATGTGCCCCCTCTCCTTCATATTGGTAATTTAAATTACATCCAAATACTCTAAATCAATGTAGTCTTGGGGCACTTTGCCTATGGATGGGCAGCATGTATATTTTTTTTCGAGTATCTGGCTCTATGTGATCCTAATTTGGTGAATTAGGGTATTTAATAAATGGATTTGGGACGGTTTGGGTAGTTATTTTATTAATGTGAAGGATACGGTAGAGTTTAGATTTAGCTCCTATTGGATACTCTTGGATACTCGTTACCCGAATCCAAGTATAAAATATATACTTTTTTTAGTTATTTCTAATGCATATTTATGTATGTGATTTGATTATAAATTTATTATTTATATTTATTTTGTATTATTTTTGAAAGAATATTAAAAAATGAATATTGAGTCAAATTTATGATGGATACAGATGATATAATGTTAATTTAAAAAAAATGCAGATAGAATTTTAATATCTTAACCCATAAACAGATTTGAATATGAATATGGCAATTTTTAAAGGATACCTTGCCGTTGCCAATTTGGATTTGTCGTTTTGTTTTACTAATCCTACAAAACGGCATAGTTTTCCAAACCCTAATGCCTAACCTTTCCTGTTTATACAAAACTCCTGCTTGATGCTCAGTTGCTGGGAATTGCAATTACTCATCTCTTCTATACCCAAAATTATGAAATTCCGATATGCCATGGTCTGTTCGTCGAATCAGAATCGAAGCATGGAGGCTCACGCTCTGCTCAAAAGACAGGGCTTTGATGTGTCCTCCTATGGAACAGGAGCTCACGTTAAGCTCCCTGGACCCTCACTTAGAGAACCAAACGTTTACGATTTTGGAACTCCTTACAAGCAAATGTTCGATGATCTCAGGCGCAAAGACCCTGACCTGTATTCTCTTTCTCTTTATCTTCTTATGTTTGGTTGCCGATATTATTTGCTATAGCAAAGATTGAATCTTTTTTTTTTTTTTACTTGGTTTGATTTGGGGAAATTATTGTATTATTGGAAGATTTCAGTTACAAGCGTAATGGGATATTGCCGATGCTTAAAAGGAATT
Organism: Excoecaria cochinchinensis; assembly: GCA_947683425.1. Lineage (NCBI taxonomy): Eukaryota > Viridiplantae > Streptophyta > Magnoliopsida > Malpighiales > Euphorbiaceae > Excoecaria > Excoecaria cochinchinensis. Next base: position 50,518,858 of record CANTUQ010000004.1, read on the forward strand.
TATCTGTGAAACTGGCACCTCAACGTTGGCAAGAGAATGCTGCTGATGGTTCTTTCGATGTGGTGTTCACATTTGAAGAAAAGGTGTTCGATATGGTTGTTGAAGGTAATGCCTCTATTATCCGTTTCTATTTCGTTGCTTATTTCATTCTTAGTTCTTCTTTGATTCTTTTAGGCTGTTAGAAAATGAGACGACTGAATGATTTTATCATGTGTTTAAATGCTGTTCCATGGTCTCCCTAGAATTTTCAGTCATTCAAAATTACTGTGAAACCTTTCTACCAGGGCTGTTGTTGGTCCAATCTAAATTTACAATGGCTAAGTTTATCATGCTGACTAGCATTTGGGTTTTGCGAGATCACAAAGTTTCTCTTCATTCCCATTTGTGTGTTAATTAATCATATTTGCTTGCCTAAGGCCATGTGTTTAGTTTCTTGGTTAGGGACTTTGGCTGTCCATTAATTCGTGAGTTAAGTGTGTAATCTTATGCAATTGTCCTGGAAGACTGATTGAGTGTTAAATAAAGTAGCATCAACAATTCTTGTTCAGACTTTTGAGGATAAACTTCACCGAGTATGACTTGCTATAATGCTTCTGTCTCAGCCAAGTTTTTCGAATGTTTTCTGTTGGACACTTTCCATTTCTTTATCTGAAAGTCACTTGATTAAAATCAACCGTTGTTTGTTCCTCTTTTGGTTTTCTTATGAATAGAACCAATAGAATTTTTATTTACCCTGGATCTAGTGCCATGGTGTGGAGTTTGTTTAGTTGGATTTTTTGAGATCTATAGAGCATGAGATCAATGGAATGCCAAGGAATAGGTTGAAGGGAGTTTAGATTAACTTTTCACTAAAATTAAAATAGATGTTTAAGATAGCTAGTGGAGTTTATCCTCTGAAAAGCTTGGGAATGGATCCTCCTGTGTTGCCTTTTCCTTTAGAAAAGGGGAAAAATAGTCTAGTTGTTACAGATATATTTCTGTTACCATTGTCTGGGCACCGTTTATGTTACTTTAGCAGTGAGTTTGTCTACTATGTTTAAAATTATAAATGCTTTGTAAAATTGGGAATTAAAATTCTGTAGGATCTATTATCATTTAAATGTGTTGTGGCACGTTCTCAGTTGGAACATAAAATTACTGAATTTTGCACCATGGAAGCATTGCTGAGGGAATTTTAGCTTCTAGTATTTTCTTCACGCCACTATAAGAGTTCTGTGGTCATTTGGTGCTTTGGACACTCAATGCACCAGTGACACCTAGTTTCATGAAGTTTTGTTCATTGTTCGTATAAATATTTGAAAACTAGACAAAAGATTAAATGAGTGCGTGGAGGCATTTGAACCTTTTAACAGTTCTATCCTATGCATGATTCCTTGTTGACATTTGTGAAACGTGCAGATCTTCATAATCGTGATCATGTTCTTCTGAAAAGCGTGTTGGTGATCAACTTGGAAGTAAAAGATAACCACGAGGAGGCAGCTATAGGAGCTCGACTTGCTTTAGATCTTTGCCAGGAGGTGGGATTACTTGCTTCAAACTGTTTACACATTGTAAATGTTCAATCTTTGATGGTTTTTGGATGTATGATTGTTTTGCATATAGATCGAAGCTGCGGAATCATGGGAAGATTCAATTGATGAGATCATAGCTGCATTTGAGTCAAAGCACAGGAGGAAGCTTTTGTATACTATCTCCTTCTATTGAAGATACAAATTGCATTCTAACAAGATGATTAAATCCATACTATTTTTGTCTATAATGATTGATTAGATACCCCTTAACACTTCTCTTTTTTTTTTTTTTTCCTGTGAAATATGTAGAATAATCATTTACTTGTTCTTTGTCACATTTACTTTAAACAGCTACTTAGTTACAATTTCATGCAAATCAACTCCTTAGCTAAACTTTCAAAGAAAACATGAATTGAAATTTTATTAAATACGAATGAATTAAAATATATACATTTCACAATGTTTATAAAGAGTTCAACTTTACCTATTAATTTTATTCTTGACGTGATATCCCAAATAATGACTTGTATACCACTTTGTGTCAATTATAACTGAGGTTTGTGTCAACTACAAAGAGTTAAGTGGAATTATTATATGGGCCAATGGGTGTAATGGACTTTAATTCCATGTTTAAAAGGATCAAATAGAAGTTAAGGTAACATGATAAACTTGGATATGTTTTCTTTCTATATGAACAATATATGAACCGAGAGTATGCATGATAGATTATTTATAAATATGTGAAATGCATGATCTGTAGGTAATTAAAAGAAAAAGGTTTTAAATTTTTAGTAATTTGAATATAACCAGACATAAAGTATATTTGAGAACCAGAATTGTCAGTATAATCTGTTATCAGGTTTCAGAACTCCATTCTGTGACACCCTCTGTAGCTAATCCTGTGTTATATGCTAGGTCTTCTGTCTGCCTGTAGGGGTGTTACAAATAGATTTCTGAATATAATTTTATTATTTTTATATGTTGCTCATACTGTATTTTTAATTTTTTTAAATAATTGTATTTTCAAAAAAGAAAAAAGAAAAAACAATTCAATCGAACCGAATTGGTTGAACCGTGAATCATTTAGTATGTCAAATTACCCGGTCCATTTCTGAAAACAAAACATTGCCCAAAACCAAAATAAATTAATACAATACAGGGCACCTGATCGCCACATCATACTAATCACAAGACATGAAATGAGATGCTAAACAGAGTTTCCAGGCGTTTCTTCTGTACCTCTACTGCTGCTGCTCGGCCATGGCTTTTCGTTGGCTTGGGTAATCCCGGTGATAAATACAAAGGAACTCGCCACAATGTATTCTCTCACTTCTTCTTCTCTTTCTAATTTTCAGTTTCTCACTTTCCCTTTTTTAAATGTCCAAATTCCTCTGCAGGTAGGGTTTGATATAGTTGATGCTTTTTCGGAATCAATTGGGGTTCCTTTGAATTCTCTCAATTTCAAAGCTCTCTTTGGAGAAGGTTAGTCTTCTTGTTTCTTTCTTACACTCTGTGTAAAGTTTGTAACTTTTTTCTTCTTCTTCTTTTCAATCTATCTCAGGATTTGTTGGTGAAGTACCAGTTCTTCTTGCTAAACCTCAAACTTATATGAATTTGAGTGGTGAATCAGTAAGTTTTTTTTGGATAACGTTGTTACCATGATTCAAGAATGTAATCAGTATAGTTAAGGCTTATTTTTTTGAATTTTAATTTCTGAATTGCTATGCGACTGTACCAAGTAATTTATCTGTATACTCTGAATTTATTGACTAAATTTTTTGTTTAGCCTAAAAATGAAACAAGAGTATATGGAATGCCTCTTGCATTTTCTTGGCTACAGTGCAAGTTATACTCTGCTTGTCCTGCTGAGCATATCATTTAAGACTTAATATGACTGGTTACCTTTTTCTTCGAGTCTTTGGTGGTTTACGAATTGATGCAGCCAGCTAGCGTTTGGTTATTCTCAGGTGAGAATGAAAGTGAGTGCTGACGTTTCTTAAACTTACTATAGACAGAACCTCTAAGAAGAACTTGGGTGGCACATGGTTGAGGGGTGTTTCATGACACTACTGGTTATCCCCTTGGTGGTTTTGCTCTTAACTTGGTTGTATGCAATCTGGGCCTGTTATATAAAGGTCTTGGCATGTCTTGAGTTAGAGGGTATTAACAGGTTAGCATGGCTGTAGATTCTTAGGCAGTCTAATTGCGTGGCCTCAAACCATCCTCTTTGGTATATCATATGGAGTACAAGAATTATTTTAAGTAGGGATGCATTCTATGGATAGTGTGGTTTGTTAATTGACAAATAGCCTGAAATATCCATGGTCACCTAATAGAGTGAACTTTTCAAGAAGCTTCTCTCTTGTGAGGAATCAAGCAGTCTTTATGCCAGTACATTAACTGTCAGTTGGGTTTTTGCCTACATGATTTGGTTTGGTCCAGATTTGGTCATATGTGGTTAAGCATGCTCTGGTCTTCATATGGGCTGCATCAACTCCACTTTGCTGTTAGTTGGAATGTCTCAGTTGCTCTTCTAGAGTATCATTGTCAAAAGATGTGATTCTTGTAATTGGATGTCATATTGGCATTGTTGGCATTAGTTTTAGAAAACTTCAAAGAGAGACGCAAGAGATGGGGGCTATGTGGGAAACGCCATTCTTTGAACTTGTTGAATAGCTTCTAATCCAACTGTTAGTTTTCTTATGAGCTTCACGCCTAATATTTACTATTTAGCAGCCATGCATTTCATTTGATTTGTTAAGAGGGCAACTATGCCTCAATTCGTACTCTGCATCCAAATACCACATGCTGCTGCATTTTTCTTGCTTTTTGACTTTGGGAAAGCACATCTTTTGGCCAGGTTTGCCCCTTTTTTAACATCCATCCAGATTAGCTATTAGTGGCACAATGCAAAACCATCAATTTGGATGAATGTTACAATAAAGAGCAAGTTTGGACCTTTTTGCAAGTTTTGGGGCTTTATTTTTAACAAAAAAAAAAATCTTTTAGCCTAAATATGGTCCATTTCAAATAGTAGAAGGGTATATTTGACCCTTATCCTTTTTATCAATTTCGAACAATAAATAGACCATTTCAGATCCTCACCTTTCTCAACTTACTCACCACAAGGTTAAATAATCTGTTTCATAACAGCATTCTCATACTTCAATCTAGGCATTCAGCATTTCTGTGTCATGAATTTCATTCAATTGGCGATTACTTCCCTTGCTTACGTTGGATTAAAGGAAATACATGCATATTCCTTAGCTGAAAATCAGAGTAACAATTTTATAAAATTTAATCTCTCAACAACATTGCTTGCCTACTTTATCAGCAGGGTCAAGATGCATAAAAATCTGCAGAAAGATTTTATGATTAATTCATCTCTTCCAAATGCAGATTGGACCACTTGCAGCTTACTATAAGCTACCTCTCAATCGAGTCATTGTGGTAATCTAATTGCTTCTAGTATATTTCTCTGAAGGCTTCACATTCATAGTTTGAATACCTGACATCATATAATTGCAGTTGCATGATGATATGGACTTGCCATGTGGAGTACTTCGACTTCAACCCAAAGGAGGTCATGGGAGCCACAACGGGTATGCATATGTGGGAATGATTCTGTGCTCAATTGAGTGAGGAGTTTGAAAAAGATTGTGTAGAATTAACATGGTCATCTTACCTGCAGAATATGCTAGCAACAATACTCTCAGGCAGGCAAAGTGACTGCATGCATGATGAGAGGAAAAAGAAAATAACTAATGTTTTTGCAGTGCATCAACTCATGAAACCATCTTAATACGAGATAAAATTTATAATTTTCCAAATTTTAACAGTTCTTTGCTCTCCGGGGGTAGGTTTACTATGGGGACATTGGTTGCATGCTTAAGGCGACTGAAGTTTGCTGTGAATATAACTAGCACCGGACTCTGTAAACAATAACAGCCTCTTATGGCTTATAGCTATTTGTAATATTTTGCCATTTCTTTCTGGGTAAGCTGTTTGTCTTTATATTGTGCTTGACCATATCATTTGATTTTTTGCTCTTATTAGCTTGAAGAGTGTTATCTATCATTTTCGAGGGAATAGAGAATTTGCCCGGCTGAGAATTGGTTTGTCTGAAACCTCATTATTTTTTGTTGTGTTACTTGAATGCCTCCTAATACGTAGACATCTTAAATTTAATTTGTAGGAATTGGGAGGCCTCCAGGTCAAATGGATCCAAAAGCATTTTTGTTGCAGAAGTTCAATGCAAAAGCTCGGGAACGAGTAAGCTTGTCTTTGAAAACCATTGATAAAGTTGGCTATCACTGCAATTCTATCTTCTGATAGAGCCTGGCTTGGTTATACATGTTCAGTTGCTGGAAGAGCATTATTTCATTTCTGATCTAATGATGTTTGTATGTTTTTCTTGCCACAAGATTGATGCTGCTATACCAGAGGGAGTTGCTGGATTGAAGTCCATTTTGTCTAAAGGCTTCACAGAGACTGCAAGATGCTTCAATCAAGAACAGAAATATAAGCACATAAGATTGCAGACGATGCCAACATAGCAAGTGTAGTGATTAGATTTCTCACATATAATTCCTAACTCTATTCTGATTGGAGATGCTTTTCAGAATATGAGATGGCCTTCTTTTTTTTTGAGGGAACATATACGTCTGACAAAATACTTATACTGCTAAAATTACAATTACTACCCAATTCTTGAACTTTCTCCTTCACATTCATAACACCAGTGTATTCACAGACAGAAGCGTGTTATATTCATTGGTTTTATACTTTAGACTGTTTCTAACTGTACATAATATTGTTTTTTAAATTCTTGATTGAAGGCCTACATTAAGCTTACACTTAGCACTTGCATACTCAGTCATCACCCTCAGTTTGATTGTTGAGAAAATTTATATTGATGTATACAAGAAATTGTATGGCCTATTTTGTATGAGGTCAAATTTAGGTACATTATAACTAAATCCATTAAAAACTAGTTGTACATTCAATAGATTTGTAAATTAAATTACACTCCTTCCCTTCTAAAAATAGTGGGTCCACTTTTTTGTTTTTTAAGTCTTATCCAGAATATATTATGAATTACCTATAATATTCTTATTTAATTTTTTAATAATCAATAAATTTATATTCAATTATTTATACTATTACATACTAGTATTAGTTATTATTTTAATTTTTATTATAATAATAATAATAATTATAAATGATATAAATGAATGGTATAATTAGTAAATAATTAGTTATAACAACAATTAACTTCTTTGTAAAAATAGCAGTTGGCCTATCATTTTGAGACATAAGAAATAACTAGGTTATAACTGTGATTTTTTTTTTAATTTAAATGTATTTTTTTTAACTTATGTATAATTGCAAATTTCAATAATTATGGAAATTTTATATTCCATGCCATAGTTTAGCCCACATCTTTTGAGGCAAGTGACCCATTGAGGAAACAATTTCACTGTCATAATTTAAAAGGATGTGATTTGATACGCATGTATTTGAATTCTCAAATTAATATAAACGGTTTAATTTATCGGTTCAAATATAAAAATTTAATTATAGATAAATAACTTAAGAGGGAAGAAATATTTTCTATTTGGAAAGTTAGCTTACAGGGGCAATCTCATATTGCCATTCACTCAGTAACAGGTTAGTTACAAAATGGCATTTGTCAATCCAACGGTAATTATTGCTCTGTGATAATGTTGTGTTAATCGAACGGTTAGTGTTTAACCGTACCAGTGCAGATAATGTACCTTATAACACCTCTTACATGTGAGTGGCTTTTGCGGGCACTATCCCTTGCTGTCCACTAGAATTTGACTAATTATATATCCACGCGCAATACTGGAGCGTGTAGTTCTACTTATACTATAGCATTAGCATTATCTAAGAGGAATTTTTTGAGCTTCATGAATAAAAATTTAAAGCTTTTTTCCTTTCTTTTTCTTTTTATCTTATATTATTTGAAAGAATTAATGTAATTAAACACACTTATATTCCATTTAAATCAAGTTCTTTGATTAATTAATATTTAATAATATGCAAGAATTTCATAATATGAAATGGATTATATATTCAAATCAAATATGAGAAGAATCATTAATTTAAGTGATTAAACAGAGGTGTGTAATTAATTGATTTGATTTATTCGATCTGAAAATTATTAAAAATAAAACGGAGCAGATTAAATTTTTATAATAAATAACCGAATTTTTATTTTGAAATTTTTATTTTAATTTAATTTTTACAAAAAAAGTCATCCGCTTTTCTGTGCTTACTCAATATTTATAATTATATATCCAGGGATTTGAATTGAAAAATAATCCAATTCTAATTTATTTTTCAGAATTTAATTTCAAGTGATTATCAGAACAAAAGTATGTATATGCAACTAGGCACAGTCATAATTAAACTTGGGATAAGAAGTGGATATAAGTCTGGAAATCTCTACTCTGGTAAACGAAACGACAACAAAGATGACGCTGCAGCTGACGTTTCATTTCACTGCCACGTGGTGAGCCATAACAAGTCACAATCAGTTGGTAACACATACTTTGTCCCGGCGCGTGCCTTCACTCTCGATTTCAGCGCGTGAGAATCATCCATCAGACACCTACGATCTTATTACAACAAGAAGGAAACAGCCACGTTTTGATTTTTTTTTTTTCTTAATTTTTTCAAAAGGAAAGAAAAACAAATGAAAATAAATGAAACCACATCTCCTTATCAATCATAAAAGCATCATCCAAATTATTCAAAAACAGATATAAGGAGAGAGAGAGCCAATCCCAACCTATAAACATTCACTTTCTTCTATTCTATAAGCAAAAAGAATCAAACTTTGGAGATCCACCCAAGGAAGAATATATAATAAGAATGAGAAATCCATCATCATCATCATTATCATCGCCATCACCGGCATCCGGTTCAAATCCTACAAAGACAGCATGTTGCAGTAAGGTAGGGCTAAAGAGGGGACCATGGACACCTGAAGAAGATGAGCTCTTAGCTAATTACATTAAGAAAGAAGGAGAAGGAAGATGGAGAACTTTACCCAAACGAGCTGGCCTTCTTCGTTGTGGTAAAAGCTGCCGCCTTCGTTGGATGAATTATCTTCGCCCCTCTGTTAAACGTGGCCAGATCGCCCCTGATGAAGAAGATCTCATTCTTCGTCTCCATCGTCTTCTCGGCAACAGGTATAATCATTTTTAACCATCTGGATTCTTTCAAAGGTTCATTCTTTCCACTTCATCCTCTTCTGGGCACTGCTTTTTCTATCTGGGTTTAGGGTTTCCTTCAAAAATTGTATCTTTTCACTTCAAAGACTGCATCTTTACACTTCTTCCTCTTCTGGGAACTAGCTACAATCATTTTGTTTTTCTGGGTTTTGTTTCTCAATTGGGATTCTTTTAGGGTTTCCTTCAAAGATTGTAGCTTTCCACTTCATCAGCTTTTGGGCAATCAGTATTTGTTCATGCAATCATTGTTGCACTGCTTTTCTATCCGGGTTTTGTTTTCCAATTGGGATTCTTCTAGGGTTTCTTTTGAAGACTGTATCTTTTCACTTCAAAGACTCAATCTTTTAACTTGATCTTCTGGGGAATTGGTATTTGTTCATATAGTCATTGTCTAACTGGTTTTATATGTGGGTTTTGTTTCTAGATGAGGTTTTCGCTAAAAAGATGCATCTTTCCACTTACTCAGTGATGCCCAAGTTTCTATTTTTATCATTTAGACAGGTCTAGGGTTTGGTTCATCATTAGATCATCAACCACGGCTATCTCTTTCTCTTTCTTTTCCACTGGGAATGATCTGGTTTTCTATAACTTAGTTCCAAAACGTATCAATCAATACATTATTCATATAACAATAAAACCTAGCAACAAAACTGCAGATACCAAGTTCTTATCTGGGTTTATTTGCAAATCTTTGAACTAAATATTTGAACTTGCAATGATAGGTGGTCACTTATAGCTGGGAGAATTCCAGGGCGCACAGATAACGAGATAAAGAATTACTGGAACACTCACCTGAGTAAGAAACTGATTAGCCAAGGAATTGATCCAAGAACACACAAGCCACTCAATCCTGATACTGTAATTGATCAAAACAAAGCTTCTTCATCAAAGCCTAAGCCTCATACCAGCAACAAAAACAATCAATCTTCTTCATCTGGTGTGGAAGAAACTACTAGTGGAAGCACTCCAATCATCAGCAACAAAGAGAATCTATATATTGAAAACAATTCATCACTGGATGATCATATTAATGGTGGATACACAAGCCTGCTGAATTGCAGTGAAATGGAGATGAGATGCAACAATAATGAAGATGAAGATATGAATTATTGTAGTGATGATGTTTTCTCCTCATTTCTCAATTCATTAATCAATGAAGAAGCTTTTGCTTCACAGCAAAATCAAATGCAGCAGCAGCAGCAGCAACAACAAGTGAATGCTGATGGGATTTTGCCAAATTCTGATCCACTGATTTCAATTAGTTATTCAACAATTGGGGTCGGAACAGGCTGGGAATCTGCTCTAATATCATCTGACCAAAGTCATCCTAGTGAGAGTATTAATGACCATCTTCAGTAATTTTTAAGAGTTAATCCAACTTTAATTTAGTTAAGGAAAAAAAAATGCAAAGGAGATTGGAGTTTTTTTTTTAAAAAAAATTTTATGTATGGTATTTATTATTGGATTCTACTTTTTCATGAATCATCTTTTTTGTTGTTTCAATTTGTGTGGTCTTTGGATTATATAATATATGTAATGCAGACTTGTTTGTGAATTAATGAAGGAATGGTTTTATGTTGTTTTATAATTTAATATGTTTTATATATCATGCTTTTTTCTAATTTAGCAATCCATGATGGATATATTAATGAAAATAATCATCATATTATACATAGTAATTATTTTATCCGTCCAAAATAATTAGAGGCAGTTATTTATTTTCTTGATTAAGTGTTTGATTCTAGGAATTTTCTTGCGTTTTATAAAAGAAAATCAAACAATTACAAATAGTGAAGACTTGCATATCTCATTTTATGTAAAGCTCCTAAGCAACTGTATAGATCAGAAACTATTGATGTGAAGAAAAATCTCTTCTGACTTGCAATCATGCTTGATTTCACTCGACTAATTTCTGATGCATGCCCAATAATAATTATTCCAAATTACACAATTTCAAGAAACTAGAATAAAGATTTCATATATATGATGAGAAGAAATATTGTTAATTATGTGTTATATATGTAAACAAAAAATCTCTTTAAATGATACTTCGTGTTAATTATCTGGCTGCTAAGTTATATAGAAACAAAAGCTTTTCTGGTAAATAACTTCAATGGTCTACTACATAAACGATTGATTGAAGTAATTTCCCGTTCCCCTTCAATTGTTTTAAGAAAAAAAAAATCCTATAACATGGTTGGAAATCTGGATTTAGTAAGTTTTTAGTTTCATGAGGTTTAGACATGTTACTTAAAGAGGATGATAAAATATAATGTCAAACAAATTATAGCTACTCTGCATGCATGCATGGCGATTTTATGGTTCGATCGGCTCATAATTTTATTCATGGATGTGATATAAATACGTATTAACTCTAATGTAATCACAATTTGATATTCTCCAAAAACAGTAAATGGCTTTCTTGGCAACTGGCTCAACAGTAGTAGGTCTGAGATTATGAAAAGAATGATCAGAAAGGCTAGATAGGATATCCATTTTCCTAAAAATTATCTATACATTCACTGAATTCCTCACAAATAATATAGGTAATTAATTCAGGTAGTTCAAGCAAATGCAATATATTTGTCTACATTCATGAATGATTTTCTGCAGTATTTGTTTTTCATCAAAAAAAAAAAAAGTTCTAAGTCCTATTTGAACATTTACTTGTGGGCAAAATCAATCACGTGAAATTCTTATTGAAATAGGAAACATTTGAGCGGTGGTGAGCAGAACCAACCAAGTTTGATTTTGACCATCAAATTGCAATTCTTCAATTATTAATTTTGCTTTGTCTTTTCTTTTCCTTGTCTTCCTAAACTCAGTTGATTGCATTTCTCCGTATTAGTGTGTCAGGTTTTATTGTTCTTTTGATATTTTCCTTTTAGAAAAAAAGTAGAATCCTGTATTATTTCATAATTACGTACCAATACTTCCTCTGATTTCTTCAGCTTTCATCACATTAAACAGATACAAGAAAATTTTATGAATCATACCAATGTTCTATATTGATAACTGTGTAAAGTTGATTAAAAAAAAACCTGGCATGTATATGTGTTAATATATTATAAATTGGTTCGATCACAAGAATTTTTCATTACAATTTCACCCGATAGTGGAATAATTGATTAGTCTAGCCTAAGATAGATAATTATAGATGAAGCATCTAAATATAACCCAAAAAAAATATAACATTGGATCTCTTTTTTCTAAGTTTATACAAATTTAACTTGTTATTAGAGTTATAAGAGGACTAACCACCACATAACTATGAAAAATTGAGAAATAAAAAAAGTCTTAGATCAAAAAGTTAAAAAAAATGTCCAAATCAAAAAGTGAAACATGTGGACCAAGTGTCATAGACAAAAAAAAATCTCATATCGGATAGTTAAAGGAAATATCCTAAACTTATAAGTATGGACGCTGCACATCTTAATGAGATGTCTTTTGGTGAGAAGGTAATGGCCATCAAACCCGATACGGACCCGAACCCGAACCCGATGTCCACGCCAAGCGCTTCGAGAGAATGGAGTATGCAAGGGGCTCTACTTGTGAGTAGAGCATCATAGAATTGGGTAGAGGATGAAAAATTGAGAAATAAAAAAAGTCTTAGATCAAAACGTTAAAAAAAATGTCCAAATCAAAAAGTGAAACATGTGGACCAAGTGTCATAGACAAAAAAAAACTCATATCAGATAGTTAAAGGAAATATCCTGAACTTATAAGTATGGACGCTGCACATCTTAATAAGATGTCTTTTGGTGAGAAGGTAATGGCCATCAAACCCGATACGGACCCGGACCCGAACCCGAACCCGATGTCCACGCCAAGTGCTTCGAGAGAATGGAGTATGCAAGGGGCTCTACTTGTGAGTAGAGCATCATAGAATTGGGTAGAGGATGAAAAATTGATAAATAAAAAAAGTCTTAGATCAAAACGTTAAAAAAAATGTCCAAATCAAAAAGTGAAACATGTGGACCAAGTGTCATAGACAAAAAAAAAACTCATATCGGATAGTTAAAGGAAATATCCTGAACTTATAAGTATGGACGCTGCACATCTTAATAAGATGTCTTTTGGTGAGAAGGTAATGGCCATCAAACCCGATACGGACCCGAACCCGATGTCCACGCCAAGCGCTTCGAGAGAATGGAGTATGCAAGGGGCTCTACTTGTGAGTAGAGCATCATAGAATTGGGTAGAGGAGTATGTCATGGCCCGTAAAAGGTGAAAAAGCTCACGTAATTAAAAATATATATATATATCTTCTAGAACTATTTCATGGGGGTACACTGAGTGAATCCCGCACAAAACTATCTTCTGGGGTATAAACTGACTTGAGCATTGAAAACTTAAATGGGAAAAAGTCTGGTCTAGGCTTTCTAATCATCCTTTTCGTACTCTCAAAGCATCTATTGCTGAACCCGTTGCCAAAAAAAGCCCTTAATGATTTTTGGAGGATATCATAATCATTTATACCGAGGAAAAGATCAGCTGAAGTAAGTAAAGCAGCAAAAATGCAAGGTGATTCAAGAACTAGAACTATTTATAGATTGTGTAATGTATCAAATTTGATGGATCGACTTTAAATAATATATAGTTCTTCAACTTTTTATATATTATTTTTAGGATTCCTCACATTTAAAGTACAGAATATCAAGGCATAATTCAAATAATATAGGTAATTAATTCAAGTAGTTCAAGCAAATGCAATATATTTATCTACACGTATGAATGATTTTCTGTAGTGTTTGTTTGTATATATATGATTTTAACTGATATTTAAATTGGCAATCACACGATTTTGTGGAAAACTGATATACAAACGTGGACTTACTTGTATATGCATTACCAAATTTTCAGTATTGAAGGTATTTTGCATGGGAACTCATGCACATTAAGATGTCATCTTTATTTTAGTTTATAGAGCTGACATGGAATGTTAGCTCGATCTACTTCAGCATTTGGATACATAAAAGGAGTTAAATACAATGAAAATCAGACTTTATAAGAGGCCAGTGAAAAAAAAAAGACAAAGTATCATTTAAGGGGAAATGTTAGAGAGAATATTACATCGGATAATTAAAAGAAATAAAAAAGGCTTATACTTAAATCACTTTGAAGCAGTGGTAAACCTACAAGCATCAAGCCTGGTTCTTCAATCGCACATAGATTTAACAATAATTATCAAGTGCATAATTACATTTTATGTTATATATGGTGTTTTCTTATTAAAAATTAGGATTAATACATATACGGATACCTAAATTTGAATATCCTAAATTTGATTCCATTATTCAGTTGAAAACTTAAACTTTAATAATGACTTATTCAACTCATATATTTGTCAATTTTACAAATAATAAATACAAATTCACACTGTTTTTAAAAAACTGGAACATGTAATACTCAACTATATTGATGTGGCATTTAAATCATTGTAATAAAAGCACATGTCTCATATGCATAGTTAAATTATAAGAAATTGAAAACAGAACGGATTCCTTTTGTTTTATTGATTTTAATGGGTTTCTTGTTAATTTTGATATTATGTGATTAGGGATGATCATGGGGCGGGTATTCTCCGTCTCCGATGGGAACCCGACCCAAACGGGGCGGAGAATACTCGAATTTTTTCCCCGCGGGGGCGGTGGTGGGGAGAAAAAAATCTCTGCCCTTGAATTCGAGGCAGGGAAAGGGAAAGGGGTCCTCGCCCCGAAAAAAAATATTAATATATATATATATATATTTATATTAATAATACATTAATAATTTATTAATAATATATAAATATTTGTAATATTTGAATTGTACAGAATGTTTACAAATATTTATATTTTAATTGTATGAGATATTTATAAATATTTGTATTTAAATTATATGAGATATTTTTAATTTTAAGTTATCAATTATTAAATTTTGCAAAGTAAATTTTGTAAAATATTTTTGATTCGGGTCAAAAATCTTCATCGGATCTGAAATTTCTATTAAAATTGAATATTTTTATCGGGGACGGAGGGATTTTTTCCCCGAGTCCCCAGCGGGGGCTGGGAATCCCCGCCCCCGCCCCGTGATCACCCATATATGTGATAGATCAACATGATTGGGTGTCATGCACTTTTTATTTGCAAAATTGATAAGTATAGGCGTTCAATAGGTTATCATTAAAATTTAAGTATTTAAATGAATTATTGAGTTAAATTTAAGTGTCTATATATGTATTTAACTTAAAATCTAATATATATATGCACATAAGTTTTTTTTTATATATACTTTTACAATTTCTAAGAAAAGATGATTAGCAATTAGTTCAAATAAATAAATACAAGTCAATTTCATTTAAAAATAAGATAAATAAATATGTCATTTCACATAGTGGTAGTGTTGTGTAACTTGTGTGCACACATGCATCTGCATTGTCTGATCAAATGCATATGTGCGATCGAGTGTGTATATATAAAAATTTTTGGAAAAAGAAAAACAAAATCCAAATTGGGTTCCATTTAGCTTTATTTGAAGCTTTCAAGACAACATATTTGGATGGCATTTCGTAGGCCTATGTAATTTTTTTTTTCTTAAAAAAAAAAAAATCAAATTCAGCCCTAAGAAGACAAGAAGTAAGACCAATTAAGCGAGTTACTATTATAATTATATATTTCTAAATTTTCACTTTTTTCTTCTTAATTTTCTCTAATTTCCATTAATTGGATTAATTTCCAAAATGCATTCATCATTACTTAAACTGGATATTCTGATTTTTGAATTACTAGTTTAATAATTGGACAATATTATAAATTATCCTTCCATTCTGCTTTACGTCCATAATTAAATTTTAAGAAGCATTTATTATATACTTTTCTATTTTATCCTAATATTTATACTAAAAATGAGAACTAATTAGGGAGTGAAAATATATTATTTTAGATAATTGATAAGAAAATTAGAATAAGAAAGAGTACTGATTAATTGTATTAATCATTCGGATATGATTTGTTCAAATTTTAACAGTAAAATTGATTTTAATGTATCGAGTTGTATCGTGCCCAACTTTCATTTTCATTCTCTCTTAATTTTTTCAAGAAAAAAGGTGCAATGACAGTAATACCCTTGCAATGATAGAAATATATAGCAAATGTGCAAGGATAAAATAGTCAAATTATGGATAAAATATGGGCAATTGTCAAAGGTCTTAATTGTATAAATTTGCACAAGACTCATATCCGACTCTCAAAATTGAAACTACCAGTCTCCCAATAACAATATCTGATTGGTAGTTAGTTGACTCCTAGCAACTATAAAGTAGGTTATGCCAATCCTTCATTGGTTGACAATAACAATAAACTACATGTATTTCTCTAATTTCGCCATACTAACTTTTTTTTTTCTCGATTTAACCCCTATACTTTTTATGAATGGCATTTCTTTCCTAGTAAAAACATTTTTAATAACAAATACACCTATTTTTTGCTTTTTCTATCTGTTTTTTTAAACTTTTAATTCTAACATAGTATATAAACTACTTATATGAAACGTTAGCTCCTCGTAAATTACACGTCAGAGTTAAATATAGAATCAAATTTAATTTGTGAAAATAGATATTGACTAAGTAATAAATTATGATAAGTTGCTTATGGTCCCTCCAGAACTAACTAGAAAAATTCAAAATAAAAAAATTCAACGGTCCAATTAATTCTTCACATAATTGGATTTTCATGTGGGTCCCATATCATTTTCTATAGGAAATACGTACGCATAAATTTAATTTTTCTCTTTTATAAAGTTTTGATGAATATTCTTGTTTGTGTTCATTAGAATTAATTTGTTTTAGGGTCAGATTTTTTTGTTAAGAATAAAAGAGGAGTAGATACTCAAATTTGAAACCTTCAATTAATCAAACTGAAATTAAATTTACTACTAATTAAAAATTACATGCAATTCAAACGGTTAAAAGTTTGATTACTTTTTTAATTGATCACAGTTCAAATTTTTATCCTTTTGTATTCTAAATATATATTATAAAAAAAAATTAGTTCTGAATTTTCTCGACTACGTGAATAAGAAAAAGAGAGTTATTTTGCTTAACTTAGTTAATAATTATATTTCCTAAAAAAAATTGGTTAATAATTATAAGTATTAAAATTATAATCAAGGCTAAATTTTGACATAAATACAAAATACTTGTAGTATTTCAGAAAGAATAAATATTTTTTTGATATTCAAGATTAAAGTTTTTTCTTTGAGAGTTTTTATTTTTTTTTAATTACATGTTTAGAAACGTAAGATGATAGATTCGAACTCTAATCAATTGAAAAAATAACAGATTGAACTATAAGTAATTTTTTTTGAATATTAAAATTTATCTTTTAACTTTACGTACTACCATTTATATATAATTATAAAATTATTATATTCTTATAGCACATCACGTTTTTATATAATTATACTTTAGATGTTTTTTTTTATTATGTTAAATATTTTAAATGTGGTTTTTGCACCTTATCGATTGACATTTATGAAACATTTAACAACGTTATTTTTCATTATTTTCGAATGTTCTGCATTATATATAATTAGGAACTTAAGTCATCAAACTCTATGAATAGGAAACTCTAACTATTATTCCTAATTTCACAATTTATTTATTTATTTATTATGGATTCCTACCATTAATTGTGAAAAATCAAATGAGTATTTTTTTTTTTAAATTAAATGGGAAGAATGGCCTAAAGTATTATTCTCTTCAGCTGAAAAATTGATTCCAAATTAAATTGGTTTATTTTATCCTTTCATTGTATGAAAAGAAAAAACATTAAGATAATTTGTGTATATCAATATAAACATATTAATCTAAAATATTTTCTATTCCTCTAAACTAATTAATGCCCATTTTTCCAAATATAAACAAACACATTACAAACATAAGGTTTATACATTAAAATAAAAATTAAAAATATGAACATGCCAAATAAGAAAAAAAAAAAACAGAGCATTTCCAGCATGGGTTACTCTGTATCAACAAAGATAAGCAATATGAAGTTTAGTAAATGATAACTTACCTCACAATATGATATAAGTGTTTTAATTTGCCATTCTTCTACCATAATATTTCACTTTAAACCCTGTTAAATATTAAGAAAAAAGAAAAAAAAATTAAACCCATTTTGTAAAATGTATTTAGGTACTCAATGAATCGAATTATCAAACAAAATAAAAAATAGTTACCCCGCAAATTGGGAGAAAAAATTGCAAAAAATAAGAGGAAACGAGTTCGAATTCAAATAACTTTTATGTGACCATACTTACGGTCCGTTACACTGCGGTTTCCAAGTGTGCTTGTTCTTCCATTCCTACTCATCATGTTTTGTGTGCAATGAAGAGTTGAAGAATTTGAGGTTTTTGTATGAGAAGAATGAAGGAAGGGAGACAAGGAGTGAAGGTTTAATAATGTTAAGAAGAAGAAGAAGAAGAGTTTAAGGTTTTGATTTTGTTCTAGTTAAAAATTTGACCAGTAGATTACGAGAGTGAGCAGGTATAGTTAATCTAATGGCCCAAATACAATGTAAAGAAGACCAACCAAACGTTCTAAAGTTGAAGCTTCGGATTTTGTTAGCCATACCAACCTTTCTATTTCATTTCCATATTTGCACTCTCTTATGTTCTATTGTTCCACAAGGGCAATTTTGTCATCCTATTTTATGCTATATAATTCTCATGAAAGCCTACAACATAAATAGGGATTATTGGATAAAAAATTAAAAAAAGTATTATTTTTATCCAACGGTACATATTCATTGAAAATTGCCATAGTAGCTAATAGGTTGAGTCGGATGGATTTAGATTAGGTCACGACGGATTGGATCGGATCGAGTTGAGTAACTATTAAGCAAATTGGATGATAAATATATCAAATTATGATATTATTAGTTTTTATTTTAATTTTTCAATAAATTAAAAAATGCATATATAATAAATAAAAATAATTGTATTTATATAAATATTATATAAAAAGTTATGAAATGACCAATAATTTATATTAAATTATTTCACTTTATGGGTTGGATAAATCAAATTATAAATGGATAAAATTAAATTTGAATTATATTTTTATGAACGGATTAGATTGAGTTAAAATTTGCCACATCTACATCATTGCTATACCAAATTAAGATTGATGGAATAATATGCAAAGTATATAAACGTTTCTTAAGAAATTATTTAAAACATTAAAAGGAATAAAATGGAAAAATATAATAGTTTATATGATTCTTTTTTATAGGAAATGGAAAATAAAAGTTCGAATTTGAAACTTTTCACTATGTTTAGATCAATTTTACTCACGTAATATCTCATTGAAGACACTAAAAGATTGATTTTGATGCAATTTCTAGTTTTATCTAGGTAATAATTAAAAACAAGTTCAATTAAAAAAAAAATCAAATGGTGATTTTATTTTTTTTTAATACGAGCTTCAGCAATTTTTTTTTTTATTTTTTTATTTATTATCTTAGATGTTGGACTGATTGTCAAATTCTACTAGTGAGGAGAATTTTGAACTTAGAAAACACATAACCTACCATTCTATTCCAATCCTACCCCTGTATGTTAATGCATTGAAAATGTTGAACACAATTATCAATGATACCAGTTTTCAATTCTCATTGATTAGCTCTTGCGTTGAATTCTTACAAAATTAACTTCAAATTTACGAAAAGAATTGCGAAAATATTTGTTTTATCCTTAATATTGCAACTGATAAATTTTGATTCAATTTGTTAAAATTCAATCCGACTCGTTAATGATCTGATTAGTTTGATCCGCCAACTAATTTGATCTAATTTAACCAGTTATATGATCTATTTGATTCGATCAATTTATGATAAATTTATATTTTGATAATTTTTCTATTTAATATGAATTCAAAAATATTTTTTATGAATTGCACATGCATAATTTTTTATTTTTAATATTTTCTTAAAATATAAAAATAATGTCATAAAATTTGATCCGTTTGTGATCCAATTTGTACAATAATGATCCATTTGAGTTATAATTCAATGAAATCTATTTATGACTGGCAAAATTTGGTCTTACTTATGATTTAATTCGAAATATTTGCTATCTATAATTGCAATGCATCTTCTTGTTGGCCAAGGTGTGACAGAAATTGTCCTATAGCAGAGGTCTAGTCAGGAGTTAAGTCATAGTTAATAAACTGGGACCGCTACTGGTTTGGTTTAGATTCACTAATAAACCCGTCAGCTCCAAATCTGACGTCGTTTTGTTCTCATTTGAAAAAAAAAAAAAAAACGAAAAATATGAAAACAGGGTTCCTTCTTCTCTAATCTGTGGTAATCCCTATCGATTTTCCTTCCGTTCTTTCTTCATCAATCTATTCACTGATTCTAGGAAGCAGAAATCTAGGAATAACGAGCTGCCAAGGTCAGACCTGTTTTGATTCGAATGATTTTCATTTTTAATTTTCAGCTTTCACTTCGCTTAATCACCAGTAGATTTGGATTTCTGTAAAGTTCGTTTGATTAATTGTTCTCTGATATAATTTTGTTTTGTTCGTTTCTTTCTTTATTAATTGGGACATCAAGATAAGTTAATTGTTTACGGGTTGTTTTACATGGTTATTTGTCTAATGCATAAGTCCCTCACTTTAATTTTTTTTATTAGGGTAAAAAAATTGGAGAATGATGATTGGGGTTAGATTGCACGTAAAATGTTTGATTATTTGCTTTAAAGAAACTAATTTCAGATTTTGTTTGAGACCTGAGTACATTATAAAGAACATTTTAGGTCACAGTATCAATGCAGCTACAAAAATGGAACGTGTTATTTCTGTTTCTTTATTTTTATTTACGTGCTCAAGAACTTTCTTTGTTCGAAAAATCTACATGCCAAATCACACTTTGTTATTATCCTGCAAAAGACTTCAAGCTATATCTACATGCATTTGTGTAGCTAACTGCTGGTTTGCTTAGTGGTCAGTTGCAGGCACTGGTGGTGCAAGAGCATTTCATGCTTCTGCAGCAGCTGTTGCTGTATCTTATGTTGCTTTTGCATCAACTGTAATAGGTTTTGTTGCAATTTCATTTAGCTGGGGTCAACCCAGTTGAAATGCTAACTGGTTATCAGTCTAGTTTGAAGTTTGGTTTGATTTTAAAATGTTGGTTTTCAGTTCCGAAAGAGATTTTATCTACTCCTATTGCTGTAAGAAATTTGGCGTCATACTTTTCTTTAGCTCTATATTTTACTATTTTTTATTTTAGAAGAGAAAAGGCCAAATCCTGGCTGTTTACACAAGAATGCCACAATCAAGTCCTGATTGCAGCTTTTTGAGGCAAGCAATACTCAGTTTTTTAGCTCTGGCTTTGATGCTGCGAGGCAGAATTTTGAGATGATTTGAATCCATATTCTGTTGTATTTGTTTTCTATCCCTGTTGTATGTATCTGTAATGATGGTAATCAATGGATTATTCAAGTTTTAAAAATCAGAGTATGTTGCGTACAAATGAATTTCATATAATTTTAAGGAACTTATTTACAGATTCAAATTTAATGTTTGATTTAAGTGAAAATCCATCCTTAATGACTAAAACCAGGGATTTTTTCAGAATTCAGCCAAATCCTTTCAAAATTGGTAGAATTTTTAAATGAATTCCAAAAGTAAAAGCCTAATTACTTCAGGTGACAAAAATGCGATTCTTATTATCTGGTGCTTTGGACATACTCTTTCTCTCATTTTATCTCACCTTCTCTTTCTCTTTGTTTCTATCTGATGCTGTTCAAATCCCCTCCACCAGCAGTGGCTTGTACCTCCATTTGCAGCCAATCACTGCTGACCGAGTATCTTCAGTATCATCAATGATCTGGAATATAATTTTTGCTGAATTTGATACAACTTAGCCAGTATATATATATATAACCTTCATTGGCTTGATCAGGCACATCTGCAAAGGTGATGTAAAAGCATTCATAAGTTTCCTTTGCTACTGAATGTAACTTGGCAGTTTATGTTTGCTACTGAATGTAACTGTCATTTGTGGAGGATAATGCTAATGCTTTTTGAGTTTGTATTAGCATTGTCAGGATCGAATGTTGTGGAATGGTAAAATCATCTCAAAATTGGACTGAAGTATGTCCTTTTTCCTGATGTTGCGTCTAATTATGTCAGTTCTTGACTGCAATTTTAGCTATTGTATTTATTGATGCAATATGCGTTGCATGGGGTTGCCTGTTCTGGTTCAATAATAGTTTAGGCCCTTGGTATATTACCTAATAGTTATCAAAGAAAATTCGAAAGAATGAGATTTGGTGGATATTTCAGTTTGGAAGCAATGATTGCACTTGTAGTTTTGCAATTTGGACTCTCTCATTGTATTAACCTTCTCATATAATAACTTTTGAGAGGCGTGGATGTAGGTGTTTGAGGTATCACTCTTATATAATAATGGCATTTAATTATTTGTGCTAAGGCATGTTTGGCTGGTGCATTTGTACATTTGATTGTACTGGTATTTGCATCTAATTTCTCCATTGTTATGATTTTATGTCAGAAAAGTACGTGCTTTTATTTTTATAAATACAGAAAATGTATGAAGGAAGTGAAGACATCTTCCATAAGAGGAGATGATGATGGCTGTGGTCATTTTGGATGAATCGCATACTTTATGGCTGGCCATGTGTCATCCCCATACAACAGCAGCCAGCAGTTGTTACCCTGCTGGTGTTAGATTAAGAAGTTGAGAGATGGTTTGAAGAATAAAATTAGGATTTAAGAGCCTGAGGCAGAGAGGGGCAACAGCAGGAAGATGATGGGAATGAAGAGACAAAAAAAAAGGTAGGCATTTAATATAATGTGAGAAGGCACTTGCAAGAAATCAACCACTGCCTGCTCTTGCATGGAAATGATGTGTGGCCCAGCCATGGAGCACATGATTTGTGCACAATCACTGCCGCCATCATCTTCTCTTTCAAACAGTTTCTACTTTCTTAGAGAAATAAAAGCATGCATTTTTCTCATTAAGTTACTAATTAAAACGTGTGGCTAGATTTATTGTTGTTGTATGCTGTCTTTCAAATCTAAATATGTAGAACATCACTGATTTTCTATTTTTATTTTATGTTTGGATACAGAGAAAGTGGAATTCTTCACTGAATTTCTGTTTATATTATGATTACATAATGTAAAATAGAAATGATATTAAGAATTCAGTTATGACGTTGTAAATTGATTTCATTTACCTATTTATTAGCTCCCTTAAACACCAGTATCAACATCCCCATGACAATATTATTTAAATCTATTTCACTTTTTAAAATTCATATTTCTATTTTCACCTCTCTATATGCGATATTAATTGTTGCTTTTGTTTTATTACTGTTCTTTGCTAATATACAGTCAATGATGAGCATGTCGCCTGATATGTTCCTCATGTGTAGCCATATTGGGGACTCAGGATTCCATTAATTTAGTTGACTTGTGGCACTGTATCCATTTCTTTCAGTTAAATTGGCAACTTTTTATTCAAAACATTGATAGTCCGTTGCAATGGCTTTGGGATTATCTGTTGCCTACCAATTGTCAGGATTTTGAAGTTTTATTGCAAGATCTGTTCATTTTTCCTCTACTTGACTATTTTTTCCCTCTTTGTGCAACTTGATATTTGCAGGTTTTTGTTATTCGCTCAGGATCCCCACTGGTGGAAATTATCTTCTAGTTTTATCTTTTAGCAAAACTGTGTTGACTTAGACTTTCTCAATCCTTGTCTAAATTTTGGGAAAAAAGATGGCAGGCACAGCGATCTTGCTTCTTCCAGCACCTCCTTCTAATGGAGATGGTCCTGTTTCCCCTTCTCAAGTGTCTGAGCAGAAGCCAATGGAAGAAGATAAACTGGAAAATGAGGAGCAGAAGAAAGCTCCAGTTGCAACCCACACGAGAACTATTGGAATCATTCATCCTCCTCCTGATATCAAGAATATAGTTGACAAAACATCGCAGTTTGTTGCAAAAAATGGACCTGAATTTGAAAAAAGGATCATTGCTAATAATGCTAATAATGTGAAGTTCAATTTTTTGAATTCCTCAGATCCATACCATGCATATTATCAGCATCGTCTGTCCGAATTTCGTTCACAGAATCAATCTTCTGCTCTGCTGCCGTCTTCTCAGTCTCCAGATTTCGTGGCTACTGAATCTGTTCAAATTACTTCTACTGCAGATGGCAGTGAAACAGCTCCGAAGCCTGACCCTGCAGCCCAGTTTAGACCACCTCCTAGGAAGGTTCTTGAACCCCCAGAAGCTGAGCAGTATACTGTTCGTCTTCCTGAAGGGATTACGGGAGAAGAACTTGATATTATTAAGCTCACAGCTCAGTTTGTCGCACGGAATGGGCAAACATTCTTAACAGGATTGACAAACAGAGAGATGAACAATCCCCAATTCCATTTTTTGAAGCCAACTCACAGCATGTTCACATTTTTTACTGGACTTGCTGATGCATATTCGAAGGTTTTGATGCCTTCAAAGGGGTTGACTGAGAAGCTGAGAAAGAGTGTCGCTGATATGACCACTGTTCTCGAACGCTGCTTGCATCATTTGGAGTGGGAGCGCTCACAAGAGCAGGCTAGGCAGAAAGCTGAGGATGAGATTGAGCAAGAGAGGATTCAAATGGCCATGATTGATTGGCATGATTTTGTTGCGGTTGAGACAATAGATTTTGCGGATGATGAGGATGAGGACTTGCCCCCTCCGATGACCCTTGAAGAGGTTATAAGAAGAAGCAAGGTATCTACCATTGTTGAAGATGAAATAATTGAGCCTGGAAAGGAGGTTGAAATGGAAATGGATGAAGAGGAAGTGCTGCTTGTTGAAGAAGGAATGAGGGCAGCCAGTCTTGAAGATGCTGAGAAGGACAGAAAATTGAATGAGGAGCCAGAAGAACCTATGAGAATTGTGAAGAACTGGAAGAGACCAGAGGAAAGGATTCCTGCTGAAAGAGATCCAACAAAGGTTGTTATTTCCCCCATTACTGGTGAACTAATTCCAATTAGTGAGATGTCTGAGCACATGAGGATTTCCCTAATTGATCCCAAGTACAAGGAACAAAAGGAAAGAATGTTTGCCAAGATTCGGGAAACAACTCTTGCCCAGGATGATGAAATTTCCAAAAACATTATGGGACTTGCAAGAACTCGTCCAGATATCTTTGGCACTACCGAGGAGGAAGTGTCCAATGCAGTAAAGGCAGAAATAGAGAAGAAAAAAGATGAGCAACCAAAGCAGGTCATATGGGATGGTCACACTGGAAGTATTGGACGTACTGCAAACCAAGCTATGTCTCAAAATATTAATGGAGAGGATCAGTTTGATGCTGCTAACAGTGATGGGAGGACACTTCCTGGCCCTGCAGCTCCTCCTCTGCGACCTGGTATGCCTTCAGTTCGTCCCCTCCCTCCTCCACCAGGACTAGCCCTGAATCTTCCTCGTGTGCCTCCAAATGCAGTCCAATATTCCACCCCAAATAGCAGTGCATTCGCTGTACCTCCACCAAGGCCACCAGGCATGCCAATGATTCCATCAATCCGTCCGCCACAACCTCCAATGCCAATGTCATCTGGGCAGCAACCCTCTATTGTGAATCGACCCCCAATGCCTCCATCCATATCAGTACCAAATGTACATGTGCCACCTCCACCTGGATCGCAGTTTGCTCATATGCCAATTTCTCGACCTTTTGTCCCCCAATCTATGTCTATGATGCCACCACCCCCACCACCTTTGTCCCATGGAATGCCTCCACCACCTCCACCAGAGGATGCTCCTCCACCGCTTCCAGAGGAACCTGAGCCAAAGAGACAGAAGCTTGATGATTCCATGCTCATTCCAGAAGATCAGTTTCTTGCACAACATCCGGTATGTAAAGTTGCAATGTGCTTTGAAGTTGCTGTTAAATTTCTAAATTGTATGCTAATATCAATTGAGCTTTTTCTGCAGGGACCTGCACGTATCACTGTTTCTGTGCCTAACATTGATGAAGGAAATCTCAAAGGACAAATTCTGGAGATTACAATACAGTCCTTGTCTGAAACTGTTGGCAGCCTGAAAGAGAAAATTGCAGGAGAGATCCAACTTCCGGCAAACAAGCAGAAATTAAGTGGTAAAGCTGGTTTTCTTAAGGACAATATGTCCCTTGCATATTATAACGTTGGAGCAGGAGATATGCTGGCCCTGTCTTTGAGGGAGCGCGGTGGCAGAAAGAGATGAAGGGTTCTTGGACATCACCATCTATAGTTTTCATATAAAACGGTCAATTGAGGAGGAGTCAGATATATTGCCAAGGGACTTTCTTTGGCGACTTATGGTGGAGATAACAGTGGACGTGTATAATTATATGCTGGTATCTTTGAATTTTTGTAAAATGACCGACAGTACTGCATCTTGGCAAGTTTAAGAGCAATGGCAAAGCAATGCACTTTTTTGCTTAGGCAGAGGTTGTAATTTGATACACGGATTATTCCCATTAAACAAGGCACGCATGTCTTTTCTATCATAAGTTTTATATATTTTGGACCTTGTAATTTGATTTAGTGACTTTTCTGATTGAAAACTGCTTAAGCTGCCAGATAGAGGCAAAAACTAAAATGGTCATCTTTTGAAAAATATACCAATTTCTTTAGGATTAATATTTTGATATGAAGCTTTATACACAAACAACCTGGTGAATTTCTTAAACAATGATGGTGGTTTGGTTGAAGAGTTTGCAAGTTGTCATGTGATATTGCATGACTTGGAATTTTGATGAGTAAATGTTGTATGATGATGGCTGCTAAATATCTCTCTCTAATTTTAAACAGAATAAGACAGTCCGAAATACAGTTTTGTTGGTATTTGATAAGGAAAATATCAATCTAGAATACAATCATGACCAAAAAAAAATATATGAAATGTTAAATTGAAGTATTAAAAAATGGATTGAATGGATTATGATAAGTTTTGAATTTAATTTATACAGTATATTTTGTGAAATGGTTTAGAGTTTAAATCTATTTTTTCTTTTAAATAAATCCTAATCATAACTTATGTAATCCGTTTTTAAATAATCCAAAGCAAAATATAAAATTGTGAAACGGCAAAGTAAAAATCGATTAAACATAGAAGTGTTTTGATACTTTTCAAATTTATTTTTCTTTCCAAAACCTTATTTGAATTTTTAAAATTTTTAGATATACATATTTTTTTCTATTTATATCACAAAATTAAACGACCACTGCATAAATTAATTCTTAATTTAACCATAAGAAATTTCTCTTATTGAAAATTCACCCTTTTTTTTTTTTTTATAAAGTTGCCATACAACCATCAACCAACAAGTAAATATTTTTTGGTAAATTGATAGAAATAATCATTTTTTTTTCTTACCTACAAACTCTGTTAACAATAATCTAATGTGGAAATTCTAATGGTGCGATAAAAATATGGTTTATCAATTTTTCTCTTACAAAATAAAAAAAAATAAACAAAAACTTGATTAATTATTGAAATTTTATGATCATACAGTTATTTGGTCTACGTGTTTGAAGAGGGAACATGGAAACCATAAAAACTGCCAATTCTCTCTCTTCCTCCGAGAAACGCTACCCTCAAAGCTTCTCTCTCCCTCTGACAATGTCCAGTTCAAGGACCTCTGCTCTATCTTTAACAAAGCCTGAATTCTCATCTTTCTCCTTCCCAAGAAGGAGATTGAGGAGTGTAATAGTGCCATCATCACTTAATTCTAGAAAATCCCACTTCCATGGCTTTGCAATTTCTCATGAAATTTCGAAACTTTCTGGTTTTAACTCAAATGGCTTTTCTGTACATTCTTTCTCGAGCGACAGTTCATCTGCTAATCAACCAGATAACATAGCTAAAGAGCCTGAAGTTAAAAGCAGGTATAAGCTATTCTTAACTACAGAGTCACATTGTACTTAATCTAGAATATTTTTGAATTTTGTGCTTGTTGTAAAAAGTTTTCTCTTGGCTGTAAAATTGTGGGAATTGAATTTTGCATTCTGAGTAATTTGCCTGACCTTGTGATTTGATTAATGGGTATGAGTTCTTCTTTCTTAAGTTGCAACACATTTGTTCATTTAGACTAAGTGATCATGAAATGATAATTTTGAAGAAGCTTGCTGCAGCTTTGTTAGTTGTTGTTGGATGTATTGTATGTTGGAACTTATGATGTTAGGGTTGATAAGAAAAGAACTAGATTTGTCTTGCTCGAAATTGCTCCTAACTGTAATGAAATAAATATGCCATTGTAGTAGAAAAGTTCTTTCATGTGCTGTAGCAAACAAAGTGATGAAAAATAGTTTTGCAGGTTTTTTTTCCTCCCTTGAAATGAAGGACAAAATGAAATGCAACTTGAATGGACTCTGCAAATTATAGGACATGTTTCAAGCCCAAGTCTAATTAAGCTCAAAATATTGATATGTTTTCTGTTGTTAATATTATGATATCCTTGAATGCCCACCTTATTTGGGTTTTAAATTGTCCTCAGAATAGTTAAAGAGGTTACTTGTTACAGAGACCACTTTCCTTTTGAACTGGACTAGCGGAACTTTTGAAAAGGAATAGTGTGGGTTATCAACTATGTGATTACCTTATGATGATGTTACTTCATGGTTTTTCTCTCTTCTTTATTTTTTGATGCTACTATTCTCTGTTGCAGCATGTGGAATTGGAAGGGGTATTCCATTCGCTATCAGTATTCTGGGAATGCTGGTCCTGCCCTCATTTTGGTTCATGGTTTTGGAGCAAACAGGTCTACATCATTGACATTTTGCTTCTTATTAGCAGACAACTAATTGCTATAGGTATTACATCTATTAATCACTCCACGTTGCCATCCTTCATTTATCAACACTTCAATTTGTTCTATACGCATTCAAGGTTGCTTCATTGTGACTTGGAGGTTTCATGACATAGAAAAGAACTATCTTTTCATCCAATTAGGCACTTGGGCACCTTCTAAATATTTCCAGTTAGCCTTCATTTGGGGTTGTTTTCTGGAAGTGGCATGTTTCCCTAAATTTTAAGTCTTAAACTTTCAAATTTGTGCATTGTTCTGAGATTCTATTTATTTCTGTGTCTGTGGCATACATTTCATAGCTATAAATTGATCTCATTCTGTTGTTTCACCATTTCTGATGTCAATGCATTTATGTGTTTTGGCATTTTTGTTTGTACTCATAACAAGACATGTGGGATAAGAAATTTATTAAAGTGTAGATTCATTTGATTCTTATTTGTAACAAAACAAGAATAGAGATAGGATTTTCTGTGTAGATTTCTTAAGAATTATAGAGATATATATGCAAGTATAGTACTAATATCTACGAAAACTAAATCAATTAGCTTAATTAGGAGTATACTATACAAGGTAAGCTAATCAACTAATTAGGAATATATTATGCATTCTGTAACATTATTTGAATCTTAGGTACACCGAGCTGTTCTCTGTCCTATATCAGTTCCTCTTTTTTAAGAATCCAAGCAACTGGCAACAAAGATTTGAAAACTTGAAGTTACATGCTGAATTCAGAAGCTAAATCTGGCTTGTGTTGCCAGAGCCTCATGTTCTTCTTCAACAATTATGATTAATGTTTTCTGTCTGAAGAGCTGCCAACAGACTCAACTCTTTTGGCAGTGCCATCATAATATTGGACTGTCATTATATTTAGGCATATTCTTTTATATATCCATTCTTCTAATGTTAGCATGGAAGGTGAAAAACAGTGTGTTTATGATGTATTTACTGATGGTAATTTTATATATTTTGTTTTACAGATTCCTTTTTAGTTCTGTGCTTATTTTGTCTAGTTCAGTAGTGTAAATCCCTTTTGTCTCTGTCTCTCTCTTTTTTTATTTTTTTTTAAAACAGTGATCATTGGAGGAAAAACATTCCTGTTCTTGCAAAATCACACAGAGTATATTCAATTGATCTTATTGGTTATGGATACTCAGATAAGCCTAATCCTCGTGAATTTGGAGATAACACCTTCTACACATTCGAGACATGGGCTAGCCAACTGAATGACTTTTGTGTTGAAGTAGTAAAAGACAAAGCATATTTTATATGCAATTCAATTGGAGGTACCAACTTCTTGACCTTCTTGATTATGTATATAGATTCCAATAATCCTATATTATTATTCTGTGCTTAGTTAATGTTTATCCAAGTAATTGATTGCGAACAGATCAAAAATAATTTCTGTTTTATTTAATATGGTTCCCTTTCCTTCTAGACCTCACTATTCTATGTATCTGGAAATTTTTAAGATATTTGCATTTGGTTTTCTTTTATTTGATTTTTTTTTCTGTGATATCTTTTCTCCAGTAATTACCTTTAAATATCACATTAATTCACCCGTTTTCAAAATATTTTATTAACTCATGTAATCTAGAATAAGATTATATGTGAGTTTAGTCGGATACTTTTTCATATCTTTTATTTTTCAAAAAGGTTCTGCTACCATGGCTTTGATTTTATTAGTCGGGTTACAAAAAAACGACATATTTGAGTTATTTTAGGTGTCAATGACAATGAGTTTGCCATATCTCTAAAAATTTATTCTATGTTTTTAATTTCTTTATTTTTTTCACCCATTTCAAATTCATCATGTTCACTTCCTATTGATCATGCCTATGAGATAAAATAACTTGTTTATTGATGTCTTCGATAAACAAGATTCATCTGCCCATGTAATATTTTCTTTGGATAAGTTGATCTAAGAGAAATAGTTTGCCCCATATATCACCTCAAAAAGTTGTGTCCTCTCTCTCGACTCTGACTTGAATCTTATGGACTTTTGAACTTGTAACTTCAATAGTTACACTTCGAAGTACTGCTGAGGTAGATAACAGTTTAATCATGTAGGCGTTGAAAGTCAGTTGAATCTACAAGAACCGTGAAAAAATGTGGTTCAACCAAAGGTCAGAAGGGAATAGGACAAGTTATGTATTAAGCCTAAGAAATTAATTCAAGGAATTAGGTCTCAAGTTTGGTAACCTTGTTTGGTGGATGAAGAGGGGAAAATTACAAAGTGATGGTATGTCAAGACCTTGGTATCGTTTTCAGGGATTAATTGGTGTAGGATGCATTGAAAAGACATAGCCTGTTTACTGCTGAGTTTTGGATGAAGGTTCACTTAAATTGTGGTTGCTATGTTTTAACTTTTAATGCATCACAAAAATATCAATGTTTTCTTTTTCGTCACATTTTGGTGGTTTGGCACAGGACTTGTTGGTCTACAGGCAGCAGTTATGGAGCCACAGATCTGCAGGGGAATTGTCTTGTTAAATATATCTTTGCGCGTGCTTCATATTAAAAAGCAGCCATGGTTTGGAAGACCCTTTATCAGATTATTCCAAAATTTGCTGAGGTAAAACTAAGAGGATTTGTTTCTGAGAGTTGCATAATATTTATTTTCGCGGCATTTGAACCTAAGATTATGGTCTTCTATGCAGGAATACTGCTTTAGGAAAACTCTTCTTTAAATCAGTTGCCACATCAGAGTCTGTGAGGAGCATTCTATGCCAGGTTTTCTATGACAAACAAATAGTTCTGTTTCCTTACTTGAGCAAGAATATTTGGCTAATGATATGAACTTTGGATTAAAAATTTTAAACAGCATCTTTATGTTTGGTTGTGATAATATTGTCGCTGTGAAGTGTGAGATTGTTCTATAAAATTCAGAATTCATAATTAGGCTGCGTCTGGATTTTCACTAGGAACTAAACTGTAATGGCAAAATAATTTCTTACGCTTATGTCGATAAATTTGAGGAGTTGGTGAATTTACAACAAATGGCTTCACATATAGAGATTATTGACCTCTGACCTGCATTGGGGGTGGGTAAACCAAAAACAAGAATGAAGAACAAAGAAAGAACAAATTGAGCCATGTTCTTGTTGGTATTGACAATGCTTCTCATATATTGCATTGCAGTGTTATCATGACACCTCACAGGTGACAGAAGAACTTGTTCAGAAGATCCTTCTTCCGGGACTTGAGCCTGGTGCTGTAGATGTATTTCTGGATTTTATTTGTTACTCTGCAGGCCCTCTTCCTGAGGAACTCTTGCCTCAGGTTAAGGTCAGTTTCTTAAACTAAATCCAAAATTTCCACTTGTTAAATTCTACTTCTGACTGTGTTAGCTTCTACTCAGTATATGTTTGCTTCTGTGCTTTACAGTGCCCTGTTCTGATAGCATGGGGTGACAAGGATCCATGGGAACCAATCGAGCTCGGCAGATTCTATGGTGATTTTGATCCTGTTCAAGATTTTGTGATTCTACCTAATGTTGGTCACTGCCCCCAGGTCTCTCTCTCTCTCATATGCATTCATGTGCGCACTAGCATCATAGATGCAATTCATGTACATGTGATGCATTTTCTGGGTACTTTAAAACCAGAATCTTTTTGCAAGCACACACAAATCACAATTTCACATTCATCGATAGTTTAATGGTGCGGCATAGCACCAGTGAAGCTTAATTGGGGCAGCAAGGGGATCATCGCATGCAAATCAATAGCTAGTGTACTTGATTGGTTTGCATATTAGAGCTTAAAAGCATCTGGTGTGTCTTGAATGCTGCTGGATTTGAATTGGAAACTATTAATAAAGTTGCAAGAACCATATCAAGTAGCCATTAGCGAATTGATGGTAATATTATCTGATGTTCATATACTAATTCACTTGAAGGATGAAGCCCCTCAACTTGTCAACCCGCTTATCGAGTCGTTCGTGGCACGTAATTCAACAGCCAAAGCTCCTGTTTCTACCATCAGCTGATCCACTGGTCTGCCATTGCCGCTGCTAAGTGTTACTGCAGGCAATTACTGATGAAGTGGAATCTTTCATATCCTTCAAATTGTCAAAAGCCAATGCAAAGCAATTTGATTATTTGTTTCTGCCAGATGTATTACTGAACTCTCAGTATATTTTTGAGCTGCAAAAATGTAACATTTTCATTTTAATCTATGAAATCATTTTGCAACTCAACTGCTGACTGACATATCAACTTCTACTTGATTAGGCTCAGTTAGGGCTGACCACATTTCGATTTTAACGAAAAATCAAACTAATTCAGTTGGTACGTTTCAAATTCAATTATTTGAATAATTGGTTTGATTTTATTAGTAAAATATGTGAATTAGATTTAAACAAAAAATTAAAATTTCTGTTGTTTTTGCCTAATAAAAGTCTTCAAATTGTTAATCAGATTGGTTAGCAATATATGAGAATTTTTACTAATTTTCAGTTTATAATTTTTACTAATTTTGGGCTGCTCACCCCTACTTTCATTCATTTCCTTGGGTTCAAATTAATTACTAATGTTCTGAAAAAAAAAATTAATTGCTAATGGTTTTATATATCTAGTAACACCCATTTGAAATTTAAAAAAAAAAAATTTATTTACAATTTGTGCCATGTCAATCCATTAAATTAGTGATTTTGACATTTGATTGTTAGTAATCCAATTTGCAAGGTGTCTCAAGTTTTGGAGAAATAAAATTCACTATAATCATATTTAATTTACATGATTGAAATTTTGATTATTTTTTATTTAATTAATGTTTAAATTTTATTATTTTCCTTTTCAAAATTGTAATTCACAATCTAACCACTAAAATTTAGTCTCGTAGTTATCATTTAATTAAAGGTACGAAACGTATCGAATTTGATTTTCGTGTAAATAAAAATAAAAAGAGCATATTTTTATGAGACGTCTAAGATATAATTCTAATAAATTTTGATGTGGGTGTATATATATATTGTAATAATTCCATCTAATATTTCTCCTTAATTACCTTAATTTATATTATGAAAACATTTTATTAAAATACAAAGTAATTATCAGCTAGTGTACATCATCATAAATGTAGATGTTGTATTCCTTGCATTAAATTGCATGTTTGAATTTGACATTTAATCGGAAAACAAACACCATTAATTTTGTTGGCTCAAATTATTTATTAATTTAATTTTTTTTATTATAAAAAATAAAAGTTATTAGTCATGTCAATTATTGTCAAGGTCTGGCCAATCAACATCCATGTATTTAGGCCTCTCATTATATTATTCCTACTTTTTCAATCTCATCATATAGTATGAGAATTATTTTCATTTTTTAGGCATAGGTATTAACAAATTAAGTAAAGCCTACGTTGCTTAAAACTGGGGACGAAATATTTTATTCAATTATAATGTATTGTAGAGGTGGCAAATTGGGCGGGTTGGGCGGGTTTGGGTTGGGTCATTAATGGGCGGGTCATAAATGGGCGGGTCACAAATGGGTCAAAAAACATGGGTCGTAAATGGGCCAAATGCCCAAATGGGTTGGGCGGGTTGGGCTAAAAATTTTTTGAATGTAAAAAAAATTTATAATAATATGCAAATGAGTCGGGTAGTCCAAACGACCGATTTTGGTCCAAACGGATTGAGTGGCCCAAATGGGCCGCTTGAGGCCCAAATGGGCCGAGATGTAATTTGAACCTTTTAATCCATTTTTAATAAAAAATAATTTTTGATATAATAAAAAGATATTAAAGCGACTAATGTGAAATAATTTGGGCCAAATAGATTGTGTGGTCCAAATGGGCCGCTTTAGGCCCAAACGGACCGATATGTGGTTTGACCCTTTTAATTCATTTTTAATAAAAAATAATTTTTCTAATAACAAGTAACTAATATAAAATAATTTGTCACAAATAGATATACATATAGACAATAATCGAGTGGTCCAAACGGACTGATTTTGGTTCAAACGGATTGAGTGGCCCAAATGGGCCGCTTGAGACCCAAACGGGCCAAAATGTAATTTGATATTTTTAATCCATTTTTAATGAGAAATAATTTCGGATATAATGAAATGATATTAAAGTGACTAATATAAAATATTCTATACAAATGGATATACAAATAGCAAGTAATTGTTTATTTCAAAATATTAATCTTACAAAAATATCGTATATATAAATAGTAAGAAATAACTATTTTCCGATCACTCCACACTTTGATTTTGTTTTGAAAATTTAATATCCTTGCCCATGTGATATTGACAGTCATCCTCAGCTGCAATATTAATAAATACTAATCAGAATATTATAAGATTACGCAAAACATGTTCAAATAAATAATTGCATTTATTTTACCTTCAAATCCAAATAACCAACTACGAGTTGTAATCAATGCCTCTGCATTTTCAGGTGACATGGATGCCCTCCATTTGTTGAGAATTCTTCCTCCCATACTAAATGCTGACTCTGAAGCAACAGTAGTAATGGGAATTGTCATAATATCTCTAGCCATTACAGAAAGAATGGGATATTTTGACTCATTATCCTTCCACCAATATAATACATCAAATTGAGGAGTTCTGCTCAGTCTTGGATCATTCAAATATACATCTAACTCGGATTTATCTCCAAAACTACTGCCAAGACTTTCAAATTCCTACATAACAATTATTATACAAGTTATACTATATATTACTTCAAGAATGCAAATATATTATTATAAAAAAGTATAAAAATTAAGGATAAAAGACGCACTTTCATAAGATCATCATTAAATTTTTATAATTTTATTTCATAACATTAAATCCTTAAAATACAGAATTTGGTGATGCACTGATCCTTATCTTTTTAATTTATCATTTAATAATAAACAAATATGAAAATTCTTTTGCTTTATTTGTGTCAATTGCCATTGACGAAGAGAAAGCATGATGCTCTTAAATCGACCTTTAAGTAGCACTTCTTAAAATGCGAATTTGTGGTCCAAAATAAGAGACAAAAATTTTATACTTTATTTCTTTTATAACCATTTCATATCCGAATTAATTCAAGTAATCTGAATTCATACGGGACAGACTGATAAAAAAAATAAAATATTATTTTTTAATTTTTAAAAATATTTCATATTTAAAATTAAATTCTAAAAACTATGCTTAAATAATAATGTACAAGTTTTCATTGAAATGCCGATTTCAATGCGTTGAGAGATCTTGAATTTAAATTTCGTTTTTTCCTCTATAAAAAAGGAATCGACACCTTTTAATCTTAATATTGATGCAATCTATATAACTCTTTTTGAATTAGTCAGAAAAAAAAATGTTAAATTATTTAGACTTATGTGAAATAAAAAATTTTAGAAAGATCATATATTGCCGTACTTTCTATTATTTTCTAGCTAAACAAAATACCAAACCTACAACAAGAAAATTGGTTAGAATTTTAAATAATATTTGGTATTTTCTAGCTAGTTCACCAATAATAAAGTAATTGAAAATGATTATCAATCAATCAATCAATATATATATATATATATATATATATATATAATCCGTAGCATTATTAGAAATGTAATCTTTACAATTAATATATGGTGGATTTAATTAATGTGTAGCCCCCACATCATCATCATCTTTAATGCACGCTTAAACCTATTTTTCAAAACTATTTTGTAAATGTGGAACCTTTTTGTTTTATTTATTTATCAAAATTAACTCTTTTATTTATCATAATTTATTTATTTGTACATGTGGATTGTGGAACCCTTTTTTGTAATTACACTAACACCTACAAATTGCTAAATTAAGAGATTTTGTTGGCATTTTAATGTTTCTTCCCTAATCATCATCCAAAGTCAATAGTCCACTCCATTATTATTATTATTATTATTATTATTATTTATTATTATTTCCCCTTAATTTTCTCTCTCCTATCATAAACTTTATATGGTTTTGTTTTGTTTTTTTAATGAATACATTAGAAGCGTATAGAAATTAAATTCTAGTCAATTAGGAAAAATTATTAGAGTTTTAATCGTTTAAACTATTGTTTCATCCGTTCCGCAATACTTGTCGTTTTTGAAAGAATTTCATATTTTATTTTATATGTAATTTTTAAATTTTCAATATAATATTATTTTTTTTTAAATTTTCAATACAACATTAATTTAATATTTTATTTTCAATACTATTCAACAAATTAAATTAAATTTACAATTTTGGGAGTAATAAAAATGAGGGTAATGTAGTTATTGTTCACTATATTTAATGCTAATTTTAAGCTTAATTATTACTTTTTAATTGTAGTAAAAATAAGAAAAGTGACAGATAAAATGAAACGGAAGAAGTAATTTTATATTGTGTAATTTAGATTACATCATACATTTATGGTAATCTTACATTTTTTTTTTAATTTTATAAGTTTTTGTACATAATACCATTTAATAATATGAAAATAGCAAAATATGTAAGATCTTCAAAATGCCATTGTTACATCTGATCTTTCCATAGCCAAATGTTTTGAATAAACATATAACCAACGGTAGTTGATTCAACTAATTATGTGCTTATTCTCTTTAAATAAAATTAATGATTTAAATATTGTGAACAGAGAAATCAATATTGAAAGAATTTTATTTTTATATAAATCAATTCGGTTAAAATTGATATTCTCAAGTTTACTTATTTGGATTAATTCAGCTTGGATACCCAAAATATTTACATATTCTAACTGAAAGAGTTCTTAACGTAATGAAGTTATAATATTGACTTAGTTGGTTAAGTATTTCATAATATTATTAACTAATTATAAAAACTAAATATTCCTTTTAAAGGTTTGAGCAATTCTCATTTTATAAGTTAGTTTTTGGGATTTAGTTATGTTCAAATTAATTTTCTTAACATGATATTAAAGCCACTAATCCTTGATATTGGGTTATCCATAAATGTTTAGTCCTGCAAACTTTACGCTTCAGTGAGAAGCGTATGATAAGTATTTCACGTCGGTTAGTTATAAGAACTAAATACTTTTTATAAGGATTTGGGTAATTTTCATCTCATAAGTTAACTTTGGAATTGAGTTACTCTCTAATTCAAGTCCATTTTCTTCACATATAAGATACATTTTTGTAGACAAATTACGAACCAATCCCTTATTAACAACACCAAACTTAATTTTATTCCAATCTTCATAAGTTTTCTTTGATAGGTGCGCATATATATCATCACATGGATTAGAATTGTCTCACTAGCTACGTAGATATCACTTAGAAAAATATTAGAAGAGAAAAAAATGTCATTTTTTTTTTCCAATTAAATAAATTATGCTAATTTATGTAGAAGGGTGTACTTAAAAAGTAAATTAATGTGAAATAATTATACACAAAGGAACTATTAATTGATTATTGATAGCAACGCTGGTCACATGAAAAGAGAGAATTTCGATAAATTTTCAGCAAATAGGATTGAGACGGTCTCTGAATAATAGCTAGTTGCATTGTATTTTAATGAGTTGAATCATTAATGTCGCATAATAACTAATAACGGCCTGTCATTAATCAAATAACACTTGATTGTTATAACGAATTTTTAAATGTCGATAACGTTCAAATAGTAGTTCAAGTTCAGATTAGGGAATCAAAGGTTGTCATTAGTTTATAATGAATGTTGTTGACATTTTATATATATATATATATATATATATTATTTTCAAAAGTATCAAGAAGTAGGTGATTCTGCATTCGATAAAGTTTTAATGGTTCAAATTGGGCAAATAGGATAAATTATTTTAAAGTAAACGTGGGAGAATCTGAATCCATCATAGATATGTATATGTATAGCCACCATAATAGGACTTCATTGTCAACAAATTAAAATTACGAAATACCCTATAGATTTTGCAAATGATTTTATTTTTGTGATACGTGATTAATTATTATCTACCAACCACAGAAACCAAATTGGAATTTTCAATAATTCAAGGAAAATAAAATTAAAAAAAAAAATAAAAAGAAAAAGAAAGAAAAAATAGAGTAGGGTGAATATATTGTTGGTGCACCCACCAAGCAAATTTGGATATAGAAAACAAAAGATTGGAAAGAAAAAGAGAATCTCATTTGACTCAAACACTTTGAATTATTTATTCATTAAATGGGCCATCTCTCACGTGTCCTACAAATCATTATTTTATTATTATTATTATTATAATTAAAACTTCTTTCTTTTTTCCATTTTATTCAATTATTATTATATAAATATACATATTGGCAATTGAAGAACTCATAATAAATGGGTAATTTCAAAAGGGTTTGTGTCTTCTGTGGAAGCAATTTAGGAAATAAAAAGATTTTCAGTGATGCTGCTCTTCATCTTGCAAGAGAATTGGTCTGTGTGTGTATATA
The DNA here is from genome assembly GCA_947683425.1 of Excoecaria cochinchinensis. Lineage (NCBI taxonomy): Eukaryota > Viridiplantae > Streptophyta > Magnoliopsida > Malpighiales > Euphorbiaceae > Excoecaria > Excoecaria cochinchinensis. The sequence continues at coordinate 50,557,876 of CANTUQ010000004.1, forward strand.
TATATATATATTTATTTTCTATTTTCTACTGATTAAGAGCATATTTATAATTATGAATTCTTCCCTAATTATCCTTTCTTTAAATAAAAATAGAGAACTAATTTGTGATAATTAAGGGTAATTAATTTTCAGGTGGAGAGGAAGATGGATTTAGTGTATGGAGGAGGGAATTATGGATTGATGGGTCTTCTTTCTCAGACAGTTTATGAAGGTGGATGCCATGTTCTAGGGTAAGATTTATTATATTTTTAATATATATAAATAATAAATATACATTAATTAATTAATTTTCATGCATTTTTTGTAGCAAAAATTGTATTTAATTTTTCATACTATTTATTGGATTATAGATAACAAATCATTGAGTATCATTAGGCTATATCTTTCTTTCTTTTTAATCAAATGGGATGATGAATATTTTGCTATTTCATGCATTTAATTCAATTTAATCTAAATTTGATTGATTTATTTACTTATTGTTATTGGTTAATTAGAGTTATCCCAACAGCTCTCATCCCAGTAGAGGTATGAATTTTCTACTTAATTTATTATTATTAATATTATTTTTGATTTGAAAAACTTAATTATCTTCTAATTATTAATTATAATTATTATTATTTTTGGCACTAATGATTTGTTATCAGACTTCAGGTGATGCAATAGGAGAAGTGTTGATTGTATCTGATATGCATGAAAGGAAGGCTGAGATGGCTAAGAGAGCTGATGCTTTCATTGCTCTTCCTGGTATTTAAATATAATAAATTTAATATCAATTCCAATATTTTCATTATTAGAATAATTTTATCATTTATTGAATTTGTGTTTTTATTATTTTTCTTTCTTGGTTCTTTTGGAATAATATTAATAAAGGAGGTTATGGTACCTTAGAGGAGCTGCTTGAAATCATAACCTGGTCTCAGCTTGGAATCCATGACAAACCAGTTAAGTTCTTTCTTTGCATATCCCTCCCCATGCATGCGTTTATCATATATATATATATATATATATATGAAATGATTAATAAATAGCATACAATAACGATAACGAGCTCAAAAAATCTTTATGTATTCGTTTAAATAGTTCGACTAATTTCGAGATTGTGTTTAGTTAATTCAGTTGTTAAATAATGTTGTTTTATTTTACGTTTTATCAACATAGTTTTTTTCTTTCTTAAATTAATATAATTAAGTGATGTTAAGAATCTTGCCTTAGTTTAAGTTTATGAGAAACTACTTGATCTTTAGTCAGTTTATTCAGTACCATTCAAGGCATTGGTACTTTCAGAATCCTGGCAATGGTTCCGTCTGACACTAAATTAATTAAGAGATTGATCTAATTAAGGAGATAATATACATATTATTTATAATTTATAAACCATATGAAATAAAATAATATATTTATAGTTTTATAGTCTCGTAAATGAGAATCTAGACATTTTTTTTCAAGCTTATATTATATAATATAAGAGAATGCATATAAAAATTGTTAAGAATTATTGCATATGAATTCAAACAACTTAACTTGTAATATATATATATATATATATACAATATTTTGATGGAAAATATTTGGTTATATTGATCTCAATCCAATTAATTATACCTTAATTATTTTTCAAATTAATTCAAGTTATCTTGCGAATTCTTTCCTCCATTTCCTTAGCTACATCAGAAATATATATATATATATATATATATATATATATATACTAATTAACATAGAACTCTTTAGTATACGTTTTTATGGTATGTCATCTAATGCTTGAATTTGTGTACAGTTGACTGATGTGATAAGCCTCATCTGTCCCTTTAACTGGATGATTTTCCAACTCTTTAATTAAGATGTTCATGAATTAGACTTAATTAGCAGCCAATCAATAATAACTAAACATAATTATTGCCTTTGAAAATGGTGTATCTTTTTCTTCCTTTTAAATGCGTTTTTAACTGTTAATTGTCATTCCAATCAATAGTTATGCAATGTATGTAACTCTAAAATTGAGTTTAATTAATAATTCATTTTGAATCAAAATTTTTATTTTTATATACTAATTAAGTTTAAAAATTATCTGTAATTCAAATGATTAAAAGTCTGACTATTCTTTAAATTAAGGTCTGATATTTAAATATTTTAAAATTTCAATTTCTTGAAAATTTTGAAAGCTTATCTCTTTATCTCTCATTAAAATTAATTATGAAAAAAAAAATAAAACAGGTAGGGCTTCTAAATGTTGATGGATATTATGATAGCTTGCTTGGATTGTTTGATAAGGGTGTAGAAGAGGGGTTCATAAAACCTTGTGCTAGAAATATTGTCATCTCTGCAAATAATGCTCCAGATTTAATCCAAAGAATGGAGGTATATTTTTATTTTAGTTTTATTTGTTTTTTTTTTCCTTTTTTTTTTAAAAAAAAATCTCTTTTAGATAAGGATGAATTTAGGATGAGCGCATTTCGGTTTTAAAATTTTGATTGGTTTGTTTTGATTATTTGAATAATCATTCAGTTTTAGTTAATAAAATATGTGAATTTTAATTATCGATTTTATTAATAATTGAAAAGGGCAAAAAATTTAAACTCTTAAAACTTCTTTTTACCTAATAAAATTTTTCAAATTGTTAATATTTTGTTTTCAATTAGTGATTTAAGAAATTTTGATTATCGGTTTGTTTTACTTACTTTTCTTTTTCTTTCTTAAATTTTAATTTTTAGTCATTTTGATTTGATTATAATAAAAAACCGATCAATGCTCACCCATAGAAATGATTTGATGCATGCATACGAGTATACATGCATGCAAAAATGAGAAAATGTAAAAAATATATAGTTTTTATGAAACGGTTCGGTACACATGTATGTACCCATGCACACACGTACCAAATGAATACTCTTTTAGATGAAAAAAGATGACAATATGCAGGATTTTTGCAGGTTTATATGCATATGAAAATTTCTTACATCAATTATTTCTCTCGTTAATGTGTGTTTTTGGTAGGATTATATACCTATGCATGATCAAGTGGCACCAAGTGAAAGCTGGAGAATAGAAGAAACCAATCGAAATTCATAGCATTGTTCAAGTGCTGTGATATTGTGAAGGGAGACTTCTGTTTTCTTGAAGAGGATATTTGATTCTTTGCATTTGTTTGGTAGCCCAAAGATGGGGCAAATACGCAAACTAATAGCTGCATTGAATAGGCACTAATGCTGCTTGTGGAAGCAAATTCTATTGGCAGTTTGTATGCCAACTCCGCATGCAAGTATGCGATGTTTGATGACAGAATAAATTCCTAAAATAACTTTTTCCATCTTCTCAAACAAACTTAAATGAAAAGGAGTTCTATTAACATATTGTTACAATCCAAGGCAGCTCCATTTTTGCAGGATAGGCCATTGATACACATTTACACAGGCTTCAAAACAACTACAAGACAGAAAAGAAAGACAAATAAATGTGTTAATAGAATGAGTTTGATCGGTTCAGTTCAAAACGAAATCGAAAACTAAATTTACATCATTTTAGGAACCGGATCAAACCGCATTTTTAAAGAGAAGTGAACCTAACTAACTAAAATATATCCAGTCAGTTCGGTTCAATCGATTTTGTTACCCGGTTCTATCGATTTTAAAATTATGAAAATTGAATCGATTAAGCTGAACCTCATATTGAGAACAAATCAATTGAACCTAAAACCAAAAATGTCTTCAGTTTGGTTATGCACAGCCCTATGCGTTAACAAACAAGTGGTGCAAAATCTTCCATGTTCAGAAGTTGCCTCTTTAGAATGCATCAACAGCACTAACAACAATAATTACTGTTAATTCAACTCAACCCTCCTGGGAAAAGATATATTTTACATGCAGGAATATACAAAAGCTTATAAAGACTGCAACTAGTCCACTCCTTCATGACTAAAATATCTGCAAAATTGCCAAATTTTGGCAAATCTTGATTAAATTAACTAACAAATTATTGCAATTTACATATTTGGATTAATCCCAAGCAGCAGGAGCACAAAGAATACGTATTCACTTTAAAAACAGATCAAGAAAAATAACTAAGCAATGGCAGCTATAGTTTAATTTTCGTCTACCATAGAGAGCCAAGTGTGTATGACAGATATAAGAAGGATTAAGAGATTAAAGTGAATGAGTTCAAACTTATATTACAGATATAGTTTCTTGTGATCAATTGGAATCCACCAATCATCAATAGAATAAAAGAACAAGAAAATACATAAACTAGCCAAAAAAGATCTCAAAGGTGTAAATATAATTTTGTAACCAAATCAAGAGAACAAGTGGTGGGCATCAATTTATCAAAAATAAGAAGTGGCATCAGACCTGCTCAGCATGTATTGATCCCATCCTTGCAGTCACTTGTCAAATTATAAAATGTCTCCACGCGTGTCTTTGCCCTGTAAAGAACTTCAGTGTCCACAGCAACTCTCATATAACCATCAAATGCAACTGGCCGTCCACTATTAAGAAGCATTGTCTCGTTGTACCAATCACTTGTGTTTCCCCACAATTCTTTGTAATCATCAAGCAAATGAACCTTAAAATGAGATCTCAATTTGTCAAAGTAATTGTAGAATGGCTCATTGGTTGCAATATACAGATTCCTCCAAGGCTGAATCATTCCCTGAAGCTTTGTGACAAGAGCATCAGGTGATGTATCAGCATCTAGATGAGGCCAGAGCTCCTTGTTTTGTGCTTTCTCTCCTCGAACCACATGAACTGCATCAAAATCCCAGTCCATTCGCCCACTAATATCTGTAACTATATTCATCAATCTCTTTGATTTCCAGAGTGCATGCCATGGCCTCTGAATGTATTTTGCAGCTTCTCCTTCACACACCCTGTACCAGTAATTCTCCGGCTCTGGTGCATCAAACTGCCTCAATATAATTGTGCTCTTATCTTTCTTCAGTTGCTTTGGCTTCAACTTATGGGTGACAACCTTCTTAACCGGCACTTTCTTCTTATGGGACCGATCCCATTTCTTCCAATCTCTCAAAAACTCACTCTCCTCCACAATTGGTGCCATTTCCTTAAGATGCTCAAAATCAAAATAATACCGGAAATCTTTCCCGTCCTCATCCTTACCACTAGGATTGTAGCTTCCCGACAAGCATATACTCAAATCCAACACAAATGTTCTATTCAAATACATAGCCTCCCCTAATCCACACAAGAAACTCCACATATAATGATTCATTCCCTTACAATAATCCCCTCCTCTGGAATAATACAAGTACCTCCCTTTCCTAAAATTCATCTGTGATCCCAAGGTTGGGATTGTATCATTTATCTCCTCATCACGAAACAAGGGTGCAAGTTTTGGACTTTTTCCACCACTCTTAGTAACATTAACTCTACTCCTTTGCCTCCGAGCATTGGTTCCCGAATGCCAACCGTTGGCATGCATAATTTTATAAGTACAATTCTCTCCAACTCCAAACTTAAACCTCCTAAAATCTCTATACTTTCTCCATGATTTCTCTTTCTTGTTTCTAAACCTCCATCCTACATCACACTCATCTGGCTTCGACCCATTAACAGGAGTTTGATAATCAAAGAAGACAATTGACTTAAACCACTTCAAATTAAATTTCTCAACTGCAATAAGAACCCTAGGGTCCGAGCAATTCACCAACTGCACATCCTCACAACCAGAAGATTGAAGGGTCATGTTAGAGACCTTCTCCTCAGTTTTTTCAATCACCTGCTCAGTGATCGGTTCAACAGCTAAGGCAGGTGGAACTGCAGGTGCTGACACAGTTTGCAAATCCTCACCAGTTTTGAGGATAGAATTGTCGGTTTTAAAAGTAGCATTTTCACTTTGAGTAAAGAGTTTAGTAAGGGCAGGGGCTGATTCCAGCCATGGATCTGGAGGTTGGTAAGTGATTGCAATAACTGTAAATATTAAAACTGAGAACACAAACACAGAGAAACACAGATTGCTTATTAACTTAATAAGATTTTGCCCTATAGGCTCAGTTGATGTATTTGTCTCTTTCATGGGTTCTTCAATTCAATCTTACAAAACCCAAATGTTGAAATCTACCCAGATCTTGAAATCAATCCAGAAGCACAAAAATACCCTAACCCAAGTTTACTTATGCCATATTGATTCAAGGGTTCTCTTCACTTCTTCAAAACCAAACACTAAAATCTTGAAATTGGGTCGAGAAATTGAAGTAATAAACGGAAAAAAAGTAAGAGATAGAATTAGAATAAACTTACTAGAAGTTGAAATGAAGCTTAAATTGCTGAGATCTAACGGAAAGCAGCAAAATTTGAATACAATGAATTGCTTTGGGTAGAAGAGAAGCAAAAAGGAAAGGAAAATATAAGGAATTTGTCTGAACTGAATTGAGAATGAGTTGTCACCAGCATTACTCTGTTCTTTTAAATAAAACCTGATATTTGTAATTTTAGGTGCCACGTCAAAATCAATAATTTATAGGATTAATTGCCATAAATTTCCGATTTTGTTTTTGGCAGAGATAAATTTCCAAAATGTGATGCTAATAAAATTTGAGTTTTTCTTTTTATCGTTAAAATTAGGCCCAATATATAAAATAAATACCCCTACGGTTGAAAAAAAAAAATATATATATCATGCATAAATCTTAAATATTTTTAGTTTGCCTCCTAAAAAACAATAAACATAACAGTTAGGATTAATACATAAAACGATATAGTAATTTATTGAGTAACTGTATTTATTAATTTTGAAAATATCCTTAAATGCATCTAACGGTGTTTTTAGAGTATTAAAATGCTCATTTAGTTAATTTTAAAATAAAAATGCTTCTAATATGAATAAAAAAGTACTAAAATATCCTTAGAATTAATCGCTGTCAGCTCTGAATTAATAGCGCCGACGTGATAAAATATATTATATCATTGATACATTAAAATTACGTGTATTTTTTAATTCAAAATAAAATTAGTAGCATTTTAGTATTTTAAAAAAATATTATGAATATTTTAGTACTACGATGATGAGTTAAGAGAATTATAGGTTAAGAAAAATATTAATGGCATTTTTGTGCCCTAAAAAATCATAAGGGAATTTTTGAAATTTTTTGAAACAAATTTAAATAAATATCTTACGTAGAAGATATTTTATTGATTTGTTTAGGCCTATTAAAATTGGTACAAACCCAACAATTCGTTCAAAAAATTGATCAAAATTCAACCCAACTAAAAAATTACCCATTTAAATCAACACAAAATCAACCCACTAAAAATGTTACCGTTTGTGTCAGTCCCATATACCCAACCAGCCTAACCCCCAAGTCCCCATTTGCCCAGCCCTTACTTCTTCATCTTTGTTTCTTGGGTTAATTTTTTCTGTGGTTACTCAATTTTATAATTTGTAACGATTTGGTCATTAAATTTTAATTTGTAATAAAAAAATAACTCATTTATTATTTTATAACAAAAAAATTATAATGACTAGAAATTGTGTTCGCTAGCAACCGCCGCGTGATCTGCACAGCGAAACCCAATGCCACGTCAGAAAATTTGCTATCTCAGATTAGGGATTAATTTCCGTGTTGGTCCCTCAACTTTATATCTTGTAACAATATAATCACTAAACTTTAATTTGTAACGAAAAAATAACCCATCTATTATTTTGTAATGAAAAAAATCATAATGACCGAAAATTATTTTCGCTAGCAACTAGCGCGTGATCTGCATGGCGAAATCTAATGCCATGTTAGAAATTTTGCCACGTCGTATTTGACTGGATGCTTTTTCTCTAATCGCATATGAACCATCATCAAATAAAAAAGAATAACCACTTCCCATTAACTACCCAACACTCAATAAATTATGGGACAGAGAAAGAATGAAATAAACATCATAAAGAAGCTTGACATTACTGTGACCATTGTTTATTGCCACAATACATTTGCCTTCAACTTGCATATGCTTATTGTCACCAATTCTCACCTTCAACTTGTAAGAATCATCAAGCTCCTTGAATAAAGACTTTTCACTGGTCATAGGCCATGAACAACTTGGCTTCCTCTTCCTAATCTTGAACAGTATAGCTTGCTTGCGATTCTCTTTTCCAACATTAAGCTTTTATGTGCCCATATCGCTTGCAGTAGTAGCATTGGATGTTACTTTTATTGCTTTGCTTTGCAATGGACTGCTTTTGATCATATCTACGTCCACCAGACTACCACTTCCATGATAGCCTCCTCTGCCACGTCCTCTGCCAGACAACTCCCCTTTCACATTAAAGGCTTTTTCTTCATCTGGTTTATGCTGCTTTTTCAATCTTGCCTCATGGGATTGTAGAGATCCCATTAATTCATCAAATGTGTAAGTTAGTTTTTAGACTCCTCTATAGCTATAACTACATGATCAAACTTAGAAGTCAAACTCCTTAACACCTTTGCAACAGTAGTTTGATATTTGATTTCCTCTCCATAGGACCTCATTTAATTGACAATAGCATCTACTCTTGAAAGAAAATCTTGTATTGATTCTCCATTTTTCATTTGTAAGGTTTCAAAATCATGATGAAGAGATTAGAGTTTTACCATAATTACCTTCGAGGAGCCTTGGAAGGCTGTCTACAGTGAATTTATGCATCTTTAGAAGTATTTACAGTAGCAATCTTTGTAAAGATTGATTCGTGAACAGCCTGCTGAATAAAGAACAAAGCTTTTGAGTCCTTTTTCTTGTTTTCTTTCAATTTGACCTCTTCATCCGGATCAGCATATCCGTTCTCAACTAAATCCCATAAGTCCTGTGACTTGAACAAGGTCTTCTTCTTGATGCTCTAGAATTCATAAGTGTCTCCTTTGAAGATAGGAATGAGGGGCTGAGAAACATTCACACTATTTCTATTTGTAGCCATGGATTCTCTCACAGAACTTTTATCGAACACCCGGTGGGCAGCAATAGAACCTGTGCGTTGATACCACTTTTGTTGGGAATAGCAATTAAAACAAGTAAATAAGCAGGTAACAAGTAAAGAAAATAGAGAAGCCTTTTTTTTATGAATGAACTGAACTTTTATTACTACACTATAAATCAAAATAATGAGTGCCAATTTATAGGCTTACAGAGTAGGCTAATTTGCTGATATATTTCAACTAACAAAGAGAAATTATTGGAATTACAGTAAACGTGAACTATAATTAAGGAAAATATCTTGAAAAATAAATAGCTGTTAAAGACCACATTATAATTGAATCAACTCTCAAAATTTCTGATGTGCCCTTTTATATCTAAAAATCCATTTAACAGCTTCTCAATGTTCCTTGCTTGGATTTGCTAGGAAACGGCTCACAACTTCTACTGCATGAACGATATATGACCTTGTGCATACTACCACGTACATCAAGTTACCAACAACTGAAAAATATGGGGTAGCCGATATTTTCTTCTTCTCTTGGTAAGTTGGATTGCCCACCAAGAGGTGAAGAAATTGGCTTTGCTCTTTTCATATTGAACCTTTCAAGAATTCGTTTAATATATTTTTCTTGTGACAGCCATAGCCTTCGAGACCTCCTATCTCAGGAATTTCCATCCCCAAAATTTTCTTTGCTAGACCCAAATCTTTCATATCAAAGGCTTCAAAAAGTTTTTTCTTTAGCTGATTGATCATTCTATCATTTTGACCAATTATTAACAAATCATCAACATATAATAATAGGATGACAAATTTCTCACCAAAAAATTCCTTAATGTAAACACAAGAGTCTACAGCTATTCTCTTGTACTCTCGATCCATTATAAATAAATAAACTTCTTGTACCATTATCGGGGAGTTTGTTTTAGTCCGTACAATCTTTTCTTCAATCTGCATATTAAATTCTCTTTTCCTTTGACCTCGAACCCTGCAGGCTGCTGCATGTAGATTTTTTCTTCTAAATTTTCATGAAAAAATGCAGTATTTACATCCATCTGCTCAATCTCAAGATCTAGACTAGCTGCTAGTTCCAAGATCACTCTGATCAATGACATCTTCACCACTGGAGAAAAGATCTTAGCAAAGTCTATTCCTTTCTTTTGACCAAAACCTTTGACGACCAATCGAGCTTTGTATTTGACCAAATTTTCACGTCCACCATCTTTTATTTGGTACACCCATTTGTTTTTCAAGGCCTTCCTGCCTTTGGGAAGTTTCATCAACTCATATGTGTTGTTTTTCATGAGAGAATTCATCTCCTCTTGCATGGATTCCATCTACTTGTCATTGTCTTTATGAGCCATTACTTTTTAAAAGCTTTCTGGCTTCCCCTTCTTAGTAAGAAGGATATAATCTGATGATGGGTATTTTGTAGATGACATTTGATTTCTAGTTGACCGTCTCAGCTATTGCTCGTCATTTTTCAGCTGTTGGTAATGACCCTCCTGTGCTGATACATCTTTTTCAATGTCATCATCAGTAAGATGCAGCTTAACATTTTTATTTGCTTCTTTGCTCTATTGAATAACTGTTGCTGTAGAGAGTTTGGCTCAATAATGGATTTTTCAAGCTCTTTCTCTTTTTCATCCAGACTTTCAATTATTTGGTCCTCATGGAAGACCATATCTATACTTCTTATGACCATCTTCTTTGTCGGATCCCAGAACTTATGGCCAAAATCTCCATCTCCATAGCCAATGAAAATACATGAAAGTGCCTTATCATCAATCTTTGATCTTTGCTCCTTTTGTATGTGCACAAAAGTTTTGCATCCGAACACTTTTATATGAGAGTAGAAAATATTTTTTCCAATCTATACTCTTTCTGTAATGTCAAACTCCAAAGGAACTAATGAATAAGTAGCATACAGTTTGCACTACTGCTCCCTAGAAAGATTTTGTCAGATTTGATGATCTCAATATGCATCTGATCCTCTCTATGATGGTACGATTTATCCGTTCTGCTACACCATTGTATTGAGGAGTGCCAGGAACTGTCTTCTCATGTTGAATCCCATGTTTAGAGCAATAATCTTTAAAATTATAGGAAATGTACTCGCCTCTATTACCTGATCGGACACATTTTAGTTGCTTTCCTATCTCTCTTTCTACTATGGCATGAAATTGTTTGAAGACTCCAAAAACTTGATCTTTTATTTTTAACAAATAAACCCAAACTTTTCTAGAAGCGTCATAAATACAAGTTACAAAATATCTAGCTTCTCCTAAGGATTCAACTTCTATTGGACCGCAAACATCATAATATACACGTTCTAATGCTTCTTTTCTTTTAGCAGACTTTTAAATGATAGTCTATGTTGCTTTCCGAATAGGCAATAATTACAAAGATCATATAACATACCTTTCTCTAAAGGAATATACTTTTTTCCTTACAAGGAGTTTCAGCCATTTTTCACTCATATGGCTAAGCCGTTTATGCCATAAATTTGGTGAAGCTTCTATTGCTACATTTGCACTATCCATGCAAGCCTTTCCATTAGTCTGGTACAATTTGTAACAAAGCTTTCCCCTTGCAATAACCATTGATCCTTTGCAAAGTCTCCACTGCTTGTTTCCAAAATAACTTTCGTAACCTTGCTCATCTAGGATTCACTGAGATCAAATTGAGGTGCAACTCTGTAACATGCCTCACATCTTTTAATGTTAGTTAGAAGCCAACATTTGTTTGGATACTTATATCTCTAATGCCAATAATTTTGGAGCATGCAGAGTTTCCCATCTTTATATTACCAAGTCACCAGCTTTGTATGTCATAAATATTTCTTTATTGGGAGTAATGTGGAAAGAAGCGCCTGAATCTACCACCCACTTGTTCATGTTATTGCTGATATATAAGTAATCATCAACAATTATTGTGGTTCCTTCTTCTTCTGCGGCTGCTGCTGTTGTTGTGGTTGTGTTGTTATCGCCACAATTTTTCTTTTGGCTGGATTCCTTCTGTTCACGTTTCAGAATCCGACAATTCTTCTTTATGTGGCCCGGCTTTCCTCAATGATAACAACTATCATTTCTGGTTTTAGATTTTGATCTTCCTTCGGATTTGACGTTTCTATTCCTCCCTCATCGATTTTGAGCTCTACCTCTAATCTCTGTAATAAAAGCTTGAGACTCCATACCTCGTGCCTTATTTTGTTTCTCAAAAGACACCAAGGAGTGTAGCCATAATGAGTATAGCTTGCTCTTCGTTGTTGAACTTGACATCAAACTTTAATAATTAAGAGATCATGCCATTAAAATTACTTAAATGTTGCAGCATATCCATGTTGTTCGGCATCCGCATCCAGTACAACTCCTTCCAGAAGTAGAACTTGTTGGAAAAATTCTTTGACATGTACAATTTCTCTAAAGTCTCCCAAGTATTTTTGGCAGTCTTGCAATCTTTAGATTCGATATTTTGCAAGACGATATGTAATAAATTTATACGAATTGTACTTACTGCAATTTTATCCATCTCCTCCCAATCTTTATCCTTAATTGTACTAAACTTATTTTTTTTTTTACCCAATAGAGTCTTGTGGACCTGTTGCTGAATAAGGAGATCCTTCATCCTTCTTTGCCTGAGGAAAAAATTGTTGCTGCCGTTAAACTTTTCGATCTCAATTTTCTGTCATGTCATGTTGCTGCTATGAACAGTACCGTATGAACAGTATCTACAGTACTCATGAATAGTACCCTGCTACAATGATAACTGATGTACTATAATATCTAAGTTGAAACAGTAACCCAGAGTTGGAGAAGTAACAAGCAAACTTTGAATGCAAATTTTGAACTTTGAACAGTACCATTATTCACCAAATTTCTTATTTTACACTCGTTTTTCAAATAGATTATACCGAAAAAATGTTCTTATAATTTTCTCTTCCTGACAGTATATTTATTTCTCTAAAATTTGCTACTTTACCGGATAACAGTCATGCTACAGTGTGTAAGAATAGCCGAACTAGGCTTTGATATCACTTGTTAGGAAAAGAGTGAATAAATAAATAACTGCTAAATCAAAATGACACCAAGATTAACGTCAAAAACTCTCTTTTAACTATAGAAGAAAAAATCACGGGACAAACTCTAAGAAATATTCATTATAAAAAATAATGAGAATATAAATAATTTTTCAAGTTTTAGTAATAAATTGAGGAATACCCTCACAAAATTACATCCTGATAATTTTGTGGAATACTCACAATCACTCTTCAGCTCTCTCAATAGAAGGAATACAAAGAAAATGAGATAAAAAAATTGAGATCAAGACAAACTTAAATCATTCTGCCTTTTATATGCAGAGCAAACACGTTCATCGAATTCATTAACTCAATAGCCATTTTCTTTGACTTTCTTTTTGTTTTGGTTGAAAAAAAAATCCTCATCTCTCTCACACATACACACACGTACATACACACACACACACATATTAGGAGTATGCCTTATAACCCATGTAAAATAAAAAAAAATAAATCATATGTATAAACTCATTTTTAATTTATGAGAAAGTTATATTCATTTATTAATGTTATGTTATGAAAACTTCTAACTTGATATTATGTCTTAAATTAATAAATGTAGTACTTGTTAATTATAAAGAGAGTGCAAAAGTAATCATGAAAGAGTTTATGATGTAAAATGGCTATTGAATGTGAATGTATTAATATCTAAATATCCCATGTTACAGTATTAATAAGACAGAACATTGTTAATATGGATAGACTAATACATGTTATGCTTATTGAATGGTTCAAGCAGTTGTTTTTATAACTGTGATCATGAAAATGATCAAAGCTAATATGTGGATGTTTGTTAAAAGAACAAGTACATTGGAGACCTGCCATAAGAGTCCTAGCATAGATATTAAATCTATGGCAGTGAGAAATCTCTACATAGCAATGGTGTAAGTATCTTTAGATTTGAGATCACTAAAATTATCTTAAGTAGTGAGTGATATATTTTAACTCCATAACTACTTTTCTCAATCAATGGGTGACCATAGTAGGAGTTTGGATATATCATAACCTATTTGAAAATAGTTGAGTGATCAATAAAGTATTCACTATTCCAAATTTAGTATGGGAGTTATCTCACAAATTCAATAATACCCTTCTTCAGATAATCTTTGGCCAGAGTAAAATGTTAAGATGAATGAGATCAACAAAAGGCATTTTGAGAACAATGATTAAATTATTAGAACAATCATATTTAGATTTATGTGAGTTGATATTAATCCATGCTTAAAACCTAAATGCGATAAAATAAGGTAAAAGGAGCAATTGCACAATAATTGTTCTATGGAATGATTTAATCAAACCACTTAATTTTTCTGTCACTTGGATAATTATGATACTTGGTTAGAAATCTCTTATGATTTGTACATGAACATAAATAAAAGTATTAAATACAAAATTAATATAATGGTTTAAAGAGTTTAAATCATGCAATTGATCAATTACAATTATGTTTGTATTGTTGAGTGCATCAGAAAATTTAATGGGCCACACACCTATATGAAAAGGGTAAAATGGTAAAAAAAAGACATATATAATAATATTTGACATTATTATTGATAGAGAAAATAATGATGAAAATAATTAATTAAAGGAGTTTAATTAATTATGCAATTCATAGAAAAAGTTTGCAAAAAAAATTTGTGAAACTTTCTGCGCATGGTTTGAAATAATGGACTAAACTGATCTATTATAATCTGAAATAAAATATTATTGGACTACAAGTATTAAAGGACTACAATAATATTTTTAGATAAAAAAGAGAATTAATTTTAGGCCCACAAGAAAATTATTCTTCACAAAAGCATTTTGAAAGCAGCTTCTGTGTAGGGTCTCTGTAAAAGGCCTTAATGGTCTATTTTTTGGGCCAAGTTAAATTAAATATAATTCATAAGTATTATGGACCCTACATATTTAATTTTATTGGATTTCAAATCTAATTGTGTAATTAAATCTAAGGTTAATTACAAATTTGGACCTGAATTATAGGGTGTTTTTTAATGTTTGCACCATACCTTAGAAGCTTACAATATTAGGCCTCATCTTTGAGTTTCCTTTCAATTGAGGAACTCCGTCAACAAATCTGTTAAGTACTAATGGATTTGCTGATAGAGCATTAATGTGTGTCCTACCTCTGCTTAATAGGATGCCAACTCAACCATCGTCTTCTTCTTTTTCTAGTTCTCTCTCTTTTTGTCGTTCATGGCTACTCTTTTTCACCCCTTTTCCCCATTTCTCCACCACCTTTCTTCACTTCCTTCTTCTCCACTGCCGGCACAGGCAACTCTACCATCTTTTCCTCCTTCTCATCCTCCATCATCAACATTGGCCCTTGTTTCTCCGGCAACACTCTATTCACCTTTTGCTCAAATTCCTTCCGACCCACTTCCTCCTCTGCCATCACAGGTTCTGCTAAGCTCGGTCCCGGCATGCTCTCCACTGGAGCATAAAATTCAGATGCAACATGATTAATGCCGTTTAATGTTGCAAAGTTGCAGACTACCTATTGGAGCCAAATTTGGAATTTAGTTTTTACTTTATTTTTTTTATTTCTTTTCAAATCTCTACTGCCTATTATCTGCTTGCATGATAGTTACATACCATTGTTTCATTTCTTATTATTCTCTTAAAGAGTAATTTTTTGCCTTTGAAAATAAAGACATGAATTGAGTCGCAGTTACTGATATTTATTTTCTTGCTTTGTAAGCCTATCTAAAGGCATTTTTTTTTTTGTGAATAATATGAATTTGCTTAATTAATTTCAGTATTTTTGAGTGCCCATTACCTATTTGTTAAAATTCATCTAAGACTATTTTTCTTGGTTCCAAAATTTCAAATTTCAAATTGCAGTAGTATATATTTATGTTCATTTTTCAACCTCTTCACAAAGAAGAAATGGAGATTTATTTAATTGATGTGAATGAATGAATAAATTAGCAAAATGAGAACACCATCCAAATAGAACCTAAAACTTAAATGGAAATACAAATGCTTGTAGGATTATTTTGCTCTCTCTCTAACTAAAATTTAATTTTTAGTCTTGGCACTAAAAAAACACCCAAATCAGTGATGGGCATATTTTCGCCGCTAAGTAGCCACGATTTTTAGAATTAGTCACGAAAATTTATTTTTTTAATCTAATTGCAAATTTAGCGACGATTTCTTTTTTTCGTCGAAAAAAAGAAAACGTTGCTAAATTTAGGTGGCAAATGATGACGCATTTTTTTGTGACTAAATTAGTGATGAAATTATTTGTTGATAAAAACTATTCAATTTTTCTATTTTCGAAAATAATTTTGCGATGGCATTGTAGACGGTAATTTATGTTTAGATTTAGTGACGAAATAGTGACGGCAAAATTGGCCGCTAAATTTGGAATGAAACGCTTTTTTGCGTGGTTTTAATGACAAATTTTAGTTGTCGCTAAAGGTAAATTTGGCAAAAAAAAATCCCCCCACTGGCCAAATCTACGTCGTTTTGGCTCTTCTTTCCCTCTTTATTTTCTTTATTTTTGTTCTCTCTATTCCTCCTTTTCCCCCTTGCTCAGCCTCTGAAGATCCTAATTTCTGCTCCTCGGTTCCAGCTAGTCCTCTCCGCTGTTTGCCGTTGCTGCCCCTTCCGTTCACTGCCGTTGGCCTTCCCTCTTTCCTCTCTCTACATGTGCGACGGTAGCCCCGATCTTCTTTTCTTTTTCTCTGCGATTTTGCTTCGAAATCTGCCCCCCTTTCACGGTTCTGTCGCCGTCGCCCACCGGAAGCGCTGCCAGCCCTCTCTTCTTCAAACAACGATTTTGGGGTGAGTTACAATATCTAATAATTTGAAATTTAGGAGAATGTATAGGAGACATATTTGAAGAGAAAAAAAGTTAGGCATTTGAAATTCAATTTTTGGGAATTGAATGTTTTAAGCTTAGAATAAGTTAGATTTCTCATTTTTAAGTAATATAATCAAGTTAATTTACATTATTATTGAGATTTATTGAGTAATGGTTGTGTATATTGTCAAGAAGAAGAGGAAAATGCCCTTTGCCCCATACTGATTTGAGGAATTTGTTAGAATTCGATTCAATAATCGAACCGAAAAAATCGAAATGTTATAATTTATATAAATTGAATTGAAATTATATGAAAACCAAAATAATACCGAACCGAAATTTTCGGTCGGTTTGGTTCGGTTAACTGGAAAATCAAAAATATAAAATTATAATTAAAAAAATTATCTAAAAAATTATAAAATTAAAATAAAAGCATCCAAATTAAAAAATGTACATATATAATTTGCGTTTAAAATCCTTAAATTGGTAAAAAAAATACAAAAATAATTTTTTTAATGTAAAAATTTGATAAAATAATATATAATAATAAAATTTCGGTCGGTTTGATTTTTCTTCGGTTTTTACCTTTTAAAATCAAACCGAATCGAAATAATCAATTTATATAAATTTTAAAACCGAACCGAATTTAAAAAATCAATCAGTTTGGTTCGGTTTTTCGATTTTACCCCAATTTTGCTCACTCCTACTACAGTTTATGTTAAGATGTGGATATCTGCATCTTTGAACTTGTTAGTAAGTGTAAAATGCTGGTGCATAAATCTGGTGCTAGAAGTACATTATTCAATTCTCCTTGGGTATGTTGAACAACTAAAGAGTTCAGGCATCACTGGATAAATATTTTGGCGAGACTGCCTTTCCTAACTTGTTTGATTTGCTTTCTTTGTCCTGTGTCATGTTGGTTGCTTTCTACTTAACAGCATTTGGCTCGGCACATTCTCTTTTAAGCACATGTCCTTGCATATACCTAAACTGCATAATAGATAAAGACAGTTCGCATTTTATTCCATGATTCAGCCGCTTTTTTATTCATTTTACATCAACATGTCCAAGCAGGTTGGGTTTTTTTTTTTTCCATTGAGGAGACCAAGGTTATTCTAGCATGTAGGGGCTGAGGGCAAGGTGATGTTTCTTACATTTTCTCTATATGAATGTGGAGTCATATTATCAGTTATCAGTGTTGGGAAAAATGACATTTCTAAAGAATGCGGAATAAATCAGAAGAAACTCACAACACAAGAAATTATAGTGGAAACTCCAAAACCGGAGAAAAACCACTTGTTGTCCGAAAACAACCAAGAAAATTTCACTAATTGTTTGAACAATTTTTACATTCACTCACTCTAGTATTTTCTCACACACCCAATAAATGGATACAAACCCAAGAGAATTTCCCACAAATTCTCTAAGTTTCAAAGCTTACAAGCTTTCATTGGAATTGTTTCTTTGAATCCAATCTTTTGTTTTGAAGAACAATCTCCTGCCTTATATAGGCAGGAGTTTCCATGTGAACAGTCAAAAATATTGTCTAGTCACAGTCAATATTGGCTGGCCAGTCTCCATTTTTGACTGCGTACCAATTTTGACTACATACTATTTTTGACTACATACCATTTTTGACTACATACCATTTTTTACTCTTTTTTTTTAATCTTAATACAACAATCTCCACCTAGATTTTAAAAAAAAAACTACCATCGCATATACTGACGAAATAATTATCTACAACCAATAATTAAAAAAAAACATACTCCACCATACAAAGTATTTCACTTAAAATTAAGAAATTTTAAGTTATTAATCCTTTTGGCAACATGTCGAACAAAATTGTTGAAATTATGGTGCAACTCTCATGCTTGATTTTTCCGAGAGTTCCTCAACCATCGACATAAATCTATCTCACACCTTCCATCTTAATCAAGCCAATGCCCGTGTGGAAAACCCGCTAGTGGTGACACATCCTCTATCATGGCAACTTGTGGAGACTAGCGGCATGCCATGAGGATGTCCATACTCCTTTAGAGAGCATCACCAAAATCTACCTCATCTGAAGTAGACACATTATTAGCTTCACCAACGGAATTAAACTTGGAGTTGCCAGCTCCACCTTTTCGACAATTTCTTTTAAGGTGACCAGATTGTCCACACCCCCAGCATACCAGGTTTTTATTTCCAGAGTTTTTCTTTCTCCAACTTCCAGCAACCACCAATGCCGAGTTTTCAGGTGACACACCATTTCTACCACTCAGCCTTTTTTCTTCTGATAAAAGTTTGTTAGTGACTTCAGAGAACACAATTTTATCCTTCCCATGTATCAAAATGGGTTTCATATGCTCATAGGAAGATGGAAGAGACCAGATGAATCTCAATGCGATATCCTCATCATCAAGTTTTACTCCTATAGACTCCAATTCTGAGACGATTCCATTAAGGACACTCAGATGGTCCGAAATGGTAGTTCCTTCTGCCATACATAAAGTATGAAATTTCTCCTTAAGGTACACCCGATTTGAGACGCCCTTTGCTTGATACATTTTTTCAAGTTTATCCCACAAATTTTTGGCAGTAGAAATTCCTTGTACATTTGCAAGAACATTTTTCGCCAAAGATAAGCGGATTATACTTGCTGCTCTCAAAACGAGATCTTCCCAGATTTCATCGCTCATAATAGACTTTTCACCTTCTTTGCTGGTAACGAGAGGACGTTTATCATCCAATGCCTTGTGTAATCCGGATTGAATCAACAAATCCTTGACTTGAGTTTGCCACAAGCCAAAATTGATTCTTCCATCAAATTTCTCCACCTCAAACTTTAATCCCGACATCTTACAACACGTGAATAGTACCGTATGAACAGTACCGTATGAAAATTAGGCTCTGATACCACTTGTTGGGAAAAATGACCTTTCTAAAGAATGCGGAATAAATCAGGAGAAACTCACAACACAAGAAATTATAGTGGAAACTCCAAAACCGGAGAAAAACCACTTGTTGTCCGAAAACAACCAAGAAAATTTCACTAAGTGTTTGAACAATTTTTACATTCACTCACTCTAGTATTTTCTCACACACCCAATAAATGGATACAAACCCAAGAGAATTTCCCACAAATTCTCTAAGTTTCAAAGCTTACAAGCTTTCATTGGAATTCTTTCTTTGAATCCAATCTTTTGTTTTGAAGAACAATCTCCTGCCTTATATAGGCAGGAGTTTCCATGTGAACAGTCAAAAATATTATCTAGTCACAGTCAATATTGGCTGGCCAGTCTCCATTTTTGACTGCGTACCAATTTTGACTACATACCATTTTTGACTACATACCATTTTTTACTCTCTTTTTTTAATCTTAATACAGCAATCAGTATAGGTCACTTTGTGTCCATTTGGTTGCTTGATGGAACAAATGACCAACCAAATATTCCCTTCACAAAGAAGCAAAGAAATGGTGTACATAGAATCGTTCTTGGTGGTTTTGTTCAACTTTGTCATGTTTTTTTCCATCATAGTGTAATTCATTATTAATAATAATCATAACAACGTGAATGATATAATTTTCTAAAGTATAAAATCAACTTTCCATACGTCAAAAAAAAATCAACTTTCCATTTTCCCAAATATATATATATATATATATATATATATATATATATATATATATATATATATATATATATATATATATTTTCACAAATCATGTTACAATTTTGTTCCTTTTTTCTTTTAAAGCCAAAAAACATTTAAAAATTTCATAACATTTAATTTGGTATATTTATGTATACCCATCAGTATACTAACTATAAAAAATGCACTTTGTATACCAATATGTATAAAAAAAATTATATAATTGGGAATTCATATCCTCTCCTTTAGTATATCTATGTATGCTTACTAGTATACCAACTTGCATTGTTGCACTTTCTAACTTGAAATCGGTATAATGAGGTATACCATATGGTATACTTAATTTAAATTTTGAAATTGCTTGTTTGGAGTTTTGTATACCAGCGTATACAAATGTATACTAACCAAAAAACAGAGAAATTAAAGACAAAAATAGAAATCCAAAAAATATGAACTTTCAACTCGTAAATCTTTTTTGGCAATGCAATCAACATTACAAGAAATTGCAAGAATAGTGATGGAAAAAAATTTTGTTACTAAAAATGGACAAAAATTCAATTGCCAATTTTTAGTGACAGAATTTAGTGCCGAACATTTAAAACCATTGCTAAATGCGGCTCCTAGCGATGGAATAAGCTACCTGTCGCTAATTAACGAAGGAATATGTTTTTCGTCGCTAAATTTGGCTCCACATATTTACTGCAAAAATTTATGAGGAAATAAGGTGTCCGTCATTAATGTTTAATGACGGAATATGCTGTTCGTTGCTAATTAGGAATGGAATTCACTTTCCTTCGCTGAATATATTTTTTGTCGCTAAAACTCACATATATAAATTAAGATTTAGCATTTTTTCTTTCTCCCTCTCTCTTTCTTTCTCTCTTTTGGCCAGGCACCAGATCTGCCCTCACCCTCTCCCGTCGTCGCCGTCTCCCCCTCTCGCTCCCTGTCGTCGTTCCACCCCACCGGTCTGCCCACTGGTTAGGAATCTCCCCTCCATCCTTGCGCGCGTCTATCCCCGCTCCCTTCCTTCCTGCTTCGCCCCTCTCTCTCCTGCGTGCAGATCTACTCTCCACCCGAATCGAAAAATGATATCAGACTTGAGGCTGTGAATGAGGCTAAGAACAAGGTCACTGGCTGTCAGTCTCTATTCAAAGAGGTATGATTGTTTCACTTAGTTCTATAGCTGTGAAAAATTGCATCTATCATCTGCTGAACTTGTTCTATATTGCTAGAATAATTTTTCAAAATAATTAGATGATGTTGCTAGTCTAGTCTAGAATAATTTTTTTGTGGATCCTTACCTACGATTCCAATTATGTCTTATTGTCTTATATGCTCAATAGAAATATTTTTAATATTTTCAACTTAAGATTTAGCATGCACATTGTCAGTGCTGATGACATTATTCTGGTACTTGAAGATTTGGGATTGATAGTGTAAGAAATGTTCTATATGTCGTCTTTTATTTGTTTAAGTCTTCTCCTTTTCCATGATGTAGATAACATGAAACCCTTTTTCTGCGAAGATGATCCAGAGATGATAATCAGTGCCATTAACGAGTTAGACATGTGATATAAGAGAGAAAGGAAAAGTCTCGGCACACAAGTAGAACTTCGAGTTTAACAAGCAGAGCCAAACAGAATGCTTATATTGAAAATTTAATTGTATAGCTATTTAGTTGATAATACATTATTGTTACATTTTTAATAGTATTTATTTTAATTAATATATTTTTAATTAATAAATATTTGATAATTATAATTTTTATTCTAATATAATTTGTTAATTATAATTTTTATTCTATAGGTTATTTTGTCATTTAAAAAATTTAAAAAATAAATAAAAGTAAATAAATAAAAATAAAAATTACTTAAATTTAGCGACGGAATAACTAAATTTGTGATGGAATAAATGTTTATTAGCAATGGAGAAATAAATTCCGTTGCTCGAGTTAAGGTTTCCGTCGCTAATATTAGCGATGAAATTTTTTCGTCGCCAAATTTAGTAAAGATCATAATAGCGATAGAATTTCGTCACTAATTATGATTTTTCTTGTAATGAACGGCAGTAATGAGTGGAAATATAACAATTGTTTTGATAAGAAGCTAGAACAATTTTGAAGAACAATATCAAAAACAACTGAAGAAAGGCAGGGATTTTGGCAAACCAAAAAGGGTTTTAAAAAACGGGATTGTAGGAATTTGTATGATATCACCACTTCTCGGATTTTTATGGTAATAGGAGAATTTTTGAAATTTTTTGATTTAATGGGATTTTATTTTCCCTATTTTTAAGTATGGATATCAATAAAACTATTTAAAAAATCAGTAAAAATTAAATTATTATTTTTGAAAATAAAAATTTTTAAAAAATGTATATTTGAAACAAAAAAAGAAAATTATACTTCTAAAAAAGTAGGAAATTTTGGTAAATAATACAATTTCTTCCCACAAATACAGTACTGGTCACGAAGGCCCAAAATGCGTCATTTTGGGTTAGGCCCAGCCCGTGACAATAAGTTTTAAAAATGGTACAGTAAAATATGAATGCTTAAATTCATAATTCACAAAAAAAATAATAATAAATAGATAAATAAATAAATAAATAAAAATTGGTGATATGAATGATAATATTACGATTTTTAATTTGTTCAGGCATAATTTCACAGATAATTGAAATTTATTGTGATTAATATAAATTATATAAAATGATTAGATGTATGTCTTAAAAAATTATATGTAAGGGCAAATACAAACCCTAGAAAAATATTTAAATTTCTAACATATTTAAACTAAAAGGAAAAGTTTACACTATTAAATTTTACAAAATAATTACAAATATATAAATATATGAGTTTGCAATTGGCTCAAATTAAGTGCAGCCTCACAAGTTATAAAGTAAGAAAGAAAATAGATACATTTCAACACTCCAGCAACTCTCGAGATCCAGTTTCTTCAATGCCTTAAGCTTTGACAACGAGGGCACGTGTTGTAGCCCTCTGCAACAAGATAGCAACAACACATTTAAGCTCTCTAAATCCGAGATGGAATTCGGCAATTCTTCAATATCAGTATAAGAAAGATCAAGAACCTTGAGCCCATTCAATTGCTTGAAAAAAGAATTTGAAATCTTTGTCAAAATATTATGAGATAACAATAGGGTTGAAAGTTTTGGACACCTTGGTGTAAAATCAGGAGAAATTTCTTTTATTCCGTTGATAATTAATGAGACTTTCACTAGCCCCTCTGTCCATTTCTCACAATCAGGTATCTCTTCCAATTTTGCACCTGCTTTAAGCATCACTCCTCCGTTCTCTTTAATTATTTGGATGGCCATATCCCTTATCAAGGCATGCATCTTCAAGCATCCAGAAATAGTACTTTCCAACAAACATTTTTTTACAAGTCTGTTGAGTATGGTGTGCCCCTTATCAAATGCCGCTTGCCTACTTTCCTCTTGTATTATCTCCTCATCAATCATATGTTCTATCAACTCGTCTATTTTGAATTCATGATTTTCTGGGTATAATGCACAATACAAGAAGCATTGTTGTATTGCAGGATCAGTCAAACGTTTATAACTTAATTTCAATATTGAAAACAGCTTCCTTTCCATGTTAATATCGCTGACTTGTGATTCTTTCAATTCCCTTAATGTATTCCTCCACACACAAATATTATCCGCATCCCTCATGCTTTCAGCCAAAGTTACAATTCCAAGTGGCAAACCATCACATTCGTTTGCGATTAATTTCGCAGTACATGTAACACTTGAAGGAATTGGTTTCCCGAATTTTTCTTTGAACAATGTCCATGCTTCATTTTCATTAAGAGGAAGCACTTGGATTATCTCTTCACAACACATCTTCTGACACACATCTAATAATCGAGTTGCAAGAACCAACTTGCATCCATTTGCTTCTCTAGGTATGCCCACATCTTTCAAATCAAAATGATCCCACAAGTCATCCAGAATAAGAACACATTTTTGTTTTCCCTTCAATGCTCTCCATAGTTTTGCAGCTCTTTTAAGAATCACTTTCATTGGAAAGATCTAACCCAATACTTTTAGCAATGAGAGTCTGCAATCTATAAATTTCAAAATCTTGTGATACAGTAATCCAGTAAACCGGGAGATGATTTTCTTTAAGTTGGTTATGTATATGTATCATGAGTGTGGTTTTACCACTTCCTCCCATCCCATATATGCCGATGCTTGAGATATCATCATTCATCAAACATTCCCAAATCTTATTCATGTTAATTTGGAAACTTTGACCCACTATTTCTGTTGTTAGAAATGTCTCATCGCCACCATCTTGCCCAGTTTCACCAGCATTGTTTGCTGTGAAAGTTTCAACTTCAGCATTGGGAAAAAAAGTTTCCATTTCTGGTACTACTTCATGCCCAGGGGCTTGAACTTCAAATGGAGTCGGTTCATTTCCCACTTGGTCATTTTGTTGGCTGGAAGATGGATTGAAATTTTCATTCACATTGAGAATACGTGCCCAGTCAAACTCATCTTCTGATGGAATTGATTCATTTCCTACTTGGTCTTGCCCAATTTCTCTAGCATTGTTTGCTGTGAAAGTTTCAACTTCAACATGGGGGAAAAGAGATGCCATTTCTGGTGGTACTACATGCACAAGGGTGTGAAGTTCAAGTGGAGTTGGTTCATTTCCCACTTGGTCATTTTGTTGTCTGGAAGATGGACTGGGGATCTGATTGCTGCTTGAACTTGGTGTCAGACGGTGCCATAATTGGTGCCTTGAATTTGTTTTGTTTTCTTTCTCTTTTGTCAATAGTTACAGCTGCCTATCACATGCCACCGAATTCAGCCACCGAATTCTTTGCTTAATTGTGGGCTACAGTGATATTTATTTTGCCTATAAAAGGGCTTTCTAAATTCATTTGTAAATCATCCGAAAGAGATCAAAAATATTAAGAGAGTTGTGTTGTGTAGTTAATGCTCTAATTAATTAAGAGAGCATTTTGTGAGCGGGTGTAATTGGGTTTTGGATTGAGAGTTTTCTCCATTTGTAATATTGTTTCTTTGATAGTAAATTTATTGCTCCCCTTCTCCCGTGGACGTAGGCACACTGCCGAACCACGTAAATTTGTGTGTATTTATTACTTTGGCTATTTCTTCATAGTTGCCATAAAATCACCACTTAAATAGCCCGTCGATCCTAACAAATTAGTATCAGAGCTTTGGTTCGGCTATTTTTCACACTGCATTGGAAGTGCTGTCCGGAAAAGTAGCGAATTTTGGAGAAATAATTATATTGTCGGGAAGAGAAAAATATAAGGAATTTTTCGGTACGATCCGTTTCGAAAACGGGTGTAAAACGTGAAATTTGGTGAATAGTGGTACTATTCAAAGTGAAAAATTTTGCATTTGCATTTGCATGGTTTTCGCTCAAATACTGTTTCGTGGGCCACCAGTTACTATTCAGATCACTGTATCAGTACTGTTCAGATTACTATTCAGAGGACTGTAGCAGATACTGTGCGGAGACTGTTTAGAGCACTGTAGCAGATACTGTGCGGAGGACTGTAGAAGGGTACTGTTCATACGGCACTGTTCACCTATACGGCACTGTTCACCTATACGACACTGTTCACTTATACGGAATGGCAACTACAAGATTTGATATTGAGAAATTTGATCGCAATATAAATTTCTCTTTGTGGAAGATTAAGATGCGCGCCATCTTAATTCAGAATGGGCTTGAAAAAGCTCTATTGGGGAAGAATAGAATGCCAGAGTCAATGACTGAAGAAAAGAAGGAGGAGATCATCAACAAGGCAGTTTCCACAATTCAGCTCTGTCTGTCTAATGAAGTTCTTCAGGAGGTCATCAATGAAGATACAACAGCTGGCTTATGGGCGAAGCTGGAGTCCTTGTACATGTCCAAAACTCTGACCGACAAGCTGTACCACATGACGCGGTTCTACACATTTCAAATGCAGGAAGGTACTTCAATTAAAACTTATCTGGAAGAATATACATCAATTTTAGTAAGTCTAGAAAATGTGGGTGCTAAAGTTGATGATGAAAATGCTGCTTTGAAATTGTTGTGTTCATTACCACCGTCACATAAAAGTTTTAGGGACACAATGCTTTATGGAAAAGATAGTGTGTCTTTGGCGGAGGTTAAGACAGCTTTACTCTCTAAAATTATAATTGATAAAGGAATTGTCGGTAATAAAGATGATAATGTAGCAGAGGGTCTTGTTGCTAGAGGAAGGTCTAAAAATAAGAGTTTTGGCAGTAGTAGGTCTAGGTCAAAATCTAGACATAAGAATTTGATATGTAACTATTGTCATAAAAAGGGGCACATTAAAGCTGATTGTTATAAGTTGAAAAATAAACAATCAACTGAAGAAAGAAGGGAAAAATCCGCTGAAGCTAGTATTGCTGAAGATGAGTCCACATCTGATATTCTTTTAGTCACTAATAATGAAAGGTGCAGATTCAAGGATGATTGGATTATCGATTCAGGTTGCTCCTATCACATATGTCCCAATAGGGACTGGTTCTCCACATATGAATCTTTTGCAGGTGGAGTTATTTTGATGGGCAATGATGCAGCTTGCAAAGTTATTGGCAAGGGCACAATCCGAATCAAAATACATGATGGCGTGGTGCGAACTTTGACAGATGTTCGTCATGTTCCTGATATGAAGAAGAATCTCATCTCTCTGAGCACTCTTGATGCTGGTGGGTGCAAATACTCAGGTGAAGGTGGAGTCATGAAAATCAGCAAAGGTGCCCTGGTGGTGATGAAAGCTCGACAAGTTGGAAGACTTTATATCCTACAAGGAACCACAGTTACAGGAGCTGCTGCTGCAATTACTACTCAAATGTCTGAAACCGATGTCACCAAATTATGGCATATGAGGTTAGGCCATATGAGCGAGAAAGGCTTAACCCTGTTAAGCAAAAAGGGTCTTTTGTGTGGACAAAATACTTGCAAGCTTGATTTTTGCGAGCACTGTATTTTTGGAAAGCAAAAACGTGTCAGTTTCAGCACAGGTACCCACACAACCAAAGGTACCTTGGATTACATCCATTCTGATCTTTGGGGGCCATCACAAGTTCCATCAAAAGGTGGTGCCAGATACATGCTTGTCTTCATCGATGACTTCTCGAGGAAGGTTTGGGTTTACTTTCTTAAACATAAGGATCAAGTATTTTCCACATTCAAGCAATGGAAAACCATGATTGAGAAGCAGACAGGAAGGCAAATAAAGAGGCTGAGAACAGATAAGGGCTTGGAGTTTTGTGCTGGTGAGTTCAATGACTTCTGTAAAAATGAAGGCATTGTGAGGCATCACACAGTTCGGATGACACCCCAACAAAATGGAGTTGCTGAACGGATGAACAGAACACTCATTGAGAAAGCAAGGTGTATGCTTTCAAATGCTAGATTACCAAAGAGTTTCTGGGCAGAAGCTATCTCAACTGCTTGCTATTTAGTCAATCGCTCTCCATCAGTTCCAATTGGTTTCAAGACTCCAGAGGAAGCTTGGTCTGGCAAACCTGCAGATTATTCAAATTTGAGAATATTTGGCTGTCCAGCATACATGCACGTCAATGATGGCAAGTTAGCACCAAGGGCGAAGAAGTGCATTTTTCTAGGATATCCATCAGGAGTGAAAGGATATAAACTTTGGTGTCCCAAATCATCCAAAGTTATAATCAGCAGAGATGTCACATTTGATGAAGGTTCTATGCTTCACTCGAAAAATGAAGTATTGGTACCATGCAGTTCTGATAAGCAGGTGGAGGCCAGTCAAAGACAGGAGATAGATGTTGAAGACTATCCTGCTCAGCAAGATTCTACTTCGCAGTCAGATTCACAACCATTCAGCTCTCAGCAAGGTGATTCAGATCCTAACTCAGTTGAACAGGAGCAGCCATACTCTATTGCCAAAGATAGAGAAAGGAGAGAAATAAAGAAGCCAACAAAATATAAAGATTATGCAGATTTGGTAGCTTTTGCTTTGTCAGCAGCTGAGGAGATCAACAGTGTTGGAGAACCATCCACATATTCAGAAGCCATTTCAGGAGCCAACTCAGATAGATGGTTGATAGCTATGCAAGAAGAAATGGAGTCATTGCATAAGAATGACACTTGGGAGCTCGTTAGACCACCAAAAGGAAAGAAGATTATCGACTGCAAATGGGTTTTCAAGAAGAAGGAAGGCAACCCAGGTATCGAAGAAGCAAGATTCAAAGCTCGCTTAGTTGCAAAGGGATTCAAACAAGTTCAAGGTGTGGATTTCAATGATGTCTTCTCACCAGTAGTGAAACATTGTTCCATTCGCATGTTGCTTGCTATGGTGGCTAAGTATAATTTAGAACTGGAGCAGTTAGATGTCAAAACTGCTTTTCTACATGGTGACCTTGAAGAGCAAATTTACATGCAACAGCCAGAAGGTTTCAAGGTTGAAGGCAAGGAGGACCATGTTTGTTTATTGAAGAAATCTCTATACGGCCTTAAGCAGTCACCCAGGCAGTGGTATAAGAGGTTTGACTCCTTTATGACTAGTAATGACTTTTTAAGGAGTAATTATGATAATTGTGTTTACTTCAGAAGGTTAGATGATGGATCATTCATATATTTACTATTATATGTTGATGATATGTTGATTGCTGCAAAGAATACTTCTGAAGTTGAGAAGCTGAAAGTTTTGTTGAGTAAAGAATTTGAGATGAAAGATCTTGGAGCAGCAAAGAAGATTCTCGGAATGGAGATTCAAAGGGACAGGAAAGCAGGGAAGTTGTTTCTCACTCAAAAGAAATATGTTGAGAAAGTGCTGGAGCGTTTTGGCATGAAAGATGCAAAGCCTGTAAGTACTCCATTAGCTGCTCATTTCAAGCTTTCAGCTGCACTATCACCACAAACAGATGAAGAGCAAAAATACATGAATCATGTTCCTTACTCCAGTGCAGTAGGCAGTCTTATGTATGCCATGGTATGTACTCGACCTGATATTTCTCATGCAGTTAGTGTTGTGAGCAGATTCATGGCAAATCCTGGTAAAGTTCACTGGCAAGCAGTAAAATGGATTCTGAGATACTTAAAAGGTTCAGTTGACACCTGTTTGGAGTTCAGTGGTGGTGATAGTAGTTTGGTTGGTTATGTCGACTCGGACTATGCAGGAGATCTCGACAAAAGGAGATCATTGACAGGCTACGTATTTACTTTTGGAAATAGTGCTGTCAGTTGGAAATCTACATTGCAACCTACAGTTGCATTGTCTACAACAGAAGCTGAATACATGGCAGTGACTGAAGCTATCAAAGAGGCTATTTGGTTAAAGGGCTTATACAATGAGCTCAATTCAGATCATCAAGTGACAGTTGTCTTCTGCGATAGTCAAAGTGCTATACATCTGACCAAAGACCAGATGTTTCATGGAAAAACAAAGCACATTGACATCAGGTACCATTTCGTTCGAGATATTATTGCACAAAGAAATGTTATAGTAAAAAAGATTGGTACTGCAGACAACCCATCAGACATGTTGACAAAGTCTCTTCCTACTACCAAGTTCAAACATTGCTTGGATTTGATTGGTGTATGTACGTAGCACTTAAAGATATTTGGAGAAGGTGGAGCTAAGTTTACTGTTGATAAAATTCAAGTCAAGGTGGAGATTTGTCAGACGGTGCCATAATTGGTGCCTTGAATTTGTTTTGTTTTCTTTCTCTTTTGTCAATAGTTACAGCTGCCTATCACATGCCACCGAATTCGGCCACCGAATTCTTTGCTTAATTGTGGGCTACAGTGATATTTATTTTGCCTATAAAAGGGCTTTCTAAATTCATTTGTAAATCATCCGAAAGAGATCAAAAATATTAAGAGAGTTGTGTTGTGTAGTTAATGCTCTAATTAATTAAGAGAGCATTTTGTGAGCGGGTGTAATTGGGTTTTGGATTGAGAGTTTTCTCCATTTGTAATATTGTTTCTTTGATAGTAAATTTATTGCTCCCCTTCTCCCGTGGACGTAGGCACACTGCCGAACCACGTAAATTTGTGTGTATTTATTACTTTGGCTATTTCTTCATAGTTGCCATAAAATCACCACTTAAATAGCCCGTCGATCCTAACACTTGGCATGGTTTTACGTCTTTTATTTGATTCTTGAATTGCCTCATAGGCTTTTGATTTGACATCGTCAGGAACCATTTGACAAATTCGGACGCCCCGCCCTGGTTCTCCAGATAAATGGGATTTGATCCTTGAAATTGAAGGTTTCCCTCTGAGTAATTTCTGACAGAATTTACATTTCAAACCCCCATCTACATGCTCAACACAATTCCAAAATTCTTCATCCCTTGTTCTGCCCATTACAGTTTTCCTACAGACATACAATAGCAATTATACACTAAGACTGTTGAGAGTTGATAAAAAAAAAAAAAAAAAAAGAGGCTAAGCTATATGCCTAGTGGTGTTCAAGTAATTCTATTTTTCGACTATCTTAATTCATTTAAACATAGCAAGCATAACACATTATTTTTCAAATATAAATACATTCATATATTTATAAACATAAACAGGCATTAAAACAAATTCATAAAATTTCAAGCATACATATAACTATATATCAACTCATGTCAAATTGCATAAAAATTAATAAATCTTATAACTAATTGTTACTTCCAGTTGAAATTATTTATTTGTTAATCATGCATTTGCTTGTTTTATTTTTCGTTTGTACTTGTATTTGCATTTGCCCCAAGTATACTATTAAGGAATTGCCGAGCAGGATATTAAATATGGGACCCGATTCTCAGAACCATTAGGTCCATTTATAAATATATCATAATATTACTTAACTTCCAATATTAATATATATATATATATATATCAAGTATTCAACATCGGAACCAAGCTCACGGCCTTTTTTTCGGTAATATATGTCATGATGTAATACTGCTAACTCTCTAATTAGCATGCCAATCTTATACTATACCTCCAATTCCTTTCTATTTTTACTAAAGGCATACATAACTAATTTTTAATTACCATTTATAAACATAACCACATAACCTTATTTCTTCACATAAATTCACTTAACCTTATTTCTTCACATAAATTCATTTCTCAATTTCTTATTTATTTATTTAGTACTATTTATTATTATTATTATTATTATTATTATTATTATTATTATTATTATTATTATTATTATTATTATTATTATTATTATTATTATTAAAACATCAAATAGGTATTCAACCCATCCAATTATGGCCAAAGCCTCCAATTGATGATTTAAACTTATTATTTTAAGCCAATTAAGCATAAAACAATAAAACAATCCTTTAATTCCAAATGAAGGCCAATTCGGCCGCACCATCATTCAAGTTTTCTTTTTCTTTCTTTCTTTTTTTTTTTCAACAAATAGCATCAATTAAGTTCTTATAACAATGATAGTATAATTATCAGACTATTTAAGCAAAATAACTTGCATCTAAAAAGTTTAAAAATTTACATAATATATGTAAGTGTAGGAACTAACAATTTATACTTCCCAAAATCAATTTAAAACATACTACTCATCTTATTTAAGCCTCGATTTACTAATTATAACATAATTTTTATGAATCTTCAATTTTTCCTTAAAACCCTAATTAATATAATACACAGTTTATTAAGGAAAATGAATTTGCTTGAATACATACCTAACTTGATGCCAATTCTTCAAATTAGACTCTCAAAAACTTCAATTCTTCATTTCTTTCTCTTTTCCCTTCTCCTTCACCTTTAACTCATCTTCTTTATCTTCATAAAATTGCAATAAAATTCAATTTCATGCACTTTTATTCATCAATGCATGTAATTATACTAGAATCATGCATTACAAACAATTAAAACCCCAATAATTACCTTGCTCAATTTCTGACACTATTCACCCAAGAAATCCATTTACTGCCCCTTCATTTTTCGCCCAAAATTCTTGTTGATTTGGTGATTTTAGGGACTATAGTTTGAAGATATTGAACGAAAACAGAGAGGGAAAAGTATTTCTATTTTATATATCGTACCAAGAAAGTAAAGTGTGTCTTATATACAAAAGTGTAAAAAGGAAAACGACAAAAATAAAAGACCCAGCTCAGCTAGCTCAACTACCACAAAAACTAATTAATTATAAATACTAAAATTAATTTCTTCAGCCTCCCCTCAAGTTGGACCCGCGTGAACATCAGAAAGGGCCAACTTGGACATAAGGAAATCAAAAACAGGGAAAGCAAGAGCTTTAGTAAACAAATCAGCGAGCTGGAGACGTGATGGAAGATGAAGAGTAGAAATGAAACCTGTTTGCATCTTGTTCCTCACTATATGACAATCTATATCCAAGTGTTTTGTGCGCTCATGAAACACTGGATTAGATGCAATATGAATAGCAGCAGTGTTATCACAGTGAAGAGGAACAGGAAGGGGAACAGAAACGCAAAAATCATTCAACAAAGAATGAAGCCATTGTAATTCACAAACTGTTGCTGCTATGGAACGATACTCAGCCTCGGCAGAAGATTTAGACACAGTTTGTTGCTTCTTCGTCTTCTAGGAAACAGGACAGGATCCTAAAAAAATACAATACCCAGTCAATGACCTCCGAGAATCAAGACAAGAACCCAATCAGCATCACAAAAGGCCGTTAACTGTAGAGGATTATGAGCTGGAAAGAATAAGCCCAATGAAAGAGAACCTTTCAAGTAACGCAGCAAATGAGTGGCAGCTTTCATATGAGGTTCCCTAGGTTGATGAACATATTGACTCAACTGCTGAACCCCATATGCTATATCTGGTCTGCTAAAACCCAAGTAAAGCAACCGACCAACCAATCTTCTATATACAGAAGGATCATCCAGCAAAGAGCCATCATCAAGCGTTAATTTGAGACCTTTTGGAAAGGGAGTGGAATTGGGTTTAGCACCAAGTAATCCTGCATCAGTTAACAGATCAAGAATATATCTTCGCTGGTTAAGATAAATCCCTTCAGGAGTACGTACAATTTCCAAACCCAAAAAATATTTGTCAAGACCCAAATCTTTGATAGTGAATTTAGCATCAAGCGATTTCTTGACGTTTGTGATCTCGACAATGGAATTGCCAGTAATTATCAAGTCATCAACGTAAACAAGAAGGACAAGGAAAACTCCCTTAGAAGAAAAAGTAAACAAGCAATGGTCTTGCTGAGATTGAAGAAAACCATATGACTTCAAATAAGTCGTGAGTTCAGTGTTCCATTGGCGAGATGCTTGTTTTAACCCATAGAGAGATTTGTTAAGTCTACAAACTTGACCAGGTGCTGCCTTTTTGTATCCGGGAGGTAACTCCATGTAGACTTCCTCATCAAGGAAACCATGCAAGAATGTATTGTTAACGTCTAACTGATAGACTGGCCAATTCTGAGCAGCAGCAACAGCTAAAAAAACTCTGACAGTCACAAACTTAGCAACAGGAGAGAAGCAATCCGTGTAATCCACCCCTGCAATTTGATTATAGCCTTTCGCTACTAAACGTGCTTTATGCCGTTCTATAGTCCCATCTGGATTTAGCTTGAGCTTAAACACCCACTTACAGCCTATTGGAATCTTACCCGGAGGCAAATTGGTCAGTGACCAAGTGTTGTTTCTTTCCAAGGCATCTAGCTCATTAGTCATAGCCTTAACCCATTCCTCAGAGTCTGTCGCTTCAGCATATGATCAAGGTTCTTGATGAGTGGTAATAGCAGCTAAAAATTGACAACAATCAGGTGTGAGTCGTGTGGTACAACAAAAAGGAAAAGTGTTAGGAATATGTTTGGAGGAAGTGGGGATGATAGCATTGGTAATATAATCTTGTAGCCACTGAGGTCTTTTAAGAGATCTAGTTGGTCGGGTGTGAACACGTGAAGGGACAGCAGCTTCAGCTGGTTCAACATAAGGAATGGGAACATCAATAGAGGCAGAAGGGATAGCAGGGGTTGAAAAAGTATCATCACGTGACTGAGGAAATACAGGTAAGGGCATAGGAGTAGAATCAACATGATTGTCAAGACAAATATCTTGATAAGGAAACACAGACTCATGAAACTTAACATCTCTTGAAATGAAAATTTTCTTAGCCTCCAAATCATATACTTTATAACCCTTTTTACCAGCAACATATCCCAAGAAAATACATTTAAATGCCCTAGAGTTAAATTTATTTTTATGAGGTAGGAGATTAGTGGTATAACATAAACACTCAAAAGTTTTGATATCATCATAGTTGGGGCTTTTATCAAAAAGAACCTGATAGGGAGACTTCCACTGAAGAACAGAAGAGGGAATGCGGTTTATAAGATAAGTAGCCTGCAAAACAGCCTCTCCCCAAAACTCAGTAGGTAAATGTGCTTGAAACAGTAACGCCCTTGCAACTTGTAACAAATGTTTGTGCTTTCTCTCCACTGTGCCATTCTGCTATGGTGTATAAGAACAAGACCGTTGATGAAGCACTCCCAATTCAGCAAAGAAATGTTGACAAGATTGAGACAAGAATTCAGCACCATTATCCGATCTAACTTGCTTGACTATAGCACCAAATTGAGTCTTAATTTGCTGAAAAAAATCTTGAGATAATAGATGGTACCTGTGACTTATGTTGGATCAAGAAAGTCCAGGTGCTTCTACTGTAATCTTCCACAATTGTAAGAAAGAACCGTGCTCCTGATAAAGATTCTTTACCATATGAACCCCATACATCCAGGTGAATAAGATTAAACAACTTACTGCTGTGAGTTCCATCTTCAGGAAAAACTACTCTTGTTTGCTTAGCTTTGGCACAAACATCACAAGCATATTCATTCAAGGATCCAGGCATAATTTTCACAATATCTAAGTGCTTCATTACAGAAAAGGAAGGATGACCAAGTCTTTGATGCAACAATTGAACATTATGCTCTAGGAGCTTATTTGTAGTACAAGTATTAATGGAAAACTGATTTTGGGCAAAAACATCAGAATAATAGTTGTTTACAAAGGAAAGGTATGAAGAAATAGTTTCTTTACAAAAAGAAAATTTATCTAGGACATATAATTTTCCCACAATCTTCCCAATAGCTATGATGGTGTTAGTCTTCAGGTCCTGTAAAGCACAGAAGGAAGGGAAAAAATGAAGACAATGGAATGGGAAGTAGCTAATTTATTGACAGAAAGCAGATTATATTGGAAGGAAGTGATATGCATAACATTTTCAAGAACAAGGTTATTGGTTAAGGTAATATTTCCCATGCTATGTACTATCTTAACAGAACCATCCGGTAAAGAAACCGAACTAGGCCTGTTAGTAGAATATAAAGAATCAAAGAGACTCTTATTTCCAGAAACATGAATACTGGCTCCAGTATCAACAATCCAGCAAGTATCTGGTTGAGACACAATACCTGCAAACTCAAGCTCTCTTGCAAAGTTTGCATATTCTGAGTCCATGGTTTGCTTCCCTTTCAGCAACTTAGATAACTCCTTTTGAATCAGTTCTTTGAGGGCCTGATTTGTATCTATCTTCCCTATGTCTAGTTCGTGTTCTTCAGTGAATGGAGTATCTGTCATGTTCACTCTGTGAGCACCTTTTGCTTTGTGATTCTTCTTTTGTTGAAGTTCCACATACCAATCAGGATAACCAATCAACTTGAAATAAGACTCCTTTAAATGTCCATCAGATCGACAATGAGTACAAAACTTTTCCTCCTTCTTTTCCCCTTCTTTCTTCTTATTGAACAATTTAATATTACTTCCAGGTTTAAAACTCTTAACTAGCATAGCACTATTGTCAAAAATTTCAGTTGCTTGAGAACTCACTTGCTTTTGTTTCTCCACGTTCAGTATCATGCCATAAACTTTGTCAAGACTAGGCAAGGGATCCATTATGAAAATTTGATTCACAACATGGTCATATGACTCATTTAAGCCAAGCAAAAACTGCAAGATCTTATCAGATTCATTAATTTCTTCAATTTTATTCACAACTCCGCAAGTACAACCACATGTGCATTGAGGCATTGGTATAATACTCTGCAATTCATCCCATAATTTGCAAAGTTTGGTAAAATAGAGTGAAACATGATTATTTCCTTGAGTGAGTGAGTTAATTTGCCTCTTAATCTGTATACGCAGAGGTCCATTCGATTTTCCAAATCTCTGCTCCAAGCGTTCCCAAAGATCCTTTGCCGAAGTCGCATAAACAAAAGAATCATAAAGATCCTTTGATAGAGAACTCAAAATCCAAGACACTACCATGTAATTGGCTTCACACCAATCTTCAAAACTATCATCATCTTCAGGTGGCTGTTTAAACTTGCCATTGATAAAACCTAGCTTTCTTTTAGCCGCAAGAGCTATCTTCATTGCTCTACTCCATGTAGAGTAATTTGTGCCAGTCAATGGTGCAGAAACAAGTGACAGACCTGGATTATCAGATCCGTGAACAGAAAATGCTCCTTTCTTGCTCTGCAATTGACTCAAATCTGCCACATGTGGTTGATTCCGATCTACGGAAACTCGATTCTGATCTCCAGTGACTGGAGTGGCTTCGTCGTCCATAGCTCGTAATCAAATCACAACAAGCTTCGATCAATCAACAATCAAGAAACCAAAGGAAATAACCGCTCTGATACCATGAACGAAAACAGAGAGGGAAAAGTATTTCTATTTTATATATCGTACCAAGAAGGTAAAGTGTGTCTTATATACAAAAGTGTAAAAAGGAAAACGACAAAAATAAAAGACCCAGCTCAGCTAGCTCAACTACCACAAAAACTAATTAATTATAAATACTAAAATTAATTTCTTCAGATATAATATTTAGGTGTTGACTTTGGTGTTAGAGATGGAAAATTTGAGCTTTAAAATGAAGAAAATGGAAAAAGAATGAAAAAGGAGTGGGGGGTCTCTTCTTCTCGGCAGCCAAGGGGAAAAGGAATAAAAAGATGGCATTTTTGCCATCTAGTCCCTTGAAAATCTCCCAAATAATCCAATAGCTATAATAAAAAATGAAATTTAATCCAATCAATGTCAAACTTCCACTCTTTTATTTTATTTTTTGAAATCCAAGATTAAATTTTAATTTTAATGCATTAATTGGATTTAATCCCATTAAAAATATGCCATTTAATAATTTTAAAATTCAAAGTCAAAAATTATTCGGATCTATTTAATTTTTCGAGTCTAAAATAACTCCGCTAAAACTTATAAATTATTTTCTTCTTCTTAATAAATAATACCCATTAAAATATGAACCCCACATAAATACCATTATTTTAAAAATCGGGCCGGCCGGTTCAACCGCAAATAGGATAGAGAACCGGTTCGATTTAATATAAAAATCGAAATAGATAAAAACCAAATTGCACAGTGAAAAAATCGAGTTGAACCAGAAAATTTTGGTTGGACCAGAAAAAATCAAATATATTTTAAATTATATTTTTATATTTTTATAAAATATATTTTTATAATCCGAGTTAATAGTTGTTAAATATTATTCGAATAAAAATTTATATTTGATGATAAAATTAATTTATATTAATATTAAATTTGATAAAATTGAACATTATGTGAAATTGTTTTCACTATATTTTTATTTTATATTTTTTTAGATATTTAATAACTAAATAATTTAAATGTAACAGAATATTAAAAAAGAAATGAATATAAACATAATAATTATAAAAATAGTTAACGTTATAAAAATAAATTTTACAATTGAAATTAAAATTAAAAAATTTATCAATTCAAAATTATATTTTTTTTATAAATTCAAATATTTGACAAAAAAATTCAATTGTTGTGATTAATTTTTTGCTATTATTACTAAAAAAGTTGTAAAATAAATAAAAAATAATTAATATATTGATATTTATTAATTAATAGGTTGTTTAAATATATTTTATGTATACTATATTTTTAATTTTTTATTAATAATTATATTTTAAAAAAAAAGATAAAAATTTTGAGTCAACCTGATCGAATCAGTTGACTCCTGATTCAGTTGGCAGGTCGAGTTGACGTCCGGTCCGGTTTTTAAAAACATTGATAAATACCTTAATTAATAGCATATATTTTCCATTAATATGTTCGGGGTTTGACTTTTACCATCCTTTTCGTGTCAAACTTTGATCATCGGTCAACTTTGGTCTGATAGTACTATTCATGAAACTGGGACTTTTGGGGTGTTACACCCTGCAGCTATCCCCATTACTACATCATCTACCTTTCCATCAACCATCGATACTACTTCATCAATACACGCTCCTGCAGTAGACAATCCATTTATATCATCACAGATATCAGGGATAAAAATAGTGGAAGCTCCTAGGCCTGATGCAATTGGAGTGGATGGAAAGATGTACATTACCATTGAAGCAAATCAGTGAGTTATTAATATATAATTTTATATTATTTTTATAGTATTTCATTTGAAAAGATTATGAAATTGTTTGTCTATTAGATTGATTCCATCTGGAAAGTGCTCCCACTCGATTATGGGGACATTAAAGGAGAAAATTGATTATAAAGGTTATTTATGGAAGAAGGTATCTCAGGAAACAAAAAAAAAATATATTTTTTCAAGAGTTTTAAGTAAATAAAATAATTTATTTGACCTTAATTATTTTATTTAACTTCATATATTAAATAAATTATGATTGTAATTTATAAATACTTATACTATGTTTATACTTTTGTTTTTTTTTGTCTCGAAAAGATTTTTATTGGGATTCACAAATTGATCCCTTTGTGTATGGTGCATGCATGGGAGAGTTGAGCCCGTGCACGTTACAGAGACTTTATAAGCCACATACACAAGAAAGGCGAATGACCTCGTTTTATAACTGAAGAAATATGGGCAAACTGATAGCAGTATTGGAAATCAGCCGAGGCTCTCTCCATTGCCAAGCAAAATTCTACTAATAGGCGGGGAGGACCACATGGAGTCAGTGTATCCTTATATAATGGAGAAAAGTTGTCCCACCATGAGCATGCTGATAGACTTGTAAGTATTCAAAAATCTGACTTTTATGATTAAGAGTTTTCTTTTATTATAATAAATGCGACAGTTGATAATTCTCAAAATAATTGATTGAATAGAGGAGAATCGGGAAAATATTGTGCAAGGAGTTTGAATTGGAGTTGGATGGCAGAAAAATAGTAATATATATAGAAGTGTTTTGTGAATTTTATATAGGAGGTTTGCTATAAATTTAGAGAAAATTCTGCCAAAATTTTAGTAATCTATAAGTTGTTTGCAGGAAATTTCTTTGGGCAAGAAACCTACACCACATAAAGTGTTTGTGTACACTCATACATGAAAGTATGACGGTGTGACATTCGCCAACAACCAATCTAGAGAAGTCCATGTATGTTAATCTTATAATTTATTATTATTATTATATATCATATTAGTTTAACTGTAGTACTAATTAACATAAAGAATTAATTTTATGACAGGAGCGAGTACAGGAGAGTCTTCAACGTCAGACAACGAATTCTGATAATGTTAATCAGACTCAGACATTTTGTGATACAGTTAGTGGTAGGGACCACCGTGGACAGGTTTTTGGCTTGGATTCTTTTGCGAACACTTGCTATTCGTATTCCTCCTCATCCAGTACAGTTGCCACCAGTAGGCAAGCCGCAACTAATGGTGAAATCGTTGAGATTCGTAACAAAGTAGAAATGTTGTTTTCATTTAAATATTTTTTTCCAATTTATCATTCATAACAAATTAAAAATAT
Organism: Excoecaria cochinchinensis; assembly: GCA_947683425.1. Classification (NCBI taxonomy): domain Eukaryota; kingdom Viridiplantae; phylum Streptophyta; class Magnoliopsida; order Malpighiales; family Euphorbiaceae; genus Excoecaria; species Excoecaria cochinchinensis. Next base: position 50,598,062 of record CANTUQ010000004.1, read on the forward strand.
TAAATCGGTTGGATTAGAATGTCAGTTTTTTCGTCGATGACATGGTTTGACAGAAATACCAAATTGAAATGCACATTTAACATTTTGGATTTGTACATAATTTGTAGATTTGTCATATGACACTTTGTCCCATGATATAATGAGAATGATAGGTACGAATGCTGATTGAATTTCACATGGTTCAAAATTATTTAAAGGGATAAACATCGGACCTTGAAATTTAGTAGAGGTTTACATGTATTTCACTTACCTCTCACACAGTAGAAGCAACCGGAGTTGCTATCACCGATTAGAGCACCGATAATAACGGGCGGTGAGACCGGTAGCGGGGGATTGGGGAAAATTGGGGATTGGTGGTTTTGCGTGTCTGCGTTTTTTAATTCGGATGAGAAAGAAAATTTGGGGGTTTAGGTTATATTCAATCTGTATCTTAATCGCATATTAGCGACTACATCGTGTTAGTCGCCAAATAATTATAAATACAACTATTCCTTTACCGATAATTACATTCAGTTGCTAATATTGTCGCTAATAACACTTTTATAAATTGCGACTGAAATTTCAGTCGCTATTTAGTCGCAAATTTTTTGTTCTGAATAGCGACTAAAACTCAGTCGCCAAAATTTTGTGACCAATTGTTCTGTCCTAATTTAGTAGCTAAAAAAGATGCGGTATTTGCGCTCCAATTTTTAGCGACTACTTATTTTCAGTAGTCGATAAATAGGTATTATAATTCAAAAACTATGATTATAAAAACTAATTCATATTTTAATCGCAAAACAATCGCAAATTAGCGACTAAATTTTTGCAATCGCTAAATTGATATTTTTTTTTTTAGCGAAGACTGAGATGCTCTTAAGTGAAGGGAGAGGAGGGAGTTGGGAGTCATTGTTTGTTACCAGAAGAGACACTGCCACCCTATTAAGCTTTTCGCAATTCACTAATATTATGTCTTCTAGGGAATTGCATATTATGTCTCCCATCAAATTTGGTAAGTTTCTCAATGAAAACCGCTTCAGCATGGGAAGAGCAAACTGGATGTTGTTATATGTTCTTCTTCCATTGCTATTATCTCCTCCATTTTCTTACAATATCCTGCTTTAAGTGTTTCCAAGTTTTGAAAATATAACACCAAGCCAGGTGGGAATAGCTTCTTCAAAATTGGATTACAATTGAGCATGTAGAATTCCTTAAGTTGAGAAACTGTAGAATGAGGTAGTGACAATGGTAATACTATTGCCATATTTTCTTTATTCAATTTGCCTTTTTTTTTCATTTGTATTATCTCCTCAGCAATCAAATGTTTTACAGGTCTACTTGTTGTAACCCTATACGAAAGAGATCCACAATATAAGAAGCATTGTCGTAATGTTGAAGTTTTCAAGTTATCATAGCTAAGTTTCAATTTCCCAAGTAATTCCAAGTTTGCCTTCCTTAGTATTTCTTCTTCTAGGTCATCTAGTGCATCTCTTCGTCCGTGTATGCCATCCAATCTCTTCATATTTCCTACCATCACTTCAATCCCCAATGGTAAGCCTTCACATTTTGCTGCAATGAATTTCGCAATCCCCTTAATTTGTTTGGGAAGCATTGTTTTATAAGAAGTGTTCGTAACCCTAGACGAAAGAAACCCACAATATAAGAAGCATTGTTACAATGTTGAAGTTTCCAAGTTATCATAGATAAGTTTCAATTTCCCAAATAATTCTAAGTTTGCCTTCCTTAGTATTGCTTCTTCTAGCTCGTCTAGTGCATCTCTTCGTCTGTGTATGCCATCCACTCTCTTCATATTTCTTGCCATCACTTCAATCCCCAATAGTAAGCATTCACATTTGGCTACAATAGATTTCGCAATACCTTCAATTTGTTTGGGTAGAATTGTTTTATAACCTAATTCTTTCAAAAATAATAGCCAACCTTCTTCTGAAGAAAGAGGATTCAGTTTAATTTTCCATTGACAATCCATTTTCAAACACACATCTAAGAATCTAGTTATTAGAACCCACTTACCCATTGATGTCAATAGGAAATTCCACCATAGTAAGTGAAATATATGTAAAAATATATAATTTATAATTTTAGTCAATATATAATGTAGAAAATATTTTATTGATTTTTTAAGCCTACTTGTCTTAACACTATAGGATAGAAACCCACAATAAAAGAAGCATTACTGCAATATTGAAATTTCCAATTTATCATAGCTAAGTTTTAATTTCCCAAATAATTCTAAGTTTGCCTTCCTTAGTATTGCTTCTTCTAGTTCGTCTAGTGCATCTTTCCATCTGTGTATGCAATCCACTCCCTTCGTATTTCTTGCCATCACTTCAATCCCCAATAGTAAGCCTACGTATTTTGTTGTAATGGCTTTTGCAATCCCTTCAATTTCTTTGGAAAATGTTGTTTTATTACCTAGTTTTTTGAAGAATAATAACCAACCTTCTTTTAGAGAAAGAGGATTCAGTTTAATCTTCTATTGACAATCCATTTTTAGACACACATCTAAGGATCTAGTTATTAGAACCCACTTACATCCACTCATGTCAACAGGAATTTTCACCTTAGCAAGTGGAATATATGTAAGAATATAATTTACAAGTTTAGTCAATTTTAGTCCATATATTTTAGTCAATATATAATATAGCAAATATTTTATAAATTTGTTAAGTCTGCTTCTCTTAACTGTATAGGAAAGAAACCCACAATATAAGAAACACAGTTGCAATGTTGAAGTGTCCAAGTTATCATAGCTAAGTTTTTATTTACCAAATAATTCCAAGTTTGCCTTCCTTATTATTGCTTCTTCTAGTTCGTCTAGCACATCTCTACATTTGTGTATGCCATCCACTGCCTTCATATTTCTTGCCATCACTTCAATCCCCAATGGTATGCCTTAGTTCGCAATCCTCTCAATTTCTTTGTGAAGCGTTGTTTTATAACCTAATTCTTTCAAGAATAATAGCAAACTTGTTCCAAGAGAAAGAGGATTCAGTATAATCTTCCACAGACAATTTATTTTAAGACACACATTTAAGGATCTAGTTGTTAGAATCTACTTACATCCATTCATGTCAACAGGAATTCCCACCTTAGCTAGTGGAATATATGTAAGAATATATAATTTAAAATTTTAGTGAATTTTAATCAATATAATTTAGTCAATATATAATTTAGAATATATTTTATTGATTTGTTAAGTCTACTTGTCTTAACATTATAGGAAAGAAAACCACTATGTAAGAAGCATTGTTGCAATGTTGAAGTGTCCAAGTTATCATAACTAAGTTTTAATTTCCTAAATGATTCCAAGTTTGCCTTCCTTAGTATTGCTTCTTCTAGTTCGTCTAGTGCAACTCTGCATTTGTGTATCCCATCCACTCCATTTATATTTCTTGCAATCATTTAAATCCAGAATGGTAAGCCTTCGCATTTTGCTGCAATGGCTTTTGAAATCCTCTCAATTTCTTTAGTAAGCATTGTTGTATTACCTAATTCTTCAAGAATAATAGCCAACCTTCTTCTAGAGAAAGAGGATTCAGTTTAATCTTCCATTGATATTCCATTTTAAGACACATATCTGAGGATCTAGTTGTTAGAACCCACTTACATCCATTCATATTAATAAGAATTTCCACCTTAACAAGTGGAATTTATGTAAATATATATATAATTTACAATTTTAGCACTTTTAATCAATATAATTTAGTCAATACATAATTGTGTTAATGTTTAATTTATTTGTTAAATCTACTTGTCTTAACACTATAGGAAAGACACCTACAATATAAGAAGCACTGTTTCAATGCTGAAGTATCTAAGTTATCATAGCTAAGTTTCAATTTCCCAAAAAATTTCAAGTTTGCATTTCTTAGTATTGATTCTTCTAGTTCGTCTAATGCATCTCTCCATTCGTGTATGCCATCCACTCCCTTTATATTTCTTGCAATCACTTCAATCCCCAAAGATAAACAATTCGCATTTTGCTGTAATAGCTTTTGTAATCCTCTCAATTTCTTTGAAAAGCATTGTTGTATTACGTAATTCATTCAAGAATAATAGCCAATCTTCTTCTAGAGAAAGAAGATTCACTTTAATCTTCCATTGACAATCAATTTTAAGACACACATTTAAGGATCTAGTTGTTAGAACCCACTTACATCCATTCATGTCAACAGAAATTCCCACCTAAGCTAATGGAATATATGTAATAATATATAACTCGAAAGTTTAGTTAATTTTAATCAATAAAATTAAGTAAATATATATAATTTAGAAAATATTTTATAGATTTGTTAAGTCTACTTCACTTAACACAATAAGAAAAAAACCCACAATATAAAAAGTATTGTTGTAATGTTGAAGTGTCCAAGTTATTATAGCTAAGTTTCAATTTCCCAAATAATTCCAAGTTTGCCTTCCTTAGTATTGCTTCTTTTAGTTCGTCTAGTGCATCTCTCCATTCATGTACGCCATCCACTTCCTTCATATTTCTTGCCATCACTTCAATCTCCAATGGATAACTTTCGCATTTTGCTGCAATGGCTTTTATAATCCTCTAAATTTCTTTGGGAAGCACTGTTTTATTGCCTAATTCTTTCAAGAATAATAGCCAACCATCTTCTGGAGAAAGATAATTTAGTTTAATCTTCCATTGACAATCCATTTTAAGACACATATCTAAGGATCCAGTTGTTAGAACCCACTTACATCCATTCATGTCAATAAGAATTCCCACCTTAGCTAGTGGAATATATGTAAAAATATATAATTTACAAATTTAGTCAATTTTAATCAATATAATTTAGTCAATATATAATTTAGGGAATATTTTAATGATTTCTTAAGTCTAAATGTCTTAACATTATAGGAAAGAAACCCACAATATAAGAAGCACTGTTGCAATTTTAAACTGACTAAGTTATCATAGCAAAGTTTCAATTTCCCAAATAATTCTAAGTTTGTCCTCCTTAGTATTACTTCTTCTAGTTCATCTAATGCATCTCTCCATCCGTGTATGACATCCACTCCCTTTATATTTCTTGCCATGACTTCAATCCCAAATGGTAAGCCTTAGCATTTTGTTTCAATGGCTTTTGCAATCCGCTCAATTTGTTTGGAAAGCATTGTTTTATTACCTAATTCATTTAAGACTAATAACCAACATTCTTCCGAAAAAAGAGGATTCAATTTAATCTTCTATTGAGAATCCATTTTCAGACACATATCTAAGGATCCAGTCATTGGAACCCACTTACATCCACTCAAGTCAACAAGAAGTCCCACCTTAACAAGTGGAATATATGTAAGAATGTATAATTTACAATTTTAGTCAATTTTAGTCCTATGTTTTAGTTAATATATAATTAGAAAATATTTTATTGTTTTGTTTAGTCTACTTGTCTTAGCCATATAGGAGAGAAATCCATAATATAAGAAACACTGTTATAATGTTGAAGTGTCTAAGTTATCATAGCTAAATTTCAATTTCCCAAATAATTTCAAGTTTGCCTTCGATCCTTAGTATTGCTTCTTCTAGTTCGTCTAATGCAACTCTTCGTTCGTGTATGCCATCCACTCCCTTGATATTTCTTGCCATCACTTCAAACCTCAATGCTAAGAATTCGAATTTTGCTAAAATGGCTTTCACAATTCTCTCAATTTCTTTTGGAAGTGTTGTTTTATTACCTAATTCTTTCAAGAATAATAGCCAACCTTCTTCTAGAGAAAGAGGATTTTGTTTAATCTTCCATTGACAATTCATTTTAAGACACACATCTAAGGATATATTTGTTAGAACCTACTTACATCCATTCATGTCAACTGGAATTCCCACATTAGCTAGAGGAATATATGCAAGAATATATAATTTATAATTTTAACTAATTTTAATCAATATAATTTAGTTAGTATATAATTTAGAAAATATTTTATTGAATTGTTCAGTCTACTTGCTTTAACACTATAGGAAAGAAACCCACAATATAAGAAGCAATGTTGCAATCTTGAAGTGTCCAAGTTATCATAGCTAAATTTCAATTTCCCAAATAATTCAAAGTTTGCCTTCCTTAGTATTGCTTCTTCTAGTTTATCTAGTGCATCTCTCCTTTCGTGCATGCCATCCACTCCTTTCATATTTCTTGCCACCACTTCAATCCCCAATAGTAAGCCTTCGAATTTTGCGGCAATAGCTTTTGCAATCCTCTTAATTTCATTGGAAAATGTTGTTTTATTACCTAATTCTTTCAAGAATAATAGCCAACCTTCTACTGGAGAAAGAGCTTTCAATTTAATCTTCCATGGACAATCCATTTTAAGACACACATCTAAAGATCTAGTTGTTAAAACCCACTTATAACCATTCACGACAATAGAAAACCCCACCATAGCAAGTGGAATATATGTAAGTATAAACAATCTAAAAGTTTAATTAATATATAGCAAATATGTAATTTAGAAAATGTTTTAGTGATTTGTTAAGTCCACTTGTCTTAACACTATATGAAAAAACCCACAATATTGGAAGCACTATTGCAATATTGAAGTCTTTAAGTTATCATAACTAAGTTTAAATTTTCCAAATAATTCTAAGTTTATCTTCCTTAGTAGTGCTTCTTCTAGTTCGTGTAGTGCATCTCTCCATTCGTGTATGCCATCCACTCATTTCATATTTCTTGCCATCACTTCAATCCCCAATTGTAAGCATTTGAATTTTATTGTAATGGCTTTCGCAATCCCCTCAATTTCTTTGAAAATCATTGTTTTATTGCTGAATTCTTTGAAAAATAATAGCCAACATTCTTCTAGAGAAAAGAGATTTAGTTTAATCTTCTGTTGACAATCAATTTTCAAAAGCACATATAAGGCTTTAGTTGTTATACCCAACTTACATCCACTCATGCCAACCGAAATTACCACTGTAGCAAGTGGAATATGGGTAAAAATATATAATTTATAATTTTAGTTAATTTTAGTCAATATATAATTTAGAAAATATTTTATTGATTTGTTAAGCCTACTTGTCTTAACCATATAGGAAAGAAACCCACAATATAAGAAGAACTGTTGCAATGTTGAAGTGTTAAAGTTATCATAGCTAAGTTTCAATTTCTCAAATAATTCCAAGTTTGCCTTCCTTAGTATTGCTTCTTCTAGTTCGTCTAATGCATCTCTCCATTCGTGCATGCTATCCACTTCCTTCATATTTCTTGCCATCACTTCAATCCCCAATGGTAAGCCTTCGCATTTTGCAGCAAATGGGTTCCACAATCCACTCAATTTCTTTGGGAAGCGTTGTATTAATACCTAATTCTTTCAAGATTAATAACCAACCTTCTTCTAGAGAAAGAGTGTTCGGTTTAATCTTCCATTGAGAATCCATTTTAAGACAATCTGTTAGAACCCACTCACATCCATTAAAGTCAACAGGAATTTTCACCTTAGCTAGTGGAATATATGCAAGAACATATAATTTCCAATTTTAGTCATTTTTAATCAATATAATTTGGTCAATATATAACTTAGAAAAGATTTTATTGATTTGTTAAATCTATTTGTCCAAAGACTATACGAAAGGTAGCTACAATATAAGAAGTACTATTGTAATGTTGAAGTGTCTAAGTTATCATAACTAAGTTTCAATTTTCCAAATAATTCCAAATTTGCCTTCCTTAGTATTGCTTCTTCCAGTTCATTTAGTGCATCTCTCCATTGGTGTATGCTATCCACTCCCTTCATGTTTCTTGCCATCACTTCAATTCCAAATGGTAAACATTCCAAATGGTAAACATTTGCATTTTGCTACAATTACTTTCTCAATCTCCTCAATTTCTTTGGAAAGCGGTTGTTTTATTGCGTAATTCTTTCAAGAATAATAGCCAACCTTGAGAAAGAGAATCCAATTTAATCTTCCATTGATAATCCATTTTTAGGCACATATCTAAGGATCTAGTTATTATAATCCACTTACATCCATTTATGACAATAGAAATTCCCACCTTAGCTAGTCAAATATATGTAAGAATATATAATTACAATTTTAGTCAATTTTAGTCAATATATAATTTTAAAAAATATTTTATTGATTTGTTAAATCTACTTGTCTTAAAACTATAGGAAAGAAACCCACAACATAAGAAGCAATATTGCAATCTTGAAGTGTCCAAGTTATCATAGCTAAGTTTCAATTTACCAAATAATTCAACTTAGTATTGATTCTTCTAATTTGTTTATTGCATCTCTCTATCCGTGTATGCCATCCACTTCTTTCATGTTTCTTGCCATCACTTCAATCCCTAATGGTAAGCCTTCACATTTTGCTGTAATGGCTTTCACAATCTTCTCAATTTCTTTGGGAAGAGTTGTTTTAGTCCCTAATTCTTTAAAGAATAATAGCCAACATTCTTTTGGAGAAAGTGGATTCAGTTTAACCTTCCATTGACAATCCATTTTCAAATACACATCTAAGGATCTAGTTGTTAGAACCCATATAATTCCATTCATGTCAACAGAAATTCCCACCTTAACAAGTGGAATATATGCAAGAATATATAATTTACAATTTTAGTCCAATATATTTTAGTTAATATATAATTTATAAAATTTTTTATTGATTTGTTAAGTTTACTTGTCTTAACACTATAGGAAAGAAACCCAAAATATAAGAAGCACAGTAGCAATGTTGAAGTGTCCAAGTTATCATTATTAAGTTTCAATTTCTCAAATAATTCCAAATTTGCCTTCCTTAGTGTTACTTCATCTAGTTTGTCTAATGCATCTCTCCATCCGTGTGTACCATCCACTCCCTTCATATTTCTTGCCATCACTTAAATCCCCAATTCTAAGCCTTCACATTTTGCTGCAATGGCTTTCGCAATCTCCTCAATTTCTTTCGAAAGCGTTGTTTTATTACTTAATTCTTTCAAGAATAATAGCCAACCTTCTTATGGAGAAAGATTATTCAATTTAATTTTCCATTGACAATCCATTTTCAGACACTTATCTCATGATCTAATTGTTAGAACGCACTTACATCCATTCATGTCATCCAGAATTCCCACTTTAGCAAGTGGAATATAATCTCACACATCCTCCAAGAATAAAACAAATTTCTTGCTATTGTTCAATGCTTTTGACAATTTAGTTGCTCTTTGATTCTCTTCATCCACTCTTGAATGGTCAAGACTTAGAACCTTTGTAATGGTATCTTGTGGTTTCTAGATGCCTAAATTCGATGGCACGGTAAGCCAATAATCATTATTAAATGAATTGGGAGTTTTGAGCAATTTTTTATTGAGATGCTTGGCCAATTCTGTTTTCCCCACTCCCCCCGTCCCATAAATGCCAATGCTTGAGACTCTTTTATCCATTAACCAAGTAAATGTCTCCCCTAACTGTCTTATAGATTTTTGACCCGAGAACTTTTTTGTGAGTAATTCTTCTACTCCGGGCTTAACAAGTTTCACAACTTATCCAGCGTTATTTGGTGTGAAATTTTCAACTTCAATATGGGGGAACAAAGATTCAGACTCTTGAAGTTCAAATTCAATTCCCAATTGGTAATCCATTTTTAGACACATATCTAAAAATCTAGTTATTATAATCCACTTACATCCATTCCCGTCAATAGAAATTCCCACCTTAGCTAGTCAAATATATGTAAGAATATATAATTTACAATTTTAGTCAATTTTAGTCAATATATAGTTTAAAGAAACATTTTATTGATTTGTTAAGTTTACTTGTCTTAAAACTATAGGAAAGAAACCCACAACATAAGAAGCAATGTTGCAATCTTGAAGTGTCCAAGTTATCATAACTAAGTTTCAATTTACCAAATAATTCAACTTAGTATTGATTCTTCTAATTTGTATAGTGCATCTCTCTATCCGTGTATGCCATCCACTTCTTTCATGTTTCTTGCCATCACTTCAATCCCCAATGGTAAGCCTTTGTGTTTTGTTGCAATGGCTTTCGCAATCTCCTCAATTTCTTTGGGAAGCTTTGTTTTAGTCCCTAATTCTTTAAAGAAAAATAGCCAACATTCTTCTAGAGAAAGAGGATTCAGTTTAATCTTCCATTGACAGTCCATTTTCAGACACACATCTAAGGATCTAGTTGTTAGAAACCATTTAATTCCATTTATGTCAACAGAAATTCCCACCTTAACGAGTGAAATATATGCAAGAATATATAAATTACAATTTTAGTCCAATATATTTTAGTTAATATATAATTTATAAAATGTTTTATTGATTTGTTAAGTCTACTTGTCTTAACACTATAGGAAAGAAACCCAAAATATAAGAGGCACGGTTGCAATGTAGAAGTGTCCAAGTTATTATAGTTAATTTTCAATTTCTTAAATAATTCCAAATTTGCCTTCCTTAGTATTGCTTCTTCTAGTTCGTCTAGCGCATCTCTCTATCCATGTGTGCCATCCACTCCCTTCATATTTCTTGCCATCACTTAAATCCCCAATTGTAAGCCTTCACATTTTGCTACAATGGCTTTCTCAATCTCCTCAATTTCTTTGGAAAGCGGCGTTTTATTACCTAATTCTTTCAAGAATAATAGCCAACCTTCTTATGGAGAACGATTATTCAATTTAATTTTCCATTGACAATGCATTTTCAGACACTTATCTCAGGATCTAATTGTTAGAACGCACTTACATCCATTCATGTCAACCAGAATTCCCACTTTAGCAAGTGGAATATAATCTCACACATCCTCCAAGAATAAAACAAATTTCTTGCTATTGTTCAATGCTTTTGACAATTTAGTTGCTCTTTGATGCTCTTCATCCACTCTTAAATGGTCAAGACTTAGAACCTTTGCAATAGCATCTTGTGGTTTTTAGATGCCTAAATTCAATGGCACGGTAAGCCAATAATCATTATTAAATGAATTGGGAGTTTTGAGTAATTTTTTTTAGATGCTTGGCCAATTTTGTTTTCCCCACTCCCCCTGTCCCATAAATGCCAATGCTTGAGACTCTTTCATCCATTAACCAAGAAAATGTCTCCCCTAACTGTCTTGTAGATTTTTAACTCGAGAATTCTTTTGTGAGTAATTCTTCTACTCCGGGCATAGCAAGTTTCACAGCTTATCCAACGTTGTTTGCTGTGAAATTTTCAACTTCAATAAGGGGGAAAAAGATTTAGACTCTTGAAGTTCAAATTCAATTCCCAATTGGTAATCTATTTTTAGACACATATTTAAAAATCTAGTTATTATAATCCACTTACATCCATTCCCGTCAATAAAAATTCCCACCTTAGCTAGTCAAATATATGTAAGAATATATAATTTAAAATTTTAGTCAATTTTAGTCAATATATAATTTAAAGAAACATTTTATTGATTTGTTAAGTCTACTTGTCTTAAAACTATAGGAAAGAAACCCACAACATAAGAAGCAATATTGCAATCTTGAAGTGCCCAAGTTATCATAACTAAGTTTCAATTTACCAAATAATTCAACTTAGTATTAATTCTTCTAATTCGTATAGTGCATCTCTCTATCCGTGTATGCCATCCACTTCTTTCATGTTTCTTGCCATCACTTCAATCCCCAATGGTAAGCCTTTGTGTTTTGCTGCAATGGCTTTTGCAATCTCCTCAATTTCTTTGGGAAGCTTTGTTTTGGTCCCTAATTCTTTAAAGAATAATAGCCAATATTCTTCTGGAGAAAGAGGATTAAGTTTAATCTTCCATTGACAATCCATTTTCAGACACACATCTAAGGATCTAGTTGTTAGAACGCATTTAATTCCATTCATGTCAACAGAAATTCCCACCTTAACAAGTGGAATATATGCAAGAATATATAATTTACAATTTTAGTCCAATATATTTTAGTTAATATATAATTTATAAAATATTTTATTGATTTGTTAAGTCTACTTGTCTTAACACTATAGGAAAGAAACCCAAAATATAAGAGGCACGGTTGCAATGTTGAAGTGTCCAAGTTATCATAGTTAATTTTTAATTTCTCAAATAATTCCAAATTTGCCTTCCTTAGTATTGCTTCTTCTAGTTCATCTAGCGCATCTCTCCATCCATGTGTGCCATCCACTCCCTTCATATTTCTTGCCATCACTTAAATCACCAATTGTAAGCCTTCACATTTTGCTACAATGGCTTTCTCAATCTCCTCAATTTCTTTGGAAAGCGTTATTTTATTACCTAATTCTTTAAAGAATAATAGCCAACCTTCTTATGGAGAAAGATTATTCAATTTAATTTTCCATTGACAATCCATTTTCAGACACTTATCTCAGGATCTAATTGTTAGAACGCACTTACATCCATTCATGTCAACCGGAATTCCCACTTTAAGAATTGGAATATAATCTCACACATCCTCCAAGAATAAAACAAATTTCTTGCTATTGTTCAATGCTTTTGACAATTTAGTTGCTCTTTGATGCTCTTCATCCACTCTTGAATGGTCAAGACTTAGAACCTTTTTCAATGGCATCTTGTGGTTTCTAGATGCCTAAATTCGATGGCACAGTAAGCCAATAATCATTATTAAATGAATTAGGAGTTTTGAGCAATTTTTTATTAAGATGCTTGGCCAATTCTGTTTTGCCCACTCCCCCCGTCCCATAAATGCCAATGCTTGAGACTCTTTCATCCATTAACCAAGAAAATGTCTCCCCTAATTGTTTTATAGATTTTTAACCCGAGAATCCTTTTGTGAGTAATTCTTCTACTCCGGGCTTAGCAAGTTTCACAGCTTATCCAGCGTTGCTTGCTTTGAAATTTTCAACTTCAATAAGGGGGAAAAATATTTAGACTCTTAAAGTTAAAATTCAATTCCCAATTGGTAATCCATTTTTAGACACATATCTAAAAATCTAGTTATTATAATCCACTTACATCCATTCCCGTCAATAGAAATTCCCGCCTTAGCTAGACAAATATATGTAAGAATATATAATTTACAATTTTAGTCAATTTTAGTCAATATATAATTTAAAGAAATATTTTATTGATTTGTTAAGTCTACTTGTCTTAAAACTATAGGAAAAAAACCCACAACATAAGAAGCAATGTTGCAATCTTGAAGTGTCCAAGTTATCATAACTAAGTTTCAATTTACCAAATAATTCAACTTAGTATTGATTCTTCTAATTCGTATAGTGCATCTCTCCATCCGTGTATGCCATCCACTTCTTTCATGTTTCTTGCCATCACTTTAATCCCCAATGGTAAGCCTTTGTGTTTTGCTGCAATGGCTTTTGCAATCTCCTCAATTTCTTTAGGAAGCTTTATTTTAGTCCCTAATTCTTTAAATAATAATAGCCAACATTCTTCTGGAGAAAGAGGATTCAGTTTAATCTTCCATTGACAATCCATTTTCAGACACACATCTAAGGATTTAGTTGTTAGAACCCATTTAATTCCATTCATGTCAACAGAAATTCCCACCTTAACAAGTGGAATATATGCAAGAATATATAATTTACAATTTTAGTCCAATATATTTTAGTTAATATATAATTTATAAAATGTTTTATTGATTTGTTAAGTCTACTTGTCTTAACACTATAGGAAAGAAGCCCAAAATATAAGAGGCACGGTTGCAATGTTGAAGTGTCCAAGTTATCATAGTTAATTTTCAATTTCTCAAATAATTCCAAATTTGCCTTCCTTAGTATTGCTTCTTCTATTTCGTCTAGCGCATCTCTCCATCCATCTGTGCCATCCATTCCCTTCATATTTCTTGCCATCACTTAAATCCCCAATTGTAAGCCTTCATATTTTGCTACAATGGCTTTCTCAATCTCCTCAATTTCTTTGGAAAGCGTTGTTTTATTACCTAATTCTTTCAAGAATAATAGCCAACCTTCTTATGGAGAAAGATTATTCAATTTAATTTTCCATTGACAATCCATTTTCAGACACTTATCTCATGATCTAATTGTTAGAACGCACTTACATCCATTCATGTCAACCAGAATTCCCACTTTAGCAAGTGGAATATAATCTCACACATCCTCCAAGAATAAAACAAATTTCATTCTATTGTTCAATGCTTTTGACAATTTAGTTGCTCTTTGATGCTCATCATCCACTCTTGAATGGTCAAGATTTAGAACCTTTGGAATGGCATCTTGTGGTTTTTAGATGCCTAAATTCGATGGCACGGTAAGCCAATAATCATTATTAAATGAATTGGGAGTTTTGAGCAATTTTTTATTGAGATGCTTGGCCAATTTTGTTTTCCCCACTCCCCCCCCCATCCCATAAATGCCATTGCTTGAGACTCTTTCATCCATTAACCAACAAAACGTCTCCTCCAACTATCTTATAGATTTTTGACCCAAGAACTCTTTTGTGAGTAATTCTTCTACTCCGGGCTTAATAAGTTTCACAGCTTCTCCAGCGTTGTTTGCTGTGAAATTTTCAACTTCAATATGGGAGAACAAAGATTTAAACTCTTGAAGTTCAATTTCAATTACCACTTGGTAATCCATTTTTAGACACATATCTAAAAATCTAGTTATTATAATCCACTTACATCCATTCCCGTCAACAGAAATTCCCACCTTAACTAGTCAAATATATGTAAGAATATATAATTTACAATTTTAGTCAATTTTAGTCAATATTTAATTTAAAGAAACATTTTATTGATTTGTTAAGTCTACTTGTCTTAAAACTATAGGAAAGAAACCCACAACATAAGAAGCAATGTTGCAATCTTGAAGTGTCTAAGTTATCATTGCTAAGTTTCAATTTACTAAATAATTTAACTTAGTATTAATTCTTCTAATTCGTCTAGCGCATCTCTCTATCCGTGTATGCCATCCACTTCTTTCATGTTTCTTGCCATCACTTTGGTAAGCCTTCATATTTTACTGCAATGGCTTTCGTAATCTCCTCAATTTCTTTGGGAAGCTTTATTTTAGTCCCTAATTCTTTAAAGAATAATAGCCATCATTCTTCTGGAGAAAGAGGATTCAATTTAATCTTCCATTGACAATCCATTTTCAGACACACATCTAAGGATCTAGTTGTTAGAACCCATTTAATTCCATTCATGTCAACAGAAATTCCCAGTTTAACAAGTGGAATATATGCAAGAATATATAATTTACAATTTTAGTTCAATATATTTTAGTTAATATATAATTTATAAAATGTTTTATTGATTTGTTAAGTCTACTTGTCTTAACACTATATGAAATAAACCCAAAATATAAGAAGCACGGTTTCAATGTTGAAGTGTCCAAGTTATCATAGTTAATTTTCAATTTCTCAAATAATTCCAGATTTGCCTTCCTTAGTATTGCTTCTTCTAGTTCGTCTAGCGCATCTCTCCATCCGTGTGTGCCATCCACTCCCTTCATATTTCTTGCCATCACTTAAATTCCCAATTGTGAGCCTTCACATTTTGCTACAATGGCTTTCGCAATCTCCTCAATTTCTTTGGAAAGCGTTGTTTTATTACCTAATTCTTTCAAGAATAATAGCTAACCTTCTTCTGGAGAAAGATTATTCAATTTAATTTTCCATTGACAATCTATTTTTAGACACTTATCTCAGGATCTAATTGTTAGAACCCACTTACATCCATTCATGTCAACCAGAATTCCCACCTTAGCAAGTGGAATATAATCTCACACATCCTCCAAGAATAAAACAAATTTCTTGCTATTGTTCAATGCTTTTGACAATTTAGTTGCTCTTTGATGCTCATTATCCACTCTTGAATGGTCAAGATTTAAAACCTTTGCAATGGCATCTTGTAGTTTCTAGATGCCTAAATTCGATGGCACAGTAAGCCAATAATCATTATTAAATGAATTGGAAGTTTTGAGCAATTTTGTATTGAAATGCTTGGCCAATTCTGTTTTCCCCACTCCCCCCGTCCCATAAATGCCAATGCTTGAGACTCTTTCATCCATTAACCAACAAAATATCTCTCCAACCTGTCTTATAGATTTTTGACCCAACAACTTTTTTGTGACTAATTCTTTTACTTCGGGCTTAACAAGTTTCACAGCTTCTCCAGCATTGTTTGCTGTGAAATTTTTAACTTCAATATGGGGGAACAAAGATTTAGACTCTTGAAATTAAAATTCAATTCCCACTTGGTCATTTTGTTGGCTGGAAGATGGATTGGGGACTTCATTGCTGCTTGAATTTGGCATCGTTTTACGTCTTTTATTGGCTTCACAGGCTTTTGATTTGACGTCATCAGTCACCTTTTCACAAGCTTGGATGCCCTGCCTTAGTTCTCTAGATAAATAGGATTTGATCCTTGAAATGGAAGGACTCCCTTTGAATACTTTACCACAGAAATTACATTTCAAACCCCTATCCTCAAGCTCAACATGATTCCAAAATCCCTCATCCCCTTTTTTGCCCATTTTAGTTTTATTCCTACAGACATATAATAACAATAATATACTAACAGGCTTTATCTATGAAGACACATAAGTCTAGAACTTGGGAAACATCAATGAAGTTACAACAACAAAAACAAATGAAACTTAAAAAACTTCAAGAAATTATCTTGAAAGCAAAACACATATAAGAGGTATAGTTTAGTTCTGAACTATCTTGTAATCATTGCAAAGGAACACATGATCTACTTGTAGGTATAAATAAATATTCCAATAATTAAATATTCAAACTTAGCAAGAATTAATAGAAATCATCTTCTTCTGGTTTTTTTTATAAAAGAAATAAAAATAGAAAGTTAACCTGGCAAAAAATTAAAGAAGAAGATCTATCACGAGAAAGAGGAAATGTAAAAGGCTTTGGAGAAAGAAAAGATCGAATGAGCTTCTCTAAAGAAGAAGGGGAAGTAGTGCTCAATGCTTAAAGTCTTTGTCTCATCTCATGGCTTTCAAAGTCAACAAGAGCATTTAGTGCTTTTGTCAATCTGTCTGTTCCCATTTGCTGAATTTTAGACTGCTAATCATATATTCATATACTCCACTTAAAGTACTTAAGCTTGCTTAGTACTAAATGCTCGTATGCTAATCTCCCGTTTGATTTTTCATGAAATTAGCATATGAGTTATTGTTTCTTCATTGTTAGCAAAAATATTGCAAGAAGTGGTTCAAGAAAAATATAACAAATGTGCACTGTAATTCGAGTTAGTTTCACCCATAATCACCGAATTATTGGTCACATTACACAAAAATAACAAATAAATTTTTTTTCGTAAAAATCACTGAAGTTAGAACATATATACAGAAAAATTAATTTAATCGTTTTTCGGTAAATGGCTCATTAAAAAATTCATATGGTATATTCAGTCAGTATGTCTTGCACACATGGCATGCCATATTGTGCCAAGTCAACATCACACGTGCACTGGACAGATGGCATAATGTGCAACACGTTAAAATTCAAAGCTTTTTTTTGGACACTCCTAAAATTAGCTCAAACATTGGCCACTCATGATTTCATTTCTTTTTCTTTTATTTCTTTTTAATAAAACATGGTTTTATTTCCTACTTTTATGCATATTGCCAATTTTAACATAAAACAAAAAGAACAAAATGGTACTATGAATGCTTACGTCAACTATAGATAGTATCATAAAGCCAAAATAATAATAATAATAATTAATCGGTGATTTAAATGAATTGTTCCGGTGTTAGCAGAAATTAATATTGCAACAACCAGTGGCAGAGCCAGGACCCAGGGGTCAGCCGGGTCCTGGCTCATTAAAATTTTATTACAAAAAATTAAAAATTAAAAATTAAAAACACAAATAAATTATAGCGTAAAAATATATTTAATTTAAAATTAAAAAAAATAATAATTAAAATAATATAAAAATATAACTTTTACAACTGTCATCGACGTTGACGGTGACAAGTGACAATGGCGACGGTAACAAGTGACAACGGCAAAAAGAGATGCAGATGATGGGGGTTGAAATAGGAAAAAATAATATGAAATGATTTTGAAAAATGAGTGAAGAAAAGAAAAAAGAAGAAGTGGAACGGCCAAAACGACGCCGTTTTGGCCATTGTGGACAGATTAAATTTTCATTTCAATCTTTTTTTATTGACTCTTAAATCCCTAATTTTAATTCTTTCACATTATATCTTTTATTTCATAAAAATTTTAATAGTTTTATCATTGTTACTCTTATTTTAGTCATAAATATTCTAAATTTTTAACACTTAATATACTCTTTTATAAATAAATTTTTAATTTAATTTATGTGTTAAAAAATATCGAAACACTCAAAATTTGAGAGAGATCACTTAAAATAAATTAAAGGTTCATTTTATAATTTATATATATATATATATATATATATATATATATATATATATATATATATATATATATATATATATATATAATAAAAAAATAAATAAAATTGAGGGTGTGCCCTCAACAATACGTGGCTCCGCGGGGGTCAATTTCACTCATGGTCACTAAACTTATCACTTATCGCGCAAAAGTAACCGACTTTTTTTTTTCTTACTTAAATGTCACTGAACTTTTAACATTATTGCACAAAAGTCACGTTAACCGGAATCCGGCTACGACTCTTGCCGGATTGATGACTTTTTTGCAAAAATATTAAAAGTTCAGTAACATTTAAGTTGAAAAAAAAAGTTAATTACTTTTGCGAGATAAATGATAAGTCTAGTGACCGTGAGTGAAATTAATTTAAATGTAGTATTTGTTGAACTTATCAATCCGGCAAGAGTTGTCGCCGGATTCCGGTTAACATGACTTTTGTGCAATAATGTTAAAAGTTCAGTGACATTTAAGTAAGAAAAAAAAAAGTTGGTTATTTTTGCGCGATAAGTGATAAGTTGAGTGACCATGGGTGAAATCAACCCGGCTCCGCGGCTTAGCCACTGGCAACAAGTGGTTCAAGAAAAATACAACAGATGTGTACTGTAAATTATTGAATTGGAAAAAGTAACTGAAAATGAAGATTATGAATACTTAGATAAAAAAACGAACATCCAAGAGAATTATTAGGCTCTAAATAAAGATAGGTTGGTCTTTAACTATCATTTTGTATTTTGTTTTAATTTCATATATACATTTGTTTTTTTCCATAATTAGAAGAGAAACAAAAGTAAAGTTGAGCAGTAACTTTGTTTAAGAAATTATTTAAGCAATTAACATTTAAACTCCACACTGACACAGACTGTATTTGTGTTAATTACTTTTCTTATTAAAAACGAAATATTTTTATTTAATTAATATATTTTGAAAATTTGAAGTCACACAAGGTTTTTTATTTCTATTGTTTTTAATATATAGTTTCTAATTGATAATACACAATATTTTTCCAACAAAATATTCTTTTTATCGAGTTGGCATATTTTGCATTTCTTTTCTTTTTTTTGATGGTTGTGGTAGAGGAAGAATGTATAGAATGTTGGTATTCCAACAAAATATTTTGAAAACAACTTGCAAAATGTGATGAGTCAGAGCAATTACAGAAGCTAATTAAGGATAATTGACGAGTCCTTTATAGCATCAATGGCATTTTTCATCAAGGACTAACAAATCAGAAAGAGTTAATGAATACAAATATTGTTAGAGGACTTTGTTCTCAGTCTTCAACTCATGGCCTTGCTAATCATTTCAGCTGGGTGTTCATCTGCTACCATATGTTGCTGTTACAATAAAATAAAGAAAAATGAGAATGTCTGAAGTAATGTACAAAATAATCTATCACTCTTCAGTAAATCAGATGAGTAAAATGGAACCAGCTTATTACCTCTTCAACACGCAGCAAATCTACAAAGTGGTGAAAGGATGTTCTTAGCATTAGGATGGACGAACTCGACCCTCTCCCACCATTCTTTGGGTAAGACTCGGATATTTTTGAGTGAGGGGAGAGGAGAGAATTGGGAGCCATTGTTTGTTACCAGAAGAGACATTGCCAGCCTTTTAAGCTTTTCACAATCCACTATTTTTATATGTTCTAGGGAATTGCATATTATGTCTCCCCTGCAAATGCTCTCCAGATTTGGTAAGTTTCTCAATGAAAACCATTTCAGCTTTGGAAGAGCGAACTGTATGCTGTGATAATGGCTTTCATGTTCTTCTTCTGTTGCAATTATCTCCTCCATTTCCATACAATTTTCTACTGTAAGTGTTTCCAGGTTTTGAAAATTCGAAACCAAGCCACGTGGGAACAGCTTCTTCATTCTTGGACTACAATCGTACATCCTGAATACCTTGAGTTGAGAAAATGTAGAATGAGGTAGTGACGATGGCAGCACTGCTGCGGTATTTTCTTCCTTCAATTTGCGTAATTCTATATACTGGAGGCTTTGAAATAAAGATGGGGAGGACAGAGAGGGAAAATATTCTATCTCACAACAGTTATCATCAATAAATAAATTTCGGTCACAAGGCTCCGAGTAAACTACGAAATTATCCCAATAATCTAATCCTCCCACCATAAGAGTGTAACAATTTAGATTGGAGGGAAGTGTTTTCAACTCACCAACATTATGAAAATAGCACGTCAGGGTTTCCAACTTTCTCAAAAATGCTAATTCCTCACCTTTTAAATAACCAAGAAGCTTTAGGACTTGCAAATTCAAAAGTCGTGTTAATATACCAACTGGAAACTCCTTAATTCTTGTATCACGAAGATCTAAATGCCTTAGATTGGATAGAAATTCTATGCCTTGAGGTAACATTTCAACAATCCAGCAATTATTGAAATCCAGTTTCTTCAATGCCTTAAGCTTTGACAATGAGGGCACGTGCCATAGCCTTACACAAGAAGATAGCAATAACACATTTAAGTTCTCTAAATCCGAGATGGAATTCGGCAATTCTTCAATATAAGAAGAAGAAAGATCAAGAACCTTGAGCCCTTTCAAATGCTTGAAAAAGGAATTTGAAATCTTTCTCAAAGTATTATGAGACAACAATAGTGTTGAAAGTTTTGGACACCTTGGAGAAAAACAAGGAGGAATTTCTTTTATTCTATTGTATCCTAATGATACTTTCAAAAGATTCTGTGTCCATTTCTCACAATCTGGTACCTCTTCCAATTGTGCTCCTGCTTTAAGCATCACTCCTCCATTCTCTTTAATTATTTGAATGGCCATATCCCTGATCAAGTCATGCACCTTCAAGTATCCATACATAGGACTTTCCAACAGACATGCTTTTCCAAGTCTGTTGAGTATGGTGTGCCCCTTATCAAATGCTGATTGCCTACTTTCTTCTTGTATTATCTCCTCATCAACCATATGTTCTATCAACTCCTCTCTTTCGAGCAAATGATCTTCTGGGTATAATACACAATACAAGAAGCATTTTTGTAACACAGAATCAGTTAAACGATTATAACTGAATTTCAATACTGAAAACACCTTCTCGTTCATGTCATCATCGCTTAGCTGTGATTCTTTCAATTCCCTTAATGCATTCCTCCACTCACAAATATCATCCACTCCCCTCATGCTTGCAGCCATAGTTATAATTCCAAGCGGCAAACCATCACATTCCTTTGCAATTAATTTCGCAGTATATGTAACACTTGAAGGAATCGGTGCCCCAAGTTTGTCTTTGAATAATCTCCATGCTTCATTTTCATTAAGAGGAACCACTTGGATTATCTCTTCACAACACATCTTCTGACACACATCTAATAAACGAGTTGTAAGAACCAACTTGCATCCATTTGCTTCTTTTGGTATACCCACATCTTCCAAATCAAAATGATCCCACAAGTCATCCAGAATAAGAACACATTTTTTATTTCCCTTCAATGTTTTCCACAATTTTGCAGCTCTTTTAATAATGTCACGTTCAATGGAAAAATCCAACTTAATACTTTCAGCAATGAGAGTCTGCAATCTATAAATTCCAAAATCTTGCGACACAGTCATCCAGTAAACCGCGAGATGATTTTCTTTAAGCTGGTTATGAACATGTTTCATGAGTGTGGTTTTACCACTTCCTCCCATCCCATAAATGCCAATGCTTGAGATATCATCATTCATCAAACATTCCCAAATCTTATTCTTGTTAGTTTGGAACCTTTGACCCACTAATTCTGTTGTTAAAAATGTCTCATCGCCACCGTCTTGCCCAGTTTCACCAGCACAATTTTCATCTTCACTGAGGAGGTATTGGCGCATCCAGTAAAGCCTAGAGTCTTCAACTTCAACTGGAATTGGTTCATTTCCCACTTGGTCTTGCCCAGTTTCTCCAGCATTGTTTGCTGTGAAAGTTTCAACTTCAGCATGGGGGAAAGAAGTTGCCATTTCTGGGACCACATCATGCCCAAGGACTTGAACTTCAAATGGAATTGGTTCATTTCCAACTAGGTCATTTTTTTGTCTGGAAGATGGACTGGGGACCTGATTTCTGCTTGAACTTGGCATGATTTTACGTCTTTTATTTGATTCTTGAATTGCCTCATAGGCTTTTGATTTGACATCGTCAGGCACCATTTCACAAATTCGGATGCCCCGCCCTCGTTCTCCAGATAAATGGAATTTGATCCTTGAAATTGAAGGTTTCCCTTTGAATAAGTGATGACAGAATTTACATTTCAATCCCCCGCCTACATGCTCAACACAATTCCAAAATTCTTCATCCCTTGTTCTGCCCATTTTAGTTTGTCCTACAGACATACAATAACAACTATAGACTAATTAACAGGCATTATCTACTAAAACGACCCTGGAACTTGGGAAGGATCGGTGAAGTTGCAGCAACAAGAACAAAGCAAATTTAGAAAATTTTCATGATTTCAACTCATAAGATGTATAGTTTATTACACAATATGAACTATCTACTTGTGCTTGTACGTAAATATTCTAATAATAAAATATTCAAACATAGAAAGAATCAATAGAAATCAACCTTTTTTTTTTATATATACAAAAAATAAAAGTAAAGAGCTTAATTACCTGGCACAAAAAAGAAGATCTGCAAAGAAATTGAAGAAGCAGAACAAGAACCGATGCTGAAACAAGTGTGGTGTAATTAAATCTGTGAAGGTTAAATATAAGAGAAAGAGGAGACGTAAGAAAGCTTTGTGGAAAGAAAATATTCTGTGAAGGTGAAGGGGAAGTAGTGCGGTAATCACGAGCCAATTCTTAGTGTTTTTCTCATCATGGCTTCCAAGTCAAAAAGTAGTGTTCCCATATGCTGATCTTTAGACTCCTAATCATATACTCATATACTGACTTTGTTATTCCCAGTCCACTTAATCGTTAATGTACTTAGCTACGGCATATTAATTGCAAGAAAGACTGTATACTCTTATTATTGAATTGGAGGCCAAAATTAAGGTTTGTGATTTTGTATCATAATTACTCATTCATTGGTAAACTTTTCAACGGTAGATAAAATTAATCCCGTATTAAAATGATCACCAAAGCACCATAAAATTGGATACACATGTCGACACGATTACCATATACCTAATTTATCCGATTGAGACAGTTTTGCAATTTTTTGTGCCACATTAATTTGTCTTCATCCAAATTAATTTGAAGCAAATTACCATATAACTTTCAATGTAATTTCATTTTATCATTAAAAACATAATTTCTCCTCTTTTTTGGTTTATTATAGATTTTTCTTGTAATTATATAATGGATAGTGCAATGATAAAGAAAAACATGATGAGTTATAATTTTATTTTGGATAAAATGGAGAAAAACATGGTGCAATTTAAGTTTCTCGATATGAAAGTTTGTTGTTCTCAAGTAGGCAGATGTTCCTCTCAAATTAAGGGTGTCTCTTTTATATGCACAAAGTGGTTCAATATTTTTTTATAACTGAATGTCTCTACATTTTATTTTATTTTTCCATTCAATCTGTCAATTTTTATTTGTCAAATCTTTAAATATGCATTTAAAATAAGCTCTAAGGCGATTTTTTCATTTCATTTCATTTTATTTTTTTTCGTTTACAAAGGATTTCAAACTTAAGTTTCATGCCACTTTAATTAAGAGAAATATACTAAAAATTGGTGGTAGATGTGAGCAGTAATTTATTTAATTTTATTAGAAAAGATCTTATTTAACATAGCATAGATGCCTCGAATATTCTAAAGGCATCAACTGATGTTTCTTACATAAAATAAAATCGCACAGGTTTTACAGAGATAGACCGTCGGTCCAATTAGCAACCATTTTGTAGCATTCTCTTGGCTTGTACTCTGGGGTGAAGTTGTTGGAATTTATTCGGTTACATGCATCACATGCAAACACGAAATTTAAAATTTTAATCAAATAAAATAAGATTTTTGGTATGAAATTATATTTCTAATTCTAAAAGAATGAAAAATCACTTTGAGATTTGTTGCTCAGTTGATTTTCCTTTGCACCGGGTTGTCGCAAACTACAGTGTCAAACTTTAGAATACTTCCAAATTGTTCACACCAGAGAAGAGGAAGAATGAACCAAAGATGAAATTACAGGGGGTTGGCGAAATTCCTAGTGGACTAGAGAGGATTTTTGGCCAAGAAGAGGAAGAAGAGGAGGAAGAATTTTGATTTTTCTGTAATTCAGTAATTCTATCATTATCCTACTTCTGCTTTTATACTTCAAGTTAAAAGTAGAACTTTAGTAAGATTAGAACTCTAAGGGGCTGTTTAGTTCTGGAAAATACAGCCAATTTTTCAGAAAATTACTCCAAGAAAATTAGAAAATGGAAAATGCTGTTTAGTTGTAATATTTTCTAATTTAGAAAATTAGAAAACTATTTTCTGAATTTTTCAAAATTAAACTACTGTATGGAAAACACAAAAAATATGTTTTCTTAGTTTTTCTTTATTAAAAAAGAGTTCAAATTCAATTACATTACTTTCTTTTCTAATTTATAAAAAACAAATCTAATACAAACTTAATAAAACAGTTCATCTCTTACTGCAACAACAAACTACGAGGTAAGATTTTTTTTTTTGTGATCATTGTTCTTATTGATTTTTTATTTATTTACATATTAATTTTTTATTTTTATTATAATTATTATTTTTTTGTTTCATTTGATTATCACCAACAATATTTTTATTGTAATTTTTATTTGTGAATTGTTCATTTTTTTCTGGGTTGAGAAGAATGAACAATTCGAATACGCAAAAAAAGGTTTGTGTATTGGATTTGATTAATTGAATTTTATTACTTAAGTTCACTTATAACTTGTCTAAAATTTCCATATATACCTGTTAGTATTTTAAATATTGATTAATTTAAATATTTATTTATCAATACCTAAAATATTATAAATAACAGTTATTGTAATTATATTGATAGAATACTTAGAATATTAAAAAAATTGTAAAGAAAATAGAAAATGAAAATACAGATAAAAGGAGAGAAGCAAACATAATTTTCATTTTCTAATTTTTTATTTTGGAAAATGGAAAAACAGAAAAATAAGAAAAGAAAATGAAAACTGGAAAAGAAAAATGGAAAACGTTTTCTTGAACTAAACAGCCCCTAAAAAGTTAGAGTATTAATTGTTAATTAACTCTTAATTAATTATTTCCTCTATCCATATGAGATTAAAACTCTAAGGCATACTTATCCAACAATCTCTTACTTGCACTAGAACTAATCACATATCTCATAATAATATCAAATATTATTGTTTTCTGTATTTTTACCATTTTACCCTCTTTCTCTATATAGGTGTGTGACCTATTAGGTTTTCTTATGCACTTGACAGTATAGACATAATTGCAATTAATAAATTGTATGATTTAAGCTCTTCAAACCATTATAGTAATTCTCCAATTAATATTTATACTTATATTCATATACAAATCATGAGAGGCTTCTAGGCAAGTATCATGATTACCCAAGTGACAAAAAAGTCAAGTGATTTGACCAAATCCTTCCATAGTATAGTTACTGTGCAATTACTCTTTTCACCAAACTTTATCTTATTTAGGTTTTGAGTATGGATTTTGTTAACTCATACAAACCTAAATGAAGCTGTTCAAATAATTTAACCATTGTTCTCAAAATGCACCTTTGTGGATCTCATCCACCTTGGCATTCTACTATGGCCAGAGATTTTCTGAACAAGGATATTATTGAACATATGAAATAGCTCCCATAATAAATTCGGGATGGTGAATTCTTTATTGATACCTAACTATCTTCAAGTAGGTCATGATATACCCAACCTTCTAACTATGATTATCCCTTGATGGAGGTAAGTAGTTATAGAATCAAAATATATCACTTACTACTTAAGATAACTTTAGTGATCTCAAATCTGAGGGTACTTGCACCACTGCTATATAGAGATTCCTCACTGACATAGAATTAATATCCAGGTGAGGATTCTCATGGCAGGTCTCCAATATACTTGTTCTTTTAACAAGCATACACATGTTAGTTTTAACCATCTTTATGATCACAGTCATGAGAACATCTGCTTGAACCATTCAAGAAACATAACACGTGCTAGTCTATCCATATTAACAATGTCCTTTCTTATTAATACTATGACTAGAGATATTTAGGCATTAACACATTTACATGCAATAGACATCTCATATTATGAACTTTTCATGATTGCCTTTGCACTGTATTTATAATATCAAGAACTACATTTATTAATTTAAGACATTTTGTCAAGCAATAAGTAATCATAACCCAGCATTAATAAATGCAAAATTTCTTTTTCATAAATGAAAATCGAGTTCATATACATGATATAATTTCTTATTCTATATGGGCTCTAGGGAATACTCCTAACTATCTCCCACTTGCACTAAAGCCAATCATTCATGTGTCTTAAACCCATACTATGCACATGGTGATCATACTTGCTCTGGGATAGTGTCTTAGTGAGAGGATCAGCCACATTATCATCTGTGGGGACCTTTTTTATCTTTACATCTTGTCTTGTTATTATCACCCAGAAGAGATGGTAGCCCTTGATAACATGCTTGGATCGCTGAGGAGACTGTAGTTCCTTCGCTTGCTCAATGGCTCCATTGTTATCACAATACAATGGTATTGGATCAACAATGCTAGGCACCACTCCTAGTTCATTAATGAACTTCTTGATCCATACTACTTCCTTAGCCGCCTCTAAAGTAATAATGTACTCAGCTTCTATAGTAGAATCATCAGTCGTCTTTTATTTGGAACTCTTCCAACTGATTGCTCCTCCTCCTAGTATGAACACAAAACCCAATTGTGATTTACAGTCATATTTATCTGACTGAAAACTGGCATTAGTATATCCACTTACTTGTAAATCACCCTCTCCATATACCAAGAATATATCCTTAGTCCTTCATAAGTACTTAAGGATATTCTTGACCGCACTCTAGTGTTCCTCTCCAAAATTGGATTGGAATTTGCTTATGACACTCAAAGCAAATGCTACATCTGGACAATTACATAACATAACATACATGATAGAACCAATTGCTGATGCACATGCTCTTGTGTCTTAGGACATATAGACTTAGAAATGTTGATGGGTGTCGAAACCACCAAAAATAAATACCTCAAAATTTGGGTGTATTTTTTGCAGAAAAAATATGATACTTTGAGTGCTTTAAAAAACTTTAAATTACTTGTAGAGAAAGATGTTAGCAACCCAATAAAAGCTCTCCATTCAGATCGTGGGGGAGAATATAACTCTCATGATTTTGTAAATTTTTGTCAGCATCATGGAATTAAAAGGCAACTTACAGCAGCTTATTCGCCACAGCAAAATAGAGTATGTGAGAGAAAAAATTGCACTATTATGAACATGGTGCGAAGTCTTTTGAAAAGTAGTGGAGTTCCTAAAAGCTTTTGGCCTGAAGCAGTCAATTGAAGTATTCACATTCTGAACAGAAGTCCCACATTTGCAGTTCAAAACATGACTCCAGAGGAAGCATGGAGCGGGTAACGACCGGCTGTAGATTATTTCAAAATTTTTGGGTGTATCGTATATGCCCATGTTCCATATCAAAAGAGAAAGAAACTAGAAGATAAAGGAGAAAAATGCATTTTTCTTGGGGTTAGTGATCAGTCAAAAGCTTACAAGCTTTATAATCCTAGCACTCAGAAAATGCTCATCAGTTGGGACGTTATTTTGGATGAAAATCAATTCTGGCCGTGGAATGAAAAAGCTCTTGGAGATCAAATTCCGACCAACTTTGATGAAGAAAATGGTGAAGATGCAAATCAGCCCCAACAAGTCTCTATTGCAGCACTTGAAAATCCTCAAAATGGCAACCTTAAAAATTCTAAAATTACACCAGCAGTGGATGAACAAACTAAAGCAGTAGCTAATTCTCGCTCCCATCGTGTTCGAAGAAGGCCAGCATGGATGTTAGATTATGAGTGTTGTCAAAGATGCAAAATAGCGAAAAGCAATGGATGATGAGATTGCAGCCACAAAGAAAAATGATACATGGGAACTCACTGATCTTCCAGAAGGGCAGAAAAAGATTGGTGTTAAATGGGTCTAAAAAACCAAACTAAAGGAGAATGGGGAAATTGACAAGTACAAGGCATGATTGGTGGTGAAGGGTTACAAATAAAAGTTTGGCGTGGATTACAAAGAAGTTTTTGCTCCTGTTGCAAAACTTGATACGGTTAGATTGGTGATTGCATTGGCTGCTCAAAGCTCATGGCCCATCTATCAATTAGATGTAAAGTCAGCATTTCTTCATGGAGACTTACAAGAACAGGTATTTATTGAACAACCTCCTGGCTATGTTAAAATTGGTGAAGAACAGAAAGTCTACAGATTAAAAAAAGCTTTATACGGACTAAAACAAGCACCTAGAGCTTGGTATAGCCGTATAGATGCTTACTTTTGAAAGGAAGGTTTTCAAAAATGCCCATATGAACATTCTCTTTATACAAAATGTGAAGATGGGCGAAAATGCTGATTGTGTGCTTATATGTGGATGATTTAATTTACACGGGAAATAATAAAGCTATGTTTGAGAATTTTAAAAGATCAATGATGCTTGAGTTTGATATGTTTGATCTTGGGCTACTGCATTATTTTATTGGCATAGAAGTAATGCAATCTGCTGGTGGAATATTTATTTCTCAAAAGAAGTATGTTCAAGAAATTTTAGGCAGGCTTCAAATGAGCAATTGCAATCCTATCACAACACCATCAATGCTGGATTGAAGCTTACAAAAGATCCTGAATGAAGGAGAATTAATGGCACTCTCTTCAAACAAATTGTCAGAAGTTTGATGTATTTGACAGCAACAAAACCAGATATCATGCATGCAATAAGCTTGATCAGCAGATACATGGAGAGTCTAAAAGAATTGCATCTGTTAGCTGCAAAATAGATCCTGCGATACTTGAAAGGTTATGCTGATTTTGGATTGTTCTACAAAAAGGGAGAAACATCAGATTTGATTGGGTTCTCTGATAATGATTATGCTGGAGATTTAGATGATCGCAAAAGTACTTTGGGTTATGTTTTTATGTTAAGTGCAGGAGCTGTCTCATGGTTATCAAAGAAGCAACCAATTGTCACCTTATTAACAACTGAAGCGAAATTTATAGCTGCTACTTCATGTGCTTCTCAAGCAATTTGGCTAAGAAATATTCTAGATGAGTTGCATCTCAAACAACAAGAAGCAACAGTGATATAATGTGACAATAATTCATCCATAAAGCTGTCCAAAAATCAAGTTTTACATGGAAGAAGCAAGCATATTGATGTGAAGTTTCATTTTCTAAGAGATCTTACTAGTGAAGGAAAAATTGATCTGATATACTGCAGAAGTGAAGACCAGGTTGCTGATATATTCACCAAATCCCTCAAAATGGTGTCATTTGTCAAGCTCAGGAAATTGCTTGGTGTCGGCCATTTGAAAGAGCCCAATTCTATTGTGCCTGATAAACTAAACGTTTGAAGATATTAGTTTAAGGGAGGGAATGTCATATATTTTACTATCAAGTTGTTTTTTTATGCTGTCACGCGTTGTCCTAGTCTTTAGGAATGTGACCACTTTATGAATAAATGGGATAGTGCTGGAGTTAAAATAGGAGTCTGTTAGTCATGGAAACGTGTAAGTTTCTTTGTCATGTTTTTGTTGATGTAATTGCCTATATAAGGCTTTTGGTTTGCTTAATAAAGTGAGCATTCAAGTTAATTAATCTTTTCTTGAAATTTCAACACTTCAGACTCCACGAAATAGTAAAATAGTTGAAGATTGTCATTCTCTACACCCACATACCTAAATTAATTTCCACCAATTTATTCCTAAAGTGATGTAAGTCGTGTATATATTGATATGTAATTGAGTTTATATACAACAGGAAATGGACTATAGATAGAATATTACAAGAGTCCTAGAAACAAAGGACTCTGATATAGGAAAATATATATACAAAAATAGAAGGCTATTTGTCACAAGTATAATTTCCTTTACACTCCCCCTCAAGTTGAACTGGTGGAGAAACAACAGTCATCTTGTCTCGAAGCCACAAGAAATGCTGCTTGGAAAAACCTTTGGTTAAGGCATCAGCAATTTGATCCGTAGAACATAGATAGGCAACGCGAAGAACACCCTGAGAAACACGATCCCGAACAAAGTGGAAATCCACCTCCAAATGTTTTCTGCGATTATGAAAAATAGGATTGAGAGTGAGATAGGTGGCACCAAGATTGTCACAAAACAGCTGAGGTGAATGCACCGTAAGAAACCCCAGCTCCTTGAGAAAAATCTGAAGCCATTGGAACTCAAAAGTAGTAGAAGCTAAGGCTCGATATTCAGCTTCAGTAGAGGACCGTGAGACAGCTCTCTATTTCCTTGAAGACTAGGAAATGAGATTGTTAGCAAGGAAGATCGTAAACCCAGTTGTAGACTTCCTGTCATCAAGATTACTTGCCCAATCAGAATAAGCATATCCGGTGAGAATAGATGATATTTTCCTAAACATAAGCCCATGAGATTTAGTGCCCTGTAGATACCGTAAAATTCGCTTAACAGCACACCAATGAGAGATAGTCGGAGCATGCATATATTGAGAGATGCGATTGACGGCAAAAGATAAATTAGGACGAGTGAATGTGAGATATTGAAGACCACCTACAATAGACCGAAAAAGAGTGGGATCCGTGAATGGTTCACCACCTGTGAGTGTCAACTTCTCACTACAATTAATAGGAGTAGCAATAGGGCTGCAAGTGTCCATTTTGGCCCGAAGTAATAAATCATGGACATACTTTTGTTGATGCAGCAATAAGCCATCCGGTAACCAAGTGGTTTCAATCCCCAAAAAATAGTGAAGGCGTCCAAGATTTTTGATAACAAATTTAGTTTGGAGAAAGGCAATTACTCGAGCTATATAATCAGGAGCATCACCCATCAAAAGAATATCATCAACATAAATAAGGCAAAAAACCTTCATTTTGGCAGTAGACACAAAATATAAGGATCTGTCAGACTTTGATCCGTGAAAACCAAACTTGAGTAAGGCACTAGTTAAACAGCGATGCCATTGACGAGGAGCCTGTTTTAAGCCATAAAGAGATTTGCGAAGCTTGCAAACATAATGAGGAAATGCAGCATCAATAAAACCCGGTGGTTGATGCATAAACATATCCTCATCAAGTGTACCATGAAGAAATGCATTGGAAATATCCAACTGAGTGACTGACCACCCAAGAGAAATCGCCATAGACAACAATAGGCGAATAGTGGTCGGTTTGACAATTGGGCTATAGGTGTCCTTGAAATCAATACCAGGACGCTGATGAAAGCCTTTGGCCACAAGACGAGCCTTGTAGCGAGC
The DNA here is from genome assembly GCA_947683425.1 of Excoecaria cochinchinensis. Classification (NCBI taxonomy): domain Eukaryota; kingdom Viridiplantae; phylum Streptophyta; class Magnoliopsida; order Malpighiales; family Euphorbiaceae; genus Excoecaria; species Excoecaria cochinchinensis. The sequence goes on from CANTUQ010000004.1 coordinate 50,629,796, forward strand.
AATAGAACCATCAGAGTTTTGTTTAACTCAAAAAACCCACTTACAGCCTATAACATTTTGTTAGGCAGAAGTTGGAACTAACTCCCATGTACCATTGGATAAAAGAGCATTAAATTCCTCAGCCATAGCATTGCGCCACTTGACCTGCTTAACAGCTTGAGAAAAGCATATGGGTTCACGAACAGAGGTAGATTCAGCAAGCAAAGAAGTGATATGAGTGGGTTTATGACTACCAGTCTTACTGCGGGTGATCATGGGATGGCGAGAAGGAGCAGTAGATGGTTGGGTCAAATCCACCACTAAATTAAGACTTGGAGAAACAGATTGAGAGGGTAGGGTAGTCCCTGAAGAGGATGAAGATGGGACAGAAGATGAATGGGGTGTTAAATTTGGTGAGGTGGGGGATGGGTTTAGATTGCAATTAGCAGGAGAAGAAGTTGAGCTAGGGACAGCACTAAAGGAAGTATGACTTTGGTGAGTTGATGGGCAGAGTGGTAAAGAGGAGGAAGAAACAGCCGTGGTGGGAATGGGCACAACAAACAGAGGAAGAGGTATGGCAGTGGAGGAAGCCGAATTGGGGACTGTTAAAGCCGGCACCACATAAGGATTCATCCTAGCAAACGGAAAAACCTGTTCATCAAAAAGCACATGGCTTGAGATAAAGATAGTTCGAGAAGAAAAATCAAGACATTTGTAACCTTTATGAATTTTACTATAACCAAGAAAAACATAATGCCGAGACCGGGGTTGAAGTTTATGTTTAGAGTATGGACGTAACCAAGGATAACATAGACACCCAAAAACCTTAAAGAAGTGATAATTAGGGGAGACACCAAATAACTTATAAAAAGGATTATCATAGGCAATAGTAAGAGTAGGGAGGCGATTAACACTGTAAACAGTACATTCAAATGCAGCGGTCCAATAGGAAAGAGGCAAATGACTATGGTGAAGCAATGATAAACCAGTTTCAACGATATAGCGGTGTTTTCTTTCAGCACGCCCATTTTGTTCAGGGGTGTAGGGGCAGGAGACTCTTTGAGAAATGCCATGGGTTCTCAAATAATTTGTAAGTGCCTGAAATTCCCCTCCCTAATCGGACTGAAAAATTTTAATTGGGCAATTGAAGTATTTTTCAATAAGAGTTCGAAATTGAATGAACACATTAAGAACCTTAGATTTACGGCATAAGAAATACACCCAAGCATATTTGGTGTGATGATAAAAAAATAAGACATAATAGCGAAAACCATCAAAAGAGACAACAGGAGCAGGGCCCCAAACATTAGCACATATAAATTCAAGAGGAGAGGAAGTAACGGAAGTAGAATCAATAAATGGCAGTTTATGACTTTTGCTAAGTGAACAAGCATTGCACAATGAAGGAGAAGAGCGAGAAAATTGAATATTATTATTAGTCAATGTCCGTTTAACAATAGGAACAACAAAATGACCCAAATGGGCATGCCAAACATCTAAAAAAGCAATATTAGCACTAACAGCAGAGGTGCTTTTATTCAAACACAGGGAATATAAACCATTGTCACTCCGGCCTTTGAATAAAATCTCCTTCGTGTCCAGATCCTTGATGAGAAAATAATTTGCAAAAAATTCAACAGATGCTGGATTAGAATTGGTGGGAGCATAAACAGATAATAAATTACGATGAGCACTCGGAACATGTAAAATATTACGAAAGGTAAGAGTACGAGAACCAACAGAAAAGGAATTCTCACCAACATGAGAAATGGGTAAAAACATACCATTGCCAATTTGAACCTCCTCATGACCCTTATATTCAGAGTGCAATGCAAGGTTTTCCAGATTTGCTGTCAGATGATGAGTAGCGCCGGTGTCAACAGTCCAAGGCTGAGTATTGGTGGCGGCAAGGTTGGAAGAAGGAGAGGTACTGTTCTGATTTCTGTTTTTGGGAGAAGGGCAAACATTAGCTAAATGACCCAAGCCTCTACAATTGTAGTAAGTGACTTCATAAGAGAAATTTCCAGAATTTGGTTGTTTTGGAGTAGAAAAGGACTCCTGTGAGAAATACTGATAGTGACTATGCGAACGGCCTCCTCTGCCACGTCCGCGAGCTCGACCACGCTGCTGTCCCGCATAACTATGAGCGGCCAAATGAGCTGTGGGAGCAATTTGCACACGTTGAACTTCATCAACACGATCCCGTGCTATTTGTCTTTCTTCATTGAGTAGTAATCCATAAACATGATCCAAGGTGTGATCCTCCATCCGAGAATCAAGAGCGCGATTGAAGGGATGATAATCGGGACCTAATCCCATGAGAATGGCATCAACCAAATCAGCTTCATTATATGGGTGACCCAACACAGCTAGCTGATCAGAGAAGGCTTTGGCGCGTTGGACATAAGTAGCAATGGAGTCTTCACCCCTTTGAAGAGAGATAATTTGAGACCTCAGATTTCTGATCTGTGGTTTGGAACCAGCAGAGTAAGAAGTAAATAATTTATCCCATGCATTTTTGGCAATGCTTACACCTACTAGTTGTGGTAGAAGTGCAGTGTCAATGGAAGAAATAATCCAACTGAGAACAAGTTGATCTCTACGTTCCCAAACTTCAAAGTCGGGATTCACAGCTCCTGTATTTAACAGTTGAGAGGGTGCAGTGATAGAACCATCAACATGACCCATAAGCCCATGACCTTTAAGAATTGGTATGATTTGAGTTTTCCAGAGAAGAAAATTACAGGTGTTTAATTTGGTAGAAAAGTTTGTAATGCTGGGAAGTGAAGACAAGAAGAGAGGGGCTGCAATAGACTGGCTATTAATTTCAGTATGCATAGAAGATCCAGTGGAACCAGATGTGGCGGCTGCGCTGGTGTTGGATTCAGTCGACATATTTGAGACGGTGTTTAAAACCTAATATAGCTCTGATACCATAAAGTGATGCAAGCCGTGTATATATTGATATGTAATTGAGTTTATATACAATAGGAAGTGGACTATAGATAGAATACTACAAGAGTCCTAGAAACAGAGGACTCCGAAATAGGAAAATATATATACAAAAATAGAAGGCTATTTGTCACAAGTATCATTTCCGTTACAATTCCAATTAAAAACAAAAAAATTCTTTGGATCATCTACTTTTTTTTTTTAATAATACATTTTTGATGGAAAACGTGGGATTTGAACGCTATTCGATTAGAAAAGTAATCAGATTTTCTATTGTTAAAATTACAAGTAATTCAGAATCATCTAAATTAATATTACATAAAATTTAATTAATTAATTGTAAACAGATAAATAAATAAGAAGAAAAAGACTAACCCAGTTTCAAGTTTGAAAGGAAGAGTATCACTATGATAACCGGGCAAAGTAGTTACAGTACCACCAGAGGCTGCCTTAACTGAGTAAAACAAGAAGAGAAAAATATGCAAATTCATTATTTGAAATTTTAATTCTTTCTGAGAACTATTTTTTGCTAATTCGTAAATAATTTGCCATTTTTCCTCTCTTTATATAGAAATTTCATCTCACAACCCGATAAACAATTAGGGTTTTCATTTCACTGCGTTTTAAATTTAGGGGGGTCGATTGATTTTTAAAAAGATTTTTTTTTTTTTTTTTTTTTGCTGCTTGTTTGGATAATGATTAGAAATAGTGTGATATTGCATTGTATTGTTCAAGTGTTATTTGGTAAGATTTTCGACCTATATGTATGGTTTTTGATGGATTCTATAAAATCCGGGTTACTGTTCAGTTAGTCTTCTATGACTCTTAATGGATATGCAGAGTTAGATATATATAAAAGAGATGGCGTATTTATATTATAGTTTGTGATTAATGATCCAATTCTAGATTCCAATTGGATGCTTTTGGAACAGACCAGAATAATTTATAATTTATAATTTATTAATAACAATTCTTATTAAGAACCGCAAACATTCCGAATATTCATTTGATATGCATGCATAGACTGCATATTTACTACGTGATTGTGTAATATTGAATTACTAAGATTTAATATGATTTTATTCTTAATCTTCCGGCCCTTAATTGGGCGCACTAATTCCGAGTTTGACATGGCTCGAAAATATTTAAATAAAACTTTTGAAGAATAATAACTAAACTGAAATAAAATTTCATGCTCAGAACTTTTTTACTATAGATGGTCCCCTATAATAATATTAAAAAAATTAAATAGATGGTCCCAATAATATCTATGTATAATGTAGTACAAAGTAAACAAAAATACATTGGGGATGACAAAGACGACCACTGAATGAATCTCACATGGCTCGAAAAATATTTAAATAAAATTTTTGAAGAATAATAACTAAATTGAAATAAAACAACTTATTGATTAGACGGACTTCGATACCACGTTTTAAAGATTTTGAAGGGATGTGGCGAACCCTCAGACGACCACCACCTTCGATATGTAAACTTGTGATAATCCAATAATCCAACTTATGGTACTTTGTCTTTAAGAGCATGCGATGAAGATGGTCCCCTATAATAATATTAACATTTGGCATAGTTTGACTAGTAATAATTTGTTATTTTCCGGAAGAAAGAAAAAGCTAGCTAGTAATAATTCGTTTCTATCCAAAAAAAATTAGAGAGATGGTCCCAACAATATTTATGTATAATGTACAAAGTCAATAAAAATACCAACGAATGAATTACACATGGCTCGAAAATATTCCTATTACTTATTTTAAAAAAAATTAATAATAATAATAATAATAATAATAATAATAATAATAATAATAATAATAAGTTTTGAAGTTTTGATTGGGACAAGATAATACTTGTGTTGTGGTTCATTTTAATTTGGCATGAGTAGGAATTAATTCTTATAACATGTGATCAATTTTGTTTTCTGCTTTCACACCAATTATTGTAATCTAGCTTTTTTCTAATTGATCAATATTCAAACTCCATCATTTGAGTCCCATATATATATATATATATATATATATATATATATATATATATACTCCATCCGTTTCATAATATTTTGTCATTTTTATTTTTTCACTATAATTAAGAAGTATTAATTACACTTAAATTTAAGATAAAATTGAATAATACAATATACAAATTTAAATCTAATTAATCAATTTTCATTGAAAAAAAATTAAATTGAAAAAAAAAATTAAACTGTATTTAAAATTTAAAGGTAACAGATAAATATAATTTTGATTTTACTCAAATGTAACTGATATTATGGAACTAGTGAGTATATATGAGCAGTAATTTATTTAATTTTATTAGAAAAGATGTTAAATAGGATACAGGTCTCTTACAAGTAATAAATGAAGGTCTTTACATTTTATTTTATTTTATTTTTCATTCAATTTATCAACTTTTATTTTGTCAAATCTCTAAATATCTATTTAAAATAAACTCTAAGGCAAATTTTCATTTTATTTTATTTAATTAACAGAAATATAGTAAAAATTGGTGGTAGATGTAAAGTAATTGAGACATAGATTAATTTATTTAATTTTATTAGAAAAGATCTTAAATAGGATAAGTTCTCTTATTTAACATAGCATAGATGCCTCAGATATTCTAAAGGCATCAACTACTGTTTCTTAAATAAAATAGAATCGCACAGGTTCTACAGAGGTAGACCATCAGTCCAATTAGCCACCGCTCTGTAGCATTCTCTTGGCAAGTACTCTGGGATGAAGTGACCTCCTCCCTGTTCAAATATATATAAATTAAATTAAACCAACAAATAATAATAAGACTGATAATTCAGTGAATAATATATAGCGTTGCTTTACGTGATGCACACTGTCTAATTAAAATAAATAAATATTTTAATCCGATTAAACTGTATACATTGTGCGACACATTGCAGCACTGTACACCACGGAATAGCTATCCTAATAATAATAGTAGTAGTGAAATGCATTCATACCTTCACTGTGGCAAATGTTACACTGAAAATATCACTTTCAAATTTTCTTGTGTATCTGCATAAAAAATTAAAGATTTAAAAATTTAGGAAGGATATGGTGATTAGAATGCTAGGTGATGTAGCATGCCAACCATTAAATTAGAAAATAATAATTTTTTTTAATTCAACCGATTGTATCACATGAATGTATACCGTACTGTGATAATATTCGAAAAATTTTATTAAATAAGACAAAAAAAAAATAAAAATAAAAACACATACCCTGCAGTTTCATTAATGTCAACAGACCAAGATCTCCACTTATCAGTCACAGGCACCCCAAGTGTCCACATCCATTTTTGAATTGAAATGTGTGGAATGTCCATATCATGATCTCCACTGTTAAACATATTTAGATATATTTATGTTAGTCATAAACCCATATAAATTTATTTCGAGCCAACCATCAACGTGTTTAAAATTAATTAAACTCTTCTACATAATATGTGTTATTTTTGAGTAAAATTCAAATTATATTTATCTGTTACTTTTAAATTTTTAATGCAATTTAATTTTTTTTTACCAATAATTGTTTTTTACAATAAAAATTAATCAATTAAATTTAAGTTTATACATTAAATTACTCAATTTTATCTTAAATTTAAACTTAATTAATATTTCTTAATTTTAGTGAAAATAACAAAATTGACAGATATTATGAAACGGATAGACTATTATTAAGAATAAGCATTTAATAATTAACACTAGTATGCTTTAAATACTCTTGTCTAATTTATCATTCAGAATTTTTAAAAAATGGTAATTACCTCATAATTAAACCCCTGATGTTGGTCTTGGCGAGTTCTCGGTGAATAGGGACCAAATCCTTAATATCATCCTTGTCAAAACTTACTTTGTCCAGTGTTTCATTGTATAGTACCCATGGAGAAGGTTTTTTGCCCTAATAATAATAATAATAATAATAATAATAATAATAATAATAATAATAAATAAATAAATAAATAAAAAGTTTTGATAATTGCACGTACCGGTATAACTCCGAGTGCATCTTCTACTCCATTGTAATTAACCCAAACGTTGCAGATTTCATGATTATATTTCTATTAACAATATAAGCCATCAAATTAGTAATACGATATTAATTTTTCTTTTTTATTTCTTAGATATGAAAAATAAAAATAAAAAAATATAAAAGAATATTACCCGGCACCAGGGATATGGAGGGTCCTCGGCTTGAGGCTGATCATCCGATTCGGTTGGTAATTTAAGATGACTTTCAAAGGAGGGACTTGCTTCAGGTGCTATTGGTGTTAGTTGTGTGTCACCACCACAGGCTGGTTCCAATATGTGTGCTGTATTTATGTTCTTGATCAACTAAAAAAAAAAAAAGAAAAGAAAAATTAATTAATTAATAATAATCAAAACATTATTTAATTAACTAAACCAAAAAAAAAAATTATTTTATTTTATTCAATTCACCCCATACTTTATATAATTTAATTCCTCCAATTCAAGCCTCTATTGGACTTTTTTATTATGAAAATTGATAATAGACTATGCATATATGTGTAGGTATATATATATATTTGTCTATTTCAACTGACCGTTCTAAGTTCCTCCACTTGTGCAGAACATAAAGCATTTGGAGGAGTTAGAAAGTTTCCTTCGCAGGCTTGCTCAGCAGGCTAAGAACACAGAAAAACAAACAGAATTAGCATTTAATTATCTGATTTAAATTAAGTATCTGGCATAATTATTTTCTTTTCTTCTTACAATTATAATTAATTGGTATTTTTAAATATTAGTGAAATTATTACCTCAAATACTTCATCTGCAATGAAGCCCACTCTGCGAGCAAATTCGTATCTTAAATTAAAATCATCAGTGAAATTTGTTCCTGGAGCAATCAGCAAATAACCCTGCTCCAAACCCAAATAATAATATATTTATCTCAAAATATTATGATTATGAGCATAATAATCTAATATTTTTCAAACAAAATTTTTAATTTTTAGAATTATTTTGAAGTCGACAATTAATTAAATTTTTTTTTTTCCAAAAGAAAAATAAATAAATAATAAAATCATACCCCTACATTCACTTTTGCCAGCTGTCCTGCTTCATTATCTGCATTTTAATCACATAAAAAACAAATAAAATAAGGCTATTTAGAGATAAATTTAATTGGATTTTCTTTTGTATCTATAATTTTATTTTATTAATTTTTTTATAACACGTTTTTGGGATGGAAAATAGTGAAATTTGAATTTTAGTCAAATGAAAAAATAATCAGATTATTAACTGTTTAAATTACATGTGATTTCTATAATTATAATTTTATTAATAATAAATTTTAATTAATTTATTTGACCTTTTTGTAAGTTCTGCACAGCAAGTGGAATAACATTTCCACTATACCCATCGCCAGACAAGTACGCCGGATTGGATCGATAACTCTCATGGCTTGCCAACCACTACATAGAATTTACAAAATTAGGAAATAATAAATTAAACAACTCTATTTTTGTGAAATTTTACTAATTTTTTAATTTTTAATATTTAAAATTTACGATACCTTGTGAATAAATTCCGTAAGATCAGCTGCGAACTTGTAATTGCTAGTATTATAAGATTCGGCGGTGTTTGCATAAGAAAATCCAGTCCCAGCAGGTCCATCGATATATAATATATTCATGAACTGCAAAACCATCAAACATAAATTAATTATTTTTTGTAATTAATGTATACAATATTATTTTATTTTATTTCGTTTTCTTGGTTCAAAAAATAAAAAATAAAAGAGAAATTTTACCTTTGTCCAGGTATACTCGTTGTCGATAAGCTTAGGCAAGGTGCCATCAAATGTGTAGCTCAAATCAAAGTTCAATGGACCTAAAATAAATAAATAAATAAAATAAAATGTTGTCAACTAGTATTAATAAATAAAATGAACTAATCGAGCCCTTTGTTTTGCTTAAATTTCTGCGTGCAATTTATTTTATTTGCTAAGGTTTGGCTTAATTAAAGGTCAAATTGGCCTTTTTAATTTAAATTAATAAGAATAATAAATTTGCGATGGTTATAATTTTTTTCTTAATTTATGTGCCAAATTGAAGGGAATGGGTAAACCAATTGTGATTTTATTAAGCTTAAATTTAAATTAATTTAATTAATAAATTTTAGATGGTTATCTTTTTCTTTTTATTTTTTGGACTTTTTGTGCCAAATTAAAGGGATTTGATTGAAATAGGTAAACCAGCAAATTAAGGTTTTGTTTTTCTTAAAAAATGAAATAAACAAACAATAATACATAAATTTTTTTCTAAATTATTACCATTAAATAGATTATAAGCGATAATACATAAATTTTTTTTCTAAATCATTACCATTAAATAGATTATCTCATGAATTAGTCGAGTATCAAATTATCTCTTTAAATTTTTATTAAAAATGTCAAATTACTCCTTATAAAAATATGTGGTATCTCACAAAAAACATTTGAAAATTGTGCAACTTTGGCACGGGATAATATGATATTTTGAACAAATTTAGGAACGTATAGGGGTATTACTTAAATTTTAAACAAATTTAAGGGGTTGATATGATATTTGATTAGTTGAAAGAGATAATATATTAAAAGCTAATAGTTTAGGGGTAAAGTATTCCATGTATTAACCCAATAAATAATAAAAGCATTACCATGAATGTAGAAAAATCCCCAGAGACTAGAGAAACCAGGGCCTCCACTGACCCAAACAAGGAGTGGGTCTTTTGTCGGATCTCTTTCAGACTTCACAAAGTAGTAGAATAACTGCTTCACTCCACTATCCAGACCTATATACCTACATTTCCAGACATTTCTCTATTTCATTAATTCTTTCTATTTATAAATAAACAGGTGTATTTAGAATTGAATATATTGGTGATGAGTTATGGGATAATTTGTAGAGGTAATTAACAGAGAGAGAGAGAGAGAAAAGACTAACCCAGTTTCTAGGTCGAAGGGAAGGGTACCGTTATAGCCAGGTAAAGTATTGGTTACGAAAGGAACAGTATCAGCTGTGGCTTTGCCAACCAAGATCAAACCAAGAAGAACAAGAAGAACTTGAAATTTCATTGTGGAACTTGTTAATTGGAAGTCTTGTTTTAAATATTTCTGTGAATAATCAGTTGCTCTTACCTCTCCTTATATAGAAATTTCATGTCACTACCACCAAACATATCCACTGAAGTTACGTGCATGCATTGATTTATGTAAAATGACCATTGGTTTCCATTTAAGAACAAGAAAACAACTCATTGATTGCACGTACTTCGATGCCACGTTTTAAAGATTTTGAAGGGACGGCGGCCCCTAAGACCAACACCACCTTAGATGTAATCTTGTGATAATCCAATAATCCATCCATGAATTTCGCATGCGAAATTTTTTTTCAAAAGCACCATCATTTAATTTGAAGCCATATTTATTAAGATTTCCACTTTTAAAAAATAAATAAATAAAAAGTTATAATTAATTTATTGGATCTATCATATACTTTTTCCATTGTATTTTATACGTTACTTTTGTTATTTTTATTAGAGTTAAAAAACTATTAATTAAACTTAAATTTAGAATAAAATTTAGTAATTTAATTTAAAAACTTAAATTTAATTGGTTTTAAATAAGTTAGCTTCCATTAAAAAATAAAAAAAAATTATATTAAAAGTTTAAAAGTGTCAAATAAATATAATTTAGATTTTACTTTAAAAATTCACATATAGTAGAATGGAATGAGTAGAAAATCATTTATTTAGATCAGGTCCACAAACTAAACTAATAAAAAAATTACATGTAAAATAAATGAGTTAAAAGAAATTGAAAAAGTAATTGATAAATGGTTATTAAACTTATATGTCAATGTACTATGGGTTTGATTTATAAAAAAATTATATGACAGATGTAGGAAAAAACTTTCCTATCCTATATATGATACTTTGTCTTTAAGTTTATGAGCATGCGATAAAGATGGTACCCTGTAATAATGTCAACATTTGGCATAATTAAGCTAGTAATAATTCGTTTTTATCGAAAAAATTAAATATATGGTCCCAATAATATTAATGTATAATGTACAAAGTCAATAAAAATACAATGGGGATGACAGAGACGAACAACGACCAATTATTGAATGAATTTCACATGGCTCGAATATGTTTAAATAATTTTTTCTAGAATAATAAATAAATTGAAATAAAATTTCTTGCGCAGAAATCTTTATTATGGATGTTTGTTGAGTTTAGGGTTGTTCAGCTTTTGGGTCAAACCGACCAAACCGACCGAGTCAAACCGACAAAACCAGAAAAATATGGTTTTGGTGGTTTTTTAGTCGGGTTGGTCGGTTTTTTTTAAATTTAAAATTGGGTTACGTCGGGTTATAGGATAAATAGTCGGTTTTTTGCTAAACCAACCATTTTCTTCTTCATCTCGATATCGTATTCTCTGCCTCTATTTCGCTCTCACTCTCTCTGTCTCGATCTCTCTCTATCTCTATCTCGATCTTTCTCTATCTCTCTGTCCTCAATCTCGCTCTCTCCTCAATCTCGCTCTCACTCTCTATATCGGTCTCACTCTTCCTCACTCGGTTTTGTGCCATCAACCAGGTATGCTGTTTTTTGCCATTTTCAGTTGATGTTTCTTTGCTCGAGATCTAGATTTGAAGATTGATTTTGATTTTGATTTATCTGAAACTAGATCTAGATTTGCCATTAATTTCTCCCTGATTTTGATTTTCCTAATCGAGATCTAGCTTTATATATTCTGCTATCAAATCTCCTTGGTGCATATTTTTGAAGAGAAGAAAATGTTTTGTTCTTATTCTTCTTACATGTTGCCCGTATGCACCATTACTTAATTATACTGGTTCTGGCAATTATTAATGAAAATGGGGATGCAGGTGGGTTTTTGGCTGCTCATCATATGTGCTCTTCAGTTCTTGGATCTGCAGGTAATGGGTTTTGATCTTTTAGTTCTTTGGGTGGGTTTATAATTCTTGAATTTTGTAGAATTTGAGGATCTGGGTTTTGCAGAATAGGTGTTTGTTTCTACAATCAACAAAAGTTTTGCATTTCTTTGATAGACATGCATTTTCTGTGGAACTCTGTTTCAATGATTTCATGAATTCCCATCACTTAATTGCAATCGAATTTTAAATATCAACTAATTTGCAGTTTCTTTTTCCAAATCTAGAATTTACCTCCTAATTTAGTATCTTTAAGCTTAAATTAAAATTATGTTCCTTAACTACAGATGGCCTTATTTGCATTAGAAAAATATGAGATGAATATTGTTTTCTATCACATAAAACCAAGCAAATGCATGGGTGACTAGTTGAATTGACATATATACAGTTCATGCAAGTTAAACCAGGCTTTAGTACAGCAGAAACAAAAATTGCTATAGGTGAAAGGACCAAAAAAGCTAATATTCGGCTGAATTGAAAACTTGATGATGCCCATTCGACCCAACATGAGAGTAGATTTATCTAGGGAATTTTTCTGTGATTCATAGTTGAGATAAGCTGGCATTGTAAATTAAAGTCCAAAGTAAATCAGCATTTTCATTTTGGATTGTGTAGCTTTACAAACATTGGACATCTCTTTGAGGCCATAATTTGACATATTTTTTTTTAAAAAAAATTAAACTTAATGGTGCTTTTGGCATTGTGAACTATAAGATAATTATAGCATGGACTTCTAACCTATGCAATGTCCAAAGACAACAAGGTATCTGGGCTTGTGTAATTTGTGGAATCTGTTGAGAAAAATAAGGACCAGATTAGAGCAAAAACGCAACTAAAATAGAGAAAATAAGGAACAAAAGATTTTAACGAGGTTCGGCCAATATTGCCTACGTCCTCGGAGACTAATAATATTATTTCACTAAAACTGAAAAGCGAAATAATATAAGAGAGAAAAAATATGCTTAACTAATATACAAGCTAAGCAATCAAGGGATGATTTAAAACCTAAAACTAAGACTATATTTATAGTTAACAAAAGCCCCTCCACTTTGCTAATTTCCCGATGTGGGATTCAAAGGAATTCATTTTTTTTTTTTAGCCGTTGCTTTTCCTTTTCTTTTTCTTCCTTTTCTTTTCCCCTTTTTCTTTTTTCTTTTTCTTTCCTTTTTGACCGACCGTTACCAACAATCTCCCACTTGAAAATTTGATTGAGTATCAATCACATTTTCACACCATTCTTTCTCTCTTCCTAATCTGTTGCTTGTGTATCTATCAGGCCGTTGAAAGATCGACACCAAACAAATTTGTCAGTATTAATTGCTTTCGTCATAAAATCTGCTATATTGTCTGTAGTATGGATTTTCTGCATATCCACAGTTCCTTCTTCCACTTTCTCACGAACGAAATGATACTGAACCCGAATGTGTTTTGTCCTGGAATGAAATGCTGGATTCCTTGCAAGATGCAAAGCACTCTGACTATCACAAAATAGAGAAACATTCTCCCTTTTATGCCCGAGTTCCTCCAATAATAATTTCAACCATATAGCTTCTTTACTGGCTTGTGTAGCTGCCATATATTCTGCTTCTGTTGTTGACATAGCCACAACTGATTGCAGTTTTGAAACCCAGCTTACGGCTCCACCAGCAAGTGTAAACACATATCCTGTAGTGGATTTGCTTTTATCCAAATCTCCAGCATAATCTGAGTCAACGTATCCTCTGACAACAAAGTCCGATCCTCCATAACACAATGCAACATCCATGGTCCCTTTAAGGTGTTTAAGGACCCTTTTTACTGCATTCCAATGCTCTCCACCAGGGTTCGCCATGTATCGACTAACTGCTCCCACTGCATGTGCAATGTTTGGTCTTGTACAAATCATAGCGAACATTAAACTTCCCACCGCTGATGCATACGGTACTCGAGACATCTCCATCTTCTTCTCTTCATTGCTAGGACACATACTAGAAGATAACTTGAAATTAACAGGAAGTGGGGTAGAAATTGGCTTACAATCTTGCATGTTGAAACGTCGCAAGATTTTCTTCAAATAATTCTTTTGAGAAAGCCAAATCTTCCTATTATTTCTGTCTCGGTGAATTTGCATCCCTAGAATCTTGTTTGCTGGTCCCAAGTCCTTCATATCAAATTCCCTAGCCAACTGAGCCTTTATCTCCTTGATGCGATCTTTGTTGGGGCCTGCTACCAACATGTCGTCCACATACAACAGCAAAATAATGACATCATTTTCACCAAACCTCTTGAAATATGCACAAGGGTCTACATTTAGCCTGCTGTATCCAAGGCTCAAAATGAAAGAATCAAATCTCTTGTACCAACACCTTGGCGCCTGTTTTAGACCGTACAGAGATTTGTTTAACCTGCAAACCAAGTTCTTCTTTCCATTTTCTTCAAAACCTTCTGGCTGGAGCATATAAATCTCTTCTTCAAGATCTCCATGGAGAAAAGCAGTTTTGACATCTAACTGCTCCAAATATAAGTCAAATGTAGCACACATTGACAGAATTACTCTAATTGTTGTAAGTCTGACCACCGGGGAAAAAATCTCATTGAAATCAATACCTTCTTTCTGAGCATATCCCTTGACCACCAATCTAGCACGATACCGCTCCACTTGATCATCACTATTACGCTTGATCTTGTAAACCCACTTATTTCCAATGGGCTTTCTTCCTTGTGGTAGCGAAACAAGTTGCCAAGTTTTATTTTTATGAAGAGCTTCAATTTCTTCCTGCATTGCTGCCATCCACTAAGATGCATCTGAACTACTCATTGCTTCTTGAAAAGTTGATGGCTCTCCATCCTCTGTTAGAAGGCAATATGCAACATTGCTCTCCATAATATAATCTGAGTGCCAATCTGGTTGCTTTGTTAATCGGCTTGATCGACGAATCTCGGGTTCTTGAGATTCAACTGATTGGGACTCCTCTGGCTCATGATCCTCGTGCTCTAGTTCAGAAGAATTTTCTTGTTTGGATTCCTTTTCCACCTCTACAGTCATCATCTCTGAACTTTCATTCATCATGCTATCATTTGCTTCTTTTATCTTATCTTCCATAAAGATCACATCTCTGCTGACTACAACCTTATGGGCAGTGGGATCCCACAGGCGATACCCCTTTACTCCGTCAGCATAACCTAGAAACAAACATTTTCTAGATTTTGAATCTAGTTTTGTAGTTTCTTGAGAATTGTACATTACGTACACTGGACTTCCAAATATATGGAGGTTTGAATAATCAGCTGGTTTGCCAGTCCACATCTCCATCGGTGTTTTCAACTCAATTGCAGTTGAAGGAATCCGATTTATCACATAACAGGCGGTGTTGACTGCTTCTGCCCAAAACCTTTTGTCTAAGCCTGCAGCTCCCAACATTGCTCTTGTTCTTTCTAACAGAGTTCTGTTCATCCGCTCTGCCACCCCATTTTGTTGAGGAGTATATGCTATAGTGAACTGTCGTTTGATGCCTTCCTGATTACAAAAATCTACAAACTCATTGCTTGTATATTCTCCTCCATTATCAGTCCTCAAACACTTGATCTTCTTTCCAGATTCAAGTTCTACCCGCGCTTTGAATACTTTAAAGACTGGAAACACATCCGCCTTCCTCTTGATTGGATACACCCAACATCTCCTGGAGCAATCGTCAATGAATGACACAAAGAACCTTGCTCCTCCTAAGGAGGAAACCGGTGCTTGCCACACATCAGAGTGAACCAATTCTAGAATAGATTTGCTTCTAGAATTAGATGTGTTGAACTTCAATCTGTGCTGCTTACTTGTAACACAATGCTCACAAAAAGGTAATGACACTTTAGTGAGGCCTGGAAGTAGATTTTGCTTCACAAGTATTTTAATTCCTTGTTCAGAAATATGCCCAAGTTTCTGATGCCACATCATTGCAGAGTTTTCACTTGGACTATTTGAAACAACCGATGCTTCTGCTTCTTGCAAAGTCTCTCCCTTCAATATGTATAAGTTGGCAGCTATCTTTTCTCCCTTCATTAGTACAAGCACTCCTTTTGTTATCTTTATAATTCCTTTCTCACCACTGAACTTGCATCCAAGGTCATCCAATCTTCCGAGAGACAATAAATTCTTTTTCAGCCCTTCCACATGTCGCACCTCTTGAATAGTGTGAACTGTACCATCATACATCTTTAACTTGATAGATCCAATGCCAACGATCTTTAAGGTATGATCATTGTAACTGTACACTGGTTCTCCCGAGATAGGCTCATAATGATCGAACCATTCTCTTCGAGCAGTCATATGAAATGTAGCTCCCGAATCCAAGATCATACATCAGCAAATCTCTTCCTGCCTTTATAAGTTGTTGCTGCTTCACATGATAGAGCATGTCCATCATCTGAGGTACTAGCCACATTCCCTTGCGGATTGGAATTTCTTTTGTTCAAATTCCAACAGTCCTTCTTCAAGTGACCCCTTTTGCCACAGTGGTAGCATTTCAAGATCTTCTTACTCCTTGATTTCGATCTACCTTGACTTTGGCTTCCACTTGAGCCACGTTCTGTTGATCTCCCTCTCATCACTGTCAATGCCTCTGCTTGTTGAGAATTTGCCAATATGTTTTCCTTGTTTTTGCGCCGATTTTCTTCCTCTAGAATTGCAGCTGCAATATCATCGAAAACTAGATTGTCTGTTTGGACATTGGTTGTCAAGTTAATGACGAGTTGATCATACGAATCAGGCAGACTTTGAAGTAGAAGTTCAGCACGTTCATTTGCCTCTATTTTATAACTCAAAGATGTGAGTTGAGAAAATAGAGTATTTAAAGTGTTTATGTGCTCCGTCACTGAAGTGGATTCTGACATGCAAAGAGTATAAAGTTTTCTCTTCATAAATATTTTATTGTGGAGTGACTTGGCTTCATACAATTTGGCGAGATGATCCCATATCTCCTTTGCCGTCTTCTTCTCTTCTATGCTTGACAATACCCCATCTGCTAATGCCAGATGAAGATTTGCCATAGCATTTTCATCCATCTCATTCCACTTATTATCATCTGTGAAATCAGCCGGCCTTTGACTTATAACCGCTAGACAATTATCTTTTCTCAAGATTGCCTTCATCTTCAATTTCCACAGTGAGAAATTACTCCCGTTGAATTTCTTGATCTCATATTTTGCCGCCATTGCTTCTATCACGAACTTCTCTGCTCAAAAATCAGCTCCCACTATTCCACGTGAATAGTAACCGTATACATGAATAGTAACCGTATAGATGAACAGTGACTGTATACATGAATAGTGACCATATACGTGAATAGTGACCGTATACGTGAACAATGACCGTATACGTGAATAGTGACCGTATACGTAAACAGTGTCCAAGGAAAAATCTTTTCTGATGTGGAAGATCAGACTATGCTGCAACCACAGAGCATACTAAGATAGAACCTCGGCTCTGATACCACTTGTTGAGAAAAATAAGGACCGGATTAGAGCAAAAACGCAGCTAAAATAGAGAAAATAAGGAACAAAAGATTTTAACGAGGTTCGGCCAATATTGCCTACGTTCTCGGAGACTAATAATATTATTTCACTAAAACTGAAAAGCGAAATAATACAAGAGAGAAGAAATATGTTTAACTAATATACAAGCTAAGCAATCAAGGGATGATTTAAAACCTAAAACTAAGGCTATATTTATAGTTAACAAAAGCCCCTCCACTTTGCTAATTTCCCGATGTGGGATTCAAAGGAATTCATTTTTTTTTTTTTTAGCCGTTGCTTTTCCTTTTCTTTTTCTTCCTTTTCTTTTTCCCCTTTTTCTTTTTTCTTTTTCTTTCCTTTTTGACCGACCGTTACCAACAGAATCTTTAATGTTAACTTTGTAAATATAGTACTGTTGTTTTACGTTGACTACATCTGAAACCATTGAGCTTTGTTAAATGATTTTAAGTTACAATATATATTCTATGTCGGCCTTTAAGTATGTTAATCCTTTTCTTGGTCAAATGTCAGGAGCATCAAGTGGCATTGGAGTAGAGACACCAAGAGTTCTTGCATTGAGAGGTGTTCATGTGGTTATGGCAGTAAGAAATGTAAATGCTGGTGCAAATGTCAAAGAAATTTTGCTGCTGTAATATGTTATATAATATAAAGATAAATGGTTAATCTTTATTTTATGGTAGTTTATTGAGCTAAATAGTTGATTTAAAGGTCTATCTAATATAGTATATGACAATGTTCAATTTATGTGTGTTTATAGGTTTGAGTGTGCATGACATGTGAAGAAATAAATTATGGATAATTGTAAATTTTTCTAGACAATTATTAATTTTATGGACAATTGTTAATTTTATACTATATTCTGTTATTGACAGCATTTCAAGTGTACAAGCCTTGATATGAATGTAAAAGAAATTATACTATCAGTTTATATATATATATATATATATAGAAAAAAAAAAGAAAATTTGCATTTTTTTAAAATAAAATGCAATTTATAATTTAATACGATTATTTTTTATTTATTATTTTATTTTATAACAAATTTAAAGAGCTAGAGTTTCAAAAAAGAAAAAAACCGTTTCAAACCGTTTTCAAACCATTTTCAAACCGTTATAGATTGTAATGGTTTGTGTTGGTTTTTTATAGATAAACCATCAAACTTCATCTATATTGGGTTGGGTTGGGTTTATTTGATTTTTGAGCAAACCCAACCCATGAACAGCCCTAGTTGAGTTATTATTTTAATTACTTGCGCAGAAATCCTTAACTTTTTTATTTTGTTTCATTTTAATTTTTAGGGGAATTTTATTGTTAACATAAATAGAGTTTTTTTTTTCTCCCGTCTCAAATATATAAATAAAAATAGACAACATTAAGTGTAAAATTAGACAGCTCAGAAAAGTTAGACAATTAAGAAGTAAAATTAGTTGTAAAATTAGATATTTCAAGTGTTTTTTGTTTTTTAAATTTTTGACATGGATAAAAATAATTAATCGTCTATAATTTTATAAAGTATTTATTATAATTTACTAAGATATTTTTCATAAATTCTTTATATTTTTTATTTTATTAATTATCTCTTTTTTACATTAATATGAAAATAAAATAAAAAATATATGTAATAAACATTATTGAAATGTAGAAAGGGATTTTGAAGTGGAAAAAAAAAAATCTCAAATGTCACATTTAAAGTGGAAGGAGGAAAACTAAAATATAATTCTATAACTTTTGATTGGGACAAGATAGTATACTTGTGTTGTGGTTCAATTTAGTTTGGCATGAATAGGAATGAACACTTATAACATGTGATTAACTTTTTGTTTTTTTTTTGTTTTCACATCAATTATTGAGATTCAATAAATTAGTATATGACTGTGATATTTATTAGTATAGAGATGACATATAGTTTCTAATAAACAATACGTTGGTGCATACATTTCAATCGTGGTTAATGATACATCGTCTTAGGTCTTTAAAATTCTAAAATGTTTCACATTGAATACTTGAACTTTTAAAATTTTGTCCATCATGGGTCCATTTATATATATAAAAAAAAATGACATGAAAACATTATCATTTTATGATAAAACTAAATTTATCTTTCTATTGAATATATTTATATATTATTTTATGATCAAAATTAAATTTATTATTCTATTAAATATAGTAATGCAAATTAAATAGTAATAGACATGAAAACTTTTTTTTTTCCAAATTTCTAAAGGGAAATTTAAAGTGTAAAAAAAGAGGGAAAAAAAAACCACTTAAAATGGGATGAAGGGAGTACTTGTCAATTTTTTACTCTAACCTGAAACTCAATCCGAATTTAAAATAAAATAAAATAAAAAGATATTATACATTTTAAATATTCATTTTAAAACTGAGCAAGAACGGAAATAAAAATACATTCCAATGTTGCCGAAATTCTTATTTGTTTAGATTATTTCAATATCTCACTTAACTTTAGTAGAACAAAGTTATAAATATTGGACAAATTTGAAATTGAAGAAATTAGTTGATCAATTTTTAGAATTTGTATAAGTTATCAAAAGTGATTGAATTACAATGATATTCCAAAAAGATAAAAAATAATTTAAAATTTGAAATTTAACACAATTTTTCCGTTAGGTAACAATGACATGATTGAGAAATACCAAATTGAAATGCACATTTAATATTATGGATCTCTACATAATTTGTTGAGATGAAACTGCCCCAATAATAATACTATAAACATAGTTTAGGGATTATTAATTAAAAAAAATGATTCAATTCAAAACTTTAATCAAGAAAAAAAAAATGCTGCGATAAAGAAAAAAGTAATAACACCCAACAAGATCAGCCACAAAAAAAAACCCACTGATTTCAAGCAAAAACAAATAAAAAGAATAGATCTTTACTTCCTCCTCACTGGATTTGGATTTTTTTTTTTTTTGTAATCTTCCCTCTCTCCTTCAGTTTCTCTCTTTGCTTCTCGCTGAGAGAACAACAAGTGCTTGGCGGAATGGGCATCCAATTGTTGTGGAAACTCGGGTTGATTTTCACCAAATTCACCTCGAACACTATTGAGCAGGTGAATAAAGTGTAAACGATTGTACTGACAAATCACACAAGGTAAAATTCTCAAAGCAGAATTTTCCTAAGTAATTTAACAGCACAATAATTCACTAACAATATACCCGACAATAGCTATTAAATAGACAAATAAAGAACACCAGAATTTAACGAGGTTCGGCCAATTATGCCTACGTCCTCGGACACTACTAATATTATATTTCACTATTTCAAAAAAATAATACAAGTGAAATATTTACTAATTGCCTTAAAAAGATTGGCAAATTTGGGATGGAAAAAACTGAATGAATTGGGCTAATTATATAGGAGATTAATACTTCTATATTACTATGAAATCCCGATGTGGGATTGATCAATTTACTTAAATGTCAACAATTGTTGCTAAAGGAAAAAACTAAATTCAAAATTGAGCCAACATTGTTGACTTTTCAACAAATCTCCACCTTGGCGAAATTCACATCTTCAAATCTCTCACAATCTCAATTTTAGTAGTGTCCCAAATGCGCTTCAAAGCGCCCAACTTCAACTTTTAACAATGTTGATCAGGTCCAAGCAATGTTGCAACTTGACCGCAGTCACCACTTTTGTGAACATATCAGCCGGATTATCAGTGGTCCTAATCTTCTGGATTTTTACTCCACCTTCTTCCAGAACCTCTCGTACAAAGTGATAACGAACATCGATATGCTTCGTCGTTGCATGGTAAACTTGGTTTTTTGCCAAATGAATAGCACTCTGACTATCACAATGCACTTTGATGTGCTTCTGTGGAACCCCTAATTCACCAAGCAACCCTTGAAGCCAAATTGCCTCCTTCACAGCCTCTGTAACTGCCATATACTCTGCCTCCGTAGTGGACAAAGAAACCGTTGACTGTAAAGTAGACTTCCAACTAACTGGTGCCTTCGCAAGAGTAAACACATAACCAGTAGTTGATTGCCGTTTGTCCAAATCACTAGCATAGTCGGAATCACAATATCCAACTACATATTGACCATCTTGACCATCCCGCTGAAATACCAAACCAACATCTACGGTGTTCAGAATGTACCGCAGAATCCATTTCACAGCTTGCCAATGTTCCTTTCCAGGATCATGCATATACCTGCTCACAACCCCAACTACCTGTGAAATATCGGGTCTTGTACACACCATAGCATACATCAAGCTACCAACAGTATTTGCATATGGTACTTTTGCCATGTATTCTCGTTCTGCTTCATTCTTTGGAGACAAAAATGCACTGAGTTTGAAATGAGGAGCAAGAGGAGTACTAACAGGTTTTGACTTTTCATTCATGCCAAAACGCTTTAGCACTTTTCTCAGATACTGTTTCTGAGTCAAACAAAGTCTTCCCAATTCCCTATCTCTGCTTATCTCTATACCGAGAATCTTCTTGGCTTCACCTAGATCCTTCATTTCGAACTCCCTGTTCAGCTGAGTCTTCAACTTCTCAATCTCTGTCAGACTCTTGGAAGCTATCAACATATCATCAACATAAAGAAGAAGATATATGTAGGATCCGTCTTGTAGCTTGCGCAAATATACACAATGATCATATTTGCTTCTTGTGTACTTTTGCCCCATCATAAACTTGTCGAATCGTTTGTACCACTGTCTCGGAGATTGCTTCAATCTGTACAATGATTTTTCAAGCTTGTACACCATATTCTCTTTTCCAGCAACTTTAAATCCTTCGGGCTGAACCATATAAATTTCCTCCTCCAAATCTCCATGTAAAAATGCAGTTTTTACATCCAACTGAACTAGTTCCATATCCAATTGTGCTACCAAAGCCAACAAAATTCGAATGGAGGAATGTTTTACAACTGGAGAAAAAACTTCGTTATAGTCAATTTCCTCCGTCTGAGCATAGCCTTTAGCCACCAGCTTTGCTTTGTAGCGCACATCATTCTTGTCAGGAAATTCATCTTTCTTTGCATATACCCATTTGCACCCAATTGCCTTCTTTTTCCTTCGGCAGAGTAGCTAACTCCCACGTCTGATTCTTATGAAGGGACTGCATTTCATCATTCATGGCTTTCCTCCACTTCCCTACTTCTGAACTTTTGACTGCTTCATTATAAGTGGTAGGAATGTCATCCGTTGCAATTTGGAATGCGTAAGCCACCATATCAACATAGCGAGCAGGCTTTTTGATTGTCCTCTTTGGCTTACTTAATGCAATTGATTCAGGTTACTGCGGAGGTTCTTGGGTTAAAACCTCTTCTTCATCTGACTCCTCGTCTACCATAGGAGTTTCTGCATCTGCTTCATCATTTGCTGGGATAACAATTTTACTTTCAAACTCCACCTATTTTGGAGTACCATCTGTCTGCTCAACACTTTCATTTGTCACCTTTCTCAACATGGTAGATTCATCAAAGGTAACATCCCTGCTAAAAATTATTTTCTTTGATTCTGGACACCAAAGTCAATATCCTTTCACACCAGAGGTGATCCCCATGAAAATTGCTTTCTTTGCAAGTGGATCCAACTTCGATTGCTTAACATGATAGTATGCAGTGGAACCAAACACATGTAAGGAATTATAATCTGTAGCAGGTTTTCCAAACCATTTCTCCAATGGCATTTTACCACCAATAGCACTAGATAGTAGGCGATTAATGAGATGACAAGCATATGTAATAGATTCAGCCCAAAATTCTCTGCCCAACCCAGCATTGGACAACATACACCGAACTTTCTCCAGCAATGCTCGGTTCATACGTTCTGCCACCCCATTCTGTTGTGGTGTATTTCTGACTGTGAAGTATCTGACAATGCCTTCATCTTCACACACCTTTATAAATGGATCACTCCTGTATTTCCCGCCATTATCTGTACGGAGATGCTTGATCCTTCGGCCTGTTTGAGTTTCTATCATCTTTTTCCATTTAAGGAAAACTCCCAGCACTTCATCCTTAGTCTTCATAGTATACACCCAAACTCTCCGAGAAAAATCATCAACAAAGGTCACATAGTAGTGTTTTCCTCCCAAAGAAGTCGTCTTGGAAGGTCCCCACACATCATAATGAACATAGTCCAAAATACCCTTGGTATCGTGGATTGTTGTTCCAAATTTGACTCTTGTCTTTTTCCCTTTGACACAATGCTCGCAAAAATCCAATTTGCAAGTCTGAACTCCTTTCAATAATCCTTGTTTCATCAAGAAATCCAAGGATCTTTCACCTGCATGCCCCAAGCGCATATGCCATAACCTGGTTGCTTCTAACTTCTTTTCACCAGTAGAAGCCACTGCTGTTGTGCCAATAACAGTAGTACCTTGGTAGTGGTACAATCTGTTATTCTTTCGAATTCCCTTTAACACCACAAGTGCACCAGAAATTATCTTCATT
The DNA here is from genome assembly GCA_947683425.1 of Excoecaria cochinchinensis. Classification (NCBI taxonomy): domain Eukaryota; kingdom Viridiplantae; phylum Streptophyta; class Magnoliopsida; order Malpighiales; family Euphorbiaceae; genus Excoecaria; species Excoecaria cochinchinensis. The sequence goes on from CANTUQ010000004.1 coordinate 50,653,648, forward strand.
ACTCTGCCTTTTGCTCGTACCTCGAAACCCTTTTCTTCTAGAGCTCCTACGGAAATGAGATTCTTTGACAAACTGGGCACATAACGAACATCCTTCAAGATTCTGATTGATCCATCATGGTTTTTCAAACGAAGGAAACCAATCCCATATGTGTTGAGAGAGGCATCATTTGCTATATAAACAACTCCATCTTCTAGTTCTCTAAATTCATATAACCAATCTCGATTGGGACACATATGATGACTGCAACCTGAATCAAGCAGCCATACACTAGAAGAGCTAGTTGATGATGTAACAGCAAGTGAGAAATCTGAGTCTTCATCATTACACTCAGCTACATTTGAATCTGCAACAGCCTTTCCCTTATCAGGTTTGCCCTTATACTTTAGCTTAGGACAATCTTTCTTCCAATGCCCTTTTTCTCGACAAAAGGCACATTCGTCTTTGCCCAATTTGGGCCTCGACTTCGATCTTCCTTTCTTTCCTCTAGTCTGACTCTGCAACCGACCTCTCACTACTAGAGCTTCTGTAGCTCCATTTGTGCTTTCTTTCTTGTCCTTCTTTCTCAGTTCATAACTACACAAGGTAGCACAAACTTCACTGAGAGTCATAGCAGTCTTCCCATGAAGTAGAGTCGTTTCAAGAAACTCAAACTCCTCAGGAAGCGATCCCAACAACATCAAAGCCAGGTCTTTATCTTCAAATGTCACATCCAAATTCAATAAATCAGCGACTAACTGATTAAAACTGGTGATGTGATCATTTATTGTGGTACCCGCAACATAATTGAAACGAAACAGTATTTTCTTCATGTGAAGCTTATTCTGACTGCTTTTCTTCAAGAATTTTTCCTCCAGCGCCTTCATCAATTTACTTGCAAAAATTTCTTTCGAGAAAGCATACTTTTGCTCTCTAGAAAGGCACTATCGAATTGTACCACAAGGCAAACGATTAAGTTTCTTCCATTCTTTCTCATCAACATCATCTGGTTTCTTTTCTTCAAGGGCAATGTCTAGACCTTGCTGAAAGAGAGCGTCTAGAACCTCACTTTACCACATGCCAAAATGACCCGTGCCATCAAAAATTTCCACTGCAACTCTTGCATTTGCCATCATATTGGACGAGGAAGAAGAAGTGGATGGATTTGTCATTTCAGCTATAATTACTATTCAATAGCTGTCGATGCGCAATGCCAATAGCACAAGGAAAAATCTTTTCTGATGTGGAAGATCAGCCTACGCTGCAACCACAAAGCATACTAAGAAAGAACCTAGGCTCTGATACCAATTGTTGTGGAAACTCGGGTTGATTTCCACCAAATTCACCTCGAACACTATTGAGCAGGTGAATAAAGCGTAAACGATTGTACTGACAAATCACACAAGGTAAAATTCTCAAAATAGAATTTTCCTAAGTAATTTAACAGCACAATAATTCACTAACAATATACCCGACAATAGCTATTAAATAGACAAATAAAGAACACCAGAATTTAACGAGGTTCGGCCAATTATGCCTACGTCCTCGGACACTACTAATATTATATTTAACTATTTCAAAAAAATAATACAAGTAAAATATTTACTAATTGCTTTAGAAAGATTGGCAAATTTGGGATGGAAAAAACTGAATGAATTGGGCTGATTATATAGGAGATTAATACTTCTATATTACTATGAAATCCCGATGTGGGATTGATCAATTTACTTAAATGTCAACAATTGTTGCTAAAGGAAAAAACTAAATTCAAAATTGAGCCAACATTGTTGACTTTTCAACACCAATGGTGGCGATCTCAGAAAGAGGAGGAAGCAAGGAGAAAGAGAGACTATGGAAGCATAGAAAAAGAGAGAGATGTGTTGATTGGGTACAAAGATAGAAAAAAAATACACAGTAGTCGGATCGGGTTGGAAAATGTTTTAACCTGACCCGAAATCACAATTATTTTCCAACCCTATCCGACACAAATAACCCTAATAATCCTATTGAAAGTATTTTCCAGGGCGAATTATCTAGATTGGGTCGGATTTTGCACACGTCTATTCAATTTGTCAAATCTCTAACTATCTATTTAAAATAAACTCTAACATAATTTTTCATTTTATTTTATTTTTTTCGTTTACAAAGGAGCAGAAACAAGGATTTCAAACTTGAAGTTTCATGCTAGTTTAATTAAGAGAAATATACTAAAAATTGGTGGTAGATGTAAAGTAATAAAGATATAGATGCGAGCATTAATTTATTTAATTTTATTAGAAAAGATCTAAAATAGGATACAGATCTCTTATTTAACACAGCATAGATGCCTTGAACATTCTAAAGACATCAACTACTGTTTCTTACATAAATTAGAATCGCACAGGTTTTACAGAGATAGACCATCCGTCCAATTAGCAACCATTTTGTAGCATTCTTTTGGGTTGTACTCAGGGGTGAAGTGACCTCCTCCCTATTCAAATATACATAAATTAAATTAAATCAACAAATAATAATAAGAATGTTAATTCGGTTATTAATATATAGCTGTGTGTTGCATGATGCACACTGTCTAATTAAAATAAATAAATATTTTCATTCGATTGGACTGTATATATTGTGCGACAAATTGCTACACGGTGCACCCAATAGCTATCCTAATAGTAATAATAGTAGTAAAATGTATACATACCTTTACTGTGGCAAATGTTACACTGAAAACATCACTTTCGAATTTTCTTGTGTATCTGCATAAAAAATTAAAGATTTAAGAATTTTTAACTTTGGAAAATACCTTTACTGTGGCAAATGTTAGGTGATGTACTAAGCAAATAATTAAATTAGAAAATAATTTTTTTTTTTTATTCAACTGTATGCATTGAACACTGTAATAATACTCGGAATATTTTATTAAATAAAAGAAAAAATAATGAAAATAATATATTTTTATCCAACTGTATGCATTGAAGGGAGGGATGTACATCGCATTATATTAATACTAAAAAAATTTATTAAATAAGAGAAAAAATAAAAATAGAAGCACATACCCTGCAGTTTCATTGTCAACAGACCAAACTCTCCAATTCTCAGTCACAGGCACCCCAAGTTTCCACATCCATTTTTGAATTGAGATGTTTGGAATGTCCATGTCATGATCCCCACTGTTAAATATATTTATATATTATTTTTATGTTAGTAGTAAATATATACAAATTTACATTGAGCTATGCGCTGAATGTTGTTCACCATCCAATTAGCATAAACATGCTGATCGAATGGACGCATGAAGTATGAATTTACAACCCATTTATTTTAGATAGCTAGTTAAAAATCAAATAAACTCCCCAAATAAAATTATTATTAATAATTTATCATTCAGAATTTTTTAAAAAATGGTTATTACCTCATAATTAAACCCCTGATGTTGGTCTTGGCGAGTTCTTGGTGAATAGGGACCAAATCCCTAATATCGTCTTTGTAAAAACTTACTTTGTCCAGTGTTTCATTGTATAGTGCCCATGGAGAAGGTTTTGTTCCCTAATAATAATAATAATAATAACAATAATAATAATAATTTTGATAAATTAATCAAAAGTTTTGATATTTGCGCATACCGGTAAAACTCCGAGTGCATCTGCTACTCCATTGTAATTAGCCCAAACGTTGCAAACTTCATGATTATATTTCTATTTACAATATAAGCCATCAAATTAGTAATAAGATATTAATTTTTCTTTTTTTATTTCTTAGATATGAAAAATAAAAATAAAAAAATAAAAAAGAATATTACCCGGCACCAGGGATATGGAGGGTCATCGGCTTGAGGCTGATCATCAGATTCGGTTGGTAATTTAAGATGACTTTCAAAGGAGGGACTGGCTTCAGGTGCTATTGGTGTTAGTTGTGTGTCACCACCACAGGCTGGTTCTAATACGTGCGCTGTATTTATGTTGCTTATCAACTAAAAAAAATATAATAATAATTAATTAATTAATAATAATCAAAATATTATTTAATTAAATAAACCAAGAAAAAAAATCATTTTTTCGTTTTATTTTTTTGCAATTCAACCCCTATTTTATATAATTTTATTTTATTCCTCCAATTCAAGCCTCTATTGGACTTTTTATTATGAAAATTGATAATAGATTTTGTATTTGATCGGTTTAGTTCAAAACCGAATCGTATTAACAGAATCAAAAATTGAACTCTTAATCAAAATCGAACCGCAGTTTAGTTATATATGTATAGGTATATATATTCGTCTATTTCAACTGACCGTTCTAAGTTCCGCCACTTGTGCGGTACATAAATCATTTGGAGGATTTAGAAAGTTTCCTTCGCAGGCTTGCTCAGCAGGCTAAGAACACAGAAAACCAAACGAAATTAGCATAATTGTTTTCTTTTCTTCTTACAATTATTTTCTACTTATAGATAAATGATATGTTGTCAAAACAAAATGCAATAACATATACTAATTAATAGGATATTTTTAATTAGTGAAATTATTACCTCAAATATTTCATCTGCAATGAATCCCATTCTGTGAGCAAATTCGTATCTTAAATTAAAATCATCAGTGAAATTTGTTCCTGGAGCAATCAGCAAATAACCCTGCTCCAAACCCAAATAATAATGTATTTATCTCAAAATTGTATGATTATGAGCATAATAATCTAATATTTTTCATTTTTAGAATTATTTTGAAGTCGATAATTAATTAACATTTTTTTTCCAAAAGAAAAATAAATAAATAATCAAATCATACCCCTACGTTCACATGTGCCAGCTGTCCTGCTTCATTATCTGCATTTTAGTCACATAACAAACAAATAAAATAAGGCTATTGAGAGAGAAATTTGGATTTTCTTTTGCATCTATAATTTTATTTTATTATTTTTTTTATAACATGTTTTTTGATGGAAAAAAATAAAATTTGAATTTTAATCAAATAAAAAAAATAATCAGACTCTATATCAACTACATTTAATTTTTGTAATTATAATTTTATTAATAATAAATTTTAATTAATTTATTTGACCTTTTTGTAAGTTCTGCAAAGCAAGTGGAATAACATTTCCACTATACCCATCGCCAGACAAGTACGCCGGATTGGATCGATAACTCTCATGGCTTGCCAACCACTACATAGAATTTACAAAATTAGGAAAAAATAAATAAATAAATTTCATATTCCTTTTTTTTTTTTAAATAATACTCCAAGCATACACTAAAAAAAATATAATCACAAATAATTAATGTAACAAGTAACAGCTCTATTTTTGTGAATTGTTAGTAATTTTTTTATTTTTAATATTTGAAATTTATGATACCTTGTGAACAAATTCTGTAAGATCATCTGCGAACTTATAATTGCTAGTATTATAAGCTTCATCGGTTTTTGCATAAGAAAATCCAGTCCCAGCAGGTCCATCGATATATAATATATTCATGAACTGCAAAACCATATCAAACATAAATTAATTCAATATTATATTATTTTATTTCGTTTTCTTGGCTCGAGAAAACAAAAAGGGGTTAAAAGAGAAAGTTTGCCTTTGTCCAAGTATATTCGTTGTCGATAAGATTAGGCAAGGTGCCATCAAATGTGTAGCTCAAATCAAAGTTCAATGGACCTAAAATAAATAAACAAAATAAAATATTGTCAACTATTAATAATAAAATGAATTAATCGAGCCCCTTGTTTTGCTTAAATTTCTGCGTACAATTTATTTTATTTGCACTCTCAACTCTTAATCGAAGGTCTTGAAGCCAAATTTGCTTTTTTAATCTAAATTAATTGGATTAATGAATTGCGGATGGGAGGATCTAATATTTTGAATAAGTTTAGAAGCATATAGGGGATATTACTTAAATTTTAAACAAGTTTAAGGGTTAGTATGATATTTAATTAGTTGAAGGAGAAAATATATTGAAAGGTAATAGTTTAAGGATAAAGTATGTATTAACCCAATAAATAATAAAAGCATTACCATGAATGTAGAAAAATCCCCAGAGACTAGAGAAACCAGGGCCTCCACTGACCCAGACAAGGAGTGGGTCTTTTGTCGGATCTCTTTCAGACTTCACAAAGTAGTAGAATAACTGCTTCACTTCATTATCCACACCTATATACCTACATTTCCAGACATTTCTCTATTTCATTAATTATTTCTATACATATATATATATATGATTATTAATAATGATAATGATGCATCATTCTTATTAAACTCTAAAATCAACAAAATAAACTTTCAAGATTTCCGAAATTAAATACGAGCAAGAAAGCCCTTAAATAAGTGCAAAATAATTTTTATTGAATCACTGTATATATACATACTTTTGTTTTTTCATCTCGGTTCTCTTTTTTCCAATCATATAACTGATTACACGTAAACATATGTAATTACAAGTATATTACAAAAATATTACATATTAAATAAATAGGTGTATTTAGAATTAAATATATTGGTGATGAGTGATGGGATAATTGTAGAGGTAATTAATAGAGAGAGAAAAAAGACTAACCCAGTTTCTAGGTTGAAGGGAAGGGTACCTTTATAGCCAGGTAAAGTATTGGTTACGAAAGGAGGAGTATCAGCTGTGGCTTTGCCAACCCAAATCAAACCAAGAAGAACAATAACAACTTGAAGTTTCATTGTGGAACTTGTTTATTAGAACTCTTTTTTGCTGTGAATAATCCGTTCCTCTTAGCTCTCATTATATACAAATTTCATCTCACTACCAAACAAATCCATTATAGTTACGTGCATGCATTAATTTATGTAAAATCAACCCATTGGTCACTGACTGCACGTACTTGGATCCTACGTTAACAATAGTTTTATGGATAAATCAGAAGAAAAAAAAAAAAAGAAAGAGAGAGAGAATGTTTTTGAACAAATCAAAACAAAGCTTTGATAAGAAACAAGAGGGAATGAAAAAAAATATAAATTAAAAAACCACAAAATAAAATTTATTTAAAAAATCAGGTCATTAGGATATTGCGTTGTAACTCAACCGATTTGAGTCAATCCATTCTGATTTTGGATAAGGTCAGATCTGATACTTAATTTCTCGGATCGGGTTCGGGTCAAAATTGGCCGATTTAATAATTAATGAACGAAAATAAAATAATCATTAATATTTTGTCAAAAAAATTAGCAAAAGACATTTTATATTTACTATCTATTTTGACTTTCTAAAATTGTTGAGAATATATATGTAACTCATATTATTTTTTAATTTCTTTTGAATAAATTTGATGTTTTTAACTATAAATGAATTTAATTATTCAATTAAAATTTTAAAAATAATATTAATGGAGTTGGTTAGGTGTTTGTAAAGAAGATAAGATTATCTTTGTAATAACAATATTTGACTTGCAAGAGATTATCAAAACTTAAATATAATTCATGTCATTATTTATGTCAAGCAAATATATATAATTAATAAAGTCATATGATAATGATTGACTAAAAGAACAAATTATAATACAAATAAATGAATATAATACTACAAGAAAATGCAGAATTTGCAACCGAAATTTAGAAACGGAATTATTTTCGTCTCTATTTAGAGACGAAAATTATATTTCGTCTTTATTTAGAGACAGAAATAATACCATTTCTAAATTTCGGTTGCAATTAATTGGATTTAGCGATGGAATATGAATTCAGTCGCTAAAAATGGCGGAATTGGTTTCCCTCCATATTTAGAGATGGTATTTAGCGATGGTAAAGATTTACAGTCTTTATATAACGACCGTAATGAATTACTGTCTCTAAAAATAGAGACGAAAAAAGTAACCGTCTCTAAATAGAAACGGTATTAATCATCCCTTGATTGCTTAACTTGTCAATTAGTTAATCACATTTTTTCTCTCTTATATTATTTCACATTTCAGTTTTAGTGAAATAATATTTTTAGTCTCGAGAATATAGGCAATATTGGCCGAACGTCGTTAAATCTTTTGTTCCTTATTATTTCTATTTTACCTACGGTTTTACTCTAATCCGGTCCTTATTTTTACAACAGATATAAAGTAATAAAGATATAGATGCGAGCATTAATTTATTTAATTTTATTAGAAAAGATCTAAAATAGGATACAGATCTCTTATTTAACACAGCATGGATGCCTTGAACATTCTAAAGACATCAACTACTGTTTCTTACATAAATTAGAATCGCACAGGTTTTACAGAGATAGACCATCCGTCCAATTAGCAACCATTTTGTAGCATTCTTTTGGGTTGTACTCAGGGGTGAAGTGACCTCCTCCCTATTCAAATATACATAAATTAAATTAAATCAACAAATAATAATAAGAATGTTAATTCGGTTATTAATATATAGCTGTGTGTTGCATGATGCACACTGTCTAATTAAAATAAATAAATATTTTCATTAGATTAGACTGTATACATTGTGCGACAAATTGCTACACGGTGCACCCAATAGCTATCCTAATAGTAATAATAGTAGTAAAATGTATACATACCTTTACTGTGGCAAATGTTACACTGAAAACATCACTTTCAAATTTTCTTGTGTATCTGCATAAAAAATTAAAGATTTAAGAATTTTTAACTTTGGAAAATTCAGGTTAGGTGATTAGAATGTTAGGTGATGTACTAAGCAAATAATTAAATTAGAAAATAATTTTTTTTTATTCAACTCTATGCATTGAACACTGTAATAATACTCGGAATATTTTATTAAATAAAAGAAAAAATAATGAAAATAATATATTTTTATCCAACTGTATGCATTGAAGGGAGGGATGTACATCGCATTGTAATAATACTCAAAAAAATTTATTAAATAAGAGAAAAAATAAAAATAGAAGCACATACCCTGCAGTTTCATTGTCAACAGACCAAACTCTCCAATTCTCCGTCACAGGCACCCCAAGTTTCCACATCCATTTTTGAATTGAAATGTTTGGAATGTCCATATCATGATCCCCACTGCTAAATATATTTATATATTATTTACTTTGAGCCATGCGCTGAATGTTGTGCACCATCCAATTAGCATGTTTATACTGATCAAATGGACGCACGGAGTATGAATTTACACTTCATTTATATAAAATAGCTAGTTAAAATCAAATAAACTCCCCAAATAAAATTATTATTAAGGATAAATATTTAATAATTAATACTAATATCATTTAAATACTTTTGTATAATTTATCATTCTGAATTTTTTTAAAAAATGGTAATTACCTCATAATTAAACCCCTGATGTTGGTCTTGGCGAGTTCTTGGTGAATAGGGACCAAATCCCTAATATCATCTTTGTAAAAACTTACTTTGTCCAGTGTTTCATTGTATAGTGCCCATGGAGAAGGTTTTGTTCCCTGATAATAATAATAATAATAATAATAATAATAATAATAATAATAATAATAATTTTGATAAATAAATCAAAAGTTTTGATATTTGCACATACCGGTAAAACTCCGAGTGCATCGGCTACTCCATTGTAATTAGCCCAAACGTTGCAAACTTCATGATTATATTTCTATTAACAATATAAGCCATCAAATTAGTAATAGGATATTAAATTTTCTTTTTTTATTTCTTAGATATGAAAAATAAAAATAAAAAAATAAAAAAGAATATTACCCGGCACCAGGGATATGGAGGGTCATCGGCTTGAGGCTGATCATCAGATTCGGTTGGTAATTTAAGATGACTTTCAAAGGAGGGACTGGCTTCAGGTGCTATTGGTGTTAGTTGTGTGTCACCACCACAGGCTGGTTCTAATACGTGTGCTGTATTTATGTTGCTTATCAACTAAAAAAAATATAATAATAATTAATTAATTAATAATAATCAAAATATTATTTAATTAAATAAACCAAAAGAGAAATTTCAATATTTTTGTTTTATTTTTTTCAATTTAACCCCCTAATTTATATAATTTAATTCCTCCAATTCAAGCCTCTATTGGACTTTTTATTATGAAAATTTATAATAGACTATGCATTTCATTGGTTTAGTTCAAAACCGAACCGAATTAACGGAATCAAAAATTGAACTCTTAATTAAAATTGAACCGCAGTTTAGTTATATATGTATACGTATACATATTCATCTATTTCAACTGACCTTTCTAAGTTCCGCCACTTGTGCGGTACATAAAGCATTTGGAGGAGTTAGAAAGTTTCCTTCGCAGGCTTGCTCAGCAGGCTAATTAAGAACACAGAAAACCAAACAAAATTAGCATTTAATCATTAGATTTAAATTAAGGATCTGGCATAATTATTTTCTTTTCTTCTTACAATTATTTTCTACTTATATATAAATGATACGTTGTCAAAATTAAAATGCAATAACATATACTAATTAATAGGATATTTTTAATTAGTGAAATTATTACCTTAAATATTTCATCTGCAATGAATCCCATTCTGTGAGCAAATTCGTATCTTAAATTAAAATCATCAGTGAAATTTGTTCCTGGAGCAATCAGCAAGTAACCCTGCTCCAAAATCCAAACAACAATATATTTATCTCACTACAAGAAAATTAATTATTACCGACGAAAAATGTGGAGATGAAAATATTATGATAATGAGCATAATAATGTAATATTTTTCAAACAAGATTTATAATTTTTAGAATCATTTTGAAGTTGATAATTAATTAACATTTCTCTTCTCTTATTTTTATTTTTCAAAAGAAAAATAAATAAATAATCAAATCATACCGCTACATTCACATGTGCCACCTGCCCTGCTTCGTTATCTGCATTTTAATCACATAACAAACAAATAAAATAAGGCTATTTAGAGAGAAATTTGGATTTTCTTTTGCATCTATAGATTGAATTATATGTGATTTCTGTATTTATAATCTTATTAATAATAATTTTTAATTAATTTATTTTACCTTTTTGTAAGTAATCCACAAGAAGTGGAATAAATTTCCACTAAACCCATATATATATATATATGCTCGTATCAAAACTACACCCCCTAGGACGTAGTGGGCATGTGTACCCAAAATTGAAAAGGAAAAAGAAACCTACTGAATACGTACTTATGAGTATCAATATTGAATAGGCCGTTCAAGTACAAAGTATATGTACTTTCTAGGTAAAAATTAGAAAAAATGGTATTAAAATGCCCTTGAAGGCAACTTTAAAGTATTAAAATGTTCATATAGTTAAATTTGGAACAAAAATGCTCGTGATATTAATAAAAAAAATACTAAAATACTCCGAATATTTTAATACCTTTATATTAACATTAAGAGCTTTTTTTTTTCAAAATTAACTATATATGCATTTTAATACTCTGAAAAAAAATTTAGTGATATTTTAGTATTTTTTTTATTTTTTATTTTGAATTAAAATACACGTAGTATTGACGTGATATATTTTGGCACATATCAATGACACGCTAACCTCGTTAACTCAGAATTAACGAAAATTTGATTAAAGTGCTTTTTAGTATTTTTTTTTATTAACATCAGGAGCATTTTTGTTGCAAAATTAACTATAAGGATATTTTAATACTCTGAAAATAATTTTAAAAGTATTTTAGTATATTCTTCCTAAATTATATTTATTCTATAAAAAAATGATTATTTATTTATTTAGGTTACCTTGTTGTAAGTTCTGCACAGCAAGTGGAATAAAATTTCCACTAAACCCATCGCCAGATAAGTACATCGGATTGGATCGATAACTCTGATGTCTTGCCAACCACTACATAGAATTTACAAAATTAGACAAAATAAATAAATTTCATATTCTTTTTTTTTTTTTAAATAACACTCCAAGCATACACTAAAAAAATAAAATAAAATCATAAACAATTAATTTAACACTCTCTATTTTTGGGAATTGTTAGTACTTTTTTAATTTTTAATATTTAAAATTTACGATACCTTGTGAACAAATTCTGTAAGATCAGCTGCGAACTTGTAATTGCTAGTATTATAAGCTTCAGCGGTTTCTGCATAAGAAAATCCAGTACCAGCAGGTCCATCGATATATAATATGTTCATGAACTGCAAAACCATCAAACATAAATTAATTCAATATTATATCATTTTCGTTTTCTTGGCTCGAGAAAACAAAGAAGGGTTAAAAGTTAAAAGAGAAAGTTTACCTTTGTCCATCTATATTCGTTGTCGATAAGATTAGGCAAGGTGCCATCAAATGTGTAGCTCAAATCAAAGTTCAATGGACCTAAAATAAATAAAATAAAAAGTTGTCAACTATTAATAATAAAATGAATTAATCGAGCCCTTTGTTTTGCTTAAATTCCTGCGTGCAATTTATTTTATTTGCTAACAAGGTTTCCCTTTTGTACTCTCAACCCTTAATTAAAGGTGTTGAAGTCAAATTTGCCTTTTTAATCTAAATTAATAGGATTAATGAATTTCGGATGGTTATGATTTATTTTTCTTAAGATATGTGTCGAATTGAAGGGATCTTATTGTAATGGGTAAACCAATTGTGGTTTTATCAAAGCATGAATTTAAATTAATTTAATTAATAAATTTTAGATGGTTATTTTATTTATTTTTTTTTGACTTTTGTGTGGCAAATTAAAGGATCTGATTAAATTAAGGTTTTTAAAAAACAAAATGAAATAAATAAGTGATAATGTATAAAAAAAAATTTTAAATGATTACCATTTAATATATTATTTTATGAATTAATAGAGTATCAAATTATCTCCTTAAATTTGTTAAAAATGTAAAATTACCCTTATAGAGACATGCGGTGCTCACAAAAAGCACATGAAAACTACGCACCTTTGGCATGGAAAGATCTAATATTTTGAATAAGTTTAGGAGTGTATCGGAGATATTACTTAAATTTTAAACAAGTTTAAGGGTTAGTTTGATATTTGATTAGTTGAAGGAGATAATATATTGAAAGATAATACTTTAAGGATAAAGTATGTATTAACCCAATAAATAATAAAAGCATTACCATGAATGTAGAAAAATCCCCAGAGACTAGAGAAACCAGGGCCTCCACTGACCCAAACAAGGAGTGGGTCTTTTGTCGGATCTCTTTCAGACTTCACAAAGTAGTAGAATAACTGCTTCACTCCACTATCCACACCTATATACCTACATTTTCAAACATTTCTCAATCTCATTAATTCTTTCTATTTATAAATAAATAGGTGTATTTATAATTAAATATATTGGTGATGAGTTATGAGATAATTTGTAGAGGTAATTAACAGAGAGAGAGAGAGAAGACTAACCCAGTTTCTAGGTTGAAGGGAAGGGTACCGTTATAGCCAGGTAAAGTATTGGTTACGAAAGGAGGAGTATCAGCTATGGCTTTGCCAACCAAAATCAAACCAAGAAGAACAATAACAACTTGAAGTTTCATTGTGGAACTTGTTTATAAGAACTCTCTTTTGCTGTGGATAGTCCGTTCCTCTTATCTCTCCTTATATACAAATTTCATCTCACTACCAAACAAATCCACTATAGCTACTTGCATGCATTAATTTATGTAAAATCAACCCATTGGTCACCGACTGCACGTACTTCGATGCCACGTTTTACAGATTAGGGTTGGACTAAAACAATAGTTTTAAGGTTAAATTAGAAAAAAAAAAAAAAGAGAGTGAGAGAGAGAGAGAGATTTTTTAATTTCAAATTAAAAAAAAAATTGTTAGATTATATATATATATATAAGAAATAAATTTTGACTAGATATGGAAAAAGATTTGTGAGTCCCAAATATATGATCTAGAGGGGGGTGAATAGATCATTTCATAATTTTTTCGTGATCTGGACAGATTAGAACACATACAGTTGATATGCAAAATACCATCATCATAATAAATCCATTTCATGCAATTTACTTTAAATAATTTTTTAATTATCATTTACCATTAAAAACTACACATATGGACGAAATTATTAGTGGCAAAAAATCAGACTTTCATTGGATAGATTAATTTAGAAAAATCAATTTCATCCCGTTTTTCAGAACAGAGGTGATTTTCTGACTGTGTTCTATAGAACACAGAACAGATACAGAACAGTTAATTTCAGCATAAAAATTATAAAGTACAAAATAAAAAGAGAGTAAGGGATAGAGAATTTAACACCGGATTTATAGAGATTCGGCCCTTGCCTACATCCTCTCCTTAAGACAATCCGTCTTAAGAGTTTCTCTCTTTCTAATGTGACTCTATTTACGGGCAAGAGTCAAAAGCCTGTTACAAGTAGCTACCCCAAGTTTTTCTTCCCAAGTGAAAACTCTAAAAATACTTAATCATTTTTTCAAAGTAAAATGATCAAAACACTTAGCCCTTTTTCCCAAGTAAAAGAACCTAAACACTTGCTAGTTTATTTTCCTAGGTTCTAGCAACCTAACCTCACCATTTTATCTCACAAATTTGATAAATCTCACTAACATGATTACAATATAAAAACTATAATCATATTGAGGAGATGTGATCGTGTAAGCACATGAAGGAATGAAAAACTTACAAGATAAAATACACTTTAGAATAAAAACGTTTTCCACTCACTTGTTTGAACACACCAACAATAGTTATTTTTATAGTTGAAAAAATATAGCTGTTAGGTGTGAACAACAATTCAAAAATGTTTCTTTGTTTGAAGAGATTTTTGTTTTTATGTTTATTTAGTCAATGAAGATCTGATTGAGAGATATTTCTACAGATTTTATGCTTCTTTAAATAAGAAAAATCAGTTTCAAATAAAAGAATTTCTTTCCATATTCAAAAATTATAATTGTGAAAAATTCATTTTAGGAAAGAAATAAATTTGATTTGAATGAATATGTGATTTGTAAAATATGTTAAATGCAGAAAATAATGCAATTAACGTGCTGTGAGTGTGGTGATTCCTCAAAGATGATTTTACAAACTTTATTTCCTAATAAACCTTCATTGCTGTAGGTCTGTTCTGACAAATGTAGAATACGAACACGTCTGTTCTGTTCTTGATAGAATACGCTGCATCAGTATCTGACACTTGGACCTGCAATATAAATTCTAAGGAGAAACCCAATTTTGTTAAGTGCAAGTGCAAATGTTTTGTTAATACATCAAAACTTATAAATTAGCCTTTTGAGCCAACATTCTCCCCCTTTTTGATGATGACAAAACATTTATTTAGTTAAACTAAAGCTCCCCCTAAATATATGCTCAAAAATAATTAATCAACAAGGTTTTAAATGCTTCCCCTGAATATATGCTCAAAAACAATTTAAACAAGAAGATAATCAAATAATGAAGCATAAATATTCAAATATCAATTTCATGCAATAAAGATCAATATCAATTTCATGCAATAAAGATCAACAATACATCACATATGCGTTTCTTCTCCTGTGCATATCTTCTCCCCCTTTTTGTCATCAACAAAAAGTGTAAGAATAGATCATATATATAAATCACTTCTTGCATAAGATAATTAGCATATCAGCCCTGCATATAATGTATTTTTAATTTGAAGCACATCAGCATAATCAAGATCAAGCATATCAAGATCAAATAATCATTTTGCATCTGCACAACTTACCCATTTATTCTGCATAGTTGAATGCTCAACTAAAAATTTGATTAAAAATAATCAAGTTAAATAATTAAGCATCAAGTCATTATCAATCAATTATCCTCTGCATAAATAAAATCTTGTCCAACCTGCAAATTTCATCCTGCATAATCTAAATTATCTGATCAAAATAATCTGCATACTCAGTATCAAGACCAAGATCAAATAATTATTTTACCATTCTCCCCCTGAATGTATGCCTTTGAAAATATTTCACAAAATCAATATAATGCATAATTCAAAATTGATAGCATGTTGCATAATTTAAATCAATACAGCAGGATAATAAAAATCAAGCATTCTCACAAATTAAGCATATGTTTAATTCAACCTGCATAATGTTATCATTTTTACAATTCAACTTGCATAAATCAAACATCTTCAAGCATATTAACAATCAAGCACACAAGATCACACAAAACTAAATGATCATCAGTTATGCATAATAATCAAAATATTTTGCTTCGAAGAAATCAGAATCAGATAGGCATTCTAACTAAATATTCAAGATTAGGCATAATCGAAGAAGCAATTCATATTATTAATTATGCATAATATCAGCCTGTACAAAAGTAAGTTTGTATAATCTCAATATCTTTCAGCTCAACATGCAAAAATCAAGTCTACTGCATAATACAATTTGCTGCTCAATTAAAAACTTAAATTTGCACACTTCAAATTAGTTCAACAGCATTTTGTACAAATCAAGCACATTTGATTGCATAACATTATAATCATATATGCATATATTTATTTTTGCTGCATAATAACAAATCTGCATAACATATATTTTGCATTAAAATCAAAAAATCTGCAGCATAATGTCAATATTCACACACAATTCTGCACACAAAAATTCTGCATATCTATCATAAAAATTCTGCACAATTGCACAACTAAAATTCTGCATATAGTTAAAATATCACAACTTTGCACATATTAATTTTTCCCATCTGCACATTTAATTTTTTGCATAAACTAAAATATCATCACAACTCTGCATAATGAAATGAGTAATTCACAATTAAAATTAATCAAGCAAATAATCATTTTCCTCCATTATAATTCTGCATAATCAATTAAAATCAAAATCAATCAAGCCATACCTTAAATAGTACAACCCAATACTTTGTTACCCAATAATCAACTCAATTCATCAGACCCACATAATCAAGAAGCCATTTGAAGCAATCATTGCGCCTTTTCTTTACTGGAGAATTCAAAATAGATCTTATGGTTGGCCAAGAGAGAATAGAAGATGAAACAAAATCTGCTTTGACTCAAATTGGCTAGAGGCGACTGAAGTAAGAGGCACAACAGATGATGATCGCTTTGATTTGTGAGCGGCGTCGAAGTTAATTCCTCCAGCGAGCAAGTGATTGAAAGAAAATTGGGGTTTGAGGAAGTAGATCGACGATAGAGAAAAAGAGATAAAAGAAGAGGTGGTAGGTGAAAAAGCTGTACTTTTCAAATATTAAAAGATGGACTTTTTTTTAAAAAAATTAGGAAGTTATTTAAAGAAAAAAATGACTAAAAGGAAAGAAGTCAACTTTTCCTTTTTATGCCCTTAAAATATCTCCATTGAAATAGGATAAAAACTGATTTTCCATAACTGACACTTTTGAAGAAAAAGAGAGTATGAGATCAGTCTGTAAAATTTATTCAACACACTACATATAAAACACGAATAATGCAGACATTTAAAGCATATCATTTCTTCAAAACACAAAAAATATTAAACACACGAAAGAAAAATAAATTTTTTTTGAAGAGAATATGATTACCTTTTTAAGATGAATTTTCTAACATACCCATGCCCAATTCTCTTCTTAACTTGTAAAATTGTTCTTCCTTCAATGGTTTGGTGAAGATATCAGCTAATTGATGTTCAGTTGAAACATAATTCAATGCAATGTCTCCTCTTTGAACATGATCTCGTATGAAATGATGTCTTATTTCAATGTGTTTTGTTCTTGAGTGTATCACTGGATTTTTTGTGAGATTTATCGCACTGGTATTGTCACAATAAATAGGTATTTCCTTAAGCTCAAAACCATAATCAACTAGTTGTTGCTTAATCCAAAGAATTTGTGCAGTACAACTTCCTGCAGCTATGTACTCTGCTTCTGCAGTTGATAAGGCAACAGAGTGTTGTTTTCTGCTAGACCATATAATGAGAGATTGTCCTAATAATTGACATGTTCCAGAAGTGTTTTTTCTCTCAATTCTGCAACCTGCAAAGTCAGCATCTGAAAAACCAACAAGATCAAAACTTGAATCCTTAAAATACCATAAGCCAATATTTTGAGTTCCCAACAGATATCTTAGAATTCGTTTCACTGCTGATAAATGAGACTCCTTTGGATTTGACTGAAATCGAGCACATAGACATACACTAAAGTGGATATCAGGTCTACTGGCAGTTAAATATAATAACGAACCAATCATTCCTCTATAAAGCTTCTGATCCACACTTTTACCTTTCTCGTCAAGATCAAGCTTAATTGATGGACTCATTGGTGTACTGATAATCTTTGCTTCCATCATTTTGTATTTCTTCAGTAATTCTTTTGTATACTTAACTTGACTAATAAAGATTCCATCTTTATTTTGATTAATTTGCAGTCCCAAAAAGAAGGTCAGTTCTCCCATCATACTCATCTCAAATTCTTCCTTCATTAATGTTTCAAATTCCTTGCACATTGAGATGTTAGTAGCACCAAATACAATATCATCCACATATATTTGCACAAGCATGATATCAATTTCTTTATGCTTTATAAACAATGTATTATCAACTTTTCCTCTAGCAAAGTCATGCTTTATTAAAAAACTTGAAAGTCTTTCATACCAAGCTCTTGGAGCTTGTTTTAAACCATATAAAGCTTTTGTCAATTTATAAACATGATTTGGAAATTCATTGTTTTCAAAACCAGGTGGTTGTGCAACATAGACTTCTTCATTTAAGTATCCATTTAAAAATGCACTTTTAACATCCATTTGATAAAGTTTAATTTTCTTAAAACATGCAAATGCACATAGGATACGAATGGCTTCTAAACGTGCAACTGGTGCAAATGTTTCATCAAAATCGATACCTTCTTCTTGATTGTAGCCTTGAGCCACAAGCCTTGCTTTATTTCTTGTCACATTTCCTTGTTCATCTAGCTTGTTTCTAAAGACCCACTTTGTACCAATAATTGAATGATTTTTCGGTTTGGGAACAAGAGACCATACCTTATTTCTTTCAAATTGATTTAATTCTTCTTGCATAGCAAGAGTCCAATTGTTGTCATCTTGAGCTTCCTTAATATTCTTTGGTTCAATTTGAGAAACAAAAGCAACGTTACCACAAAATTCTCTTAGTTGTCTTCTGGTCATCATCCCTGTTGATGGACTGCTTAGCAAATCTTCTTTTGAATGATTTCTATGAACATTCCATTCCTTTTGTAGATCAGTGTTCTGTTCTGGTTCAACGTGTTCTACTGCATCTAGTAGTTCTGTCTCATCAGTTCTATTTTGATCAGGTTTCAGTTCTGTTTCTGTGTGTTCTACTGCATCTGACAGTTCTGTCTCATCAGCTATAGTCTGATCAAATCTCAGTTCTGTTTGATCTTTCTTCTGAATTTTCTCATCTTTATTTCCTGTCTCATCATCAGAAACACACCTTTCTCCAGTGTAGACATCAATCTCATCAAATTTAACATTAATTGACTCTTCAACCATGTGTGTTTTCTTATTATAGACTCTATACGCTTTTCTTTTATGTGAATAACCCAGAAAAATACCTACATCAAATTTAGCATCAAATTTTCCTAAATTATTTTTGTCATTTAAAATAAAACACTTACAGCCAAATGTGTGAAAATAACTGATGTTTGGCTTCCTCCCTTTCCACAGCTCATATGGAGTTTTATTTAGAATTGCTCTAATTAAAACTCTGTTGATAATATAGCTTGATGTGTTCACTGCTTCAGCCCAAAAATATTTTGGCATACTATTTTCATTTAACATGGTTCGTGCCATCTCCTGCAATGTTCTATTTTTCCTCTCTACTACTCCATTCTGTTGTGGAGTCCTTGGTGCCGAAAAGTTATGATCTATTCCTTCCCTTGAGCAAAAATCATCAAATTCTTTGTTAACAAATTCACCTCCATTATCACTTCGGATTTTGACAATGTGATATCCCTTCTCATTTTGAATTTTCTTTGCCAGCTTCTTGAAAGCCCCAAACGTCTCATGTTTATGTGCAAGAAAGAGTGTCCAAGTAAAACGTGAGTAATCATCAACAATAACAAATACATAACTCTTTCCTTTTAAACTAGATGGAGAAATTGGTCCGAATAAATCCATATGCAACATTTCTAAGCATTTTTTAGTTGAAATTTCTTTCTTGGATTTAAATGAACTTCTAGTTTGCTTACCAAGTTGACATGCTTCACATATATATTTCTTATCAAAATTAATTTTAGGCAAGCCAACAACTTAGTCTTTTTTCGATAATTTTTCAATAGCATGTAAACTTGCATGACCTAGTCTTTTATGCCATATCCAATTTTGATCATCATTTGAAATTAAGCAAGTTGAGTTATTATTATTTTCATTTTTATCCAAACTTACTTGATAAATATTTCCAGTTCTATGGCCAGTAAGAACAATGTTACCTGAGTTTGCATCCTCAACCTTGCAGTCTTTTATTTCAAAGATAACCCTTCTATTTTTATCGCATAACTGACTTACACTAAGAAGATTATATTTCAATCCCTTCACTAGTGAAACATCTTCGATACGTGGGTTGGTTCCAATAGTTCCAACACCAATAATTTTGCCTTTATTTTTGTCACCAAAACTGACAGTCCCTCCATCTTTCATAGAGAGTTCAGCAAACTTCTTTTTGTCCCATGTCATATGTCTTGAGCAACCACTATCAAGGTACCATTTGTTATTCACATTGCTCTTTAGACAAACCTGCAAAATAATGATTAGGTACCCAATTTATTTTGGGTCCTTAGAGGTTAGTGTTTTTGCAACAAGTGTTTCTAATTCAATTCATTTTACCTTTCCTTTCTTTCTGTGAAAATAATTCTTCGTAAAATGACCATTTTTACCACAAAAAGTATAATCAACTTGGGATAAAAAAATGCAAATGAATGATCAGCTAACTTATTTAACCATTTTCTCATTTCTTACTACAGCCTTGGATGAATCTCTTAATATTATTTACTTTTGCAATCTTGACATTTAAATCAGCAACTTTCGTCCAAACTCCACACAATCATATAATTTAATATTAAGTTCATTTTCAAGTTCATTTAATCTTCAAGCAATTTTAGATAATTTTTTATATTCATCACGAGAATAATGCAAAAAAAATGACACATGAATCTTGCAAACTTTTATGATCTTATTTCGATGCATGATAGATAACAAAGATATTAAGATTCGTTTCCTTTACTCTATCAAATTTTATGCAAACCTCTTTAAAAATATCCTTTAAGAAAATCAAAATTAGAATCACTTACTACATTTTGGTTTTCTTCAACAAATTGATTCGTTCCAGCCATTTGAATGGATCTCTCTAGGTGGTTAAACCTGTAAATAAAGAGACCTGCTCTGATACCAAATGTGAGTCCCAAATATATGATCTAGAGGGGGGTGAATAGATCATTTCATAATTTTTTCGTGATCTGGACATATTAGAACACATACAGTTGATATGCAAAATACCATCATCATAATAAATCCATTTCATGCAATTTACTTTAAATAATTTTTTAATTATCATTTACCATTAAAAACTACACATATGGACGAAATTATTAGTGGCAAAAAATCAGACTTTCATTGGATAGATTAATTTAGAAAAATCAATTTCATCCCGTTTTTCAGAACAGAGGTGATTTTCTGACTCTGTTCTATAGAACACAGAACAGATACAGAACAGTTAATTTCAGCATAAAAATTATAGAGCACAAAATAAAAAGAGAGTAAGGGATAGAGAATTTAACACCGGATTTATAGAGGTTCGGCCCTTGCCTACATCCTCTCCTTAAGACAATCCGTCTTAAGAGTTTCTCTCTTTCTAATGTGACTCTATTTACGGGCAAGAGTCAAAAGCCTGTTACAAGTAGCTACCCCAAGTTTTTCTTCCCAAGTGAAAACTCTAAAAATACTTAATCATTTTTTCAAAGTAAAATGATCAAAACACTTAGCCCTTTTTCCCAAGTAAAAGAACCTAAACACTTGCTAGTTTATTTTCCTAGGTTCTACCAACCTAACCTCACCATTTTATCTCACAAATTTGATAAACCTCACTAACATGATTATAATATAAAAACTATAATCATATTGAGGAGATGTGATCGTGTAAGCACATGAAGGAATGAAAAACTTACAAGATAAAATATAATTTAGAACAAAAACGTTTTCCACTCACTTGTTTGAACACACCAACAATACTTATTTTTATAGTTGAAAAAATATAGCTGTTAGGTGTGAACAACAATTCAAAAATGTTTCTTTGTTTGAAGAGATTTTTGTTTTTATGTTTATTTAGTCAATGAAGATCTGATTGAGAGATATTTCTACAGATTTTATGCTTCTTTAAATAAGAAAAATCAGTTTCAAATAAAAGAATTTCTTTCCATATTCAAAAATTATAATTGTGAAAAATTCATTTTAGGAAAGAAATAAATTTGATTTGAATGAAGATGTGATTTGTAAAATATGTTAAATGCAGAAAATAATGCAATTAACGTGCTGTGAGTGTGTGGATTCCTCAAAGATGATTTTACAAACTTTATTTCCTAATAAACCTTCATTGCTGTAGGTCTGTTCTGACAAATGTAGAACACGAACACGTCTGTTCTGTTCTTGATAGAATACGCTGCATCAGTATCTGACACTTGGACCTGCAATATAAATTCTAAGGAGAAACCCAATTTTGTTAAGTGTAAGTGCAAATGTTTTGTTAATACATCAAAACTTATAAATTAGCCTTTTGAGCCAACAAGATTTATATCAAATTAAATCTGACAAAATATGAAAAAGGTTATATATCAAATCGAATCTGAATAGATATGAGAAGAGTTTTATATAAAATCTTATTAAGATTAAATTCCTATTTAAAAAAAAATATGTGTACCTTTATTTAATTGGCTTTCTATTTAGAAGTATAAGAATGCTATAAATAGGGGATGAGAAATCAGATTCAGGTGTTGGCTACCAACAAAATTTGGTAAAGACTTTGAGAATTCGTTTCTCCTTTTTTTTTGGCATCTCCAAGGAGCTTTTAGATTGTGGATCGCTTTACAGGAGAAGTTCAGAGGTGTATCTCCAACTAAGCTTTAATCATTATCGATCAAATTTGACATTATCATACTTTTTCTAAAAGACATCTAAGAGAGATGAAAAATATGATAAGTAAGCTAAGTGAGGCTGGTCATAAGTTGACTGATGAGTAGCTGATCCAAGCTATTATCCATTCCTTACCCAAAAGTTAGGAGCATATTATAAAGATGCAACTAACTCATATGGACAACATAAAGACATTTGGAGATGTTGCTCGTCATTTGGAGCTTGAAGAGAATTATCTGACAGCGATTAAGGTCAATACCGAAATGCATATGACACAGTCCCGTTCTGATGGAATGGATTCTAACCAGAACAAGAAAAGAAGTTTAAAAAATAGGGATAAGGAAAAGGCCCGAGAGCCTAAAAAGCAAAAGGTAAAATAAAATCACAAAAGGTCCAAAAGTAAGAAGAAAATAAACATTTCAAGAGTGAAATGTTTTAATTGCTAATAGGAAGGACACTATGCAAGAGACTACATTGTATCCAAATAGGTACACTATTTTGACTCAAAAGTAAACGAAATTTGTGTATCCAGTTCTATATTTCTAACTGAATTTCATCCTTTATTGGTGATATATTTAGGAGCAATGGATCATGTAATAAGGAATCGAGATGCCGTTGTGGAATTTCGACGAATTTCAAATGGAGCAAAATGGATCTATGTGGAAAAAAATGCCAAAGTGGCAATTCAAAGGATTGGCACGTGTAGATTAGCCTTGCATGAAGGCCAAACGCTACTCCTACATGATGTACTTTATGCCTAAGATGTTCGTAGCAATTTGGTTTTTGTTCTTACTTTGTTGAAACTTACTTTCGATTTACATTTTAAGGATGACAGCGTATGCTTATGCTTGAATGATGTTTATTATGGTCCTGGTCTTATATTGAACGATTTTATTGCTGTGGATGTTGATCCTAACTTTATGAATAAAACTAGCTTTTCTTTAATTCCTTCTTCTTCACATAGTTAAAGAATAATGTGAAATTATGGCATGCTAGATTAAATCATATCAGATAAGACCGAATAAGTTAGTTAGCCAAAGTAGGTTTATTAAGTGATTTAAATAGTATTGAATTACCTACATGTGAGCATTGCCTAAAAGAAAAACTAGTTAGAAAACCATTCGAAAAAGGAACTAGAGCCGAATTCCCAATGCAGTTAGTTCATTATAACGTATGTAGCCCAATGAATACAATGGAAAGGCATGGGGGCTACTATTTCATCATATTTATAGATGACTATACTAGGTATGGTCATATCTATTTGATTTTTCATAAGTCAGAGGCATTGAGTTACTTTAAGACTTATATGAACTTAATTAAAAATCAATTATATGAACTTAATTAAAAATCAATTAGACAAATAATTAAAGTTTTAAGAACTAACCGATGTCGAAAATATCTTTCAAATGAATTTAAAGTTTTATGTGATGAAAAAGGGATTGAATATCAGCTGTTCATTTTCAGAACTACACAGCAAAATGGTGTTGCGAAAAAGAGAAATAAGACTCTCCTAGATATGGTAAAATCTATGATGGCTGAGGCGAATTTGCTAATCTCCTATTGGAAAAATACTTTATTGACTATCACATACGTTCTAAATTATGCTCCCTCTAAATTTGTCATAACTATACCTTATGAGGTGTGAACTGGTCGACAACCTGACCTCAGCCATTTATGACCTTGAGATTGTGCTGCTTACGTCCATAATACCTTAAGTAAATTTGGTAAATTGGAATCAAGAGGTAAAAACAATATATTTGCAAGATATTCTGAAGAATCAAAATGATATGTTTTCATGGATGAGCAAGAGAATGACACAATGACAAAATTTAAATGACAAGACATTATATTCTTAAATAATGAATTTCCAAAGTTAGACGAAGTGAATCAAGATTTTATTTTTTATGAAACTCAAGAAAAGGAACCATGGGGATCACTCCATCCGAGTATGGGGGAATTAAATGAAAAAGGTCGAGACCTTTCTTTTCCAAATGATCCGAATGCTTGAGATCCTCACTTCAGTGGGAATATTTCTGACTCCAGTAGGAGTATAGAACTTAATACTAGTGGGAGTATTCTGAATTACGATAAATATATGAGATATGTTTATTAAGAGTCGAAATTGAAAAAAAACCAAAAGGATAAGTGTTACACACCGACAATTTGAGATCGAAAGCTCTAATAAGGCCTTTTTGGTTACATCACAGGATGAAGAAGAGCCTAAAAATGTCCAAACAACTCTCTCTTGCCTAGCCAAAGGAAAATGGATTAAAGTAATGAAAGGAGAAATGACATCTATAAGATCAAACTATGTTTGGGAACTAATTGATCTATCCAAAGGACGCAAACCTATTTGGAATAAATGGATTCTCAAAGTAAAGTGAAAGGCTGATGGAAGTATAGAAAGATATAAGGCTCAGTTAGTTGCTAAGGGGTTTACATAACAGGAAGAGATTGACTATGAGGAGATTTTCTCACCTGTTGTTAGATTTACGTCCATAAGATTGATTCTAGTCATAGTGGCAAGTTTGGACCTAGAGCTATATCAAATGGATATGAAAACTGCCCTCCTCAATGGAGGATTAGATGAAGAAATATATATGGAACAACTTGTAGGTTTCATCACGGACATAAGGTTTGCCAATTGATGATAGCAATTTATGGCCTTAAACAGTCTTCAAGACAATGATATTTGAGATTTCATTATACAATTATATCGAATGAGTTCAATATGATTAATGAAGACCATTACGTTTATTATAAAAGCTCTAAAAGTAAATTTGGCATTTTGGCATTGTATGTAGATGACATACTCATAGTTGGAAATGACAAAGGGTACATAAATGAAATCAAATATTGGTTATTGTCCGACTTTGAGATGAAAAATATGGGTCAAGCAGATTATATCCTTGGAGTTAAAATTTCAAGGGATCGTTCCAGAAGATTGTTGTCTCTTTCATAAGAGGCATATATTAACAAAGTTCTTGAACGATTTAATATGCAAAACTGCAAACCTATAGATAATCTCATTGCTAATAATCAGTTTCTTAGCAAAATTATATGTCTAAAATGCTTAAAAAAATGGAACGTATGAGAAACGTTCCATATGCCAGTGCTATAGGTAGTCTAATGTATACAATATTGTGTACCAGACCTGATATATACTATGCAATGGGTATATTAAGTAGATATCAATCTAACCCAGGCGAAACACATTGAAAAATAGTCAAAAGGATACTTAGATACCTCAAAAGTACTACAGACTATTCTCTTTATTAACAAGGTAAGGATCTAAAATTGAAAGGGTATACAAATGTTGATTGGGGAAGAGATATGGATGAGAGGAAATCCACTTCAGGTTTTATATTCTTGCTTGGCAAAGGTGCCATCTCATGGAGTAGTAAGAAACATACCTGGTTAGCCCTATTAACAATGGAAGCCAAATTTGTCACTTCGTCAGCTGCAGTACAAGAGATAGTTTAGTTAAAGCGATTTATGGACCATTTAAGAATAACTACCTTAGAGGAACCGGCAAAGATCCATAGTGACAGTCAGTCGTCGATAGCTTACACAAAAGATCAAAAATTTCATAGTAGAACTAAGCATATCAACATTAAGTATCAATATATGAGAGATATTGTTACATGATGAGAAGTAAACTTACAGTACGTTTCTACACATGATATGATTGAAGATCCATTGACAAAACCTATAACGAGAGATGTGTTTAAGAGACACAAGGTTTGCATAGGATTTGATTGGTATTGTTAATTTTATGTAATCTCTTAACATTATTATTTATGAACAATAATAAAGTTCATTGTTGGCAATACAAAGAGTATGAATGTTTTATATGTAAACATTTACTGTTATTGAAAATAAGATTAAGCATGTCAGATAGAGAAATAGCCCACTCATATGGGTGTTTACCTTAATTTTGTTAATAAATTGACAAAAAATAAGATGATGCGATTTTTGAACAAATGGTGAAGTTTGAGAGCCTGTTCAAAATAAAGGTATTGTCTTACAGAAATTACAATATTAGTCTTGTTAAGGTGCAAAATAAAAATATACATGAGGTTGTATACTTTGGATTAAGATCCAAAATAGGATTAAGTGTAATCCCTTAATAAGTTAAATGTAACTATCACATTCTGTCTAAAAGCCAGAAGTGGTTCTTATGTAAACGGACTAAAATTGGATGCTTCAATGTGTCGTAACCTTATACTTCTGCATGGTATTATAATATATATATTTTTTGTGAGACATGCGCTCGTTTAAGAGAAGTAAAGAACACCATGACACATGTTTCATACCATGTGTGTTTAAGTCAACAAGGGATAAGAATTTAATATAATCGATCTCAACTTTCCCTAGTGTGAGACTCTATTTGAATTTCAACCCTTAGAGCCCTTAACTTATCCCTGAAATATAATTCAATATAGCTAGCTTAGTTAGTCTCCAAGAGGCCATAAGAAAAATTCGGCCGGGTGGATCTAGCTAGAAAAGCAAGTTGGATCATAATAGATGACATATAATAAAAGGGAAAGATTGCCTTTTGATTACATTCAAATAGTTCGTGGTTCATCGGCGTGCCTATTATAGTTTCTATAAGTAGAGACATAATAGTGAACACGAAAATTATTTTATGAGATCATAAATTAAAATAAGTGAATGTGAGAAGTCAATCAAGGATTAGGCATACGTGGATAAGAGGATCTTGTTTTTTGAGATCCTATATATCATTAACATGTGCATAGCGCTAATGCTCTCGATGTATGCTGGTCACACAGTCTATCTGCCTGTATGACTGAAGATTATGATTGAAAATCGTTCCGTCATATGCGAATGTAAGATGACAGAGTTTTGGATACGCCAATGACTCTAGATATGGAAAGAGATCCACTTCAAATTAAATCTTACTGGATATGGAAAAAGATCCATATCAAATCAAATCTGAATAGATATGAAAAAAGTTTCATATCAAATCCTATTAAAATTAAATTCCTACTCAGAAAAGATATGCGTATCTTTATTTAATTAACTTCCTGTCTAGGAGTATAAGGATGCTATATAGGGGATGAAAAATCAAATTCAGGGGTTGGTTATCAACATAATTCCGTAGAGAATTCGAGAACTCTTTTCTACATTTTTTGACATCTCCAAGAGGCTTTTAGACTGTAGAATTGTAGTTATTATCCCGCATCGTTGCTTGTGGATAATAGCCTAACTAGTGACATAAAACGGGATCCTTCGCTTCCACTAATTTATGTTCAGCGATATCAAAGGTAAATAATGTTGTTTTTCCTAACATGTACCTTCAACATTGGATATGTAATTATCTCGAACATGACTGTGAACTCTCTATGAATGAAGATATGAGATCCAAAAAGAAAAATTTGATACTCTTAGAAACAAAAATATAGATTAGAAATTTTTTTGTGCCAACAATACAATATTAGTAACAATAATTTATTGTTACAATTAAATAAATTTCTTATAATTAATGGTTGTCGATACTTTCTAAAATAATTAAAAACTTGTAGTTGTGGAAACAGTGTTGAATCCACATAGACCGATTAGATTTTTAATTCTTATTGAACAGACAAATAATTTAAATTGAGGATTTTGTGATTGCAGTAAACAAATGAATTAAAATAACTAATATTATGGATCTGTACATAATTTCTTAAATTATTTTATAGTTTGAGAATCATTAATTTGTTTTTATCGAAATAAATACATGGATTGTATCGAATCTCAATAAGATTTATGCATAATGTACGACCCCTGACTGGATTTCACATGGTTCAAAATTATTTAAATAAAAATCTCAAATGTCACGTTTAAAATCGAACGACGAAAGAAACTATAAAATAATTTTGTAACTTAGTTTAAAAAAAAAAAAAGAAGAATAGTTGTTGAACTTTTAATTGGGACAAATAAGATAATTTATTTTAATTTGGCATCTATCACTTCTTCTTTTTTTCCTTTGACAGAAATTTGTTTTCACATCAATTATTGAGATTTTATGAAATTAAATACTGTATTATTGTACTATTTAATTATAAACAAAGTCATATATATATATATATATAAATATATTGCTTCAAAATAATTTACATAGTCTAGCTAAAATAGTTTCACTACATTAATTATAAAACCTTGTTATTTCCCTTCAACATTGAATATGTAATTATCTCTAACATGATTGTGAACTCTCTATGAATGAAGATCTGGGATCCAAAAAGAAAAATTTGATACTATAAGTAACGTACTCTTTAGAAACAAAAATATAGATTTAGAAATTTTTTTGTGGCAACAATATAACATTAGTAACAATAATGATTGTCACAATTAAATAAATTTCTTATTATTGATTTGATGGAAATCGAAACCATAAAAAATAAACTCCACTTCCCAAAACAATTAAAAACTTGTAGTTGTGGAAATAGGGTTGAATCCACAAAAAAATTATTAGATTTTATAATTGTAGTAAACAGATGAATTAAAATAACTAATCAAATTAAATAGAGAATTAGATTGATGAGAGTAGTATCCAGTCAAAGGTATAAATTCAATTCCAATTTAATATCTTATTATAGACACAAAAATAATTTCAAAACCAAATTCAGCAAATTAGTTTTAACTATTGGATGCAATCCTCAAGTTAAAACGAGGAATATCCGAACCTTAAAACCTCCGGTTTGTTTGAGCCTAATTTGGATTTTTGGATGGAATTTGGATTTTTGTCAAAAGTGACATATATTAATGAACGGATGGAGTAACTTGTAAAGTGGTTATATCGTCCAAATTTTTATAAAACGTATTTCATTTAACTAGGTAAGATATTTAATAAAAAAAGTTTTTAAATTTCACAAAAAAAAAAATAGATTGTTTTGGGACCAACAACAAGAAGTATAATTTACAATTTATTGAGATGATACTTATCACTACCTTTGCTAAAAATAATAATTGTTATTAAAAATAGCAAACATTTGTTCCGAATATTCTTTTGGTATGCGTGCACAAATACTCTTATATTAAAAGATCTAATATGATTTTATTATTGATTCAATTCAATAGTCCTTGATGGAGCATATCAACACCCAACACACTCCAATCACTCCATGCTTGCCATTTTCAAGTTTTTAAATAAATAAATAAATTGTATTGTACATGATTTTATTAAAAATAATTATGGATTTACGGTTTCAAAATGACTTGAGCTTGTCTAGAATAGTTTTACTATATGTAATTCTCTTCAACATGATTGTGAACTCTGTGAATCAAGATCAGAGATCAAAAAATCGAAGGCACTTATCAAAGATTAAGTAAACCTGTTGGTTAAATAATTAATTTTTTATATTCTATGACCCAGTCTATTTGAGTCTTGTCTAAGGTAAAAAATTAAGACATTTCACTATATTGAAATCGATTCTGCGACTGAAATGTAATTAATGATTTATTCAACATGAAATAACAATATAACATATTTTGTGATTATATATCATAAGGGTGAGCAAAAAAACCGTTGGATTTGGTTAACCGAGAAATCGAACGGAACCGATCCGAAAAATAGGTTAACCGAACCGATTTTTATGATTAATGGTTAGTATTTTATAAAAATAAATATTAATGGACTGATTTTTTATTTTTTAGCTTATAAATCAGATAACCGAACCGAAACTTATATATGAACACCTCTATATTTTATTAATTTTATTTCACTCTTTTTTTTATTTTTATTATAATTTTTTATTTCATTATTTTCATATTTAATTATTTATATACTTTTAATTTTCATTTACTTTAAAATATTTCAATTTCATTTTAGTTTTTTTAAAGTCATTTTAGTTAATTTATTAATTATTCAATATGTACATATTTAGTATTTCTTTCTATTTCCTGATATATCAATTTTTCATTAATTAAAATCAAAATATATTCGAAAAGTTATATAAAATTAATATATTAACTAAAATTTAAAAAAAAAATTAATATATGTGAAAATAATATTTTTGAATATTTTTAGTTTATATTTGTTGTTTAAACATCATTTTTAATTATTATGTTGAATTATATTTGTTTTCTAATTTTAAATTTTAAATATCTTCAACAATTTAATTTTTTTATGAATACATTTTATAATTATAGTGGTTAATCGAAAAATATTGGTTAACCGGTCCAAAAATTCGAAACCGATTAACGGTTAACCGATAGTAATTGACTGATTTATGGACTGAAATTTCAAAAAACCGATATTAAAGGACTGATATTTTTTGGAGCTCATCTCACCCCTAATTGATCCAATTCCAGATTCTGCTTTGTATTAATTAATCCTTTATTATTTACTCTCTCGTTCCATTAATCACGAAAATTTTTCATTTTTTTTTCTATTTAATGTGATAATTTTTATGTATTTCTTATTTTACTTTCATATATGCACGAAAAAAAGATAATTAATAGAGTAAGATTATATAACTATAGACAACTAATGAAAGCTATTTTAGTAAATTATAATAAATATTAATTGAATTTGATGTTAATTAATAATTTTTTGATCCGTATGGAGAGCTAAAGATTTTCGTGTTAAATGTAACGGGAAGAGAGTATATACTACTACTATTGATCATTTGTATCCAATTCAAGTTATAGGAGTCTCAAAATTTCAATATATATATATATATATATATAGTTTGGGCCAACAAAAATAATTTATAAATTATTGAGATATACTAATTAAAAATAGCAGACATATATTCTGAATATGATTCTGAATATAAACTAATTAAAAAATATCAGACATATGCGTACATGGATTGATTGTACGCTGTTGGATCAAAATTTAATATGATTTTATTTTTGATCCCGTGGGTCCTTAATTGCATGCACTAATACCGAAACACAGTCCATGTTTTCCGCTTTCAAGTTTAAATAAATAAAAGCTGTATATTCCTCGAGTTTAATTAAGAGCATGTGATAATATAATAATATAAACATAGTTTAGGGACCATTGTTTTATCGAATAAATAAATAGATGGTCTCATTAATATTTTATGTATAATGTACAACATAAATAAAAAATAGAAGAAATATATTTCGAAATCCTAAATTTTAACGTTTTCTATATCAAATAAAATCTCTACTCCATAATAAAATCAAATAAACTAACTAAAATAAAAAAAATAATCTACTAATTTCAACATCACTAACACAGCTAATTTATCAGATTCAGTCGGATTTGCAATTTTTTATGCCAATTAATTTGTCTTGATCCATATATGAGAGAGAGTGAGAGTAAAGTGAAATTTTTTGGAGTGATTTTAGAAGCTTTTCTCCCTTGAGATCATTATTTTTCTTTTTCTCATTAATTCTCATATATTAATAATGTATATAGGAATTTGAGAATAGTAATTGAAATTTATTAGATTAGATTTACAATAAAATACTATTATACTATATATCCAAAAATAATATTCAAATGTTTTTGTTTTTGATAAAATCTAATTGTAATTTTTTTAATATAATTATAACGTGAAAATTTTGGATTGTTAAATAATTAAATAATGACTCATAATTGTATAAGAACTAATATTAACATATAATTATAATTTATAAGTTAAATTAATTAATATTGGTAATATTTGTAACAGTCATTTAATAACCATAAAATTCTAACTAAATCAAATACTATAAATCGTTCACCTTAATATTTTCTCTTTTAAATTCCCTTATCTATTTTTACATATGTTATCATCTCAGGAAAAAAAAATTGTTTGGTAATTATATTATTCTATATGTGTTGCAAGGCTATGCAAACAATAAAGAACTTTCTATTATACGAAGTATGACTTCATATTTATCCAAAAAAAAAAAAGTATGACTTCATATTCGTATCTCTTTCTTAATTTTTTTACAGTTTACTTTTTAATGATTTTTCACCCTCCTTCAACACAATATTAACTTTTTAATTTTATATTTTCTTCATATGTATATTATACCGTACATCATGTTACCCTACGACTAGTTTATATTGCACCCAAAGACCTATCTTTTCTTTTTCACTTTGCTACACTTATTTGTAAATGGAAAAGGTGTACAAAAATATCCCTCATATTTTTTTAAAATACTAAAATGCCCATATCATTTGTTTTGAATCAAAAATATTTCAAATGTAATGAAAATTGGTACAAAAATATCCCTAAAAATAGCTCTCTTCAACTTTAAATTAACGATCCTGAAGTGGTGCTGACATGGTATAGAGTTGCCATTTACAAGGTCAAACAAAATTCGTGGTATCTCATCAGTAATTGCTTCTCTCCGCCTCAAATATAATAGGAAAAATTAACTATTTTGCTCTTACTTTATTTGCTTCTCAAAATGTTTTTGAAGCTTAAACACTCCTATAGGTGTTGGAAAAAGTGCTAAAATGGGAGCATTAACCATAATGGTATTATAGCACCTCAATATTATGTCAGTACTATTTTAGCACCATTAATTTAGAATTGATAAAAAATTGTTTATAAAGACATTTTTATACTAAATTCCATTAACTTATGGGAATTTTTCTCCAAAATAAATGATAGAGGCATTTTAGTATCCTGAATAAAACATGTGAGATATTTTTGTATCTTTTTTCTGTTGAGAAAAATAACCCTTCTAATAAATGCGGAATAAATCAGTAGAAATCAAAATAACAATCTCAACACAAGAAATTATAGTGGAAAACACCAAATCGGAGAAAAATCACTTGTTGTCCGAAAACAACCAAGAAAATTTCACTAAGTGTTTTAACAATTTTTATATTCACCCATTCTAATATTTTCTCACACACCAAATAAATGGATACAAATCCGAGAGAACTTTTTCACAAATTCTCTAACTTTCAAAGCTTATAAACAAGTTTTCATTTGAATCCTCACATTGAATCCAATTTTTTTCATTTTGAAGAACAAGCTCCTGCTTTATAGGCAGGAGGCACCGCGTTGTTAGTCAAATATTTGCTGAAAATTGTCAATAATTTACAGCAAATGGCCAACCAAACATTTGCTGGAAATTGCCTGCAAATGGCCAGCCACCATTGTTGACTTCCTCCTCCTTTAACTTCATCTTTCCTTTTATTTTTAAATCTAATACAATAATTTCCACCTACATTTAAAAAAAAATTACTATCGCCTATACTGACAAAACAATTATCTACAACTGATAATTAAAAATACATACTCCACCATACAAAATATTTCACTTAAAATTAATAAATTTTAAGTTGTTAATCATTTGGCAACATGTCGAACAAAATTATTGAAATTATCATGCAACTCTCATACTTAATTTTTTCGAGAGTTCCTCAACCATCGACATAAATTTACTTCAAACCTTTCATCTTGATCAAGCCAATATCCGTGTGAAAAATCCGCTAGTGGTAACATATCCTCTATCATGGCAACTTATGGAGACTAATGACATGCCATAAGGACATTCATGTTCTCTTTTTAGAGAACATCCGCAAAATCTAGCTCACCCGAAGTAGATACAGTTTCACCAACCAACGGAGTTAGACTGGAGTTGCCAGCTCCACCTTTTCGACAATTTCTTTTTCCAATGGCTTGTGTAATCCGGATTGAGTCAACAAATCCTTGACTTGAATTTGCCACAAACCAAAATTAATTCTTCCGTCAAATTTCTCCACCTCAAACCTTAATCCCGACATATTAGAATACGTGAACAGTA
Source organism: Excoecaria cochinchinensis (assembly GCA_947683425.1). Lineage (NCBI taxonomy): Eukaryota > Viridiplantae > Streptophyta > Magnoliopsida > Malpighiales > Euphorbiaceae > Excoecaria > Excoecaria cochinchinensis. Next base: position 50,688,299 of record CANTUQ010000004.1, read on the forward strand.
TCATATGAATAGTACCTAACTACAATACCATATGAACAGTATCCAACTACAATGGCATGAACAGTACCCAGCTACAGTGGCATGAACAGTACCCAGCTACAGTAGCATGAACAGTACGTTTGGTCCAGTACTTTTGAAAAAAAAAGTTACAGTACCATGCAAAATTTGCACTTTGAACAGTACCACTATTCACTAAATTTCTCGTTTTACACCCGTTTTCGAAATGAATCGTACCGAAAAATTTCTTATATTTTTCTCTTCCTGCCAATATAATTATTTTTCTAAAATTTGCTACTTTTCCGAACAGCAGTCTTGATGCAGTGTCGAAAAATAGCTGAACCAAAACTCTGATACCACTTGTTGGAAAAATAACCCTTCTAATAAATGCGGAATAAATCAGGAGAAATCAAAATAACAATCTCAATACAAGAAATTATAGTGAAAAACTTCAAATCGGAGAAAAACCACTTGTTATCCGAAAACAACCAAAAAATTTTCATTAAGTTTTTGAACAATTTTTACATTTACCCACTTTAGTATTTTCTCACATACCAAATAAATTGATACAAATTCAAGAGAATTTTTCCACAAATTTTCTAAGTTTCAAAGCTTACAAATAACCTTTCATTGGAATCCTCACATTGAATCCAATTTTTTTTTTTAATTTTGAAGAACAAGTTCCTGCCTTATATAGGCAGGAGGCACCGCGTTACCAGTAAATGGCCAACCAAACATTTGCTGGAAATTGCCAGCAAATGGCCAGCCACCATTGTTGACTTCCTCCTCCTTTGACTTCATCTTTCCTTTTCTTTTTAATTCTAATACAACATTTTCCCATTTATATACAATACATGGTAACCCTAGGAGACATATAAGCCAAGTAGGACTATGTACAAGGCAAGTATATATACAATAGGAAAAAGAATAATCTATGTTAATTCCTATCATTTTTATAGCTCCAACATGGACAATGAATTAAGTTGTTATAAAGTTCCAAAACCATTATAAACCATTCTTATTCTGATTTAAACTCACACATGGCTTCACTCCTACTTTGTTATCTGCATTTTCACTTTAAAAGGCAATACATTTATATTTAAGACTAGTTAATTTATTTGGATTATATATTACAAAATTCATAGTTTAATTTTTTTTTGTTATTGAAAAATAGAGAGATTCAAGTAAAGAGGTGATTTAAATGACAATACATAAATATACTCTATTTATATATTTTTCTTATTACAAGAAAGCTAAATACAATCTAATTACAATTAGTAATGTCGAGAAAAGAAATTGGAACTAAAACTTAATGTAATTTTAAAAGAGTAACATACCAAATTCTAGTGGTTACATTCGACATATTTTAGTAATTTACGTAACATATTGGAGGTGGAGATCAAACAGCTAGCGATGAGGTGAGTTTAGTTTGACCTTTTCCAATGGCAACTTCCCTTCATGAAGAGTGTCAAAATAGACCTGACGATAATTCTTGAGGTAAATGTATTGTTGTGGTCTATTTTCATTTATCAGAGATTGAATTGGTCCAATCTCTACTTCATATCTTGGCAGATGAAACATTACTACTGATATCCTTTCCTGCTTTGGTTCCATTAATACTCTGTGCGTTGGGCTCTTGAATATACCATTGCTCATTATTATCTGCATTATTTTCCGATAGATAAGCAAACTAAAAAGAATTGGAGTCAAAATATCTATTTATTTGACCAATTTAACACGGAGCTTTTAATATCAATAATTTCTAGCTCAATGATATTGACATTATGTTAGGTTGAGCTGTGCATCGATCGGTTCGATTATTCCAGGTAAGGTTGTGCATCGATTGATTCGGTTCAATAATGAAAATTGAATCACATGTAAAAAGTTGAATCCGAAACCAAAACCAAATTCTCCAGTTTTGAGAAATACTAATTCGAAACTAAACCCAAATAAAAAGAAAATCAGCTGGTTCAATTCAGTTTTTCAGTTTTATTTAAATTTTGCTTAGTCCTATTTAAAATAGAGTTGTGTATTAGCCGAACTAAAATAATGGAATCCCGAATTATGTATAAAAACTAAAACAAAACCAAACTCAAATGGGTTTCGAATGCCGAATAGATTATATATATATATATATATATATATATTGTTGAAAAATAAGGACCGGATTAGAGCAAAACCGCAACTAAAATAGAAATAATAAGGAACAAAAGATTTAACGAGGTTCGGCCAATATTGCCTACGTCCTCGGGACTAAGAATATTATTTCACTAAAACTGAACTGTGAAATAATACAAGAGAGAAGAAATATGCTTAACTAATTGACAAGCTAAGCAATCAAGGGATGATTTAAACCTAAAACTAAAGGCTATATTTATAGTTACAAAATCCTATTCACTTTTCTTAAAATCCCGATGTGGGATTCAAAGAAATTGTATTTTTTTTTTTTTTTTTTTTTATCTTCCGCCAACAATTGTTGGCTTTCTAAATTAGCCAACAATTGTTGACTAATTTAGCCAACAATCTCCCACTTGAAGATTTGATTGAGCATCAATCACATCTTCACACTATTCTTTCTCTCTTGCCAATCCCATTGCTTGTGTATCTGTCAGGCCGCTGGAAGATCGACACCAAACAAACTTGTCAGTATTAATTGTTTTTGTCATAAAATCTGCTATATTGTCTGTAGTATGGATTTTCTGCATATCCACGGTTCCTTCTTCCACTTTCTCACGAACGAAGTGATACTGAACCCGAATGTGTTTTGTTCTGGAATGAAATGCTGGATTCTTTGCAAGATGCAAAGCACTCTGACTGTCACAAAATAGAGAAATATTCTCTCTTTTATGCCCGAGTTCCTCCAATAACAATTTCAACCATACAGCTTCTTTACTGGCCTGTGCAGCTGCCATATATTCTGCTTCTGTTGTTGACGTAGCCACAACTGATTGCAGTTTTGAAACCCAGCTTACAGCTCCGCCAGCAAGTGTAAACACATATCCCGTAGTGGATTTACTTTTATCCAAATCTCCAGCATAATCTGAGTCAACATATCCTCTGACAATAAAGTCTGATCCTCCATAACACAATGCAACATCTGCGGTCCCTTTAATGTATCTAAGGACCCTTTTTATTGTATTCCAATGCTCTCCACCAGGATTCGCCATGTATCGACTAACTGCTCCCACTGCATGTGCAATGTCCGGTCTTGTACAAATCATGGCGAACATTAAACTCCCCACTGCTGATGCATACGGTACTCGAGACATCTCCATCCTCTCTTCTTCATTGCTAGGACTCATCTTTGAGGATAACTTAAAATTAACAGGAAGTGGGGTAGAAATTGGCTTACAATCTTGCATGTTGAAACGTCGCAAGATTTTCTTCAAATAATTCTTTTGAGAAAGCCAAATCTTCCTATTATTTCTGTCTCGGTGAATTTGCATCCCTAGAATCTTGTTTGCTGGTCCCAAGTCCTTCATATCAAATTCCCTAGCCAACTGAGCCTTTAACTCCTTGATGCGATCTTTGTTGGGGCCTGCTACCAACATGTCGTCTACATACAACAGCAAGATAATGACATCATTTTCACCAAACCTCTTGAAATATGCACAAGGGTCTGCATTCAGCCTGCTGTATCCAAGGCTCAAAATGAAAGAATCAAATCTCTTGTACCAACACCTTGGCGCCTGTTTTAGACCGTACAGAGATTTGTTCAACCTGCAAACCAAGTTCTCCTTTTCTTTTTCTTCAAAACCTTCTGGCTGGAGCATATAAATTTCTTCTTCAAGATCTCCATGGAGAAAAGCAGTTTTGACATCTAACTGCTCCAGATGCAAATCAGAAGTTGCACATATTGCCAATACTACTCGAATTGTAGTGAGACGAACCACAGGTGAGAAGATTTCATTAAAGTCCACCCCTTCTTTCTGAGCATATCCTTTTACCACCAATCTAGCACGATATCTCTCGACTTGATTATCACCATTCCGTTTGATTTTATAGACCCATTTATTGCCTATGGGTTTTCTCCCTTTCGGTAATGACACCAGTTCCCATGTCTTATTCTTATGAAGAGCTTCAATTTCCTCTTGCATTGCTGCCATCCACTGAAATACATCTGAACTGTTCATTGCTTCTTGGAGAGTTGATGGCTCCCCATCCTCAGTTAGAAGACAATATGCAACATTGCCCTCCATAATATAATCTGAGTGCCAATTGGGTGACCTTCTTGTGCGAGTTGATCGCCTATTATTTGAAACTTCAGTTTCGACTGGCTCTTCTTCCTCGTGCTCTGGTTCAGCTTCAGAAGAATTACTGGTTTCTGATTCTCCTTTTACACATACTTTTGTAGTCTCGGACCTTTCTTCACTTTCTGCTTGTACTGAATCTTTATCTTCTACAAAGATAACTTCTCTGCTGACAACAACCTTGTGGGTAGTGGGATCCCACAGGCGATACCCCTTTACTCCTTCAGCATACCCCAAGAATAAACATTTTCTGGATTTTGGATCCAGTTTTGTAGTTTCTTGGGCATTGAACATCACATAAGCAGGACTTCCAAATACATGAAGGTTTGAATAATCCACCGGTTTTCCAGCCCACATCTCCATTGGTGTCTTACACTCAATTGCAGTTGATGGAGCTCGATTCACCACATAACAGGCAGTGTTGACTGCTTCCGCCCAGAATTTCTTATCTAAGCCTGCAGTTCTCATCATTGCTCTTGTTCTTTCCAACAGAGTTCTGTTCATCCGCTCTGCCACTCCATTTTGTTGAGGAGTGTATGCCGTAGTGAATTGTCTTTTGATGCCTTCTTGTTTACAAAATTCATCAAATTCTTTACTAGTGTATTCTCCTCCATTATCTGTCCTCAAACACTTGATCTTTTGACCAGATTCAAGTTCCACTCGCGCTTTGTAAGTTTTGAAAACTGGAAACACATATGCTTTCTTCTTGATAGGGAACACCCAACATCTCCTGGAGTAATCATCGATAAACGACACAAAGTAGTTTGCTCCTCCTAGGGATGACACCGGTGCTTGCCATACATCAGAATGAACTAATTCCAGAATGGCCTTGCTTCTGAAATTTGATGTGTTGAACTTCAATCGATGCTGCTTGCTTACAATACAATGCTCACAAAAGGGTAGTGAGACCTTTGTGAGACCTGGAAGTAGATTTCTTTCGGTAAGAATCTTCATTCCTTGTTCAGACATATGCCCAAGTTTCTTGTGCCAAGTCATTGCACATTTTTCGCTTGGACTGGTCGTAGCAACAAATGCCTCTCCTTCTTGCAAAGTTTCTCCCATTATCATGTATAAATTTGCAGCTATCTTTTCTCCCTTCATCAGTACAAGCGCTCCTCTTGATATCTTCAAGATTCCTTTCTCACCATTGAACTTGCACCCCAAATCATCCAATTGTCCTAAAGACAACAGATTCTTCTTTAGGCCCTCCACATGCCGTATGTCTTGAATAGTACAAATTGTACCATCATACATCTTCAGCTTAATAGTTCCAATGCCAACAATCTTCAAGGCATGATCATTGCAGCTGTACACAGATCCTCCAGAGATGGGTTCATAATGATGGAACCATTCTCTTCGAGAGGTCATGTGAAATGTAGCTCCTGAATCAAGAACCCATATTTCAGCAAATCTTTTTCTGCCTTCATTAGTCGTTGCTGCTTCACAACATAGAGCATCTCCGCTATTGGAACAGCTTGCCACATTTCCTTGAGAATCAGAGCTTTTCTTTAAACTCCAACAATCCTTCTTCAAGTGACCCTTCTTGCCACAGTTGTAGCATTTAACATTCTTCTTACTTCTTGATTTTGATCTACCATGATTGTAACTCCCACTTGAGCCACGTTCCGTCGATCTTCCTCTCATCACCGTCAAGGCTTCCACATGCTGTGAACTTGCCTGCCTGTCTTCCTTATTTTTGCGCCGATTTTCTTCTTCCAGAATAGCAGCTGCAACATCATCGAAGACTAGAGTATCCGTATTATTTGTTAAATTAATGATGAGTTGATCATACGAATCTGGTAAACTTTGGAGTAGAATTTCAGCACGTTCCTCTGCCTCTATTTTATACCCCAACGAAGTGAGTTGAGAAAATAGAGTATTCAAAGTATTTAAGTGCTCCGTCACTGAAGTAGATTCCTCCATACGAAGAGTATAGAGTTTTCTTTTCAAGAAAATTTTGTTGTGCAGTGATTTGGCCTTGTACAATTTAGTGAGATGATCCCAGATCTCCTTTGCTGTTTTTTTCTCTTCTATACTTGAAAACACTCTATCTGCTAATGTCAGATGAAGATTTGCCATAGCATTTCCATCCATCTCGTTCCACTTATTATCATCTGTGAAATCAGCCGGCCTTTGACTTATAGCCGCTAGGCAATTATCTTTTCTCAATATAGCCTTCATCTTCAATTTCCACAGAGAGAAATTACTCCCGTTGAATTTCTCGATCTCATATTTTGCCGCCATTGCTTCTATCACGAACTTTTCTGCTCAAAAATCAGCTCCCACTATTTCACGTGAATAGTAACCGTATACGTGAATAGTAACCGTATAGATGAACAGTGATCGTATACATGAACAGTATCGTATACGTGAACAATATCCAAGGAAAAATCTTTTTTGATGTGGAAGATCAGCCTATGCTGCAACCACAGAGCATACTAAGACAGAACCTCGGCTCTGATACCACTTGTTGAAAAATAAGGACCGGATTAGAGCAAAACCGCAACTAAAATAGAAATAATAAGGAACAAAAGATTTAACGAGGTTCGGCCAATATTGCCTACGTCCTCGGGACTAAGAATATTATTTCACTAAAACTGAACTGTGAAATAATACAAGAGAGAAGAAATATGCTTAACTAATTGACAAGCTAAGCAATCAAGGGATGATTTAAACCTAAAACTAAAGGCTATATTTATAGTTACAAAATCCTATTCACTTTTCTTAAAATCCCGATGTGGGATTCAAAGAAATTGTATTTTTTTTTTTTTTTTTTATCTTCCGCCAACAATTGTTGGCTTTCTAAATTAGCCAACAATTGTTGACTAATTTAGCCAACATATATATATATATATATATATATATATATATATATATATATATATATATATATATATATATATATATATATATATATATATATATATATTTACCTGAAGCTGATCGCCAACATTGACAAATAGAGCGTCAGGAATTATTGGAACTCTATACCAATGACCATCTTTGAGAACTTGAAGGCCTTCCACTTCTTGATCTTGTAAAACAATTGTAATTCCTGATCCATCAGAATGAGCTTCATTTCCTTCAACCATGTCTGATGACTTTGAAGTTGCAGGGTAGTAATTAAATCTTACTCCCACAAGTTCATCCTCCACATTTCCATATTGTTGCAAGAAGCTATCCTCTTCTAAATTTAGTGATCTTGCCATAGCCTTCACAATTGATCGTGAATGACCCAGCAATATCGTCGAGTACTTGTCCAATATTTCTCTACATTGTTTCAATAATATCAGTAAGATTTTTATTTATCATGTTTGAAAATGTCATTACAGAAATATGTTGTAAAAATAAGGACCGGATTAGAGCAAAACCGCAGCTAAAATAGAATTAATAAGGAACAAAAGATTTAACGAGGTTCGGCCAATATTACCTACGTACTCGGGACTAAAAATATTGTTTCACTAAAACTGAAATGTGAAATAATACAAAAGAGAAGAAATATGCTTAACTAATTGACAAGTTAAGCAATCAAGGGATGATTAAAACTAAAACAAGGGGGTTGTATTTATAGTTACAAAATACCCCTTTCCTAACTTAAAATCCCGATGTGGGATTGTAAAATCTGCTATATTGTCTGTAGTATGGATTTTCTGCATATCCACAGTTACTTCTTCCACTTTCTCACGAACGAAGTGATACTGAACCCGAATGTGTTTTGTCCTGGAATGAAATGCTGGATTCTTTGCAAGATGCAAAGCACTCTGACTGTCACAAAATAGAGAAACATTCTCCCTTTTATGCCCGAGTTCTTCCAATAACAATTTCAACCATACAGTTTCTTTACTGGCTTGTGCAGCTGCCATATATTCTGCTTCTGTTGTTGATGTAGCCACAACTGATTGCAGTTTTGAAACCCAGCTTACAACTCCGCCAGCAAGTGTAAACACATATCCCGTAGTGGATTTACTTTTATCTAAATCTCCAGCATAATCTGAGTCAACATATCCTCTGATAATAAAGTCTGATCTTCCATAACACAATGCAATATCTGTGGTCCCTTTAATGTATCTAAGAACCCCTTTTACTGCGTTCCAATGCTCTCTACCAGGATTCGCCATGTATCGACTAACTGCTCCCACTGCATGTGCAATGTCTGGTCTTGTACAGATCATAGCGAACATTAAACTCCCCACTGCTGATGTATACGGTACTCGAGACATCTCCATCCTCTCTTCTTCATTGCTAGGACTCATCTTTGATGATAACTTGAAATTAATAGGAAGTGGGGTAGAAATTGGCTTACAATCTTGCATGTTGAAACGTTGCAAGATTTTCTTCAAATAATTCTTTTGAGAAAGCCAAATCTTCCTATTATTTCTGTCTCGGTGAATTTGCATCCCTAGAATCTTGTTTGCTGGTTCCAAGTCCTTCATATCAAATTCCCTAGCCAATTGAGCCTTTAACTCCATGATGCGATCTTTGTTGGGGCCTGCTACCAACATGTCGTCTACATACAACAGCAAGATAATGATATCATTTTCACCAAACCTCTTGAAATATGCACAAGGGTCTGCATTTAATCTGTTGTATCCAAGACTCATAATAAAAGAATCAAATCTCTTGTACCAACACCTTGGCGCCTGTTTTAGACCGTACAAAGATTTGTTCAACCTGCAAACCAAGTTCTCCTTTCCTTTTTCTTCAAAACCTTCTGGTTGGAGCATGTAAATTTTTTCTTCAAGATCTCCATGAAGAAATGCAGTTTTCACATCTAACTGCTCAAGATGCAAGTCAGAATTTGCACATATTGCCAGGACTACTCGAATTGTAGTGAGACGAACCACAGATGAGAAGATTTCATTAAAGTCCACCCCTTCTTTCTGAGCATATCCTTTTACCACCAATCTAGCACGATATCTCTCAACTTGATTATCACCATTCCGCTTGATTTTATAGACCCATTTATTGCCTATGGGTTTTCTCCCTTGCGGTAGTGACACCAGTTCCCATGTCTTATTCTTATGAAGAGCTTCAATTTCCTCTTGCATTGCTGCCATCCACTGAGATACATCTGAACTATTCATTGCTTCTTGGAGAGTTGATGGCTCCCCATCCTCAGTTAGAAGACAATATGCAACATTACGCTCCATAATATAATCTGAGTGCCAATTGGGCGACCTTCTTGTGCGAGTTGATCGCCTATTATTTGAAACTTCAGTTTCGACTGGCTTTTCTTCCTCGTACTCTGGTGTAGCTTCAGAAGACTTACTGGTTTCTGATTCTCTTTCTACACATACTTTTGTAGTCTCGGACCTTTCTTCACTTTCTGCTTGCACTGGATCTTTATCTTCTACAAAAATAACTTCTCTGCTGACAACAAGCTTGTGGGTAGTGGGATCCCACAGGCGATACCCCTTTACTCCTTCAGCATACCCCAAGAATATACATTTTCTGGATTTTGGATCCAGTTTTGTAGTTTCTTGAGCATTGAACATCACATAAGCAGGACTTCTAAATACATGAAAGTTTAAATAATCCACCGATTTTCCAGCCCACATCTCCATTGGTGTCTTACACTTAATTGAAGTTGATGGAGCTCGATTCACCACATAACAGGCAGTATTGACTGCTTTCGCCCAGAATTTCTTATCTAAGCCTACAGTTCTCATCATTGCTCTTGTTCTTTCCAACAGAGTTCTGTTCATCCGCTCTGCCACTCCATTTTGTTGAGGAGTGTATGCCGTAGTGAATTGTCTTTTGATGCCTTCTTGTTTACAAAATTCATCAAATTCTTTACTGGTGTATTCTCCTCCATTATCTGTCCTCAAACACTTGATCTTTTGACCAGATTCAAGTTCCACCCGCGCTTTGTAAGTTTTGAAAACTAGAAACACATATGCTTTCTTCTTGATAGGGAACACCCAACACCTCCTGGAGTAATCATCGATAAACGACACAAAATAGTTTGCTCCTCCTAGGGATGACACCGGTGCTTGCCATACATCAGAATGAAGTAATTTCAGAATGGCCTTGCTTCTGAAATTTAATGTGTTGAACTTCAATCGATGCTGCTTGCTTACAATACAATGCTCATAAAAGGGTAGTGAGACCTTTGTGAGACCTGAAAGTAGATTTCTTTCGGCAAGAATCTTCATTCCTTGTTCAGACATATGCCCAAGTTTCTTATGCCAAATCATTGCACATTTTTCACTTGGACTGGTCGTGGCAACAAATGCCTCTCCTTCTTGCAAAGTCTCTCCCATTATTATGTATAAATTTGCAGCTATCTTTTCTCCCTTCATAAGTACAAGTGCTCCTCTTGATATCTTCAAGATCCCTTTCTCACCATTAAACTTACACCCCAAATCATCCAATTGTCCTAAAGACAACAGATTTTTCTTTAGGCCCTCTACATGCCGTACATCTTGATTAGTACAAATTGTACCATCATACATCTTTAGCTTAATAGTTCTAATGCCAATAATCTTCAAAGCATGATCATTGCAGCTGTACACAGATCCTCCAGAGATAGGTTCATATTGATGGAACTATTCTCTTCGAGAAGTCATGTGAAATGTAGCTCCTGAGTCAAGAACCCATACTTCAGCAAATCTTTTTCTGCCTTCATTAGTCGTTGCTGCTTCACAACATAGAGCATCTCCGCTATTTGAACAGCTTGCCACATTTCCTTGAGAATCAGAGCTTTTCTTTAAACTCCAACAATCTTTCTTCAAGTGACCCTTCTTGCCACAATTGTAGCATTTAACATTTTTCTTACTTCTTGATTTTGATCTACCATGATTGTGACTCCCACTTGAGCCACGTTCCGTTGATCTTCCTCTCATCACCGTCAAGGCTTTCACATGCTGTGAACTTGCCTGCCTGTCTTCCTTATTTTTGCGCCGATTTTCTTCTTCTAGAACAGCAGCTGCAACATCATCGAAGACTAGAGTATCCGTATTATTTGTTAAATTGATGATGAGTTGATCATACGAATCTGGTATATACGAATCTGATACATGAACAGTATCCAAGGAAAAATCTTTTCTGATGTGGAAGATCAATATATGCTGCAACCACAGAGCATACTAAGACAGAACCTCGGCTCTAATACCACTTGTTGTAAAAATAAGGACCGGATTAGAGTAAAACCGCAGCCAAAATAGAATTAATAAAAAACAAAAGATTTAACGAGGTTCGGCCAATATTGCCTACGTCCTCAGGACTAAAAATATTATTTTACTAAAACTGAAATGTGAAATAATACAAGAGAGAAGAAATATGCTTAACTAATTGACAAGCTAAGCAATCAAGGGATGATTAAAACTAAAACTAGGGGGTTGTATTTATAGTTACAAAATACCCCTTTCCTAACTTAAAATCCCGATGTAGGATTGTAAAATTTGATTTTTTTTTTTTTTTAAAATTCAGCCAACAATTGTTGGCTTTTGATATAGCCAACAATTGTTGACTAACAATAGTTAACAAAATAAGCCATTAGAAACAAATTTAAATTTTCATTAAAGTATTTGGAAAACCACATCATGAAATTCCTGAATTTTAACGTTTTTCTCAATTATATTTTTGTACTTCAAAAAATTGATATTAAATCTTTATACTTTTTGAAAAATTCACACTAATTCTAATTTAAATAAAACTGATGAAATTGAAATACATATTCTATTAATATCACGCGAGATCAACTTAAAATCACCGTGTAACCCACTAAAACATAAAAAAAAAATTGAACAAAAAATTAACTTATCACTTTATGCATATCTTAAATGCTTGTACATTTCTTCAATTTTTTTATGAATTGGTGGATCACACAGTCAATTTAAGTTGATCTCACGGGAAATTAAGCTTTTTAATTCCGCCAGTATCATTTAAATTGGATCTAATATGAGTTATCTGAAAAATATAAGACCCAATATTAATTTTTTAAAAAATATAGATATCTAATGTAAAAAAAAATAAAATTTAGGAATTCCAAAATGCAATTTTCCAAAATATTTATGGAATGAGCTCATGATATTCGAAATACGGATGCACATATGAATTGACTAAACTCTTTAGAATATATATATGTAATGACATGATGATGTCGTTGTTTGAGATAACCCCAGCTCGGATAATTAATTAATTAAAGAAAATAATATAGATTTATATTATGGTGCAATTAATTTCATAATGGCTTACGTCGTTTTGGAATAATAGTAGATCTAGCATTATCAATTCAGACTCTTTAAATTCACCACAAAATGAATGGTATTAGAGTCAAAGAAAAACTAATAGCTACATGACTGTGTAACTCAGAGTGAAAATTTTGAAACCTAAAAAGGAGAAAAAAAGTCTCATATCAAAAATTAAAACCTGTGGCTGAAGAATAAAAAGTCCAAAAAAACAAAATGATTAATCTAAAGACTGAAGTCTTTTTGTTGAATGGTAAACCTACAATTATTAAATATCCAACTCTGACACAAACTTCACACTAGCCAATAAAATTTAGGAAAATATTTGCTTATTGAATCTTTTATTTCTTTTATGATAGAACACATTACTGACTTGATTTATAAATTTATTAGCCAAAGTGGTTTTCTTATAAATTGTGGGATTTGGAGTTTTAACTGCACTTGATCTCTTATGAATAATAATAATAATATATGGTGATGTTAACTTGAGTTAGAAATTCAAAAAAAAAAGAAAAAGAAAAAGAAAAAGAAGTAGACACCTCAAATTAGAAGGTTTGTTGGGCCAAAGGTGAAGCTTTCTTTCATGGCGAGGGGCAACTTGAAGCATAAGTCTTTCAGATTGATACTTAAAGATGACCTTGCGATGAACGTTTGGATCCTCACCATATCCTTCAAGACTATTTGGTTTACGATCATATTTGTGTTTCTCTTCCATTGGAAGTGCAAAGAAGCTTCTTGTGGTTTCACGTACTTCTTCAAGAACTGAACTTGATATTCCATGCCCTATTGCCTGCAAGTTTTACAACCCTCTATTTAAAAATTCTCATTTAAGAATGATTCAACATGTTGGGCGTACTTTATGCAATATGGTTAGCCGTTAAATGAAATATATATATATATATATATATATATATATATATATATATATATATATATATATATATATTATCAAACAGTTCAAGTGCGCAGTGTACAACACATCTAGCATGCTGAGAAAATTCTTGCACATAACAAGCCAATGATAAAGTGCTATCTAGTAACTGCTATTTCAATCCGTTCTTTTTTCAATCACCTTATCTTATATCAGCTTGGTCTAGAAATATTTTACGGATTAGATCTAAGCAAGTTTTTTTCTAGCATGCTGAATGAATACTATTAATGGAAAAAAATAAAAAATAAAAAATAAAAGAAAAAAACCTGAAAGCAACCCCAAGAAGTAAGAGCCTGTTTAAGCTTGTGAAGCTCATGTTGTGCTTCATTAGTTGCGGACGACAACAGACTAATATCAATGATTGGAATGGGGTCTAGTGGAGAAGGATATGGAGTTGATTTGTTTGTATTTATTTGATCATCATAAGCAATAAACATAGCTTGATCATGCACACATGAGTCAGCTCTCACACATGCCCTATACAGCTGAACCCTTTTAGGATTATAACTAATCCTAGCCAAGTTTGTTCCCTTGTACAACCTTCTACTTGATCCTATAGCTGTAGAAGAAGGAGCTATTGTTCCAGCCATGCTTTCTCTATATACAAGCTACATATATGCTTACATGCTTTGTACAATACTTTGCCATTTATATCCGCAGGGTGCCTACTTAATTCGGATAAGAATATAAAACCTTATCTATTTTTTCCACAGTACGCTAGTTTTAACTTAAGCCGCCATTTGTTTTGTTTTGCACAATTAGGTTTGTTGGAGAGAATTTCTTGTGGAATATTCATGTGAATTAACTTATAAGAATTTATAATTATGTAGTGAAAGTAACTTCAAAATTATTTAAATCATTAGGAAATGGTGGTAACTCTCCATACTTATGTAAGATGACTAACCGTTCTATAATTGTGAATTTTGTGGGTCATGTTTTGATGCCCAAGGAGACAAATCTATATCCAAAGTTAAATAAGCACGTCACTACAAGAAAAACAACATTTCCCGACGGAAATTACCGACGGAAAATGTGTAATTTCCGTCGGGAAATATGAATGCCGACGGAAAATGATTCCGTCGGCATAAAATCCGTAGGGACATTTACCGACGGAAAAATTTCCGTCGGTAAAAATTACCGACGGAAATTGTAATTCCGTCGGTAAATTACCGACGGAAATTGTTTTCCGTCGGTAAAATTTACCGACGGAAAAATTGATTTCCGTCGGTAAATTTTACCGACGGAATTACAATTTCCGTCGGTAATTTACCGACGGAATTACAATTTCCGTCGGTAATTTTTACCGACGGAAATCAATTTCCGTCGGTAATTTAGGAAATTTTACCGACGGAAAACAATTTTTCCGTCGGTAATTTTAAAGAAAATTTGAAAATTATTTTTTTGTATTTTATTTTTATGTAAATAAAACCTGTTAAAACTAATTGCAAAATAATGAAAAAAATCATAATAATATCTAAATTTCAATATCCAATAATATTCGAATTTAATAATTGTGCTAATTATAAAGTTAGTAATTAGTTAACAACATAATATCCATGTATGTGTAATACAAAATGAGAACTAAACTGGTGGCGGTGGCGGTGGCGGCGTACGATCAGACTGATGCGATGACGAGGCAAACATACCCTTCAAATTTGCCATCTCAGTGCGCAGGTCAGATAAATTTGCCATCTCATTGCGTAACTCAGATATGTAGTCCAGAGATTGTTGCAATCGAACCTCTGAGTCTTGCCATCGAGTCTGTGACTGTTGCAATTCCGATCTCAGCTCACTTACAGTATTCTGAAGTTCAAGTACTTCTCTGGATGACCGTCTATTAGATGCAGCAGTACTTGAACCCGAGGAATGCGAGTAACAAGATTTGGCCAAAGAACCTAAGCCAAATACCCGTCCTCGCTGGTCTCTACCACCAGCCACTTCATAATAGATCTGATTCGCATCAACATGATCAGAAGTCTGTGAGCGTTGCTGAATTGCATCTTCAACTTGTTCCTGTCATAGGACAAGTGTTTTACAATAAGTAACGATTAATAATAACTAATCTTTAAAATTTGTATAATATAGTAATGTGGACATACATGTAAAATCCTTGACCGGGAATTGACAAACGTTTGACCATCATGCTTGTTTGTGTGGGTGTGTAAGAATACCTCAGGGAGTGTAGCCGGTCGACCCATCGATTGTCCCTGCAAAAATAAAAAGAATTAAAGGCGAACTATAATTTATTGACTATTCCTATAAGTTTTTACTAAAATTTTGGCAGAATTTCCCCTATATTTGGAGCATACCTCCTGTATACAAAGATAAAAAAACACTTCAAAATTTCGACATTCAGCTACCATCCAACATTTCACAACAATGCAAACTCCTCACACAAGTAACATTCCCATCCTCCTCTATGGTAATGAGATATATTTTAGAAATTGTAACCATTAATTACAGTGATAACAGTAATATTATGTAAAACTTACTAGTCTATCTGCATGTTCCCGATGTGACATCGACCCTCCAGTGTGCGAGCATGAACTGAGTCCATCAGGTCCTCCCCGTCTATTACTAGAATTCCTCTCTGAAATGGAAATGGCTTCAGGGGTCGCCCAATACTGTGTCCAATGTCCCCATAAATCTTCGGTCATGTAGCGAGGTCGGACACCACCATCCTTTATCAAGCAAACAAAATCTCTGTAACGTGCCCGCGCACGAGTCTCCCACACAGAATACATGATCTCGTCAAGCGCCGGGTTCCAATAACATTTTTTCTTATAAGGCAGACAGAAAAAAAAACAAATTGTTAGCAAGAGTAAAATATAATTCGTTATGTAACATACAATATCATAAATGTTTTACCTTGAATTCTTCGAAATAAAAACTTTTTATTTCCTCTGACAAATTCTTCCAGGCAAATCCATCATATTCAATTCTGTTTTTGAAAGAAGTTGTCATTATGCGTGAGCACTTTCCTGAAGGATTCAATCTAAAATATAACAATTTGAATAATGTTAGTACAAGTAATAACTGTCATTTAAATCATAATGAATGAAATATTATTCACTTACTCCTTAGCTGTGATATTGATGTACATTCTTCCATCAACTCCAATTGAGCCAGGCGTAGGCTCTTCCGCATCTTCTGTTCCTGACCCCTGAGGTGGCATAGATTCAGGGTGTGCTATAGGAGTGGAATCCGTGGAAGGAATGGTAGATGGCGCAACGGGTGGGATGGTCGGTGATTCGGCAGCCTGGGTGCTGGCATTGAGCCCATGCGATGAGGATCCTCCATCACCAGTACTGTCATCGCCGTCATGCTGCCTCAAACGCGGAGGAATCGCCGTTCTCTTCTTTCGCTTAAACATTTTTGAACCTGTCATTACATTGGAAATGCATATTGTCAGATAATAGAAAATAATTGCATTGTAATAAGCATATTAAATTAATATCCAAGTAAGTGCAATATTAATTGGTCTCACATGATAAGCAAGTAGTAGTTAAACAAATTATTCGCTATCGTCACTAAGCTGTAAATCGTCATTCAAATCATCCTCATTTTCCGATGTATAAGATGAAAATTCTGGCTCGTCATCAGATCCATCGCCAACCAAAGTTTCTTCATCATCCTCACCATCAATGTCAACAAATTCATTGTGCGCATAGTTCAATGGTTCGTTATCTTCAAAATTCAGAGAGTTGTTGATTTCATGAACTTCCGATTCTTCCTCCTGAAATGCATCATTATTTTCATAACGTTCACTTTGTCCGGCGCCTTTCCTTTCATAAATGCCTCTTGGTTTTACTTTGCACGCATACAACCATTCCGATCTGTCTCGCTTTACGCTTGGATAAGAGACATAATATACCTGTCCCACTTGCATTGCCAACACAAATGGTTCAAAATTCCTCAATCTTCTACGCTGGTTGACTTCAACTAAATTGTATCTGCTATGTATTTTTGTTCCCACGTTAATAGTTGGATCATACCATTCGCACTTGAATAATACACAACGTTTTATTGGCAGCGCGGGGTACTCGACTTCAATTATGTCAACAATTTGCCCTTAATAATCCATCAACTCTCCTTGAATGCAAACCCCACTGTTTACCGTTTCCTTGTTATGACCATGACTCTGTGTATGAAATTTATATCCATTTACGAAATAAACCGGAAATGATTTAACATATCGCAAAGGTCCTTTTGCAAGATCAATGATGTACTTGTTGTCAATTGCATTTGTCGATGCCTACATATTCCAATAAGCAAACATCACTTAATTCATATATTTCATATATATTGTATGTATGGAAATATATGGTCAAAATCACAACTTACATATGTCTTGAACCAATGATGAAAGTGCTTTTCGACTTCCTTATTCACCTCATTTTCATCTTTTTCAGGCATTAGATCCCGTATCCATTCCTCAAATAATCTAAAATGCCAAAATCAATTTATATATTACACTCTTGACATAGTAAAACAAATGAATATTTGTGGGTATATATTAAACTTACCTCACATAAGGACGAACTTCCTCGCAATTCAATAGAATATAACTATGGGCCGCTATTAATTCATTCTCTACTAGCATTTTCCTTATTGAACGGCCATGTAAACGCCCAGGATATGTAAAAATGGATAAGTTTTCGTCCTGATTACTTGATTCCCCGCCATCATCATTACGTGGTACTTTCCGCTGTCTCGTGTGTATATGAGGCTCAAAATAATGCGAACAAAAAGTACTTGCTTCTTCGACCAAATAAGCATTACATATTGATCCTTCAACTCTAGCTTTATTTTTTACGTTTTTCTTCAAGTGAAACAAATACCTACATGATATATTTTAATGCCATTAATTAGCATACAAAGGTATAATATAATTGCAATTAAAGGTCATAGATAGTTACCGCTCAAATGGATACATCCAACGATATTGAACCGGACCAGCGAGTTTCGCCTCATGTGCTAAATGCACGGGGAGATGCTCCATACAATCGAAAAAACTTGGAGGAAAAATTGCTTCGAGTTTGCACAGGATTACTGGAATTTCTATTTCCAATCTAGCCATATCTGCTGCATTTATCTCGCATGACGTCAATGTTCGGAAGAACATACTTAGCTCTGTTATAGCTTCCCAAACTTTTGTCGGCAATAACTCTCGAAATGCTATTGGGAGTAGCCTCTGCATGAAAACGTGACAATCATGACTTTTCATCCCGAATAATTTGAACTTTCTCATGTCGACGCACCTTGCCAAATTGGAGACGTAACCATCCGGAAACTTTAGTCCTTTTAACCAATCACACAAGACTTCCTTTTGTTTTTTGTCCAACGTGTAGCATGCTTTTGGATATTTTCCGGTTAAAAAATCTTTATCTAACTCGGGCCTTCTACATAACAACTTTAAATCCGCTCGTGATTTTGAATTGTCCTTGGTCTTCCCTTCTATATTCATAATGGTGTTGAACACATTATCAAAAACATTTTTTTCTATGTGCATCACATCTAGATTATGCCGTAACAAATTAGTCTTCCAATATGGCAAATCCCAAAAAATGCTTCTTTTCCTCCAACCAAAGTTTTTGTTGATTCTTACATTAACTTCATCAGCATCAACTTCTGTTACCTTAACTAAACCCAACTCATCAATGTCTTGTAAAATTTGCTCACTGCTTCTGATAACAGGAGGACTTGCAAGAACAACTCTATTCTTAAGAAATTTGTTCTTGTTGCGTCGGAAAGGGTGATCAGGTGGAAGGAATTTCCTGTGGTTGTCAAACCAAGAAGTTTTGCACCCATGTTGAAGATAAAATGCATCTGAATCGTCGCCACAGTAAGGACATGCTAGTTTTCCAGCCGTGCTCCAACCCGACAACATAGCATAGGCAGGGAAGTCACTAACCGTCCACATTAATGCCGCTTTCATCATGAAATTCTGTTTAAGTGATGCATCATATGTTTCAACACCGACATCCCAAAGCTGTTGCAACTCATAAATCAACGGCTGCAAATATACATCAATTCTGTGCTTCGGATTTCTAGGTCCTGGAATAATAACTGTCAAGAACATATATGCCTCATTCATACACATCCATGGAGGCAAATTGTATGGAGTAATTATGATTGGCCATGATGAATATTGTTGCCCTGATTGACCAAAAGGTTGAAATCCGTCAGTGCTCAAACACACTCGAACATTTCGAGATTCAGCAGCAAAATCAGGATGGGTGTTATTGAAATGTTTCCATGCAACTGCATCGGATGGATGGCTCATTATTCCACCTGTACTTTCGTGCTCATCATGCCATCTCATGTGAGGTGCAGTAACTTCGGATGCATATAGTCTTTGAAGCCTGGGAGTCAATGGAAAAAAATACATACGTTTCCAAGGTACCAATTTCCGCTGATTACCACCACTTTTAGATTTGTACCTAGGTTGACTGCAAAATTTGCACTCTTGTAAATTGATGTCATCCCTCCAAAACAACATACATCCCAACCGACAACAGTCAATTTTCTCAACAGGCAAACCTAAACCACTGATCAGTTTTTTCACATTGTACAAATTATCAACCATTTTATGGTCAGGAGGCAATGATTTATTATACCAAGCAAGAATTCGGTCAAAACCTCGATCCGAAATATGGCATTCGGATTTTATATTCAATATCTGAGCTACAGAAGATAACTGAGTCATGTCATCGCAGCCTGGCCATAACTGCTGATCTGCTGAATTTAGCAAATCATAAAATTTTGCTGCATTTTCGTTGGGTTCTTCCAACATTGGTATACTTTCCCTCAAATCATGGCCAGCTGCATCGTAAACCATTTGAACGTATGGATTATCAGTCACCCCTACATCATCAGCCACAAATTCCCCCTCTCTTTCAAATTCACCCTCAGTTGTCCACATGTAACCCACATTTCCACTCGATGTACTACAGATTGATGTTTCTCCGTGTCGTGTCCATTCAAAATAATTTTCCACAAAACCCTTTCGTAACAGGTGAAAATACACTTCATCGATTGACAGATAACGAAGATGTTTGCACTTTTTGCATGGACATCTTATTTTAACCCCGTCCATAAATGCAGGTTGAGAACTGGCATATTCAATAAAAGACTGAACCCCTTCCACAAATTCAGGATTAATGTAACCATCTCTTGTTTTTCGTCTATACATCCAAGATCTATCTATGTTACTCATGGCAAATTCCAAACTATTACATGAATAAGGAGACATCTCAACTACAAAAAAATCTAATTCAAAAAAAGCAAAACCAGAAAAAGTGAACAAAGGCTGAACATATATGCATGCATTACCAAAATAAGCAGAGGAATTAGACAACCATTAACACATTAACATATATAATACAAGACTTACTTTAATTTTTAATTTTTTTGAGACGTCGTCATATGTGAAAAGGGATAGTCATAAATTAAACTAAGCCAGATTTTCCCTAACATTTAGGTTAGTGTAGTAGCGACTGGATAATTCCAAGCTTGCAATTGGAGTCATAAAACTTGGTAACACACAAATTCACTGCAAGAAATTCTTGTTATCTGATTTATTGAAAAATCACATAAAATTATCTAATTAGTCTTATTGGAAAGGCAAATTATTCATAAAATTCACTTGTAATTAGTCTTATTATAAAGGCAAAGACTCTTAAACACCATTGGATTTATGCTATTAAGTCCATTTTGAAGTGAAATCGCTGTAGAGATTAGAACAACATGTTTATTTAAACTAATTCCATATGCCATCATCATGTAATTAATGCCTAATGAAGAAATTAGTAAGTTAGGTATGGATTTGACTTGGAAAACTTTGATCAAAATCATGTACTCTATAGTAAAGTGAATTTATTTGTTTGATCAGGTCACGTTGAAGGTGTGGTTTTAGCAATTAGCCGCGTTGTTTTGGTATAAATCATGCCCTACTTTCTCTTTCAATTTCTAATAAAACGCCATACCTTTTTCTTTTTCTTCTTCTTCTTCTTCTTCTTACTTTTTTCTTTTACCATGGCCATTTAATCAACATTTAATTAAAAATACTGCAGAATTATCAAATTTAATTTCTTTAATAGTATTTATAATTGTAATTAAACATTAGTATATCTGTAATTTCCTATGATTATCTCATTTGTGCCTTAAAGATATTATATTTAATATATTCAGCCAATAAGCTATATATAAACAATCCACTTGTTCACAATCACGTTAATCTTAGAGTTATTATACAAAATTAGTAGTATTTGATGAGGTAGAGGGCCCCTACATCCTAACCTGCAAAACATAATTATATTTATATCTTGTCCTTCTTAACCTCAGATTAATTAATTTGGAAAACTAGATATAACTATTTTTCAGGTCTGGAGATTCATTTAAGTTAGAACAATTAATAAATAAGTAGAAGTAATTAATATTCTCTATAAATAACCTTCCATTTTTTATAAGTTTGATTTTACACAATACAAAGTTAAGTTGCAATTTATTCTTATAACTTAATTATTGTTATATACTCTTTTAATTTTTTAAGTTGTGTAATTTAGTTATGATTATTGTTAATTATACAAACATTTTTGGAGATTTATTTGCCTTGGCCTATTTAAGGCAGCGTTGGCTAACAATTTTAACATATACATATTGCTAACAATTTTTTAAGTTGTGTAATTTAGTTGATAACAATTTTTGAAATAGATTATTGATAAGAAAGAATCATCATCCCATAGTTAGCTTTTCTTTTATTCACGAAACCCATCAAATTTTACAAAAAATACATCTTTGGGTCTTGGAAGAATATATATTAATTAAGAACGTAATAGAATTCAATTCAAATAAACTATTATATGCATTTTGCCTATAATTTTATTCAGTATTCCTCTCATACACGCAAATTTCAGCCATTTTGAAGTTGAGATTTGCAAGCACCCTATCCTCAACCAATTTTATTACTTGTGCTCCTCACTATAATTATACCAGCACCACTATAATTATACCAGCACCACAACACATACACGAAACTACAGGATATAATTAGTTCAAGCGTTTCTGTCAAGAGTTCGAATCGATTTAGGGTTTAGGGTTTTTATTAATTAAATCCAACAATTTTTTTTAAACACTCCTAACCGGAACCTTTGAGTTTGATCAAATTTGACAATCTAAATATAACAACAATAATAATCTATTCTAACAACAATAATCTATTTCAACAATCAATCAACAATAATTCATTGTCTAATTAAGTTAAATAAATTAATAATAATAATAATAATAATAATTAAAAAAAAAAAAAGGGCAAATGGGTACTGTTGGCTTACCAGACGCCGGAGGAGAGGAGAGGAGGAGCAGGCGGAGGAGGGAGGTCGACCGGGCTGAGGAGGAGATGAAGCCAACGCCGGAGCAGCGGCGGTCGACGGCGGCGAAGGAGAGAAGGAAGGCGCACGGCAGGGAGGGAAGAAGAAGGGAAGAAAGGAGCGGGAAAAAAAGAGAGAAGGGAGGGAAGAGAGGAGGAGGAGGAGGAGGAGGGGACGGGACCGGCGAACGGAGGGGAGGGGGCGGTCGTCGGCGGCGAGAGGGCAGGGGATCGGACAGGCAGAGTGAGGGGAGAGGGAGGAGAGAGAGAGGATCGGGGGAAGGGGGTTTAAAATCTGAATTTAATTCAGATTTCCCGACGGAATACGATTCCGTCGCTATATAGCGACGGAAATCATATTCCGTCGGTAATTAGCGACGGAATATATTTCCGTCGCTAAAAATAGCGACGTAAATATCATTCCGTCGTTAATTAGCGACGGTATTTAAAATCCGTCGCTAAATTTATTTTATTAATTAAATTTTATTTAATTTTAGCGACGGATTTAGATTACCGTCGCTAAAATTAGCGACGGTTTCTAATATCGTCGCTAATTTTAGCGACGTACTAAAATTCCGTCGCTAAATGAAAATAAATTTTTTTTTTAACGACGGAATTAGATATCCGTCGCTAATATCTGTCGCAAATTCTGGCGGGAATGTTTGGCGCCCTATTTCGCGACGGACGTAGTTTTCCGTCGCTATTTAGCGACGGAATTCATTCCGTCGCTAATATTCCGTCGCTATTTAGTGATTTTCTTGTAGTGCGTGGCTAAAATGAGAAAAAAAAAATGCCTAGGCAAATAAAAATGTTCAATTAAATAAGTAACAACCGAGAAAAGGGTAGTTGCATTTATTGGAAATGTTACACAATTTCAAACAATTGTCACACTATTACATAATACATTTATTGCAATATATTTTTAGCAGCAATGTAAAATCATTGTTTTTTTATCTATAAAGTTAACATATTTGTAACATTTTTAAATCGTAACATAAAAAAATATATTGAATCAAAATGTTTAAACTGTTGCAATAATTTAAAACAGTAAAAACGGATGTAATTCCTGTAAAATTATTATTATAGAATTATTAACATATTTGTAGTCTAGTGATAGGGTTTATAACTATAGTAAAACTATATATTTTAAAATAATTTAAATCATTTTAAAATAATAATGAAACCACAATTATCATATAATGGATGTAACTGTTAAACTCCACAAATAGGGCGTAGCTCACGCTTGTTGAGTGGGATCAATTACTAAGAAAAAAAAATTTCTTTAATTTTAATTTATTTTTATAAAATTAATTCCATTAAATTAAGAAAAAATTAAAAAATATTCTTATTGAAGGATAATAATTATAACGAATATAATTAAATGCGGAGGTAACATTAAAAATGGTACCTACCTCTTGTAGCGCAGAATCTCATTGCGGAAGCGTCTACAAGGATCTCATTTGTTTTTGGTCACCGGTCTGGCTTTTACCCACTCGGGATAAGAGCAACTTGTTCACAATCTAAATGCCCCTGAAAGATAAGACAGAAAATTGTGAGTGGGAACGAGCAGCCTTGCGGCATGTACGTTTTCTCGTTACCAAATTATGAGGACCTCACTTCTATTTATAGAGGTCCTAATGGCTAGAGACCTAACTCTAGTTTAACTCAGACTCTTTCTGAGATAATATTTGGTAATTTAATTTAGATTAAATAACTCAATTTAATCTTGATAGGAACTCAATCCTTTATAGAGTCATGGGCGTATCCCAACTCTATCATCTCCCACTCGCACATGACGGAACGCATTCCAGTCTTAATCTTCAGTTATACTGGCAAATAGATTGTGTGACCAGCATACCTCGAGAGCACTAGTGCTATACACCTGTTAGGGATATATAGCGTCTCGGAAAACAAGATCCTCTTCTTCATGTATGCCTAACCCTAGATTGTCTTCTCACATTCACTGTTTTAACTCATGATCTCATAAAACAATTTTCGTGTTCACTATTATGTTTCTACTCATAGAAACTATAATAGGCTAGCCAGTGAACCACGAAACTTTATGAAAGTGATCAAAAGGCTATCTTCCCCTCTTACTGTATGCCATCCATCATGATTCAACTCGCTTTTCTAGTTAGATCCGCCAGGCCTAAATTTTTCCCGGACCTCTTGGAAACTAACTAAGCTAGCCACATTGAACCATACTTCAGGGATAAGTTAAGGGTTCTAAGTGTCAAAAATATAAATAGGGTCTCACAATAGGGAAAGTTGAGATCAGTAATATTATTAAATTTCCATCCCTGTGGTCACATAAGCACACACGGTATAAAACATGTGTTATGGTGTTCTTTCCTTCCCTTAAAGGAGCGCATGTCTCACATTTCGATAATGTGTATATTCAACACCATACAGAAGCGTAAGGTTGCGATGCACCGAAGCACCCAACTTTAGTCCGCTTATTTAAGGACTACTTCTGGCTTTTTAGACAGAATATGGTAGTTACATATAACTTACCATCGGATTCCATACAATCCTTATTTTGGATATCAATCCAAAGCATACAACTTTATGTATGTCTTTATCTCGCACCTTAACAAGACTCATCTTGTAATTTCTGCAAGACGGCACTTTTATTTTGAACAGGCTCTCGAGCATTCTCATATGTTCAAAAATCGCCTCATCTTAGTCTTTGCCAACTCATTGACAAAACTAAGGTAAACACCCTTGTGAGTGGGCTACTTCTCTGTTCGACATGCTCAAACTCATATTAATAACAGTAAATATTTACACATAAACATTCACACTCATGTATTGCCAACAATGAACTTTAGTTATTATTCGCAAATAATAACGTTAAGGGATTATATAAAGTATAACAGTACCAATTAAATTCTACGCAAACCTCGAGATCTAATGTGTCTCTCAAAACACATCTCTCGTCATAAGTTTACTCAACGGATCTGCGTGCGTAGAAACGTACTGTAAGTTCACATCTCTCATTGTGCAACAATATCTCTCTCGTATTGATACTTAATGTCGATATGCTTAGCTCCACTATAAGCTATCAACGACTGACTGTCACTATAGACTGTCACTAATACCTTTAAGACAGTTACTCTTAAATGGCTCAAAAACCATTTCAGCCAAACTGTCTCCTGTACTGCAATTGAGGAAGTGACTAATTCAACTTCCACTATTGATGGGACTACACGGGTTTAATTCTTGTTACTCCACGAGATGGCACTCTTGCCAAACAAGAATTTAAACCTGAGGTGGATGCCTTCTCATCCACATCTCCTGCCCAATCAATGTCTCTGTATTCTCTCAATGCAGATCATTTTCTTAATAATAGAGAGAATAGGCTGCAGTACCTCTAAGGTATATAAGTATTCTTTCAATTGCTTCCTATGTGCTTTGCCTGGGTTAATTTGATATTTATTTACTATGCTCACTGCATAGCATATATCATGTCTTGTATACAACACTGCATACAAAAGACTACCCACGACACTGGCATATTGAACGTTCCTCATATGTTCATTTCTTCTGGCATCATAGGACACAGATCTTTGCTAAGAAACTGATTCTTGGCAATGGAGTATTCTATGAGTTTGCAGTTTTGCATATTAAATCGCTCAAGTTCTTTGTTGATATATTTCTCTCAAGAAATAGACAACAATCTTCTTGAATGATCTCTTGAAATCTTAACTTCAAGAATGTAATATGCACGACTCATATCCTTTGTCTCAAAGTTGGACGATAACCAATCTTTGATTTCATTTACGTACCATTTATCATTTTCAGCTTTAAGTATGTCGTCTACATACAATGCCAAAATGACAAATTCACTTTCAGAGCTTTTACTATAAACACAATGATCTTTATCAATCATGCTGAACACATTCGACATGATTATATGATGAAGTCTCAAGCTCCATTGTGTTGAAGACTGTTTAAGGCAATAGATTGAACACATCAATCAGTAAACCTTATGTTTGCTGCCTTTTTCGATGAAACGTGTAGATTGTTTCATCCATTTCTCCATTAAGAAAATCAGTCTTTTCATCCATTTGATGAAGCTCTACGTTCAAACTCGCCACTGTGGCTAGAATGAACCTTATGGACGTAAATTTTACAACATATGAGAAAGTCTACTCATAGTCAATCTCTTTCTATTGTATGAACCCCTTAGCGACTAGCTGAGCCTTATATCTTTCGATACCTCTTTCAGCCTTTCACTTTACTTTGAGAATACATTTATTCTCAATTTGTGTCCTTCCAGTAGATCAACTAGTTCTCAAACATGGTTTGATCTCATGGATGCCAATTTTTCTTCTATTGCTTTAGTCCATTTTTTTTTCTTAGATGGGCATGAAAAAGCATTTTGAATAGGTTTTATGCTCTTTCTAGTCTTGTGGGATAACCAAAAGGGCTTCGTTTAGGCCTTCAATTTTAAATTGTCGGCATGAAACACTTATCCTTTTAGATTTTTGCAGTTCTGAATCTTGATAAATATGTCTCATATATTCATCGTGATTCATAATGCTCCCACTGGGACTATGTTCCATACTCCCATTGGAGTCAGAAATACCGTATTCTTTCCTCCCACTGGAGTCAAGAATACTCCCATTCATATCAGGTCTCGAACATCCGGATCGTTTGGAGGATAAAGGTCTTAACCTTTTTCCTCTAACTCCCTCCCACTCGGATGGAGTGATCCTGATGGTCTCTTCCTGAAATATAAAGTGAAATCTTAATTCACTTCGCCCAACTTAGAAAATGCATTCTCTTTAGAATGTGACGTCTAGTGATTCAAATTTTATCATTATGCCATTTTCTTACTGACCCATGAAAATGTATCCTCTTGATACTTCAGAATATCTCACATAGATACTCTTCTGCCTCTTGGTTTCAAATTTACCAAATTGAGGTATCATGGACGTAAGCATTATAACCCAAAAGTTATAAATGGCTTAGGTCAACTTGTCGACCATTTCACAACTCATAAGTTGTGGTAATGACAGATTTTGAGGGCATACAGTTCAGAACATATGTGGCAGTCAACAAAGCATCTCTCCAATAGGAGATAGGCAAATTTGCTTCTGCCATCATAGATCTAACCATATATATAGGAGAGTCTTATTTCTCCTTTCCTCAACACCGTTTTGTTGTGGATTTCAAGGAATGAACAACTGATATTCAATCCTTTTTCATCACATGAAACTTTAAGTTTATCTGTAAGATATTACTGACCTCTGTCAGTTCTTAAAGCTTTGATCTTTTTATCTAATTGATTCTCAGCTATACTCATATAAGTCGTGAAGCAACTCAATGCTTCTGACTTGTGAGAAATCAAATAGACATGACCATACCTAGTATAGTCATATATAAATGTGATGAAATAATAGGCCCCATGCCTTACCCTCACATTCATTTAATTACACTCGTCAGAATGGACTAACTGCAATGGAAACTTAGCTTTAGTATCTTTACCGAATGATTTTCTAACTAGTTTTTCCTTTTAGGCAATGCTTACATGTAGGTAATTCAACCTTATTTAAATCACCTACTAAACCTTCTTTGACTAACCGACTCATTCGGTTTTGTCCAATATGGTTTAATTTAGCATGCCATAATTTCACATTGTCCTCATAACTATGTGAAGAATAAGAATCAATTAAAGGAAAAATTAGTTTTACTCAAATAGTTATGGTCCACATCCATAACAATAAAATCATTCAAGCATAAGTATACACTGTTATCCTCAAAAATAAATTGAAAACAAATTTCAATAAATCAAGAACAGAACCTAAATTTCATAACAAAGGTATCTTGATCCCTTATTACACGGTCCATTGGTTCTAAATTTATTACCCACAAAGGATAAAATTCAGAACTAGATACATAAATTTTGCTCACTCTTGAGTCAAAATAGTGTATCTTTATTGGCACAATGCATCTCTTGCATAGTGTCATTTCTATAGGCAATTGAAACATTTCACTCTTGAAAAGTTTACCTTCTTTTTGTCTTTGGACCTTTTGTGAGTCTATTCCTTTTACTTTTCAGGCTCTCAAGCCTTTTCTTTATCCCTATTGATGAAGCTTATTATCTTGTTCTAATGAGAACTCATTCTATTAGAACAGGACTTTGCCATATGACATTGACCTTAATCACTGTCAGACGGCCTCTTTTAAGCTTCAAATAACAAGTGACATCCTCAAATGTCTTTTTGCTTATTTATGTGAGTTAGTTGCATCCTCACATGCTACCAACTCTTGGGTAAAGAATGGATAACAGTTTGGACCTTCTGCTTATCAGTCACTTATGACTAAGTTCACTAAGCTCACTTTTTTTTTTCATCTCTCTTAGATGTTTTCGCATCTAATGATCAGACTTTTCTGATATGTATCAAATTTGATCTACAATGATCGGAGCTTATTCAGAGTCACAGCTCTGAACTTCTCCTGCAAAATGATCCACAGATCAATTGCATTTTGATACTTGCGAAATTGCTTAGTGATGTGATGCAATATAGGCATCTCGGTCCTGCTTATGCTGGGATATACCATCATCCTCAGGTTCAGCCATAACCGAAATTGAGGATTTAAGAGCCTCTTGCTCTTCAAGCACATACTGGATCTTTGTATTCCAGATTTCATAATTATAACTTGGAAGCAGCATCCATTAAAATCCTCTGATCTCAAATGGAACAATGTTGCACATATTTAAAAGAGATAAAGCAATACATGCAATTTATTATACACCTGAAATAATAACCTAATAAAGTTTTCTATTAGACTCAAATTCGAAAAGTATACTTAGAGTACCAATTACCTTCTAAGTTCTAATGTCCAACTTTATAGGTTAAGATTTCATGTATAATAAATCTGAATTATTGGATTATCAAGTTCTCAAACTTATGAGGGGATCTTTATTAAGCCTTTACTTAATAAGCATGCAATCATTTTACTCATAAAATATCACAAGGCAATTAACAATTAAAATAAACTCATTTATTATAAAGTTAAATGCCATCATAATAAGTAAATAAACACATTTATTTAACCAATAATTAAAATCCAATAATTCCAAAATAAGACACTCATGTCAAATATTAATAGGAAACATAAATCCCATTTAACAAAAATAAACGCTAACTCAAATTGACACTTATGTCAACTATTTTAGAAGTCCAGATTTCATAAAATCTTTCTTGATAATGGAATTATTTCTTTGACCAATTTCATCAATTCATCAGACAACTCATATGTCCATTGATGAAGTTATGGACAATGCACACTCGTCCATTTCTCAACACCATCACAGAATTTTAGTGTTACTTCTCAACACTTTTCTTTTGGTAACTCATACCAAAATTTTATTTTCATACTCGGACCACCAGTTCAAATGCACTCTTACATTTGTTCTCACATATGTATTTTATGATGCACTGTTGCATCAATATCATCAGCTCAAAACTTCCTTCGCATTTTCATGTTACTTATTAATTGCACCCTTGCAATTCTTAAAATAACCTATGCGTTTCATAAGGAAGTACCAGTGCCCTTATTTAACTTTTCTGTAACATATTACAGGTAAAACATTATACACTCATGTATAAATACACATAATTGAAACGCATTTCAATCAATAAATAAGGACAGAACCTCAAAAAATTTTCAAAATATTTTTAAAAAATTCCGAAAACAGAAAACACATTTTCTACAAATTTTTTAATATTTTATTTTTGAAATTAAACACATTTAATTATCAAAAATTACAAAATATATTTTCTGGTCATCAAAAAATTTTGAAAACATGACCAAAAAATCAGAAATAATTTGAAAAATAAATTTGACAAAAATCGGAGCTGAAATGGTGGTCGGAAGACACCGCACGCGCCCACACGCGCCGACCAGAGGGAGATTGACGCGCCCACGCGCGGCCTCCCACTCGACCAGACACGTGTCACAACCACGGCTTGCCACGAGTCCGCATCCAGTCACGCCACGTGTCTGAATGCCATTGGTCCACCTGGTGCCACGTGGCGATGTCTCATTGGTCCACGTGTCACGCATGACACGTCAGCATTGCCACGTGGCAGACCTCGGTCTGACACGTGGCGACCCCTGATTGGGCCACGTGTCATTGATGCCACGTCATCAATAACACATGGCATGACACGTGGCACCGCCTCATTGGTCCACGTGTCTGCCCCACGTTGTGCCACGTGGCATGGCCTCTGCCATCCACGTGGCGATCGGCCATTGGGCCACGTGTCAGCAATGACGCAACACTGCTGACACGTGGCTACGCGCGTGTGGGCCACCGCCCACGCGCACGCGCCGAACGTAGTGCAGCGCGTGTAGTCCACGCGTCGCCTTGCCGATCGATTTTCGTCCTCCGATTTCGGCCGGTGGGGGGTTTTCAGGGTCTGTGAATCCAATGGTGAGGTCAAAAATAAAAAATTCCGACTTCTAGTTAGCCGTTTAGAACACTCATGTTCGTCCCCTCGGGTTTCGGTGTACACATACACGAAATCGAGCCGAAATATACACGCATATATATTTTTCACACAAAAAACAAATTTTTTTGTTGTGTTATATGCATCCCAGATCTAACAATTTTACACATAAAATTTTAGATCTATTTAGCCACATGTCAGGACACAAAAACAACGGCTCTGATACCAATGAAGGATAATAATTATAACGAATATAGTTAAATGCGGAGGTAACATTAAAAATGGTACCTACCTCTTGTAGCGCAGAATCTCATTGCGGAAGCGTCTACAAGGATCTCATTTGTTTTTGGTCACCGGTCTGGCTTTTACCCACTCGGGATAAGAGCAACTTGTTCACAATCTAAATGACCCTGAAAGATAAGACAGAAAACTGTGAGTGGGAACGAGCAGCCTTGCGGCATGTACGTTTTCTCGTTACCAAATTATGAGCACCTCACTTCTATTTATAGAGGTCCTAATGGCTAGAGACCTAACTCTAGTTTAACTCAGACTCTTTCTGAGATAATATTTGGTAATTTAATTTAGATTAAATAACTCAATTTAATCTTGATAGGAACTCAAATATTTATAGAGTTATGGGCGTATCCCAACTCTATCACTTATAATTTTAATTTTTAAAAAATTAATTTCATTAAAATATTTACATATTTTTTTTTCGTCCTACTAAATTAAATTTCTTACTGCACACCTTTGCACAAACTTTGCAAAATTTGCCGTAAATGGTCTTTTTCAGCATTAAAGGATGAGAAAATCAAATAAATAAGGCAACTTAATTAGGGAAAGCGCAAAAGCCACCGATCAACTAAATTTATAATGCCAGTGGCTGCTAAGGATACCGCATCCCCACGCACACATATATTTATATGTATCCGGCTGCGGATCTGCGGCTGTTGTTTCCTTGTATTTTATATTATAATATAAATTCAATCCGAATTTAAATTCTCAATTAAATTAAAATATAAAATTTTAAATATAAAATACACGTACATTAAAATAAAATTACATAAATATTAATTTATCAGTTATATACTTTTTAATATTATGGCAGAATATAGATACGTAAAAAAATAATTTTCATATCCATATGCGTGTAAAATTTAATATAAATCAATTTATCAGACATTTAACTCCAAATTCAAGTCTATTAATCATAATTTTAAAAATTAAAGTTCACCTTAACATTCAATTGAACTGTTTAACCGCTAAAATCGATTTAAATTTTATTTTTTAAATCGGTTTAACAGCTTTTCAATTTTTTTTTTGTCTAGCCCTAATACAAGTGTTGGGAATAAATGCCAAAAATATTTATTTAAGCAATTTTAATGCGTTTAATAAAATAATTAATAAGAATCAAAATTGAGAAAATAAAACATCAACAGAATCACTTAGGGCCTGTTTACTTACAGAAAACTGCTCCAGTTTTCCAGAAAATTTTTTCACAGAAAACAGAAAACAGAGATCGTGTTTATTTTAGTCAATTTTCTAAAATAGAAAATAGAAAATAGATTTTCCAGTTTTCTAAAATAAAGAAAAGATTGGAAAACTAATAAAAGATGTTTTCTAAATTTTCTAAATCATTTTAATACATATATACATGTGTGTATATATTTACACATATATATATACATACATATACATGTATGTGCATACATACATATGTATATGTATATGTATGCATAGACATGTATGTATCTACATGCATACGCATGTACATACATACATATACATATATGTATGTATGTACTTATATACATATGTATGTATATACATACATACATACATACATACATACATATACATATATGTATGTATGTACTTATATACATATGTATGTATATACATACATATACATATATATGCATGTACGTAGACATACACATACATATGTATATATATATATATGTATATATATACATACATATACATGTACATGAACATACTTATACATATAGATACATACATATATATGTGTGCGCGCGCGCGCATATGCATATACATATACACATACATGCATATGCATATACATATACACATACATGCATATCACATGCATATGCATATATATATATACATATGCACATGCGCATGCATATGCATAGATATATATATATATATATACACACACGCATACATATATATATATACACACACACAAACACATATATTTATATGCATATGCATGTGCATGCTATTCATATATATATATATATATATATATATATATATATATATATATATATATATATATACACATACACATATATATAGAATATAAATACTCTAATTTAGCATTTATTGATATGTATGTGCATATGTATATGCATTTATGTGTATGTATGTACATACATATATATATATATAGAAAATAATTACTCTAATTTTTCATTTATTGATATGCATATGCATATGTATATGTACATACGTACACATATATATAGAAAATAAATACTCTAATTTTTTATTTTTTGATAAATAAACGCGTTCTCTAAATTTTCTACAGAAAATAAATACTCTAATTTTCTAAGAAAATAGAACACAGAAAACAGAAAACTGTTTTCTGTAAGTAAACAGGCCCTTAGATTCGCAAGCCTGCACCACGAACCAAAAAACAAAAAAACAACATTTACTAATTAATTGAATGGTACAAAAATAAAGAGGACTTCTTTCACAATACATAATTCAATTACACCAAAAAAATCTCCCAAATCTTGTAGAATTATACACTCAATGTGAGCCTAAAAATAATTTTAATACATTATTGACAAAGCCCATCCTTTGGTCATTGAACTATTAAATTTTATATATTTGATCTCTTTACTATAAAAATTTTTCATCAAATTTTTATACTTTTATTTGAGATAATACGTATTTAATACATACATTTCAGTCACTATTAAATGGCACGTCTAATTGCGATTGTTGGAACTATAGTCACTAGTCATCGAAAATGCACTAAAGATGAATCCAAGCATACTAAAGTGAAACTGCCATCGCTAGGAGTACACTGGCTACCACCACTCGCCTAAAAGCCATTATGTTTTCTCGAAAAATGAATTAATTTAAAAATTCTTTTTGAAAAGAGAAAGCGTCCAAAAAAAAGAAAAGAGGAAAATCAAAAGGTGATGACATGCATGCGTACAAACAATAGTGATGCCGAGAGAGCAAATAAATTCTTGCATTGCTTTTGAAACAAAGATGGTGCTATTTTCAAGCCACGTGGCATAACTGCTCATTGATAGTGGTAATTTGGGATGCAAAAGGCTCTTTTTTGGCAAAATGCATAGAAAAAGGAGGAAGAAGATAAGAAGAATGGATATGGTACGATCATGTTCACAATGCATGCAAATATCGACTGCTATGTTTAAAACTACAGCAACTTATTACAGTTTCAAATAGTGTCAAATATTTAAAACTGCAATAGACTGCTGCAATTTCAATCATAATAACTTTTCTTCTCGGTCTTTACATTCTTGGCATTTGCTCGCAATAATCTCTTATGATTTTGACCAAAAAAAAAACAAACTTCATTTTTCTATATGTTTTTTAGAGCACTCCAAATTTGAAATTAATTTTTCAAGAAATATTATATTTAAAATTGTCCGGACAATATGTGACAGATTGTTGGGTGATTGTATTTGTATTAGCACTTGAATCCCACGTTTATCCATCACCAATAGTATTGAAGAAAGTGCCAATATAACATGATTGATTTCTTAAAAATAACATGAAGTTTCCGCGTGGTTCATTTAATTTGGAATGCACTATAAGAAGATAAAATGGAATAATTGTTTTTCTTTTTTGTTTTTACATCAATTATTATCTTATCAAATGTATAAATATTATTACTATTTCTTTTTATAATACACCTTCGAGATAGATTCTAGAATTTGAACTTTGACAAATTAAAAGAATAGTTACCGTGATTTTTTATTACTATTCATTTATTATTTTTGTATTTATAAATAAGTGTCCATTTTTTTCTTTTACTAAGATTAAAAAACTTATTAATTATTTTAAATTCTTATTAATTTGCTCTTTAAAAAAATAGACAATTAATTGATTAATTGATTTGATAAAAGAATTTTAAATAATAATTTTATTTTAAAAATTAAATAAATAATTATAATTAATTTTATCTATACTCACTGAACTTATACTATAATAACAACTTAGTTATAAAAAAATTATTTATTTTACAAAAGTACTATAATTTTTAAAATATTATCATTAAAATTATTTTGGTCAAAAAAATATTTATATGGCACTAGAATATTGATGTGAAAAGTTATATTAATTTGAAATATTCTAAAAAAAATATCTCTTTCCTTTTATATAAATTTTTTCGTCCAAACCTCTTAGGTGTACTCCTTTCCTTTTATTCTAATTTTTTTGACAAAAACTCCAAAGTGTAACATTTGCTTTTTGTTTAAATTTTTCCGCCCAAAATTCAAAGCGATATCCCTTTTGTATTAATCAAAATGTTTTTATGCAAAATTGTGAGCGATACTTCTTTACTTTAAATTTAAATTTTCTTGTCCAAAATTTTAAGGTATTGTATTAATCAAAATGTTTTTATGCAAAATTGTGAGCGATACTTCTTTACTTTATATTTAAATTTTCTTGTCCAAAATTTTAAGGTATACCACTTTGCTATTACTCTAAGTATTTTCACCAAAAAATAAAAAGGGTACCTACATTGCTATTATAAAAATATTTTTTCTCAAAACTCCAAGAGTATCCTTTTGTTTTTTATCTATTTTTTTTGCTCAAAACTCCATGGGGGTATCTCTTTGCTTTTGATCTACATTTTTCGCCCAAAACTCCAATGGTATCCATTTGCTATTCCTCCAAATATTTTCTTCCAAAACTTAGAGGGATACCGCTTTTGTTATTCATGAAATTGTTATTGCTCAAAACTACAGTGGTACTCCAAGATACCCTTCGGAGATTTTGGTTAAAAATTTAGACCAAAACCAAAGGGGTAACCTTTAAAATTTTTGGCCAAAAAATTCATACAAAAAGCAAAGGTGTACCCTTGAATTTTTGGGCCAAAAATTCAAAGGTAAAAGTTTTGTCTAAATTTTTTAGCCTAAAACTCAAAATGGTATCATTTTTGTATTCATCAAAATATTTTTATACAAAACTGTGATCGGTACCCCTTTACTTTATGTCTAAATTTTCTCGTACAGAACTTCAAGGTGTACTCTTTTGCTATTACTCTAAGTATTTTTGCCATAAAATAAAAGGGGCACCCACATTGCTATTATCAAAATATTTTTGCTCAACACTCCAGAGAGTACCCTTTTACTTGTTATCTAATTTTTTTCGCTCAAAACTCTATGGACGTACCCCTTTGCTTTTGGTCTACATTTTTCGCCTAAAACTTCAATGGTATCCCTTTGCAATTTTTCTAAATATTTTTGTCCAAAACTTATAGGGATACCGCCTTTGCTATTAATGATTTTTTTTTGCTCAATATTTTTTGCTATAAATTTTGCTAAATATTTTTTTTTTTGCTATTAATGGACGTACCCCTTTGCTTTTAGCCTTTGCTATTTTTCTAAATATTTTCATCCAAAATTTATAGGGATACCGCCTTTGCTATTAATGAATTTTTTTTTTTACTTAAAACTCCAATGGTACCTCAGGATACCATTTGAAGATTTTGATAAAAAATTTAAACCAAAATCAAAGGGGTAACCCTTGAAATTTTTGGCTAAAAAAATCAAACAAAAAGCAAAAGTGTACCCTTGAATTTTTGGGCTAAAAATTTAGATAAAAATCAAAGGGGTACACCTTGGAGTTTTGTTGCAAAAATATAGACCAAAACCAAAAGGATACCTCTTCGTATTTTGGGTCAAAAATTTAGATCAAAACCAAAAGAGTACCCCTTACAGTTTTTTGCCAAAAAAATTAGATAAAAATTAAAGAGATACACATTGGAATTTTCATCAAAAAAATTGAAACCAAAACAAAAGGGGTACGCCTTAAAGTTTTTGGCCAAAATATTTAGACAAAAAACAAAGGATACCACTTGGAGTTTTGGGGCAAAAATATAGACCAAAACCAAAAGGATACCCCTTCGTATTTTGAGTCAAAATTTTACATTAAAACCAAAAGGGTATCTCTTATAGTTTTTGACTAAAAAATTTAGATAAAAAGTAAAGAGATATACATTAGAATTTTTATCAAAAAATTGAGACCAAAACAAAAGGAGTATCCCTTTAAGTTTTTGACCAAAATATTTAGATAAAAATAAAGGGTATCACTTGAAGTTTTTGGTCAAAAATTTTAACTAAAACCAATATATATGATATACCTTAGAATTTTTGGCCAAAATTTTTTCCCCCAATCCCTGTATCCCTTACATTTTTTTTCATAATAGTCCCCCATAATTTTCACCAAAAAAAACTCCAATTTTCTAAATAGTTTTAAAACACCGTATATTTCAAATTAAATTTTCAAGAAACATTATATTTAAAATTATCCGGGCAATACGTGAGAGATTGTTGGGTGATTGTATTTGTATCAGCACGTGAGTCCCACGCAATGTTATTAAAACCGGACCGGATAAAGAATCGGTAAGGCTGAGAGTTCGTAGTTCGACCGAGTTCAACCGAATTTTTTTTATATTTTATAAAATATTATTAATTAGTATAATTTTTATAAATACTACTACTCAAAAAAAATCAATCTAAACATTTAACATATGCCTCAAATATACTAGTAATAATATTTTTTCACCTTTTATTTTTTTTAAATTATTACTTGATTAGTTATTTTCTGTTAAAATATTTTATTTTATGAGTTTTAATTTAAAAATTAAATAATTCAATAACTGTAGGTGAAATTAAAAAAATATGATAGAAAATTATCTTTAAATTTACCAATTTTAATAATTTATTCAATTTTTATTCTATTGTATTTTATTGAATTATTAAATCATTATATTATTTTCATTAAATTCAAATGTGATTAAATAGTAAAAAAACCAATTATTTGTTAAATAAAATTTATTAGATTATTTATTTTTTATTTTTATGAAAAAATAATTATTTTAAATTAGATCCGGTTTTTGGCCGGTTCAACCCGGATCATTCCGGTTTTTTCAATTCGGTTTTCTGCAGTTGAACCAACCGGTTCGCAGTTCAACCGGTTGAACTGGCCGGTTCGGTCCGGTTTTAATAACCATGGTCCCACGTTTATCCATCACCAATAGTAATGAAGAAAGAGCCAATATAAAATGATTGATTTCTTAAAAATGACATGAAGTTTCCGCGTGGTTCATTTAATTTGGAATGTACTATAAGAAGACAAAATGGAATAATTGTTTTTCTTTTTTGTTTTTACATCAATTATTGTCTTATCAAATGTAATAAATACTATTACTATTTTTTTTTTTATAATATACCTTTGAGATAGACTGTATAATTTGAACTTTCACCAATTAAAAGAATAGTTACCGTATTTTTTTTATTACTATTCATTTATTATTCTTATATTTATAAATAAGTGTGTTCATTTTACTATTTTACTAAAATTAAAAAACTTATTAATTATTCTAAGTTCTTATTAATTTGCTCTTTAAAAAAATTAAACAATT
Source organism: Excoecaria cochinchinensis (assembly GCA_947683425.1). Taxonomy (NCBI): domain Eukaryota; kingdom Viridiplantae; phylum Streptophyta; class Magnoliopsida; order Malpighiales; family Euphorbiaceae; genus Excoecaria; species Excoecaria cochinchinensis. Next base: position 50,727,167 of record CANTUQ010000004.1, read on the forward strand.
AATAGATTAATTTATTTGATAAAAGAATTTTAAATATTAATTTTATTTTAAAAATTAAATAAATAATTATGATTAATTTTATTGATACTAAAATTATAATATAATAACAGCTTAATTATAAAAGAATTATTTATTTTACAAAAGTATTTCGGTTTTTAAAATATTATATTAAAATCATTTTGGGCAATAAAGCATTAATATGGTGCTGAAGTGTTGATGTGATAAGTGATATCAGTTTGGAACATTCTAAAAAAATGATGTGTGAAATTTTTTAAAACATACCATATAGTTATTTTAAACTGATGTGACAATATCAGCGCTACAACGCCAAATTTATAATTTTTTGATTAAACTGATTTTTTAGTAATATTTCAAAAGTTTAAATGTTTTTGTGAAACAAAACTTTTTTTATACCTTACTCTTGAAAATTGGATACTTACACGTGATTAGAAATTTTTAGAGAGATTAACATTTATTTGTGAATGGAGATATTAGATTTCAAATTAAATGAACCTGGCATTGTTGAGTAACCAATATTATGACCTTATTTAGCATTGATTCTTTTTATTTCCTAGAGTCCAAGAATAGCTGTTTTGATGGGAGAAAGAAGCACTTAGCATCAAATTCACTAGTGATTAAAATGTCTTAAATGTGTGAGTTTGTCACTTTTGTCAAAAATGTTAACTTTAGACTTAATGTGAGAGATTGGTCAAAAGTAATTTCATTCAAAGCCCTAGAAAGGCTAGAAGAGATACAAACAAACACATACAAAGACTCCCAAATTCCATATCAAATCCTCAACATCATCCTTATCATATCTTTATTTGTCCACAGTTTCATTCTATAGTCCCCATGGATAATTGGACCTATGAATTTTACTAGCATGTGAAATATAATTTACTCCGGAGAAATATATATATATAATTTAGACAATATTACCATGTTAATATAAATATTATTTATCAACTTTAGTATTTTGAAAATTTTTTCTTAATATTTTATATGAACATGTTAAAATATATATTTTGATTAATTTTATTTTTAACTGGTTCAACTCCAATAATATATACTTAAATTTCTCTTTTTACCATTTCCCTCTCGTCACTTAAGCGTCAGGATTTTTCTCGCCAGAAATATGTTAAATTGTTTTATTCTCATTGGATCGAAATGATATATTCTTAGAATATTAACGCTGTTGTTTGTTTTGTGGAAGAAAAGTTCCAATTCCATTGTATCATCATGTGTTATGATAAAAAAAAAATGAATTTAATGAACAGTTGTAATTCTTGTTTTTATAATCAATAGAAAAGACTCAGTATTAAATTCAATAAGTTTTCTCATTTCCTAGATCATAGCTAGGAAAACATTCATTTATTTATTTTTCATTATAACATCAAAGAGAACTTGATAAAGTTACATAAATTCACTTATTCATGAATTTAAAGAGGTAGACTAGATGTCCAATTATAAATCATGTGATAACATTCTTTGGGCCTGTATTCTTGAGTCAAGTGACCTCCTCCCTGCACAAATAAACATTTAAGTTCCATATTATTAGTGGAAATATATATATATATATTAAGAGAATTAATTTTGTAAAAAAAAATAAAAAAAATTATTAACCTTCACAGTTGCATATGTTAAACTGAATTCCTCCTTTTCAAACTTTTCTGTGTATCTAAAAAAAGGCAAAATGTCAATTGAAATGTAAATAATCTCACAATTTTGTTAATAAATAGAAATTCTTGATTATTGAATTTTTTAATAATAATAATATATAATAATAATAATAATACTGTTTCAATATACATACCCAGCAGTTTCATTATCCACAAACCAAGGTCTCCATTTCTCAATCAAATTTAAATCAAGCAACTTTATCCATTGCTGTGTTGCAATATTTGGAATATCCATGTCATGATCACCACTGTTGACAAATAATAATTAATTTTAACTCAAATTTGCATTTTTCTTTTATATATAAAAAAAAGAATTTAAATTTATGATTATTACTATTATTATTATTATATTTTTACCTCATTATTATGCCTCTGAGGTTGGTTTCTGTCAATTTGATGTGATAATCTACCACACTGAAGTTGAAATCTTTTTGGTATGTTGAATGATCAACTGAATCATTATATAATACAAATGTCGTCCCCTAATAATTTTTAGGAAGAAATTAAAAATGACTGCTTTATAAATTATATATAAAAAAATATATAATTTATTTATTTGAGATTATGCATACCATCTCAACTTGAAGAGCTTCTTGAACTTCTTGTAAGTTGGCCCAAACATTGCAAATCTCATGATTAAATTTCTAAAAAATGCAAAGAAACATCTAAGTATATTTATGATTTTCCGATTAAAATGATTTTATTTGTAATACTTAAAGATTTGATGTAATTTTTTTTTTTCAAAAAAAAGAAAAAAAAATTACTCTGCATCGGGGAGTATCAGTATCAGATGACTGATCAAGTGAGCTTGCAAGTTCCTCCTGCAGCGATCTATGAAGCTGAGAATATGGTTGATTGGGAAGAGGGGTATTTGCGCAAAGAGGCTCCAAAATTTGGAATAAATTTATGTTTTCTATTAGCTGCAATATTCAAATTTAATTTTTAATAATATTATTAATAATTATAATTAATAAACAAACTAACTTAAAAAAAAAGTCCACAATTAACTAACCTTGTTTAGATCATTCACAGTTTGATTGCATTCTTCAGTTGTAGGAAATAAAAAATTCCCATTGCATATAGCATCAGCATCCTTGAAATAGAGAACAAGTTTAAAATAATAATTAATTATTATTATTATTATTATTTCACTCGTGTCAAATTCTACATTCTAGAGGATATATTTAAATTAGAATATTTTTAAATTCAACTATCTAACAATTTTAATGCCAATTTGTTCAGTCATTTATTTTCTGGACAACAATTTCCTATACTAAGTATCAGGCACTGTCACGCTGATTAAACGGTGTACAGCGCATAAAACGACAACTCTTATCTTTCCATAAATTTATTATTTTACTTTAATTTTATAAAAGAAATTTGACAAAAAGAAAAAAGAAATCTTATAAAAGAAATGTACCTTAAAGATGCCATCAGAGATAAGCCCCATTCTGTTAGCATAAGGAATTCTTGAATTGAAATCAAGATAAAAATGTGCTCCTGGACTCACTAAAATATATCCCTGTTCAAAATTACAAAATAAAAATAATTTAATTTTCTGAAAATATTTTAATAATAGTTTTTTTTTTTTTTAAGTTAAAAGTTAATATAATATTTATTTTGAAAATTTTCCAATATTTCTGTAAATTAAAGAGGAAGAACAAATAAACCATTTACCTTCATGTTCACATATGGCTCCCTTCCTACTGCATTATCTGTATTTCATCAGTAAAAACAACAAACTTTTAGATGATTAATTATATTTAATTAAGAATAATTCCCCAAAACTCTTTTCATTATTATTGCAAATCCAATATTATAGGGTCAACAAACAATTATACATATTATAGAAATTTCAATGCATAAAACTCGAACTTAAAACTTTACTAAATGTTTAATTTCTCTTTAATATAAACATTTTCTCAATTCTTTCAAGATTTAGTAATTCTAATTCGTATTAGAATTGAAAAATAATTCAAATTTTGAATTAAAATTGAACATTTTTAATTAAATATATATATATATATATATATAGCAAATAAATAAAATTTACCATCTAAGATGTAATTTAAAGCAATTGCAATAGGATTGCCACTGAACCCATCTCCGGAAATGTAAATTGCATTGCTCTTAAAATCCTCGTGGTCTTCCAACCACTGAATGAATTAAATTCAGATTAATAATAAAAAAAAGAGTAAGAAATTATTTAATTTTATTTTTTCTCACTAAAAAAAAATTAAAGAATAATTAAAGTACCTTATGAATAAAGTTGTTGAGAGTAGTAGCAAATTTAAGGTTGCTTGTGTTGTAACCTTCGGGTGTTTTTGCATAAGAAAAACCAGTGCCAACAGGTCCATCCACGAATAATATGTTCATGAACTGCAAATTAACAAGCTCATAATTTTTTTAATAAATTCATAAATCAAATACAAGAAAAAAATAGTAATTTATATATATATATATATTAGGTGTAAGATTTCACCTTGGTCCAATCATTCTTGTTATCAAGAAGTTCTGGCATAGACCCATCAAATGGGTAGCTCAAATTAAAGGACAATGGACCTAACCAAAAATTATGTATATATTAGTTAATATATAAGGAAATTTTCTTTCAACTTAATATATATATATTAAAGGAATATTACATAAATTCTCCTTAAACTATCATTGTTGATAGATTGCCCCCTCAATTATATCATTTGTCAAATTATTATCCACGCTTATTAAAAATATAAATAATATCTCTACATTATTAAAAATTATATAAAATATTTCATGAATTTTTAAAATTGTCAAATTACGTTCCATCATTATTTACATGCCATATATGCATTGTTTTCACTCGCTCTTTATGACGCAACACTTGTTCTTGCAAATAGTATTATGACATTTAACAAATTTAAAATAATCTAACACTATGGGTTCAATGGTAATATGTTAAGCAATAACACTATAGGTAAGGATTGATTTCACAGATGGTTATCGAATTTATACCAAAATTACGTAAAAGTAACTAAATAATTTTTTCTTTCAAAAAAATCATTGAACTTAAAAACGTTATAAACAAAAGTCATTATGAACGGATTTCGGTCACCTGAATCTAGCCGAAATCTGTTCACAATGATTTTTGTGTATAATGATTTTAAGTTTATTGACTTTTTTGAAAGAAAAAAATTATTTAGTTACTTTTGTGTAATTTTGGTATAAGTTCAATAACCATCAGTTAAATGGTTTTAAGTTCGCGTTTGCACATGAGCTGTCAGCTAGATTTTCCGGTGACCGGAATCCGTTCATAATGACTTTTGTATATAATAGTTTTAAGTTCAATGACTTTTTTGAAAGAAAAAATTATTTAGTTACTTTTGCGTAATTTTGGTATAAGTTCGATGACCACCAGTGAAGTTAACCTCTATAGGTAATGAATTTATATATCATCCCTAAACTAAAATAGAGAGAATATAATTTTATTGAAAAAGATATTTGAGCATTATGGTAATTTAAATTTAAGAAAATGTCTTGAGTTCGAGTATTTGGGACATTTTTATAATTAGTGTGTTTAAAAAAAATAATTAGAGTTTTGGGGTTTGTTAAAATTTATTTGGACAAATGGGGTATTTTGCCCATTTCCGCAAGAATTTCTTGCGGAAATGGGCAACCCACTTTTATTTTTTTTTTTTTTTTTTGTAATTATGGGGAAAGCTGCATTTTTGCAGCTTTCCACCCAATCCATTTCCGCAACACATTGTTGCGGAAATGGATTGAATTATTTTTTTTTTTTTATTTTGAATGGGGAAGCTATTGCAGCTTCCCCCTACCCAACCGGCAGCCTGTTGGCTGCCGGTTGCGCCCCCCCCCCCCCCCCCAAATAATAAAATTTCATTTTTTTTAATAAAAAAATATAAATTCAATTTTATTTTTATTTTATTAATATGAATAAATATTTTTCTTACTAAATTCAATAAATAGGATAAAAAAAATTGTAGTTTAATAACAATTTATTAAAATAAAAAATTAGTAATATTTATTCAATTAAAATAATTCAAAATAAAAATAATATATTTATGTACATAATATATACATAATAAATATATGTACATAATAAATATATTATTTACATAATAAATATATTATTTTTATTTTGAATTATTTTAATTGAATAAATATTACTAATTTTTTATTTTAATAAATTGTTATTAAACTACAATTTTTTTTTTATCCTATTTATTGAATTTAGTAAGAAAAATATTTATTCATATTAATAAAATAAAAAATAAAATTGAATTTATATTTTTTTATTAAAAAAATGAAATTTTATTATTTTGGGGGGGGGGGGGGGGGGGGGGGGCAACCGGCAGCCAATTGGCTGCCGGTTGGGTAGGGGGAAGCTATTGTTCAAAATAAAAAAAAATAAAAAAAAAATAATTCAATCCATTTCCGCAACAATGTGTTGCGGAAATGGATTGGGTCCCATAATTTAAAAAAAAAAAGTAAAAGTGGGTTGCCCATTTCCGCAAGAAATTCTTGCGGAAATGGGCAAAATACCCCATTTGTCCAAATAAGTTTTGACAAACCCCAAAACTCTAATTATTTTTTTTAAACACACTAATCATAAAAATGTCCCGAGTATTTCGGTTCCTCTTTATTAAAAAAAATAAAATAAAAAATGATAATTACCAAACTCAAAAAAGAAAGCCCACAAACTAGAGTAACCAGGTCCTCCGCTAATCCAATATAGGATTGGGTCTGTTGAAGGACTATTTTGTGATTGGACAAAATAGTAAAACAGCTGCTGGTTATCATTCTCCAAGCCCACATACCTGCAGTTTAATTAAACAATAAATAACTTTATAATAATTCCATATATTCATTAAAAAAATTATAATTTCTTCCTAACATTTTATTAAAAGAGCTAATTTATCCTTAATGTTTATTTTGGAACTAATTTGCATTTTACGTTTTCATCTTAGATACTAAAAAGTCTCTACATATTCTTTTAATTTTTTTTTTCAATTATACGTTCTTACCCCAATTAATTTTTTTCTTTATCAAAATTTATTTTTCCTTTTAAATTATGTCCAAAATTTATAAAATTATTTCAAAATATTTCTACTAAACTTTTAATATCAATCAAAGAGAACCTTTTCTATACTAGGACTTTTTTAAGTATTCTAAGCAGAATTACAGAGCTAGTCAGGGATTTTAAATTTATTTTCTAGCTAGACTGAGTAACTTTATAAATGGGTCAATTTCACTCATGGTCCACTACAAGAATTTAAGGGTTTCCCGACGGAAATTCCCGACGGAAAACCAGGATTTTCCGTCGGGAAATGAAATTGCCGACGGAATGCAATTCCGTCGGCAATGTGAACGTAGGCAAAAATTGCCGACGGAAATACTGTTCCGTCGGCAATTTTTCCGACGGAATATTATATTCCGTCGGTAATTTTCCCGACGGAATTTAAATTCCGTCGGGAAAATTACCGACGGATATTTCCGTCGGCAATTTACCGACGGAATATTAAATTCCGTCGGTAATTAAAAAAAAAAAAAAAAAAATTTCAGAATTTCCCGACGGAAGTTAAATTCCGTCGGGAATTTACCGACGGAATTTTGTATTCCGTCGGGAATTTACCGACGGAATACTAAATTCCGTCGGTAAATTCTGAAATTTTTTATTTTTTTTAAAAAATTACCGACGGAATTTTCCGTCGGTAATTTAGAAAGCAAATAAAAAAAATTAAATAAAACAATTCTAGTGCAGCTCAATTCTAATTAATTCGAGTACATGCTCAATTCTAATAGAAATAATAATATTAATTAAGGTACAACAATTAACATAAATAGATAACAATTATTCTAACAAACAATAAACATTAACAACAATAATATTAACAAACACAAAGAAATGAAGACTAAATTGGTTTTCATGCCCCTGGCAATATGCAACTCTCAATAAACTAAAATCAACAAATAAGAAATCATGTTCTCTAAATTTAGATGCCAGTAAACAGTTCATTTTCTTAAGAGCAACCTATTTCACCTTTATACATGACACATATTACACATGCATGCATACACACACGCACAGATGTGTTCAAGATTGTGTGTTCATTATCAACTAATCATCTTGTTATACTCTAGTCACATCTACCTCAAAGCATATTTCTACTTCTGTCTATTAGTCTCACTTGAGGTTTAACATTCTCATGTCCATGAGTTAAAAGTAACCTGGAATTCATGTCACTAAATACTACAACAAATAAATATGAAATTTTATAGCAACAGACCCATACACAACTCAGCAAGGTAGAGATTAAAACCAAATTGCAATTAAAAAAAACTAGATAAGTACATGTATATCAAGGTTTACCCAAAATAATTTATTATCAGTCGTATTATCAAGTAAATTCACAACAAGCAGCAAAAGAATGAGAACCAACTTTTAAATGAGCCAAAACCACATTCAAATGAAAAACATCAAGTCCAGATTCACCAAATCCAATATTTGCCAAACAAACAAAAATAGAATACAACAAAATCACAAATCCTGCTTATTAACTCCTTGATTCATCATTTCATTAGCATCCTGAATTCACCAAAACACATATACAAAATTAGCTTAAACGTGAATCTCTCTCAATTACAATACCCTCCATTTTAATCAATACATGAATACAGAATTACATAGGGACTGTTTCTATTCAGCCAAGCCACAATCAGCGGCCAAAAAGTCCAGAAATTGTACAGCAGGCTGCTCATGGTGTGGCCAGGTGGAGATGATGCTAACAAAAATTAAATATAAAGTAATTGCATTTTTCTCAATATAAATGCCAACCTAAAACATTTCAATCTCATCTTTCTCTTTCAGTTACATTTTATTGCTTCAGAAATTTGTAGTGCTGCTCTTATGTCTAAAATTTACACTCTAAATCATCGTCCACTATTGTTTTCACCTTTTCCTTTATTCTTGATTTCTGCGACTTCTTCTTTTTCTCCTTAATCAAAATTAATGGTTAACCTACTAATAAAATAAATTACAAAAAATTATATATAAAATATACAGAATTAATGCATATTTCGGCTGACCTACTAACAAATCAAAATTAATGCAAATCATGACCTACTAACAAATCAAAATTAATGCAAAAAATATACAGAAAATTAAAATATATAAAATATTTCGGCTGACCGGAGAGGGACGGCGCCGGCGTTGGGCGAGCGGTGGCCAGATCTGCTCGGCGGCGGCTTGCTTGAGGCGGGCGGTGGCCAGATCTGCTCGGCGGCGGCTTGCTTGAGGCGGGCGGTGGCCAGATCTGCCAGAGAAGCGGGGAGGGAGAGAGAGGGGAAGGGAAGAGAGGAAGAGAGCGGGGAAGGGAAGAAACGCAGCGACGAGGGGCGACCGGCGACCACTGGGCGGCGAGGGGCGAGCGGCGACCACGGGGCGGCGCGGGGTGGGGGGCAAGAAGAACCAGACCTGCGTGGGGAGAGGGAGGAAGGGAGAGAGGGAGGGAGAGAGGAGGAGAGAGAAAAAAATCAGAAAAGTTTATTGATATAGATATAAAATATTTTAGCGACGGAAATTAAATTCCGTCGCTAAAATTAGCGACGGAATTTAATTTCCGTCGGGAATTAGCGACGGGAATTAAATTCCGTCGCTAAAATATATAAAATAAATTAATTAAAATATTTTTAGCGACGGAAATTAAAATCTGTCGCTAAAATTAGCGACGGAATTTAATTTCCGTCGGGAATTAGCGACGGAATTTAATTTCCGTCGCTAAAATATATAAAATAAATTAATTAAAATTTTTTAGCGACGGAATTTAATTTCCGTCGCTAATTCCCGACGGAAATTAAATTCCGTCGCTAATTTTAGCGACGGAATTTAATTTCCGTCGGTAATTGCCGTAGTCATTTCTGCCGCCAAATTTTCGCGCCCAATTTACCGACGGTTAGATTTTCCGTCGCTATATTAGCGACGGAATATTTTTTCCGTCGCTAATTAGCGACGGAATGATTTTCCGTCGCTAATTAGCGACGGAAATGTCTTTTCCGTCGCTAAATAGCGACGGTACATTTTCCGTCGCTAACTTTCCGTCGGTAAATGTCGATTTTCTTGTAGTGTCATTCAACTTATCACTTATCGCACAAAAGTAACCAACTTTTTTTTTTCTTACTTAAATGTCACTGAACTTCTAATATTTTTGCAAAAAAGTCATGTTGACCGGAATCCGGTGAGAACCCTTACTGGATTGATGATATGTCATATGACACGTGACAATGAATAGTAAATATATGACTTTTTTGAAAAAATGTTAGAAGTTCAGTAACATTTTAGTTAAAAAAATAGAAAATTGGTTACTTTGCGCGATAAATGATAAGTTTAGTGACCGTAAGTGAAATTGATTTAGATGTAGCATTTGTTGTAGATATTGTTAAACGACATGTAGTTTCTGACATGGCATGCCATGTCATCAATCCGGCTAGGGTTCTCGCCGGATTCCGGTCAAAATGACTTTTTTGAAAAAATGTTAAAAGTTCAGTAACATTTAAGTAAGAAAAAAAAAGTCGGTTACTTTTGCGCGATAAGTGATAAGTTGAGTGATTTTGAGTGAAATCAACCCCTTTATAAATCCACCTTAAATAGTTGAAAATTTTTTAGTATAAAGGAATGTTCGTTTTGATTGATATCAGAGTCTTGATAAAGGTATTTTAAATTAATTTCATAAGTTTTGAATATAATTTCAAATAAAAAATAAGTTTAAAAAAAAAAAATTAAATTGGAGGAAGAATATAAAGACGAAAAGTTGAAAAACATGGGAGGCATTTTAATCCCCCATATGAAAACGTTAAAATAAAATCAGTTTCGAAATAGACGTTAATTACAAATAAACTCCTTTAACAAAATGTTAGCAGAAAATTAAAACCTTATAATATATATATATATATATATATATATAATTCATAGGTGTTATATAGAGAGAGAGAGGTAATTAAACAAGTAAAATTGAATCTTATAAAAAAATAAATAAATAAAATTGAAGAACTAATTATAGGAAAAATTGAATACTAACCCAGTTTCCAATGTGAAAGGAAGTGAACCATAACCAGGTAAGCTACTTATGATGCCACATGAGGCAGATTTCACAAGCAAAATCAAGAACAGGAGACATTTCATGTTGATCAAGAAATTATTATTAAGAGTTTTTTTTTTTAAAAAAAAAAAAATATCTGGAGGAGGTAATAGTATACTAGGTTATCTTTGGACCCCTTATATAGGATAAAATCCCAAAAAAAAGACACAAACTTGTAGAGTTTATAATAATAATAATAATACTTGCACGTTTTTTTTTCCAAATAAAAATATTATTGAGTATTATTAATTAATTAAAATAAATGGGCCATTCACCTATATTTATTTGCTAAACCAATTTAATTTTTGTCTCTATTTTGTATGTGGTCCTTATATATATATACATGATGGGGATGTGGTCCTTGTATAGAGGACCACAACTTGATAGTTGATACTTCAATAATTGGCATGAAGACAAAGGATGCTTACAGCTTTAATCTTTAAGAACCCAAACAAGTAATTAATTTCAATACAAAATTGTACTTGAAAGAATAATAAAATTATTATAGTATTTTTTAAAGTTTGTAATTATTAAAATAAACAAAATTGTAAAACCGTATGATACTTTTGAACTGTAAATCAGTTCCAATTCATGTTTTTATAGGCAATATATATATATTTTAAAAAAAAGAGGAATATTTTCTTTTTTTATTTGAATGTTGGAGAGAATAGAACCATATAACTTAGGACAAAAGAGGACAGCTGATACCTATAAAGACAAAAAAATCTGAAGCTACATATTTGAAACGTGGTACATTTCAATTTAATATCGTTCTATACTCTTGACGATTAATTTATTTGATCTTCAAAAAAAAAACATTTATTTAATTGTTTTCGTGAAAAAAAAAAAGATTAGTTTATCTAATAAAAGGGCATTTGTTTTACTAAATAACTAAGAAAATAATTAATAAGCAAGATCCTCTAATTTTGGATTTTATATGTAACTAATTATCGTATTGCCTTGTCTGTGTAGTTTCCTACATTGGATATTTGAAGAATAACTTAATTGTCGGGATGTGCATCGGTCGAGCTCATATCAAATTCGACCCAACCTGAACAATCCTAACTATTTTACGGGGTTTGATCCGGACAATCCAAAAATTTCAGGGACCGACCCGATTAACCTATTCAACCTGAAATTCATAATCAAGCTGCTGATCACAAAAACAATTATGTGATTTTTCAACAACAGATCCTATCAAAATTCATTCCCAACCCCCAACCCGAATCTGTAAAAAAAATAAAAAAAAAACACAAATCTACAATTAATAAAATCAAATCCAGATCTATCTAACAAAAAATAAAAATCTCAGAAAAAAAAGGAAAGAAAAAAACCTTAGAACAACAACTACTGAAGAGGAGGAAGCAAAGAGAGAGATGGAAGTAGATCGGCAGCGATGGCAATCGGAGGAGGAATGAGAGAGAGATCGTCGAATCTGTTGTGGAAACTTGGGTTAATTTCCACCAAATTCACCTTAAATACTATTGAGCAGGTGAATAAAGCGTAAACGATTGTACTGAAAAATCACACAAGGTAAAATTCTCAGGAAAGACTGGAAGGGTCACAAATGGTCCCACTTAAAATCCAATTTCTTTAGACAGAATTTTCCTAAATAATTTAATAGCACAATAATTTACTAACAATATACCCGACAATAGCTATTAAATAGATAAATAAAGAACACTCGAATTTAACGAGGTTTGGCCAATTATACCTACGTTCTCGTAAACTACCAAATTATATTTCACTATTTCAAACTATTTCAAAAAAATAATACAAGTGAAATATTTACTAAAAAGAGAAAGAATTATTGCCTTAAGAAAAATTGGTAATTTTGGGATGAGTTAAACAACTAGTGGAGGTTTCCTTTTATAAACTAAAAGAACAATACTAAGTGTATATTTTCCTGATGTGGGATGCTTAAAAAATACTATTCTTAGTCAACAATTGTGGGTGAGCCACAAAAGTTGACAATCTCCACCTTGGCGAATTTCACAATTTCAAATCTCTCACAAAACACAGTTTTAGTAGTGTCACAAATGCGCTTCAAAGCGCCCAATTTCAACTTTTAACAATATTAATCAAATCCAAACAATGTTGCAACTTGACCGCAGTCACCACTTTTGTGAACATATCAGCAGGATTATTAGTGGTTCTAATCGTCTGGATTGTTACTCCACCTTTTCCAAAACCTCTCGTACAAAGTGATAACGAGCATCGATATGCTTCGTCCTTGCATGGTAAACTTGGTTTTTTGCCAAAAGAATAGCACTCTGACTATCATAATACACTTTGATGTGCTTCTGTTGAACCCCTAATTCACCAAGCAACCCTTGAAGCCAAATCGCCTCCTTCACAGCATCTGTAACTGCCATATACTCTGCCTCCGTAGTAGACAAAGCAATTGTTGACTGTAAAGTAGACTTCCAACTAATTGGTGCCTTCGCAAGAGTAAACACATAACCAGTAGTTGATCATTATTTGTTCAAATCACTAGCATAGTCAGAATCACAATATCCAACTACATATTGACCATCTTGATCATCCCGCTGAAATACCAGACCAACATCTATGGTATTCAGAATGTACTGCAAAATCCATTTCACAGCTTGCCAGTGCTCCTTTTTAGGATCATGCATGTACCTGCTCATAACCCCAACTGCCTGTGAAATATTGGGCCTTGTACACACCATAGCATGCATCAAGCTACCAACAATATTTGCATATGATACTTTTGCCATGTATTCTCATTCTGCTTCATTTTTTGAAGACAAAGATGTACTGAGGTTGAAATGAGGAGCAAGAGGAGTACTAATAGGTTTCGACTTTTCATTCATGCCAAAACGTTTTAGCACTTTTCTCAGATACTATTTCTGAGTCAAATAAAGTCTCCCCAATTCCCTAGCTTTGCTTATCTCCATACCGAGAATCTTCTTGGTTTCGCCTAGATCCTTAATTTTAAACTCCCTGTTCAACTGAGTCTTTAACTTCTCAATCTCTATCAGACTCTTGAAAGCTATCAACATATCATCAACATAAAGAAGAAGATATATGTAGGATCCATTTTGTAGCTTATGCAAATACACACAATGATCATATTTGCTTCTTGTGTACTTTTGGCCCATCATAAATTTGTCAAATCGTTTATACCACTGCCTCGGAGATTGCTTCAATCCGTACAATGATTTTTCAAACTTGCACACCATATTTTCTTTTCCAGCAACTTTAAATACTTCGGGCTGAGCCATATAGATTTTCTCCTCCAAGTCTCCATGTAAAAATGCAGTTTTTACATCCAACTGAACTAGTTCCATATCCAATTGTGCTACCAAAGCCAACAAAATTCGAATGGATAAATGTTTTACAACTGAACAAAAAACTTCATTATAATCAATTTCCTCCATTTGAGCGTAGCCTTTAGCCACTAGCCTTGCTTTGTAGCGAACATCATCCTTGTCAGAAAATCTATCTTTCTTTGCATATACCCATTTGCACCCAATTGCCTTCTTTCCCTTCGGGAGACTAGCTAGCTTCCACGTATGATTCTTATGAAGAGACTGCATTTCATCATTCATGGCTTTCCTCCACTTCTCTACTTCTGAACTTTTGACTGCTTCATTGTAAGTGGTAGGAATATCATCATTTGCAATTTGGAATGCGTAAGCCGCCATATTAACGTAGCGAAAAGGCTTTTTAATTGTCCTCTTTGGCTTACTTAATGCAATTGATTCAGGTTGCTGTGGAGGTTCTTGGGTTAAAACCTCTTCTTCATGTGACTCCTCATCTACCATAGGAGTTTCTGCATCTGCTTTATCATTTGCTGGGCTAACAATTTTTCTTTTACACTCCACCTGTTTTGAAGTACTATCTGTCTGCTCAACACTTTCATTTATCAATTTTCTCAACATGGTAGATTCATCAAAGGTAACATCCCTGCTGAAGATTATTTTCTTTGACTCTGGACACCAAAGTTGATATCCTTTCACACCAGAGGTGATCCCCATGCAAATCGCTATTTTATACATGTAAGAAATTATAATCTATAGAAGGTTTTTCAAACCATTTCTCCAATGGCGTTTTACCACCAATAGCACTAGATGGTAGGCGATTAATTAGATGGCAAGTATATGTAACATTTTCAGTCCAAAATTCTCTGCCCAACCCAGTATTGGACAACATATACCGAACTTTCTCCAGCAATGTTCGGTTCATACGTTCTGTCACCCCATTCTATTGTGGTGTATTTCTGACAGTGAAGTGTCTGACAATGCCTTCATCTTCACACACCTTCATAAATAGATCACTCGTGTATTTCTCGCCATTATCTGTACGGAGATGCTTGAACATTCGGCTTGTTTGAGTTTTCATCATTTTTATCTATTTGAGGAAAACTCCTAGAACTTCGTCATTAGTCTTCATAGTATACACCCAAACTCTCCGGAAAAAATCATCAACAAAGGTCACATATTAGTATTTTTCTCCCAAAGAAGCCATCTTGGAAGGTGCCCACACATCAGAATGAACATAGTCCAAAATACCATTAGTATCATGGATTGCTGTTCCAAATTTGACCCTTGTCTTTTTCCCTTTAACACAGTGCTCGCAAAAATCCAATTTGCAAGTCTAAATTCCTTTTAATTATCCTTGTTTTACTAGGAGATTCAAGGATATTCACCTGCATGCCCCAAGCGCATATGCCATAACCTGTTTGCTTCTAACTCTTTTTCATCAGTAGAAGCCATTGCTATTGTACCAATAACAATAGTGCCTTGGTAGTGGTACAATCTGTTATTTTTTCGAATTCCCTTTAATACCACAAGTGCACCAGAGATTATCTTCATTACTCCATATTTTGCTCGCACCTCGAAACCCTTTTCTTCAAAAGCTCCCTCGGAAATGAGATTCTTTGACAAACTGGGCACATAACGAACATTTTTTAGGATTTTGATTAATCCATCATAGCTTTTCAAATGAATGGAACCAATCCCATGTGTGGTGAGAGAGACATCATTTGCTGTATAAACAACTCCATCTTCTAGTTCTCTAAATTCATAGAACCAATCCCGATTGGGACACATATGATGACTGCAGCCTGAATCAAGCAGCCATACACTAGAAGAGCTAGTTGACAATGTAACAGCAAGTGAAAAATCTAAGTTTTTATCATTACACTCAACTACATTTGAATCTACAACAGCCTTTCCCTTATCAGGTTTGCCTTTATTCTTCAGTTTAGGACAATCTTTCTTCCGATGCCTTTTTTCTCGACAAAAGGCACATTCGTCTTTGCCCAATTTGGGTCTTGACTTCGATCTCCAATTCTTTCCTTTAGTCTGGCTCTGCGACCGACCTCTGACTACTAGAGTTTCTGTAGCTCCACTTGTGCTTTCTTTCTTGTCTTTCTTTCTCAGTTCATAACTATACAAGGCAACACAAACTTCACTGAGAGTCACAGCAGCCTTCCCATGAAGTAGAGTTATTTCAAGAAACTCAAACTCCTCAGGAAGGGATCCCAACAACATCAAAACCAGATCTTCATCTTCAAATGTCACATCCATATTCAATAAATCAACGACTAACTGATTAAAACTGGTGATGTGATCATTTATTGTGGTACCCAAAATATAATTAAAACGAAACAGTCTTTTCTTCATGTGGAGCTTATTCTGACTCCTTTTTTTCAAGAATTTTTCCTCTAGCGCCTTCATCAATTTACTTGCAAAAGTTTCTTTCGAGAAAACATACTTTTGCTCTTTAGAAAGGCACGATCGAATTGTACCACATGCCAAACGATTAAGTCTCTTCCATTCTTTCTCATCAACATCATCTGGTTTCTTTTCTTCAAGGGCAATGTCTAGACCTTTCTGAAAGAGAGCGTCTAGAACCTCACTTTGCCACATGCCAAAATGACCCGTAGCATCAAAAATTTTCATCGCAACTCTTGCATTTGCCAACAAATTGGACGAAAAAGAAGCAGTGGATGGATTTGTCATTTTTACTACAATTACTATTCAATAGCTGTAGATGTGGAATGCCAATAGCCCAAGAAAAAATCTTTTCTGATGTGAAAGATCAGATTACGCTGCAACCACAGAGCATATTAAGAAAGAACTTAGGCTCTGATACCAATTGTTGTGAAAACTCGGGTTAATTTCCACCAAAATCACCTTGAACACTATTGAACAGGTGAATAAAGCGTAAGCGATTGTATTGAAAAATCACACAAGGTAAAATTCCCAGGAAAGACTGAAGGGGTCACAAATGGTCCCACTTAAAACCCAATCGTCGGTGTTGGCTATTGTCGTCGGATGAGGTAGAGAGAAAGAGCATCAGATCGAAGCAAAAAGAGCGTCAGATCGAGAGAGGGGGAAAACTATATATAATCTTTTCGGTCTTGTCGGATTGAGAAAAGTTTTAACCTCACCCACTCCCAAAATATTATGAATTCCCCAACCCGATCCGACCTAAATAATCATAATAACTCTGTCCGAATACAATTTTCGAATTGAATTCTTCAGATCGGATTGGGTTTTACACACTCTTACTGAATTGTCCTTTCACCAAATTTTTGTACATTGCAATGATGATTGTTTGACATTGTTTTTTCATTTTTATTAAAGAAAAATTATTAAGAAGTTTTATTTATTAAGAGCTTCCTATTATTAAAAAAGAAAAGGAAAAAAAAATCCGTAAATGGGCAAATATCTAAATATATTTTTATACCATTTACATTTATCCTCAAAAATAATAGCTTAATACAAAACCATCCCTTAAATTTGACAACTTCGGTTATTTCGTCTCCTTAAGTTTTCGAGAAATTACTCAGCCCCTAAACTTTCAAATTTGTTACATAACATGTTCTTAAATGCTAATGTAGAAATTTTTTCTAATGAAAAAAAAAGACATATATCTTAAAGCGTATGTGAAAATTGCACGTCTTTTTTATTGGAAGGAAAATTTTTATCAGGATTTAGGGACCTACTGATATGAAAATTTAGTAGGGTCTAAATGGTTTTAGTTTAAAATTTAATTAACTGAATTATAATTCTAAACAAAAAAAGATTATCTTTTCCTTTATTGGTCAAGATCTCACTGTGTGTATATATGTATATATCCACATTCACTTGAAACAACTCATAAAAATAGATCAAAATTCTCAAGTTAATTAGATTAGTTAATTAATTGAAATTTTCAACCAAATTAATAGTTAACTGTGTATTAATTCAGGCATGGATATCTTGAAGAAGAGCATAGTAATTCTGTTGCTGATGCTATCAATTGTGAGGCCTTTACGTGAGCTGTGCATGAAGTTGGTGATTCATCAGAATGAATCCACATGGGCCACTTTAATTGTCATAACTGCACTACTTATGAAGATTTTCATATAACATAATATTGTATTACATAAATTATTTTTTTAAAAGTCGTAATAGAATAAGCATTATATAAATATATTGCTTCTGCTGATTTTCTTTTCCCTAAATTCGTAGAATAAACAGCAATGTGTTGATTCATTATATTCTATAGTGGGGAGGAAATCTTAAATTTTAATGCTTGATATTTGTTGATGCATATATTGGTGAGAACATAGTATTACTATCCAAAATGTATATTTATATTTAAATAAGTTTTCTATAAATAAAGTTGGTATCTGGGAGATGTACTAGCTTCATTACCTATGCATAACAACACTATTATTTTTAGGTCAATTACAAAATAGCTCCCAATTTTTCACTCCCTTTTCAATTTAGTTTCCAAATTAAAAAATTGTACAATTTAAAATTCTGTTGAAAATTCGGTCCAAAAGTAATGAAATATTTCAGAATGTTTCATAAGTCCCACATAATATTATGTTAATTTTGGACTGAGTTTTGAATGGAGTTCATGATTTGAATAATATTACTAAAAGTTTGGCATTAAATTACAAATTAACATTAAACTTAGATAGAATCGATTGATTTCATCTAAGTCCAAACATTCACCTGGAAAGGGAGGTATTATGTTTTTGTTAATACATTAACCTAGCTATCTTTCTTTTTGGAATTCTTAAAACGATTTACGTACTCATGGATAGCAACGCCCGCATAACGCATAGCTGCTTCCTCTGAAGAAATTAAACGCTCCCTATTACGATCAGCGCCATAATAAGGCGCAAACTCCACGGGCCTATGAAGATAAGCGGGAGGTTGAGAAAGCTTATGAATTGCCACCTCCATCTTGATAATGGCGTCATCAACTTGTTTTTCATCAACCATACATCTGAAATGAATATTTAGAGATAGATCCACGCACCGATAAAATAATTGGCACTCATCTATTTCCTTTTTGCAAATATCACATAAGTGTTTCCGTAATTCACTCATGCGACTAGAAGACTTAGAGTTTAACAAGAAGAATCGTTGCTTGCCCCTTTTGTTCTTCATAATTTTGTTTGGTAAAATGCAATTGAGATGAGCATCAAAGTTGGGGTCATAGCATTCAAAGCATTTGTAACTAATCGAGTTTCCCAATTTGTTACATATGCAACATAGATACATATAATTGTACCTAAATGGCATCATTACAAAATTGAGTGGATGTTCATGTTTTTCAGGATAAACAAGTGCAGTTGGGACAATCCCATGGTTGAGATTGGTTTGAAAGAGGCAATCATAGCAATGATATGAGAAATCTTTACAATTGTTGCATTTGAAGGTGTTTGATTGGAAATCATACTCATCAAATTTCAAATCCTTAAAAAATGAAGGGCAGTTTTGGGAGGAAAGAATATTCACATTTGGTGCAATCTCAGCGCATGATTTGTGGAAGGTGTATTCATCACACCCTACACAATGATAGGAGGGGCCAAGAACAGGTTTTGAGCATTTTCTGCATGAAAGATTGTCTTTTCTTGGATGGTCTAATAAATTTAATGCATGCAAGTGGTCATTTTTTGGAAGTTCAATTACCTCTTTCATAGCTTTAGCTTTACCCTCTTCTTCATCTTTCTCCTTTTGAGAAAGCAAAGCAGATATTTCTGAGACAACTTTCTTGACATCAAATGAGGAGTCTTTCTTTATGTTGAGTTTCAAAATTCGTCCACCACCATGTTCCTCAACCTTATTACTTGCTTTGGATTGGATAATGATTAAATGAGCCTTCTCAGAACTTGCTAGCTCCATCAATTTATGGACATGTGCATCATCTGAAAAAGAAGAAGAATTGATGACAACTTTGGGTTTCAAGCTGAGTTGAGTTAAAGTAATTTCACAAACAATGTCGAATGCTAAATTTTGTGAAAATACAAGGTTTGATGGGATTTGAGAAAAGACTTTGGTGATATCATTCTGATCGATGATTGGACATTCCAGAAATGATGCCAATTCCCTACTTATGTTTTTTGATTCCCATTCATCGGAGAATGCTACAATGAATGGAAATTGTAGCATTTCCAATTCTTGAAGAAGCTCTTTGTTTGTTTCCATTTTCCTTTTTTTTTTTTTTTGTTTTTTTTTTATGCTTCAAAATTATTGAAAATCTGAGATGATTAAATTGATTTTATAGGATTTTTCTCAAACAATTCTATGCTTTTCTTCTTCATTTAAAAAAAAAAAAAAAAAGGTAGAGAAGGTCAAATATTATACGCAACATATTTTTTAATTGTTTAGAATGAGAAAACCGATATGTTCTACCCTTAAACTTCAATCCATTATTATATAAAAGCCCAGAGAACCTCTACACAGTTGAATTCATTTAATTGAGACAATATTTTAAGTAAAACTCCCTCCATCTTTGCTTCACTTATAGAAGCAAAGGATATATCCTAAAAGTCATGCATATAGGCTACAGGGTTAAGAATATTCTACTAGTTTTAAATCTAAAGAAAAGAATTCTTTCACAAAATCTAAATCGAAATTGCAATCAACGTACAAAATTTGTAAGAGTTAATATAGGATTTTTCTCAAAGAATCCTATGCATTTTATTATTGGTAATATTATTATTTTATAGAAGAACCCTATGCTTTTCTTAAACTCTACTTGTATATATACATATTGTTGGGGTTACAAACCAATTCCACATCGGAAATATTTCCTAGAATATAAGTGTGTTCACCTAACTCCATTAGCATGAGCCCTTTTGGGAGGAGCCCAAAAACAATTCCGTGCGGGCTTGGCCCAAAGCGGACAATATCATACTAATGCGGAGTTAAGGTGATGTTTGGCAGTCCTAACAAGTGGTATCAGAGCCGAGGTTCTGTCTTAGTGTGCTCTGTGGTTGCAGCATAGCCTGATCTTC
Source organism: Excoecaria cochinchinensis (assembly GCA_947683425.1). Lineage (NCBI taxonomy): Eukaryota > Viridiplantae > Streptophyta > Magnoliopsida > Malpighiales > Euphorbiaceae > Excoecaria > Excoecaria cochinchinensis. The sequence goes on from CANTUQ010000004.1 coordinate 50,748,256, forward strand.
CACATCAGAAAATTTTTTTCCTTGGATACTGTTCACGTATATGGTCACTATTCATCTATACGGTTACTATTCACGTGAAATAGTGGGAGCTGATTTTTGAGCAGAAAAGTTCGTGATAGAAGCAATGGCGGCAAAATATGAGATCGAGAAATTCAACGGGAGTAATTTCTCACTGTGAAAATTGAAAATGAAGGCTATCTTAAGAAAAGATAATTGCCTAGCGGCTATAAGTCAAAGGCCGGCTGATTTCACAGATGATAATAAGTGGAACGAGATGGATGGAAATGCTATGACAAATCTTCATCTGGCATTAGCAAATGGGGTGTTGTCAAGCATAGAAGAGAAGAAGACGGTAAAGGAGGTCTGGGATCATCTCACTAAATTGTACGAGGCCAAATCACTCCATAACAAAATTTTCCTTAAAAGAAAACTCTATACTCTTCGTATGGGGGAATCTACTTCAGTGACGGAGCACTTAAATACTTTGAATACTCTATTTTCTCAACTCACTTCGTTGGGTTATAAAATAGAGCCAGTAGAACGTGCTGAGATTCTACTTCAAAATTTACCAGATTCGTATGATCAACTCATCATCAATTTAACAAATAATACGGATGCTCTAGTCTTCGATGATGTTGCAGCTGCTATTTTAGAAGAAGAAAATCGGCGCAAAAATAAGGAAGACAGGCAGGTAAGTTCACAGCATGTGGAAGCCTTGACGGTGATGAGAGGAAGATCAACGGAACGTGGCTCAAGTGGGAGTCACAATCATGGTAGATCAAAATCAAGAAGTAAGAAGAATGTTAAATGCTACAACTGTGGCAAGAAGGGTCACTTGAAGAAGGATTGCTGGAGTTTAAAGAAAAGCTCTGATTCTCAAGAAAATGTGGCAAGCTGTTCCAATAGCGGAGATGCTCTATGTTGTGAAGCAGCAACGACTAATGAAGGCAGAAAAAGATTTGCTGAAATATGGGTTCTTGACTCAGGAGCTACATTTCACATGACTTCTCGAAGAGAATGGTTCCATTATTATGAACCCATCTCTGGAGGATCTGTGTACAACTGCAATGATCATGCCTTGAAAATTGTTGGCATTGGAACTATTAAGCTGAAGATGTATGATGGTACAATTTGTTCTATTCAAGATGTACGGCATGTAGAAGGCCTAAAGAAAAATCTGTTGTCTTTAGGACAATTTGATGATTTGGGGTGCAAGTTCAATGATGAGAAAGGAATCTTGAAGATATCTAGAGGAGCGCTTGTACTTATGAAGGGAGAAAAGATAGATGCAAATTTATACATGATAATGGGAGAGACTTTGCAAGAAGGAGAGGCATTTGTTGCCACAATTAGTCCAAGTGAAAAACGTGCAATGATTTGGCACAAGAAACTTGGGCATATGTCCGTACAAGGAATGAAGATTCTTGCAGAAAGAAATCTACTTCCAGGTCTCACAAAGGTGTCATTACCCTTTTGTGAGCATTGTATTGTAAGAAAGCAACATCGATTGAAGTTCAACACATCAAATTTCAGAAGTAAAGCCATTCTGGAATTAGTTCATTCTGATGTATGGCAAGCACCGGTGTTATCCTTAGGAGGAGCAAACTACTTAGTGTCGTTTATCGATGATTACTCCAGGAGGTGTTGGGTGTTCCCTATCAAGAAGAAAGCATATGTGTTTCCAGTTTTCAAAACTTACAAAGCGCGAGTGGAACTTGAATCTGGTCAAAAGATCAAGTGTTTGAGGACAGATAATGGAGGAGAATACACCAGTAAAGAATTTGATGAATTTTGTAAACAAGAAGGCATCAAAAGATAATTCACTACGGCATACACTCCTCAATAAAATGGAGTAGCAGAGCGGATGAACAAAACTCTGTTGGAAAGAACAAGAGCAATGATGAGAACTGCAGGCTTAGATAAGAAATTCTGGGCGGAAGCAGTCAATACTGCCTGTTATGTGGTGAATCAAGCTCCATCAACTGCAATTGAGTGTAAGACACCAATGGAGATGTGGGCTGGAAAACCGGTAGATTATTCAAACCTTCATGTATTTGGAAGTCCTGCTTATGTGATGTTCAATGCCCAATAAACTACAAAATTGGATCCAAAATCCAGAAAATGTATATTCTTGGGGTATGCTGAAGGAGTAAAGGGGTGTCGCCTGTGGGATCCCACTACCCACAAGGTTGTTGTCAGTAGAGAAGTTATTTTTGTAGAAGATAAAGATCCAGTGCAAGCAAAAAGTGAAGAAAGGTCCGAGACTACAAATGTATGTGTAGAAAGAGAATCAAAAACCAGTAATTCTTCTGAAGCTGCACAAGAGTACGAGGAAGAAGAGCCAGTCGAAACTGAAGTTTCAAATAATAGGCGATCAACTCGCACAAGAAGGTCGCCCAATTGGCACTCAGATTATATTATGGAGGGTAATGTTGCATATTATCTTCTAACTGAGGATGGGGAGCCATCAACTCTCTAAGAAGCAATGAATAGTTCAGATGTATCTCAGTGGATGGCAGCAATGCAAGAGGAAATTGAAGTTCTTCATAAGAATAAGACATGGGAACTAGTGTCACTACCGCAAGGGAGAAAACCCATAGGCAATAAATGGGTTTACAAAATCAAGCGGAATGGTGATAATCAAGTTGAGAGATATCGTGCTAGATTTGTGGTAAAAGGATATGCTCAGAAAGAAGGGGTGGACTTCAATGAAATCTTCTCACCTATGGTTCGTCTCACTACAATTCGAGTAGTCCTGGCAATATGTGCAAATTTTGACTTGCATCTTGAGCAGTTAGATGTGAAAACTGCATTTCTTCATGGAGATCTTGAAGAAGAAATTTACATGCTCCAACCAGAAGGTTTTGAAGAAAAAGGAAAGGAGAACTTGGTTTGCAGGTTGAACAAATCTCTGTACGGTCTAAAGCAGGCGCTAAGGTGTTGGTACAAGAGATTTGATTCTTTCATTATGAGCCTTGGATACAGCAGGCTAAATGCAGACCCTTGTGCATATTTCAAGAGGTTTGGTGAAAATGATGTCATTATCTTGTTGTTGTATGTAGACGACATGTTGGTAGCAGGCCCCAACAAAGATCGCATCAAGGAGTTAAAGGCTCGGTTGGCTAGGGAATTTGATATGAAGGACTTGGGACCAGCAAACAAGATTCTAGGGATGCAAATTCACCGAGACAAAAATAATAGGAAGATTTGGCTTTCTCAAAATAATTATTTGAAGAAAATCTTGCGACGTTTCAACATGCAAGATTGTAAGCCAATTTCTACCCCACTTCCTATTAATTTCAAGTTATCCTCAAAGATAAGTCCTAGCAATGAAGAAGAGAGGATGGAGATGTCTCGAGTACCGTATGCATCAGCAGTGGGGAGTTTAATGTTCGTTATGATTTGTACAAGACTGGACATTGCACATGCAGTGGGAGCAGTTAGTCGATACATGGCGAATCCTGGTGAAGAGTATTGGAATACAGTAAAAAGGGTCCTTAGATACATTAAAGGGACCGCAGATGTTGCATTGTGTTATGAAGGATCAGACTTTATTGTCAGAGGATATGTTGACTCTGATTATGCTGGAGATTTGGATAAAAGTAAATCCACTACGGGATATGTGTTTACACTTGCTGGAGGAGCTGTAAGCTGGGTTTCAAAACTGCAATCAGTTGTGGCTACATCAACAACAGAAGCAGAATATATGGCAGCTACACAAGCCAGTAAAGAAGCTGTATGGTTGAAATTGTTATTGGAGGAACTCGGGCATAAAAGGGAGAATGTTTCTCTAGTTTGTGACAGTCAGAGTGCTTTGCATCTTGCAAAGAATCCAGCATTTCATTCCAGGACAAAACACATTCGGGTTCAGTATCACTTCATTCATGAGAAAGCGTGGATATGCAGAAAATCCATACTACAGACAATATAGCAGATTTTATGACGAAAGCAGTTAACACTGACAAGTTTATTTGGTGTCGATCTTCCAGCGGCCTGATAGATACACAAGCAACAGGATTTGAAAGAGAGAAAGAATGGTGTGAAGATGTGACTGATACTCAATCAAATCTTCAAGTGGGAGATTGTTAACTATTGCTAGTCAACAATTGTTGGCTATATCAAAAGCCAACAATTGTTGGCTGAAAAAAAAAAAAAAAAAAACTTAAATCCCAAATCCCACATCGGGATTTTAGGATAGTGGAGGAGGTTTTGTTAACTATAAATATAACCCCTTAGTTTTAGGTTTAATCATCCCTTAATTGCTTAGCTTGTCAATTAGTTAAGCATATTTCTTTTCTCTTGTATTATTTCACAGTTCAGTTTTAGTGAAATAATATTCTTAGTCCCGAGGACGTAGGCAATATTGGCCGAACCTCGTAAATCTTTTGTTCCTTATTACTTCTATTTTAGCTGCGTTTTTGCTCTAATCCGGTCTTTATTCTACAACAAGATATTGTTAACTATTGCTAGTCAACAATTGTTGGCTATATCAAAAGCCAACAATTGTTGGCTGAATAAAAAAAAAAAAAAAAATCTTAAATCCCAAATCCCACATCGGGATTTTAGGATAGTGGAGGGGGTTTTGTTAACTATAAATATAGCCCCTTAGTTTTAGGTTTAATCATCCCTTAATTGCTTAGCTTGTCAATTAGTTAAGCATATTTATTTTCTCTTGTATTATTTCACAGTTCAGTTTTAGTGAAATAATATTCTTAGTTCCGAGGACGTAGGCAATATTGGCCGAACCTCGTAAATCTTTTGTTCTTATTACTTCTATTTTAACTGCAGTTTTGCTCTAATCCGGTCCTTATTCTACAACAAGTGGTATCAGAGCCGTGGTTTGGAGACGATCCAGAATAGTGGACTGCGTTGTGTGGGAGGCTCCCCTAGTACGATCCCGAGACGATTGGAGATTCGTGTTTGGTGCCTTGTGTCGAAAGTCTTCCTGATATTGTGGTGGTCAGGCGGCGTGTCCCGTTGGTTGATAATGGCGGTGCAAGATGATTGACGAATCAAATGGATTATCGCTCGAGTGGAGGACATAGTAATGTGGTCCTTGGTTTGAGGGGAGGATTGTTGGAGTTACAAACCAATCTCACATCGGAAATATAAGGAAATATTTCCTAAAATATAAGTGTGTTCACCTAACTCCATTAGCATGAAGCCTTTTGGGAGGAGCCCAAAAACAAATCCGTGTGGGCTTGGCCCAAAGCGGACAATATCATACTAATGCGGAGTTAAGGTGATGTTTGGCAGTTCTATCACACATATATATATATATATATATATATATACACACTTCGATTTACACAGTCATCAATGAAATATAGCTGAATATTTCTCAAACTTCTTCATATTGTTTTTAAATTCTAGTCTTGAACTTCAATCCATTATTATATGTAATGAATCTAAGATAATTTGTGCACAATTGAATTCATCTTGACACGAGGTTGAGAGTGAAATTTTCCGAGATTAAATTTCCATTATTTTTTCTTTTTAATTCTAAACTAGCATATAATTTACAATTTATGGTTATAGAGATTTTTTTTTTCTCAAAATATGTCATTTTGAAAGGGTTAATGAAGGAAATTTTTTTTTTTTAGATTTATCTTTTTAATTTGTTAAATTTTTTTTCGTGCATTATCTCTTTTTCTAATTAAACAGTGAACAGTAAATCAAGTAGCGATATTTTATCTCATAATTGAAAATTTATTAAAACTAATGCTATTAATTATATTTATTTGTTTGAATGCATGTAATATTTGGTAATAATGAGTTTATACTCAATTTTGAAAGAAGATATGGAAGATGTGAAAATGAATTAAGTTCCACATGATAAAATCATAGTGGTATTATTTACATGCATTATTAAGTCCTACACAAAGACACAAAAACATTTGATTAATAATTAATGTTAAAGAAGCAGATGAGCTGGCCAGTTACGAAGCATGTAATAGCATTCCTCCACCTTGTACTGTGGACTGAAGTGACCTCCACCCTGAAATATTAATTAATTTTATCAGATTTTATTTTTTAGAAAATTAATTATCTTCAAATTATATATATATATATATATATATATATATATATATATATATATATATATATATATATATATATATATATATATATGTTGTAAAAATAAGGACCGAATTAGAGCAAAACCGCAGCTAAAATAGAGATAATAAGAAACACACAGATTTACGTGGAAAACCCCCAAACAAATCAGGGTAAAAACCACGGGTAAAACTAGCAAAGTTTTACTATAAAATAGGAGTTACAATCTCTCTATATTTTACACAAGAAAATATGAGAAACACTCTCTATTTATACTAGGAGACCTCAAAAATGAGATGATTAAATCTAAAACTAATAGGCTATATTTATAACTAAAAAACTTTTTCCATTTTCTAAACAATCCCGATGTGGGATTCCGATGTGGGATTGTTAGTTTTTTATATTTTTTTTTTCTTTTTCTTTCAACAATTGTTGGCTTAGCCAACAATTATTGACTACTTTAATCAACAATCTCCCACTTGAAAATTTGATTGAGTATCAATCACATTTTCACATCATTTTATCTATCTTGCCATTTTACCTCGCGCTTTGTAATCTTTGAAAAATTAGAAACACATCTAACTTCATTTTGATCGAATACACTCAACATCTCCTGAAATAATTGTCTTCTAGGTATGAAACTGGTGTTTGCCATACGTCAGAGTGAACCAATTCTTATAACATCATTTCTAGAATTTTATGTGTTTTAACTTCAAATGATGCTGCTTATTCATAACACATTTGCAGTTATCTTTTCTCCTTTCATAAGTACAAGCGCTTCTCCTTTTTAACTTTATGATCTCATTTTCAATATCTTGCATCTCAAACCATCCACTTGTCCTATAGACAGCAGATTCTTCTTAGGCCCTCCACATGCATCATAAAGCATTTCCATCGTCGAAACAACTTGCCACATTTCCTTGAAAATTGGAATCTTTTAGATTCCAGCAATCATTCTTCAAGTGACCTTTCTTACCACAGTTGTAACATTTAATATTCTTCTTACTCCTGAATTTTGAATTACCATGATTGTGACTCCCACTTGAGCCTTGTTCCGTTGATCTTCCTCTCAGCACCGTCAAAACTTTCACATGCTGTGAACTTGCCTGCCTGTCTTCCTTGTTTTTGCGCCGATTTTTTTTTCCAGAACAGCAGCTGCAACATCATCGAAGACTAAAGCATCCGTATTATTTGTTAAATTGATGATGAGTTGATCATACGAATCTGGTAAACTTTGAAATAGAATTTCAACACGTTCTTCTGGTTCGATTTTATAACTCAACGAAGTGAGTTGAGAAAATAGAGTATTTAAGTGCTCCGTCACTGAAGTAGATTCCGCCATACGAAGAGTATAGAGTTTTCTTTTCAGAAAAATTTTGTTGTGTAGTGATTTGGCCTCGTACAATTTTGTGAGATGATCCCAGATCTCTTTTGCTGTCTTTTTTTCTTCTATACTTGACAACACCCCATCTGCTAATGTCAGATGAAGATTTGACATAGCATTCCCATCCATTTCGTTCCACTTATTATCATCTGTGAAATCAGCCGGCCTTTGACTTATAGCCGCTAGGCAATTATCTTTTCTCAAAATAGCCTTCATCTTCAATTTTCACAGAGAGAAATTACTCCCGTTAAATTTCTCGATCTCATATTTTGCCGCCATTGCATCTATCACGAACTTTTCTGTTCAAAAATCAGCTCCCACTATTTCACGTGAATAGTAACGTATAGATGAACAGTGACCGTATACGTGAACAGTACCCAAGGAAATATCTTTTCTGATGTGGAAGATCAGGCTATGCTGCAACTACAGAGCATACTAAGACAGAAACTCGGCTCTGATACCACTTGTTGTAAAAATAAGGACCGAATTAGAGTAAAACCGCAGCTAAAATAGAGATAATAAGGAACACACAGATTTACGTGAAAAACCCCAAACAAATCAGGGTAAAAACCACGGGTAAGACTAGCAAAGTTTTACTATAAAATAGGAATTAAAATATCTCTATATTTTACACAAGAAAATATGAGAAACACTCTCTATTTATACTAGGAGACCTCAAAAATGAGATGATTAAACCTAAAACTAATAGACTATATTTATAACTAAAAAACTTTTTCCATTTTCTAAACAATCCGGATATGGGATTGTTAGTTTTTTATATTTTATTATTTTTTTTCTTTTTCTTTCAACAACTGTTGGCTTAGCCAACAATTGTTGACTACTTTAGTCAACAATATATATATATATATATATATATATATATATATATATATATATATATATATATATATATATATATTCTCTTTTACCTTTACAGACACGTATGTTAAATTGAATCGCCATTCTGAAAACTTCTTGTGTATCTGCATATAATTAATTAGACACTTTTCATGAATTAATATCCTCAATTTTAATTAATTAAAAACATTATGGGAAATTAAAGATAAAAGAAAAAGAATTGGTACGTACCCTGCAGTTTCATTTGCCACAGACCAAACCCTCCATTTTTCAACCAAATTCAACTCAAGGGATGATATCCATTTTTGTATTGAAACATTTGGATTGTCCATATCACGATCACCCTGTCAATTTTAATGGGATTAAATTCAAATTTTCAATTTTAATTACAATTAAACCTTGATTATTGATTAATTACATAATGTCATTTTTTACCCTTAAACTTTTCAAAATAAACATATTATATTTCTATATTTTTTTGTCATTTTGTGCCATTAAAGTACTTGAAATACTAAAAAAATACAAATAAAAAAATGTCTCGTGATCATCCGAGTATGAAAAATCTAAGCGTACGAAAAATAGAAAGATAAATGGAATTTAATGTATATGGTTCGGCTTATTCAATTATCAATTTATTTGGTTCAATTTTTATTGTAAAAATCGACCTAACCAATTCAGTTTTTTTTTTTTTTTTTTTAAAATGATATAATTAAACCTACCGAACTTATATACAGATGGGTCCTAATAATATCCAAGATGACATATCATTCGGCCTCAGCCCAAAAACCCAACAAAGACCAAGAGGTAGCCAATTGGAAGGTCCAGCTCCACTAAACCGGTACATGTGTTGGAAAGTCAAAAATGTTGGCTTGAATTCAACATCTTTCAAAAGTTAAATAAAATGGCTTAGTTTAGGAATCCAACATCGTAAAATATTGTAAGAAAATGGGAAATTGTAACACTATAAATATAGCCTCCATTTTCTAATTTAATCTATCCCAAAATTATCAATTTTTTCTAAAGCAATAATTCTTTCTCTCTTTAATAAATATTTCACTTGTATTATTTTTTTGAAATAGTAAAATATAATTTGTTTGTATCCGAGTACGTAGGCATAATTGGCCGAATCTCATTAAATTCTGGTATTCTTTATTTGTCTATTTAATATCTATTGTCGGGTATTATGTTAGTAAATTATTGTACTATTAAATTACTTAGGAAAATTCTGTCTAAGAAGATTGGGTTTTAAGTGAGATCATTTGTGACCCCTCCAGTCTTTCTAGGGAATTTTATCTTGTGTGATTTTTCAGTATAATCGTTTACGCTTTATTCATCTGCTCAATAGTGTTCGAGGTGAATTTGGTGGAAATTAACCCGAGTTTTCACAACAATTGGTATAAGAGCCTAGGTTCTTTCTTAGTATGCTCTGTGGTTGCAGCGTAGTCTGATCTTTCACATCAGAAAAGATTTTTTTCCTTGGACTATTGGCATTCCGCATCGACAGCTATTGAATAGTAATTATAGCAAAAATGACAAATCCATCCACTTCTTCTTTCTCGTCCAGTTTGATGGCAAATGCAAGAGTTGCGGTGGAAATTTTTGATGGTACGGGTCATTTTGGTATGTGGCAAAGTGAGGTTCTGGACGCTCTCTTTTAACAAGGTCTAGACATTGCCCTTGAAGAAAAGAAACCAGATGATGTTGATGAGAAAAATGGAAGCGACTTAATCGTTTGGCATGTAGTACAATTCGATCGTGCCTTTCTAGAGAGCAAAAGTATGTTTTCTCAAAAGAAACTTCTGCAAGTAAATTGATGAAGGTATTGGAGAAAAAATTCTTGAAAAAAAACAGTCAGAATAAGCTTCACATGAATAAAAGACTGTTTCGTTTCAATTATGTTGCGGGTACCATAATAAATGATAATATCACCAATTTTAATCAATTAGTCGTTGATTTATTGAATATGGATGTGACATTTGAAAATGAAGATATGGCTTTGATGTTGTTGGGATCCCTTCCTGAGGAGTTTGAGTTTCTTGAAACGACTCTACTTCATGGGAAGGCTGTTGTGACTCTCAGTGAAATTTATGTTGCCTTGTATAGTTATGAACTGAGAAAGAAGGACAAAAAAGAATGCACAAGTGGAGCTACAGAAGCTCTAGTAGTGAGAGATCGGTTGCAGAGCCATACTAGAGGAAAGAAAGGGAGATCGAAGTCGAGGCCCAAATTGGGCAAAGACGAATGTGCCTTTTGTCGAGAAAAATGGCACTGAAAGAAATATTGTCCTAAGCTGAAGTATAAGGGCAAACCTAATAAGGAAAAGGCTGTTGCAGATTCAAATGTAGCTGAGTGTAATGACAAAAACTCAGACTTTTCACTTGCTGTTACATCGTCAACTAACTTTTCTAGTGTATGGCTGCTTGATTCATGCTGCAGTCATCATATGTGTCCCAACCGGGATTGGTTCTATGAATTTAGAGAACTAGAAGATGGAGTTGTTTATACAGCAAATGATGTCTCTCTCACCACACATGGGATTGGTTCCATTCTTTTGAAAAACCATGATGGATCAATCAGAATCCTGAAGGATGTTCGCTATGTGCCCAGTTTGTTAAAGAATCTCATTTTCATATGAGCTCTAGAAGAAAAGGGTTTTGAGGTGCGAGCAAAAGGCGGAGTAATGAATATAATCTCTGGTGCACTTGTGGTGTTGAAGAGAATTCGAAAGAATAACAAATTGTACCACTACCAAGGTACTACTGTTATTGGCACAACAACAGTGGCTTCTACTGGTGAAAAGGAGTTGGAAGCAACCAGGTTATGGCATATGCGCTTGGGGCATGCAGGTGAAAAATCCTTGAATCTCGTGGTGAAACAAGGATTGTTGAAAGGAGTTCAAACTTGCAAATTGGATTTTTGCGAGCATTGTGTCAAAGAAAAAAAGACAAAGGTAAAATTTGGAACAGCAATCCACGATACCAAGGGTATTTTGGACTATGTTTATCCTGATGTGTGAGAACCTTCCAAGACGGCTTCTTTGGGAGGAAAACACTACTATGTGACCTTTGTTGATGATTTTTTCCGAAAAGTTTGGGTGTATACTATGAAGACTAAGGATGAAGTGCTAAGAGTTTTCCTCAAATGGAAAAAGATGATGGAAACTCAAATAGGCCGAAGGATCAAGTATCTTCGTACAGATAATGGCGGAAAATACAGGAGTGATCCATTTATGGAGGTATGTGAAGATGAAGGCATTATTAGACACTTCACAGTTAGAAATACACCACAACAGAATGGAGTGGCAGAACGTATGAACCGAACATTACTGGAGAAAGTTCGGTGTATGTTGTCCAATGCTAGGTTGGACAGAGAATTTTAGGCTAAAGCTGTTATATATACTTACCATCTCATAATCGCCTACCATCTAGTGCTATTGGTGGTAAAACGCCATTGGAGAAATGGTTTGGAAAACTGGCTACAGATTATAATTTCTTACATATGTTTGGTTCCACTGCATACTATCACATTAAGGAATCAAAGTTGGATCCACGTGCAAAGATAGCAATTTTCATAGGGATCACCTCTGGTGCGAAAGGATATCGACTATGGTGCCCAGAGTCAAAGAAAATAATTTTTAGCAGGGATATTACCTTTAATGAATCTACCATGTTGAGAAATGTGAAAAATAAATGTGTTAAGCAGACAGATGGTACTCCAAAACAGGTGGATTTTGAAAGAAAATTTGTTAGCCCAGCAAATGATAAAGCAAATGAAGAAACTCCTATGGTAGATGAGTCAAATGAAGAAAAAGTTTTAACCCAAGAACCTCCACAGCAACCTGAATCAATTGCATTAAGTAAGACAAAGAGGATAATCAAAAAGCCTACTCGCTATGTTGATATGGTGGCTTACGCATTCCAAATTGCAAATGATGACATTCCTACCACTTATAATGAAGCAGTCAAAAGTTCAGAAGTAGAAAAGTGGAGGAAAGCCATAAATGATGAAATGCAGTCCCTTCATAAGAATCATACGTGAAATCTAGCTAGTCTCCCGAAGGAAAAGAAGGCAATTGGGTGCAAATGGGTATATGCAAAGAAAGATGGATTTCCTGACAAGGATGATGTTCGCTATAAAACAAGGCTGATAGCTAAAGGCTACGCTCGGACGGAGGGAATTGATTATAATGAAGTTTTTTCTCCATGTGTAAAACATTCCTCCATTCGAATTTTGTTGGCTTTGGTAGCACAATTGGATATGAAACTAGTTCAGTTGGATGTAAAAACTGCATTTTTACATGGAGACTTGGAGGAGAAAATCTACATGGTTCAGCCCGAAGGATTTAAAGTTGCTAGAAAAGAAAATATGGTGTGCAAGCTTGAAAAATCTTTGTACGAATTGAAACAATCTCCGAGGCAGTGGTACAAACGATTTGACAAGTTTATGATGGGGCAAAAGTACACAAGAAGCAAATATGATCATTGTGTGTATTTGCGCAAGCTACAAAACGGATCCTACATATATCTTCTTCTTTATGTTGATGATATATTGATAGCTTTCAAGAGTCTGATAGAGATTGAGAAGTTAAAGACTCAGTTGAACAGGGAGTTTGAAATGAAGGATTTAGGTGAAGCCAAGAAGATTCTCGGTATGGAGATAAGCAGAGATAGGGAATTGGGGAGACTTTGTTTGACTCAGAAACAGTATCTGAGAAAAGTACTAAAACGTTTTGGTATGAATGAAAAGTCAAAACCTGTTAGTACTCCTCTTGCTCCTCATTTCAAGCTCAGTGCATCTTTGTCTCCAAAGAATGAAGCAGAACGAGAATACATGGCAAAAGTACCATATGCAAATACTGTTGATAGCTTGATGTATGCTATGGTGTGTACAAGGCCTGATATTTCACAGGCAGTTGAGGTTGTGAGCAGGTATATGCATGATCCTGGAAAGTGATGAAGTAAAATATTCCTATTTATTTTCCATGAAAAACTCCTATTTTGTGCTTATTTAATAAGATAAATATTTGATTTAATTTCTATTTAATCTTTTAGTAGGAATTCATGCTCAATGGGAAAAAGAAATCAAAAAGTAGGAATTTAAAGTCAAATAAAATTTGGAGCTAATTGGAAGTCAAGAAATGGAGCTGAGAATCAAAGAAATCAAAATTGGAAGTCAAGAATGGAAGCTGAAAGTATCAAGTCTACATTTTCAACATGAAATCACACTTAAGCGTGCCCACGGTCGCTTGCGCAGAATTATGCAATGCAGATTTTTCAAGAATTGCTGCTATTGGAAATCAATTTAGCCAGATCTTTTACCCGACTTTTGGCAGCAAAAATTGGACCTTTGAAAAGTCTTTGAGAAAAATGATCAAATTCCTAGTCTAAGTTTTCTATAAATAGGATCTTGTGATGAAGGAAATCATATCTTGAACCTTGAAATAAACTTTTGAATTGCTGCTTTCTTTATTTTCTAGTTGATTGTTTTACAGCCATGAGTGGTTGAATTTTCTCTTCTAGTTAAGGATATTAAGGTATGATTCATAAATAAATTGTGAGAATTCGTTTTCATTGTTTTCTCTTCTCAAATATCTGAATATTTTCTATACTTAATGATATTTTGTCCCATTAAAATTATTGACGTCTGATTTTGAAGGAATAAATACTGCTAGTCAGATGAGTAAATCCGTAACTGTTTATTTAATTTGGCAAAGTGGCAAATCTGTACACTCATTGAATTGAATCTTTGAGTTTAGTGTGGGTGAATTTATTTGGTCCAATTTAAATAATCGAGCTTGTGTATTATTGATTGGAATTGGTAGCTTTTCTAATTCTTAATGCTATTTCTCAATTAAATCCTAAGAGCTTGTTTAGTGGTTGTTGAGAAATAAGATTTACCAGCTGATCTTATCACTTTTAAATTACTATTAAGGAAGAGCAGAATACTAGAGCTTGTTAGTGTTCATAACCAATTTATTTGAAGAAGTAGGAATTTATCCAATTGTATTCAATGATCAGTTTGAATGAATCATAACCAAGATATTCCTTTGACTAGAAGTTTTCAATATTTGATTTTATCCTTTTAATTTTCTGCTTTATGATTTATTTGTTTTAATCTTATTTTTCATAAACAAAAACCCCCCTTCATCTTTCTCTTATTTCATAAGTAAAAATCAGATTTAATAATTTGACCAATCTCTTGGGAGACAACTCTACTCATGCTTTGCTATAAATATTTATAGAGTAGAATTTTATTTTTGTTGGATTCGACACCCACCAAATTTTGGCGCCGTTGCCGGGGATTGGTGTTATTATTGATCTTAATTTTATTTTACTTTATTTTGCAATTTCTTTATGACTCGTACTTCTCGTGGAAGTGAATTAAATTTTGATTCAGAAATAGAGAAGACAGCCCGAAGATTGAGAAAGACAACTAAACAACAAAAAGCTTCCTCTTCCGGTTCATCACAAACGGAGACAATTGTTGATTTGTCAGAATTTTTCAAAGAACCTGAAATCATGGCTGAACCAGAACAAACTTTGAGAAGAATGGCTAATCCAGATGTCAACCAACAGCCCTTGTGCATTGAGCTCCCTAATGTAGAGGTAAATTTTGAATTAAAATCTGGTTTGATTCACTTATTACCCACTTTTCGTGGCCTTGCAGGAGAAGACCCTCATAAATATCTCAAGCAATTCCATGTGATATGTTCCAGCATGAAACCACAAGGATTAACAGTTGACCAAATCAAAATGCGAGCCTTTCCTTTTTCTTTGACAGAAAAAGCTAAAGATTGGCTGTATTATCTTCCACCTGGATCAATAACGACATGGAATGAATTGAAAAGGCAATTCTTAGAAAAATTTTTCCCTGCCTCTCGAGCCACATCCATTAGAAAAGAGATTTGTGAAATTCGTCAACAAACTGGAGAAACTCTCTATGAATATTGGGAGAGGTTCAATCAATTGTGCGCAAGCTGCCCTCACCACCAAATTTCAGACCAGCTTCTAATACAATATTTTTATGAAGGATTATTGTTGTTAGATCGCTACATGATTGATGCTGCAAGTGGTGGAGCTTTGGTAGACAAAACTCTCAATCAAGCTAAGGAATTAATTACCAAAGTAGCTGCCAATTCTCAACAATTTGGTTCTAGACAAGATCATCCAATTAAGAGGGTTAATGAGGTAAGTGTAAATTCCATTGAACAAAGACTTGATAATTTAACTTCTCTTATGCAGAAATTTATGGTGGGAAATCAGCAACAAGTGAAGTCGTGTGGCATTTGTTCAAATTCTGATCATCCTACGGATATGTGTCCAACTCTTCAAGATGAAGAACATTTAAATGCTATACAAGGACAACAAGGACAGCAATACCAAAGGAAATATGATCCCTTTTCTGCCACCTACAATCCCGGATGGAGAGACCACCCAAATCTGAGCTATGGATCAAGACCTAACAATTACCATCAGTATGGATATCAATCGAAACAACCAGCTCCTGCTCCACCTCCACAAGGATTCCAAGGATTTAAATCTGATGCCCCTCCACCATCAAAACCAGGTATGTCTTTAGACAATATAGTTGCTGCTTTAGCTACTAACATGCAACAATTTCAACAGGAGACCAAGGCTAGCATGCTGAATTTGGAAAATCAAATGAGCCAACTCGCTACCACAGTGGGCAAATTAGAGAACCAAAATTCTGGTCGCTTGCCATCTCAACCCGAAGTCAATCCTAAACAGAATGTGAGTGCCATGACATTAAGGAGTGGAAAAGAATTAAAAGAACCAGCAAAAAGGGCCACAAAATTCGTAGGTGAAGATGACATGGAAAAAGAGATGGAGCTGCCTCCACCAAATACCTCAGAAACATCTCAAATTAAATCACCTTTGATCATACCACCTCCCTTCCCGAGTAGACTGGCCAAATCCAAGAAGGAACAACAAGAAAAAGAAATTTTTGATATGTTTCGAAAAATAGAGATCAACATTCCTCTTCTTGATGCCATTAAACAAGTGCCAAGATATGCAAAGTTCCTTAAAGAATTATGCACCAACAAAAGGAGGCTGAAAGGGGATGAAAAAATTCATATGGGAGAAAATGTGTCTGCTGTCTTTCAAAAGAAACTACCTCCCAAGTGCAAAGACCCAGGTATGTTCACCATTTCTTGTACAATAGGTAGCTCAAAATTTGAAAAATCATTGATAGACTTAGGAGCATCCATAAATGTCATGCCTAGCTCTATTTATCATTCTTTAAATATGGGACCACTTAAAGGAACTAATGTTATTATTCAGTTAGCAGACAGGTCCATTGTTTATCCGGAAGGAATTTTGGAAGATATTTTGGTGCAGGTTGATAAGCTAGTATTTCCGGCTGATTTTTATGTGTTAGATATGGAGGAAGAACGTTCCTCAAAATCAGTTCCTATTTTGTTAGGAAGACCTTTTTTGAAAACAGCCAGAACAAAGATAGATGTTGCAGAAGGAACGTTATCCATGGAGTTTGATGGAGAGAAAATAAAATTTGATATTTATGCTGCCATGAGGTATCCTTCTGATGTTGATTGTGTTTATGGAATTAATACAATTGATTCATTGACACAGCAGGTTTTTGATTTAACTGGAGAGGATGAGTTGGAGTTAGCAATAACTAAGAGTTTTGATCCTAAGGAATTAGACAATTTGGAGGAAAAATTCGTTATACAAGAAGAGTTGAAAGACTCCATCTTTGAGCTGGAATCATTACGACCAATCAGGTATAATTCTTCCTATATTGATTTACCAGTATCTCACAACAAACTTTTTCCATCTATTTTGCAGGCCCCTACGTTGGAATTAAAGATTTTACCAAGTCATTTGAAGTATATTTATCTAGGAGAAAATCAGACTTTACCAGTAATAATTTCCAACAAATTAACTCCCCTTGAAGAAGAGAAGTTAATTCGCATTCTCAAAGATTACAAAGAGGCCATAGGATGGACTATCGCAGACATAAGAGGAATCAGCCCCTCCACTTGTATGCATCGTATACTGTTGGAAGAAGACTATAAACCATTTAGAGAGGCGCAACGCAGACTTAATCCCCCCATGATGGAAGTAGTCAAGAAGGACATTCTTAAATTACTTGATGCAGGTATGATCTTTCCAATTTCTGACAGCAAATGGGTAAGTCCGGTTCAGGTAGTACCTAAAAAGACTGGTTTTACAGTTACAGAAAATGATAATGGTGAGTTAGTTCCAATTCGAATGCAAAATGGCTGGCGAGTTTGCATAGATTATAGAAAATTAAACGCCTCCACCAGAAAAGACCATTTTCCATTACCTTTTATTAATCAAATGCTTGAAAGGCTGGCTGGACATTCTCACTATTGTTGTCTTGATGGATTTTCAGGTTTTAATCAGATCGCTGTAGCACCCGAAGATCAGGAAAAAACTACCTTCACCTGTCCCTTTGGAACATTCGCTTACCGACGCATGCCATTTGGTTTATGCAATGCCCCAGCAACGTTTTAACGATGTATGGTCAGTATTTTCTCAGATTATGTGGAAAATATTATTGAAGTGTTTATGGACGATTTTACTGTACACGGTGATTCATTTGATAACTGTTTGGAAAATCTGACTAAAGTGCTTAACCGTTGCATTGAAACTAATCTTGTGCTCGATTATGAAAAATGTCATTTCATGGTCGATCAAGGTTTGATATTAGGACATATAGTATCTTCTCGAGGAATAGAAGTTGATAAATCTAAGGTTGACCTGATTAAATGCTTACCTTACCCTACTTCGGTGAGGGAAGTATGCTCCTTTCTTGGTCATGCAGGATTTTACCGAAGGTTTATTAAAGATTTTTCGAAGATTACCCAGCCTCTTTGCAAGCTGTTACAAAAAGACACTCCATTTGACTTTAGCACTGAATGCAAGCATAGCTTTGATCAGTTAAAAGACAAGCTCACATCTGCACCAATTATCCAGCCCCCAGATTGGGCACTACCCTTTGAAATTATGTGCGATGCCAGCAACTATGCCGTTGGAGCTGTACTTGGTCAACGAATTAATAGGAGTGCACATGCTATTTACTATGCTTCAAGGACTCTTGATAATGCTCAGAGAAACTACTCTACTACAGAAAAGGAGTTACTTGCAGTAGTTTTTGCTTTAGAAAAATTTAGATCATATTTATTGGGTACTAAAGTCATAATTTTTTCTGATCATGCAGCTTTAAAATACCTGCTTGCCAAAAAAGAGTCCAAGCCAAGATTAATAAGATGGATACTGCTCTTACAAGAATTTGATTTGGAGATTCGTGATAAGAAAGGAACAGAAAATTCAGTGGCAGATAACTTGAGCAGACTGATCATGAATGAGGAACCTCAACCACTTCAAGATGCATTTTCGGATGAACATCTCTTTGAGATTAAATCTTCAATACCATGGTATGCTGATATAGTAAATTATTTGGTAGCTAGGACATTGCCCTGTGAGTTGACTAGAGCACAAAAAGATAAAATTAAGAGTGAGTCTAAATATTATATTTGGGATGATCCTTATTTGTGGAAACAATGTTCTGATCAATTAATTCGCAGGTGTGTTTCCGAGTGTGAAATTCCATCCATTCTAGCGTTTTGCCATTCTTATGCCTGTGGGGGACATTTTGGTCCAAAAAGGACAGCACGTAAGGTGCTGGAATGTGGGTTGTTCTGGCCTACTTTATTCCGTGATGCCTATTTATTTTGTAAATCCTGTAGCAATTGCCAACGGACTGGTAATTTAGGACATAGAGATCAGATGCCTCTTACTTCTATTTTAGCTTGTGAAATTTTTGATATATGGGGAATTGACTTCATGGGTCCATTCCCATCTTCTTTTGGTAATTGTTACATTCTTTTAGCTGTGGACTACATTTCTAAGTGGGTGGAAGCAAAAGCCACCAGGACTAATGATTCTAAGATTGTCGTAGGTTTTGTCAAGAGTCATATTTTCAGCAGATATGGAGTACCAAGGGCAATCATCAGTGACAGAGGCACTCATTTTTGCAATTGTACGTTTGAAAGTCTGTTAAGAAAATATGGTGTGACTCACAGAATTTCAACGGCCTACCACCCACAGACTAGTGGTCAAGCAGAGGTATCCAATAGAGAAATCAAGTCTATTTTGGAAAAGACTGTCAATCCCACTCGCAAAGATTGGAGTATACGTCTAGAAGATGCTTTATGGGCATACAGAACTGCATATAAAAATCCAATTGGTATGTCTCCATATCGCTTCTTGTTTGGTAAGTCTTGCCACCTTCCTGTTGAACTAGAGCATAAAGCGTATTGGGCAATAAAATAGTGTAACATGAACATGGAAGAAGCAGGTGAACAAAGGAAGTTACAACTCCAAGAACTTGAGGAACTCAGACTTGATGCTTATGAGAATTCTAGAATTTACAAAGAGAAAATTAAACTTTTTCATGATAAAAATATTTCTAGAAAAAATTTTCAAATTGGTTAGAAAGTTCTCTTGTTTCATTCTAGACTTAAGCTTTTCCCAGGAAAATTAAGGTCACGTTGGACTGGACCTTTTATTGTTACTAATATATTTCCTCATGGTGCAGTAGAAATTCAAAGTCCCAGCACTGCCAAAACATTTAAGGTCAATGGGCATCGTTTAAAAACTTTTTATGAGGGATTTCAAGTGACAAATATTGAAACCATTCAATTGGAGGTTCCAAATTATGAAGAGTGATGTTGCATTATGTCTGGCCTTCAGACAGAAAATAAGGGCGCTGGTTGGGAGGCAACCCAACGTCTTCATTTTTAATTTTTCTAATTTATTTTATTTTATTTTATTTTCACTTTCAGTAAAATAAAAAAAAATTAAAAATAAATAAATAAAAAAAAGGGGGGGAAAAAGCTGGTGTGTTCTTTTTCAATTCTAGGTAGAAGCTTGATTTTAATGGTTAATGTGCTAAATCTTTACGTTTTCTTTTATTTTTATTCTCTTTGTTATGTTAAATTTTTTGCTTTTTCATTTCTCTTTCTTTGTTGCTTTTTAACAATTGTACTTTGTCTTTTTATTGTTTGTTACTTTGGTTCACGATTTTTCATTCTCCTCTCTTCACCTTTCTTTGTTACTTTTTCATAATTGTTTTTCTACTTTGTCTTTTTGTTGTTTGTTTTTATTTCTATTTGTTCACGATTTTTCATTCTTTCTTTCAATCTTCATCTTTCCCTCTTACTTTTTCTTTTAATGATTATTTTTACTTGTTTATTTTATTCTTTGTTTTTATTGTTTCTCTTTCCTCACAATTCCTTCTTTTCAAACATCTTTATTTTTAATTTTTCTAATTTTTTTTTTTTTAAAGATATAAAAAGCTGGTGTGTTCTTTTTGAATTCTGGGTAAGAGTTTGGTTTTAATGGTTAGTATGATTTTAAAATAAGGTAATTCTTTGGGTTTTATCTTGAGTTTTATTTTGTTTTACTCTCTTTATTTTGATACGAGAATTTCCTCTTTATTTGACTTTTACTTTTACTTTTCTATTTTATTCTTTGGTTTGTTTTAACAATTACACTTTTACTTGTTTATTTTAATCTTTAGTTTTGTTACTTCTCTTCTTCTTTTCACACCCAGCCGACACCTTCCCCTGATCTCACATTTTTTTTTCTTCTTACCGCCACAAGAGAGACCAGCAGCCCACCTTCTTCGCCGTTTTTCTCCACCAGCGACCTACCGTGCGCCGTCGCACAACCACCGGACCAGAGCACGATCAGCAGCCACCTCCTCGCCATCTCTCCTCCACCGACAGCAGCAAGTGCTCCCCTCTCTGCTTTGTTCGGTTGCCACATAAATCGGAAAGCCCACTATTCACAGCCAACCACTCCACCGATCCCCATCTCCACTGGAGCTTGCACATGGGTTTGGTTAGTTTTGTGTTTTATTTGGTAGATTTGGATTAATTTGTGGTTATCTAGGAATTGATTTTCATGTTCATTTGTGATTGATTTTGGTTTGAAATTGGGATTGATTCTTTAATTGAGTTGTTTTCTTGGTTTTTAATTGTGGATTAATTCGGATTTATTGGAAGTGTTGGGTATTTTGGGTGTTTCGTGACTTTGAGCTGCTGAAAATTCTGTTGAATTGTTGGGTAATTTGGGAATTTCGAAAAAAAAAAATTTCAATTAAAATTGTTGGGTTGAATTTATTGGTGTAAATTTAATTTGTGATTGATAAGTGCCCAAACCAATTAATTTTGCAGTATTTTATGGTAGATAATTCTTAGCAATGGCTAAAAAGAAGAGAGGGCATCTTTGCTTGGGTTTTTTTTTAGTAAATTTTATTGCTATGCATTTGGGAGTTTTGGATCTCAACAATACTGATATGCATATTGCTTGTGAGGTTGGTCCATTGGACATTGATTGTTTGCACAGGATGGGAGAGATGGAGAAATTACTCAATGGCCAATACAGAGCAGCCCCTTCTCTAGATCTTGTCAGGGCAGTATTTTCACCTCCCAGTCTTGTTTAATTTTTCTTTGTGATGTCTTTTGATCCTAGCTTTACATTGGGGACAATGTAAAGTTTAGGTGTGGGGGAGGGGAGGGGAATACTAATTTTTGTATTGAATCTAGCATTACAACATTTACATATTACTGCACTTTTATTTATTCTAACATTTATTTTCAGCTGTTATTTATCTTGACATTTTTATTTGCTTATTTTGATGTTTTTAATTGCACCCCTTTGAGTGTTTTTGAGCAGAAAAATATGGAAATGCCTTTAGCTAAGTCTATTCTCCTTTGAAAAATGGAAATACAGGTTCTCATGTCTCCAATTTTGATTTTTAAAGTTTTGTTTTGACACATCATTTAAGTGTTCTGATTTGTATGATAAAGTTGCAAGATTTAAGCACCAATTTTAACCCTTAATATTTGTTGTGAGTTTTTGAGCCTAAATGAACATACATTATATGTGTTCTTATTTTTCTTGCGAGTGTGTCCAATATAAATTGTGAATTCTAGAACTTGCCATGAGATTCATTTTGAGATCACATTCCTAATTTATTTCATTAAAGTGATAAGGGCATTTAGGATAATAACCATTTGTTTTAAACCTTTTTCTTGATATCCTACCTTTTAATCCAATAGTTAACAATTTTGAGCCTATAACCATATTTTTGGAAATAACCCTTAAAATTGTTAGCCTGAACCAGTTTATTGAAGCCATAATTTTGAGCCCCTTATTTGTTGAACTAATAGATAAATTGTTTTAAGAATATCTGCATATTTTTATTTTTGAAAAGGAGGATTCAAAAAGAAAAAAAATAATAAGAAAAGCATTTGTGGCCGTTAAATCTGAAAATGAATAAAGGTAAAGTCAAAAGCCTTAGGGGAATTAATTTCTCTCTAAAAAAAATATATAAATAAATAAATAAAAATAATAAAAATAAAAATAAAAAAAGCTTGGGCCACTTTAATAAAGAAATTTATGTTTCTATTTTCCTCACATTTGCAGAAATTCTTTCTAAATTCTTTAAAAGCATTTGTTTATTATGTTCAACTTATTTAAGCCTAAATTTTTCCTTTTTCCATCCCTTTGACCTTAGCCCCATTACAACCCAATTGAAGACCCTTTGATTTTTGGATGAATTAATGGTTAGTGGTGGAGATTTGATTGAATGGCAAGCCTATGGTAATTCCTTTTTATTTTTGTGACTTGGAGTGCTCTATTGTTAAATACTTAGCCTAAATACTTGAGTGATTTGAGTGATATCTTTTGTGAGTGTGTTAAGTCTTGCATCTTTGGATAACATTGAAAGATCATTTGAACTGATGAAAATTTTTATGAATTATTTCTTTGAGACATGTTGAGTTTTGAAAAGAAATTTTGAAGGGGAGAATATGGCAAGGTTATGGGGTGTGGAAATTGATTTGCTTGAGGACAAGCAAAGGTTTGGTGTGGGGGAATTTGATGAAGTAAAATATTCCTATTTATTTTCCATGAAAAACTCCTATTTTGTGCTTATTTAATAAGATAAATATTTGATTTAATTTCTATTTAATCTTTTAGTAGGAATTCATGCTCAATGGGAAAAAGAAATCAAAAAGTAGGAATTTAAAGTCAAATAAAATTTGGAGCTAATTGGAAGTCAAGAAATGGAGCTGAGAATCAAAGAAATCAAAATTGGAAGTCAAGAATGGAAGCTGAAAGTATCAGGTCTACATTTTCAACATGAAATCACACTTAAGCGTGCCCACGGTCGCTTGCGCAGAATTATGCAGTGCAGATTTTTCAAGAATTGCTGCTATTGGAAATCAATTTAGCCAGATCTTTTACCCGACTTTTGGCAGCAAAAATTGGACCTTTGAAAAGTCTTTGAGAAAAATGATCAAATTCCTAGTCTAAGTTTTCTATAAATAGGATCTTGTGATGAAGGAAATCATATCTTGAACCTTAAAATAAACTTTTGAATTGCTGCTTTCTTTATTTTCTAGTTGATTGTTTTACAGCCATGAGTGGCTGAATTTTCTCTTCTAGTCAAGGATATTAAGGTATGATTCATAAATAAATTGTGAGAATTCGTTTTCATTGTTTTCTCTTCTCAAATATCTGAATATTTTCTATACTTAATGATATTTTGTCCCATTAAAATTATTGACGTCTGATTTTGAAAGAATAAATACTGCTAGTCAGATTAATAAATCCGTAATTGTTTATTTAATTTGGCAAAGTGGCAAATCTGTACACTCATTGAATTGAATCTTTGAGTTTAGTGTGGGTGAATTTATTTGGTCCAATTTAAATAATCGAGCTTGTGTATTATTGATTGGAATTGGTAGCTTTTCTAATTCTTAATGCTATTTCTCAATTAAATCCTAAGAGCTTGTTTAGTGGTTGTTGAGAAATAAGATTTACCAGCTGATCTTATCACTTTTAAATTACTATTAAGGAATAGCAGAATACTAGAGCTTGTTAGTGTTCATAACCAATTTATTTGAAGAAGTAGGAATTTATCCAATTGTATTCAATGATCAGTTTGAATGAATCATAACCAAGATATTCCTTTGACTAGAAGTTTTCAATATTTGATTTTATCCTTTTAATTTTCTGCTTTATGATTTATTTGTTTTAATCTTATTTTTCATAAACAAAAACCCCCCTTCATATATCTCTTATTTCATAAGTAAAAATCAGATTTAATAATTTGACCAATCTCTTGGGAGACAACTCTACTCATGCTTTGCTATA
The DNA here is from genome assembly GCA_947683425.1 of Excoecaria cochinchinensis. Lineage (NCBI taxonomy): Eukaryota > Viridiplantae > Streptophyta > Magnoliopsida > Malpighiales > Euphorbiaceae > Excoecaria > Excoecaria cochinchinensis. Next base: position 50,772,793 of record CANTUQ010000004.1, read on the forward strand.
AATATTTATAGAGTAGAATTTTATTTTTGTTGGATTCGACACCCACCAGAAAGGAACATTGGCAAGCTGTGAAATGGATTCTGCGGTACATTCTGAATAACGTAGATGTTGGTTTGGTATTTCAGCGAGATGAACAAGATGGTCAATGTGTAGTTGGATATTGTAATTTCGACTAAACTAGTGATTTGGACAAACGGCGATCAACTACTGGTTATGTATTTACTCTTGTGAAGGCACCAGTTAGTTTGAAGTCTACTTTACAATCAACAGTTGCTTTGTCCACTACGGAGGCAGAGTATATGGCAGTGAAGGAGGCAATTTGGCTTCAAGGGTTGTTTGGTGAATTAGGGGTTCAACAGAAGCACGTCAAAGTGCATTGTGATAGTCAGAGTGTTATTCTTTTGGCAAAAAACCAAGTATACCATGCAAGAACGAAGCATATCTATGTTCGTTATCACTTTGTACGAGAGGTTCTGGAAGAAGGTGGAGTAACAATCTAGAAGATTAGGACCACTGATAATCCTGCTGATATGTTCACAAAAGTGGTGACTGCGGTCAAGTTGCAATATTGTTTGGACTTAAAATCGAGTTTTGTGAGAGATTTGAATATGTGAATTACGCCAAGATGGAGATTTGTTGGAAAGTAAAAAATGTTGGCTTAAATTCAACATCCTTCAAAAGTAAAATAAAATGGCTTAGTTTAGTAATCCCACATCGTAAATATTGTAAGGAAATGGGGAATTGTAACACTATAAATATAGCCCCCATTTCCTAATTCAATCTATCCCAAAATTGCCAATCTTTTCTAAGGCAAAAATTTTTTCTCTCCTTAGTAAATATTTCACTTGTATTATTTCTTTAAAATTGTGAAATATAATTTGGTAGTGTCCTAGGACGTAGGCATAATTGGCCGAACCTCGTTAAATTCTAGTGTTCTTTATTTGTCTATTTAATAGCTATTGTCGGGTATATTGTTAATAAATTATTGTGCTATTAAATTACTTAGAAAAATTCTGTCTAAAAAGATTGGGTTTTAAGTGGGACCATTTGTGACCCCTCCAGTCATTCCTGAAAATTTTACCTTGTGTGGTTTTTCAGTACAATCGTTTACGCTTTATTCACCCGCTCAATAGTGTTCGAGGTGAATTTGGTGGAAATTAACCCGAGTTTCCACAACAACATGGCGGGCAGACACGCACAAAAATAGAGAAGATAAGATTTGCTGGCTATCCAATCGAACTGACAAGTCGTGCCCCTGTCAATCCATTAATACACGCCACAACTATTTCTCCCATCTGCTCTCTGTCACGTTGCCTCCTACCCACTCTGACACCAAGATGGACTATTTGAGTAGTTTCTCACACTCTCTATAAATACCCTTGAGAACTATACATACAGGTAAGAGAAATTTTAAGACCTTCTCTCATTAAATTCTCTCTCCAAATACTACTGATTTAAGTTTCGGAGTGTTTACGTTCGGTCCGACCGACAAGATTTCTTGTAAGAGCAAAGCATTGTAATCTGATCGATTCAAACTCGACTGCCATCAAGCGTCATTCAGATTCTGACATCTCGGAGATTATTAGGTCCAAACAGCTTCAAACATGAAATAATCGATGGAACCAATTAAAATACTGTTTGGTTGGTATATGGTCTAAATAGTTCTAGACCGAAATAATCAACCGAACCAATAAAAGTATTGTTTGGACAGTTAGATTTTCTTTAATGTCAATATCAATTGGTTTGGTTCGGTTTATTTTTAAATCAAACTGATCAAAGCGACCGTACAATTTTCACTAATAAAAAAAGTAATTTTATGTAAATTTAATTAATTTATCATAAATTATAGATGTAATATATGATTAAATTGAAATGAAATGGCAATGAAATTGAAAAAAAAAAATACCCAGCAGGGAGGAACATCAGATGAAGAATCAAGAATAGTAATAGGATTATGAGAAGCACCAGTGAATTTTTGCTGTACAGATCTACGAGCTGTTGAAGATGAATCTGTTGTAGTTATCCCGTCATCAGATTCATGGCCCTGTGTTTCTCCTCCACATGCTGGTTCCAATATGTGCGCCATATTTATATCTCCTACTAGCTGCAATTAATTTCCCAATTTCTATTAGTATATAACAAAATTAAAATATAATTCCTCAAAAAAATATAATATTAAATAAATTTATTTCATATTAAATAAATAAATAACCCTTTTTTCAAGTGTAATTATTCAGAATTCAAGTAAAAATTTCTTTCTTTATTAAATCCCATTAATCCAAGTAATATGAATTGAAAAAGAAAATTAATCGAGTAATATTAGTAAAACGATATTATGGTAGATAGAAATGAAAATTTTATAGAATTAAAATAAAAGTTGACAGTTTGTATGAAATGGAAAGAGTAATAATTTAATTAATTTAATTAAAGACTAACCTCTATAACATTCTCCATAATTAATTTACAGGCGTCGGTTTTAGAAGTAGTCTCCAGCGCAGCTATCAGTACAAGAAAAAGAAAAAACAAATTAGCGACGGCAATTTCCGTCGCTAATTGGAAAAATTTCCGTCTTCCAACAACAAAATGACTATCCATTGCTATTTCAGCCATCGCAAGGAATTTTACGACCAAAATGCAAAATCGTCGCTAAAAGTAGCGAACTAATTAACCCCCAAAAGTGGGCGACGAATATTTTCGTCGCTAAATTTCGTCGCAAAACAATATTTTTAGAATGTCACATAAAAAATGGAATTTGCGACGGCAAAATTCGTCGCTAATTTAATTTTAATAGTTATTATTATTATTATTATTATTATTTACAATTTAATTATTATTATTATTATTATTATTATAACATCCAAAATTTAATTTATATAAATAACAATTTTTCAATACTATTATTTTAAAAAATATAATATGATAAAAGTAAATTAAACTGTACAGTACTTAAAAAGTACTTAAAAAAATAAAATCTCAAAATCGCTATTTATACAAACTAACAATTCAACCGAACTTTTTCTTATATTTCTTATATGCTTCTGTCCCTTTCCTAAAATAGATTTAATTTTTTGTAGACTCTTTTTAGTCCGACAATTAAACAAATCATGCGGCCAATAAAACAAGTGTTAATAAACTAACATATTTTATTATCAGTTGAAAGTTAATATGATACTTTTAATAACACGCAATTGAAAAATTAATAATAATTAAATAAAATATGAATAACTGGAATACATGGTTTCCAATGAAGCTAATAAGCTGCTTCAAATTGGAATACATTCTTATATCCTACCAATATTTCCTTTCATTTATTAAGGGCAATATTGATCTTTCAATCATATTTACCAACTGAAATTTTCATTTGCAAATATAATCACAATTAACTAAATTCAATTCATACTCAAGATCATGACATATTTCATCAATATGTTTATAAATGAGAGTATAACTTGTATTTACGTATAATACTTGTATAAAACTTACTAATGTGATATTATACTCATTTATTAAGCCTTACATAACAAATTCACATGTTATACCATATCATATACCAAATAGCATTTATTATTATAAGCAGCACAGAATTTAGTAATAAAATCATTTAACTTACCCATTTAATGAAACTCATAACTTGCTAATATTTTAAACAGTCATACATATATACAAACTCATCACTTAATCATATTAAACTCTTACCTACTAATATTCATTGACAAATATCATAATAGAATTCATTTCAGCGTCTGCCACACATGCACAATACCATTATAACCAATCCAGCAACATCACATTCTATACATTTACTTATTATCAAAATACCAAGTAAGACTTAATATATGGTTACTTAATATATGGTTAACTTCTATAGTTTAACCCATGTCAAATCCTAATTAAATTTCTTTACACACTAGGTCCACATATTATACAAAATTAACTTATCCGGTTCAAGCATTTTATGAGTTTAAATTTCGATAAGCACTTCCAACACTGATTTGTTTCTTCCAACACTGATTTGTTTCCGATTATTATTTCTAATTTCAATTAATCGAGCCAGCTAAAATACCCTTATTAAGCATTTCAACTAGCCCCTTTATAACTAAAATTTTAACTAATTTATATCATTTTCAACTCAATATTCAATTTAAGTTCATAAATTCTATTTTAAATTCATGTAACATATTTTCAAGCATTTAAATTATTACATTTACCAATTTAATCTCATCAAATCGAACTCTAATTATTTCTAAAACACCAATATATTTTTTTCGTATTTATGAAATAATGCAAATTTAGTAGAAAACTTATTTTCGGAGTCAAATTTCTCCGATTACCCTTCACTGTGGTTGACCCATCGCCGGTCACCGGAGCTTCGCAGGAAGAGCATTACCACCATGCACTTGAAGGTAGCTGGGACCATCGCGAATCCGTTGGAGGTGGTCACGTGCCCAACCACCGTGCCATTTGGCCGGAATCGGCGTTGGCTGCTCGCGGCTGCCACTCTCCGATCCATCAATCGCCGACGAGTGGGGAAGATTGGAGAGCATTGGCAGGAGCGCCTCGTCTTCGGGAGTCCACTAGTGCCATCCGTGCCACAGTCCGATGCCAGATGTTGCCGAAAAATGGGGAGAAGTTTTCGACTTCTCTCTCATGTAGAAGGGAAAGAGCGCAGCGAGAAACTGCGGCTGAAGGGGGCTGCACCGACGACAACATGGTGAGGGGATAGCGTTGGCTATCATCGGTGCTGGGTCGCCAGAGATCTTCGCCCACCACCCCCCCCCCCCCCCCCCCTCCCCCTCTCTCTCTCCCCCTGGTCTTGGGTTCCTTTCCTTCTCCTGCGTGTTTTTCCTTTTTGTTTTTCTCTTTCTTTCTTTCCCCTCCCCTTTTCTTATTTTTTTCCTTGTCTCTACACATACATACATACATACATATATTTATTTTATTCACATTTAAAAAATTTGAACATTTTTTAGCGACAGGAATATCACTCGCTATTCCATTACTAATTTAAGTGTATTTAGCGACAAATTTAGTCACTAAATCCATCGCAAATAAAGGCACTAAAATTGCCTCTAAATTTGGCGACGGATTTTTTAGTTGTTAAATTTGTTGCAAAAAATGTATCATAAATTACCGCCAAATTTAGAGATTATTTCTTTTTTCTATCGCTAAATTTGTCGCAAAAGGAAAAATAGATTTTCACGACCAATTTTTAAATTCATCGCTAATTAGCTACGAAAATATTACCGTCGCTAATTTTAGTTTTTTTTTTTTTTGTATCCTCAGCCACCTTCAATTTAAGTGTTAAAGAAAAAAGAATCAGAATTTTTAATTATTTATTTGTATTAAATAAAAAATAAATGAAAATATTTATTCATACTCTTACGTTCCAAATATCACCTGGAATTAATCCCATTTTATTAGCAAAAACATATCTTGAATTAAAATCAAGATCAAAAACTGTTCCTGGGCCTCTCAGCAGATATCCCCGTTCAAAATGTGACACAATATAAATAAATAGCTTAATTAATTAATTAATTAATTATAGACAAAAAAAATCAGTCCATGTCATCACAATTAAATATGAATTTAACTGCAGCTTAAAGGATGGGTTTTTTAATACCATTTTCATAAGTACAAGGGCATTTTTGTTCTACAAAAAACTTAAGGGGCATTTTAGACCCTTTGAGAAATTTAGAAGGCATTTCAGTACCTTTTCGAAAAAAATAATAAAGGTAAAATCGTAATTATGTAGTAAAATAAGAATAATAAAGTTAAAATCGTGATTATATAGTAAGATATGAATAATAAGGATATAATCGTAATTAAGAGTCAAAAAAATTATTTAAGTGGTAAATAGCAAATTGTAGTAAAATCGGCATGTGAAAGTGCATTTGTGTATGGTTGCATATTTGCTTATGAAAAATGCTAATAGTGTATCCAACATTAGATACTAGTTGCTTATCGCGTAATTGTTTTACTGTGCGTAAGCACTTATGGGACGGGGGACAAGTAGAAGCAAGCGGGATTCAAAAGGCAAATTTTGGAAGTTGTAGTATTCGGAATTAATGAAATGGACAGACTTTGACATGTATATGCATGGGATTTTGTATGTGTGTATATGTAAGAGATTTTATATATGTAAAAGAAAAAATAAATAAATTACTTGTTTATGTATGAGGTTAAAGGATCCATGTATTATGTTTGCCCTAGTTAAATGTTTATGTATATAATGTGATATGTACGTATCGAAATTTATGTAACCGTTGAGTGATAAATGTTGATTGTTGTGATGGGTTGAAGAAAAGATTTTGAGTGTAAATTTTCAATGTCCAGGAGAGCGCAGTTTTTATGATACTAAAATTTTTATTAAATGAATAGTAATCTTGCAATCAATATTCGATTTTGCACAACTAATAAAAAAAATTCCCTCCAACTTAATAAAGAATATATTGTATGAAAATAATAATTAATAGAATATTAAAGGATATAATTGAAGAAATAAGAATTAAGTCATTTATAATATCCGATACTCATATTAAATTTACGGCTATACGGTGGTACAATTATTCTTACCCTTTTTTAAATAACATCCTCATAATCTGCTTCCTCTCAAAATTAAAAGCCCCCGATTACGTTAAGGGACATAAATCCCCTTTCTTTGAAGTAGCCGCTTCCTCGAGAGAAAAAGGCACAGACACGATGCGCCCATCATGAAAAGCGGGAGGTTGATAAAACATGAGTAGGAAATTGGTCTGGAAGGGTTAGTTTGAAGCCACACCCCTGAGTAAGGCTTCTGCTGCATTGATTGGTTGGACCAACTGGTTGATTTGAAAGTAAAAGTGCAATTGTTGATTCATTATATTTGATAGTGGGATGGTAAATGGTAATGCTTGATATTTGTTGATGCATATATTGGTGATTTAAATTAGTTTTCTATGCATAATAACACTATTATTTTTAGTTCAATTACAAAATAACTCCCAATTTTTCACTCCCTTCTCAATTTAATTTCCAAACTGAAAAATTATATAATTTAACATCAAATTTTTAATTTTATTTCAAATTATAAATTCTGTTGAAAATTCGATTCAAAACTAAAGAAACATTTCAGAATGTTCCATAAGTCCCACATAATATTATGTTAATTTTGGATAGAACAGAGTTCATGATTTGAATAATATTACTAAAATTTTGGCACTAAATTACAAATTAACATTAAACTTAGAAAGAATCGATTGATTTCATCTAAGTCCAAACATTCCTGGGGAGATTTACATTTCCTCTCCAGGAATTACAGGCTGCATATCAGATTCACCGCCAAAATAATAACGAGGTTGCTCATGATATACGGCCTCCATAACCATAATGGCACGATCAACTTGTTTTTCATCAACCATACATCTGAAATGAATACTTAGAGCCAGATTCACGCACTGATAAAATAATTGGCACTCATCTATTTTCTTTTCGCAAATAACACAAAAGTCTTTCCGTGATTTACTCATGCTACTAGAAGACCTAGAGAGTAACAAGAAGAGTTGTCGCTTGCCCCTTTTGTTCTTCATAATTTTGTTTGGTAAAATGCAATGGAGATGAGCATCAAAGTTGGGGTCGTAGCATTCAAAGCATTTGTAACTAATCGAGTTTCCCAATTTGCATGAAAGATTGTCTTTTTTTGGTCGGTCTAATAAATTTAATGCATGCAGGTAGGGATGATGACGTGGTGGCACGGGGATCCCCGTCCCCAATGAAATTTCTCAATTCTAATAGAAATTTTTGATTTCGATAAAAATTTTCGATCCGAATAAAAAATATTTCACGATATTTACCTTGCAAAATTTAATAATTTATAAGTTAAAATTATAAATATCTCATAGGATTTAAATACAAATATTTATAAATATTTTATACAATTAAAATACAAATATTTGTAAATATTTCATACAATTCAACTATTAATAATATCATTTGAACAATTTACACACCGAATTTAATATATATATATATATATAAATATAATAATAAAATGTTAATTTTTTTTTTCGGGGCGAGGACCTTGTTCCCAGTCCCTGGCCCGAGTTCAAAGGCGGAAATTTTTTTCTCAAATTCGGAGATTTCCCGCCCCGTTCGGGTTGGGTCTACGGATCATTTTTTGGAAATTTTTTATTCAAATTCGATAATTCTTCGCTCCGTTCGGGTTGGGTCCGCGGGAGATCATCTTTTGGAAGTTTTTTATGTTCAATTCTCTCTTTCGTAGCTTTAACTTTACCCTTTTTTATACCTTTAGCTTTACCCCCTTCTTCATCTTTCTCTTTTTGAGAAAGCAAAACAGATATATCTGAAACAACTTTCTTGACATCAAATGAGGAGTCTTTCTTTATGTTGAGTTTCAAAATGTGTCCACCACCGTCTTCCTCAACCTTATCACTTGCTTTGGATTGGATGATAATTAAATGAGCCTTCTCAGAACTTGTTAGCTGATCCATCAATTTAGGGACATAAGCATCATTTGAAAGAGAAGAAGAATTGATGACAACATTGAGTTTCAAGCTGACTTGGGTTGAAGCAATTTCGCAAACAGCTTCAAATGCTAAGTTTTGTGAAAATTCAAGTTTCTGATTGATGAGTGGACATTTTAGAAATGCTGCCAATTTCCTACTCATGTTTTTTGATTCCGGCTCATCCCAAAATACTACAATGAATGGAAATTGTAGCATTTCTAATTCTTGAAGATGCTCTTTGTTTGCTTCCATTTTCTTTTTCTTGTTTTTTATGCTTTAGAATTATTGGAAATTCGAGATGATTAAATTGATTATATAGGATTTTTCTCAAAGAATTCTATACTTTTCTTCTCTCTTTTTTAATTGTTTAGAATGAGAAAACGGAAATATTCTTGTCACTTATAGGAGCAAAGGATATATCCTAAAAGTCTTGCATAGACTATAGGATTACGAATATTCTACTAGTTTTAAATCCAAAGAAAAGAATTGCTTCACAAAAATCTTAATCGAAATTGCAATCAATGTACAAAATTAGTATGGGATTTTTCTCAAAGAATCCTGTGCATTATTATTATTATTATTATTATTATTATTATTATTATATAGAAGAATCGGGTCAATTTCACTCACAATCACTCAATTTATCACTTATCGCGCAAAAATAACCGACTTTTTTTTCCTGACTTAAATGTCACTGAACTTCTAACATTTTAGCAAAAAAAATCATGTACACCGGAATCCGGCGAAAACTATTACCGGATTGATGATATGGCATATGACACGTGACGGTGAATAGTCGGTACATGACTTTTTTGCAAAAATGTTAAAAATTCAGTGATATTTAAGTTGTAAAAAAAAAAGTAGATTATTTTTGCGCAATAAATGATAATCGGGGCGACCGTAAGTGAAATTAATTCAAATGTAGCATTTGTTGGAGATATTGTTAAACAACATGTAGTTTTTGATATGACATGCCACGTCATCAATCCGGCAAGGGTTTTCGCCGGATTCCGGTGTACATGACTTTTTTGCAAAAATATTAGAAGTTCAGTGACATTTAAGTCAGGAAAAAAAAAGTCGGTTATTTTTGCGCGATAAGTGATAAATTGAGTGACCATGAGTGAAATTAACCCTAGAAGAATCCTATGCTTTTCTTAAACTTATTCAAATTAGAATTATTGAATACATCTTCTTTCTTCTAGTGATTAAGTTTTTCATTTTAATTATAGGCAAATATTTATCACAAGAAAACTATAAAGAGGAAATTACACAGAATGTCACATTTTTAACTTCATTTTCAAAAATACCATTTTTTTTTTAGAGACTTTCATAAATATCATTTTTTAAATTTTTATTTTCAGAAATACAACCTTCTTCTCTTACTCTCCTTATTATCTCTATTTTTCTCAGACTCCTTTTCCGTCCATTTCTGCTTTCATCTCACCAGCATCTTACAAATTGATTTTATTCTATTTAAGAGTCAAGGTATGGGTTATGCTATTGGCTTCGCTTCTGGCATTGTTGCTGCGTCAATAACAAGAGAATCCGGTGCTTTATTCGCAGCTATTGTCTCCACATCTGGATTTGTGCTTGGAACAATCTTTCTCTTCTACATTTGCACCCGAAATATCTTGAGATCATGACATATAAGGAGCCATAACAAAGGAAGTTCAAAAGGCGGGATCAAGGTATAGTTCCAGTGCTCCGCCCCTTGTACCCAATCTGTCAAAAATAGATTTTATTTTTTATTTTTTTGGCTACCATGAGAATTGTATGTATAAGAGATTGACTACTTTTATCAATTTTTTTTAATTTATTTTACTGCATCTTAGTTGATTTTGGAATAGGAGAAACAACATCACGATAGAATTAATTGATTCTGTGTTTTGAGTTAAGAAAAAAATCTTCTTGTTTGTTAGATTAATAGAGTTTGTCCAATTTGACCCAAAACCTTTATTGTCTTCTACGTGTTTGTTAAAAGTCCCAAATGTAGCTACTAAACCACTTTTACTGCCAACCATGGCTTCTCTCTCTAGTGATGGAGGAAGACATGATTAGGCATTAACAGCAGAAGGAAAAGCAAGAATGACAAAAAAAAAAAAAAAATGCATATACCAACAAAGAATATGAAATTAAAATCTCCAATTTCTCACTTAAAATTGTCAAATAAGCTCTATCTCAACAACGTTATTTTTGTAATTGATGGCTAAGGTAAGATTCTCATCTTTATTTTATGTTTATGGTTTTTGTGCAATTTACCGTGTTTCTAGATTTTATTTGTTAATTTTGAAGAAGCAACTTGGTATAGCTTACGAATGGCAGTATGGTTTAGTTGATATGATAGGGCAATAAGATCATATGGTTAATAAATTAATTATGACAACCAACCAAATACTGGATGACTTGATAGTGACACTAACAAATACTCCATAATTGAATGCATCTGAATTATCAAACTCATCAGACCTGTTAGAATTTAGGGTGAAATGCTTTAGTAAATGTGCAAATTTACTGAATAATTGGTATCATATATATATATATATATATATATATATATATATATATATATATGGGGACAAAATGGTTTTGCAATACAATGTATAAATGAGGATTTCACTGCCAGTAATAATTATTTGTGGTTCTCTATAAAATATTACGGCAGTATATGCTAATTTTAATATACCAAGCCACCATATACACAGTCCAATGTATGTTTTTTACGTTTTTTTTTTTGGCCAGAATATTCAACTCAAAGAAATTGCTTCCCACTAGCTCCCCATTCAATGCACAAAACAAAAAGCCTTATGTGAACTTTTAGTAGATTATCAATATTAGTAATTTCCAAATAATGTTAAAATATTTATTAATTGACTAAAAATTAAAACCATATATTAGACTTATATAATACTACATAATTATAATTACAATTCACTCCAGGAACATTTTGGTGCATTTTATCTACATGTATAATTTCTAGATACTAGATATATATTAGACGTATACTAAACGTATATTAGGCTTATATTATACGTATACTAGATGTATGTTAGACATATACAAAATATATACTAGATGTATATTAGACATATACAATATATATTTATTACATATCTAATATACGCAAAATATACATTTAATACACATATAGTATATATTTGATTTTCTTGACTATTTAATTTTCTTTTCTTTATTTATTTGTTGGAAAGGAATCTCCATTAATAGAGAAATTGCATGGATTATATCCTTTGGCAGTGACTCTTTTTACTGACTAAAAATTTTCAGTCTTTTTTCTGAATTGATATAGGGAAATAACGTGCACTTCATCCACATTTCATATGATATCCTTCAATTTTCAGTCTTTTCTCTGAATTGATATAGGGAAATAACTGTCCACAAATTGCCTCATTATCAACATTAACAGCACCAACCAATATGGGCGCAACCTTGACCTGGTGCCTGTGTGAGCATTACTAAAAGTCAGAAAAAAAAAGGAGCAAATCGAACAAAATTTCTCTGGACAATGCAAATTACCCTGAAAAAACTTTGGCAAGATAAGGCAAGTGCATTTCCATGCTATGCTCAGCTTCATCAACACGAAGATCCATCAACTCAAATCTTCCTATAGCTTTAAGTTCCTCAATGACTGAGAAATGTAAGAATGAACATGCATTTGAGCAAATTACAGAGAACAAGCAAGACAGAAGAAAGCTATCAAAAATCAAAGTACAGTTAATCACGTAGGCATTCATGTCTTTCCACATTTTCCACTTTATCATTTAGGCATTAATATATTTTCATATGCAATAAACAAATGATCAAATATATGCCATATGCATATATAGATATCATATCTACATTGGTGTCCATGTTTGTGAATGATTTATCTTGTAAAGCTGATTTTACTAACAGATAATGTTGATGGCGGGATGGCTAGTTAGCTGATTCACTGGAGACAAGAACTGAAAATATGAATATTCTATTTGGACATCTTCTATTGGCAAGATGGCTTAATTTCATGCAATTTAGGGATCAACCCCATATTGTCATGCTACTATCAGATCATTGTCGAATTCTATTGATTCTGAACTACAGAAGGTAGCAGTTTAATTGATGTTTTGTTGTGTCTTAGTTTCATTTCTCGATATCTCACCTAGGTGCAATATACATTTAATATACATTTAATACACATATAATATACACATAATATACATATAATACACATATGATATACACACAATATATATCTAATATGCATCTAATACACATCTAATATACATATAATATACATCTAATATACGCACAATATACATATAATACACATCTAATATATATCTAATATACATCTAATATACATATAGTATACATAAAATACACATCTAATATACGCACACTATACATCAAATCTCTAATATACACATGATATAAATCTAGTATGTGCATAATATACATATAATATACATCTAATATACGCACAATATAAATTTAATACACATCTAATATACACATAATATACATCTAATATATGCACAATATATATATAATACACAACTAATATACTTCTAATACACATCTAATATACACATAATATACATCTAGTATACGCATAATATACATATAATACACATTTAATATACACAACTAATATACACACAATATACATCTAATATACAGATAATATACATATAATACACAACTAATATACACACTATAAATCTAATATACAGACAATATACATCTAATACACATCTAATATACACATAATATACATCTAATATACATACAATATACATATAATACACAACTAATATATATTTAATTCACATCTAATATGCATCTAGTATACAGATAATATACATTTAATACATATCTAATATACACATAATATACATCTGGTATACGCATAATATATATATAATACACATGTAGTATACTCATAATATACATCTAGTATACAAATAATATACATATAATACACAACTAATATATGCACAGTATATATCTAATATACAGTCAATATAAATCTAATATATACATAATATACATCTAATATATGCACAATATACATATAATACACAACTAATATATTTCTAATATACATCTAATACACGTCTAGTATACTAACAATATACATCTAGTACACATCTAATATACACATAATATACATCTAATATACGCATACTATACATATAATATACATTTAGTATACACATAATATACATCTAGTATACAAATAATATACATATAATATACAACTAATATATGCACAATATACATTTAATATATAGACAATATACATCTAATACACAGACAATATACACATAATATATATCTAATATACGCACAATATACATATAATACACAACTACTATACGCACAATATACACCTAATATACATCTAATATACAGACAATATATATCTAATATTAGTTTCTGCAAACAAGCGATTGAGTATAAAAAAAAAAAAAAGCTTTATTTACAATTCCAAATGATAAAATAAAAATGCTAGTTGTTGCTTCTAGTGCCCTTCAACATCTAAATGAAAGTTCTAAGCTCCACCCAAAAGCTAATAAAAAAGCTTCAACAATTTGATCATTTTACCATCTACCATGATTGCGAAACTTTCCTAATCTTTCTATATAATAAAAGAATATTTAAGTTTTTATTGCTTTTTTAGTTTTACACTTTACTCCATCACTTAAAATTGATATTTGACTATACAAATGGCCAAACAAGAAGATTCAAAGTAATGGCTAATGGTAGCAGATGGGTTTGATTTCTCACCTAAATCTGCAATTCTCAGCTAATCTTCTATATTCCTAATTAGATATTTAGCAGAAGACTACAGGTATGATTTTTTCAAGTGTGTTGACAGTAGACGCCTCTTTATCAGTCAAGATAAGAAAACACACAATTATCTCATTTTTTTAATTTAGTATTAAATTGAATTATCATGAATATATATCATTTTTCTCAATTAAATTTTGGCTGATCAAATTAGTGAACTTTCAACAACTCATACTAAATTTTGTATTAAACAAGAGATATGCTAACATTTAGCTTCAAAGCAAACTCATAAGTTCACCGGTAAAAATAAGAAACAGTGTGAAAAAAAAATAAAATAAAATAAAAAATACAGTTAACAGTATATGAATAGTAGATCTGACAGAATTGCAAGAAAATATTTGTCAAAATAAAGAAGAGAAATAAGCACACCATCTGCCCTTGTTTAGCAGTTTTCTTTATCTCCTCAATAAGCTTTTTTCTTGCGTCTGCAGATCTTGTCTTTCCCTCTCTCTGATAGATTTGTCTAGCATTCTCTTATTTTCCTGTAGAAGCTCTGAAACCAAAACCATGAACAATTTAAAATCAAAGCATACAACACTTCGATTAAAAATTCCTGAATACACATGCCCTTGATCAAGCACAGCTTTCGGGATTCTAAATTCAAGATAATTTGTGAAGTGCTTATACGTAAAGGATTATTAGAGACTGAGAACTATACACTTAAATGAGAGAAGAAAAAAAAGCAAATTAGTAGAGCAGTCACAACTTAAAGATTAAAGAGATATACTTGGCAAGAAGCATATCAGGTGTCAAAACCAAAACAGACAGCTAATATATAATAAACAATTAAAAAAAAGCATCAGCTTATGAAAAGATTATTGAATCTTAATTCCCTGAAAAAATAAAAATAAATAATCACATTCATTCTGTAACAGAGCAAAAACTAAATAACAAATTTGAATACATTAGGATTTTTTCCAAACACAAATGGTCAGAATAAATTTACATCCACTGATTTCAAAGAGATGCGGGGCAAGCTACTTATAGAACCTGATGCCTCTATCAGTTTAATTTTTATTAATTCAAACACATCATTAAATGTTACATTTCCATTCAAAATCATGACTATCTCAAAACCCAAAAAGAGCATAGCAGAGTATAGGTAAATAACAAAAAAACAAAAAACCAAAAGAGAAATAATAAAAAAACCACTTACAGTTTATCCTTGATAAATGAAGATAGAAAAAAATTGTAAAATCCAACCAATCAGTTCTACAAGCCAAGAAACTCAGTTATCAGCGCAAATACAAAAAGAAATTGCGACTCAAATTCTCTTGCTCTCTCTTATACGATTAAGGCAACATTTTAGCAAATTGCTGAGACGAAAAATGATTCAGATGATTGGTGATTTGAAAATCGGTGGAGCATAATTGAAAAGAAGAAGACAGCTGGTGGATTCAAAATCGATGGAGAAGGAGAGTGATTTGAAAATGGGTAGGAAAGTGAGAGGAGTCGATAAGGAAGAAACTAAAGAAAGTGATAAAGTGGAAAGGAAATAGAAAAGTGAGAAAGGAAATTGGGAAAGTGAGAAAGAAGGAAGGGAATAGAAAAGCGAGAAAGGTTAAAAATGATGTTTTTGTGTGAAATCTTATAAAAGTGACATTTTTGTAAAAAATTTCTGTATAAACGAAATTTTAAATTTAAAATATTGTATATTTGAAATATGGTGGGAAGTGTTTGTTTTTTTTGTTATTTTTATATTTTTTGTGTATAATTATGTAAAGAGCCCAACTATAAAATTCTCTCCATTTAGACAAGCAAGAGATCTCGTACTTTCTAAAATTAAGTAGAGAAGCTAGAATATTATATGTAACACATTGTTTAATTGTTAGTCTATGATGACTATCCTAAAATTTCGGACCGTCGACTGGAGCTGCTCACTGACGGTCAAGTCAGAAAATTGACAAGAAGTAATTAGGAATGCTTCAGGAAGAGAGAAGAAGAGAGATGACTTATACCTGAATTCTGCTTATTTATAGAGTTAGATATTAGAGTCTGATTAGGAGTACAAGTCCCAATTCAAGTAGAATTTTGGTTGATTCCTTATTTGTATGATCACATAAAACACTACAAGAAAAAGCGTTAATACCGACGGATTTTTACCGACGGACTCGCAACCGTCGCTAAATAGCGACGGAATACATATTTCGTCGCTATTTAGCGACGAAATTAATTTCCGTCGCTAAATAGCGACGGAAAATTAATTCCGTCGATAAAATAGCGACGGACAATAACGTCCGTCGCGAAAAAGGGCGCCAAACCTTCCATTCAGAAATTAGCGACGGATATATAAATTCGTCGTTTAAAAAAAATTAATTTACGTTTAGCGATGAAATTTTAATCCGTCGCTATAATTGGCGACGGAGTTAGAAACCGTCGCTATAGTTAGTGACGGATATCTAAGTCCGTCGCAGAAAAAAATAAATTTAAAAACTAAAATACTTTTAGCGATGGAGTACTATTCCGCCGCTAATTACCGACGGAATGCAATTTTCGTCGCTATTTGTAGCGACGAAAATTGATTCCGTCGGTAAATCTAAATTAAATCCAGATTTAATCCCTCCCCCCCCCCCTCGATCCTCTCTCTCTCCTCCCTCTCCCCTCACTCTGCCCTCCAGTGTCCGCTCCCCTACCCTCTTGCCGCCGATGACCGCCCCTCCCCTCCTCCTCCTCCTCCTCTCTTCCCTCCCTTCTCTCTTTTTTCCCCGCTTCGTTCTTCCCTCTTCTTCCCTCCCTCCGTGCGCCTTCTCTTCTCCGCCGCCGTCGACCGCCACTGCTCCGGCGTTAGCTTCCTCTCCTCCTCCGCCTCGTCGTCCTCCCTCCTCCGCCTCCTCCTCCTCTCCTCTCCTCCGGCGTCAGGTACGCCAATCTGCCCCTATTCCCTTTTTTTTAATTATTATTATTATTATTATTAATTTATTTAACTTAATTAGACATTGTTAACTATGAATTATTAACTATTGTTCAAAGAAAAAATTAATTTTTAATTATTTTTCATTGTTGTTAGAATTAATTTAAATTAGTTATGTTAATTAAATATTTTGTTATTTTTAAAAAATACAATGAATTAATTAGTGTTAATTGTTGTTAGAATGTTAAACATTTGTTCAAATAGATGATTGTTAGTGTTATTGATATTAGTATGATTATGGTTAATTAATAAAATGACAAATTTAATATTGTTAGTATTATTATATATAAAATAATAAGATTAGCATTTTGTTTGAGAAATTTATTTTTATTGTATATATATATTTATTCTTATTTGATAAAAAAATATACATGTACATAAGAGATAATTATATTGTTATGAGAAAATATAGTTTTATTTTTATATATGTTATGCAAGATATTAAGGAAAAATGTATATTTATTGAAAAAATAAATAAATTAAACATTTAAATTTATTTAGAATATGAGCATCAAATAATAAACTATCAGTAACTTTTTATCAAACACTTCATATTGTTAACTGCCGGTTATCAATAACAAAATACATGTTAAAATGAGATCAACATATGCAGTGCAAGTAGATCTTGTGATTTTCTACCAGTCGCCATTGCTATTCAGTTTCTTTAATTTCAACTACCATTCCTACGTTTCAAGATCTAATCTTTTTTATTTTTATTTTATATATGGTAAAGAATAACATTAATTCGATCATCAGATCCACATGAATTTAACTACCAATGAAATGCCAGAAACCTCCTCTTATCACTTCCAACACCACCCACCTTAATCTGCTGTCCCGATACCTACCTAAGTATACTTTTGTTGGTTAGAGTTAGATTGTCAAAATCCACCGCCTCTTATTCTTGAAAGAATTTAATTACTAAACACTTCAGCTAATTAAACTTTCCAATATCGTATGTGCTTTTTCATACGATAATCACAAGAACCATGTGTATATATATGGTTTCCACTCTTCTGGAACCACTCTACAATAATTTGATACAGAAATTAACAAAATCATGATAGTTCAACCATATTCAATGCTTTTTTTTTATAAAGATATTCAATACATTGAAATTTATTATGATATACAATTTATATAGAAAATCAACATTTGACAAATAAAAGTTTAATCGAACAAGTTTTAAATTTAATTTTGAAATAATAATAATAATAATAATTTCGCTTTCTTGAAATTGTGGATTCTGAAATATAATTAAAATAATAATTTGATTTATACTCATTTTTATTATGTGAACCAAACTCAATTTAATTGGATTAAATTAAGAAAATATTATTACTATAATTATTATTATTATCACTATTATAATATAGGTTATTGAGTGTAATATTCTTGTAAAGTTATTTTTTTAATTAGTATTATTATATAGGTTATTGACTGTAATATGATAAATTTGTATTTTTTTTTTGTTTTTAGCATAATAATCCGTATAACTTTTGTTTAATTGACTAGCAATTGTCGTAATTAATCATGTATTTAATATAAAAGTAGTTATATTATGACTTGCTAGCATTATTGTCTAATATATTAAGTTTTTTTTTTGAATTAGATTTTTATAATTCTATTTGAGATGTCTCCTTATTCATGTAACAGTTTTGGAATTAATTATGAGTAACGTAGATAGATCTTGGATGTATAGACGAAAAACAAGAGATGGTTACATTAATCCTGAATTGTGGAAGGAATTCAGTCGTTTATTGAATATGCCAGTTCTCAACCTGCATATATGGACGGGGATAAAATAAGATATCCATGCAAAAAGTGCCAACACTTTAGTTATCTGTCAGTCGATGAAGTGTATTTTCACCTGTTACGAAAGGAATTTGTGCAAAATTATTTTGAGTGGACACGACACGGAGAAACATCAATCTGTAGTACATCGAGTGGAAATGTGGGTAACATGTGGACAACTGAGGGTGAATTTGAAAGAGAGGGGGAGTTTGTAGCCGATGATGTAGGGGTGACTGATAATCCATACGTTTAAATGGTTTACGATGCAGCTGGCCATGATTTTAGGGAAAGTACACCAATGCTGAAAGAACCCAATGAAAATGCAACAAAATTTTATGATTTGCTAAATTCAGCAGATCAGGAGTTATGGCCAGGCTGCGATAACATGACTCAGTTATCGTCTGTAGCTCGGATATTGAATATAAAATTCGAAGGCCATATTTTGGATCGAAGTTTTGATCAAATTCTTGCTTGGTACAATGAATCATTGCCTCCTGACCATAAAATGGTTGATAATTTGTACAATGTGAAGAAACTGATCAGTGGTTTAGGTTTGCCTGTTGAGAAAATTGACTGTTATCGGTTGGGATGTATGTTATTTTGGAGGGATGACATCAATTTACAAGAGTACAAATTTTGCAGTCAACCTAGGTACAAATCTAAAAGTGGTGGTAATCAGCAGAAATTGGTACCTTAGAAACGTATGTATTTTTTTCCATTGACTCCCAGGCTTTAAAGACTATATGCATCAGAAGTTACTGCACCTCACATGAGATGGCATGATGAGCACGAAAGTACAGGTGAAATAATGAGCCATCCATCCGACACAGTTGCATGGAAACATTTCAATAACACCCATCTTGATTTTGCTGCTGAATCTCGAAATGTTTGGCTGTGTTTGAGCACTGATGGATTTCAACCTTTTGGTCAATCAGGGCAACAATATTCGTCATGGCCAATTATAATTACTCCATATAATTTGCCTCCATGGATGTGTATGAATGAGGCATATATGTTCTTGACAGTTATTATTCCAGGACCTAGAAATCCGAAGCACGGAATTGATGTATATTTGCAGCCGTTGATTTATGAGTTGCAACAGCTTTGGGATGTCGGTGTTGAAGCATATAATGCATCACTTAAACAGAATTTCATGATGAAAGCGGCATTAATGTGGACGGTCAGTGACTTCCCTGCCTATGCTATGTTGTTGGGTTGGAGCACGGCTGGAAAACTAGCATGTCCTTACTGTGGCGACGATTCAGATGCTTTTTATCTTCAACATGGGTGCAAAACTTCTTGGTTTGACAACCACAGAAAATTTCTTCCACCTGATCACCCGTTCTGACGGAACAAGAACAAATTTCTTAAGAATAGAGTTATTCTTGCTAGTCCTCCAGTTATCAGAAGCAGTGAGCAAATTTTACAAGACATTGATGAGTTGGGTTTACTTAAAGTAACAGAAGTTGATGCTGATGAAGTTAATGGAAGAATCAACAAAAACTTTGGTTGGAGGAAAAGAAGCATTTTTTGGGATTTGCCGTATTGGAAGACTAATTTGTTACGGTATAATCTAGATTTGATGCACATTGAAAAAAAAATTTTTGATAATGTGTTCAACACCATTATGAATATAGAAGGGAAGACCAATGACAATTCAAAATCACGAGCGGATTTAAAGTTGTTATGTAGAAGGCCTGAGTTAGATAAAGATTTCTTAACCGGAAAATATCCCAAAGCATACTACACTTTGGACAAAAAACAAAAGGAAGTCTTGTGTGATTGGTTAAAAGGACTAAAGTTTTCGGATGGTTACGTCTCCAATTTGGCAAGGTGCGTCGACACGAGAAAGTACAAATTATTCAGTATGAAAAGTCATGATTGTCACGTTTTTATGCATAGACTAATTTCAATAGCATTTCGAGAGTTATTGCCGACAAAAGTGTGGGAAGCTATAATAGAGCTAAGTATGTTCTTCAGAACATTAATGTCCTGCAAGATAAATGCAACAGATATGGCAAGATTGGAAATAGAAATTCCAGTAATCCTGTGCAAACTTGAAGCAATTTTCCTCCAAGTTTTTTTGACTGTATGGAGCATCTCCTCATGCATTTAGCACATGAGGTGAAACTCGCTGGTCCGGTTCAATATCATTGGATATATCCATTTGAGCGGTAACTATCTATGACCTTCAATTGCAATTATATTATACCTTTGTATGCTAATTAATGGCATTAAGATATATCATGTAGGTATTTGTTTCACTTGAAGAAAAACGTAAAAAATAAAGCTAGAGTTGAAGGTTCAATATGTAATGCTTATTTGGTCGAAGAAGCAAGTACTTTCTGTTCGCATTATTTTGAGCCTCATATACACACGAGACAGCGAAAAGTACCACGTAATGATGATGGCGGGGCATCAAGTAATCAGGACGAAAACTTATCCATTTTTACATATCCTGGGCGTTTACATGGCCGTTCAATAAGGAAAATGCTAATAGATGATGAATTAATAGCGGCCCATAGTTATATTTTATTGAATTGCGAGGAAGTTCATCCTTATGTGAGGTAAGTTTAATATATACGCTAAATTGTGATATATTGTTTTATTATGTCAAGAGTGTAATATATAAATTGATATTGGCATTTTAAATTATTTGAGGAATGGATACGGGAGCTAATGCCTAAGAAAAATGAAAATGAGGTGAACAAGGAAGTCGAAAAGCACTTTCATGATTGGTTCAAGACATATGTAAGTTGTGATTTTCACCATATATGTCCATACATACATGAATATATGAAATATATGATTTAAATGATGTTAGCTTATTGGAATATGTAGGCATCAACAAATGCAATTGACAACAAGTACATCACTGACCTTGCAAAAGGACCTTTGCGATATGTCAAATCATTTCCGGTGTATTTCGTGAATGGATATAAATTTCATACACAGAGTCATGGTCATAACAAATAAACGGTAAACAGTGGGGTTTGCATTCAAGGAGAGTTGATGGATTATTATGGGCAAATTGTTGATATAATTGAAGTCGAGTATCCCGCGTTGCCAATAAAACGTTGTGTATTATTCAAGTGCGAATGGTATGATCCAACTATTAACGTGGGAACAAAAATACATACCAGATACAATTTAGTTGAAGTCAACCAGCGTAGAAGATTGAGGAACTTTGAACCATTTGTGTTGGCAATGCAAGTGGGTCAGGTATATTATGTCTCCTATCCAAGCGTAAAACGAGACAGATCGAAATGGTTTGCAGCGTGCAAAGTCAAACCAAGAGGCATTTATGAAAGGAAAGGCGCCGGACAAAGTGAACGTTCTGAAAATAATGATACATTTCAGGAGGAAGAACCGGAAGTTCATGAAATCAACAACTCTCTGAATTGCAACAGTCACAGACTCTATGGCAGCAATCTCTCGACTTCATATCTGAGCTGCGCAATGAGATGGCAAATTTGAAGGGTATGGTGTCATCGCAGTAGTCCGATCGTACTTCTCAGCCGCCGCCGCCATCAGCTTAATTAGTTATGATTTTGTATTAGACATGGATATTATGTTATTACATAATTACTATAACTTTATAACTAGTACAATTATTAAATTCGACTATTATTGGATATTAAAATTTAGATATCATCTTCATTTTCTCGTTATTTTGCAATTAATTTTACAGGTTATAATTTGCATTATGAAAATATAATTGTGAAAAATTTGTTTAATTTCCCGACGAAATAGCGTATTCCGTCGGGAATTATTTCCCGACGAAAGTTAGATTTCCGTCGGGAAATAATTCCCGACGGAAGTTCAATTTTCGTCGGGAAAAAATTCCCGACGAAAATAGGGATCCGTCGGGAATTATTACCGACGGAAATTGAACTTCCGTCGGTAATATTACCGACGAAAATACAACTTCCGACGGGAATTATTCCCGACGGAATACACTATTCCGTCAGGAAGTTTTCGACGGAAGTCGAATTTCCGTCGGGAAATTTTTCCGACCGAATTTTTCCGTCGGGAAACTTCCCTGCGCCTTTATTGCCGACGGAAAAGATTCCGTCGTTATTTTATTTTCCCGACGGAAATTACACATTTTCTGTTGGTAATTTCCGTCGGAAATGTGTGTTTTCTTGTAGTGAAACAAATTAAGATAATTTCCATTATAGTGGAATTGAAACTTTCTTAGGACTTTAGAAGTTTCCTAAACAGACAAATTATTTTGATAATTCATGTATACTGAGCTGTATGGAGTAACTGAACTCCTTGCAGGACGAATATTCTGATAAATTCGATTATCTGTGCTATATGATGAAGTGTCCAGTCATCGATGTACATATATTTTCAAGTACACGCATATCTTACATAATTTGCAATTTGTGTTACACGTCTAATATACCTGTTTTAGACTTCTTAAAGGTGTCAAATTCTACTTATATATATATATATATATATATATATATATATATATATATATTATTCACGCAGTCATCAATGAAATATAGCTGAACATTTCTCAAACTTGTTCCTATTGTTTTTATATTCTTATCTTCAACTTCACAATATGAAATTCAAGATAACTTGTACACAATTGAATTCACCTTGACTTTTAGTATAATTTGACACAAGGTTGAGGGTGTAATTTTCCGAGATTTAATTTCCATGATTTTTTAAAAAAAAAAAAATTCTAAACTAGCATATAATTTACAATTTATGGTTTTTTTTTCTAACCAAATTCTTTTTCAAATTTTTTTTCTCTAATTTTGCACTATTTTATTTTGTCATTGCAATGGAAATTTATGAAATATAATACCTCATAGGGAATGTGAGGGGTAAATAATGGTAAAACTATACAATATGTTATTTACCTCTATATATAGCGCAAAACTATTATTAAAGCAATTACAAATATTCTTTTTGAGTTACTGGTCGAACTTTTATCTACTTGAAGAGTAACAATAACTTTTCACGGTATAAAAATCCCTTGAAATTTTTTTGTTTTTAATTGTTCACTTTTTCTTATATGTGTTTAATCTAACTTCTCATTATCTATATATATTACTTTAAAACTAGAGATTGATCCCTAGTATAATTCCAACTCCTTTTGAAATAGAATCAGATAATTCTTATAAAATAAAAATACTTAATCTTATTATTTGACATGGAACTTTATCTATATACAAAGTTATGTGCATATCCAAATTTTATCATCTCTAACTCGCTTATAATGGAATAATTTTTAATTATAATCTCCAGTCATATAGACAGATAAACCGTGTGACCAGCATATTTCGAAAGCACTAGCGATATATACCGGTTAAGAATATATAACATCCCGAAAAACTTATCCACAAATGCATAACCTCCGGTCATACATATGCAGACAGACCGTGTGACAAGTACCTCGAGATCATTAGCGCTATACACTGGTTAATAATATATAGCATCTTGAAAATCAAGATTCTCTTATCCACAAATTCATAATCCCCAGTCATATAGACAAAATTACTGTAAGAAAATAATTAAAAAAAAAAAAAAAAAGAAGCTTTGAAAAAGTCAGAAATGGTGGCTTTGCAATTTGCATTCAAATTGCAAATGCGTGGACAGCTAATTCATTAGCTGTCCACACGTATTTAACGCATAATATACGCGTTTATATTTCCTATAAATAGACATGTTTTATTTCCAATATAAATAACTCTGAATCAAGCAAATTTAAGGGGGTGAGTTTGTTTGTGAGCATAAGAAAATAGTGAGAGTTTAAGGGTTTGTTCAAAAATTCTTGAGATACTCTCTGGGTAGTTTTCTTGTGTTGAGGGTGTAAGAAAAATATTGTATTTATTATTGTGTGGTTGTAATAATTTTCCACATAGTGAATATTTTTCTTGGTTGTCTTTTGACAACGGCCGTGGTTTTTCTCCGATCTTGGAGTTTTTCACGTAAATTCTTGTCTTGCGTTTTTCTGTGTTTGTTCGACTATTTTTCATATTTTATTAAAGGCAACTTCCTGGGATAAAGGGGGAGAATTTTTCCCAACAACTGGTATCAGAGCCAAGGTGGAGCCGAGATTCTTTCTTAGTATGCTCTGTGGTTGCAGCATAGACTGATCTTCCACATCAGAAAAGATTTTTTCTTGGGTATTGTGCACGTATACGGATACTGTTCACGTATACGGTCACTATTCATTTATACGGTACTATTCACATGAATAGTAAAAGCTGATTTGTTCGTGATAGAAAAATGTCTTCAACAAAATTCGATATTGAGAAATTTGACGGGAGAATAAATTTTGCCTTATGGCAAGTGCAAATCAAAGATGTATTAATCCAGTATGGATTGTATAAAGTATTGAAGGGAAAAACAATCCCTTTGACCAGCAGTGGAGATTCAGGAAAGTCCACAATGAGCGATGAAGATTGGGAGGAGCTAGACATGAAAGCTGCCAGTCTAATTCGTCTCTGTTTAGCAAAAAATGTTATTGCTAATGTGGTTGGACTATCTACAACAAAGGAGATCTGGAATAAGCTTGAAGAATTGTACCTGACAAAAAGTGTCTCAAATAGACTTTATTTAAAGGAGCAATTTTATAAATTGCAAATGGAAGAAGGCACGAAAATTTCAGATCATCTGAGTGTCTTGAATGGAATTATTTCTGAATTGGAGACTCTTGGAGTTAAGATAGATGAAGAGGATAAAGTCTTGCGACTCATCTTGTCTCTTCCACCTTCTTATAAACACATGCAACCCATTTTAATGTATGGGAAGGAAACTGTAGTTTTTTCAGAGGTGGCGAGTAAATTAATTTCTGAAGAAAGAAGAATGAATGGAGAAAATAAACATTCAGAAAACTCAATTTTGGCTGTTTATGGGAAGAAGAAGAAGAACTCTGAGAATAAAGTTGTATGCTGGGGATGTGGGCAAACTGGCCACATTAAAAGGAACTGCAAGAAGGGTGGAGCTAGTTCGGCCAACAGCTCCACAGATCAAGCTGATGTTACCAATGTAGTCTCCCTGCAAGAGGGAGATGGTGATTTTTATTAAATATATATATATGTTCTCATGGCATGATTGCTACCATTAAAAAATGCCATGAAAGAGGACATATGATTGGTAGCATGTGTACGGATTTACACACGGGCATTGGCTGATAATTATGCAAGGTGTGTGGTACAACAAAAGAATGTCGATGGCTAATGAACTTCCTGGAAAATCAGCATGGAAGTTGCACCATAATTTATTAGCAAGTTTTTCGACATGGGTCGAGGTGAAATTCTTGGAGTTAGTGTTAATTTCAAGTGGGTGTACTTTTTATGGTGGAGTATGATAATTCTTGTTTAAGAATTGTAATTGTCGGTGTTAGACAATGTTTTGGTAACGGATATTTTTTTTTTATTATGGTGGAGATTGTAAGAAAATAATTAAAAAAAAAAAAAGAAGCTTTGAAAAAGTCAGAAATGGTGGCTTTGCAATTTGCATTCAAATTGCAAATGCGTGGACAGCTAATTCATTAGCTGTCCACACGTATTTAACGCATAATATACGCGTTTATATTTCCTATAAATAGACATGTTTTATTTCCAATATAAATAACTCTGAATCAAGCAAATTTAAGGGGGTGAGTTTGTTTGTGAGCATAAGAAAATAGTGAGAGTTTAAGGGTTTGTTCAAAAATTCTTGAGATACTCTCTGGGTAGTTTTCTTGTGTTGAGGGTGTAAGAAAAATATTGTATTTGTTATTGTGTGGTTGTAATAATTTTCCACATAGTGAATATTTTTCTTGGTTGTCTTTTGACAACGGCCGTGGTTTTTCTCCGATCTTGGAGTTTTTCACGTAAATTCTTGTCTTGCGTTTTTCTGTGTTTGTTCGACTATTTTTCATATTTTATTAAAGGCAACTTCCTGGGATAAAGGGGGAGAATTTTTCCCAACAATTACCGTGTAACCAGCATAACTCTATAGCACTAATGCTATACACCCTTAAATTTGACAACTTTGGTTATTTCATCTCCTTAAGTTTTCTCTAAATTTCTCGACCCCGTAATCTTTTACATAACAGGTTCTTAAATGGTTATATAGAAATTTTTTTCCAATGAAAAAAAAAAAAAGACATGTATTTTAAAGTATATGTGAGACATGTATCTTAAAGTATATGTGAAAATTACAGTCTTTTTTTCATTTGAAGGAAAATTTTTATCAGAATTTATAGACCTACTAATATGAAAATTAAGAATTTAGAGTCTAAATGGTTTTCATTTAAAATTTAATTAACTCAATCGTATTCTAATTAATCCTTTTGAATATGGAAAACTGAATTGTAATTCTAAACTAAAAAAGATTATCTTTTTCTTGATTGGTCTTTTGTGTGTATATATATATCCACATTCACTTGAAAACAACTCACAAAAATGGATCAAAATTCTCAAGTTAATTAGATTAGTTAATTGCATTTTTCAACCAAACTAATAGTTAACTGTGTATTAATTCGGGCATGGATATCTTGAAGAAGAGCATAGTAATTCTGCTACTGATGCTATCAACTGTGAGGCCTTTATGGTGTTAAAAATATGTTTAATTTGAATTTTAGAATTATAATGTGATATTTAATAAGTTAGGTGGAAAATGGTTAGGTGAAAGTGATTAGGTGAAAGTGATTAGGTATTCAATAAGTTAGATAGAAAGTGGTTAGATATTTAAGTTAGGTGGAAGGGTGTTAGGTATTTAATAATTTTTAATTCTAGTGTGATCCTAAAAACTCCCTATAAATACTCCTTGTACTAAGTGTTTTATGCAAGCCAAATATTTGAGTGTTATATCCTTCTCTCTAATTCACTCTCTCTAAATTCTCTCTTCCACCTTCTAACAAAGTGGTATCAGAGCCAAGTTTCTTTCTTAGTATGCTCTGTGGTTGCAGCATAGTCTGATCTTCCACATCAGAAAAGAATTTTCCTTGGGCTATTGTGAGTGTGTGAAAAAAAAAAATAAAGAGTGAGTAAGTTGTGAGAAAAAAAAAGGAGAGAGAGTGAAAAAAAAATGTCCAATTTTGATATGATTTCATTCCAATACCCTCGTCTTACAAAAGATAACTATGAGAGTTGGTGTTTTCGAATCAAAGCCTTACTAGGCTCACATGATGCATGGGAGATAGTAGAGAAAGGATATGAGAAGCCACACGATGAAGGAGTCTTGTCTCAAAATGTAAGAAATGAATTGGTAAAGACAAGAAAGAAGGATCAACAAGCCCTCACCATCATCCACCAATGTTTGGATGATTCAATGTTTGCAAAGGTGGCCGATGCAACTACCTCAAAAGAAGCTTGGGAGATCTTGCAGAAGTCTTTCCAAGGAGTAGAAAAGGTAAAGAAAGTAAGGCTTCAATCTCTAAGAACGGATTTTGAAGCAATGAAGATGAAGGAATCCGAATCAATTTCGGATTATTGCTCGAGAGTAAAGGCAATAACAAATCAAATGAAGAGATATGGCGACAAGGTGGAGGATGTTCGTGTGATGGAGAAAATCCTTCGAACTCTCACTCAAAAATTCGATTATGTGGTGTGCTCTATTGAAGAATCAAAGAATTTGGAGGAGATGACTATTGAACAATTAGAGGGATCCTTGCAAGCCCATGAAGACAAGATTAGTAGAAGACAAGGAGAAGTATTAGAGCAAGCTCTAAAAGCCAAGGCTTGTTTGAAGGAAGATAGAGGAGAAAGCCAACAAGGACGTGGACGAGGAAGAGGACGAGGCCGTGGACGTGGCCAAGGTGGAAGAGGAAGAGGTAGCCAATACAATTTCAATTATGAGGCAAGAAATTTTCAATCAAGTAGAGGTCGTGGAAGTGCAAGAGGTAGAGGGCGAGGCCATAATTTGAAGACAAATGAAAGGAGGTATGAAAAATCCAACATTGAGTGCTACAATTGTCATAAGTTGGGCCATTATTCTTGGGAATGCTATAGTTCCTTGAATAATGGTGAGACAAGAGCTAATCTTATGGATGGCAAGGAAGAATATGAAGATGAATCAACTTTATTGCTAGCACTTAAAGGAGAAGAGAAGGATGATAAGAGCTCGTGGTATTTAGACAACGGTGCAAGCAACCATATGTGTGGACTAAAGGAAAAGTTCGTGGAGCTCGATGAAAATGCACGGGGTAATGTGTCTTTTGCGGACTCATCAAAAATTCAAATTGAAGGCATAGGTACAATTATCATTTCTTCCAAAGATGGTAGCCATAAGCTTGTTAATGATGTCTACTATGTGCCCAAGTTAAAAAGCAATATTTTAAGCTTGGGACAACTCTTGGAAAAGGGGTATGATATTCACATGAAAAATAAATGTCTTTGGCTTCGAGATCAAAATGATACATTGATTGCCAAGGTCGCTATGTCGAGGAATAGAATGTTCACATTAAATCTCAAGACACTTGATGTAAAGTGTTTGAAGGCTACGATAAAGGAGGAAGCATGGCGTTGGCACATGAGATTTGGGCACTTGAACTTTGGCGCACTCAAAGATATGGGGGAGAAGAAGATGGTGAAAGGGATGCCTTTAATCAATCATCCCAATCAAATTTGTGACGCATGTCTTCTTGGCAAGCATGCAAGAAAGAGTTTTCCAAAGGAGGCCACCTCAAGAGCAACCAAGCCACTCCAACTTGTTCACACCGATGTCTGTGGGCCAATTGATCCATCATCATTTAGTGGCAACAAATACTTCATCCTCTTTATTGATGATTTTAGTAGAAAAACATGGGTTTACTTCTTGAAGCAAAAGTCTGAAGCATTTGCTGCATTCAAGATCTTCAAGGCTCTTGTAGAAAGGGAGAGTGGCTACAAAATCAAGGCTCTAAGGTCCGATAGAGGAGGCGAGTTCACCTCAAAAGAGTTCAACGAATTTTGTGAGGCTCATGGGATTCGACGTCCTTTAACAGTACCTAGATCACCACAACAAAATGGCGTTGCGGAAAGGAAGAATAGAACAATTCTTAACATGGCACGAAGCATGTTGAAGGCTAAGAATATGCCTAAGGAGTTTTGGGCTGAAGCTGTCTCTTGTGCAGTGTACATATCTAATCGCTCACCAACATCAAGCATCAAGGATCGTACGCCACTAGAAGCATGGAGTGGACATAAGCCTAGCGTGAATCACTTGAAAGTGTTTGGGTGCATTGCTTACAAGCACATCCCGCAACAAGAGAGAAGCAAGCTTGATGACAGAAGTGTCAAACACGTCTTTATTGGCTATAATGCAAACTCAAAGGGCTACAAGTTGTACAACCCAAACGATGGCAAGGTTGTGGTGAGCCGCGACATAGAGTTCGATGAAGATGGAGCATGGAATTGGGAAAGAAATGAAGAAAGCAACTACGACTTCATTCCATACTTTGTCGAGGAAGAAGAGGAAGCCATGGCACCAACACAAGATGCAACTCCACCTCCTACACCCACTCCCAATGATCAAGGTGAAAGTTCAAATGAAGGGTCAAGAAGAATGAGAAGTCTTGATGATCTTTATAATGAAACCGAAGAAACAACTCTCGGTTTGCATTGCTTCTTAGCCGACTGCGAGCCATTAAGCTTTGAAGAAGCAACGAAAGAGAGAAGATGGAAACAAGCTATGGATGAGGAAATCAAGTCAATTGAGAAGAATGATACTTGGGAATTAACAAATCTTCCTAAAGGTCATAAAGCTATTGGAGTCAAATGGGTTTACAAGGTGAAGAAGAATGCAAAAGGAGAAGTGGAAAGACACAAAGCAAGGCTTGTTGCAAAAGGTTACAAGCAAAGGCATGGCATTGACTACGAAGAGGTGTTTGCCCCAGTTGCTCGCATGGAGACTATTCGATTACTTATCTCAATGGCGGCTCAAATGAAATGGAGAATCTATCAACTAGATGTGAAGTCGGCATTCCTAAATGGTGATCTTGAAGAAGAAGTGTACATTGAGCAACCACTTGGGTATGTGGTCAAAGGACATGAGGACCAAGTCTTGAAGTTGAAGAAGGCATTGTATGGATTAAAGCAAGCGCCAAGGGCATGGAATAGTCGCATTGACAAGTACTTTCAAGAGCATGGTTTCGATCGTTGCCTTAATGAATATGCTCTCTATGTGAAAGCTTGTCATAATGGAGACATATTGCTAGTTTGCCTTTATGTGGACGATCTCATCTTCACCGGCAACAATCCAAGATTATTTGAAGAATTCAAGAAGGAGATGTCTCGTGAGTTCGAGATGACTGACATAGGGCTCATGTCATACTATTTGGGCCTAGAAGTGAAGCAAATGGAGGAAGGAATTTTTATTTCTCAAGAAAGATATGCAAAAGAAGTATTGAAGAAGTTCAAGATGCACGATTGCAACCCTGTGAACACGCCTATGGAGTGTGGAATGAAACTTTCAAAGTTTGAAGAAGGCGAAAAGGAAGATCCCACTTTATTCAAAAGCCTTGTGGGAAGTTTGAGGTACTTGACATGCACAAGACCAGATATTCTTTATGCTGTTGGAGTGGTGAGCCGCTTTATGGAAGTTCCTACAACAACTCATATGAAGGCAACGAAAAGAATACTTCGGTACTTGAAAGGTACGTTGGAGTATGGATTATTTTATACTTCCTCCAATGACTTCAAGCTTATCGGATATTGTGATAGCGACTTTGCTGGAGATGTTGATGATAGAAAGAGTACTACCGGATTTACATTTTCAATGGGCAATTGTGCAATTTCATGGAGTTCAAAGAAACAACCACTTGTTACGCTTTCTACATGTGAATCCGAGTATGTAGCGGCAACCTCTTGTACTTGTCATGCGATTTGGCTAAGGCGACTATTAAAGGAACTTCACTTGTTTCAAGAAGAAGCAACGAAGATTTACATCGACAATAAGTCTGCTCAAGCACTTGCTAAGAATCCGGTGTATCATGATCGAAGCAAGCATATAGACACAAGATATCATTTCATTAGGGAGTGCATTGCAAGAAAAGAAGTAGAGCTCAAGTACGTGAAGACACATGATCAAGTTGCGGACATCTTCACAAAAGCACTCAAGTTCGAAGACTTTCAAAGATTAAGATCAAGACTCGGGATGAAGAAGAAAAATTCAAATTAAGGGAGAGTGTTAAAAATATGTTTAATTTGAATTTTAGAATTATAATGTGATATTTAATAAGTTAGGTGGAAAATGGTTAGGTGAAAGTGATTAGGTGAAAGTGATTAGGTATTCAATAAGTTAGATAGAAAGTGGTTAGATATTTAAGTTAGGTGGAAGGGTGTTAGGTATTTAATAATTTTTAATTCTAGTGTGATCCTAAAAACTCCCTATAAATACTCCTTGTACTAAGTGTTTTATGCAAGCCAAATATTTGAGTGTTATATCCTTCTCTCTAATTCACTCTCTCTAAATTCTCTCTTCCACCTTCTAACATATGGAAGCTGTGTATGAAGTTGGTGATTTATCCGACTGAATCCACATGTCCCATTTTAATTGTTATAACTGCACAACTTATAAGGATTTTCATATAATATATAATTATGTTATATAAATTATTTTTTAAAATTCATAATAGAATAAGCATTATACAAATATATTGCTTCTGCTGATTTTCTTTTTTTCCCTAAATTTTGCTGGTTCATTATATTTTATAGTGGGAAGGAAATCTTAAATTTTAGTGCTTGATATTTGTTCATGTATATATTGGTGAGATCATAGTATTACTATCCAATATGTATATTTATATTTAAACGAGTTTTCTATAAATAAAGTTGAGTTGGTTGGTTTGTCAAGATCTGGGAAAAGTATTAGCTTCATTACCTATGCATAACAACACTATTATTTTTAGGTCAATTACATAACAACTCCCAATTTTTCACTCCCTCTTCAATTTAATTTCCAAACTAAAAAATTATACAATTTAACATCAAATTTTTAGTTTTATTTAAAATTAGAAATTCTGTTGAAAATTCGATCCAAAGCTATGAAATATTTCAGAATGTTCCATAAGTCCCACATAATATTATGTTAATTTTTGACTGATTTTTGAATGCAGTTCATGATTTGAATAATATTAAAATGAAGCCTCTTCCTCTGCAGAAATGTGCCTATCACGATAAGCGGGAGGTTCCTCTGAAGTGATCGATGGCATGATCAACTTGGTTTTCATCAACCATACATCTGAAATGAATAGATAGAGCTGGTAGATCCACGCACCAATAATATAATTGGCCTTCATCTATTTCCTCTTTGCAAATATCACATAAGTCTTTCCGTAATTCACTCATGCTACTATAAGGCATAGAGAATAACAAGAAGAGTTGTCGCTTGCCCCTTTTGTTCTTCATAATTTTGTTTTGTAAAATGCAATTGAGATGAGCATCAAAGTTGGGGTCATAGCATTCAAAGCATTTGTAACTAATCGAGTTTCCCAATTTGTTACATATGCAACATAGATACATATAATTGTACCTGAATGGCATCATTACAAAATTGAGTGGATGTTTATGTTTTTCAGGATAAACAAGTGTTATTGGGAGAAACCCAAGTTTGAGATTGGTTTGAAAGAGGCGTTCATAGCAATGGTATGAGAAATGTTTACAATTGTTGCATTTGAAGGTGTGTGATTTGAAATCATAATGATCAAATTTTAAATCCTTAAAAAAAAAGGGCTGCTTCCCAAGGAAAGAAATTCCACCTTTGGTGCAATCTCAGCGCATGATTTGTGGAAGGTGTATTCATCACACCCTACACAATGATAGGAGGGGCCAAGAACAGGTTTTGAGCATTTTTTGCATGAAAGATTGTCTTTTCTTGGATGGTCTAATAAATTTAATGCATGCAAGTGGTCATTTTTTGGAAGTTCAATTACCTCTTTCATAGCTTTGGCTTTACCCTCTTTTTCAACTTTTTCAACTTTCTCCTTTTGAGAAAGCAAAGCAGATATTTCTGAGACAACTTTCTTGACATCAAACGAGGAGTCTTTCTTTATTTTGAGTTTCAAAATTTGTCCACTGCCATCTTCCTCAACCTTGTCACTTGCTTTGGATTGGATAATAATTAAATGAGCCTTCTCAGAACTTGTTAGCTCCATCAATTTATGGACATGAGCATTATTTGAAAGAGAAGAAGAATTGATGACCACATTGAGTTTCAAGCTGACTTGGGTTGAAGCAATTTCGCAAACAGTTTCAAATGCCAAGTTTTGTGAAAATTCAAGTTTCGATGGATTTCGAAGAAAGGTTTTGGTGATATCATTCTGATCGATGAGTAGACATTTTAGAAATGCTGCCAATTTCCTACTCATGTTTTTTGATTCCGGCTCATCCCAAAATACTACAATGAATGGTGTTGGCTCAAAAGGCTAATTTATAAGTTTTGATGTATTAACAAAACATTTGCACTTAACAAAATTGGGTTTCTCTTTAGAATTTATATTGCAGGTCCAAGTTTCAGATACTGATGCAGCGTATTCTATCAAGTACAGAACAGACGTGTTCGTGTTCTACATTTGTCAGAACAGACCTACAGCAATGAAGGTTTATTAGGAAATAAAGTTTGTAAAATCATATTTGAGGAATCAACATACTCACAGCACGTTAATTGCATTATTTTCTGCATTTAACATATTTTACAAATCACATCTTCATTCAAATCAAATTTATTTCTTTCCTAAAATGAATTTTTCACAATTATAATTTTTGAATATGGAAAGAAAGCTTTTCATTGAATCTGATTTTTCTTATTTAAAGAAACTTAAAATCTGAAGAAATTTTCTTTCAATCAGATATTCATTGACTAAAAACAATAATCTTTTCAAACAAAGAAACATTTTTGAATTGTTGTTCACACCTAACAGCTATATTTTTTCAACTATAAAAATAAGTGTTGTTGGTGTGTTCAAGCAAGTGAGTGGAAAACGTTTTTGTTCTAAAGTGTATTTTATCTTGTAAGTTTTTCATTCCTTCATGTGCTTACACGATCACATCTCCTCAATATGATTATAGTTTTTATATTGTAATCATGTTAGTGAGGTTTATCAAATTTGTGAGATAAAATGGTGAGGTTAGGTTGCTAGAACCTAGGAAAATAAACTAGCAAGTGTTTAGGTTCTTTTACTTGGGAAAAAAGGGCTAAGTGTTTTGATCATTTTACTTGGGAAAAATGATTAAGTGTTTTTAGAGTTTTCACTTGGGAAGAAAAACTTGGGGTAGCTACATGTAACAGGCTTTTGACTCTTACCCGTAAATAGAGTTACATTAGAAAGAGAGAAACTCTTAAGACGGATTGTCTTAAGGAGAGGATGTAGGCGGTGGCCGAACCTCTATAAATCGCGGTGTTAAATTCTCTATCCTTTACTCTTTTTTTATTTTGTGCTCTATAATTTTTATGCTGAAATTAGCTGTTCTGTATCTGTTCTGTGTTCTATAGAATAGAGTCAGAAAATCACATCTCTTCTGAAAAACGGGATGAAATTGATTTTTCTAAATTAATCTATCCAATAAAAGTCTGATTTTTTGCCACTAATAATTTCGTCCATATGTGTAGTTTTTAATGGTAAAGGATAATTAAAAAATTATTTAAAGTAAATTGCATGAAATGGATTTATTATGATGATGGTATTTTGCTTATAAACTGTATGTGTTCTAATCTGTCCAGATCACGAAAAAAAATTATGAAATGATCTATTCACCCCCCTTTAGATCATATATTTGGGACATACAAATGGAAATTGTAGTATTTCCAATTCTTGAAGATGCTCTTTGTTTCCTTCCATTTTCTTTTTCTTTTTCTTTTTTTATGCTTTAGAATTATTGGAAATCTGATATGATTAAATTCATTATATAGGATTCTTTTCAAAGAATTCTATGCTTTTCTTCTCTCTTTAAGTAAAGAAGGTAAAATATTACGAGAAAACGGATATATTCTTGTCTTAAACTTCAGTCCATTATTATATAAATTAAAGCCAAGAGAACTTGTACACAATTGAATTCACCTTTCTCATTTACAATGATATTATTTAATTGAGACAATATTTTAAGTACAACTCCCTCTATCTTTGCGTCACTTATAGAAGCAAAGGATATATCCTAAAAGTCATGCATATAGGCTACAGGGTTAAGAATATTCTACTAGTTTTAAATCTAAAGAAAAGAATTCCATGCATCATAAAAATCTATGCTTATTATTATTATTATTATTATTATAGAAGAATCCTATGCTTTTCTTAAACTTATTCAAATTAGAATTAATGAATACATCTTCTTTCTTCTAAAGTGATACTGATTTACTTTTTCATTTTAATTATAGGCAAATATTTATCACAAGAAAACTATAAAATTCTCTCCTTTTAGACAAACAATGAGATATATATATATATATATATATATATATATATATATGATAATAATAATAATAAGTGGATACATATACATACATACATACATATATATATATATATATATATATATATATATATATATATATATATATATATATATATATATTTATATATATAAGAATACTTTCTAAAACTAAGTGGCTACACACACACATATATATATATGCTTCATGCAGTGATCAATGAAATATAGCTGAATATTTCTCAAACTTGTTCCTATTGTTTTTACATTCTAGTCTTGAAATTCAATCCATTATTATATGAAATCCAAGATAACTTGTACACAATTGAATTCACATTGACATTTAGTATAATTTGAAACAAGGTTGAGGGGTGTAATTGTCCGAGATTAATTTTTTAAAATTTATATTTAAATTTAATATATTAATATTTGTTATGATAGGTATTATTTGTTAGCTTATTTTATCGGTATAAATTGTGCTTACTGCATTACAAGGACAATTATTATATGATTATGAATGAAATTAATTTTAAATTTTTGAAAAAATCTCAATATAGGCAAAACCCGATCATAGATAGTGACATGTTATACTACAATAACGAGTATATTGTTCGTTTTTAAAGTAGGAGTAATATATAAAACATTATTAATCAAATGTTTTTAAATTATAGTGGTATTATTAATTTCATGCATTATTAAGTACTTCACAAAGACACAAAAACATTTGATTAATAACGTTAAAGAGGCAGATGAGCTGTCCAGTTACGAAGCATGTAATAGCATTCCTCCACCTTGTACTGTGGAATGAAGTGACCTCCACCCTGAAATATTAATTTATTTTATCAGATTTTATTTTTTAGAAAATTAATTATCTTCAAATTATATATATATATAAATATATATTCTCTTTTACCTTTACAGAGACATATGTTAAATTGAAATCGCCATTCTGAAAACTTCTTGTGTATCTGCATATAATTAATTAGATATTTTTCATGAATTAATATCCTCAATTTTAATTAATTAAATAAAAACATTATAAGAAATTAAAAATAAAAGAAAAAGAATTGGTACGTACCCTGCAGTTTCATTTGCCACAGACCAAACTCTCCATTTTTCAACCAAATTCAACTCAAGTGATGATATCCATTTTTCTATTGAAACATTTGGGATGTCCATATCATGATCACCGCTGTCAAATTAAATTCAAATTTTCAATTTTTATTATGATTAAACCTTCATTATTGATTAATTACATAATATTATTTTTTAACATTAAACT
Organism: Excoecaria cochinchinensis; assembly: GCA_947683425.1. Taxonomy (NCBI): domain Eukaryota; kingdom Viridiplantae; phylum Streptophyta; class Magnoliopsida; order Malpighiales; family Euphorbiaceae; genus Excoecaria; species Excoecaria cochinchinensis. The sequence continues at coordinate 50,810,482 of CANTUQ010000004.1, forward strand.
TTTCGAATTAAACATGTAATATTTCTATACTTTTTTGTCATGTGATCATCACTTTAGAAACAAAATTGCTCTATTTTAATAAATTTAACGAAAAATTTTCTATATTTTGTAAAATATAGAGAAAAAATAACTTTATTTTTCACGTAAAAAATATATTTTTTTCTATTTTTAAAAGTATATTGAGAACATATACTTATCCATTTAAAAAGTTTAGGTAGTTTTTGTAACCTAATTACCGTTAATTATGTAATTATTAGAAATAAATAGTAAGAATTATAAAATAGAAAAAGAGTTTTTACCTCATAATTAGACCTCTAATATTGGTGTTACTGAGATTTTTATGGTATGGAACCAAATTTCTGATGTCATCTTTAGAGTAATACTCATTGTCGACAGTTCTATCGCAGATTTGGTATTGATCCGACGTCGTACTCTGTTTAACCACATAGCATATTGGCTTATTTTTATTTACTTGAAAAATGTAAATTATATAACAAAGTGTGTGTATACAGTTTACGTACCTCCCTGACTTGAAGAGCTTCTTTGACACCTTTATAGTCCACCCAAGCATTTGCTATAGTTTGATAATCTTTCTGTTAAATTTAATCAAACCGAATTTAATTAGGTAATCTTAAAAATAAAATACAACTATTTTATTTAATATATCAAATAATGGATTCAGTGAAAATGAATATTTAAAAACGCACTAAATTACAATGAAAATCTAAGAGTACGAAAAATGGAAAGATAAATGGAATTTGATGTATATGGTTCGGCTTATTCAATTATCAATCTATTTGGTTCAATTTTTATTGTAAAAATTGATCTAACCAATTCAGTTTTTTTTTAAAAAAAAAAATTGATATAATTGAACCTACTACACTACGCAATTTTCTTCCTAACACTATCCAAGATGACATATCATTCGGCCTCAGCCCAAAAGCCCAACAAAGACCAAGAGGTAGCCAATTGGAAGGTCCAACAACACTAGGCCTGACGCGTACCGGAGGGCACACACAATACTAGAAAAGATAAGATCTATTAGCTGTTCGATCGGATAGGGCATGCCCCTATTAGTTCACTAACACATGCCACAGCCATTTCTCCTATTTGCTCTCCTCACGTTGCCCTCCTACCTACTCTGACACCAAGATAGACTACTTGGGTAGTTTTTCACACCCTCTATACTCCCGAGAACTATACATCCAGGTATGAAAAATCTTGAGAGCTTCTCTTATTAAATTCTCACTCCAAACACTACTGACTTAAGTTTCATAGTGTTTACGTCCGGTACGACCTATAAGCCTTCTTGTAAGAACAAAGCATTGCTAATCCAATCCATTCAAACTCAATTGCCATTAGGCCTCATTCAGGTTCTGACATCTCAAAGATTACCAGGTACAAATAGCCTCAAACATGAAATAATAGATGGAACCAATTAAAATACTGTTTGGTTGGTATATGGTCTAAATAGTTCTAGACCAAAATAATCAACCGAACTGATAAAAATATTGTTTGGACGGTTAGATTTTCGTTATTGTCAATATCAATTGGTTTGGTTCGGTTGATTTTAATATTCAAACCGATCAAAGCAACTTAACAATTTTGACTACTAAAAAAATAATTTTATGTAAATTTAATTAATTTATCATAAATTATAAATGTAATATATGATTAAATTGAAATGAAATGGCAATGAAATTAAAAAAAAAAAAATACCCGGCAGGGAGGCGCATCAGAAGAAGAATCAAGAATAGTAATAGGATTATGAGAATCACAAGTGAATTTTTGCTGTACAGATCTACGAGCTGTTGAAGATGAATCTGTCGTAGTTATCTCATCATCAGATTCATGGCCCTGTGTTTCTCCTCCACATGCCGGTTCTAATATGTGTGCCATATTTATATCTCCTACTAGCTGCAATTCATTTCCCAATTTCTATTATTATATAACAAAATTAAAATATAATTCCTCACAATAAATTTATTTCATATTAAATAAATAAATTACCCTCTGTTCAAGTGTAATTTTTCAGAATTCAAGTAAAAACGTATTAAATTTTTACCTCTTTATCTTTATTTATTAAATCCCATTAATTCAACTATAATATATCGTTTTAAAAAACGTTAGTAAAAAGATATTAAAATATAGATCGAAATGAAAATTTTATAGAATTAAAATAAAAGTTGACAGTTTGAATGAAATGGAAAGAATAATAATTTAATTAAATTAATTGAAGACTAACCTCTATAACATTCTCCATAATTAATTTACAGGCATCGGTTTTAGGATTAAAGTAGTCTCCATCGCAGCTATCCTCAGCCACCTTCAATTTAAGAGTAAAAAGAAAAAAGAATCAGAAATTTTAATTATTTATTTTTATTAAATAAAAAAAACAAAAGAAAATATTTATTCATACTGTTACCTTCCAAATATCATCTGCAATTAATCCCATTTTATTAGCAAAAACATATCTTGAATTAAAATCAAGATCAAAATCTGTTCCTGGGCCTATCAGCACATATCCCTGTTCAATATTAATTAATTAATTAATTAATTATAAAGAAAATTAAAAAAAAATCATGGGTCTTTTTATTTTTTAAAAAAAAAGGGAAAAAATATATTAAATTTACCCCCATATTGACATGTGGCTGAGTTCCAATTTCATTGGCTGCAAAAAAGAAAAAATAACTAAATATTTTAGTGGGATAATTAAATATATATTGAGAATTAATTAATATTTACCTTTGAGTATTTTATCCAAAGCTATTGGAATTGGATTTCCACTAAATCCATCACCAGATATGTAAATTGCATTATTTTTGAAACGATCATGACTATCCACCCACTGCAAAATTTATATATATATATATATAATTAATAAGAGTATGAAATTATAAATTAGAAAAATCCATAAATTTATAATTTTGCATGCATAATTAATTACGTACCTTGTGAATAAATTCATTGAGATTATCTGCAAATTTGAAGTTGCTTGTATTGTAACCTTCTTGAGTTTTAGCATAAGAAAATCCAGTCCCAGTTGGTCCATCCAGGAATATTATGTTCATGAACTACAAAGTCACTTTAACAAAATTAATTTTTATTATAAATTAAATTCCTTTTATATATATATATATATAATTCTTGAGCTTATGAAATTATATATTTATATTAATTTCACCTTTGACCAAGAGTATGGATTGTCAAGAAGTGTTGGCAACTGTGTTGTGTCATCTAAGTTGTAGCTCAAATCAAGAGTCAAAGGACCTAACCCATTAATATTTTCAAAATTTTAGCACAAATAAATAAAATATATAATTACAATATATACAAGCAAGTACTCATAGAAAATTACAATATATAATTGTAATTTATGTTCGTCGTTAGGGTGGAATACAAGCAAGTGAATTAGTCTAAATTATCTTTTATATATTTTAGTTTCGCAGCCATATTATATTATTTATTATTATGTCAGAAATTACAAGATGTATATGTGCTCATTCACTTTACCATAAAATTATATTTCTTTAAACTGTAAAAATATTATAAAAATATTATTTAAATTATTTGATTGCAAAGTGATCAAATTACAATACAATGTGATTCTATAATTAATTTTTATATATAATGTGAATATAACAATAATTATTTTTATAACTTATGCATGCATTTTCTAATGAAATAATTTTGAAAATAATTAAAAAAATTATGATTAATTTATGATCTAACCCACTAATTTAGCAATAATCAATTTGCACCATGACCCAATTAAATTCGATCATATTTATTATTGACCCATAAAATTTTAATTTATCTATAACCCAATCCATTTATGACGGAATTTATTATAATTCGATCCAAATCTATCTGATGCAATCCATTCGTTGTATATATATGTAAAAATATTTGTTTATACATTAAATTAGGTGAGTTAATTAGACATAATAATTCAAAATCATGGATATATTTATAAAATAAAATAAAATAAATCTGTTTAGAATGTAAATATAATAGTATATTAATAATTGAGAAATAGAAATATATATACCAATTCCAAAAAATAAAGACCATAAACCAGAGCAACCAGGGCCTCCACTGATTGAAAACAGAATAGGATCTGTCGAAGGATCTCTCTCCGACTCCACAAAGTAGTAAAATAGCTGAAGATTGTCATTCTCTACGCCCACATACCTACATTAACTCCATGATCAATTTATTGCAATTAGAATTAAATAAATTATTTATGGATCATCTAAATTAATATTACATAAAATAAATAAATAAATAAATAAGAAGAAAAAGACTTACCCAGTTTCAAGTTTGAAAGGAAGAGTATTACTATGATAACCAGGCAAACTGGTTACAGTTCCACCGGAGGCTGCCTTAACTAACAAAATCAAGAAGAAGAAAAGATGGAAATTCATGGCTTGAAATAATTTGAATTCTTTCGGATTTCGTAACTTAATTTGCATTTGCACCCTTTATATACACAAATCACATCACAGAAAAGACAAAAATATTAGTTGACTGTTTAATTTCGTAATTAATTGGATTTTAAGCATCCGGATTTGTCAATTATTGAATAGAATTTATTATTATTATTTTTAAAGAAGAGAGATTAATATGTTTTAAAGGGGACCAAATTGCAATTAATTATTTCCATTGCAAAGATTTGAAAGTTTGTTGATCATCTGTTTTCAATTAATTATGTTCATTTTGCATTAATTAATTTCGAGTACATTTAAACATTAAAAAAAAAAATAGAACTCCTTTTTTTTTCTTCTAACTCATTATCGATAAGAACATAATATTATTTACGTTTTTTCTAAGGCTTAGTAGATAAGTAGACATTCTTACTTTGTGGGTTTTTTCACATTTATATATCTCCTCATATTTATTTATTTATTTCATTTTTTCAATTTTTTGTTACTTTCATTCATGATTACTAAGTCTAAATTTATATCCTAACAATGATTCAAAAATAATAATAAAAACAAAATTCCCTCGACACTATCTTAACCTCTAATTTAACCTCTAATTTATTACAATTAAAGTCATTTTAACTAAAAAATTAAAAAACCATTGGTACAATATTATCGATCTAACAAAAATGAAATTTTATTTATTGATCTCATCTTTTATAGAATTGATTCTTTTTGATTGTACAATAATAATGTGAAACTTGAACATCATGAATCAAAAGCCGAATTTATAATTTTTCGGTTAAAATCACTTTAATTTTAATATTTTAGAAGTTAAGATAATAACCTCTTGTAGCCTCCTATAATCTCGTATTAATCTTAAACCGGCCTACAATTCTTCTTCGAGAATTGAACAATGTGAATTCTATGATTTAAATTTTTATCCCGATTTATGTGAGCTTTTTTTTTCGTATATGAAAAAGAGTATTTGAATTCTTCAAATAATTAAAAAGTATATCATATGAAAAGTGGTGGAAGAATTGAATCGGAAAAAAGAGCATTTTAATTGTAAGATATCTAATGAAACTGTAGCTGGAATTGAAATCTCATTCAAATAAAAAAAAAAATTCTTTTTCTATATTATATGGATGGGCTAAATAACATGTTTTTCATTATTTTATTGAACACATAAATTTGCTCTTTGAATATAAACAGACAATTAAATATATTAATACATTTTGCACTATATTAAAATTTCTAATTGATTTCAAGAGCAAATTCCATAATTACAATCTCCTGATATCCTACATTAATTAGTACTTAAGATCATTTTTTACTATAGAACTTCCATTAAAATAGGTAGAATTTCCACATGAGGAAAGCAATAAAATAATATTTCAGATTGTCATCTTTCACAAACAACAAGTGATATAGAACTCAACTGTTGTATAGAGATAGAGATTAGTTTAGTTTAGAAAATAACCAAATTGGAATAACTAATCCCATTGCAGAGATCCCAAGATTGTTGACCATTTGTTTAATTCGATCGAGATTTTGAATGACAGGTAAAATCCAGTTCATTTTTCAATGCCATTAATTTACACATGATTCTGACTCAACATTGCTGACCAATACCATCTCTTTAATTTCATCACAATTTCAGGATTAATTATTGTCACTAATATTGTCAATTACTCCATCATTTCACAAATTTATTGTACATTTTAGTAAAAATAATATTCATAATTAAATATTCACTTAGAAAAATAGGATATATTTTAACATTTTATTATAATTATGCACTTACTACTATAATTTTCAAAGTAAGTATGAGTAATATTCAAAATTCAACTGGTCACTATAATTTTGTCCGATGGTCAATACTCAATCAAATGTGCATTTCTCATAAGACACAATAGTAGGGGCAAATTAGTAAAATACTAGAGTAATTAATGAGTTTTTTAATCTAAATAATATAAGTAAATATGTATTAATTATGTCAACATCAGAGTTTACAAATTTTATTCAAGATTTTATCTTAGAAGTCATTTTATCCACATTGCTTTTGTAGATTCATCAGAAATTTGTTTGAATTTTCCATAATATATAGAGTTAATTCAACTTTAGTATTCTTTTTCTTTTTTAAAAGAAAAATAATGTCAAATTTTACTGAATTAAAAATCATCCAAATCTAATAAAATATACAAGTAAAATGACATTAACATATTAGTACTGCAAAGGAAAATGCTATCATTATCACTTACAGCAAATCTCCATTGATGATGAGTAGTTCTGCTTATGGTCTGGGCTTGGCCAGGTTCAGGCTGGGCTCACGTTTCATTTGTTTGGGCTTGGTAATTAAAAAAACTTAAAAAGCCCAGTTAGACCCAACCGAGCCCGGCCCATAAACAGCTCTACTCCCAACAAATCTCCAGTTTAGGATGAAAAAACTTGCAAACTAATCCTAAAATTCAAGACATCATAGTCGATGATCAACATAATCACAGCAGCAAGTTGCAATTCAACACCACTGTCAAGTAGCAAAATGGATCTTACAGTATAGTCACCAATTCATCTATGTTAAAGAACTGCAAGATCTCAAAATGGTAGAGCAAACTCACTTGGGCATCAAATATATTTGGCATTCCCATGGAGTTCTGCACAGATTGCCAGCAATTCTTGTGGCATAAAATCATGTAATATGAGGAATCCCAGATCAAAACCAGCTCACTCAACTTCACCATCTTCCTCAGATTCCACCGTGTCCGATACATATGCACTGCTGCATGATTTATCTCTCGAGTTGCCCTCGAATACATCAGGATTTGAGTTCTCAATTTCTTTTACTTGAGTTGATGGTGATTCATAAGGAATTGATTGCAAGAAGTTAAAATAAGCATACTTGATATCAAATTGCATATCATACCCTGTCCAAGCACAGCCTACACCTTAGCATCTAACAAAATAAAGTCTTACCAAAATAGTTTTCACAAAAAGGGATCATATGCTTACAGTAGTTTACAGCAATACTACATCCCTTGTCATCGGGACTCTGACGTACATGGTGAAACCACATACTTGGCCTGGATCAGTTTTCCAAACATTAAAAAAACTCAAAAAAAAAAATATGTAATCAAATTTAACCTCAGGAATAAGTATTGTGTTAGCCTAGTAGCATCTTCTCCTACATCATTTCTAGTAGCACAGGGAGGGTAAGCACAGTTCAGTTAGTTCGATAATTGGTTTGGTTTTGTTAGCAAAATATATGAATTCCTGTTATTAGTTTATTTCAGTTAGTAACTGAAATTTTTAAAACATTGTAGTTTTTTCCTAATACAATTCTTCAAATTATTATTCGGTTCAGTTTTAGTTAGTAATATATGAGAATTGTAGTTATCGGTTCGGCTAGTACTAAAATTCAAACCAGTTTCTACCTTCTCTACATAATGTTTAATAGAATTTCAACTATGCTTGAATACCATGTAGTTTCATAGTGTTCTCCTTCCTATGTTTTGAACAAAATGAATTCCAACATTGTGCAAAACATGGTTTTATATTCGAATGCATCAATTCATAAGCTTTCCATCAACTACACATCAAAACAGAGGGAAATTTCCAAATGAATTCTACAAAAGGAAAGCAATAAATTCAATTTCAGGTTCTTCTCTTCAACAATGGAATTTCTTATAGCATAGTATAGCTCAAAGAAAAGATCATGGAACTTACAAGTAAAGAAGATCTCCAGCTTTGACAGTACATTGAAATGGCTTTGGGCCATTGAAATACAGAGGAAATTTCTCCATTTCTCTCTCTTTATCCTCAGGAGAAGGGTAAGGATTCACACTGCACCATGGCACATACCTTGTTGGATCCTCCATTTCCAATCTAAACTCTCCTTTCTCCTATAAACCCATAAAAGAACAAAAGTCAAATTATAATTCCAAAGTTCCCAAACAATAAATATTAGAACTTTTCAAGAAAAGAAAAATAAACCTGAGAATATGAGTACTGAGCAGCTGGGTAATTTTGAATATACAGTCGATGTACATCAGTAGGAGGAAGCAACAAGAAATGCTTCTCCCCCGAAACGACAGCGTATAAGTTCTCATAGTGATCCTTATGAAACGAAGTCTCCGAGAACTGATTCCCAATCCACAAATTCACGGCCTCCGGCGAACATCCAAGTGCCTCAGTGGCCCACTTAATATCGAAATCGCAGTCGGAGGCCAGCGCCGGTGAGTACTCCGACCTAAAGCAATCATTCTGTTGCTGGAGGTAAGCCACTGCTTCGCCGGGCTTACTATTGAGAACCGAATTTAGGGCTTCCGGGAAAGGGAGGCAGCAGACTTGAGCGGAGGCGAAGCAGAGGGAATCAGAGCCGCCGCGAGGGGAGGGAACGAGGGAATCGGCGCGGCCGTGAGGAGTGAGGTGAAGGGAGACGGAGGAGTGAGAAAGGGAATGGGAGAGGTAAGTGTGATTGGGCCAAAGAGAAAGAGCTGGCCAGTGAGAAATGCCATTGGAGATTAAACAAGGTTTGTTCTGAGAAACAAAGGTTCTTAAGAATTCAAGTGGAGAAGGAGGTGAATTTAAATGTTGAATTGAATTTCCTAAACTTAGCGCTCTCACTTCTTCCCATAAGCTTTCTATCTCCTCTTCATGGCTTTCTTTAATTCTCTGCATCTTCTCTATTACTTGAAAGTATCCGCCATTAAAGACTTAAGCTTACTGAAAAAAATTCCTAAAAAAATATTTTAAAAAAATGTAAAATTAAAAATATAAGAAACTTAATTTGCAAATCAAATTATCATGATTTATGAGTATTTTTGAAATAAATTTGATCTTTTATATTATAATATCAGTGTCAAATTCAAAATATTCTTCTCATTTCATATATATTTATATGCCCAAATACCACTTTTTGGGGGAATTCATAATAAACTTGAAAAAAAAGGTACTAGATAGGTAATTTACAGTCCTGTTCTTAATTTGAGTTCTGGTTCTTGTAGAAAATGCCTTTGTAAACTCAAAGAAGGGCATGATTATAATCATGGAAATGAAAATTCTTGTAAATCAAGTGAGCCAGCCATCTTGAAGCTGCAAAGCATAGCACTGCGAGCAAGAACAGTGCAGTTCTTGTAATTGCAGATGTCAAAGTTTGCTTAGTTGCAGCAAGAATGCCAATTGAAGCAATGGAGACAACCTGCAGAACAACCTCCAGTGCATTCAGAGCCTTGTAGGCAGCATTGCAGCTACTGCAATTCACCACATGGGACCAGTACCTGAAAATATCACAACCCAGTTTATCATGATCTTAACTCTATCTACTTATCATTAGTTTCCTTTTAGATAGTGAAAATTCGATCCGATTCTTTACGTTTAGCTTAACAGAAGCATGATTTTGCTGCAAACCATCCCAATAAAATTGCATAAGAAGCTCTAAATCTACTCTATATAGATTACCTGTCCATCAGTTGCTCCTTTGGTGGAGTTGGAGGAAGTGATCCACTGAACTTCCATTCCCAGTTTATTTGACCATCAGAGTACTTCTTTAACCACTTTCTTAAGGCAACCACATGAGCATCTGACGTTGTTGGCACAAAACAAGCCTTTTGCCAATTGGATGCTCCAACTTCCATTATCTTACGCTCCTACACAAACGCTTCGACAGTTTTAATTTGTTCTACCTGAACATGTTCTAGATGCTAGCATCAGAAAATAAATTAGCATTTGTGATCAGCCAGTGATGGTATTACCTCTAAGTGAAGAAGATACAAAGCTGAATCTATAAGCAGATTTTGCGACACATGAAACACCCATCTTGGAACAATTCTGTCAATCCAAAGAGCGAAATTTCTTGGGAATGAGAATATCAATCTGCTTCTCCCTGGGCCCACTGGAATGCAGAGAAAAATATGGAGCCCCCTTCTTTGTGGCACATTTGATGATGCTTCCTAACACAACCATCCATTTAAGAAGCATAAACAAATAATATATGCAAACCTGCAGCGGAGAAAAAGGAGTTGAAAGAACGTGTTACCTTCCTATTACCGGCGGATGACATTGGTCCATTACCTTGATCCGTATCATTGCCTTTTTTTGCAGGAGTAGGAAGACTGAAAGCAGAATAATATGTACATGGTGCCATAAATTTGGATTTGCCTCCAAATCGATTTGCTTGGAAACCATTTATATCTATCTTTTCTATGTTTATATCAATCGGCTCACCTCCTTCTCTATCACGCTTAACTGTGAACAAACATATAGTTTATTTAAACATTCATAAGTTTATACCTGAAGGAACAGAAAAATCAATGAAAAAAAAAAAAGATTAGGGTCCTTATCTGCTCTTAAATGGTGGATTTTGTGACAGCTTGAAATGTGCATAAGGGACGTGTGCCAGGTCCATTAGATTTTCAATCAAGATTTCGTACCTGAAAATATGCATTTGTTTAGATTTAGCATGGATTGGGCAGAGGTTGGTAAGAAGTGCGAAGGAAACTCGAACTTGGCCTTGCACTAGTCGTGTTTCCATAAATTATTTGTGGTGAATGCTGTTGAAAAGTCCACTGACGCACTTTTGTTGATAAAGTTTGTGAACAGTTTTTTTTTTTTTTTTTTTTTGAATCTCGCATCAAAAAATTATAAAGGAAATGGGGATTATTTTCTAATTGAAATTATCCTAAAATTGTCAATCTTTTTTAAGGCAAAATTTTTTTATCTGTTTAGTAATATTTTACTTGTATTATTTTTTTAAAATAGTAAAATATAATTTGGTAGTGTCCAAGAACATAAGTATAATTGACCAAACCTTGTAAAATTCTGGTATTTTTTATTTGTCTATTTAATAACTATTGTCGGGTATATTATTAGTAAATTATTGTGCTGTTAAATTACTTAAGAAAATTCTGTCTAAACAGATTGGATTTTAAGTGGGACCATTTGTGATCCCTCCAGTTTTTCCTGAAAATTTTATCTTGTGTGATTTTTCAGTATAATCGTTTACGCTTTATTTACCTGCTCAATAGTATTCGAGTGAATTTGGTGAAAATTAACCTGAGTTTTCACAATAATTGGTATCAGAGCCTAGGTTCTTTCTTAGTATGCTATGTGGTTGCAGCATAGTCTGATCTTTCACATCATAAAAGATTTTTCCTTGAGCTATTGGCATTCTTTATCGACAGCTATTGAATAGTAATTATAGCAGAAATGACAAATCCATCCACTGCTTCTTACTCGTCCAATTTGATGGCAAATGCAAGAGTTATGGTGAAAATTTTTGATGGTACGGGTCATTTTGGCATGTGGCAAAGTAAGGTTCTAGACGCCCTATTTCAGCAAGGTCTAGACATTGCCCTTGAAGAAAAGAAACCGGATGATGTTGATGAGAAAGAATGGAAGAGATTTAATCGCTTGGCATGTGGTACAATTCGATCGTGCCTTTCTAGAGAGCAAAAGTATGCTTTCTCTAAACAAACTTATGCAAGTAAATTGATGAAGGCATTAGAGGAAAAAATCTTGAAAAAAAACAGTTAGAATAAGATTCATATGAAGAAAAAACTGTTTCGTTTCAATTATATTTCGGGTATCACAATAAATGATCATATCACCAGTTTTAATCAGTTAGTCGCTGATTTATTGAATATAGATGTGACATTTGAAGATGAAGATATGGCATTGATGTTGTTGGGATCCCTTCCTGAGAAGTTTGAGTTTCTTGAAACGGCTCTACTTCATGGAAAGGCTGATGTAACTCTCAGTGAAGTTTGTGCTGCCATATATAGTTATAAACTGAGAAAAAAAGGATAAGAAAGAAAGCACAAGTGGAGCTAGAGAAGCTCTAGTAGTGAGAGGTCGGTTGCAGAGCCAGATTAAAGGAAAGAAATGGAGATCGAAGTCGAGGCCCAAATTGGGCAAAGACGAATGTGCCTTTTGTCGAGAAAAATGGCACTGGAAGAAAAACTATCCTAAGCTGAATAATAAAGGCAAACCTGATAAGAGAAAGGTTGTTGCAGATTCAAATGTAGCTGAGTGTAATGATGAAAACTCAGATTTCTCACTTGCTGTTACATCGTCAACTAGCTCTTCTAGTGTATGGCTGCTTGATTCAGGCTGCAGTCATCATATGTGTCCCAATCGGGATTGGTTCTATGAATTTAAAAAATTAAAAGATGAAGTTGTTTATACAGCAAATGATGTCTCTCTCACCACACATGGGATTGGTTTCATTCGTTTGAAAAACCATAATGGATCAATCAGAATCCTGAAAGATGTTCGTTATGTGTCCAGTTTGTCAAAGAATCTCATTTCCGTGGGGGCTCTAGAAGAAAAGAGTTTCGAGGTGCGAGCAAAACATGGAGTAATGAAGATAATCTCTGGTGCACTTATGGTGTTGAAGGGAATTTGAAAGAATAACAGATTGTACCACTACCAAGGTACTACTGTTATTGGTACAACAACAGTGACTTCTACTGATGAAAAAGAGTTTGAAGCAACCAGGTTATGGCATATGCGCTTAGGGCATGCAGGTGAAAAATCTTTGAATCTCCTGGTGAAACAATGATTGTTGAAAGAATTCAGACTTGCAAATTGAATTTTTGCGAGCACGGTGTCAAAGGAAAAAAGACAATGGTGAAATTTGGAACAGCAATCCACGATACCAAGAGTATTTTGGACTATGTTCATTCTGATGTGTGGGAACCTTCCAAGACGACTTCTTTGGGAGGAAAAAACTATTATGTGACCTTTGTTGATGATTTTTTTCGGAGAGTTTGGGTGTATACTATGAAAACTAAGGATGAAGTGCTAGGAGTTTTCCTCAAATGGAAAAAAATGATGGAAACTCAAATAGGCCGAAAGATCAAGTATCTCCGTGCAGATAATGGCGGGGAATACAGGAGTTATCCATTTATGAAAGTGTGTGAAGATGAAGGAATTGTCAGACACTTTACAATCAGAAATACACCACAATAGAATGGGGTGGCAGAACGTATGAACCGAATATTGCTAGAAAAAGTTTGGTGTATGTTGTCCAATGCTGGGTTGGGCAGAGAATTTTGGACTGAAGCTGTTACATATGCTTGCCATCTCATTGATCGCCTATCATTTAATGCTATTAGTGGTAAAACGTCATTGGAGAAATGGTTTGAAAAACCTGCTATAGATTATAATTCCTTACATGTGTTTAATTCCACTGCATACTATTAAAGTTGGATCCACATGCAAAGATAGCAATTTTCATGGGGATCACCTCTGGTGTGAAATGATATCGACTTTGTTCAGAGTCAAAGAAAATAATTTTCAGCAAGGATGTTACCTTTGATGAATCTACCATGTTGAGAACGGTGACAAATAAAAGTGTTGAGCAGATAGATGGTACTTCAAAAGAGGTGGAGTTTGAAAAAAAAAATTTTATCCCAGCAAATAATGAAGCAGATGCAGAAACTCCTATGGTAAATGAGGAGTCAGATGAAGAAGAGATTTTAACCTAAGAAACTTCACAGCAACCTGAATCAATTGCATTAAGTAAGCCAAACAGGACAATCAAAAAGCCTGCTCGCTATGTGGATATGGTGGTTTACGCATTCCAAATTGCAACTGATGAAATTCTTACCACTTATAATGAAGCAGCCAAAAGTTCAGAAGTAGAGAAGTGGAGAAAAGCCATGAATGATGAAATGCAGTCCCTTCATAAGAATCATACATGGAAGCTAGCTAGTCTCCCGAAAGAAAATAAAGCAATTGGGTGCAAACATGTAAAGAAAGATGGATTTCTTGACAAGGATGATGTTCGCTACAAAGTAAGACTGGTGGCTAAGGCTACGCTTAGATGGAGGGAATTGACTATAATGAAGTTTTTTCTCCACTTGTAAAACATTCCTCCATTCGAATTTTATTGTCTTTGGTAGCACAATTGGATATGGAACTAGTTCAGTTGGATGTAAAAACTGCATTTTTATATGGAGACTTGGAAGAGAAAATCTACATGGTTCAGCCAAAAGGATTTAAAGTTGCTGAAAAAGAAAATATGGTGTGCAAGCTTGAAAAATCATTATATAGATTGGAGCAATCTCTGAGGCAGTGGTACAAACGATTTGACAAGTTTATGATGGGGCAAAAGTACACAAGAAGCAAATATGATCATTGTGTGTATTTACGCAAGCTAGAAAACGGATCTTGCATATATCTTCTTCTTTATGTTGATAGCTTCCAAGAGTCTGATAGAGATTGAGAAGTTAAAGACAGTTGAACAGGGAATTTGAAATGAAGGATTTAGGTGAAGCTAAAAAGATTCTTGTTATGGAGATAAGTAGAGATAGGAAATTGGGGAGACTTTGTTTGACTCAGAAACAGTATCTGAGAAAAGTGCTAAAACGTTTTGGTATAAATGAAAAATCAAAACCTATTAGTACTCCCCTTGCTCCTCATTTCAAGTTTAGTGCATATTTGTCTCCAAAGAATGAAGCAGAACGAGAATACATGGCAAAAATACCATATGCAAATACTGTTGGTAGCTTGATGTATGCTATGGTGTGTACAAGGCCCGATATTTCACAGGCGATTGGAGTTATGAGCAGGTATATGCATGATCCTGGAAAGGAGCACTGGTAAGCTGTGAAATGGATTATGCGGTACATTCTAAACACCGTAGATGTTGGTTTGGTATTTCAGCAGGATGATTAAGATGGTCAATGTGTAGTTGGATATTATGATTCCGACTATGCTAGTGATTTGGACAAATGGTGATCAACTACTGATTATGTGTTTACTCTTGCGAAAGCACCGGTTAGTTGAAAATCTACTTTACAATCAACAATTGTTTTGTCCACTACGGAGGCAGAATATATGAAAGTTACAGAGGCTGTGAAGGAGGCAATTTGGCTTCAAGGGTTGCTTGGTGAATTAGGGGTTTAACAGAAGCACATCAAAGTGCATTGTGATAGTCAGAGTGTTATTCTTTTGGCAAAAAACCAAGTTTACCATGCAAAGACGAAGCATATCGATGTTCATTATCATTTTGTACGAGAGGTTCTGGAAGAAGGTAGAGTAACAATCCAGAAAATTAGAACCACTGAAAATCCTACTGATATGTTGACAAAAATGGTGACTGCAGTCAAGTTACAATATTGTTTGGACTTGATCAATATTGTTAAAAGTTGAAGTTGTGCGCTTTGAAACGCATTTGGTGACACTATTAAAATTGAATTTTGTGAGAGATTTGAAAATGTGGAGTTCACCAAGTTGGAGATTTGTTGAAAAGTCCACAATTGTGGCTCAATTTTGTTGACAAAGTTTGTCAACAGTTTTTTTTAGGAATCCCACGTCGAAAAATGTAAAGGAATGTGAATTTGTTTAAATTATAAATATAGCCCCCCTTTCCTAATTGAAATCATTCCAAAATTGTCAATTTTTACTAAGTCAAAAATTCTTTCTATTTTTAGTAAATATTTCACTTGTATTATTTTTTTTGAAATAGTGACATATAATTTGGTAGTGTCCGAGAATGTAGGCATAATTGGCCGAATCTCGTAAAATTCTGGTATTCTTTATTTGTCTATTTAATAGCTATTTTCGGGTATATTGTTAGTAAATTATTGTGCTGTTAAATTATTTAAGAAAATTCTGTCTAAAAAGATTGTATTTTAAGTGGGACCATTTGTGACCCCTCCAGTTTTTCCTAAAAATTTTACCTTGTGTGGTTTTCAGTATAATTGTTTATACTTTATTCACTTGTTCAATAGTGTTCGAGGTGAATTTGGTACAAATTAACCCGAGTTTCCACAACGAATGCCATGTGAAGTGGAAAAACTGTTTAGATGATAATGTGAAGATAGTTTCTTCCATTTCATCTTGTTTTCTTCTCCCCTTCTCAGCTATGCACTATAACACAATAAATTTATATACAAAAAGAAAGATACTTCATTTGAATAGTTTGAATTCCATATTCCAGGAAGGCTTTTTGTAGGTAGTTTATGTGGAATATGCATTTAAAAGCCAAGAAACACCAGTCATTATCTCAGTTTTAATTGAATTCTAACTTAAATTCAGAAGCGGCAGATCAAATAAAGCATACCCATAAGGCAACTCTCTATTTGCCATAGGTCTGGTGTATGATGGATCATCCAGTTCTGGAATATGCGGAGGTCTTTTCTTCGAAAGAATGTCTTTGTATTCAGGATTGCTGTTAGGCCAAAACCACACTATGCCATTCTGCACCGTACTTGGATAAGCAGCAACACATGCTTTCTTGAACGTATGAACCTGAATCATATCATGGAAATTAAGATTAGCTAAACATCTTTTTCATTTCTAGGAAGATTGAAACAATTTCTTTTTTTTCTTTTTGCTTTTTTCCTATATTTCTTTCCATGTCATATATTTAGCCCTTCTTTTGATACTCCAATTGTCATGTTTTACTAGTTTATGCCAATCTTAATAACAAGCACACAATGGCATCAAAAGAGTTGGAAGGCCGGATCACTAGCAAAGCTAGTAGAAACTCTCTGCCGCGATTAATTCACACCTGTAATTTTACTAACCACTTTATATCCTAACATGTTCGTTTCGATTTGGACCGACAAAATTTGGCATGGACATAGCCATTAATTCACACTCGCTTCATGTGCGTAAAATGGTACAATTTAATTTGATATAACATATTTCCAACAGCAAACTCGCACTATAAGAAAGAGATAAAGTTGATAGAATTTCAATGGCCGTGCAATTTCACAAATCTAAGGTACATATGAATGGATCATAGTGTCCATGTCAGATTTAGCTAGTTCATATAAGTATTACTTTGTAAGGTGTTTGTTTATCAGTTAGTATATTTACAAGTTGAAAAAGTCAAATTGAGCTTATGAAAAGTTCAGTAGCCAAGTTCGCAAAACCTGACAAATCAATGTATTTTGTATGTTAAGCCCAAAAGATAAGATAAAACAAACATCAGCACAAAAGCAAAGTGCAGTTCAGGGACAAACAACCACAAAACTAAGCCTGAGACACATTAATAAGATATGAAAAATTGTCCACAAAATAACAATAACATTATGCATGAATCAAGATTTGTGAATACCGGAGGGCCATCGGGTGGTGCCTGAGGAATAAATTTACAATCACCAGAGCCATTAAAACACCAACCATGATACACACACTGCAATCTCCCACATTGGTCAATCCTTCCTTCAGACAATGGAGCTAATCTATGAGGACAAGTATCATCAAACACTTTCCAAGCAGTCTCATTTCTGTCCCACCAAACAACCACATCAAGTCCCATTACTCTCTTACCGTGTGGCACTCTTTTATCCAGGTCACATTCTGGCATTATTGGATACCATTGAGAAAACCAATCAAATTTCTCTTCTTGGGATCCATTTTCAAGCTCAGGATCTGTAGGGTAAGTGGGTTCTGTTGAAACTGTAGATGATGATGCTGAAGTGGTGAGAAGATTGGATCTTGATGTGTTTTTTGTAGTAATTATTTGAAGAAATGAATTGGGTAATGAACAGAGTTGAAAATTCAAGATTTGTTTTTTTGATGTGTTTGGGATATTAAGCGAAGGTAGAAAGGAAGTTTTGAGAGCTTCCATTTCTCTTTTTTCTTTCCTTGGATTGTGGATGGAAGAAGGAACGTTGGCTGTGCATTCATAGTTTAGAGCGGATAATTTTTTTTGTGGACTGAAATAGACTAAACTAATAGACAACCCTCACTCTCATGCACCAAAAAGAGAACCTCACGTGAATTTAATAAAAATATGCAATTAAATTCTTTAATTGAAAAGATATTCAATTGGACCTTCAATTCACAATTTTATTGTAATTGGATTCCCCAATTGAAAATAGAAAGTATAGATAGGATTTTTTTAAAATGAAACTTACTGAAATTTTCTCTTTTCAGGTGACCGGAGTTATTAGTCGTCATTAATATCAGGTAATCCTATATAATATAATGCAATTAAATGAAATTCATGTGTGAAAGAATAAATTATAACAAGAAAAGAGTTAGATAATCCAATTGAATAGTAGAGGGACTTAATTACATCTCTCCATAAATTTTAGATGCTAAAAAATGCATTACGCCTGTCAATAATGGTTAATTTTAGAAACTCAGAACTTTATTTACAGTGTTCAAACACTCAATCCACAAGCAACACAAGTAGGAATTTCTTTATTTTCTTGTTTTGCATTTCCAGAAACATTTAAAAAGGTTAGTGTTTTGTTCCTATTTCATTAGTATTTCAGAATTTTTTTTTTCTTCTATCAATTTTTTCCTGTTAATAATGTTGAAAGCTCCTTACTTCCTTCTGCAGGGGTCTAAAAGATGAGAACTTCCTGTTGACAGAATATTTTACAGGATCAACGATTCTTAATATGTATCTCTGTATATAATCTGAACTGCGCTCACAATATTTATACATATGAGTTGAATATTAACCTTGGCCAGACAGTATACTATTTACATTGCCAAATGCAATACTTTCAGCTAACCGAAACAACTATCTTTCTCAGCGAAAGGCATGATTGTAGTCGTGGTAATGGAAGTTTTTGTAGATGAAGTGAGCCAACCATCTTGAAGCTGCAAAGGATGCTACTGCTGCTGTTACCAGTGTGCTTCTAGCAACTACCGACATGGCATTTTGTTTCGCTACAGCTACAATTCCGACTCCAACTAGCGAAAGGATTTGCAGAACGACCTCCAATGCACTCAGACCCTTATGTGCAGCATTGCAAATTTGACAGTTTACGACATGGGACCAATACCTGAACATTGATTTTCAATTTACAAAAGAAATGAGTTTTATGAAACTGACCATTGTGTGCTTGTCTATGGTTGCTCAACTCATTACCTGTCCATCAGCTGTTCTCTTGGAGGAGTTGGGGGAAGAGCTCCCCTGTACTTGCCTCGCCAATCGACTTGACCACCAGCATACTTGTTAAACCATCTTCTGAAGCCAACTACCTGGGCATCTGCCTTCGTTGGCAAAAAAACAAGCCTTTTGCCAGTTTGCTATGCCAGCATCCATGATTTTGCGCTCCTGTAAAGAATCCATAATTCTCAATGCGGTACAGAGAACAGATTATGGTATTCTGCGGCTGTAATTTCTCAGTTAGGAAAAGAGTTTCAAAAGTAGTAATGTAGATGCTTTAATTAGAACAGATGGAAATTTCACCAAGTCAAGAAAATGTTACCAATAGGTTTAAGTTTTAAACAATAAAAATTCACCGAACTTAGGGATAAATGAATGCAGAATGAAAACTAGAAAATGGATTATCTGCAAGGCCATACAAAATTTACAGTCATCAAGAATTTACCACAAATTATGTTAAAAGAGTGCATTTATATCACATAACATGCCCCCAATAACATTAATCTACTTAAAGTGGCGAAAATCACCTCGACATGAAGAAGATACAGATCTGAATCCAGAATCAGGTTAAGTCTCATATGAAACACCCATCGTGGAGTTATTTTATCGGCCCAAACTGCAAAGTTTCTTGGAAAGACCCATATCAATCTGCTATTACCGGGACTAACTGGGATGCAAATAAAAATTAAAGCTGCTCTCCGCTGCACTGGCTGCAGGTACACCAAGAAATTTTGTATGGACCAAATAAGGAAATTAAAGTGAACATAAATAAGCCATATAATGATTTATTTCCAAATCATATTATAACAAACACATAATTTCTCTAAACAAAAAATACTTGAAAAAGAAGTTACTTAAAAAAATTAGTTAGTGGACAGCTTCTTATAATTTCTTTGCATAAACCATTGACAGATATATTTAGTAGACTATTACATTCAAATTCAAAATATGTGATCCATAAGCATTCATCATATTCTAAAGGAATAGCAGACTCTCATTCCATGATTACTTATAATACATCCATAAACACAATGCTCACCCTTCTAAGAATAATTTACATCATCAAAATGCACCCTTCTAAGAATAATTTACATCATCAAAATGCTTACTTCTTTGGTTTGAGTAGAAGATACAGCTCCATTACCCTGATCCGCTGGCAGGTCAGTACAAGCATAAAATATACATGGTGCTATGAATTTACTATTATCCCACTCCTGCTTTCCAATAAAACCATTAATGTCTAATTTCTTGACACTTAATTCAACTGGTCTTCCTCCTTCTCTATCAGCCTTCACTGTGAAGAAATTTTAGATCTATTTTATAGAACTCCATGCACTGAACAAATGGAATAGGCCAAAGGTGCACATTTGTGCCTTGCTTTGCCTGAAAGAGCAAGGCTGCCCCTAAACTTGCAAGTGGATTTAATGTTGCCCTCAAAGTTGCAAAATTGGGTCAAATTAGCCCCTATTTAAACTTTCATGTGGATTTAAATCATGCAATACATGCCTACCTTTCCTGGCAACTTGTAATGGATGGGTTGGAAATTCAATCACGTGCATATGATTTAAATCCACATGCAAGCTTAAATAGGGATTAATTTGATCCAAAATTGCAACTTTGAGCGCAACATTGATCCATTTGGAAGTTGAGGGGCAACGTTGATATTTTAGGCAAAGTTAAGGGCAAAATTGCACCTTAGGCCAGTAGAATATAATCATTCAAAGTAAGGTTCAACAATAAGTTCTAATTCACCTTTGGGCTGTCTTGTTTGCAGTATTCCATAATGTGCATAAGGGACATGGGCAGGATCCATAAGATTTTCAATCAAGACATCATACCTAAGAATGCAAATATAGTTGAGAGAAGCACCCAAAAAAAGAAAAGCTTAAGTTACCTAGATGGAATTCAGGAATTGTACATTCTCTTGGTAATTTTAGGATAAAAAATTGACAGATAAACAATAAGTTTCATAGTCCACGCAACAAATATTACTTGTGCCCCATAATCTATAGCAATGCGCCTGAGTATATAAGTTATAATAGACACAAACACCAATTAAATGAAAACAGATGCTATATGCTCGGATGATATCTTCACATACCCATATGGAATATCTCGATTTCCCATTATCTTTGTAAATGATGGATCATCCAATTCTGGGATGAAGGGAGGTTTTTTCTTCGAAATGATATCTTTGTATTGAGGGTCAGTGTTAGGCCAAAACCACACAATATCATGATGCAATGTACTTGGATAAACAGCTACGCATGCTTTTTTGAATGTGTGAACCTGCATTATTTGAGGAAGCCATTACTAGAACTCAATCTGACATAGAACTTTAAAAATCTACTGAGGATATATGGGAATCGTAATAACTGTAATAATAAAGCACCGCTACAAGAACATAAAGAGACGTGAATTAAACAATCAGCTTAAAGTTGCCGTAGATAATAACTATCAAAGACACCCTCAATGAAAACTTCCTAAATAGTAATATTTACCGTTTTAGTATTCTTTTGTGTATTGTTTTCATTTCATAAAACACATGAAGCTTCAAACATCAGTACTTTCACACTCTATTTTATTTGCATCCTCATCCTGCGCTTCTTGACCCAAGTTTCAAGTAACATTAAACTTCTCAAGAAATTGAAGAAGTTTTCATTAATGTATATTTATTGGAGTTTCTAGAAAATGTGCAATTATGAGGTAAGTTAGCTTTCAATCAAAATATATGATCTTGTGGATACTTTGATCTGTATGAATATGCCCTGCTCAAATATGGCATATCCCCATTCAGCCGAGCAAAATGACAGAGGAAGATCCAACATACATGTGCTTCAAAATCATGGTGGAAAGAGACAACACTACATTTGGAAATATCAGTAGAATATATGATTGCAAAAAAAAGAAAATTAACTCAAAAAGCATCAATATGCATTACCATTACAAACTGATCATACTTAGTATCCTACTAGCCTAAAATTAGCAAAATGAAACATACTTCTATGTTCAAGCATTTCTAGATATGAAAGCCAACTTTTAATCTTAAATGAGTAATCCCCTGCTTGATCACTTAGCAGACGAGTTACACATCGAATCTCACCATACATGCACAAAACTTTTCCATATCTCCAATAGAACAGCCCAGCAAAACCAAGAAGGAGAAATAAAGTAAAGCAACTAAAATCCAAGCATAGAAAACACGCGCAGTGCACTAATTTGAAGCAAAATTCTATTGCACAAATAGTTTCAATCCAAGTATAAATTTAAAGAGAAACCATGGGTTAGGAGTTATTACAGGAGGACCATCGGGAGGAGCTTGAGGGATGAGCTTGCAGTCTCCAGAGCCATTAAAACACCAACCATGGTACACACATTGCAACCTTCCCCATTGATCAATTCTTCCTTCAGATAATGGAGCCAATCTATGAGGACAAGTATCATCAAACACCTTCCATACATTCTCATTTCTATCCCACCAAACCACCACGTCAATCCCCAAAACCCTCTTTGCATGAGGGACCCTTTTGTCCAAATCACAAACTGGCATAACTGGATACCAATGTGCATACCAATCAAACTTTTCTCCTTGAGTTTCAGCTTCAATTTCTGGTTCAGGTGGCTGAATGGGCTCTGTTGAAACTGAGGATGGTGATGATATTGCAGTGAAAAGCTTGGATCTTGATTCAGTTCTTCTGGAGAAAGATGAAATTTTTAATGTATTAAAGTGAAAATTCAGTAACTTGGTGGGTTTGTAGAGGTGGGTTTTTGTCAGTGAAGTTGGGATGTGAAGTGGAACAGACGAAGTACTGAGAGACTCCATAACTACTTGTTTTAGTGCTGAAGTTGCAGAGAGATATAGATGAGAGAATGGCAAAGAAGAATGAGAGTCGAGAGGTTGACAATGCCCATTTGTTTTAGCCTTTCAGGTGTAAATAAATAGTAACAGAATGCGTCACTTGAAAAAGACAAAAGGCAAAAGAAAAATTCAAAAAGGCCAAATATGAAAATGTACTTAAACCAACATTTTCTGGGGGCTTTTTTATAAATAATGCGTTTGGACAGATTTATTAGGATTTTGGGTGGATCCGAAACTATTTGGGGGAATAGGGTGATTTGACAATTCTGCAAGGAAACGTTGCGGAATCAATTCATGAGTGAGAGAATAAATTATAACAAGATAAGAGTTAGATAATCCAATTGAACAGTAGAGGGACTTCTTTAAAAAAAAAAAAAAATAGTAGAGGGACTTAATTACATCTCGCCATAAATTTTAAATGCTAAAAAATGCATTACGCCTGTCAATAATGGTTAATTTTTGAAACTCAGAACTTTATTTACAGTGTTCAAAGACTCAATCCACAAGCAACACAAGTAGGAATTTCTTTATTTTCTTGTTTTGCATTTCCAGAAATATTTAAAAGGTTAGTGTTTTTTTCCTATTTCATTAGTATTTCAGATTTTTTTTTTTCTTGTATCAATTTTTTCCTGTTAATAATGTTGAAAACTCCTTACTTCCTTCTGCAGGGGTCTAAAAGATGCCAAATTCCTGTTGACAGAATATTTTACAGGATCAATGATTCTCAATATGTACTTCTGTATATAATCTGCACTGCATTCACAATATTTTTACATATGAGTTGAATATTAATCTCGGCCAGAGAGTATACTATTTACATGGCCAAATGCAATACTTTCAGCTAACCGAAACAACTATCTTTCTCAGCGAACGGCATGATTGTAGTCGTGGTAATGGAAGTTTTTGTAGATGAAGTGAGCCAACCATCTTGAAGCTGCAAAGCATGCTACTGCTGCTGTTACCAGTGTGCTTCTAGCAACTACCGACATGGCATTTTGTTTCACTGCAGCTACAATTCCGACTGCAACTAGCGAAAGGATTTGCAGAACGACCTCCAATGCACTCAGACCCTTATGTGCAGCATTGCAACTTTGACAGTTTACAACATGGGACCAGTACCTGAACATTGATTTTCAATTTACAAAAGAAATGAGTTTTATGAAAATGACCATTGTGTGCTTGTCTATGGTTGCTCAACTCATTACCTGTCCATCAGCTGTTCTCTTGGAGGAGTTGGGGGAAGAGCTCCACTGTACTTGCCTCGCCAATCCACTTGACCACCAGCATACTTGTTAAACCATCTTCTGAAGCCAACTACCAGGGCATCTGCCTTCGTTGGCAAAAAACAAGCCTTTTGCCAGTTTGCTATGCCAGCATCCATGATTTTGCGCTCCTGTAAAGAATCTAGAATTCTCAATATGGTACAGACAACAGATTACGGTATTCTGCGGCTGTAATTTCTCAGTTAGGAAAAGAGTTTCAAAAGTAGCAATGTAGATGCTTTAATTAGAACAGATGGAAATTTCACCAAGTCAAGAAAATGTTACCAATAGGTAGTGATAAATGAATGCAGAATGAAAACTAGAAAATGGATTATTTGCAAGGCCATACAAACTTTACAGTCATCAAGAATTTACCACGAATTATGTTAAAAGAGTGCATTTATTTATATCACATAACATGCCCCTAATAACATTACTCTACTTAAAATGGCGAAAATCACCTCGACGTGAAGAAGATATAGATCTGAATCCAGAATCAGGTTATTTCTCACATGAAACACCCATCGTGGAATTATTTTATCGGCCCAAACTGCAAAGTTTCTTGGAAAGACCCATATCAATCTGCTATTGCCGGGACTAACTGGGATGCAAATAAAAATTAAAGCTGCTCTCCTCTGCACTGGCTGCAGGTATACCAAGAAATTTTGTATGAACCAAATAAGGAAATTAAAGTGAACATAAATAAGCCATATAATGATTTATTTCCAAATCATATTATAACAAACACGTAATTTCTATAAACAAAAAATACTTGAAAAAGAAGGTACTTTACAAAATTAGTTAGTGGACAGCTTCTTATAATTTCTTTGCATAAACCATTGACAGATATATTTAGTAGACTATTACATTTCAAATTCAAAATATGTGATCCATAAGCATTCATCATATTCTAAAGGAATAGCAGACTCTCATTCCACAATTATTTATAATAGATACATTAACACAATGCTCACCTTTCTAAGAATAATTTAGATCATCAAAATGCTTACCTTTTTGGTTTGAGTAGAAGATACAGCTCCATTACCTTGATCCGCTGGCAGGTCAGTACAAGCATAAAATATACATGGTGCTATGAATTTACTATTACCCCACTCCTGCTTTCCAATAAAACCATTAATGTCTAATTTCTTGACACTTAATTCAACTGGTCTTCCTCCTTCTCTATCAGCCTTCACTGTGAAGAAATTTTAGGTCTATTTTATAGAAATCCATGCACTGAACAAATGGAATAGGCCAAAGGTGCACCTTTGTGCCTTGCTTTGCCTGAAAGAGCAAGGCTGCCCCTAAACTTGCAATTGGATTTAATGTTACCCTCAAAGTTGCAAAATTGGGTCAAATTAGCCCCTATTTAAACTTTCATGTGGATTTAAATCATGCAATACAGCCTACCTTTCCTGGCAACTTGTAATGGATGGGTTGGAAATTCAATCGCGTGCACATGATTTAAATCCATATGCAAGCTTAAATAGGGACTAATTTGTTCCAAAATTGCAACTTTGAGCGCAACATTGATCCATTTGGAAGTTGAGGGGCAACGTTGATATTTTAGGCAAAGTTAAGGGCAAAATTGCACCTTAGGCCAGTAGAATATAATCATTCAAAGTAAGGTTCAACAATAAGTTCTAATTCACCTTTGGGCTGTCTTGTTTGCATTATTCCATAATGTGCATACGGGACATGGGCAGGATCCATAAGATTTTCAATCAAGACATCATACCTAAGAATGCAAATATAGTTGAGAGAAGCACCCAAAAAAAGAAAAGCTTAAGTTACCTAGATGGAATTCAGGAATTGTACATCTCTTGGTAATTTTAGGATAAAAAATTGGTAGATGAAAAAAAATAAATAAGTTTCATGTCCATAGTCCAGGCAACAAATAGTACTTGTGCCCTAGAATCTATAGTAATTCACCCAAGTATATAAGTTATAATAGACACAAACATCAATTAAATGAAAACAGATGCTTTATGCTCGGATGATATCTTCACATACCCATATGGAATATCTCGATTTCCCATTATCTTCGTAAATGATGGATCATCCAATTCTGGGATGAAGGGAGGTTTTTTCTTCGAAATGATATCTTTGTATTGAGGGTCAGTGCTAGGCCAAAACCACACAATATCATGATGCAGTGTACTTGGATAAACAGCTACACATGCTTTTTTGAATGTGTGAACCTGCATTATTTGAGGAAACCATTACTAGAACTCAATCTGACATAGAACTTTAAAAATCTACTGAGGATATATGGGAATCGTAATAACTGTAACAATAAAGCACCGCTGCAAGAACATAAAGAGACGTGAATTAAACAATCATCTTAAAGTTGCCGTACATAATAACTATCAAAGACACTGTTATGTATGGCTCATATATACAAAGGGACAGATACTGGAGCGGAGCGGAGTGAGCGAGTGGAGCAGAGCGCAACGAGCGAACGGAGCGGAGCGACAATACAGGATATTTTTGTAATTGTACCAAGGGGTTATAAATATACATTGTATTTGTAACCTAGATGACACTTTTTCAGAAATAAAAAAAAAGATAGCCGGTCGCTCTGCTCCCGAGGACGTAGGTATATTGCCGAACCTCATTAAAATCTCGTGTTCTTCATTTCTTAATTGTTTGTTCATATTCGTGCGACTATTTCTCAATAGACAGCCTCAATGAAAACTTCCTAAATTGTAATATTTACTGTTTTAGTATTCTTTTGTGTATTGTTTTCATTTCATAAAACACATGAAGCTTCAAACATCAGTACTTTCACACTCTATTTTATTTGCATCCTCATCCTGCACTTCTTGACCCAAGTTTCAAGTAACACTAAGCTTCTCAAGAAATTTAAGAATTTTTCATTGATGTATGTTTATTGGGGTTTCTAGAGAACGTGCAATTATGAGGTAAGTTAGCTTTCAATCAAAATATATGATCTTGTGAATACTTTGAATCCGTATGAATATGCCCTGCTCAAATATGGCATATCCCGGTTCAGCCGAGCAAAATGACAAAGGAAGATCCAACATACATGTGTTTCAAAATCATGGTGGAAAGAGACGACACTACAATTAGAAATATCAGCAGAATATACGATTGCAAAAAAAATTAAAAAAATAAAAAATAAAAAAAAAAATAAAAACTTTAACTCAAAAAGTATCAATATGCATTACCATTACAAATTGATCTTGCTTAGTATCCTACTAGCCTAAAATTAGCAAAATGAACCATACTTCTATTTTCAAGCATTTCTAGATATGAAAGCCAACTTTTAATCTTAAATGAGTAATCCCCAGCTTGATCACTTAGCAGACAAGTTACATGTCGAATCTCACCATATCTCCACAAAACTTTTCCATATCTCCAATAGAACACCCCAGCAAAACCAAGAAGGATAAAATAAAGTAAAGCAACTAAAATCCAAGCATAGAAAACATGTGCAGTGCACTAATTGAAACAAAATTCTATTGCACAAATAGTTTTAATCCAAGTGTAAATTTAAAGAGAAACCATGGGTTAGGAGTTATTACAGGAGGACCATCGGGAGGAGCTTGAGGGATAAGCTTGCAGTCTCCAGAGCCATTAAAACACCAACCATGGTACACACATTGCAACCTTCCCCATTGATCAATTCTTCCTTCAGATAATGGAGCCAGTCTATGAGGACAAGCATCATTAAACACCTTCCATGAATTCTCATTTCTATCCCACCAAACCACCACATCAATCCCCAAAACACTCTTTGCATGAGGGACCCTTTTGTCCAAATCACAAACTGGCATAACTGGATACCAATGTGCATACCAATCAAACTTTTCTCCTTGAGTTTCAGTTTCAATTTCTGGTTCAGGTGGCTGAATGGGCTCTGTTGAAACTGAGGATGGTGATGATATTGCAGTGAAAAGCTTGGATCTTGATTCAGTTCTTCTGGAGAAAGATGAAATTTTTAATGTATTAAAGTGAAAATTCAGTAACTTGGTGGGTTTGGTGAAGTGGGTTTTTGTCAGTGAAGTTGGGATGTGAAGTGGAACAGAGGAAGTACTGAGAGACTCCATAACTACTTGTTTTAGTGCTGAAATTACAGAGAGATAGAGAGAGAGAATGGCAGAGAGAGAATGAGAGTTGAGAGGTTGAGAATGCTCATTTGTTTTAGCCTTTCAGGTGTAAATAAATAGTAATAGAATGCGTCACTTGAAATTGAGGCTCTAGTTTTTTTATTATTACTTCATTTTTCAATATTTTGACCAAAATAAATTGTTGAATAGAGAGAAATATGAAACAATAATTGTGGTGAAAAAGACAAAAGAAAAATTCAAAAAGGCCAAATATGAGATTGTACTTAAACCAACATTTTCCAAGGCATGGACCCTATTAACAAAGAACATTTCAATTAGGGGTGAGAAAAAATCGATGAAATCGGGAAATCGAAAAAAAAAATCGAAACCGAACCGATGGATTGGTTAACCGACTGTAATGGACTGATTAATGGTTAGTGTTTTAAAAAAATCGATATTAATGGACTGGTTAATGGTTTTTGACTCATGTGACTGATTAATCGAACCGAAACCGAATTTTTAGTTAATTTATTAATTTATTAATAATTTATAATAATTTATCCTAATCAAAAGTGATCATATACTTTTTTTTATTATACTAATTATTTTAAAGTTTTTAAGTTTTTTTAATTGGTAATTAGTAAGTATAATAATTTATCTAATTAAAAATAATTATGAACTGATTAATATATTTACTTATTAAATATTAATTTTTAAAAACAAATTTGCTTATATCCACAAAATATTTTTATTTTAACAACAATAATGTTATATTATAGTGAAAAAATTTTAATTTTTAAGTATGTTCAACATTTTAATTTTATTTATGAATATATTTATAATTATAGTGGTTAACCGAAAAATATTGGATAACCGATCCGAAAATCCGAAATCGATAGACTGGTTAACCGATGGTAATGGACTGGTTAATGGACTGTAATTTCAAAAAACCGATATTAATGGACTGGTTAATGGACTGAGACTAATGGACTGGTTAACCGACCATGCTCACCCCTAATTCCAATGCCATAATTAACGGTTAAATAATTGTTTTTTTAATCAATATATTAGTTTAATTAATTAATCATTAAAAAAAATTAACATAAAATTATGTAAACTGCAAAATTTATTTCAATTGTCCAAAATACTAAAAAAGATATTATAAATAAAAAATAATACCAAATAAATTTTAAAATAAAATACAAATATAATATCAAATAAATTTGAAAATAAAAGTATAATATGTTGAATAATATTAATTCTCTATTGTTTTAAATTCTAATTTTTCAATTTTTTAATTAAATATATTTTAATTATTCATTTAAATAAAAAATTTTATTTTTATATATCTATCAATATAGGACGAATAGAATAACATTTTAAAGAATCAATATATATTAAAAAATAAATGCGAAAACATCAATTAATCATAACCAACAGTTTTTTAAATGGTCAAACAATAAACATAATCTTATAATAAAAACTCATAATATAAAAAATCACACCCCTCCTTTTGAATAATGTCCCTAAATGTTAAGGTCCGATGGGCTGGGTTGTGAATGGTGTCCACAGTCTCCATCAAAGGGTTCTTATGACAACGACCAGTTAGTGGCCCAGCAAACAGGTCATATCGGATCGAAATGGATGGAATTAAAATGGGTCGGGTCAAAAACTCTACCATTGGCGGTGATTCTCAGACCAATGGTGGTTAATGTACTTTCAAAAGATGTAAAAAAGGTCTTCTTCATCGCTATCCTAGGGATGTCAGAATTTGGGATCTTAACAAGAAGGAGAGTGGGGATCTTGAAAACATGGAGAATGGTCCTCGTCTCATTGAACCTAAGCCAAATCCTCTGCTTGTGACGGCGAGTGGGAAGATTTATGCTCTCTCCGGTCACAGCTCATTACGCCAGAAAGATATTGATTTCGAACATCCCAGACCCCCATTCGAGGTATTAGACCTGAATTCTCAGAAAATAGTTTGGAAAAAACTTCCCAACCCACCATTTAAAATATCCTATGACTGTGGTGGCTTTCCTGAAATTCTACTTCATGCTATTGTTGGGTGGGGGTGTTGGGACTGACTGTTTTTCATTTTGATTTGGCTGCGAAAGTGTGGGTTGCTTACTATTCGTCATGGTTTTCATAACCATGCCATCCACCGGTTGTCCAGAATATGCATTTTACTGGCCAGCATTTTGCAGGTATTCAGGATATTTATAATGGTATGTTGTCTGCGGATAGGAGTCTGCAGAAGAAGACGGTTGTGTGTTTGATTTGCGTTATAACTGGTTTCGATGATATTATAGACCTAGACAATATCACTAGCTATCGCTCAAGTTTTTTGTTTCCCTGTTAATGAGACTGGCAGTTTGCTTTGCTTTGCTCCAATTATAGATATTGAATCTGAATTAATGGACTAGTAGACTTCAGATAGCAGATGTTTATCAAAATCTTGGCTCCTATCGGATGAGGTTAAAAGAAATTGAAGAAACAAGATGGAAGAAATGCGAGATTATTCTTTCTATGTTTAGTGATGGATCAGGCTCTTCTTAGAGATTTCGTATGTACGGGTATTGATAGTTCCGGAACAATGTCTTGCAGCTTTTTATTTTGATTTTAACATAAAGTTTTTGGCTGTACAAATATCCAAGTGTAGATTCATTTCGAAAATGGTTTACTGAAGTTGGGATGTTAAACCATCATTTTGCTACGCATGGACACTTTTAAAAGATGCATGTTTGTTAAGGTACGTCACTCCATGGACCGTTACACTCTTCATCAATGGGCTTCAAATTTTCTTTTTCATGACTAGGGTTCAGAACGTCAACTCAAAATCTTATAATTTCATTGTCAAGCTAATACTTTTAAATAGAATGGCACAAAACCGAATTGAAACTAAAACTCAAATCGAACCGCGAGCGATTTGGTCTGTTCGGTTTTGTAAATTCAATTTTGATCTATTTAGTTCGGTTTTTATTATAAAAATTGGTCTATTTATTTCGATTTTTGCCAAGAAATTGCCAATATAGCCAAACTGATTGAACTTTTGATAAAAACGATATTGTTCATATATATATATATATATATAAGTGTTGAACCAAAATAACTGGTCAAAGTAATTGTTTGTTTGGTTTGGTTTGGTTTGATCTCATTTTACATGTTGGCTTGGCTCGGTTTAATTTTTGCCAATTTTGATTTGTTTGATTTTCAAATTGAACCGATCAAATCCTAATTTTAAGCTAAAATTTATTGATTAAAAGGCTATTGTTAAGTTTTGGATTTGCTCATGCAAAAAAGTCTAAATTAGGTGAAACTCATTTCTTTTCTGCATACAAAGTCATAAATTCATACAATGGGGAAAGACTTATGTTCCTTCTGACAAACTAGTCCTTTAAGAGATCAATTCTTGATATGATTTCAGAAATATAATGACTTTGCTGCAATGTCTAAACTAACAAGAAAAAGAAAAGAAATTTTTATATATCTTCTTTTGTATAAAAGGGTTTCAAAACCCCCCAAGAGATTTTACAAATTTAATCTCATATTGTCCAAGATGAATGAAAGAGTAATAAAAAATAATAAAAAGAAACAAAAATGTGCAATTGATTTCAACAAGAATGACAAAGAATTCCTATATCATCTTCTCTATACACATGAAAGCATGAACTAGTTAGAAACTATGTTCTTGCTACTGACACATTATCTACTGCTATCATGCACCTCCTGCCATGCCTGGTATGGTAGTGTTTTTGAATGTGGAAGGCTTCTGTACATCGAATTCTCATTTCCCAGCATTGGCAAGGCAGACATTTCAGCTGCTGATGATGATGACTTTTGAAGGAATGCACCGGTGCTTCTCGAAAGAAGCATTCTTTTTGGAGACAAGTTCACTTGCTCAAGAGCTCGGAATTGGAGCTCGGAGGGATAGTCCCTAACACAGCCTATCCGTGGCCCTGCTCCTGTTGTCCATTTGCAAGACAACCGCCTACCCAATTGATATGACTTTGTTCCTTTCTTCGAATTAATCCTTTGAAGAATTGCTTCAGCAGGAACAGTTTCTACTTCTTCATCATCTTCGAACTTCTTATTTGAACCTTTTTCATCTTGTTTTCCTTCTGCTGATTCATAACCATTTTTCACAGGAGTTTCTGCAGGTACATGGTTGCTGCTGCTTGGGCCAGCAATTGGATTTTTTCCATCTAAACTCCACATCAACCTGTCCCTCCTTGGCATCTCAAGGTTCATTGGTTTCATACTAAAGTTGTGAAGCAGTCCTGGCTTCTGCTCTTCTAATGCAACAGGGGTCTCACCTTCGACAGAATAATTGCTATCTAGAGGCAAGTTTTCGACATTGATTTCTTCATTCTCCAAGTCATTTAAAGTTGGAATTGACTCCTCTTCGGACGAATGGCTTCTACAATGTCTGCCGCTTGTTATCTTATCATCTGATCCATCTTCATCATCTCCAGGAGTTGTCTGAAATAACAAAAAAAAAACATAATATTTGTCAGCATATTATCTAATTTTGGTTTGAAGATTCACATTATAATGGAAGTTCTCCTATTTGCTTACCTTTACATCCCTGAGATCCACATTGTTTTCTTGAAGGAATGCAAGGAAATCCTTGAAATTTTCTTTTGTAGGTCGATAATGTCCACTGTGAGGCCAAACTGCCTGTTTAAGAGAACAAGGAATCATAATCAACTGACCGAATCAACATCTGAAAACTATTAAAAAATCAATACATCCAAAATTTTAGCGCCAAATGAGTATGTGCTATTATGTAATAGCTGTACCTTGAGAGTTCCACTTTTAACAACTAATCTACCAGCAGTGGTCGTGACTCCTCCGGCCAAGAAGCTCGAATGCTGGAATGTGCCTTTCTTCTTCTTGCCAACATACAAGGCCTTTGATGTACTGAGGACAAATATCCACTTGGCATCATCGGTGGTGTGAAGGAGCTCCCCTGTCTGCTTGTAAATCATTTTCCCATCCTCCACAACAACTTCATAGGCCTTTCTTTCCATCTGCAAAAGTAAGTATGTACTTCTTCTTCAGCTAAACATTCAAGTCAAACACACAATAAAGAATTGAACTTTAAAGTATATAAAAGCTCACCGGACCAAGATACTTGATGCACTGCTGTTGAAGTTTCGATCGAGGACATTTTTCAATAAGATTCACTTCCCTGCCATCTCCTATATCTACCCTGCAGTTTAAATGCTAGCATTTGTAAGTTCAACTTCAGATCACCAATGTCAAGACCCAATGATTTAAAAAGGTGAATAAAGCATAAGATTTAAGATAATTACCAGTAAAAGAAAGGTTCTCTACTTTTAGAATGAAACCATTTTACATAATAGAAGTGTAGATTATGTCCGTATCGATGCCGTGGATCAATCTGTTTTTCCACAAAGGAGACAAAAGTAGATCTCAAGTTAGCAAGACTCAATAAAGTATAACTTACTAGAAATCCTATTTGCCCACAGATTTCTTTAAACATGACTTACCGCTTCAAGCCAGTGTTGCAAAGCAAGTTTTTGAGCTTTATCATTCTTTGATAAACCTTTCCCAACCTTGGCAGCTCTTGTTCTTGCTCTCGACCACCGTGAAATGGCAGTTTCGTGTTTTTCGATGTCAAAGTATGATATAGAACTGTGCTTGAGTTTAGCAAAATCCAGAAGTTTCCACCTTTTATGATAAAATAATAATAATAATTGTGTTAGAGCATGATACTGAATAGATTTCCATACAACAAAAGGAAAAAGGTTCCAATTTCTATAAATACATACCAGCTCTGCTCAACAAGAACTGCACAATCTGCAAGCTTTCTTCGAGTTCTGAAACTTTTATACACCTTCTGCAATCTTAGAGCAGCCTCATGTTTCGGGTTGGTGGGATCTAAAACCGGCAACTTTTGTACTGCTAGTACATCATTAGCTGAATCTTGGGAGATATTATTGTTCACGGCATCTCGGGGGAGATTATTCTTCTCTTTGCTATTTGAACGAACCAATGTAAATGCAGCATCCATTTCCTTTTTCAGTGGAAGATCTCTAACTGGCATCATTTTCTCTAATTCTTCCCCCTTAAAACTAACAGATCTTTCCACTATCATCTTCCTGGAACCTACAGATTTGAAAATCATAGGCTCCATATCTCCGCTACCAAAATTAACCGATCGCACAGGCGTTTTGACTTCATGATCTCCAAAGCAAATAGATTTCACAATAACAGATTCCAAGGCATTTTCCAAGTCACTGGATTCAGCAAATGGACATGAAAAATAAATTCCCATTCGAGATGGAACACGATCTATAGCCACCTATAGGGGCTTGATTCCTGTCCTGAATACAATAAAACATAAAAGAACATAAGTTATTTCCGTACATTATAGAATAAATTTATTACAGAACAAACTAAACAAGCTATTCTCAGTAGATATTCAAAATGATCAAAAAAACAAACTAACAATAGTAGAAAATGCCTTAACATTAATTAACATTCCTCGGTAACTCTTATCATATATATATCACAAGCAATGCAAGCCAGAAGAACAATTATTTACTTGAACAAACAACATTTTAACCATAACAACCAAAATTTCATCTTGCAAGAAGGTAAAAAGCTCCTAAGGATCTGCAATACCAAAATAAAATAAAACGAAGAGCAAAATGTATCCTAAATCTAACAAAAATTCTAGCAATATGAAGAACACAGAAAACCATGAAATTTATGCTTATCATAATATATCAAATACAATTAATCAAACCCATTAAGTAAAAGAAAATGGATCCACAAAACCCATCAACAAAATACCAATTCTCAAGCAAATACAGTAGCATTTCAAATGCAATCAAGAACAGATTAAAAAGGAACCAATAATCAATTACACAAAAGGAAAAAGAACAAGCATTCACCATTGAAGGAAAACTGTGTGTACTGGGTAGAGAAAAAGAAACGAAGAAAGTGAATGGAATAGAAGAGCATTACCTAGAATTGTGGATTTGAGACCCAATAAAAGCGAAAATAGAGAGTAATGGTGGGAAATAAAGCCGAGCTTCTCTCTCTTTCAAACTAATTTTATCTCTCTAAGCATAAAAAGTTTTGAGGCTTTGAAAGCTAAAACTAACGTTAATTACCAGTCCTTTTGATTTGAGATGGATATATATAGGTGGGTAGAGAGAGAGAGAGAGAGAGACTGAAAGTGAAAGCTTTTCAGTGAGAGAAAACTGGGTTTTGAAGAGAGAGAAAGTTTGAGTATGTTTTCTAACCACGTGGAGATGACCATTGGAGGGAATTGTCTCCTGCAAGTCTGCAACTGCAAGTTCAAAGAAAACACTTAAATTCATTTTACAATAAGAATTCTATTTATTTATTTATTTTGAGAGATTTTTTTTTCTTAATTATTCTTTTTACAGGGAAAAAACATTTGGATAAATAATATTCAAAAGAAAAAAAAAATCATTGTTTAGTGCTAAATTAAGAAACGAATGAGAACTAATAATTGATTACGGCAGCTAATAATTGATATTTAATGGCCGATAGTCTATAAAAAAAATTATTGTAAATGATTGGTAAATATTAACTAGCTATTACTCTCTCCATTGTTTTATAATTGTCACTTTTATTTTTTTCACTAGAATTAAAAATTATTAATTAGTTTTAAATTTAAAAAAAATTGAGTGATTCAATACATATTAAGTGATTTAATGTAAAAAAAATGAATCTAATTGATTAATTAAATTGAAAAGAGAAAATTAAATTGAAAAGATAAAATTAAATTGTATTGGAAATCTAAAAATGACATATAAATATAATTTAAATTTTACTCAAAAGTGACAGATAATAAAAAATAGATGGAGTATTATTTATATGTTAAATTACCTTTAAAGTTAAAAAAGAAAATTTGAATGCAATCTGTTAAGAATTATGAGAATCCAAAGTTCGAAATTGAAACTTTATGAATGTCTTCAATAATTCTCAAAAAAATGATATGAAACATCAATAATTTTTTCTCCTTTTTATGAGAGGTTTTGAATTCAAGTTTTGACAACGGAGCATTTTTAAATATTTAGCACGGAGCACTTTAATTTGCTCCTCTTTATAAATCCATTTAGTGTAAATTTAAATTAGTCGAGCTAATATATTTCGGATATTAAATAATTATATATAAAAAAAAAATTGTTTTCAATAGTCAATGTCAATCCATTTTAATGGGCTCCAATGCCTAACCTTAATCTTTCTTTTTGAATGAACTATAATATATTTTGCTTGTATACATTTACATATCTTTTAGCTCGAAAAAAAAAAGTATAAAGGAAAAAGCAAATTCCCATAAGAATCCCCATTTTTATTTTTTTATTTATATATATATATATATATGTCAATATTAATAAAGGTGGTCATCAATTTCAAAACATTTTTTGTTTTATGAATTTAATTCAAAACATTCTATTCAAACTGGTAAACAGAAATTATAATTTTCATGTGAATTCATTGTCTAAGTTAGCAATTAGATAATCCATTATTCATATTTCATATATTATCCAAATTCAAACTTTATAATAATAATATAAAAAAATGCATTCTCACGTGAAAAGAACAAATTAAAAGGTGTTTTTTACGTATACTTCTTCTCATAAAAAAGGAAAATATGAAATTATTGAGAAATTTAAACGTATGCTTTGGCAAGGAAGTTGTAGTAGATGAAAGTCATTTTCATTTATAATAAATAATTAAGTCAATGTAATTTTATTTAACCAAATTTCAAGTTTGGAGAATTGAATTGACTTGTTCATAAACGCCACCGCTTATGTCATATGACTCTTCTCTTCTCACAATTCCCAAGTAATTTCTCACGTAGCTTAACCTCCAAGCTTTCAATTGTATTCCAATTTCAATTATTGTTAAATTCACTTTATTATTTCAATTAAAATTATATTATTAGATTTAGCATCAAATTTAGAATGTTTACTTTCTTAAAAAATTGAGGGAACATATATATATATATATATATATAATTTTAAATTTTTAAAATTAATTAGAAAAACATATATTTTTCTAATTAAGTAAATTTTACCTATAAATTTATCGAAATAAATACGTTTTATTTTTAAAACAGATAATGTACGATATTATGTAATTGATTGTCGTAAAAAATATAGAAATTTTTTATTTATTGTGAAATTTTAAAAATTAAAAATTATTGATATTTTCTAAACATCTAGAAAAGCTTGATAACAAAAAAAATCTAACTTAACCCATTTAAAAAAAATGTGTATTTTTTATCAATATTAATCTTGAATTATTGAATTGAAGAACTTTCGAGTGTTGTGTACGTATATATCAATTTATCAATTAGAATAGTTTTGAAGTTGGATAAAAATAAATAATTTACGAGGTTTAGGTTGGATAGATGATGTATTTGCACACGTGGACTCCTCTTTTTGATGAGTATGAGTTGTTGAAACTTTTAATTTTTTTAATTTTAATATGGAAAATGAAAGCTCAAAAGTGATATTTGAATCTTCCATGGCTTCTTCTTCCCCACCAGTGAGTGACCCACAAGTTGACCTTCGATATCCTACAAATTTTGATGGGTTAATAACAACAAAAAGGTCCATATAAAGTCTAATCTTTGTCATTAATTTAAGCTTTTTTTTTTTTTCCTTTAATGTATTTTCTTAGAACTTTATAGCTGGCAAATGGATTAGATTTAATAGTAAATGGATCGCATTTATGATATTATTTTTTAATTAGATATAAAAAATTATGTATATATAAATTATAAAAAATTATATTTATACGTACTGAATTAGTTAAGATAATAAGCTAAATATATGTTATAAACAAATAACATAATACGATCAGATCGTAAATGAGTTATTAACGGATCGAATATGGGTAAATAATATGGGCCATATGGATATGATTAGCATATTTTATTAAATTTTAATATATTACAAAAAAATATTGCACTACAAGAATTTAAGGATTTCCCGACGGAAATTCCCGACGGAAATCTAAGATTTTCCGTCGGGAACTTCAATTGCCGACGGAATTGCATTCCGTCGGCAATGAAGTCGTAGGTAAAAATTGCCGACGGAAATATTATTCCGTCGGCAATTTGCCGACGGAAATATTGTTCCGTCGGCAATTTTTCCGACGGAATATTAAATTCCGTCGGCAATTTTCCCGACGGAATTTAATATTCCGTCGGAAAATTCTAAAATATTTTTATTTTTTAAAAAAAATTCCCGACGGAATTTAATATTCCGTCGGGAAAATTGCCGACGGAATATTAAATTCCGTCGGCAATTAAAAAAAATAAAAAAAAATTCAAAATTTACCGACGGAATTTAATATTCCGTCGGTAATTTACCGACGGAATTTAAATTCCGTCGGTAAATTACCGACGGAATTTAAATTCCGTCGGGAATTTTTTAAAAAATTAAAAAAAAATTTAGAAATTTTCGACGAAATTTAATATTCCATCGGGTCAGTAATTTAAAAAGCATATAAAAAAATTAAATAATAACAACAATACAAATTAATAATAATAATAATAATAATAATAATAATAATAATAATAATAATAATAAAGTGTTAAGTTTATTATTTTCTAATAATACTAAGAACAATAAATCATATTATTTTATTATTTAACAATATTCATGCTAAGACTAATAACACTAATAATAAACTACTTGAAAAAATTAATACTACTAAAATCCTCAAATAAATTATTAAGTTAATTATTTTCTAATAATACTACTAGAAGCATGTATTTTTTTTTCTGGATAAAAGTTATTAAAGTGATACAAATTAAAGTTATTAAAGTAAAAACAAAAATCCCACAAATTTTAACAAATTACAAATATATAATAACAATTATAACACAAAATCAATACACAAAATAATAAATATACAAACAAATATAACTCAAAATTAAAACTATAATAAAATAAATTTAATGTACAATAATAAAATTGAAGTAAAATTAAAACTTAACTAAAATAATATATATTAACAAATAAATAAGGAGGAATCTGGACCTCGGGGGCGGCAGAACCAGGGAGCACGCGTGGAGGCTTCCGGCGGACGCGGACCGATCGGCGGTGGGCTTCCGGCGGCGGTAGCTGGCCAGATCTGGCGGTGGGCAGAAGGAGGAAGAGAAAGCGTGAGCCAGGAAGGGAGGGAGAAGAAGGAGGAGCAAACGGCGCGGAGGAGGAAGCAGGCGGCACAGGCGAACGCGGACCGATCGGCGGCGGCTTTCGACGGCGGTAGCTGGCCAGATCTGGCGGTGGGCATGCAAGGGCTGGGCAAAAGGAGGAAGAGACAGCGTGAGGGAGAGAGGGAAAAGAAGAGAGAGGGAAAAGAAGAGAGAGAGGGAAAAGAAAGGAGGGAAAAGGGAATTTAAAACCCTTATTTTTAGCGACGGGAAAAATACCGTCGCTAAATAGCGACGGTATAAGTATACCGTCGCTAAAAATTAGCGACGGATATACTATTCCGTCGCTAAAAATATTTTAATTAATATATTTAATTTTTTTTAACGACGGAAAACTAATCCGTCGCTAAAAATATTTTAATTAATACAATTAATTTTATTTAACGACGGAACTTAATTCCGTCGCTAAAAAAAATTATTTTTTTTATAAATTTAGCGACGGATACTAATTTCCGTCGCTAAAATTAGCGACGGATTAAATTTCCGTCGCTAAAAATATTTTAATTAATATATTTAATTTTATTTAACGACGGAAATTAATTCCGTCGCTAATAAAATAAATTATTTTTTTTTTAAAATAATTTTAGCGACGATATTCAAATTCCGTCGCTAAAATTAGCGACGGAATTCGATTTCCGTCGTAATTTCGGTCGCTAAAACTGGAGGGAAATTATTCCCGCCATTTTTAGCGACGAAATTTTTTTCCGTAGCTAATTAGCGACGGAAAGGACATTCCGTCGCTAATTAGCGACGGAAACGACATTCCGTCGCTAATTAGCGACGGAAATTTTTCCGTCGCTAAATATCCGTCGCGAAAACTATATTTTCTTGTAGTGTTGTCTGTCATATTTATGAGAATTGTTCATGCATTTTGGTATGAAACAGTTTACACTACACTGCCTTATACCCCACTAATTAAATATCCACCTATATTTGTCTATAATAATTTCCTCATATTAATCATACAATTAATTCACACCCCAATCATGGAATTAGTTATATATATATAACTAATTCCATGATTGGGGTGTGAATTAATTGTATTCAATATATATATATATATATATATATATATATATAATCTATGTACCATTTTTACATCATAGTTAACTCGTGAAATTGAATGTGAATCGATTTAAAAAACTTAGAAGGATCAAATTATTATGTTTAGAAAAAGCTAAAGCATTCAAAATTATAATTAATATATATGAAAGTCTTAAAAGTTTAAAAAAATCAAAAAATATATATATGTATTAATGTATATCTACACTTATTTACTCGTAAAATTAAGAATACATAGCATAATTCGAAACTTCCAATTGAATACATTATTAATACTCACGTTTAAAGGCTGAGTAGTAATAACTCGGTTATGAGTATAATTCACTGCAACGAACGTTACGATAATTCCATTCTATTTAATTATAAAACAATAAAAAAATTTCAAAAAAAAAAACGACAGCGACAAAAAGTGACATAAGCTATATATCAATTTGTCGGAGAGTAATATACAGCCAATTAGCATCGAAACCAAACCACATAATTAAAATTTTTTTCTCATTTTTGTATTATTAATGCCGAGGAAATTTCTGATTTTGATAAACTAACAACTATTCTGGCCGACTCTTTCCATGCACGCTCCACGAAAAAACACTTTTGCATAAACTTTTTGTTGGGAAAAATGACCCTTCTAATGAATGCGGAATAAATCAGGAGAAACTCACAACACAAGAATTTACGTGGAAAACTCCAAAATCGGAGAAAAACCACGGCCGTTGTCAAAAGACAACCAAGAAAATTTCACTAAGTGTTTGAACAATTTTTACATTCACTCACTCTAGTATTTTCTCACACACCCAATAAATGGATACAAACCCGAGAGAATTTCCCACAAATTCTCTAAGTTTCAAAGCTTACAAGCTTTCATTGGAATTCTTTCTTTGAATCCAATCCTTACATTTGAAGAACAATCTCTTGCCTTATATAGGCAGGAGCTTCCGTGTGAACAGTCAAAAATTCTTCAATTAACATTTGGTAGCCCAACTATTCCTTTTGTGTGCTACCTCTATTTTTGACTTCCTCCATTTTTGACCATTATTTTTTTTAATCTAATACAACAATCTCCACCTAGATTAAAAAAAAATATATATCCGCTACCAAAACATTGTCTAACATCGACAATTACAATTCTTAAACAAGAATTATCATACTCCACCATAAAAAGTATACTCACTTGAAATTAACACCAACTCCAAGAATTTTACCTCGGCCCATGTCGAAAAACTTGCTAATAAATTATGGTGTAACTCCCATGCTGATTTTCAGGAAGTTCATTAGCCATCGACATTCTTTTGTTGTACCACACACCTTGCATAATTATCAGCCAATGCCCGTGTGCAAATCCGTACACATGCTACCAATCAGATGTCCTCTTTTATGGCATTTTCAATGGTAGCAATCATGCCATGAGGACATATATATTTAATAGAATTCATCATCTCCCTCTTGCAGGGAGACTACATTGATAACATTAGCTTGTTCTTTGGAGCTATTGGCCGAACTAACTCCACCTTTATTGCAGTTCCTTTTAATGTGGCCAGTTTGCCCACATCCCCAGCATACAACTTTATTCTCAGAGTTCTTCTTCTTCTTCCCATAAACAGCCAAAATTGAGTTTTTTGAATGTTTATTTTCTCCATTCATTCTTCTTTCTTCAGAAATTAATTTACTCGCCACCTCTGAAAAAACTATAGTTTCCTTCCCATACATTAAAATGGGTTGCATGTGTTTATAGGAAGGTGGAAGAGACAAGATGAGTCGCAAGGCTTTGTCCTCTTCATCTATCTTAACTCCAAGAATCTCCAATTCAGAAATAATTCCATTCAAGACACTAAGATGATCTGAAATTTTCGTGCCTTCTTCCATTTGCAATTTATAAAATTGCTCCTTTAAATAAAGTCTATTTGAGACACTTTTTGTCAGGTACAATTCTTCAAGCTTATTCCAGATCTCCTTTGTTGTAGATAGTCCAACTATCACGAACAAATCAGCTTTTACTATTCACGTGAATAGTACCGTATACGTGAACAGTGCCCGTATACGTGAACAGTACCCAAGAAAAAATCTTTTCTGATGTGGAAGATCAGTCTATGCTACAACCACAGAGCATACTAAGAAAGAATCTTGGCTCTACCTTGGCTCTGATACCAGTTGTTGGGAAAAATGACCCTTCTAATGAATGCGGAATAAATCAGGAGAAACTCACAACACAAG
This sequence comes from Excoecaria cochinchinensis, assembly GCA_947683425.1. Taxonomy (NCBI): domain Eukaryota; kingdom Viridiplantae; phylum Streptophyta; class Magnoliopsida; order Malpighiales; family Euphorbiaceae; genus Excoecaria; species Excoecaria cochinchinensis. Next base: position 50,853,475 of record CANTUQ010000004.1, read on the forward strand.
AATTTACGTGGAAAACTCCAAAATCGGAGAAAAACCACGGCCGTTGTCAAAAGACAACCAAGAAAATTTCACTAAGTGTTTGAACAATTTTTACATTCACTCACTCTAGTATTTTCTCACACACCCAATAAATGGATACAAACCCGAGAGAATTTCCCACAAATTCTCTAAGTTTCAAAGCTTACAAGCTTTCATTGGAATTCTTTCTTTGAATCCAATCCTTACATTTGAAGAACAATCTCTTGCCTTATATAGGCAGGAGCTTCCGTGTGAACAGTCAAAAATTCTTCAATTAACATTTGGTAGCCCAACTATTCCTTTTATGTGCTACCTCTATTTTTGACTTCCTCCATTTTTGACCATTATTTTTTTTAATCTAATACAACACTTTTTACGTTGAATTCATTTGAAATAAATAATTAATTACATATTTATACGGATAATACAAAGTATTTAATTAAAAGTATACTAATATGCATTTATTTTATTTGCCGTTAAAATGAGTATAATTTTTTAAAAATGGACTCAATATAAAAAATTTAAAAATTCATAGATGTAATTTGAAAAATTTAAAAGTTTATAAATTCAATGTGAAAAATTTAAAAGTTCAGGAACTCAATATCACAAATTTTAAAGTTTCAAATACTCAATTAAGAATGGATTTTGTCAACCTTCTATTTAGATAGACAACTATACTTCTTCTCTTGTATTTTTTATATAGGAGAGGGAAAACTCAAACTTGAAATTTATCAATATATTAAAAACATTAGAATAAATGATCAATATATTAAAAACATTAGAAACAATATTTGCTCCTTAATGTTCCCTTAGAAACAACTATTGTTATATATACCCAGCAAATGAATATGATTCTGTAATTCCATATATAAATAATATTTTTTCTCATATCCAGACCACTATAAACATTATATATATAAAAAAAAAGTTCTAATTCATATTTATGGACTTGAAAAAATTGAAAGGAAAAATTAGCAAAGGCTAATCAATCAATTTTGAAGGTAGTGAATTTATGAATTTATAACTTTAATAGAAAGAAATTAAAGTGAGTTAAATAAATCCTTTAAGTTTACCTCATGGTTAAATAAATCTTTCATCATTCTATTGGGTCAATTTTATATTTAAAATATCAAAATTGAGTCAACTAATCCATAGTTTAATTGTCCATTCGGCTCAAATGAAAGAACACTCAACGATTGCATTGGACTTGTGACAAATTTATTTTATGTTTTTGGTATAATCATTTCGTATTCGAAGTTCATTCAAAATACTCCAGATTCCACAGGACAGGACCACAAAAGAGAGCAAAGTGTTACCTTTTAAATATTTAAAAATACGTTATTCTCATAATTTAAACTCGAGGTTAAGAGAAAATGAACTGCCATTAGATCTGTTCATTTTTGAGCTTAGGTCAGGCATAACCTGACTTGGCATTTTTTTTTTTGCCCTTATCCAAGCCCACATAAGTGAAATGCGGGACTAGCATGGCAGGTGCTCGAGCTTATGATCAAGTCTATTTGCCATCCCACCATCTCTTAAAGATTAACGAACTGAAAATAATTACGAGAAATAAATCGTGATATAAAATTACTATTATGACAAAAATATATAGATAAAACATTTTATCTCAGTAAGGGAGTATATGATTTAATTTCGATTTTTTAGGAGCTTATTTAGTCTAATCTTAATTATTTAGCGATCCCAATCTAATTATGACGAGTTTGATTGACTATTGAAACAAATTTAAAAGGTGAAATTAAATTATAGATTAATGATTGGACAACTGTAGTTGGCATATAGGAGTTGGCACTCCAAATATCGTCCAACCTATGCTGTGCAAGAAGAAAAATTTACAAAACCACGCCAACGGTTTAGATATATTCAGCAAAATCGAGAGGATGCTAAATATTAAACGCTTATAGATATTGAATTTTTCTTGAGCTGATTTTTTTATTATTATTTTTAGAAATAGAAATTGCCATAAATAGAAACAAAATCATTTACCTAAATTTAATTAAAATGAAAAATTTCCACCTTCTTTTGGAAACGAGACAAATAAAATGCAACAATGTGAAATTAATTGATATAATATTTTTAACTGATATAAAATTCAATTCATGTATAGTTTTTACATAACTCTCTCTATACTAATTTTTTCTCAAACTACCTTATATTTGCCATTTTCTCCCTTATTAACCTCTAAGTAAATAATAAAAATACAAATATAAAGGGCAATTAAAACCACGAATTACTTGTAGTTCAAATGGTTAAAAATTTAATAATTTTTCAATTAATTGAGATTTAAATAATACCGTGCCTCCAAAATTTAATTATACATTAAAAAATACAAAATCTCATATATATATATATAAAATATATAATAAATACAAACCAAACACATATCATTAGAGGTGGCAAATTATTTGTTTATGACTTGTCACAGTTCGACCTCATTATGTGATCTATATGGCCCAATCTGTTTATATCTTTATGACCTACTTATAATCATTTTATATTATTTGTAATTTTATAATTTTTATATATAACGTGAATATAAAAATAATTATTTTTATAGATTATACATATATAATTTTTATTTTTATTGAACTAAAAAACAAAAGATAAAAAAAAAAATGTTACTCTCTAAATCTCATCTAATTTGATAATTTTTGAGTTTTTTTTTGTTTCACTCAACTTTGATAATTTTTAAATTTTAATCAGTATAATTAAATATTTTTATATTTTACCCTCATATATGCACTAAAAAAATATATTTAATATATTGAGAATATATAATTGTAAAAGTTGTCAAATTGAATGAAATTAAATGAATATAAATTTTATTTTATTTATGACATGAACTGTTTAACAATTAAGGATTCATTATATAATCCATTTATAATCTAATCAACGATGTGATTTGATTTAAACTTATCCAATCTTACTGGTTTGCCACCAATAATAAACCTTTACGAGAAAATAGAAATGAAATTCACATGCGTCTCCACGAATACAAACATAAGTTTGAACACAATCTAATGACAACACATACATGAAATGTTGTTGTCCAACATAAAAATTAGTAAAAGATCTCAGACTATAAGATTGTGATCTGTAAAATTAGAACGACCTTTCTAATTCTAGAGAAACAATTTCCATAAAAACCTCGTCCACAGTGCACTTGTTTTCTTTGAATTGAACACAATATAAAACCTAGCTACCTAAATTTAGTCAAACCCTAATACTTTTTTTTTTAAATAAAAGAAATTAATAATCATAAATATATATGTATCCAAAATCAGCCAATGCGCTGTCACATACAACTGTCAACAACTGTCATTTCAGATCTCCATGCAAAATTCTTACTACTATTTTATATATATATATATATATATATTTTATATATATATATATATATATATATATATATAAACGTATATTTTTTAAAATAAATAAATACTAATACTATAATAATATAACTAAGTTGACATGGGTACTTCGTACCGTACAAAAAGGAAAAAAGTCTATGTGTCAAGTGTGCATTGAACCACGTTATATTTTTATTGGTGTAAATGATACAAACATACCGAACACTTATAGACAGCCATATCTGCTGCACAGATTTGTAAGATTGTATATAATCGAACAATTAAGTTATTGAATCTTAATTGTCCAATCAGTACAACCCATGTACTTCAGTTCTCATCTTTTATACATATACATACACCGTTTATGCACACACAGGAATTTAACATTTTTTTTTTTTAAAGTTAGCAGCTAAATTTATTTTTTTAAATTATTATCATTTAATATATTATAATAATTAATAAAATGTCATGTTATTTTTTAAATTTATCAGTTAAAAATATCATATTATTTTCATATAAGAATAAGTGGTACTTTATCAAAGACGCGTAATATATAGGGTTGTATAACACTTTTTTACAAGTTTAGAAAAATAACATGACATTTTTAATAATTTAGAGGTTTAACTTACTTTTAAACAAATTTAGGAAGCTAATACAATATTTAATTAGTTAATGTAGGTAATCTGCTAATTAGAGTGCACATAAATGGATTGTAATGCATCTCATGCATGGCGCGCTGAAATTTCACATATAAAGCCGTCACTCAGACAGATACCATCTGATTTAAAATTAAAAATAATATATATATATACTTATATTATAACAATTTACGACTTTTTTGAATTATACTTTTATAATAATTTATTATTGAAATTTATTAGCCAATTAATTCAAATTCATATTAAACAATATATTTTTAAAAGATTAATTAAAAAGCATAAAAGTTTTCAATCAGCTATACGGATTCTCTGTGCAAATCCGAATTATTTGAACTAAATATTCGTTTTGGTTTGGTTGCATGAATCATATAGGTAAAAGATCAATTAATTATACTAATTATATGCATTTATGACATGTAAGGGAATTGAAATTAATAGTAGTATTTTTTTTTAAGTGAATCAGTATCACTATAGGGGCACATGTTTCTTCAATAGATATCAGACCATAAAATATATGAAAATAATAACTATAATTTTAATTAACAATACTAATTATATAGTGTAATCACAGCCATTTATTAATAAAAAAAAAAATTACTTGAGACGTGGAAAAAATAGGTCCCATCATCTTCCATTACCACCTAATAATCTTACCTAAACTTTATGCTAGTTCCATCCGAAATTTTGCAAATAAAAAAATATAATTAATTAGTTTAAAATACGGCTCGTGAGTTTAAATCCACTATGAATTGTGAATTTTTTCAAATTAAAATTCTAAGTAGCTATTTTTTTTTTGGGTTTTTTAGAATTCTCGTCAAGTCGAAATACGATTTTATAAATACTCATGATTAGTAAATTTTTCTTTTTAAAATTAATCGAAATTTATGTGTGATCTAATTCATTATGAATTCAAAATCAGAAATCTGACAATTTTCATCGCTAACTTATATTCAGAACCATAAATAAAAATTCAAAATAGATACTTAATAGGAAAGAAATGTTTGAAGTTTTGAACGATGAGATGGATTTGAACTCATATGTCTATTCTTAAATACAAGAAATACAAGTCGCACAACACTTAATAGGAAGAGTCAAACTGGAAAAGTATAGTATAACCGTCAACGCATGGTTGGAAAGCATGCGAGCGTATTAAATAACGCCAGCTGTCAGAAAACAAAAAGCGTAGAGTTTTAGCAGCGAAAGTCCACGCGCACACCAAACCATACCCAAAAAACGCGCTTTACCTGCGCCCTTGGCACCGACGATTACAAGGGTACTGAACGCACAGACACACATACGTAACATGAGTACAAAAAGGGCTACAATTATTGTTGATAATTCTAACCTAAATAATAAGCAAAAAGAATAGATTTTATGTTGACGTTTGCTGGATTTGCATGGCTACTTTGGGATGGATTTCTTCTACATTTTGGTCGGTCAATCCCACCTCTTCTTTTTCTTTTCTTCAACTTTATCCTATTCTTGCTTATTTGAATCACCTACAAACCAATTCTATCCGACTTAGATTTGCATTTTTTAAGTTACGTTATCGTTATCCGAACGATATCTATGCTCGTTGAATTTTAAAAGTAAGGAGATTCGATTTTAATTAAATCAATTTAGTTCATTAATACGCGTTTGTTTAATAAAAATATATAAATTTTGATTACTTATTTGGTTAGATTAAAAAAAATAATAATAACATTTTTAAAATGGCATCATTATTGTCATGTAAAATTTTTTAAATTTGGAATTGTATTTTTTATTAGTGATATAAGCGAACTCCTGCCATCGATTCGACTACTATTAAAATTTGATTCGATTTTGTTTATATTATTTAATAAGTTTTGATTTTTAATTATTTCGATTTGATCAGTCATAAGAAAAAAATCGAAATGCGTTGAATTCAATTGAATTCAACGGTGCAAATTAACAAAACAAATAGACTCCTTAAATTGGTGGCCCACATCAATTCTTAAGGAGTATTGATCTTTAGAACTATGCGGTACTTTTATAGTTGCGAGTAATGTACTTATTACTTTTTTCAGAAAACAATTTATCATGTTATTTCGATTTAAATCATATTGAATTTTAAGCAATTTTGAATCAAGATAGCTTCTCAAACTAGTAGATCAAATGGTATTTAAAATTTAAGAGTTGAAATATAAAATTGTAAGATTTGCATTTAGGGTGCCATTTTTCGAGTTATTTTAAATTCGAATACAGGTCAGTATAGTTTTAAAATCACATATTTTGGTTTTATAAATGATGAAATCATAATAAAAGTTGAATGGAACGGTTTTAAATAGTATCGGTTTAGAACTGTTCTAATTTGATTTCGGTTTCAAAACGAATTTTTTTTATTTCATTTTAAAATTATTTTAATTAAAATAAATATAAAACAATTAATAAAGCAATTAAAAATATTTAACATTAAAATAAAGCTTAATTTGTTTATTTTTTAAATTATATACAAAAGACGAACACCTTTTCATATTTACTCTCTAATATTCAAAATGATTACTTATTTATGTCATGTTATTTTATGAAATTTTATTAACAATAGCAAAAACAAATTAAAAGACTACTCAAATCTCTAACTTTTTAAAGAAAAATCAAAACGATAACTTTTTTAAAACTCTCAATATTTTAAAGCAATAATTTTTTTATTTTTATAAAATAAATAAATATATATTTTAAAATAATAGAGATCGTTAGAAATATTAAAACAATAAATGATTTTAAAATAACTTTTTTGAACAATAAATGATTTATTTATTTTTAATATAAATAAATAAATAAACGATATATATTTTACGGTTTGAAATTGGAACTGACAGTTCAGTTCCAGTTCAATTTTGATTTTTAAAATGTAAAACCTTAATAAAATTGTCTTTTTACAATTTAGATTATAATTTGGAAAATAATATGAATTTTTTTTATTTTTTATTTCATTTTAAAATTATTTTAATTAGAATAAATATAAAAAATTAATAAAACAATTAAAAACATTTAACATTAAAATAAAGCTTAATTTGTTTATTTTTTAAATTATATACAAAAGACGAACACCTTTCCATATTTACTCTCTAATTTTCAAAATGATTACTTATTTATGTCATGTTATTTTATTAAATTTTATTAACATGTACAAAAAAGACAATAGCAAAAACAAATTAAAAGACTACTCAAATCTCTAACGTTTTTTAGAAAAATCAAAATGATAACTTTTTTAAAACACTCAATATTTTAAAGCAATATTTTTTTTTATAATATAAATAAATATACATTTTAAAATAGTAGAGATATTTAGAAAAGTTAAAACAATAAATGATTTTAAAATAAATTTTTAGAACAATAAATGATTTTATTTTTTAATATAAATAAATAAATAATATATATTTCTCGGTTTGAAATCGAAACTGACAATTCGGTTCCAGTTTAATTTCGATTTTTAAATAGTAAAACTATAATTAGGGGTGTGCAAATTGTTGGTTCAGTTTTGGACCAAACCGAACAAATCGAAAACCGAACTTTAATTATTTTTAGAACCGAACCGAGAACCAAAATTTATAGTACCGAATAAATCAAAATAATTTCGGTCGGTTCAGTTCAATCGGTTCTTCACAAATATAATTTTTTTTTTATTTTTTAACTTATATGGGTCCATAAATTAAATTAAATTATATTCAACAAAATAAAACATTTAAAATAAATGAAAGGAAAAAATATACATAATTTTTTCATATTATTTTCCTAATAAATACTAAAAAAATAATTATTAAAAATAAATACAACATAAGTTTTGATTAATAATACATTCAATTTCTTTCAATTAAAAAAAATACATGTAAATAAATATAACATAATTTCGTATACATAAAACAACAATAAATCAAATCAAATTCTCTTAGACCTGCACTCCATACAAATAAATAATGATTAAATAAATTCAACAAAACTGTGAAAACATAATACAAAACAATTGAAAAATATAGAAATATTTTGCTGTATCAACAGTGGACTCCATATGCATTTTTTGAAAGTCTGCAAATAAAAAAATAAATAATTATTTTTTATAAGAACTAAGTTAAATCATTAAAACAGAGAACTAAGATTATAGATATATATACCTTTCTCTATTTGGATCACACCATCTTCTTAAATTGCTCTTTCAAGTATATCTGATTCAAGAAGCTAATCTTGAGTACAAATAAAAGCTTGCACAATTTTAGGAGTCAATGAACTCCTAAATGCATCAAGTAATCTTCCACTCAAACTAAATGTAGCCTCCGAAAGCACAATAGAGATGGGGACAACCAACATATCACGAACAATCTTACCGAGAATAGGAAATCTAGGGCTATTTACTTTCCACCATTCTAAAATATCAAAACTTTTCTTATCATCATAGTCAATTTGCTCACTCAAATACTTATCAATATCTGTCCTCTTTCTTGAATTCTCACCTAACACTTCATTTTTGTATTCCGATTCAACAATTTTTTTCAACTTCTTAGTTTCATCCAATTGCATGAAAATGATAGAATCATCTTATTCCATAGGCTATTTATGGCTTGTTGAACTTGAATCTTTATCTTTGTATTTTTCATACAATCTATTCAACAAATTTTTAATTCGAAATACCATCAACCCACCATTTTTTGTCCCAAACATCATTTTGAAAGCAAAGTTGAGCCATTAAAGCTTATATCGAGGATTCAAAAATAGGACGTGAAAAAAAATGAAGAAAAACAAAACCATCAGAACTAGTACCAAAAGTTTAAAAGAAATTAGCCAGCCAAATTTCAGAAGCTAAGACAAATTGCCATGTAAACAAAGATATATGCGAAAGAAATTGATTGAAATATAAATCTAGAGAAATCTGCAAGCAAGAAAATTATACCTGAACTCAGAAATAAAGACTACATGGAAATTAGAAACCTAAAAGTGCAAATTGGAGGAGAAGAGAGGAAGCAAAAAAAAAGTGAGGAACAAAAGAGAGTGTAAAGGCCAAAGGCGATTAGACAGTGAATAAATAATAGCGAGCTGGAGGCCGGCGATCACTGGACAATGGAGAGGGAGTGAGAGAGGCGGTGAGGGTAAAAAGAAGAGAGAGAGAAAGAGAAGGCCATAACAAAGAAAGAGATTGAATTGGGTAAAAGGGGATTTAGGAGGCTTGTTAGTGTAACGCCCCAATGCCTCTTGGGAGGACATATGATCACTACGGACACATACGCATACAATACATATGTATACAATTATACAGAAGCGGAATATTAATTATATTACAAGTGAACATGCATAAACAAAATACACATGCAAGTACAAATTTAACAACTAAAAGAGCTATTGAACTAATTTAAAGCTCACAAATTTCCAATTAGATCAAACATGCATCTACTAACAATTTACAATAACTATCCCAAACTCATCAATCATGCATCTAATCAAGAATTAACACACGATCCCAAACCTCAAAAGCAGCTTGAACAACTTCTCTCTTCTAGTTCAAACCTTTTCCTTGCCCTTGTCTTTCCTCTTGTCCAAAACTCCTTGTACAAAATCCCATCAAACACACACTTAAATCATAAATCAAACCCATTTAAAATCTCAAACAAAATTAAGGAAGAAAAAGAAGACAACTTAACTTCCAAACCACACTTACCTTTCCAACTATCCCTTTTAAAAACACAACTCACAACTTAAGAAATCAACCAAAGAAGAAAGAAGAAGCAAGAAGATGGAGAGAAAATAAAGAGGAAAGAGAGAGAGAGAGAAATGGGAGAATGAAGAAATCCGGACCACAAGCAGAAAATAAGACACCTTTCATCCACTCATCCCTTTTATTTGCATGTAGAGTTTAGGTGCCATTTCTAGCTCTTGCCACTTGTCAACTCCTCGTACCATATGGCTATTCTTAATTAATTTCCACCTAGTCCTTGACAACTCCTCTTTAGTCCTTGGCTAATTCCAACTTACTCCCTCATTTAACTTCTTTCTTTCCAATACTTTTAATTCCTTTCAATTTCATCCTTACTTATACCATAAACCCGTACTTGTACAATTACACTTGTACACTTACTATGCAATTAATACTATAATCCTTTTAAGATACATTTCGGGTCATTACAATTTTTTCCTCCTTAAGAAATTTCGTATTCGAAATTTCTCCGCTACTAAACATACGACCATACTATTCCTTAACAATACTTCACTCAGATTCAATTCCATCTATACTCTATACAAGACAACATCTGCATTAGGCTACAACACTAGACAAACTCACATACATTAAATCTATACTCTAATATCCTATCGTCTTGAACCATCTATCTATACTCTAATACCACAACTTGTAACACTCCAATGCCCCTTGAGAGGATATAGGATCGCTACAGACACATATGCATACAATACATACGCATACAATCATGCAGCAGCGGAATATTAATTATATTATAAGTGAACATGCATAAACAAAATACACATGCAAATGCAAATTTAACAACTAAAAGAGCTATTGAACTAATTTAAAGCTCAAAAATTTCCAACTAGATTAAATATGCTTTTACTAACAATTTACAATAACTATCCCAAACTCATCAATCATCCATCTAATAAAAAATTAACACACGATCCCAAACCTCAAAAGCAGCTTGAACAACTTCTTTCTTTTAGCTCAAACCTTTTCCTTACCTTTATCTTTCCTCTTATCCAAAGCTTCTTGTACAAAATTCCATCAAACACACACTTAAATCATAAATCAAACCCATTTAAAATCTCAAACAGAATTAAGGAAGAAAAAAAAGACAACTAAACTTCCAAACCACACTTACCTTTTCAACTATCCCTTTCAAAAACACAACTCACAGCTTAAGAAATCAACCGAAGAAAAAAGAAGAAGCAAGAAGATGGAGAACAAATGAAGAGCAAAGAGAGGGAGAAATGGGAGAATGAAGAAATCTGAACCACAGGCAGAAAATAAGACACCTTTCATCCACTCACCCCTTTTATTTTCATGTAGAGTCTAGGTGGCATTTCCAGCTCTTGCCACTTGTTAACTCCTCATGCCACATGGCCATTCTTAACTAATTTCCACTTAGTCCTTGACAACTCCTCTTTAGTCCTTGGACAATTCCAACTTACTCCCTCTTTTAACTTCTTTCTTTCCAATACTTTTAATTGCTTTCAATTTCATCCTTACTTATACCATAAACCCGTACTCATACAATTACACTTGTACCCTTACTATGCAATTAACATTATAATTCTTTTAGGGTACATTTCAGGTCATTACAGTTAGGCATTTGAAAAATGAGCCAATCGGGTTAAGTTTTAGATGGATGGATTTTGAGTTGGCTCAAATGGTTAGCTTTTGAGCTGGATTGGGTTTGAATTAATTATTTTAGGTAGGGTTGTAGGTTTGGGCCAATTGGTATATGTGGGACGCATGTTTTCATCATAGTGGCTCAAATGTCACATATAGCGGTTGAGTATCATATGTTTTAAATTTTTAAAGACATTATAAATTTACGTTTATTATTTATAAAATTAATAAATATAGTTGCTTAATAGATTATTATTAGAATCTAGGTATTCAAAAAAATTCTACAGTTAAATTTAGGTATCTATATATATATTAAATATTTTTCTAACTATAGCGAAACCTAATTATAATTTAATTTATTTCCTAGCTAAATAACAATCTAGTAATAAAAGTAAATAGAAATCAGGTATTTAATTGCATGTCATTTCTAAATAATAATTTGTTAAGAATCACATATAGTTCAGAAGATTGAAAGTTTGATTACTCTCTAAATTTACTAAGATTTGAATCCCACCATCCTCCCTAATGATGTAATTATAAAAAAATAATAATAATAATTTGTTAGAAATAGACATAGTACAAATATTAAAATAGAAATTTGTACAATAATGTTTTAATTTTGTTAAATATTTAGTAAAAAAATGTGCATAGTAATACTGTATAACATTTGTAAAATAAAGTTTATAAGATTCATAAAATATCAATTAATATCATAGATTTTATATATATATATATATATATATATATATATATATATATATATATATATTTATCAATGAAATGTCCTCTTAATTTTCTTAACTTACAAACAAAGTTATGGCTTTAATTTCTTGAATTAAGCAACTAATTATTATAAATAAAGTTGGAATATGAGTGTATAGCAGAAATTGTAAATAATATTACGTACAAGATATTTCATTCCTAGTAAAGTTAACAAATATCTTAAGCTTTTTTTTTTCCTTTTAAATATACTTTGTTCCAAAACAGTTTGTCACATTTAAACACAATTTCTGGTTCGAATATCAATAAATATAATATTTTTCTAAATTAAAGTTAATGGCATAATTTGATTACAATTTTGGTGCCTCTATTCGATTTAAAAAGATTCAAAATTTGTACTTGTACACTCATATTAGTCAACGTGACAGTTAGAGATGATAAATTTTGATTCAAGCTACGAATTTGATCCATTTCATCTACAAAAATATAATCCAAATCCAATTCGATTTGCCAATACATGTTTATCACTCAACTTGTTTTACCTACAAAATAACCTGATCTAATCGATCCGTTATATGATCTATATGACCGACCAATTTTTGACATATATATATATATATATATATATATATATTGTGATTTTAAAACTTTTATATAATATAAAAACAAAAACAATTGTTTAGAGGTTATAAATACATATTTTTTTATTTTGAATGAAATTTAAAATAAAATAAAATAAATAATATCATAAAATTTGACTCGTTTATGACCAACTTATTTATAACTCATTTAAGAATTATTCATTTAAGTTACAATTCAGTTTGACTTGACCAACTCGTTTGTAATAGGTGTATAATGCAATCTATCATGAAGTGATCCAAATCCATTCCTTGATTAATCAAATACGATGACCTAATTTACATACAAATGTCTTTTTCTTTTCGAACGTGTCAAGCAAGATTAACATTGTTAAGTGTTTTCTCGTCTTCCTTGTTAACGAAGATTTGGAGTCAAAATGTCAAAATATTGACACAAGAGTGCATGGAGTAGAATAATTTCCCAACTTAAACAAGATGCATAGAAAATTTCAAACACCAAAATTCTCGACATTGACAAATCGTGTAACACTGTCTTGGAAAATGGTAACATAATAAATCTAAAATATTATACTATATACGTGTGCATTTTTTTTTAATTTTCTTTCATAGTTTAAATGGTCCATGGCTAGAAAATTGACCCACTCAACATTTCAACATTTCATTCAAACATTTTTACCCCACTTTCTAGACATCAACTTTTATTTTTATTTTTTTGAATTCTCCATTATAAATATTCTTTTAGATTATAATTAGAGTTCAATTTCTAACTCAAAATTCGAAATCTCACCATTTTAATCAACGGATGCTAAATTGAGATTTATTAGTATAATAAATGACTTCAATTCCTAGTGAATATTCAATTACATTGTTACTGAATTTCTCTTCAAGTTGTTTCCTTTATATATATATATATATATATATATATATATATATATATATATATATATATATATATATATATATATATATAATAAGTAAAATATAATCCACATGACATTGAGCAACTAGTTGCGTATATAACAAATTGCGCTTGGAGTTCTACCGAAAAAAGAAAGAAATTGCTTGGAGCTATCCTAAGGCGTTGACTTCTTTTCTTGTAAAAGGGTTTTACATTTAAGGTAGTGGACAACGAGAAAAAGTCTCCAAGTTTATAGTACTTCAAGTTGGGTTTCTACTTTCTATAGTCAATTGTCTTGACTTTAACTAGTTAATGAAGTTTATACTTAATTAAATATGCATGATTTTTAACCACTAGCAGTTCATCTTGTAAAGCACTTTAATTTGATTAAAATTGCAAGAAATCCGAAATTTGATTATTGTAAAGAAATTTGATTAAAAAATACATAATTTTTACTTAAAGAATGAAATAGGATGATAAGATGAGTTCATTCATATTTAACAAGATGTTTTAAGTTCGAGTTTTGAATATAGAGCATTTTAAGTCTTATAAAGGAGTGTTTTGTCTCATTTATAATAAGTCTGTCCGATGCAAATTTGAATTAATTTGATCAATAAATTTTAAATAACAGATGAATTATATATATATACACACACACACAATGATACATATAGTTTCTATCATTCATCAATATAATGATAATCAATCGAGCATATTTATTAGAAAATACAAAATATTTTTAAGTCATTGAATAAATAATTTAATATTTTCAATAACCACAAAAAAAAAAATTATATATTTGCAACAAGAACTCAAACGTAAAGAGCATTAGAGAACATATCGGAGGAAGAAACATGCCAAGTGGTTGAAGTTGGAATTAAAATAGGAATTAGTTTCCTTTATAATACAATTTTTAATTAGATAATATAAGTTATTACATATTTTTAGGAAACATAAAGAATAATTGAAGATGCATGCTTCTTTAAAACTGTGAAATCTGAAAACAAACACCTAAAACAAATTAAGCAAAGCAGAAACATGTTTAGTGTAATTAGTGTTTTTGCATTTTTTTATTAATATATATATAAATATAAATGTTTGTTTTTCTCCTTTTCTTGTGACCTAATAGCAATAAGGTTTTGAAAAATTCCAATACTCATCACATAAATAATTAAGAAGAAAAGGCTCAATAATTTATTAATTAATGTTAATTAATGCTATAATAAAATATTTGATTAAAATATCTATTTGCTTCTTCATGCTCCCATCTTCATTAATATAATTGCATCTAAATAATGGTGCATCAATCACTTGATAATTCTTTTTCTTTTTTTTTTTCTATTTTTTATTTTTTTTATTATTACATCTTTGAGGTGGAGAGTGAAATTAATGGAGCTCTAATAATTTTAAACTTCCGTTTACAATAATAATAATAATAATAATAATAATAATAATAAAAGAATATGAAGATTCGATTTAAAATATCTAACTTGCTTCTTCATGCTTCTATATAGTTTTTATTAGTATATGAAAATGATACAACACTTGTTTCCGTTGAGGAATGCAGACTGTTTTATATTAACAATTTGAGGAGGTTTTTATGTATTATACTGAAAATTATTAATATGAATCACTCTCCAGAAAACTACTGAATTCAATTACTTGTTGTCGTTATTTTTCAGTTTTTTGTTGAAATCTATTATGTAGAGGTACTCAAATTGGATTGATTATCGATTTTTAGGTTTCGTCGTAAATCTAATTGGTTATTGCTTGCAATTACGTAAATCAATAGGTCAAACAGGTAGAGCATTTTTCATTTTTATAGGAATTTCTGTACGATTTTTTGTATTTCCAATTATAATCCTTATGGGATGTAAAATATATATATTCTTATCATCCCCGCAGTGTATGAGATAAATGTATACATTACCATTAAAAAAATGTTGATGAACAAAATTTATATATATATCATATCCCTAACAAATGACTAGTTGATGCAAATAGGTTAACTAATTTATAACAAATCAATCCATTGTTGACTTGGAACTTAATTTTATATGAAAAATTGAATTGCAATTTGGTGGGAAATAAGATTCGAAGTTAAAAGGTCTCTACAAGAAATGATATGTGGTTTAACAATTTATATATATACATTACTCAATAACTCACACACCATACCATACCTACTAAGCAAAGCTGGCATCTCATATAAAACCACCAACCATGAATTGCTTTCCAGTGGATGGGATTGAGAATTAATTTATATGTTGTTGTTCTAATATATACAATATTTTTTTTTAATGAAAGCATTGTTTTAATATATATGAAGATTCTTGAAATTGACATATTTTTTTATTTGAAAATTTTAACTATTTTTTAAAAAATATATAGAATCCATTCAATGTTGTTAATTTATTAAAAATTTTAACTTTTTTAAAAAATATAAAGAAAAAGTGAAGGCTCGATTTGAGACATTTCAGTGTATTAAAATTAGTTTTATGACTCGAACGTTATTAAATAAACAATAAAAGTCATTTAAAAGTATATAAAAAAAATTGACAAATTTATAAGCTTATGTTATTTTTACAAAAATAAAAATACCCAACTATTAAATACTTTGTAATGGAAACATATTAGTAATTTTGTTATTTCAAAACAAAATCAATATATATATATATATATATATATATATATGTCACGAGCTATAAGGTATATTTTGATGAATAATTTTAGAAAATGATTGGGGTTAACAGGCCATGTGGGTAGGGGTGCACATCGATTGGGTTCTGGTAAATCTGAACTGAACCCGATTAACCTGAAATTTTACTAAAACCATCACTCGAACCGACTCTAACCTATATTAGAGCCACGAACCGAATAATCCAAATTTTTCCGGGGCTTGAACCGACCCATCCGAATTACCCGATTTTTTTTTTAATTTAATAATATAAATACCCATCTTCATCTAACAGAATTCAGAAAACATCAAAACTGTTTTGAACACAAATTGCACACATATTGCAAAAATCATAGGAAATCATCTTCGAAGAAAGTGCTTGAATACATATTGCAAAATCTTGATTGTAAAGAAAATACTAATAATAATAATAATAAAAATTTCCAATTGAAAGAATATATACAAATTCAAATTCAAAGAATTTACAGTCAATATATAATTCCAGTGTTCATCATTTTTGACAGAACAATAAGAATTGATCCACTTACATTCGTTGAGAATGTCGTCGGCAGAGACACCGTCGGTGACAGATAGTGGCAAAGAGATTATGAGTTCGGTGGATTGGAGGGCAAAATCGATTTTAGGGATTGTGGTGAAAGAGAAAGATGGCTAATTGGGGAAAGGAAAAGGCAAAATGGTGCCTTTTATATGTGGTTTATTCGGGTAGTTCGGACGGGTTGATTTTCGAGGGGATTTCACCCGATCCGACCCAACCCAAAATTTAATAAATTTTAACACCCGAATCGAACTATCCGAACAATTTTATCCTAATAGCTAATTCGGTTCGAGTTTTGTACACTCCGGCATTAATTTGTTGAATTATTTATGTGTTTTAAATCCCAAATATTTATAGTTTGGAGTTTAGAAAAGAACAGCACATCACTGACAGCAAATGGTACTACGGAAAATCAGATCTGGCATTTATTTCCATAATCCCTTCATTCACATGGGAATTATAACTTTTTTCCAGACAACTTTCAATAGTATCCTGCACTTTTGTGACATAATTAGCTGTATTTTTGCAAAAAAAAAAAAAAAAAATCTATATTTAAATACTAACATAACATAAGCCCACAATGTGCTCTACTTAATCCGTAGTTGAAGCCCAAAATCTAGTGTTGTTTTCTGATATATGGCCCATGGACTCATAATTTAGGAGAAATGGGAAAACTAGGGAAATATAATGATATAAAAATTAAATATTTAAAAACAAAATAAGAATAAAGAAGAACAGTGCTAGGAGAACAATAATTGAATTTGAAAAATAGAGGAAAAAAAAATCATACTCTCTGCATTTGGATAGAGTTTGAATTTCTATTTGAATGTTACCGTCATTAATTATTTGTTTGTAATAGTTAAACTTTATATCAATTAATATTAATCCATTATGAGTTATTATTCAGCATTAATGGCTCGCATACATTAGCCCACGAATGAAGCCCATTTTTGTGAAGTCCGAAAACATGTACAATTGTTAATTTGTAAATTTTTCAATATGGTATTAGAGCTGTCCAATATCTCAAAGAATCCAAATAAACATTATTGGGTTAGCCCATCTAAAGCAAAAGGCTTAAGATGATGAAGCTTAGGCCCAATCAAGAAATGCCGTTGAAAGAAAGGGTAGACTTTGGATCAAAAGGCAGTTATGACCTAAGAGAAGAGTTCAATTGGGTATAGATTTTTGTTTTCAATTTTTTAATCAAAACACATTCCCTAAATTGTTTCGACTTTTGAAAAAATTTTAAAAAATGATTTTTACATCTGAAACAAAAAATAAAAATTTTTAAAATGTAATTTTTACGATTTTGCTATTTTATTTTTATTATTACCGTCGCTGCCGCATTGCTACCATCATTGCTGCCGCCGCTTCCATCACAACCACACCGTCTCCACTATCATTGTCACCACCACACCGCTGCCGCCTCTATTATCACCACTTCGCCTCCATCACCACAACCACACAGCTGCCACATCTATCACTATCACCACTTTGTCGCCGTATACCACCACACAGCTGCCATCTCCACTACCACCACGCCGCTGCCGTCACCACTACTACCACCACAATCACGCTGCCGTTGCCGCCACTATAATCACACTGCTGCCGCCTCCACCATCACCACACCGCCGCCACCTCGACTACCACCATATTGCCGCTGCTGACACTGCCACCACCAAAATTATTATTATAATATACATAAATTTTTAAAAAATATACATAAATAATTAAAAAATATGATAAAATTCTTAAATATATAAAATAATTTTATAAAAAATAAACAACAAAAACTAAAAATAAATTTTAAATTTTAAAAATAAAAAACTAAAAATTTACAATTTCAACTAACACACCCTAAAATGAAAAAGCAGGTGAGCAAATAATATACAATGTTGGTTCAATTGATTACTAGCAGTAATCAGTCAGTCCAATGCAAATCTGAATTGTTAAATTAGGTGCAATTATTTAATCTGCGTAGACATTATACACACACGCCGTATTTTATTCCATTTATTAATGATATGTGAATAATAATTATAATAATTAGATTCACACCGGATAAGAAAGAAAACAATATGCAACATCAAGTTGCATTTAGTGGCGCGTGATCAAGGACAGGGTCTAAACTTCCTTACTGCGTAGAACTTTACTCACCCTAGGTGTGGACGCATAGCCGCTCGCCTACTCCAAATCTTCCTCTTAAACCCTAGTTCTCCAATTATTTCTCTTCAGGTTTCTATTTCTCTCTTCTTCGTTCTCTAACATTATCTATATCTATCTCAAATTTTCTGATTTTGTTTCATTTATCAGCTTAAACTTCTGCCCTAATGAGAGGAAGGAGCTATACCCCATCCCCACCACGTGGCTATGGTAGAAGGGGCCGGAGCCCTAGCCCTCGAGGTCGTTATGGCGGAGGTGGTCGTGGCGGTGGTAGGGATCTTCCCACTAGCCTTCTTGTTCGTAATCTACGCCATGATTGCAGGTTCTTTTTTCTTTTTGTTTTTACTGTTCTTGTATTGCGTGGGTTCTCTCGTATTTCAATCTAATCCATAAAGTTAGACTCTTTAGAATCTTGACTCCGTGATTTTAGTGTTATAAGGTTAATAATTAGTGCATTTTTTTTTAATTCGAAAATTATGATATAGCTGGTTTCGTGATTCTAGTGTTGTAAGATTGAAATTTTTGTGCGTAAAATGCTTGACATTTCATGTAATGGTTATTGAGATTTACTTAAGTTAGTGGGCAGTCCTTCAAATGATAGTTCTATCACTTGCATCCTTGATCTAGATATTGGAATTGTTGTATTGATACTTGCAGGCCGGAGGATCTTCGCAGGCCTTTTGAACAGTTCGGTGCTCTGAAGGACATTTACTTGCCTAGGGATTATTATACTGGGTGAGCATGTCCTGGCTTAATATATATATGTCTAATTTTTTGATGATGCAAGATTTTATTCTTTTTACTTCCTGTCCTTCAATTTTCACTTTTGGTAATGGAAATTCGTTATTTTAGTTGTGGAGGCTTCAACAAGTCAATTGCCTTGTTTGGTTACAGTTTCTAAAGCAATTTTAATGTTTTTCCTAAATCTGTTGATGATACCGAAGCAATGGTCTTTCTTTTTCTTTTTGCTTTTTCTATGGGTTCTCATGATTTTCCTCCTCCATTATTGTTTCCTTTCTCCTTCCCTACAGGATTTTGTAAGTTTGAAGCATCAGTTTCTTACAACTTTACTTTGGCACCATTTTTGTAATTTTCAGGCTATTTAAAACATTATCTTAAAAGTGTTTTTGAAGTTCTACCAAGCTAGCCTACCATGCTCACTTGTCCCTTCCAATTCATGTTTTTTTGTCGGGGCATTTTCATGATATACTCTCTTGCAACTAAAAGTTGTGTCAGTTAATTGAAGTTTTTGAGATTTAACAGTGAAATTAAAGTTTTGAAGACATCAATCAAGTAATTAGAGTTCTTTTGAAGATGATGTTAATGGTAGTGAAGATTGGAAGGAAGTTGGTTTGAATACATTGTGAAGATTGTTCCAAGTCTTGAAGAATTTCAAGTCATCTTTAAACTGACACTTGCAAGGTCAGCAGCCATGTGCTTGCTTTCTCATGTTTATCATGACCTTGGGATATCGTTGGTAAATTTCATTGGCAAAGGTTTATGGCGTGCAGTGTCCCTGCCTCTCTTGTTGCCATTTAGATACTTATATTCTCCTTGTTTCTTCTTAAATATACTTGGTGCAGGGAACCCCGTGGTTTTGGTTTTGTTCAATATGCAGATCCTCATGATGCTGCTGAAGCCAAACATCATATGGATGGTAGGGTTCTTCTTGGTCGAGAGTTGACTGTTGTATTTGCAGAGGAGAATAGGAAGAAGCCATCTGATATGAGGGCACGGGAGCGAGGGAGGTAGACTGTCTTTTTTATTTTAGTTTTTATTTTTTTTAATGGTTGGGCTTGCATATGTGCTTTGTTTTCACTGGCATTAATATTCTTCTGAGGATTTATTCTTTTTTCCTCCTTTTTTGTTTATTGATGTATTTGGATTATTGATGAAATGCTTTAGTTTTCTTCATTTTGATTATTTTTCTACCTGTTCTTCTTCCTGTTCAGATGGCTGGACAGAGCCCAAAACCATTCATAATGTGCATTTACAGTAATGTTAATTTTAACTGAAGATTCACAAGAAATTTTATTATGTTTTGAACAGTTATTAGATCATTTCTTTCATGGGACAAATATCTTGTAAAATGGGAAAATGAGGAAGTGGATTCCTTTTATGATGATAATCTCTATGAGTCTTTAATCAATAGGAAGGTTGATATGAAAGAATAAACTGGAATGATGACATCAGTAGTTTCTTCTTCTTTTCTTCTCATTGTTTGCATGTCTTAACGCGTATGGCTTTATTACTGTTCAAAGCTATAGTTTTAGAAATACCTGGTACTTATTTTAAGTTGCTCGTGTCCAAAAACATAACAGGAAAGTCGTTTCTTTCTGCTTTTGTTGTTTCTTGAATTTGTTAAAGTTTTTGTCTGTATAATTGTAAGCGTTTGATAACCATTTGTATGATTTTTTTGAAACATTTAACTGTGTTTTAGGGGCCGGTTTCGTGATCGAAGGAGATCCCCACCTCGTTATTCTCGTACTCCACCTCGATATTCTCGTACTCCACCTCCACATTATGCCAGATCTCGGTCCCTTAGTCGCGATTATTATTCTCCTCCCAAAAGACGGGATTACTCAAGGTATGTCTATATGTTTTGAGTTATAATTGCTTTGCTTTGCAGAATTTTCTTTCAAGCACCAAAGCACCAGGCTTGTGTGAATGTACTGTTAAATGGGACAACCATTTTGATTTTAGCTCTTAAGAGGTGGTTACCAAAAATGATGTCATTTGTGCTTGCTAAGTTTTATCAAAGATTCTCTTGAATAAGTAGTGGTATATTTTGAGCATTTCTTGTTAGGAGTTGTGTTTTATCTGTGTAGAATTTCTCAGTTAGAATGACTTTAGGAGTAATCTTTTTTAATGCCCCTCTTATTGGCTAGACCTCAAGTTATAACTGTTGGATCCTGTTTTCCTCTTTATAGAAACGGGATCTTCTCGGTGTTCCGAACCTCAAAACCTATGATTATGAGAGACATCTTTCTCTTTGGTTTCCTTATTTTTCCATAACCTCTCTCTGCAAACCTTTCCTTAACTCTCTACTCTAATTTGGTACTCTCTCTCCAATGCAAATTGGTTAATTTCCTCTATGTTGTCATCTCTGTGTCCGTCATTTATCATTTGATGGAACAGCATTTACTCCAGACATAAGTCCATTTCTAAGAACAGAGATGAAATCTCTAGTATTTTTATTGTGTCAACATTTAATTTTAAAAACTATAATATTGAACGAATAACAGTAAACAATGAGAATGGAATTAAAGATTCTAATTTCTCCTATACTTTTCAATTCTCTGGATGAGAAGTATAAGTTCAGACTACCCGGGGAAAACCGAGTTTCAAGCAGCTTTTGCACTTTGGGGTTATTTAAAGAATGAGATTTGGGTAGTTGATGAACAAAGAGACAACTAATTAAGGAAGGACCTAGAATTGAGAGAGAAAACCTGGGCAAACAAGCGAAACTGGAGGGCATAATGCTAATGTAGTCCTATTCAGTTTAATATCATTTGCGAGGTTGTGGCTGTTGCCATTTTGGCTGTGGCAGTGGTGCTACGCTCTACACATTTTCTCCTATATATTAAGTTTCTTGCATTTTATCAGGTTTTATTTTGGAAATCAGTTTTCTGGTTTACTTTTGCAAAGCAAAGCAAGTCACATGGTGTTATTCTGAACTGATTTGCATCTTTTGGGGTTTGAATCCTATTGTTTAGTATGTTCATATGCCTACAAATTATTATTATCGAAGTGCCTTGATAGAACAGGATCATGACTGAAGTATGCATCCTCTTTGTCCCTATGCATGTTGAATTGGTCCTTCAATTGTGCTTTTTCTCTTGGCAATGACGTTCTGGAATGCCTAGAGCTTTGGAACTTGGCACTTGACAGTTCTGTAGCATGGTTTACATGGTTTTGTTTGGACCGATGCAGATCTATTTCACCTCAAGAGAAGAGGTATAGTCAAGAGAGGCCATATTCACGCTCAAGGAGCCGCAGTCGAAGTCCGAATAGGGGTCGAAGCCGAAGCCCCAGGAGCAGAAGCCTGACGCCAAACAGAAGCAGAAGTCACAGCCCAAGAAGAAGCAGAACCAAGACCCCGATTCAGGATGAATACCCAAGGGAAACAAATGGAGATAGGTCTCCTAGTCAATGATATCCAAAAGAGAATTGTAGTTTCACTTGTGTTTCAGATCATGTTTTTGGTCAATGCAGGATGATTTAGATGGTGTTGTTTGTTGTTTGGAACCTTAGAGGATGCTTCTTTGTTCTTGCGGTAAATGTGTGGGAAGATTTCAACTCGAGCAATCGGAGATTTGCATTGATTTTGTGACTTGGTTATAGATTATGAACATATGTTTTTGCCTGACATGACTAAGTAATAGTAAGACCATTTGTTTGTGTTGATCCTATTTTTTGTGCTGGTTGATTTTATGATGATTTATTTTCAGTCTATTGAGTTCAGTATCCTTCCAATCAGTTATATGACCATGGTTCTTCCTCTCGTTTAGCTTTATATCAATTGTACAAGAGCTTGATTTTTTTGTATCGATCATTTGTTTTCTTCCTGTTCTTCATGTTTTTATAGTTATTAATAATGACAAATAATAAAAATTTAGACATTTATTGTAGCCTTTGTAGGTTTTCAGCTATTTATAAAATTGTGTATCCAGACTTTAAAATATAGGTGCATGTCCAGCACTCTTTTACTTGACAAATATCTAACTTAAATAATGATGGTAAGCTCATAGTTTATATTATATTTTATAATTTGTTATATATTTAAATATATATATATTTATTTTATTTTATTTTATTTTTGAAAGAGGGGAAGAGAGAGGAGAAATTCGAATTCAAACCCACTCAATATATTGGTTTTTGGAATGTCTTCTTGGCCGCTATATATGTATTTATTAATATTTAAATTTAAGTTTCAGGTTCTTTCAAAGAATGAGGTCATCTTTGGAATGTCTTGTTGGCGGATATATATATATATATAAATTTAAGTTTCAAGTTCTTTAAAAAAAAATGACTTGAGATGACGTAGTTTTTTTAATTAAACTAGAGATTTTAATTTGGAATATGCAGTTTTTATTGAATTTATTTAAAAAGAATTCATATTAATCGGATTAGTATTATTAATCTTTAGTGTTAAAATTCAAAATTTTGGGGGAGAAAAAAATATTTTAATAATTTTAAAATTTTAGACCTTAATTTGAAGCCAACGTACGAAATTGATTTTGGTTTGATTAACTTGCAAAAAGTTTCAACTAATCCTCCTGGAAAGACCCCACTAATACTAGGCAATAGGTGTGAAAGCTGCAACTTTCTTTGCATGTGGGCTGGGTCAGGACTCCAGATAAAGAAAAAGATGCAAAAGAACAAAAAGAAAAAAAAAAAAACAGTGAATTAGCCTTAATTAAGACACCATTATTAAAGAACAAAACACTCATCATAATTCATGGATATTTTATCAAGCCAAACCGTTTTTCCCTTTTGACTTATCAGTTCTCCTTTTCAAGCTGTACAGACTGACTTTTGGAGAGGAATTCAGAAAGAAAAATAAAGATGTTCATCTCTCTCTTACATTGCATAGTGTTTATTTAATACCATAAATAATTAGTTAAATAAGCATTATTATCATGGTGGCAACCCATATGAAAATAAAAATACAATCTTTTTTATATTAGTATTCATTCAAAACAAAAGGAAAAAAGTTGCAAATAGGACAGAACGACCGGCAACAAATATTTGAAGAGGTTAATTCCTGTTGCCTATCTAATCAATCCATAAAAAGAAAAGCTGCCATTAGAGGTTCCTTAACTCTGTAACCTTCTAGTAATTATTGTATTAATTTATGCTACTGATGGTATTTCCATATAGTGGGGTATAGTTTGAATGTACTGTTTGTTGTATTTAGTGTAGAGCTTAGTGAGTTCTTCTAGTAAAGTGTGTTTCTGGGTGCTGTTTGGTTTTTCCACTTAAAATGAAAAGCTTTTAACTTTAGTGGGGCTGTAGGAATCTGTCTAGATTAAGCTTTGGATTCTTAGTTGGTAATATTTTGTACTCATTCCTCAGTTTGTTGTTTTGAGTTTTTGTCTCTGTTGGGTTTTAGGGCTTAGTTCGCTCTTTGGAGGCTGCTTAGCTTTGATTCTTGGTCTCTTTCAGCTGGACAAAGTTCTATCAGGTACTTTTGAGCTTTCTACTCTCAATTCCCTTATTCTGTACTTTTTCCTATTATGTGTATTTTGTGCTTTTGGCATGTGGGTTTTTCTTTTTTATAGCTTTTGGGATTTTTAATGTGTGGGTTCTTTGATCTTTTCTGGAAATTTTAGCTCTTTGGTTTTCTGCGTTTCTCTAGTTTTTGAGGCTTTTATGATGTTTATGGGTTTGAGATTTTTGAAGCTAAGTTGATGCAGATTTATCTCCAAGTTTGCTTACTTCAAAAAGATCTATTCAAATTTCAAATCTTTAAGGGCAATGTTGTGATAAATAATATGGGATAAAGGGAGGATGTGTCTTGTGACTTCTTGAGCTGTTTGCATTAATTCCTTGCTGTAGAATGTGTTGATTACTTGTGAAAGTTAAAATTGACAACTTTCACGTGTTTTAAGGTTGTATATGTATCGTGGCACTTGGCTGCTGTGTGCTTTCATCCGCCTCCTGTATATTTACTGGAATTATTGGCTTATTCTGCTATTAAGGTTTAAGCAGCCGTTCAGATTTCAGCTGGTTTAGAACTTCAGTGTCATTGAAAAAGATAATTACATTATAATGTTATGGAGAGATTAAGAGAGCATGGTTTCTTTCACCTCCTCATCTTTTATTCATGATTAATGAATCATGCGCTTAATTTCTGGTTGTGTCTGCATAATGTGTAATATAAGGCTCTTTCATGATGCCTTGTTAAGTTGGAATAAGTAGTCCTATTAAAGATTTGAAGAACGCAACTACTTTCAGATTAATACTGTATGGGTGAATTCATTTGCTTGTTTTGCCAGTAAGATTGAAAGTTATTCATGTGAATAGGTTAGCTATTCTAGTCAGACAAATAAGGAAGGTTTTGAAAATGATTTGTGCATATTTGAAGTAAGAAATAGCACCTGAACTAAAGACTAAGGCATCTGGTGAAGGTTACAGAGTTGGCATTTCTGTCAAAAATGACATCGGGGCCATTTTCAAATATGAATGAGATAGAGAAGAGAAGCAAAACACAAATTTGTGTGAATTGGATATATGCAATGCCCCATAGAGCCTGCTGTATCTCTTAGTGGTGCAGTTTTGTGGACAAGGTTTTTCACCATTAAAACAACCATCAGACATCAAATGCGCTGCTTGATGGGTGTTTTTGGACTTCTCTTAGTAGATCAAGCAAGAATACTTTACCTAAGGTGTGTGGGAGTAGTGAATGATTTCAGGTAGTAGGAGAGAGAAATTAGAGGGCAGAAAATTAGGGACTTAAACTTGATATTGTGCCTTTTATGTTGTATTCAGCCTTGAAGAATATTCATTATTACAGGGCTGTTATGTTACTCTAGTCTCGTAGCCTTAACCATGACTACCATGACCTGGACCTCAGTATCCACAAACAAAACATGCTGTTATTCTTTTGGCAACACTGGTGATTTTGGCCTATTTCTTAACTGGTGTTAGAAGACAGATTAACCCATTGAATAGAATATGAATGCTGCCATTTATGGAATTGAAATCAAGAATCATGGCAGCATGTGGGGTACATTAAAATGTGACTGCAGAGGTGCCACCAACCCATTAGTTTGTAACTTGAATTAAAACTGGACTGCTCTGGTCCTATCAGTCTAGTGATTGACAGTTGCACTGGTGCTCATGGATATGATATAGACAAGCAGGTTTTGGCTACAACTGAAGCATCAAGTGATCGACAATTGTATTAATTTCGTTAGAGTCCTTACTTTATATATCAGGTCGAAGCAAAGAACTGAAGCAATAGTTATCTCGTCTTCAATTTTTCTGGTTTTTTTTTTATTTCTTCTGAAGAATAGATCTCTCTTCTTCTGCCTTATTTAGTACATGTGCAAATGCATTGAAGACTTGTTAATAAATATTTCTCATTCATGACTTGCACTTGAATGTTTTAGTTAGATTTGATGCGTTAGCTATGCATCTATTAGAGGTTGTACAGTTCATGATATGGATGCGGTATGGATACTAATTCCTCGGAGCCTTTTATGCATTTTCTCTTTGCTTTATTTTTCTTGCATTGTTTTCTCTTTTCCTTTTGCTAAAGATGATTCAAGAATTACTTTGTTTGTCTGTCAACTGGTATAATGTTACATATTTCACCAGTTAGAGTTGTGAATTTTTAATTAATAGGTTTAATCCATAAATGTAATTTCAAATTAGATTCTTTTCCATTGTCAGCTTCAATAAGAGTATGCTTCTTGTTATTTTGTTTTGTTCAATTTGTTTATTGGCTGATATTTTGGCAGTTCAGCTCCAGCTAAGAGTGAAAAAAGAAGAGTTTGTGGGATCGGATGTTGCTCAAGAAATGGCTTGGAAGTCTTCTTCTACTCATATTTGGCATGTTCAGCAGTGCAGTTGGTATATAACTTACTCAAAAAGCTGTTTTTGCATCTGTGACTTTATTTACTTCTTAAGACATTAGTAAATATTAAATCAGCCAATCTATTCAACCTGCTTTAGAAATTTGCAATCTTCAGATAGGAGGTCCCTATTTTTCTTGTAAGAGCATAGGGTTTCCATATCAAAATTGCTTTATTCGAAGTTTGTTTCTTGCTTTATCTTCAGCTTTGTGATGTGCGGTTATCATGGTTATGTGACAGCCAATTATTATTGGCACTTATCTGGAAATGTTTGTATTAGTAGTAGAAACAAGCAGTTGATTTGCGTGATCATTGTTGAGACATATGACAGTTGTGGTATGTTTTTGCTTAGAGTCATACTTAAGCTTCCTCCAGTTTTATTATTTGCTAATACTGGGTATTAGGTTCATTTATGTTATCCTATATAGAGAAGGAGAAACTAAGAAGACCAGAAGCTTACAGGTCTTTCGGTCCTGATTTAGCAGAAATGCCAGAGAAGCCACTGCCACTATCAACTATCAAATAACTGGTTGCTTGATGAAATTCAATACTAAAATTGAAAGGACGTCTCTTAAAAATTTGGCAAGTATCTAATGGAAATCTCTCACATGAGTTATGGGTATTCTATTTAGTGGCTTCAGTGGTTCTTGCTTTGTGTTAATACATGCCAAGTATGTCTTCATTAAGGTGTAAATTATTTTAATATATTTCCTAAGTTCATAGGATGTCCTTAATTCTTCAATGAATGGGAAAGAAGAGGAGGACTTGGATCGAGATAACTTATCATATTCTTCAATTTGTAGGTGCATATATAGGAATAAATATTGGAACAGATGTTTCCAACATGCCACCAGCTTCAAATGTGGTAGCAATCCTTAAAGCCAATCAAATAACTCATGTGCGCCTCTATGATGCTGATGCTCACATGTTGAGGGCCCTTGCAAACAGTGGGATCGAAGTAATGGTTGGTGTAACAAATGAGGAAGTCCTTGGGATTGGTGAATCTCCAGCAGCAGCTGCAGCATGGATTAATAAAAACGTTGCCTCTTACTTACCTTCAACCAACATTACAGCAATTGCAGTTGGCACTGAAGTTCTTACCTCAATCCCTAATGCTGCTGCTGTTCTAGTTCCAGCCATGAATTACCTTCATAAAGCTCTAGTTGCTTCGGATTTAAATTTTCAGGTCAGAGTTTCAACTCCACAATCCATGGATGTCATACCTAGGCCTTTCCCTCCATCAACTGCAACTTTTAATTCTACGTGGAATTCTACAATTTACCAGCTTCTTCAGTTTTTGAAGAACACCAATTCGTATTACATGTTAAATGCCTATCCTTATTATGGATACACCACTGGAAATGGTATATTTCCAATTGATTATGCTCTCTTTCGCCAACTCCCCTCAGTGAAGCAGATTGTTGACCCTAACACACTTTCTCACTATAACAGCATGTTTGATGCTATGGTGGACGCAACGTATTATGCCATAGATAACTACAATATCTCTGGAATCCCTATTGTTGTTACAGAGACTGGCTGGCCTTGGCTTGGTGGAGGGAATGAACCTGATGCCACTGTTGAAAATGCTGAGACATTCAATAACAATTTGATCAAGCGCGTTCTTAATAATTCAGGTCCACCTAGTCAGTCAACCATACCCATCAACACATACATTTATGAGTTGTTCAATGAAGACAAGAGGCCAGGGCCTGTTTCGGAGAAAAACTGGGGCTTGTTTTTCGCCAATGGAACTGCAGTTTATACTCTTAGATTGGGCACTTCTGGTCAAGTTACAGGAAATTCTTCTATCGTCTTCTGTGTTGCTAAACAAAACGCAGATTCTGCAAAGTTGCAAGAAGGGCTTAACTGGGCTTGCGGGCAAGGTGGGGCTAATTGCACAGCTATCCAAGAAGGGAGGGCATGTTATCTTCCTGATAACATCCAGAACCATGCTTCCTACGCTTATAATGATTATTATCAAAAAATGCATAGCGCTGGTGGAACGTGTGACTTTGATGGTACTGCCACCACAACAACAGTAGATCCCAGTAAGTTCATTGCCACTGCTTGAACTTATGAGGAATGCATCTGGAGTATGTCTAGCCTTTTCTCATGAACTGGCTTGCTTAATGTGTGTTGAGAATCCAGGCTGCTGTTCTATATTTTTATTTATTCTTCATAGATCATATTTACTTAGAGGTCCTTTTTGCAGGTTATGGATCTTGCATCTTTACAGGAAGGTGAGAATCTGATTCTGTTTACAGTTGATTTATATTCTCTTATAGAAGTTCTTGTTTTATTCATTTGCTGCTCTAATCTTGTGAATATGTATTGATATAGTTCGAATTCGAGCACCGGCGGGAAACTTTTTCCACCAGTAGCATTTGGACCTGTAAGTCCTCAAGGAGGGAGTTCCTGTATGAACTTCCCAGCTTCAAAAGTTCAAGCTCTATTATCAGCAGCTTTTCTTGCTGTGGTGTTGCTTTGAGTTCCAAGCTCCATTCATTTTTGTACCTGGTTAGGTTGTTCAAGTTCAACAAGTGGAGAAGATTAGTACCTGCCATTTCATTTTTAGTTATGAGATTGCAGACTGGGAATTGAACTCGAAACCTTACAACCCTAGGACAAGACCAGGGCTATTAAGCTAAAGCTTATTGACATATATATATATTTTTTAATTTTAATGTTTATTTTTTTATTCAATTTCAATTTCAAATTCTTCTTATTCTCATTATTTAATGTTCATTAAATTTTCATGTACCCCATCAAGGCACAATCAAATGAGGTAAATCGCAGGCATATATGGTTATAAAGTTAGTTTGCATGTAGCTAGATTTGACAAAGTTTTAATGAAAAAAACAAAAATCTTAATGATAATGATAGAGTGTTACGGGGAGAAAATATAACTAGTCCGTGGTCAAATTCTATTTAATTTCTTTAACTAAGGAAAATCAAGATCAAGAATTGCTTGAAGATTGAATAAAAAAAGAAGGATAATTAATTTTATGCATTTAGAAAAAAGCTTGCCCTAGTTGATATTAAGAGGTAATTAAATAAAGGAAGAAGAAGTTGAAGACAAGGCAGAAAATGTTGTGGGAATTTAAAAGCTAACAAATTAATTATTATTTTTTTATAATATATATTAAGGAGGAGAAGATAAAATTCGAATCTTACTTATTTAAAAAAATAGACACTATAAGTAATTTTTTAAAAATTATTCTCTCCGTTCCTCAATATTTATAAAAGTGAGTAATTAATTAGCTAGAATCTCCTCTTCTTTCATAATTAAGTATTCAACGATCTTTGCTAAAACCATAAATAAATATCCACTCCCTCCCTTTTTTCCTTGTTAAAGGAAAAATAATAATAAAGTTGAAATGAGTTTTTTCTTTCTAGTTTCAAACTCTTAAAAAATAAAACACTAAATTTTATAAAATTAATTTTTCAAGATTTTTAAATTATCGACATTAATAAATAACTCTAACACATGAAAAATCATTTTATATGAAACGGAGTTAGTTACAAATAACCTTTAATTTGATTTTGAACCAATAGAATAATTATTAATATTATAATTATTTTTGAGTTTCTCAACTTTTATTCTATTTCACTGAATTATTATTGGCAAATTGGATCACCAAACCTTGCTTTCCCGTATAATATACGGGATAGCATTACATAATACCAAGTAAAGTGTTTGGGTAATTTTTCTAGAAAATTATACGTGTATTACATAATCCATAACTGCATTTTTATCCCATCTATTTAGGAGATGATAATACACCTATTAGCCATGGGTTTATTTAATACGTAATCACTTAAAACTAAAATACAGAGTCACCTCCTTCTCCGGCGCTGCCTCTTTCTCCGGCGCGACACCGCTCTCATCTCCAACAAATTCTCAGATCGCATTTCACTTCGCGATTCTCACTATCCCTTTAGCCCCGTCTGTCTGTAATCTTTCTATCACTCATAGCAGCTGTTCTCCCTCTCCAGTGTCCATCATCGCTGGCCGTCGATCTCTCTGCCATCCAGCACAATTCAGGTACTTTCGTCATCTCTTTTTGTTCCTCTCATTTTGTAACGAGTTCTATTTATTGGGTAGAATGGGTTGGTAAAGTAAAATCCATGATAATTTGAGCTTTTCAATTCAAACAATTGATTACTGCTTTCTCTTTCTCTCTTTCTGAGAACAAACCCGAGAAAAAAAACTATAAATTTATGTATGTTGATTGATTTGCTGACAAATTTAACAAACAAGCTTTAGATTTTTCATGGTGTTTGATGTGGGGTTTTGATCAATTGCAAAATCCAATAAGGATTTCCTCCTTCTTGGATTGTTCAGCTACTCTGTTTTAGTTTTGATTGTCCTTTTATGTGCTTATGTTCTTTCTTTTTGAATTATTGCTGAATTCGACTCTCATTTGAGTTTTTATTTATCTAGATTTGATAACTGTATCATGTATTCCTTTTAATTTGTTTTGCCTATTCTCATTCTTCCTGTAGCTGTGATTTGTTTACTTGATACATGGCTGTCGTCAATTTCAACAGGTATCTTAGTGATATCTTTTCAATGGAGAGTTGATTAATGTACAATCAACTTCTCAATGGAGAGTGTATTTCATTTCTGCTCCCCAAACCCCTAAGTATTCAGTAACTAGATTTTCTTAAGTATGCTATGACGCCTAGTGAGGGAACCAGAGCACGCCTGCTGCAACAGCACTATATGCAGCTGCCCATGCATCTTGAATAATCTAAATGCAATCTCAGACCCTGAAGAGTTCATCTAACAAGTTAGTCTAATAAAGAATCATCGTAAAATCATTCAGAATTGCGTGCTCTACTGCTAATTTTTTGAGTCACATTTAACATCTAATTTTTTTTTTGCGTGCTCTACTGCTGTTACAACAGATTAGCTAATCTGTTTTCATATTAATTCCTTATCTTTATTTCTTGCTAATATGTTTTCATATTTTATGATGAGTAGTTTGGACTCCAGAACAACCTTATCATGGTCTTCATGTTCATACTTCAGAGAGTGAAAACAGATTAGTAAGAAATAAATATAAGGAATTAAAAGAATCCAAACTAATCATCATAAAATATGAAGATGATATACCAGAATTTGTCAAACTCAGTGAGACTACTAGGCAAGAAAACAATGAATTAAGTCAAATTGCCAACATATGATAAACATGTATATTAGTTGGAATCTGTATTATAGTTTTATTGCAACATCTTTCTAGAAAATATAGTTGGTCTGCACCTTTTCCTTCACCTTGTGTGGAATTGAAAGACTCAATATTCGAATTTGTTATTCCTTCTGTTTAGTTTTCTATCAAATGCAATTAAAGCTTCAAAAGAATTTAATTGTGTGATGATTAGTGAAAAATTATTCTATCTTAATTTTTCGTAATATTTATTTTTCCTCTGTTAATGTGGGCATTTAGATCCTACAACAATTTAATTAACCTCGGGAACATCTGTTGCTTGCCAGCAATCCAGTGCCAGAAATTCATGAATTTGATACCATGCAGTGTTAATTATATATTTGACTATTTCTATTTTATTTTTTTTCTTATTTTTTTTCCTAATTAATATTTGTTGTGTATTTTTTTAATAGCTTCATTTGCTTCTAATACTTCTCAATTTTTTATTGTTTTCAGTAGATATGGATCAAAGAAATGTTTAAAGAAAGTGTTGAGCAAATTGCTACCGTTACTGAAATATTTGTTAGAGCAAATGATGACCGTTCTGATATTTCTAAAGAGCTGAAGGCAATGGGCCTTTCTCCTGAGGATCATCTTGATGTTTTTCAAGCAATAGTAGATAAACCTCAACATGTGGCATCATTTAGGTCATTAGAACCTGAAATTAGGGAGATGTTTGTTCAGAAGTTACTTACACAAATAAAGGGTGATTGAGTGGATTTTGCATTAGTTATGTTTTTAATTAGATTTCATGTTTCACAAAAATTTTTGGAATTTTTTTTATTCATTGATTTTTTGGATTATGTTTAAAATAATAATGATGAAATTTATTTACTTGGATGTGTTATTGGATCATGTATAAAATTATTAATTCTAGCATATTTGTTAATAAATTTCAATTATGTGATTAAATGCCATTAATTAAATTGTTTGTTTGATTATTAATTTATCTACTAATATATATTTATGTTTCAATAAATATTTGTGCACTTTCTTTTAAATAAATGTGATGTATATATGAGAAATTATATTATATGATTTTTTTTGTCTAAATTTATAATATTAAAAATAATTTAAAATTGCATTTTTTTTAATTTTATTTAAAAATAATCCAATACACTATTATACACCAAACACAGTATAAAATATTACAGGCTAATACAATATTACACCAAACACAGTATAAAATATTACATGCTAATACAGGCTAATACTATACGGGCTAATACTATACAGGCTAATACTGTACAGGCTAATACAATACAGCGAACCAAACATAATTCTTTGAATTTTTCCAATTAAGTTTTTATATTTTGATATTAAAATAGAATTATTAGTAAAAAAAAATTCTGATCTAATTGTTAAACTTAGT
Source organism: Excoecaria cochinchinensis (assembly GCA_947683425.1). Classification (NCBI taxonomy): domain Eukaryota; kingdom Viridiplantae; phylum Streptophyta; class Magnoliopsida; order Malpighiales; family Euphorbiaceae; genus Excoecaria; species Excoecaria cochinchinensis. The sequence goes on from CANTUQ010000004.1 coordinate 50,887,630, forward strand.
GAAGTTAGGTGTAATTACCAACTAATACCTACCCAAAACAGCCATATTCTGGCGCTTTCAAAGCTCAGTTTAATGTTTATTCAAATGGCACAGTGGGATCACGTGGTCAACTTCCCTCCTTCTTTTCCACCTAACGCCTTTCTATCCCTTCAAAAGATTTGGATAAAAAGAAAAACAGCAACTGCTATACACACTGAAGAAAAAAAGAGAGCTTGAGTGAGAGTCATGGAGAAAAAAACTGTTGCTGAAGTTGAAGTAGACGATATTATCAAGTCTGGTTTGTCAATGAAGGAGGCCCAAGGATTCCACAAAATCCTTAAAGATACAATCTTTGGAGCAAATGGATCAGACCAAAGAGAGGTTTGGCAAAAGATTGTGGCTAAAAGAATGATAAAGCCATGGCACCCACATTCCCTTCACCAATTACTTTACTATTCTGTCTATGCTAATTGGGATACATCCATTCATGGTCCTCCTCTTTATTGGTTTCCTTCTTTGTAAGCACTCTCTCTCCCTCTGTCTCTCTCTCTAATATATATTTCATTTTTTGAGCTTTGAATTGTGGCTTGATATGTTTCCCTATGACATTTTAAATTCCCTTTGTTGTCTTTATTGTTGTTTTGCATACTTGCCTAGCATTTCATTTTCCGCTGTCTTGTCAATTTGATTATTACTATTCTTGGAAAAGTGAAATCTAGTATTATAGTGAGTAGATATTTTCTCTTTCTTGGTTCCTGTTCAATGTGCATATCATTTTACGTCAGACCTCTTACTTATGATGTTGAACTTGCTTTCACATTCCATTTGAAAGCAATTATTAAGAAGACCAAAGCATAGTTGATGCTGATGGTTTTCAAGCTTGATCGTGTTTTAAACTGGATGGAATTTTTAGAGCAAAAAAAGATCAGTGTTGCTTGGTTCACTTGGTTTATGACAAGGGCTATGTTTTTCAAAAATTCTTCTACTTGATGCATCTCTTATCTTCTTTATGCCCAATTGTCAATTTTGATTGGTTATATTTGTTTGTTCTGCCACCTTTAGAGAAAGCACATTTCCAAAAGGCCTTAGATTAATAACAGTATACAAATAATGTTTATAGAAGGTTACCATATGCGAGTGTACTTATCAACAATTCAAATTCATAATGTCTTGTCCTAAGTTTTACTTGTTATCTCGTAAATGATTCAGTATTTCGGATGTTCTCTTCATGCCAGACATCAATCAAAATGTACTAACTTAGGACGTGCTATGGAAATCTATGGTCCTAAGTTCTTAGGAGCCTCATACAAAGACCCCATAACAAGTTTCAGCCTCTTTCAGAAATTCACTGCTGAACACCCTGAGGTAAGCGCTCATAATTTTTTGTAATGGGTAAAAACTTATGCCAAATAAAGTACAGTATCATTTCTGCAAAAATATCATGTGCACAGCAAAAGCAATTATTATAATCTGTAATTTTTAGGAATTAGTTTTAATTTGTATCAATTAGTATTCCTTCAGATTGGCAATTGCCTAGAGTAGACCCTCTTTTCTATGTAACTATCAGTGTAATATATATATATTTTTTGTTTCAGTTAATTCACTGTGCAAAGTAACATTAAGTTCAACTTTTCTCATGATTTGGGATATGCATTTCATTCTGAATCTAGTCTTCACTAATGGTTTCCAGGCTTATTGGCCAATTGTTCTAAAAGAGCTCTCAATTGTATTCCGTGAAGAACCAAAGTGTATTCTTGACACCACTGACAAATCAAAAGATGGGGGAACATGGCTTCCAGGTTCAGTTCTCAACATTGCTGAATGTTGTTTGCAGCCTGCACCTTATCGTGGAAAAACTGATGATAGTGTGGCCATTGTGTGGAGAGATGAAAGTGATAATTCCACTCTGAATCATGTGACATTAAAAGAACTTCGAGAACAAGTAATGTAATGCTTTATGTTCTTATGCTCGTGTTGTTCAATTGTTACATCTTATTGTGATAGGTTGCTTCATGAAACAGAGTTATAAATGATTTTTTTTTTCTTCAGTCAGTTGCACAATATTTATCTTATTCATGATGTTCATGTTCATTTTCAAAATGGGCTTTTCTGAAGTAGGTGCAGAGCTTTTAAAGGCCTAATTGTATCAGTAAAATTATGAGGAAAAGAGTCTGAAACCATTATGGTATTCAAAATGAATTGTAGGTTGGTGGCAAATGCTCTGGATGCCACATTTACAAAGGGAGATGCAATTGCAATTGACATGCCAATGACAGTCAATGCCGTTATCATATACTTAGCCATTGTATTAGCAGGACTTGTTGTTGTATCAATAGCTGACAGCTTTGCAGCCAAAGAAATTGCCAGTCGATTACGTATATCCAATGCTAAAGCTATCTTTACCCAGGTACTTTTTGTTTATGTATATTTTGTAATGTATGAAAAAAGTGAACAGCGTAGGGATCTGAATTTGAACTTGGTCACCCTGAATATGTTTCCTTTAGAGCCACTTTTGTCCTGAAGATAGGTCTTTTTCCTTGGCAATTCTCCGAGACAGTAATTGTTGACGTCAAAATTTTCACTTCTGTTTAACCTTCTTAAAGGTAACCTGTTTAAAAGTATGAAAAGTGGTCCGTCTGTTTTTCTGCGATGTTTCTCAGGCTTGGTCAATTCTCATATTATTTTTGTTTCCGAATGGATATTAAATTTTTCCCCATTCTTTTCTTTCCAAATTTCTTCCTTCTAGTTTTGAATAGTTGAAGGGTTAGAGCACATACTATGTCCTAGGCCTACATGTGAAAAGTTTAATGATATAGGAAAAGTTGAATCAAGAGAAAAGAACTGCATCAAATTAGAAAGATTTCATTTAGTGCCTATGCTGATTAGAGAGGAGCAAACAAAAATCAAAATGTTGAGAGATCAATCTGGATTAAAAAACGCAATCTTGAGAAAAAGATCAACTGAAGTAGTTGGTTTGTTAGGGTTTGGAGTTCTAATGTTTTTTGTTCCTAGCCAGTATTGTTTTCTTTTCTTCATAAATCATGGGTTAATTGACTAAACCCACTTGTATACGAAAGCAATTATCTTTCTTCTAAAATTTATATTTTCATATTTAAATAATAATATCTTACACTAATGTCATTACTGTTTTTTATTAAAACATTTTGATGTTCTACTGATTGTTATTTTGATGCTTTCTTATATTTTTTAAATTTATGATTGTATTCTTTACTTAGCTTAGGAATTGACATGTATCCTGGATTTTGTGTTTCAGGATTTTATACTCAGAGGAGGTCGAAAGGTTCCCTTGTACAGGTAGAAACTACTTTCTAAATTCATAGGATTTATGACTGATAAAGTTGTTGTATCTGAAATCAATCTCTGTCACTGAGCCCCTGAAAGCAGGAATTGCAACTAGCTTAAAACAAACTGTCCTCTTGTGTTTAACTTGCAAATTTCCTTACTGCTCCAGAAGATTCATGTATGGAATTATTCATGATATTTATGAATTATGTTGAGTTTTTGATATTCCCCCTTGTGTTTTTCTTTTTACTTCTAGTCGTGTTGTGGAAGCAGCTCCTCTTAAAGCCATTGTGCTTCCTGCTATTGGGAATGATTTAGGTGTGCAAGTAAGACAGCAAGATCTATCATGGAAAGATTTTTTGTCCTGTGTTGACAACCTTCCGAGGTAATTATTTGGTCTACGATTTTGATCTGGTCTAGTAAATCAAAAATTGTTAAGAAAAAAGTTCATTTTTGTTGTTGATGTCATCAATGGATGATCTTCAACTAATCAGAACAGTTACCAACTTTTGAACCAATGTACATGATGAAATTCCTTCTTGCAGACCAAATTATTACTCTCCCGTTTATCAACCAGTAGATTCTATGACTAACATACTGTTCTCGTCTGGAACGACAGGTAGAAATAGTTATTGAAACAATCATAGATACTTTACAGTTCCAGTTAACAACTGAATATTTAGCTTATCTATTGCTCCAAATCAGGAGAGCCAAAAGCTATTGTGTGGACACAACTTTCTCCAATTCGATCTTTTGGTGAGGGATGGGCCCATCTTGATATTCAAGTTGGTGATGTTTACTGCTGGCCTACAAATTTAGGATGGGTGGTGGGACCAATTCTACTTTACTCGAGCTTTTTAAGTGGTGCAACTCTTGCTCTCTTTCATGGATCTCCTCTTGGCCGTGAATTTGGAAAATTTGTTCAGGTAACAAGTCCACTATATGTATTCATCTGCATTATAGCCTATCACTTTGCATCAGAATTCTTGTTAAACTAAGCTGTTGCTTTTGAGAAAAATGAAAGAGATATTTGCAGAGTAATATAATGGAATTTTGTTAGAAGAATTTATTTCCTAAGCCAGGCGAAATAAGGATATACATGTTGTGTAGGCAAGAAAATTGATATTGGGATTCTGCACTAGTACTAGGACCTGGTAGGCGCCTGTGAATAAAACTAAGAGTAATTGAAACATTTTGGAAGATCATTTGTGATAATTTGTGAGGAAATGAAACTCGGTTAGCTTTTGAAAATCCTATCATTGCAACTTATTACAAAAGATTGTCTTTCAGTTCACTTTTCTGGTGAGAAACAAATCAGGAGTATTAAAAGGAAAATTGTTGGAAGGGAAATAGAAAGGTGCCTCTATGTTTTTACGGAGTCAAGGTTTATTCTATTGGTATTGAATTAATTATAACACTTCATTTGCAGTAGAAGCATTTCTGTAAGCTTGTGAAAGAGCCTTTATAATTCTTCTTTTACATTGTTCAGGATGCTGGAGTTAACATTTTGGGTACTGTTCCAAGTTTAGTGAAAGCTTGGAAGAGTACCAATTGCATGGAAGGCTTAGACTGGACGAAGATAAAGTAATCTCCTTCTTGAACTTCAAAATATTAATGATGTCATATTATTCTAAAAGAAAAAATATGTGAAAAAGTAATATGTATGCAGATCATTTTGCTCGACTGGCGAAGCCTCCAATGTTGACGACGACCTTTGGCTTTCTTCAAAAGCTTATTATAGTCCAATTATTGAATGCTGCGGAGGCACAGAACTTGCATCATCCTATATCCAAGGAAGTATGCTGCAGCCTCAATCTTTTGGGGCATTCAGCGGTCCATCAATGACAACAGGCTTTGTTATCCTTGATGAAAATGGTGTTGCTTATGTAAGGACTACTTAGTACTTGGTTTAGATCCAAATACGTCACAAACCACAAATAATCAACCTCTAATCCACAACGATAAGCATGTTCATAGGGTAGTGATCCTTTTTCTAATCATAGTGCTGGCTAGTTTGTGATGAGTGATGTGCTGGATGATGCAAGAACTGTCATGATTATAAATGTGAATAAGCCCATGATAAATACTGCTAGACTTATTTATATTTCTATATGCAAATATTTGATTCTTTCTTTTTGACTTATGTGGCAGCCAAATGATCAACCTTGTGTTGGTGAGGTGGGTTTATTCCCTGTATACTTTGGAGCCAGCGAAAGATTACTTAATGCTGATCATTATGAAGTATACTTTAAGGGAATGCCAATGTTTCAGGGAATGGTAGGCTTCTACTTCTCATTTTAAGGAAATGACATAATTTCTTAGCTAAAAGCACTCTCAAATATTTAACTGACTTGATAAACAGGTTCACGGTAATGTGTATATACTTTTTCTTAGACAAAGAGATATTTATTTCACTCATAATGCTGTCTAGTTTGGGCCGCATTCATGTTGGTTTTGTTTCTCTATTTATGCTGTTAAACTAAGAGTGCAGGTCACCGATTGTATCAAAGGCATCAAAAAGTTCTGAGTAAAAGCTACATTAAATTTTATCTTTTTGTGTTAAAATCTCCTCTAGCATGTATAATCATCTGAGTACTAGGGAATAGACAAGGCAGAACTGTTACGATTGTGACCTTGAATATGGATTTGCAGCGCCTCAGGAGACATGGAGACATCCTTAAGCGAACTATCGGAGGCTATTACATTGTGCAGGGTAGAGCTGATGATACCATGAATCTTGGTGGCATTAAGGTATAGGTATCATTCTTGAAAAGGACATCTACAACTACTTTGGTTTCTCTTGATTCCTAATAATCTCAAATCTTCCCTGCTATGCAGACAAGTTCTATTGAAATTGAGCGTGTGTGTGATCGGGCTGATGAAGGTATCATGGAGACCGCTGCAATTAGCGTATCACCAATAGATGGCGGTCCGGAACTCTTGGTTATTTTTGTGGTTCTTAAAGAGGGTTTCACAAGGGAACCAGATGAGTTGAGAATGAAATTCTCCAAAGCCATTCAAACCAATCTCAATCCTTTGTTTAAGGTTAGATAATTTTATTTCTACTTTCTTCTGTCAAGTGCACATATGGCTTAGACTCACTCTCCATTCTAACTTTTCTATTCCTTATATGAATGAGATATTAGGATAGAATTTCAATAATTTGGAGTCGGTGATAACTTTTCTGAGTTGATGATGTGCTCCACTGCAATTTTTCACCATGATTATTAACAGGTGAACTTAGTTAAGATAGTGTCCGAGTTTCCTCGAACTGCTTCGAACAAATTATTGAGGAGAAATTTGAGGGATCAAATGCGGCGTGAGCTATCCTTGAGGAGCAAAATCTAGAGAGAGCATAATCAAAAGCATTGTACACTTGTTCTCTTGAGGAACTTGCATATGAATAAGGATTCACAAGAGAAGATTGGTTGTTTGGAATAAGGTAAGTGTATAGGTGGTTTTGTAATAAGGGGATTCATGTTGTAAATCCCTTGATGTCATTCTTGTTGTGGAAGAGACATTATGTTGAGCATTAATCAACTTTTCAAAATTAGTCGTAAATTGTCACTAAATCTTACCACCAATAACAAGCGGGTCATAAATGAATTTTTTGTATCATAAAAATAATTTAACTTTTTTCACTTAATATTACAATGGCTAAAAAAATAAAAAATAAAATAAGGTGGTGCTAGATTGCTGACTTGGCACTCCACATAATTTCACAGATATATTCAATTACTAGCATATTTTACAAAAGCATGGTAACAGAATTCCTAATTTCCTATACAGAGAACTACCAGTAATAATAATAATAATAATAATAATGAAAAATAAAATAAATACATAATATTTTTGTCAATTTTGACTAATCCTCAGTTTCCAATTGGCCCTGTAGATTGTTGAACTGAAGCCAGAAGTTTGATTTGCAGAATTTCATAAAAAAATACCAAATAATCCCAAGAAAAGTTAGAACAGAACTGACCAAATAAACAGTTTTAGTAGCCACAGCCATAATATAGATCAAAAACCCAGATGGAATTAAGCACATAATTACCAAACCAGGCAACCCAATTGGAACTCTATATGGCCTTTTTAGATTTGGCATTTTTCTTCTTAACCATAAAAATGATGCAAATTCCAATAACATCCCTAAGCAATATAAGAAATTCACTGAGGAAATAATGTCAGCAAAATCCATATAAGAACCAGCCAACGCTATAATTGTAGAAATCAGAATCCCAACCCAAGGTGTACCAAACCATTTTGATTTAACTCCAAAACATAAAGGCAAAAGCCCTAAATCAGCCATACCCAAAATTTGATACACACAACTACTTAATTGAGCTTCATAAAGTCCAACAATTGATAAACATGCACCAATTTCAACCCAAATCTTCAGCCACTTTCCAGCTATAATTTCAGCCAAATCTGCATAATACCCATCAGTCCAATCTTCTTGATTTAGTGGCACAGCACCAGTGGCAGCTAAAAGAGGCAATAAGTAGCCTAAACAAGAAACCAATCCAGCAAACAAAAGTGCTTTAGGGTAAGTTCTTTGTGGGTTCTCAACTTCTCCTGCTAAAGTACTAGCACTATCCCAAAAATTCAGATTCCAAAACAAAGTATTGAAGTACAAGTTCCAATCTTTTTTAACACCCTTTTCTCCAAAACTGATCCACCTTGATGGGTCGATCTTAGAAATTGAAAATATGATGAGTACTAAAAATGGGGAGAGGGAAATAATACCCAAAATCACAGCAGTTAGGCCAACTATGGCCAGTCCAGTATAATTTAAAAAGGACAATAATAAAGTTGAGATTAGTATAGCAATGTAACGGGGCAAACCTGAATTGAAAAGAGGAAAAGCCAACTTGAGATAGTCTATGAAAAGAACTGGGTATGAACCCAAGTTAAGGACACCAGTGAAGAATTTCCATGAGCCCATTAAGGAGCCCCAGAATGGCCCAAAGGCCTTATCAGCCCAGATAACAAAACCGCCGTTGCCGGGGAAGGCGGTGGCGAGCTCGGCGGTGATTAAGGCCTCAGGAATGCTCCATATGAAGGGAAATATGATAAAGCCCAATATGGCCCAGAAGGGCCCAGCAGCGCCCACTGTGGATTCTTCACCATATGGGCCGCCGGAGACTTCGAAGAAAATGAGGAAGATAAGAGGGAGAAGTGCTAGTTTCTTGGTAGCGGTGGCGGGGGTGAGTGGTGGCTGGTTAGGGAGGAGCTGAGATTCAAGAGAATTAGGGGATTCCATCTTTAAGTTTTTCCAAATAGTTGTGTTTTGACTTTGGAATTTTTGTGGCCAGAAGTTCAAAGATTCATTTATGCTAGGAATGGCAGTTTGGTTGTGGGGCCATTGTGTTTTCTTGTTAATCTCTTTTCTTGTGCCTCATTTTCTTATTATTTTTGAGAAAAACGTGTGAAATTCATTAGGAAGAAATATCTTCTAACAAAGTTGAAGGAATACACAAAGGGGGAGATCTTCTAATAAATCTAAAATGGAATTTTACACTTAAACTTTATAAGCCTACTATTATATACTTAAATACATTTAGTATTCCCTCAAATAACACTTTATAAAGCAATTTTTAAAATAAAAGACGCCAATTTTTCTATTTGTTTTTTCTTCTTTTATACTTTTTTTTTTCTAAAAAAAGTTATTTTTTCATTTTTCATCCCCTTTCTCTTTTTTTTAATAATAATAAATTTAATAATCGATTAAAAGTAATGTTTGCATTTAAAAAATTATACAGTCATAATTTGGTGTACCGGTATATACATTGAGCACAAATATTTACTAGATTTTTAGAATTTATATTTTAATTTTATAGGTGAATGATTTTTCATAAAGTATAAAATTACTGCATATATTTACTTTTTCTTTTTAATGGTTAATTTTGAAAAATCAATTCATGGATTGGACATGAGACATAAGCAATGAATTGGTCCCATCCCTATTAAAAAGACAATAAAGAAAAAAGAAAAAGAAAAAAGAAAAAAGAAAAATTCAACGATCAAAGCAACCATAAACTTATAATTTATAGGCTGCGTTTGCCGGGAGTCGAACCCGGGTCTATTGCTTGGAAGGCAATTATCCTGACCGTTGGACTACAAACGCAAGATGCAGAAAGCTGTAAACTATAAAATTTAGAGTACTTTTAGGCGAGTTGATTTTAACGGGGAATATACCCTTCTCGTTTGTGGATGCATGTGAAGAAGTAGAAGAAAATGGTGGCTATGGAGTCATTTCTGTTGAGCCCTGCTATATTTGTAATGAATCATAATACCCTTCAAACAAGAACCAACTTTCCTCTGATATCAACTCGTACCAGAACAAGAAGCTTTCCTATTATCAACAATTATAAACAGTACGATTTTCAAGGTAAAATACTCCATCTTTTCCTTTTCTTTTGGGTTTTCATTGATATCTTTACTTGGTTGCTTTAAAGAAACGATATTTAGTCGTTTTGTCTTTAGTATGTTATCGTATTTCACGAATTAATTAAGTATGATTAGTTATCTAGGACCAGAAAATGTCAAATATATTAAAAATAATAAAAAGGAGAGACCTTTGCTTTTGTATGGAGATAGATGAGAAGCAGAAAAATGGGTTTTGGATGAAGAGTTTAGTTTTGGTTCTTTATCTTTCTAAGAATATTGTCTATGAACATTGCTGCTATGCAATAAATTTCTTGTTGTATTTAGGATTATGTATTTGATTGGTATCTGATTGTCAACAGATAATATTTTGGATTGGGGAAACTGAGTTTTAGTGATACTTTTGAGTGAAATATCTTGGCTTCATCAAACTTATGCTGGTTTTCTTCTAATAGGCAAAAGCAGCATCTTAAGTTAGGATTCTTAGGAAATTTTATGGTTGTTAGTCTTTATTCTGTAGAGCTCTTAGTGTAACTTACCATTTTAAAGTAGAAGAAGAATATTCTGACTTCATTAGGGAAGTGTACTTGGATAGGTGATGGCTCCTAGCAATTCTGGTCACTTGAAAAAGAAAAGCATCAGCGGGGTTTCCATCAAGTAAAATTTTGACGGTCAAGGCAATGTTTGTAAAGAGAAATTTGGGTGTTGCTAAAGTTTAGAGAGCTTACTTAGTAGCGCTGAGAATCCTTATAAATGGCTAATCATATTGTATTAAATGAGTTAAGCCAATAATGCTCAGTAATTATTAAGGGAGTAATGCTTGTCCATTACTATTGACCCTTCAATGCAGGTAACATTCTGAAAAGAGCTCGGACCTTGTCCGAGTTTAGGGGATCCGGGTTACATAGTTCGGTTATCAATAGGCTTTTTTGATATATGAAATTAAACAAATTTTTAAAGAAAAGCTTTAGTTTGAAACATTTAGTTCTTTGATAAAATTTTCTTTCTTGATACCTATCAGTCTATAGCCATCAATGAGCCTGCTTATTAGTATTGCTGAAAGCTCATTCCCCAAGTTTTTGCAATGTTTGGGATTTTTGTTGGGCTGAATGCTAAAAGAACATCCGTCAAACTTAGAACCATGTGGTGTAGATTGATTTAAATGGAAATATATCGCAACATTTGGAACTTGAGAGGCAGTTTATGCATCAAAGGGGATGAGAGTTTGAGAATGAGCAAATAGGCTTCATGAGATTAAGCAGCCTTTGCTTGTTTTCTCATCTCATGTTTTCTGTCAACGATTCATATTCCTATTTATCTCGAAGTGGTTGTTATTTAGGACAAGATATGCTTTTCTACTTCTTTTCTACTACATTTCGTTGTCTGTTACCCACATAACGTGATGCATAACTTGAGACAACTTTTACATTTGGATTCAAACTAATATAAATTCATAAGCAGTAGACTGTTTTTCCTTCCAAAATTTCATCAGACTGCAACTTGCATGATACTTAAAATGGAATGCATCATTAACTGCAGAGTGTTGGTTTGCTTATGGCACCATCTAAATTGTTATAACTTTGGCACTCATGCCACATGCTGCTTCTTTTATGTATTCCAATCCCATTGATACAATATTCCACCATTTCTGGTGATTTCTGAATCCCACTATTAACCAATTATCACAAAATACCTACTAATCTTCTGATTCAGATTTTCAGGGATATGCAAAACCTTCTCGCCTTTTAGAAGCCACAGAACCAAAAGCTTTGGTAGAAACCTTTCAAAGAAAGGAATTTACATCTTTTGCTGTTGGTAGCTCTGAGGCTTTGTACAAGGTTAAGCTGCAGACTAGTAATGCCTACGGCTCTAGTCTGAGTGATCAGAATGCTGGAATACTATTGTGCTTGATAGACACCAACGGAGATTCTATATTACAGAGAATTCCTATGATTTTGAAGTCCAACTCTGCTGAACCCATGGACCCAAGAGAGTCGAACACATTTCATTTCCAAAGAGGTTCTATTGATGAATTCATTTTCGAGGGACCAAAATTGGAGAGAATTGAAGCTCTATGGATCAGCATTGAATCAGGTTGGTCTCTTCTAGACATAGGTGATGCCTGTAGGCATAGCACGACAGAATAACTATTTTCTGACCAGTTTTGTTGAGGATATTTTGTTGAGGATCTCCTACACCTCAAATATATTCAGAAAACTACTCGGAGAAATTAAATTAATTGGTCCAGTTATTATTTGATGTGTTCTTGATAAGTGCACTATTTAAAAATATATATGCTTTATAAGAACTACTCATTTATCAATCATATTGGATTTGAACATTATAGTGATGGGTTTTTCGTTTCTTGTCATACATTTCTAAGTTAGGTCAGTGGAGATTGGCCGGTGTGAGCCTGACAGTTGTTAGTGTTCATCAACATCTGCCGGAAAAAAATGATGCTGAGAAGCTTCAGAGTAGTTCATTGGAATACAAATTTGAAGTTGATGATGTTTTGCTCGGAGAAGGGAGTGACATAACTGTGGTTGAACTAAGACCTAGTTTTGTTTCCGAATTATCTGGAGCTGACCCTTTCAACTTGTTGAGCAAAGGCCCTTCCAAAGTGACAGCAACTTCAGGTGGCAGCATCTCTAATGAGGACAGCATGAGAGAGTATGCAGATTTAAAGCTCTCTTTATTATCTTATGATGCTGCTCTAATTTTCATCGGTACAATACTAGCAAAGTTCATCTCTGGGGAAAATGAAGCTTTTGCATTTTTCATCGGTGGGATTGGCGGCTTCTTGTATCTGCTGTTGTTACAAAGGTCCGTCGATGAATTACCAGCTTCACCTCCGATTTCCAGGAATACTGGAGAGAGTGGTCAGGCATTTAGAGGGTTAAAGGGGGCAACAACAATCTTGGCATTCGCAATAGGATTAACCTCCCTAGCAGTGAAGTATAATATGTCTGGAGATTTAGCTGCTGTGATAACCTCAAAAGAACTTGTGGCTGGAATGATAGGATTTCTTGCATGTAAAGTTGCTGTGGTTATAGCTGCATTTAGGCCATTGTCTGGTTTCAAGAAGTCTGAAATGTAAAAAGTATTCTTAGTTTTCTTTTTGTAGTTAAAATGAAAATTCAAGTTGAATAGAATTAGGATACAACAGGAAGCACATTTATTTGTGGTTGACCTCAATTACAAAGCAAATGGTTTAATCTTCAATGTTTACTAGACACTTTTTACTTCATGTTTGATGAAGCTTGGTTAGTTATTTTTATTGCTCCTAATTAGACTTGGTCCCGGATCGGGCTTTTGATTGGGCTTACATGGTACCGGGGCATATTGGCATATTTGCGTAACCTTTCGGTCACGAAAAATTAATTTTTCTGTCATTTTTATCTTAATTGAAATAAACTAAAAGTTTGATAATTTTCATGTTACAAATTATTTTATTATGACCATTTGATTATAAGTCCCAAAATTTGATGACTAAAGACATAATTAACCCTCATTTTCTCTATATTTTAGGATAAAAAAATAATATTTTTTGATATTTTCTAACCATTTTAAAAAGTTGGGTGACAAAAAATGACTTTTAACCCATTTTTGTATAAGTTGAAACTTCATTGCTTCCATAATTCTATTCTATGTAAATATTAACTAGGGTTAATTATACCATTTTATGTAAACATGATTAACTATACCAATGGTCATGAAACTTTATCTCTAATAACAAGTTGAACACAATTAAATAATTTATAATAAAAAATAAAGCACTCGTTACTATTTAATTTTAATTTTAACTCTCATTGCTGAGTCACTATGTCAGACTACCACATGGATAAAAATATAGCAAAAATTGAGGTAAGTAAGAAAAACATAATTTTTAATGAGAGAGTTGTGACAGAGAGAGGAAAATCTAAATAAATATTACTTTTTCAATTTACTTGGCATAGACAAGTTGCAATGTTATTTCATAATTAATGATAATTTTTTTTTTATCACGCGATATTTTGAATGAGATATTTACGGAAGGCAAAACTTTGATCTCAGATTTTAAATAGCTGCATACACTAGCATCGAACTCACGACCACACTTAAATCAGGATAATCACTTATCAACTCATCTGCACTATGAAATTATGACAATTTCATATTTAACTATGCAAAATAGTACGAAATTAATTTTTAAATTTTTTTATTAAAAAATGTCCATATTATTACTAAAATATTTCGCATTTGTCTTTATTTATAACAGATACAGGCAAATATAAAATATGTCATGGATTTTTATTTATTCTCACTATTGCATATAGAGATAAATGCTTTGCGATTTAGTAACCACGTAGGCATGTTTTAACCAAGATGGAGTTTACGGCCAAAACCAGTGCTTTCCTAAATGTAGATAGTTGGATGCCGAAAGTCAGTAATTTGGCTAAAGAAGTTAAAGTATGCAAATACAAGTTACAATAATCTAGTGAACAAATTATCGAATATGCTTTTATGCACAAATCCAAAATAATTTAAAGAGTTTTTCTTAAGTCGATTTAGTCATGGTGTTGATGTGTTCAAAGGCCAACACTTGATCTTAAGAAAATGACATGAAAATAATCCATCGATTAGAGTTTCTAATTGGCTAATTGAGATTCTACTTCTATTTATAGTTTAATTAAGTAATTTTCATTTGGTAAGTCATCCCAAAAGTTTTAAAATTTATACGGATCAACCTGAAGACAAAAATTAAAAAATAAAATAATTGAGTATTAAAGGTTTAAATGAGGTATCAAATTTGATTTAGATTCTAATTGTTTTGATTGCACAAGAAGACATCTTCAGTTTGTGGGTACAAAGACAGGTTAAGCATCTTTGTAAATCCCAATATTCTCCAACATCAAACTTTAGAGTATGTGTCTTTAAGCAAAACATTAATTTGCAACCTTATTTATTTATTTTTAATAATAAGTATTATATAGTTTTATTCGGATCGATACATTATATAAGAGTGAAATTCTTTCAATATTTACAAAACTCAAATTTAAGATTATATAACTTTTTTTTTTTAATTATAACCGTTTAGTATCAAATATCTACTAGTTCGACTAATTTAAATTTACACTAAACAAATTATAAAGTAAGCAAAAAAATCTTTTTTACTCTTAATTAAAATATAAAATAATAACATACCGTCATTTCTCTCTTAATCATTGAATTCTGAATATAGAGCATATTTAAACATTTATAATTAGTTGTAACTTTAAAATTTATTTTTTTAATAAAAATAAATAAATAATATACATATATATATAAACCATTCCTCAATTAATTAATATGTAAAACATTACAAAAACAATGTCTTATAATTTATAGGGTCCGGTAATTTCGATAACGATGTCACAAGTAATCAACAAGAGCTAATCACTCCTTGTTATTTTAATAATTTTACCTATTAGATAAACTATCTTTCATTAATATCCATGAATGCGAAAATTAGAAGATTCTTGAATATATGTTAGTAATAATATCCATTTAACGGCGTGTAAACACTGCATATGATACTCTTATCATATTTAATCATCTTTAAAAATAAGAGTCTTCAAAAATGAATTAAATGAGTTACGATAAAACTTAAATTTAATTTATATAGTATATTTTGTGAGATCACCTGTAGTTCAAATCTATTAATTCGTCTAATTTATTTAACTCATTTTTTCAATATCTAGAAATACTTATTCTTAATTCAAGATAAAATAAATGTTATTATTCTTCAAGATGAACTCATCTTGATAAATCCAAGATTTTTTTTCTCTACAATTCAAGACATTTTTCAAGTAAAAATCACATTCAATCTCTCATTCTTTCTTTAATTTTTTGCTTCGATTGAGGGAAGATATTAGCAATTTGTAGAGTTCTACGTCACTAGAAAGTAACAGAGCATATAAAAGTCGGCCATTACAATATAATAGAGAAGAAGTTGGGAAAATAAAAATAAAAATTAGAACACGAAAGACAATGCAAGAAAACAAATAAAAGAAAACAAAAGAGAGTTTCTTCATCAACGAAAGAATCAAGTAGTAGTCTAGTAGGGAATCGAGAGAGCTATTATAAGTGTACAATGGTTAAAAGGTTAAATTTGTCCTTAAATATTTTTTCGAAATCTTACTATTGTCCCTAAAAATTTATTTATTTTATATATAATTATTCAATATTTTAAATTCATTAATTCGATTAATTCAGAGTGTCGAGCATGTCTATAAAGGGAGAAAAATACTCCCTCTTAAATGTTTAAAAACGCTACATTTTCAAAATTTGAATTCAAAACTTTTATTAAGAAAAGAGTGAAAACTGTTGTCTTATCTCATCTCATCTTTAAATAGTATTTAAAAATTTATTTCGATCAATTTTACTTAAAAATATTAATTTCATCCTAATTTAAATGAATTGGTTAAAATTTACATTTTTCATTGAATAGCAGAGACTAGAAAGTAACCACCAAAAGTGGTATTGTAGCCGACACTTAATTAAAAGTACATAAGGTTTTGGGTTCGACTTTGTCCAGTGACGATTAGAGTGTAATTAGACATTATAACTTCCCGCGTGAAAAATAAAAATAAAAAGCAGAGAGAGCTCCATAATTATAAATAATTAAGCTTAGCCCTAAATTGAAGCAGAAAGATAACAAGAAATTAGAGAGAGAGTTGGGTTAAGAAATTAAGCTTATAGTCTTCATCTCGATCCCTTCTCTAAGCCATTTTCTCTCTTTTCTTTCTTGAGATCCATCATTCTTGAAAATAAATAAAATTTTCCAAATGAGTGCAACAATTTCACTTGCAGCCAAGCCATATATTAAATCAAGAAATGCAAAAATCTTGAATAAAAGATTCATAGTTACAAGAGCAAGAGCTCAATTAGTGATCACACCTCCCAAGCCAACAAGAGAAAGTGCATTTCCTCAGTTACTAACACAAGGAATTTCCCACACTGATCTTCATCAAATACCTCAAATTATTGAGAAGCAATCTCAGGGTGGTGATTGTTTATTAGATCACCATTTTGAGCTTTGTAGTATGCCAAAGTTTCATCCATTGTTTCTTGAAGAAGCATATGAGAGTTGCAAGAACATTTGCGCCGAATACGCCAAGACTTTCTATCTAGGTTTGATTAATTTCCAATTCATTGTGCTTGTACTTAATATCAAACTCTACTCACTGCCACCTCCAAGATGTCCTATGTTAATTTACAGAAAAAGGATTTTTAGCGACCAGAACAACCCAGAGTTCAATATTTTAGCAGCAAATATTCGTCGCTAAAAGTCCTTTCTCCTGTAGTGTGTACAACAAGAAAGAAAGAAAAAGAAAATGTATTTTTTTCTCTGAGGATGAGTGATTAAACATTGTTAGCTTGATGCAGGAACATTGCTAATGACTGAGGAGCGACAAAAGGCCATATGGGCAATTTATGGTAAGTTGTTAAATTTCTTGGTGTGTATATTAAACATATTCTAATAATTATTAAGTCGATCTGAAGAGAAGTTTAATCAATGAGAATGAAAATGTTGATTTTGAAGAATTAAGATGAAATATTTGGTGCAGTTTGGTGTAGAAGAACAGATGAATTGGTGGATGGGCCAAATGCAGAGTACTTGAGCTCAGGTGTTCTTGATAGATGGGAAGAGAGACTTGAAGATATATTCAATGGCCGTCCATATGACATGCTTGATGCTGCACTTACTGATACTGTTTTTAGATTCCCTCTTGACATTAAGGTACTTAATCAATCAATTAATCCATATTATCCTCATTTTCAAATGTATATTTGTTAGGGCTGACTACAGTTTAATTTTCGACTCAATCAAATTATACCAAAATAATTGAAAATCAAAATTTGGTAAAAATTATAAATCAAACTGATAACCTAAGTTATCTTATATCACTAATCAAAATTGAACAATATAAAAAATTTTATTAGACAAAAATTACGCCGTTTTAAAAAATTTCAGTTTTTTTAGATTTCTTGACTATTAAGTGAATTAATAACAAAAATTTACATATTTTGCTAATTGAAACCAAATTGATTATTCAAATAGCCGAATCAAATTGACCGAAATAGTTTAGTTCTATTTAATTTTTCATTAAAATCCAAATTTATTAATCCCTATTATTTGAATAGTAATTCAGCTAGTGTGCATGTACATGTAATGAATACGTATTTAGACCGTTCGATCGATAACATGCGTAATTGGGCGGTGCGGATGCGCCACATATCACACTCTTATTATTTGTATTTGCCTTAGTTAAAATAAAATATTTTTTTTTTTGGGTATTGTATGGCAGCCTTTCAGGGATATGATAGAGGGGATGAGAATGGATAGAATAAAAAGTAGATATGAGAATTTTGAAGAGTTGTACGTGTATTGCTATTATGTTGCTGGTACTGTGGGGCTAATGAGTGTTCCGGTGATGGGAATAGCACCAGATTCTGGTGTTCCTCCTCAAAATGTATATAATTCTGCTGTTTATTTGGGGATTGGCAATCAGCTCACTAACATTCTTAGAGATGTTGGAGAAGAGTAAGTTCTTCGTCATTATTACTAATTTTTTTTTTTTAAATCACATTATTTATCAAAAAGTCCTTCAATAAATACCTAGAGGCAATACATGTCAGTTACAAGAATCATAATGTTGGTAGAAATAATTAAACATATGCCGATTTCAAGGTATATACATGTATATATGTATACGAATGTGAATTAATATATGGTTAAAATTAATTTTAGTGCATTGAGAGGAAGAGTTTATCTGCCACAAGATGAGCTAGCACAATTTGGGCTATGTGATAAAGATGTATTAGGAAGAAAGGTGAGTGATGGTTGGCGAGAGTTCATGAAAGAGCAAATTAAAAGGGCCAGATACTATTTCAATCTTGCTGAAGAGGGAGCCTCACAACTTCATGAGGCTAGCCGTTGGCCAGTAAGTATATGTATGTTTTTTGAATATTTAATATAAGTAAATACGTTTTGTTTTTTATTATTATTATTATTTCAGTATTAATCAAGTGTACAGTGCATGCATGTATTGTGTGCTACAAACTGTTCGATTGGATGATCAATACAGTTAATATAATATGCATTAGTCATTTTATTGGACGGTGTGCACTGAATCGTCTCTCTTTTTATTTGGTTTTTAATTAATATTGTTTTTAATTTCAAATTCATATCAATTTTTTTTATTAATATATGTTATGTGATCATTGTTGCATGCTAAGGATCAAAATTAATTGGAAATTAGAAATGAAGAAATTGGTGATTTTACTCCAATTCATTAAAAAACATTGTTTAGTCTTTTTTCATTATTATTCTGTAATTTAGAGTATTCATTTGGTAAATTGGACATACTGTAGATCAATGAATATGAACCATTGGATAAAACCGTCTGTATTTCTTATATTCGGTACATTTAACATATCGGATTATCTCCTTAAAATTTAGGGTAAAAGAGGGATAAATGAAGAAATATATATATTTTTTTTCAATGAACAGTAAATTGAAAGTGGAATGATAACATGATTCAGAAATTGAATTTAATTTAGTAAATTAACCGTTACTCAAAATTGAATTGCGATTTTGCACCCTCTTTTAAATTTAGATAATATCTTGTTAAGAATAATAGTATTAAGACAAAAATAAATAACATTTGTTGAGTTGCAATTTTCAGGTATGGTCATGCTTAATGTTGTACAGACAAATATTGGATGCAATTGAGGAAAATGATTATGATAATTTGACTAAACGAGCGTACGTTGGAAGAGCTAAGAAGCTTCTCACATTGCCTTTAGCATACACTAAAGCCCAGTCACCGGTAACAATTAATGTTCAATTAGAAAGAGCATAAATTATGATCAAGTTTAAATTATTATGATGATATTTATAATTTTTCTTTTTTCTGGTAAAAAGAAAAATGCCAATCACTACTGCATCTTGAAATGAAAAACAAACACTTCAATTTCTCACGGAGGAAAAAGAAGAAGAAAATTTGTAAATACCAAAATACCAAGGCTTCATATATTGTACGTTTGTGATATTGAATTTGTTAAAATATTGGAGAAAATATTGGTGTATTTTACTTGTGGCTACTTGCTATTATTTCTTAATATTTAAATTTTATATATATATATAAATTTTTTAAAAATAAATTATTTAAACTGTATATGTAGACCAATATTATTTGTATATATAGTGGGGGAACCTATGCCTCCGTACCCAATTTTAATGATTGAATATTCGAAGTCTACTATGACAAAGAGTCAAAAGAGCATAAGAATTTATAAGGCGTTATATCTTTTGACATAAAAAAAAAAAAAAAAAAAAAAGGAAGTGGTTGGTGGCTTGAATTAGGGATAGTAAATTTTGATATGATACATAAATTTGACTATAAAAATGTGACTTAAATTACATTCCATTTATTTATAATTCGATCTAATTGACCTATAAAAAGATTCGATCGAATTTAATTTGTGTATAGTTCACTTGTATTACATTTATGATCCATTTATTATATGTTATTTGTAATTTTTATCTTTTTATATAATATGAATGTAAAAGTAATTATTTTTATATATTATACATTCATAATATTTTTAATGAAAAAAATTAAAAAATCATAAAATTTAATTTGTTTATGATTAGATTCATCATTCATTTATAACTTAATCCATTTATAACCTATGTAACAATGACTCATTAGAATTATGATCATCCTTTTATAATTTGCAAAAACTTTGATTTGTTTATAATCCGATTTATTTATGATAATTCATGACTCCATTCAAACCCACCAAATGCATTTGCCAATTATAGATTGACAACTAGGAATTTAAATAGAAATGAATCTATTTTTAATTCCTAGTGTTCGTTTTCATAAAAACAAAATTCTTAAATCACAATTTCATTAAGTCTTTTTTATTTTTGAAAGGGATGGAAAATCCATTTTTTCTTCCACTTTTTAAGTCAGATTTCATTCAGAATCAAAAAGAACATTATTCCTTTTTCATGATTTTAGTTTTATTTGAGGGTCGTTAAAATTCAAGAGGCAATAATAATAATAATAATAATAATAATAATAATAATAATAATAATTTTATTTAACTAAATAGGAGAATTAGATAACTATTTTGAATTCAATTCTCTATGAATTAATATAAACCAATTCGATTTTAAGTGGATGTTTAATTTAATATTTTGAGGTAGCTAATATTTTTTTTACCAATCAACTGCTTTATAAGTATTTTATAATATTTTTTAATCAACTGTTAACAGTTGATTTTTATTCCAATTTGTTGCTAATTTAGATGCTCTATTTTGGAGTCTTTTCTCATCAGCTGATGGTAGATTTAATTTTATTTTTAATTAAAATATAATATCAATTTATTAATTATAAATTTCTTAATTATTTACATCAATATTTTACAATAATAATAATAATAATAATGACTCAAATAGAGTTGTAAATTCATGCGACGTGCAATTATGCATATTGGACGGTGCACAATGAGTGCATGACATATAGAATTGTCATACCTATCATAATAATAATAATAATAATAATAATAATAATAATAATAATAAACTAAATGTGTAACGCTGAAAATTCAACTCCATTTATCTATTTTTTAAAGAGAAAAATGATTGATTTTATTTGATTGGCAAAATATTAAATTTTAGCAAGGGCTAGAAAAAAAGTCATAATTGATAAAACAAAAAATATCTTTATCTGTAGAAGAGAAACCAATCCGATCGGATGAGAAAACCTGCAATAAGAAGAGCCCGGTCAGACCATGCGTGAGCACTCCGAAACTTAAGTTAGTAGCTTAGAAAGAGAATGTGCTTTTAGAGAGAGAGTGTCTTGGATTCAATACCTTGAGCCATCATTGGCTAGGCTATTTATATGAGATAGTTGAGGGACACTTAAGTGCCCGGGGTGTGATTACTGGCTGTCAGAATAGGTATTCGGCGACATGACAAGGAGCAGGTGGTAGGCATGGGCGCTGCCTTGTGTCAGGCGGCTGATAGGACTGGAGGTCACATCAGCCGATCGGGCTTGTGCGCTACCTAGGAGCTCGTGTCTGCTACCTTTAGTTGATAGGCCTTGGACCTTGCCAGTTGAGTGGGCCGGCTTAATGGCCCTTATAGCAAATGATATTTGCTGTGTTATCATTTGTCCCCCTTCAACAGGTCCGATCGGGCATTGATTTGCCTTTGTAGGTCCGTTCGGGTGGGATCAATTCTGAAATTTCCCGATCCGAAGACACGTATTGGCGCGCTTTTTGAATTTAGGAGGCGCCTTTTCTGAAGACACGCGCCTGCTTGGACAGCTGTTTCCATTTAATGTTGCGCGTGCACCAAGGGCGACGCTTCGCTTTGCGTACAGCCATAATATCTGTTGACACGTGGCGTTTTCCTAGTGGAGCGTCGATTGGCGTATTTGAGAAGCTTTAGCCTATAAATAGGGGACTTTGTAAAGCATTTCCTCTTTACTTTCGAAATTCCTAGCGAAACTCTGTCAAAATCTCTTCTTGAATCCCAGATTTCCGCAAACATCTTTTTGCTTCTTCAAATTTCTTGAGTTCTTTCTGTCAAGTAAGTGATTTTTCCTTTTTATTTTTTGCTTTCTTTCTGTCTGCATCCACTCCATTTAAAAACTAGAAATTTGCACCTGTATGCCCTTTTTGCTTGCTGAAAATGGCCTCCAGCAGTGGTGAAGTGCTCGATAGCAGTTTTTTGGACGGATATCAGAATAAACCAGCCGTTGAATTACATTCTCGATTGACTGCTGGGGAGGTGGCTGAGATCCCCTCAAAGTACGGCCTTCCTGAAGAGGTAACGGTAATGGCCTGCCCGGAATGGAAGGCGGTGACCGAAGGGCCTTTTGGCCGAAATAACAACGAGTGGTTTATTTGCCATCTCTGGAGCCTAGATGCTGGCTTGAGGTTCCCACTCGGCGCCTTTGAAATGGCGATCTTGAGAGGGTACAGGATCGCCCCCAACCAGTTGCATCCGAACCGGTGGAGGTCGGTAGCATGCTTCAAAATCTTGTGCAGAATAGAGAGGGTCGCTCCGACCCTTGAGCTTTTTACTCACTTCTTCTACATATCGGGTCGGAGCGACAGGACGGAGTATTTTTTCACTAGTCGTCCAAAGAAGAAGCTGATGTTCATCCCGACCTCGATGAAAGGGTACAGGGAGAGGTATTTTTTGGTCGGGATGAAAGGTGGATTTGGTGTGCGCCTCACCCGGTCGGATAGGGCTGAGGTTTTGAAGGACCTAACGGCGGGTCAGCCCATGTATGAGGGCGATGTAAAGAAGCTAATGGATGCCGTGAGTAGGCATGGAGAGCCCTATTAGTCCAGTTTTCTTCTGTCTATGCTGTTCGGGTCTTCCAGCTCTGAGGGCGCTGAGACTGCAGAACGTGAGCATTAGGATCGGGAAGAAAATATTGTCATTATGCATCGATCATGCATTGCACTTTATTTGTGTTTTGTGACGAAGGTTTCAGTGTGGAGGAACTTATCTGTTTCATTTTTCGTTTGCAGCTGAGATGGCTGGTGGAAACGGAATGTCGAAGCAGTTTGGCGAGAGAATCAGGCAGAAGCGCGAGGCGGAGAAAAAGGCCCAAGAGCAAAGGAAGAAAAGGAAGCTGATGACTTCTGCTGAGCTTCAAGCCTCTCGGGGGGCCATCGCAGTCGTCCCGATCTCTTCGGCTCCTCCTGCTTCTACTACTGCGCCTGCTTTCACCACCGTGGGGCGAGCATTTGTGTCTCGGACCGAGACCTCTCCTCATTTGGCGCGGACTCGACGCCCAATCCTACCAGATGAGTCTGAGGAGGATGATGTGCCTATCAGTAGTGTATTCCGAGAGGTGGCGGAGACCACTCAGAAGGACGCTGAGGAGGCAGATAGGAGGAGGGCTGTTGAGACCATAGCAGAGTCGGATGCCCGGGTAGCCTCCAGGGGCAAGTCTGTTCATCAATGAAAGCACCAAATGATAAAACCAAAAATGTCTTTATATGTAGAAGAGAATGCAATCCGATCGGATGAGAAAACCTGCAATAAGAAGAGCCCGGTCGGATCAGGCGTGAGCACTCTGAAGCTTAAGTTAGTAGCTTAGAGAGAGAATATGCTTTTAGAGAGAGAGTGTCTTGGATTCAATACCTTGAGCCATCGTTGGCTGGGCTATTTATATGAGATAGTTGAGGGACACTTGAGTGCCTGGAGTGTGATTACTGGCTATCAGAGTAGGTATTCGGCGACATGACAAGAAGCAGGTGGTAGGCATGGGCGCTGCCTTGTGTCAGGCGGCTGATGAGACTGGCGGTTACATCAGCCGATCGGGCTTGTGCGCTGCCTAGGAACTCGTGTCTGCTACCTTTAGTTGATAGGCCTTGGGCCTTGCCAGTTGAGTGAGCCGGTTTAATAGGTCTTATAGTAAGTAAATGATATTTACTGTGTTATCAATAATAATCCCCTAAATATCAAAATATAACAAAACAAACCCATAAATAAAAGTAAAGCAATCCTATTCCTACATGTTAAATTAGTTAATTTATCTAAAATTGATTACTTGGTAATATAATTTGGTAATTTCATCATCCTTTTCTTATTCCTTGAGTTAGTCAAATGTGATTATTTATTTATTTCTTTAACAATCTTTTAGGTGAATCGAAACGCGTAAAGCAATAGTCAAGTGAAAATGGACCTCATGTAATATTATATTATTTTAATGTTTTCATCTTATTCGACCCTAAGTCCAAAATAATCCTAAAATGATGATCTAATTCGATTCAAAAAATTTTGTATACCTCGAATATCAATAATTATAATTTATAATTAAAAATGTGAAACTAAATGAAATTCACGTTACAATTTGATCTATTTAATTTGATTTTTTTAAAAAAAATTTCAATCAAATTGATTTGTTTTAATTTATATTAAAAATAAAAAAAAACTTTGGAAACTATGCCAAAGAAAAACTAAACTTATAGAATATAAAATAATTAATTCGATTTAATTCTTAAAATAATATAAATTTAGTTTTATCGATTTGATCCATCGTGAATCCAAATTACCAAATGCAAAATCCTTATTAAAATAATAAAAAGGAATGTCGGAGGACATAATTGAAGAACTATGTAATATTTTTTCAACTCCATTTTGTTGTTTTTCTTAAAAAATTAAGCCACCTAGTACGATGGAGGTTATGGAGTAGTTGGGACTGACTTCTTTTGAAGACTTGCTGCTTCTCATAATCGTCTCCACCAATATGTAATTATGACTAACTCCATGTTTCTTGTTCTTTAATCTAGAAGCTCCTCTCTGTGGGCCTATCTATATATATATATATATATTTATATAAATATATTCCCATTATAAAATAAAATAACATTCTTGTTGCTCCTGATTATTATAAAATAATATTGGACTCCACTAGAGTTATGATCACATGTGACATAACTCACTACAAGCCCATAACTGCAAGGATCTCTTTAGCCTATGAATTGTCACGGTTGGATTTTAATTGATGGGTGTCGAATCCAACAAAAATAAAATTCTACTCTATAAATATTTATAGCAAAGTATGAGTAGAGTTGTCTCCCAAGAGATTGGTCAAATTATTAAATCTGAATTTATGAAGCAAGAAAAAGAAGAAGAGGGGTTTTTGTTTATGAAAAATAAGATTAAAACAAATAAATTGTGCAGCAGAAAATTAAAAAGATTGAATCAAATATTTGAAAACTTCTAGTCAAAGGAATATCTTGGTTATGATTCATTCAAATTGATCATTGAATACAATTGGATAAATTCTTACTTCTTCAAATAAATTGGTTATGAACACTAACAAGCTCTAGTATTCTGCTCTTCCTTAATATTAATTTAAAAGTGATAAGATCAGCTGGTAAATCTTATTTCTCAACAACCACTAAACAAGCTCTTAGGATTTAATTGAGAAATAGCATTAAGAATTAGAAAAGCTACCAATTCCAATCAATAATACACAAGCTCGATTATTTAAATTGGACCAAATAAATCCACCCACACTAAACTCAAAGATTCAATTCAATGAGTGCACAGATTTGCCACTTCGCCAAATTAAATAAACAATTACGGATTTATCAATCTGACTAGCAATATTTATTCCTTCAAAATCAGACGTCAATAATTTTAATGGAACAAAATATCATTAAGTATAGAAAATATTTAGATATTTGAGAAGAGAAAACAATGAAAACGAATTCTCACAATTTATTCATGAATCATACCTTAATATCCTTGACTAGAAAAGAAAATTCAGCCACTCATGGCTGTAAAACAATCAACTAGAAAATAAAGAAAGCAGCAATTCAAAAGTTTATTTCAAGGTTCAAGATATGATTTCCTTCATCACAAAGATCCTATTTATAGAAAACTTAGACTAGGAATTTGATCATTTTTCTCAAAGACTTTTCAAAGGTCCAATTTTTGCTGCCAAAAGTCGGGTAAAAGATCTGGCTAAATTGATTTCCAATAGCAGCAATTCTTGAAAAATCTGCACTGCATAATTCTGCGCAAGCGACCGTGGGCACGCTTAAGTGTGATTTCATGTTGAAAATGTAGACCTGATACTTTCAGCTTCCATTCTTGACTTCCAATTTTAATTTCTTTGACTCTCAGCTCCATTTCTTGACTTCCAATTTGCTCCAGATTTTATTTGACTTTAAATTCCTACTTTTTGATTTCTTTTTCCCATTGAGCATGAATTCCTACTAAAAGATTAAATAGAAATTAAATCAAATATTTATCTTATTAAATAAGCACAAAATAGGAGTTTTTCATGGAAAATAAATAGGAATATTTTTGCTTCATCAAATTCCCCCACACCAATCCTTTGCTTGTCCTCAAGCAAATCAATTTCCACACCCCATAACCTTGCCATATTCTCCCCTTCAAAATTTCTTTTCAAAACTCAACATGTCTCAAAGAAATAAATTCATAAAAATGTTCATCAGTTCAAATGATCTTTCAATGTTATCCAAAGATGCAAGACTTAACACCCTCACAAAAGATATCACTCAAATCACTCAAGTATTTAGGCTAAGTATTTAACAATAGAGCACTCCAAGTCACAAAAATAAAAAGGAATTACCATAGGCTTGCCATTCAATCAAATCTCCACCACTAACCATTAATTCATCCAAAAATCAAAGGGTCTTCAATTGGGTTGTAATGGGGCTAAGGTCAAAGGGATGGAAAAAGGAAAAATTTAGGCTTAAATAAGTTGAACATAATAAACAAATGCCTTTAAAGAATTTAGAAAGAATTTCTGCAATGTGAGGAAAATAGAAACATAGATCTTGTTATTACAGCAGCCCAAGCTTTTTAAATTTTTTTTTTTTTTTTTTTTTTTTGAGAAGAGAAAATTAATTCCCTTAAGACTTTTGACCTTTATTCATTTTCAAAATCGCCGGCCACAAATGCTTTTTTTTTTTTTTTTTTTTTTGTATCTTCCTTTTCAAAAATATAACTATGCAGATATTCTTAAAATCATTTATCTATTAGTTCAACAAATAAAGGCTCAAAATTATGGCTTCAATAAACAGGTTTAGGCTAACAATTTTAAGAGTTATTTCTAAGAATATGGTTATAGGCTCGAAGTGGTTAACTAATGGATTAAAAGGTAGGCTAACAAGAAAAAGGTTTTAAACAAATGGTTATCATCCTAAATGCCCTTATCACTTTAATGAAATAAATTAGGAATGTGATCTCAAAATGAATCTCATGGCAAGTTCTAGAATTCACAATTTATATTGGACACACTAGCAAGAAAAATAAGAACACATATAATGTATGTTCATTTAGGCTCAAAAACTCACAACAAATATTAAGGGTTAAAATTGGTGCTTAAATCTTGCAACTTTATCATACAAATCAGAACACTTAAATGATGTGTCAAAACAAAACTTTAAAAATCAAAATTGGAGACATGAGAACCTGTATTTCAATTTTTCCAAGGAGAATAGACTTAGCCAAAGGACATTTCCATATTTTTCTGCTCAAAAACACTCAAAGGGGTGCAATTAAAAACATCAAAGCAAATAAAAATATCAAAATAAATAGCAGCTGAAAACAAATTATCAAAATAAATAAAAGTGCAATAATGTGTAAATGCAGTAATGCTAGATTTAATACAGACATAATATAGTATTCCCTCCCCCACACCTAAACTTTACATTGTCCCAAATGTAAAGCTAGGATCAAAATACAGCAAAAATAAAGAAAGAAAAAAAAAATGAAACAAAATTGGGAGGTAAAAATACTGCCCTGAAAAGAACTAGAGAGGGGGTTTGGGTAACCCGAAATGATCAAAAATGGTGTCCATATATTGCTCCAATCTGCCCAATCGACCTTCTAATCGGTCAAGCCTAGAGGTCAGCTCACGCCATGGCTGAGATGGGCCAGCGTCATCATCAGATTCAGTTGGGCGAGCTCGCTTGTTACGTACAATCCGAGTATAAAAACCAGGACCAGAAGGGGCTGCTCTATATTGGCCATTAGGTAATTTCTCCACCTCTCCCATCCTGTACAAACAATCAATGTCCAATGGACCAACCTCACAAGCAATATGCATATCAGTATTGTTGAGATCCAAAACTTCTAAACGCATAGCAATAAAAGTGACCAAAGAACCCAAACAAAGATGCCCTCTCTTCTTTTTAGCCATCGCTAACAATTGCCTACCATAAAATGCTGCAAAATTAATTCTCATCTTTGACTCCAAACAAAACAAGAAAAATAATTCTGTCTTACTCAGTTTGCTTGAGTCTTCATTAGTTCCAGAATAATTGTAGGCAATTAATTTATGAACATACCGAAGCTCCATTTTCCTAAGATAAGTGGCCCGAGATAGGCTGGAATTGTAAGGGGCTGGATCCGTGGAAACCTCACTCCAATAGGTGGCCGGGTCCCACTCAACTGGTACATCACAAGGGCAGTCTGCATACTGTGGGCTAGCAACAAAAGCTTCATCCATAAAGCCACAACGAATGTTAAACTCAGTCAAGGATAAAGAGTAAGTAGTACCCAATAACCGAAATTTAATAACCCCTGGAGTGTCTGTGGTCAAAGTGGCATCATTATGAAACTCAAAGGTAGCTAAGAACTCTCTGGTCAGCTCAAAAAAAATGGGGTAGTCATTAGAGAGAATAGGCTCCCAACCAGAATCTTCAACTAAAGTAGGATAAAAAAGCATGGGTAAGCTATCAATAACTTTATTATCCTGACATTTGCTAGGCACAATTTTTCTATTCAACAACACAGCATACCTATCCTTATGTGCTTTCCTAGTAAATTTGACATTCCCGCTCATTTGTTGGTCAGATGGAGGAAGAAAAGATTTTCCTTTTCCAAGCCTAGTTCGAGGGATAGGTGGTTCTTCCCTTTTTTTCAGCTTTCTTTTGGTTCTAGCAACAGTTTTCTTCACCATTTGTAAATTCTACCCAACAAATATTTGCAAAAACTGGACCCAGAGAATGCAAAACAGAGTAACGTGTGGCTTGGGCAGCTAGCACTCACAATATAAAATTCCACCAATCAATTTCAACCCAGCATTTGTGATTCAATTTTCTTAAATCTCGAAATTACCCAATAAATTTCAGCAGAATTTTCATTAGCAACAATGCACGAAATGCCCAAAATACCCAATCATGCCAACAATCTGAATCGGTTCACAATTATAACCAAAATAATAGCTCAATTGAAGAAGCAATTCCAATTTCAAACCAAAATCAACCACAACTTAACTCAAAAATCAACTCCTAGATAACCACAAATTAACCACAAATTAATCCAAATCTACCAAATCAAACACAAAACTAACCAAATCCATGTGCAAACTCCGGTGGAGATGGTGAAGAGGTGGCTGCTGATCGGCGCTCGGTGGACAGCGGCTGTGCGACGGCGCTCGTTACTCCGGTGGGCAGCTGGTTGGCGTTTCGACGGCGGCAAGAAGAAAGAAAAAAAAATATGGTGAGAACAGGGGAAGGTGTCGGCTGGGTGTGAAAAGAAGAAGAGGAGTAACAAAAGTAAAGATTAAAATAAACAAGTAAAAGTGTAATTGTGAAAACAAACCAAAGAATAAAATAAAAAGTAAAAGTAAAAGTCAAATAAAGAGGAAATTATCAAAAATAAAAGAGAATAAAACAAAATAAAACTCAACTCAAAGACTTACCTTATCACATTATTAACCATTAAAACTCAACCTGTTACCCAGGATTGAAGAGAACACACCAGCTTTTCTCTCTTATTTTTTTTTATTTTTTTTTTATTATTATTATTTAATTTTTTTCGGAAGGTGAAAATAAAAAAAAATATATATATATAAAAATTAAAAATAAAGATGTTTGAAAAGAAGAAATTATAAGGAAAGATAAATAATAAAAACAAAGAATAAAATAAACAAGTAAAAATAATCATTAAAAGAAAAAGTAAGAGGGAAAGATGAAGATTGAAAGAAAGAATGAAAAATCGTGAACAAATAGAAGTAAGAACAAACAACAAAAAAAACAAAGTAGAAAAACAATTATGAAAAAGTAACAAAGAAAGGTGAAGAGAAGAGAATGAAAAATCGTGAAACAAAGGAACAAACAATAAAAAGACAAATTACAATTGTTAAAAAGCAACAAAGAAAGAGAAATGAAAAAGCAAAAAATTTAACATAACAAAGAGAATAAAAATAAAAGAAAACGTAAACATTTAGCACATTAACCATTAAAACCAAGCTTCTACCCAGAATTTAAAAAGAACACACCAGCTTTTTCTTTTTTTTTTTTTATTTTTTTTTAAAACGAAAATAAAATAAAAAAAATTTAAAAATTAAAATTAAAAATAAAGATGTTGGGTTGCCTCCCAACCAGCGCCCTTATTTTCTGTCTGAAGGCTAGACATAATGTAGCATCATTCTTCATAGTTTGGAACTTCCAATTGAATTGTTTCAATATTTGTCACTTGAAATCCCTCATAAAAAGTTTTTAAACGATGCCCATTGACCTTAAACGTTTTGGCAGTGCTGGGACTTTGAATTTCTACTGCACCATGAGAAAATATATTAGTAACAATAAAAGGTCCAGTCCAACGTGACCTTAATTTTCCTGGAAAAAGCTTAAGTCTAGAATGAAACAAGAGAACTTTCTGACCAATTTGAAAATTTTTTCTAGAAATATTTTTATCATGAAAAAGTTTAATTTTCTCTTTGTAAATTCTAGAATTCTCATAAGCATCAAGTCTGAGTTCCTCAAGTTCTTGGAGTTGTAACTTCCTTTGTTCACCTGCTTCTTCCATGTTCATGTTACACTGTTTTATTGCCCAATACGCTTTATGCTCTAGTTCAACAGGAAGGTGGCAAGACTTACCAAACAAGAAGCGATATGGAGACATACCAATTGGATTTTTATATGCAGTTCTGTATGCCCATAAAGCATCTTCTAGACGTATACTCCAATCTTTGCGAGTGGGATTGACAGTCTTTTCCAGAATAGATTTGATTTCTCTATTGGATACCTCTGCTTGACCACTTGTCTGTGGATGGTAGGCTGTCGAAATTCTGTGAGTCACACCATATTTTCTTAATAGACTTTCAAACGTACGATTGCAAAAATGAGTGCCTCTGTCACTGATGATTGCCCTTGGTACTCCATATCTGCTGAAAATATGACTCTTGACAAAACCTACGACAATCTTAGAATCATTAGTCCTGGTGGCTTTTGCTTCCACCCACTTAGAAATGTAGTCCACCGCTAAAAGAATGTAACAATTACCAAAAGAAGATGGGAATGGACCCATGAAGTCAATTCCCCATATATCAAAAATTTCACAAGCTAAAATAGGAGTAAGAGGCATCTGATCTCTATGTCCTAAATTACCAGTCCGTTGGCAATTGCTACAGGATTTACAAAATAAATAGGCATCACGGAATAAAGTAGGCCAGAACAACCCACACTCCAGCACTTTACGTGCTGTCCTTTTTGGACCAAAATGTCCACCACAGGCATAAGGATGGCAGAATGCTAGAATGGATGAAATTTCACACTCGGAAACACACCTGCGAATTAATTGATCAGAACAATGCTTCCACAAATAAGGGTCATCCCAGATATAATATTTAGACTCACTCTTAATTTTATCTTTTTGTGCTCTAGTCAACTCACTGGGCAATGTCCTAGCTACCAAATAATTTACTATATCAGCATACCATGGTATTGAAGATTTAATCTCAAAGAGATGTTCATCCGGAAATGCATCTTGAAGTGGTTGAGGTTCCTCATTCATGATCAGTCTGCTCAAGTTATCTGCCACTGAATTTTCTGTTCCTTTCTTATCACGAATCTCCAAATCAAATTCTTGTAAGAGCAGTATCCATCTTATTAATCTTGGCTTGGACTCTTTTTTGGCAAGCAGGTATTTCAAAGCTGCATGATCAGAATAAATTATGACTTTAGTACCCAATAAATATGATCTAAATTTTTCTAAAGCAAAAACTACTGCAAGTAACTCCTTTTCTGTAGTAGAGTAGTTTCTCTGAGCATGATCAAGAGTTCTTGAAGCATAGTAAATAGCATGTGCACTCCTATTAATTCGTTGACCAAGTACAGCTCCAACGACATAGTTGCTGGCATCGCACATAATTTCAAAGGGTAGTGCCCAATCTGGGGGCTGGATAATTGGTGCAGATGTCAGCTTATCTTTTAATTGATCAAAGCTATCCTTGCATTCAGTGCTAAAGTCAAATGGAGTGTCTTTTTGTAACAACTTGCAAAGAGGCTGGGTAATCTTCGAAAAATCTTTAATAAACCTTCGGTAAAATCCTGCATGACCAAGAAAAGAGCGTACTTCCCTCACCGAAGTGGGGTAAGGTAAGCATTTAATCAGATCAACCTTAGATTTATCAACTTCTATTCCTCGGGAAGATACTATATGTCCTAATATCAAACCTTGATCGACCATGAAATGACATTTTTCATAATTGAGCACAAGATTAGTTTCAATGCAACGGTTAAGCACTTTAGTCAAATTTTCCAAACAGCCATCAAATGAATCACCATGTACAGTAAAATTGTCCATAAACACTTCAATAATATTTTCCACATAATCTGAGAAAATACTAACCATACATCGTTGAAACGTTGCTGGGGCATTGCATAAACCAAATGGCATGCGTCGGTAAGCGAATGTTCCAAAGGGACAGGTGAAGGTAGTTTTTTCCTGATCTTCAGGTGCCACAGGGATCTGATTAAAACCTGAAAATCCATCAAGACAACAATAGTGAGAATGTCCAGCCAGCCTTTCAAGCATTTGATCAATAAAAGGTAATGGAAAATGGTCTTTTCTGGTGGATGCGTTTAATTTTCTATAATCTATGCAAACTCGCCAGCCATTTTGCATTCGAATTGGAACTAACTCACCATTATCATTTTTTGTAACTGTAAAACCAGTCTTTTTAGGTACTACCTGAACTGGACTTACCCATTTGCTGTCAGAAATTGGAAAGATCATACCTGCATCAAGTAATTTAAGGATGTCCTTCTTGACTACTTCCATCATGGGGGGATTAAGTCTGCGTTGAGCCTCTCTAAATGGTTTATAGTCTTCTTCCAATAGTATGCGATGCATACAAGTGGAGGGGCTGATTCCTCTTATGTCTGCGATAGTCCATCCTATGGCCTCTTTGTAATCTTTAAGAATGCGAATTAACTTCTCTTCTTCAAGGGGAGTTAATTTGTTGGAAATTATTACTGGTAAAGTCTGATTTTCTCCTAGATAAATATACTTCAAATGACTTGGTAAAATCTTTAATTCCAACGTAGGGGCCTGCAAAATAGATGGAAGAAGTTTGTTGTGAGATACTGGTAAATCAATATAAGAAGAATTATACCTGATTGGTCGTAATGATTCCAGCTCAAAGATGGAGTCTTTCAACTCTTCTTGTATAACGAATTTTTCCTCCAAATTGTCTAATTCCTTAGGATCGAAACTCTTAGTTATTGCTAACTCCAACTCATCCTCTCCAGTTAAATCAAAAACCTGCTGTGTCAATGAATCAATTGTATCAATTCCATAAACACAATCAACATCAGAAGGATACCTCATGGCAGCATAAATATCAAATTTTATTTTCTCTCCATCAAACTCCATGGATAACGTTCCTTCTGCAACATCTATCTTTGTTCTGGCTGTTTTCAAAAAAGGTCTTCCTAACAAAATAGGAACTGATTTTGAGGAACGTTCTTCTTCCATATCTAACACATAAAAATCAGCCGGAAATACTAGCTCATCAACCTGCACTAAAATATCTTCCAAAATTCCTTCCGGATAAACAATGGACCTGTCTGCTAACTGAATAATAACATTAGTTTCTTTAAGGGGTCCCATATTTAAAGAATGATAAATAGAGCTAGGCATGACATTTATAGATGCTCCTAAGTCAATCAATGATTTTTCAAATTTTGATTTACCTATTGTACAAGGAATGGTGAACATACCTGGGTCTTTACACTTGGGAGGTAGTTTCTTTTGAAAGACAGCAGACACATTTTGTCCCATATGAATTTTTTCATCCCCTTTCAGCCTTCTTTTGTTGGTGCATAATTCTTTAAGGAACTTTGCATACCTTGGCACTTGTTTAATGGAATCAAGAAGAGGAATGTTGATCTCTATTTTTCGAAACATATCAAAAATTTCTTTTTCTTGCTGTTCCTTCTTGGATTTGGCCAGTTTACTCGGGAAGGGAGGTGGTATGATCAAAGGTGATTTAATTTGAGATGTTTTTGAGGTATTTGGTGGAGGCAGCTCTATCTCTTTCTCCATGTCATCTTCACCTACGAATTTTGTGGCCCTTTTTGCTGGTTCTTTTAATTCTTTTCCACTCCTTAATGTCATGGCACTCACATTCTGTTTAGGATTGATTTCGGGTTGAGATGGCAAGCGACCAGAATTTTGGTTCTCTAATTTGCCCACTGTGGTAGCGAGTTGGCTCATTTGATTTTCCAAATTCAGCATGCTAGCCTTGGTTTCCTGTTGAAATTGTTGCATGTTAGTAGCTAAAGCAGCAACTATATTGTCTAAAGACATACCTGGTTTTGATGGTGGAGGGGCATCAGATTTAAATCCTTGGAATCCTTGTGGAGGTGGAGCAGGGGCTGGTTGTCTCGGTTGATATCCATACTGATGGTAGTTGTTGGGTCTTGATCCATAGCTCAGATTTGGGTGGTCTCTCCATCCAGGATTGTAGGTAGCCGAAAAGGGGTCGTATTTCCTTTGGTATTGCTGTCCTTGCTGTCCTTGTATAGCATTTAAATGTTCTTCATCTTGAAGAGTTGGACATGTATCCGTAGGATGATCAGAATTTGAACAAATGCCACACGACTTCACTTGTTGCTGATTTCCCACCATAAATTTCTGCATAAGAGAAGTTAAATTGTCAAGTCTCTGTTCAATGGAATTTATACTCACCTCATTAACCCTCTTAATTGGATGATCTTGTCTAGAGCCAAATTGCTGAGAATTGGCAGCTACTTTGGTAATTAATTCCTTAGCTTGATTGAGAGTTTTGTCTACCAAAGCTCCACCACTTGCAGCATCAATCATGTTGCGATCTGACAATAATAATCCTTCATAAAAATATTGTATTAAAAGCTGGTCTGAAATTTGGTGGTGAGGGCAGCTTGCACACAATTGATTGAACCTCTCCCAATATTCATAAAGAGTTTCTCCAGTTTGTTGACGAATCCCACAAATCTCTTTTCTAATGGATGTGGCTCGAGAGGCAGGGAAAATTTTTTCTAAGAATTGCCTTTTCAATTCATTCCATGTCGGTATTGATCCAGGGGGAAGATAATACAGCCAATCTTTAGCTTTTTCTGTCAAAGAAAAAGGAAAGGCTCGCATTTTGATTTGATCAACTGTTACTCCTTGAGGTTTCATGCTGGAACATACCACATGGAATTCCTTGAGATGTTTATGAGGGTCTTCTCCTGCAAGGCCACGAAAAGTAGGTAATAAATGAATCAAACCAGATTTTAATTCAAAATTTACCTCTACATTAGGGAGCTCAATGCACAAGGGCTGTTGGTTGACATCCGGATTAGCCATTCTTCTCAAAGTTTGTTCTGGTTCAGCCATGATTTCAGGTTCTTTGAAAAATTTTGACAAATCAACAATTGTCTCCGTTTGTGATGAACCAGAAGAGGAAGCTTTTTGTTGTTTAGTTTCCTTTCTCAATCTTCGGGCTGTCTTCTCTATTTCTGAATCAAAATTTAATTCACTTCCACGAGAAGTACGAGTCATAAAAAAAAAATTGCAAAATAAAGTAAAATAAAATTCAGATCAATAATAACACCAATCCCCGGCAACGGCGCCAAAATTTGATGGGTGTCGAATCCAACAAAAATAAAATTCTACTCTATAAATATTTATAGCAAAGTATGAGTAGAGTTGTCTCCCAAGAGATTGGTCAAATTATTAAATCTGAATTTATGAAGCAAGAAAAAGAAGAAGAGGGGTTTTTGTTTATGAAAAATAAGATTAAAACAAATAAATTGTGCAGCAGAAAATTAAAAAGATTGAATCAAATATTTGAAAACTTCTAGTCAAAGGAATATCTTGGTTATGATTCATTCAAATTGATCATTGAATACAATTGGATAAATTCTTACTTCTTCAAATAAATTGGTTATGAACACTAACAAGCTCTAGTATTCTGCTCTTCCTTAATATTAATTTAAAAGTGATAAGATCAGCTGGTAAATCTTATTTCTCAACAACCACTAAACAAGCTCTTAGGATTTAATTGAGAAATAGCATTAAGAATTAGAAAAGCTACCAATTCCAATCAATAATACACAAGCTCGATTATTTAAATTGGACCAAATAAATCCACCCACACTAAACTCAAAGATTCAATTCAATGAGTGCACAGATTTGCCACTTCGCCAAATTAAATAAACAATTACGGATTTATCAATCTGACTAGCAATATTTATTCCTTCAAAATCAGACGTCAATAATTTTAATGGAACAAAATATCATTAAGTATAGAAAATGTTTAGATATTTGAGAAGAGAAAACAATGAAAACGAATTCTCACAATTTATTCATGAATCATACCTTAATATCCTTGACTAGAAAAGAAAATTCAGCCACTCATGGCTGTAAAACAATCAACTAGAAAATAAAGAAAGCAGCAATTCAAAAGTTTATTTCAAGGTTCAAGATATGATTTCCTTCATCACAAAGATCCTATTTATAGAAAACTTAGACTAGGAATTTGATCATTTTTCTCAAAGACTTTTCAAAGGTCCAATTTTTGCTGCCAAAAGTCGGGTAAAAGATCTGGCTAAATTGATTTCCAATAGCAGCAATTCTTGAAAAATCTGCACTGCATAATTCTGCGCAAGCGACCGTGGGCACGCTTAAGTGTGATTTCATGTTGAAAATGTAGACCTGATACTTTCAGCTTCCATTCTTGACTTCCAATTTTAATTTCTTTGATTCTCAGCTCCATTTCTTGACTTCCAATTTGCTCCAGATTTTATTTGACTTTAAATTCCTACTTTTTGATTTCTTTTTCCCATTGAGCATGAATTCCTACTAAAAGATTAAATAGAAATTAAATCAAATATTTATCTTATTAAATAAGCACAAAATAGGAGTTTTTCATGGAAAATAAATAGGAATATTTTTGCTTCATCATTAATTAAAAAAAAATAAACTAATTAAATTAGTTCAATTTAATAATTTTAATAATCAATTTAATTTTAATTCGTAAAATATATAAATTTTGATTTAGAAACTTGATTTGATCAATAATTAAAAATCAAAAAAATTAAATTTTTTAAAACGTGTCGTTTTTATCTAATAAAATTTTAAATTTATAAAAAAATTCAGATTATCAATTTTGTTAAAATTATTTAATAACAAAATTCAATTCAGTTTCGATTTATAAGATTACACTCGACTAAAAAAAATTTAAAAATAACTCTTTACAAATTTTAATTTTTTTTAATTGACTCCTCCTAATTTTATTCTGACAATTTCATTTTTTAAAAAAATTGCCATCAAAATATTATTAATTTTTTTTGATGTGAATGAATTTCTTATTAGCTGTTATAATTTTAATTCTATTTATCTACATTTTTAAATACATTCTTGGTTAGGCCCGGGAATCAAACTGACCAAGCTTATGTAAAAATGACCATAGACAATCTTTGCAAAAAGCTTAAAAAAATAAAAAAATCAAACGTCATCTTGAAGACTCGTAGGAATTGACTAAATTGACCCTGACAGTGTTTTTCCGACGTGTAGCCATAGAGAGAATTCGTGGGACATTTCTATTGGTTAAATTAGGTTCAACAAACAAATCACATATTTATTTTTGACAAAATCCATGTAATCTTTCCAATGTTTATTTTTTTTTTTAAATTAGCAATTATTCTATAATTGCATGTTAATATATTATTGAATATGAATATTCAAGAAAATAAATATACGTGCAAAATTAGTGGTAAAATAAACTATTCCTTATTTAGCTCAGCCATGGTTAAATAAATTAATTTCTTTAATCTAATGCCATAGACAAAGACTATAATGTAAAATCATTAATACCACTTCTAATCCTCAATTACATGTATGTATGTATTTTATCGTTATTTTTTGAGAATTATTTATTTATTACAATTGAAGTGATAATACATTATACTTATATTTAATTAGTTTAAGATTGATTTTTATAAAATACGAATATTAACGGTGATAATATTATTGTGGACATTTCTTTTGTTTACATTATGTCGATAAATTTATATATCATATTTAATTAAAATTTTGATATCTTGATTTAACTCTAATTTGATTCCGATTGAACTTTTGATTTTAGCCTTTGAATTTACTAGGGATGATTATGTACCGATTAACCGGTTTATGAGAAAAAAATCAATACATTAATATCAATTTTTTTAAAATAACAACTATTAATCAGTTTGTTATAATCGGTTAATTAGTCAATTAATTCAATTTTAAAATGATTTTTCAGTTAACCGAATCAACTGATTTTTTTTATTAATTCCTAAGAGTCCGATTTTTAAACCTTACGAGATACTAATGATTTGAAAAAAAAAAAATTAATTCTAACAAATAAACTAATGCAAGACCCAAAATGTCTTTTTCTTATATATAATTAATTAAAAAAAATGCTTTTAGGGTATATAAATTGGGGGAACATCATAGTAATGCAAGTTCCACGAAAATTCACCAAAATGTCCATGGCCAAACTTCTACCCACTTTCATCCTCTTTCTTCTCTCCACCACCACAGCGGTGGCCGGAGAAAACCAAGAATTTGTGAGAACCATGGACAGGAAGCTCTTTGGTCTGAATAAAGAAAAGCTAAGCCATTTCAAATTGTATTGGCATGATATAGTAACAGGCCGTAATCCCAGTGCCGTGATGGTGGTGCCGCCGTGGAACACCTCAAGAACAGCTTTTGGCATGATAAGGATGATCGACAATCCGTTGACTTTAGGGCCAGCAATGAGCTCCAAATTGGTCGGAAAAGCTCAGGGATTTTATGCGCAAGCTGCACAAGATGAGATCGGATTGCTAATGGCAATGAATTTTGCTTTTATTGAAGGTAAGTATAATGGTAGCACCATTACTGTTCTTGGCCGGAATTCGGTGTTTTCCTCCGTGAGAGAGATGCCGGTGATCGGAGGAAGTGGACTTTTCCGGTTTGCTAGAGGATATGTTGAGGCAAGAACTCATAAGTTAGATCAGAGTACCGGAGATGCTACTGTTGAGTATAATGTTTATGTTATGCATTATTGATGTTTTTGTTTTTTAGTAAATCTGCATTATTGATCTTTAATTGCCTTTTTGTTTTTCTAATTATGATTAATCATGAGTTATAATTATGTGGACCATTTTGATTATGATTAGTAATATTTATTACTTCATATATTTGGGTTTTTATTTTTCTGAAAATAAAAAAGCATGGAATTAGCTTTGCTTGTGGAGAATTTCGTCCGAGTTATTATTATTTTTTTTATAATGTAATTAGAAAAAATGAATTTGGAATTTTCTTGATTTTTAATGAATAGCTGATAATTTTTTTGTTAGCGAGCATATAATATTATTGAGTAGACTGTGCAAATTATAAGAAATGGAGCAAAATTGAGCAGCCATATTGTTTGAAAATCTTAAATTTAGAGCTTGCATAGCTAAATAGCGTGGAGCTCTATTAGATTGACAAGAAATAATAATAATAATAATAATAATAATAATAATAATAATAATAATAATTGTTGTGGTAAATATGGACTCAAACCGCAGCTAATTTGAACTTGTGACAATAATAATTTAAAAAATAAAATACGGGCAAAAATAAAAGAATTTTATTATGAGAAAAATAGAAGTTATAATAATAGAAATTCCCTCTATTTTAATAAGAAAACAATTAATTTCACTTTTAAATAGAAGAACACTAAATCTTCATTTTTATCACTCACAAATCTTAAGGTTTGGAACCAAATTTCCTAAGGTTTTGTGAGCTCTCACCAAAACCTCTTAAAATTGGGATAAACTCCTGCTTATATAGGCAAGAGACACCGCCATTTGCTGGCGGTGGGGCTAGCTAATGGCCAGCTTATGGCCATTTAGCAAATGTCAGTGTCCAATTTTGACTTTTTTCTTTCCATCTTTTCTTTTTTATTTATTTTTATTTTTATTTTTATTTTTTAAAAGATAAGAATAATTTCCTACTTGAATATTTGATTGATTATCAATCAATTTTCACGCCATTCTTTCTTCCTTGTCATTCCTATTGCTTGTTTCTTTGTCAGGCAGCTGGAAGATCGACACCAAACAAACTTGTCAATGTTGACTGTTTTCGTCATAAAGTATGCTATGTTTTCTTTAGTATGAATTTTCTGCATATCTACGGTTGCTTCTTCCACTTTTTCACGAACGAAATGATACTGAACCCGAATATGTTTTGTCCTTGAATAAAATACTAGATTCTTTGCAAGATGCAAAGCACTCTGACTGTCACAAAATAGAGAAACATTCTCCCTTTTATACCCGAGTTCCTCCAATAACAATTTCAACCATATAGCTTCTTTATTGGCTTGTGTAGCTGCCATATATTCTGCTTCAATTGTTGATATAGCCACGACTGATTGCAGTTTTAAAACCCAGCTTACAGCTCCGCCAGCAAGTGTAAACACATACCCTGTAGTGGACTTTCTTTTATATAAATCATCAGCATAATCTGAGTCAACATATCCTCCGACAATAAAGTTTGATCCTCCATAACACAATGTAACATCCACGGTCCCTTTAATGTATCTAAGCACCATTTTAACTACAGTCCAATGCTCTCAACCAGGATTTGCCATGTATCGACTAACTACTCCCACTGCATGTGCAATGTCTGGTCTTGTACAAATCATAGCGAACATTAAACTCCCCACTGCTGATGCATACGGCACTTAAGACATCTTTATCTTCACATCTTCACTGCTAGGACACATACTGGGAGTTAACTTGAAATTAGTAGGAAATGGGGTGAAAATTGGCTTACAATCTTGCATGTTGAACCGTTGTAAGATCTTTTTTAAATAATTTTTCTGAGAGAGCCAAATTTTTCTGCTATTTCGATTTCATGAATTTGCATCCCTAGAATCTTGTTTGTTGATCCCAAGTCCTTCATGTCAAATTTCCTAGCTAACTGAGTCTTCAATTCTTTAATATGATCTTTGT
Source organism: Excoecaria cochinchinensis (assembly GCA_947683425.1). Taxonomy (NCBI): domain Eukaryota; kingdom Viridiplantae; phylum Streptophyta; class Magnoliopsida; order Malpighiales; family Euphorbiaceae; genus Excoecaria; species Excoecaria cochinchinensis. The sequence continues at coordinate 50,929,126 of CANTUQ010000004.1, forward strand.
CGGGGCCTGCTACCAACATGTCGTCAACATACAATAGCAAGATAATGAAGTCAGTTTCACCAAACATCTTGAAATATGCACAAGGGTCTGCATAAAGCTTGTTGTATTCAAGACTCAAAATGAAGGAATCAAATCTCTTGTACCAACATCTCGGCACCTGTTTGAGACCGTACAGAGATTTGTTCAACTTGCAAACCAAGTTCTCTTTTCTATTTTCTTCAAAACCTTCTAGTTGGAGCATATAAATTTCTTTGGAGAAAAGCTGTTTTGACATCTAATTACTCCAAATGTAAGTCAAATGTAGCACACATCGCTAGGATTACTCTGATTGTTGTAAGTCTGACCACTAGGAAGAAAATCTCGTTGAAATCAATACTTTCTTTTTGAGCATATCTTTGGACCACCAATCTAACACGATACCGTTCCACTTGATCATCATTATTGCGCTTGATCTTGTAAACCCATTTGTTTCCAATGGGCTTTCTTCCTTGTGGTAACGGAAAAAGTTTCCAAGTTTTATTTTTATGTAGAGCTTCAATTAATTCTTGCATTGCTGCCATCCACTGAGATGCAATTGAACTATTTATTATTTTTTGGAAAGTTGATGGCTTTCCATCCTCTATTAGAAGGCAATATGCAACATTACTCTCCATAACATAATCTGAGTGCCAACCTGGTTATTTTGTTAATTGACTTGATCGACGAATCTCAGGTACTTGAGATTCAACTGGTTGGGACTCCTCTAACTCATGTTCCTCATGCTCTGGTCCATCTTCAGAAAAAATTTCTTATTTAGATTTGTTTTTCACCTGTACAGTCGTTATCTCTAAACTTCCATTCACAATGCTATCATTTGCTTCTTGTATCTTATCTTCCATAAAGATCACATCTCTGCTGACTACAACCTTGTGGGTAGTGGGATCCCACAGGCGAAACCCCTTTACTCTATTAGCATAATCTAGAAATAAATATTTTCTAGATTTTGAATCTACCTTTGTAGTTTCTTGAGAATTGTACATCACATACACCGGACTTCCAAATATATGGAGGTTTGAATAATCAGTTGGTTTGCCAGTCTACATCTCCATCGGTGTCTTCAACTCAATTGCAGTTAAAGGAGCCCGATTTATTATATAACAGGCGGTGTTGACTGTTTCTATCCAAAACTTTTTGTCTAAGCCTGCAGCTCCTAGTATTGCTCGTATTCTCTCTAACAAGGTTCTGTTCATTCGCTCTGCCACTCCATTTTGTTGAGGGGTGTATGCTATAGTGAACTATCTTTTAATGCTTTTCTGATTGCAAAAGTCTACAAACTCATTGCTTGTATATTCTCTTCCATTATCTGTTCTCAAACACTTGATCTTCTTTCTAGATTCAAGTTCTACCCGCACTTTGAATATTTTGAAAACTGAAAACACATCTGCCTTCCTCTTGATAGGGTACACCTAACTCTCCTGGAGTAATCGTCAATAAAGGACACAAAGTACCTTGCTCCTCCTAAGGATGAAACTGGTGCTTGCCACACATCAGAGTGAACCAATTCTAGAATAGACTTGCTTCTAGAATTAGATGTATTGAACTTCAATATGTGCTTTTTACTTGTAACACAATGCTCACAAAAAGGTAAGGACACCTTAGTGAGACCTGGAGGTAGATTTTGTTTCACAAGTATTTTGATTTCTTTTTCAAAAATATGCCCAAGTTTCTGATACCACGCCATTGTAGAACTTTCACTTGGACTATTTGAAGCAACTGATGCTTCTCCTTCCTACAAAGTCTCTCCCTTCAATATGTATAAGTTGGCAGCTATCTTTTCACCCTTCATTAGTACAAGCGCACCTCGAATTATTTTCATAATTCCATTTTCCAGTTCCACTTTACATCCAAGGTCATCCAATCTTTCGAGAGACAACAAATTCTTTTTCAACCCTTCCACATGTTGCACTTCTTGAATAGTGTGAACTGTACTATCAAACATCTTTAACTCGATGGTTCCAATGCCAACGATCTTTAAGGCATGATCATTGTCGCTATACACAAGTTCTCCTGAGAAAGGTTCATAATGATCGAACCATTTTCTTCGAGCAGTCATATGAAATGTAGCTCCCGAGTCCCTGATCCAGACGTCAACAAATCTCTCCCTGCTTTCATAAGTTGTTGATGCTTCACATAACATAGCATGTCCATCATCTGAGGTACTAGCCATGTTCCCTTGCGAGTTGGCATTCTTTTTGTTCAAATTCCAACAGTCCTTCTTCAAGTGACCCGTTTTGCCACAGTTGTAGCACTTTAAGTTTTTCTTACTTCTAGATTTTGAGATTTTGATCTACCTTGACTTTGGCTCCCACTTGAGCCACGTTCTATTGATCTCCCTCTTATCACCGTCAATGCCTCAGCTTGTTGAGAATTTGCCAATCGATCTTCCTTATTTTTGCGCTGATTTTCGTCCTCCAGAATTGCAGCTCCAATATCATAAAAAACTAGATTGTCCATTTGGACATTACTTGTCAAGTTGATGACGAGTTGATCATACGAATCAGGTAGCCTTTGAAGTAGATGTTCAAGACGTTCATTTGCCTCTATTTTATAACCCAAAGATGTGAGTTGAGAAAATAGAGTATTTAACGTGTTTATGTGCTCCGTCACTAAAGTGGATTCAAACATGCGAAGAGTGTAAAGTTTTCTCTTTAGAAAAATTTTATTGTGGAGTGACTTGGCTTCATACAATTTGGTGAGATGATCCCATATTTTTTTGCTGTCTTCTTCTCCTCTATGCTTGACAATACCTCATCTGCCAATACTAGATGAAGATTTGCAATAGCATTCCCGTCCATTTCGTCCCACTTATTTTTATCTTTGCAGTCTGCTGGCTTTTCGTTGATAGCCACTAGGTAATTATCTTTCCTCAAGATGGCTTTCATCTTTAATTTTCACAAAGAGAAAATTTTTCCATTGAATTTCTCGATCTCAAATTTTTTCGCCACTGCTTCTATCATAAGCACCCAACCTGGCTCTGATACCACTTGATGTGGCAAATATGGACTCCCGGATAGAGCGAAACCGCAGTTAATTTGAACTTGCAAAAATAATAATTTAAAAAATAAAATACGGGCAAAGATAGAAAAATTTTATTATGAGAAAAAAGGAGTTACAATAATACAACTTCCCTCTATTTTATGAAGAAAACAATTAATTTCACTCTTAAAATAGGAGAACACTAACTTTGTATTTTTATCACTCACAAATCTTAAGTTTTGGAACCAAATTTCCTAAGCGTTTGGGAGCTCTCACCAAGACCTCCAAAAATATAGCTCTCACCAAATTTCCTAAGCTTTTGGAAACCAAATTTTTATCACTTTTCTTTTTTAAAAAATATTTTTTTGCCAAAAACTCTAAGGGGTACCACTATGGTTTGGTATAAATTTTTGACACATGACTCCAGTTAGTACCCCTTTACTTTTAGTTTAAATTTTTTGGTCAAAAACTCCAAGGGTTACCCATTTTTTTGTCTCAATTTTTGGCCCAAAACATCAAGGTGTACCCTTTGCTTTTGATAGACATTTTTTGGCCAAAAACTTTAATGGTACCCTTTTTGTTTTGGTTTAAATTTTTTACCTAAAACTACAAAGAGCACTGCTTTGGCTTTTGTTATATTTTTTTGGCTGAAAATTCTAAGGGATAGCCCTTTGTTTTTGGTCTCAAAAATCCAATGGATAATCCTTTGCTTTTGTCTAAATTTTTTGGCAAAAAACTCTAAAAGGTATCTTTTAATTTTTGTCAAAATATTCTGGCCAAAAATGCCAATTGGTCTCCCTTTTGTTTTAATCTAGATTTTCGGCCAAAAACTATAAAGGGAACCCCTTTTCCTTATCTAAATTTTATGCCAAAACTCCAAGAGGTATCCCTTTGGTTTTTATGTAAATTTTTGGCACAAAACCCTAAAGGGTAGTCCTTTGTCTCTTTTTCTGAATTTTTTTGGCCAAAAGCTCCAAGTGGTGCTCATTTAGTTTTAGTCTAAATTTTTGACCTAAACTCCAATAGGTAACCATTTGCTTTCTGTTTAAATTTATTGGTTAAAAATTCCAAGGGTATAATTTTGGTTTTAGTTTAAATTTTTGGACCAAAACAACATGGGGTACCCCTTTTGTTTTTATCTAAATTTATCGCTTTGAATTTCAATGGGTACTCTTCTGGTTTTCTCTAAATGTTTTGACTAAAAACTTCGAGGAGTACCCTTTTTGTTTTGGTATAAATTGTTTTCCAAAAATTCCAAGGTGTACCCTTTGTTTTTTATCTAAAGTTTTTGGCAAAAAACTCCAATGGTACCCTATTGATTTTGGTTTAAATTTTTTACACAAAACTACTAGGGACAACCTTTTTGTTTTTGTTTTAAATTTTTGTCCAAAAATTCCAAGGGTTACCCTTTTATTTTTTATCTAAATTTTTTTGCCAAAAAATTTAAGAGGGTCCACTTTTTTTTCGGTTAGAATTTTTTGCCAAAAACTGCAAGGGATACCTATTTTCTTCTTGTCAAAAGTTTTTTTACCCTAAACCCCAAAGGGGATCCCATTGATTTTTGTCTAAATATTTTGGCTAAAAACTCTAAGGGGTACGCTCATTTGTTTTGGTCTCAATTTTTGGCACAAAACTCCATGGTGTGCCACTTTTCTTTTCATCAAAAGTTTTTCACTAAAAACTATAATGGGTGCCCCTTTGGTTTTGGTATAAATTTTTGACTTGAAAGTTCAAAGGGTACTCTTTTCCTTTTTATCTAAATTTTTTTGCCACAAACTCCATGGACCACCACTTTGATTGTGGTCTGAATTTTATGCCCAAAACTCCAAGGGGTACCCATTTGCTTCTTGTCTAAATATTTTGGGCAAAAACACTAATGGTGTTTTGGTTTCAATTTTTGACCCAAAACACTAAGGTGTACACTTTGCTTTTTATCTAAATTTTTTGGCCAAAAACTTTAAGGGTATCCCGCAGGTTTAGTTCTAAATTTATCAAAAAATTACAAGAGCTACCCTTTTGGTTTTTGGCAAAATTTTTAGCCCAAAACTCCAAGGGGTTCCCCTTTAATTCTGGTCTAAATTTTTAGAATACAACTCCAAGGGGTACCCTTTCGATTTTGGTCTAAATCTTCGGCCCAAAACTCCAAGGGGTACCCATTTGCATTTTAGTCTAAATTTTGGGCCCAAAACTGTAAGGGGTACCCCTTTGAATTAAATCTAAATTTTTGTCCAAAATTCCAAGGGAAACACCTTTACATTTGATCAAAATTTTATGCATAAAACTCTAAGGGGTACCCTTTTTTTATTGGTCTAAATATTTGACCCAAACATCCGGGGATTACCCCTTTGGTTTTTATTTATATTTGGGCATAAACTCCAAGGGGTACAATTTTGGTTTTGGTCTAAATTTTTGGATCAAAACTATAAAGGTGCCCCTTTCACTTTGGTTTTTGTCCAAATTTTTTGGCAAAAATTCAAAGTGCTATCCCTTTGATTTTGGTCTAAATTTTAGGCCCAAAACTCCAAGTGTTATCCCTTGGCATTTGGTCTAAATTTTAGGTAAAAAACTTCAAGTGATACTCGTTTACTTTTTGTTTAATTTTTTGGTAAAAAACTCTAAAGGGTATGCCATTGGTTTTTGTCTAATTTTTTTGTCCCAAAACACCAAGGTATACCCCTTTGCACTTCGTCAAAATTTTGGGCCCAAAACTTCAAAAGGTAACCCTTTTGTTTTGATCTAAATATTTAGCACAAACTCTAAGGGTTGTCCGTTCAGTTTTGTCTATATTTTGGCATAAAACTCCAAAGGGTACCCCTTTATTTTTTGTCTTAATGTTTTAACCAAAAATTCCAAACGGTACCCCTTTAGTTTCGGTCTAAAATTTTAAACGAAAACTCCAAAGGGTACCAATTTGCTTTTCATCAAAAATTTTCGCTAAAAACTCAAAAGGTTACCCATTTGATTTTGGTCTAATTGTTCCGCCCAAAACTCAACGTGATACCTATTTGGTTTTAGTCTAAATTTTTTGCCCAAAATACCAAGGGTTTCCCTTTGTTTTGGACTTGATTTTTGGTCTAAAATTTTAAGGGGCACCTAATTAGTTTTTATCTAAATTTTTGTACCAAAACTCTAAGCGGTACTCCTTCGATTTTGTTTTGGTCTAAATTTTAGGACAAAAACTCCAAGGCATATCATTTTGCTTTTTGTCAAATTTGTTTTGGCTAAAAATACCAATGGGTACACCTTTGATTTTGGTCTAAATTTTTGGACCAAGACTACAATGGGTACCCTTTTGTCTTTGCCTAAGATTTTGACCCAAAACTCCAAATGATACCACTTTGGTTTTGTCCAAATTTTTCGGCAATAAATTCCAAGTGCTATCCCTTTGGTTTTGGTCTAAATTTTTGGCTTAAAATTCTAAGGGCTATTCCTTGGCATTTAATCTAAATTTTAGGCAAAAAACTCTAATGGGTACCATTTCCCTTTTTGTCTAATTTATTTGGCCAAAAACTCAAAGGGGTACGCCATTGGTTTTGGTCTCAAATTTTAGCTTAAAATTTCAAGAGGTACCTTATTGCTTTTTGTCTGAATTTTTTGGCTAAAAACTCCAAAGGGTACCCATTTGGGTTTGGTATAAATTTTTGACACAAAACTTCAAAGGATATAACTATTTGTCTAAGTATTTTAGCCAGAAACTCCAATGGGAACCACTTTTGTTTTGGTCATAATTTTTTGCCCGAAACTGTAAGGTGTACCTCTTTGCTTTTTAGATAAATTTTTTGGCCAAAACTATAAGTGGTGCGAGTACTTCTTTATTTTTGGTCAGAATATTTTGCCCTAAACTCTAAGGGGTACACCTTTTGTTTTGGTCTAAATTTTTGAGCTAAAACTATAAAAGTTACCCCTTTTGCTTTTGTCAAAATTTTTGGCCCAAAACATTAAAAGGGCACCCGTTTGATTTTTGTCTAAATGTTTTGGCCAAAAACCTCAATGGCTACCCCTTTGATTTTGATATAAATTTTTGGCCCAAAACTCCAAGGTGCATTTCGTTGAATTTCGTCTAAATGTTTGGCACGATACTCCCAGGGGTACCCCTTTGTTTTTGGTTTAATTTTTTTAGCCAAAAACTACAAAGGGTACGCCATTGGTTTTGGTCTAAATTTTTGGCCCACAACTCCAACGGGTGACACTTTTGTTTTTGACTAAATTTTAGGCCCAAAATACCAAGGTGTACCCTTTTGTTTTTTGTCTGAATTTTTTGGCCAAAAACTTGTAATGGTACCCATTTGCTTTTGGTCGAAATTTTGATCCAAAACTCCAAAATGTACACCTCTATTTTTTGTCTAAATATTTTAGCCAAAAACTCTAAGGCGTTCACCCATTTATTTTGGTATCAATATTTGGCCCAAAACTCCATGGTCTACCACTTTTATTTTTATCAAAATATTTTTTGCCAAAAAATCTAAGGGATATCACTTTGGTTTAGGTGTAAATTTTTGACTCACGACTTCAAGTGGTACCCCTTTGCTTTTGGTTTAAATTTTTTTGGTCAAAAACTCTAAGGGGTACTCATTTTGTTTTTGTCTCAATTTTTAGCCCAAAACCTCATGGTGTAGCCTTTGTTTTTTATTGAAATGTTTTGGCCAAAAACTCTAAGAGTAACCCTTTTGTTTTGATCTAAATTTTTGATCCAAAACTATAAGGGGCAGCGTTTTGGCTTTTGTCTTATTTTTTTAGCTGAAAATTCCAAGGGATACTGTAGACACCGGGTCCCGAACTCCGGCATAAAATGAAATTGGTGATTTTTGATCCTTGATTATTCCCTCCGAAAAAAAATAAATATATAAATAAAAATAAAAAATAAAAAAATAAAAATAAAAAAACAAAAAAAACAAAAAAACAAAAAAAAATATATATAAATATGTGTGTGTGAAATTAGGTAATTAATTAGTTGATATTGTTAGTTAATTAAGTGGTTAATATTATTGTGTTAAATAAAATGCATGTAAAATTAAAGTTGAAGAGTGTAATTAATTAGATAAAATAAATATATGTATGATAATTTAAATGGATTAATTAGTGTAATGTTTAATTAATAGAGAGTTTAATTAATATGTATGTTTAATTAATTAATGTATGTGTTATTTGAATTAAGTTAAATTAATTAAGAATAGAGAAAAGGAAGGAAATAATTGAGTGGGAAGTTACCATTATAACCCTTAGCCCTAATTTGAGGGTATAAAAAGAACAAGATGAGCAAAAACAAGGGGGGGCTCTCTCATTCGGCTGGAACAAAAAAAAAAGAAAAGAAAAAAGAAAAAGAAAAGACAGAGAGAGCAAGAACCCAGGAAACCAAAATAGAAAAGCAAAAAAGAAAAGAAAATAGAAAGGAAAATAAAAGAGAGCAAAAGAGAGAGCAAGAGAGATACCAAAGAACCAAAATCAAAAGAAATAAAAGGGAAATAGAAGAGAAGAAGAGAGGGACAGCCAGCCACTGGAGACCAACGCCGGACCGGAGAGAAGAAAAGGGAAGAGAGGAGAGGGAAAGCGCCACCGCCCCCGCCCCCGCCGGCCAAATGGCACCTCCTACGGCGGCACGCACCCCACCATCAGAATCGCCACCGCCGGACGAAGCTCCAGGTGTCCACCGATCCTCCGTCGGTGGCCGGCATCCGGCGCATAAGGAAGAAGAAACCAGGGCGATCCTTCGCTTTTTCTGGTGACGGTAGGCGACGTACCGGCGCGTGGAGCCTCCCGCCTTGCCTCCGGTGACCTGACCTCCGATTTGGTGGTGGAGGTGACACTCACCCCTCCTCCGGCGACCCTCCGGCGAGGTAAATCCCTATTTCCTTTATATTTTATATTATTATTATTATTATTATTATTATTATTATTATTATTATTATTTATTTAATTTCTGTATTATTATATATATATATATATATATTTTATTTATTTTCTGTTTTTTTATATTATTATTATTATTATTATTATTATTATTATTATTATTATATGTTTATTCATTTTATGTTTATTAATATAATATTATTATTATCTTTTTTATTTATTTATTATTAGTATTATTAAGTTATATTAATATTGCTGTTATTAATATTAATTATTTTATGTTTATTTATATTTATTATATTATTATTGTTATTATCATTATTTTATCTATTATTATTTATTATTATTATTATTATTATTATTATTATGTATTTATTTAATTTCTTTTATTATTATCATTAAATATTTATTTAATTTCTAATATTATTACTATTATTATTATTGAGTTCTATGGTTATTTAATTTTATCGATTACTAATATTAAGTTTATTTGTGTTTGTTGTCGGTGTCAAATACTTGTGTTTCCCTGTTTGAGCGCCCGTGCGAATGAAGGAGGAGATCCAAGGAGTTGTTATTTTTCATTGTACTTGTTATTTTTCCTTTGTCTGTTTTATTGAATTATTTGGCATGTAATAATTAATTAAACCATTTATTTTTTGTACGCTTAATCAAAAATCACATAAAAATATTTCTACAAATAAACCTGGGTTTTCTAATAAAATGGGACCAATGTCCTAGTTTTTCATCCAAAATAAATTATCACTTCAAAATGAATTTTTAATTATGCATGAGAGGACCAATGTCCTCAACATCAATAAATACCCCGTTTTATGTATGATTTATATTTCATTTACAATGGGAGTTGTATTCCGCCCCTAGTTTTATTGTAATTTATTTTATCTTTATTTTTATTTATTTATCGTTTTATATGTGATTGATATGCGCTTTAATAAACTGCATTAATTGTGTGAGATGAAAAATGAAATTTTATAATTTAAAAACTCACTTATAATTAACCAAGGCACCAATAAGTGTGAAGTTCCGGACACCATCTCTAGTTTAGACCGATAAGAGGTTAAACTTTCCCAATTTCTTGTAAATTGGGTGGCGACTCCAAAATACCTCAAAAGTGCCTAAAGGTGTTATGGCGATGGATGGTCCTTTTCAATGTTCTATTGTGAAAGGAGGTGCCGAAAATATCTCATAACACCTAAGATCGGAAAGACGCGAACCAATCCCTCAAATCCTAAAAGCGAATTCCCGAAGAGGGCCTTGCTGGTTCCGGCGCGCGTCACAGTCGCGACTCCACTGGGAACTGTTTGTGACTTTGCTCTGAAAATGTCTTGGTTAAAATGTATAATTGGGTTTTTAAAACTAAAATTTCATCTCTCATCCAAATTGCATTGCATTCATGCTAGAGCCTTAGAATATGCTAGTTTGGTCCCTCTATTAGCCTCGGTGCGTTCCTGAAGCACGACCCCATTTTCACTCAATTTGGGGAAGTGTTAAGGATAATCACCAGCCCAAGTCTCGTACCATCGTGGTATATAAAATGGTGACCCGATCGGTCGTTATGCTCGTGATGAGCTAGACCCGTTGTGCAGGGACCATGCTTGGGTAGCCCTAAAGCAACACCACCTTGACCAAAGCTCATATAATGACAATAGATACTTCCCCTAGGTGGTATGTACCTTAATACAGTGCTTGCTACGTGGGTCATCGTGTATTAAACAAGATCAAACAAATTAAGTGGTCTTCTATGGAAAGCTTTAAAGCTTCGATAACCTCACCTTAATTTGGTTGAAGTGTCCAAATACACAATGGTCGAAAATCATACTTGTGCGCATCTTGAGAGACGTCATGCTCTAACACGCTCTTTGGGTCCCCTGTTGACCCACGGATTAAGCCCACCTAGGAAGAGACCAATTGACCTCGTGTGCGGGAGTAATAAGGTTGGAAGGATGTACTTGCTTGCATGTGTTTGTCTATGTTGCATAACACACGACCATTCATTGTATACGTCATTCATGCATGTTTTTATGATAAAATTAAAAATAAAAAAAAATTATTAAAAAAAAATGAGAAAATAAAAAATGCATTTCATTTTGTGTGTGTATCCTTTTGTCTGCATATCATTTTACGTATATTCTTTTCATGCATCGCATTATATCACTGTAATTTATTGATCTTTCACTCATCCAGGACCACCTGCATAATTCACGATCATGCATTGTACATATCATCCATGCATCATTCTAACAATTTAAAATTTTCAGCCATCATAGATTCATCTAAGTGGATTAGAGGTCTTGACGGTCGGCTAGTAAGTACGGACTCGCCCTTTGGATCGCTAGAATTAGTGCTTAATTGGGATTCTGAGTCACTCTTCACAACCAGTGACTCATCCTCGATGGCAGAAGAGACTGGAACTTTGACCACTCAAGACCTTGCTAGGAGGTTAGAAGATTTTGAGCGAAGAATGTTAGAAATGATGGGCGCTATGGCCGAAAGAATTGCTCACCCTCCTGTTCCACAAGCACCCATTGCTCCGCAGCCACCTATTGCTCCACAAGCGCCGATAGCCCCTCCTCGAGAGCAAGCCGAACCACTTGTTGGTGGGGAGGCTCCTCTCGTTGGAGTTGCTGCCCATCAACCCGTCAACGAGCATAGAGCTGCCGCACCCATCGAACCAAGAGGGGAAAGGATCCCCAATCCTAATGATGACTTTGTGATAAAGGAGGAAGATGAAGAGCTAATGGTCCAACAAGCTGTGAGGGGCAGAGCACCCAGGTTAGAGGATGAGACTCTGAGGGGGATGAGACAGCAGATTGAAACTATCACCCGCATGTTATCAGCTGGAAAAGGGATCAACCCTAAGGACAGAGATCTAGGGGATGAAGAGCTGCTACCCCAAAGGTTCAAGATGCCTGAGCTGCCGAAATTTGATGGTACTTCTGACCCATCTGCACACATCAAGCAGTATACCCTGGTAATGAAAGGCACCGGGTTGAGCAAAAAGCAAAAGATGGAATATTTTTGCCTTAGTCTGGTAGGTCCGGCAGTAGACTGGTACCACGGGCTGGATAGGAGATCCAAAGAGGACTGGGACCTTCTGACTGATGAATTCATGAAGCAATACGACTGCAGCACTAAGATGGAGGTCACCCTAAAGGACCTTGAGCTTTTACAACAGAGGAGTGATGAGTCATTTCACGAATACCTCACCAGATGGAGGAACAGGGTCATGGAGATGAAGCGAAAGCCTGACACTGCTGACCAGATTAGGCTATTTATCAGGAACTCCTGCCTTTACCTAAAAGATTTGCTCAGTTTTAAGGGGCTCAAAGACTGGGAATCGCTTAAGGATATTGCTGTAGAGGCTGAGGCTGCTTACCTAGCAAAAAAAGCAAGCCAAAATAACTTTGTGGGGAGGAACTTTGGGAACCAATCAGGGTATAGATCAAGTGGCGCCGGGAGCAGTAACGGCAGAAATGGCAAGTCAGTAGAAGTTGCAACAACTTTAGTTGGGCAAGGCCAGAGGCACTACTCCAATTTAGGCCGCTCTTTGTCATGGGTATTGGAGAGATTGATGAAATTGGGCAAGCTACAGCCACAAGCACCCAGACCAGCCATGAATCAAGGATAGCCACGGCATAGAGATGATCAATACTGCGCCTACCATCAACACACTGGGCACTCGACTTATTACTGCCGAACTTTGAGGAATAAGATCCAAGATCTTATTGATACTAAACAGATCTCGGACCCTGAGAAGAGCGAGAAGAAGAACAAGCCAGCCTACAATGCAGTCCCTCCACCAAATATGTGATCGGATCCGGTCCACTAGAATGGCATATCTTGCGGGAGGATATGAATAAGTCGCTGACACTCGTCGGGAGAGTGGGAAAGAAGATCATGTTTTTTTTAGATGCCTTAATTCTCTTCATTTCAAGAACTACTTATGACAGTTTGGTTATTTTCAATAAATTGAACAAGTTTGCTTATTTGTATGGTATTCCTAATGATTTTATTTCACATGGTCATGATGCATTCATTTTGACACTAATTCAATTAATACGGCTCCATCTAGTCTCGGAACTTTGGGGAATCCAAATAACATCTTGATAGCATCTGATATAACTCCTGAGGAGAGGATAATTTTGAGAGATAAAAAAAATAATAAAAAAAAGCCTCTGCCTGGACCTGATGTGACATGCTGAAAATTGACAAGGACGTTCTTACTACTTTCACATGCCAACATGACGACGAATCAAATTTTGAAAGCCATTCCTTCGCACTCCCAACATCTGGGATACATATGGTACTGCTAAATAAAATCAAACTTCAAGAGTTACATCGAGAACTAGACGAATGAAACCCTGAACCTTTCACAAGAAATATAACCAAGCCTTAAAATCCCTTTCACCCCAACCATTTGAGATGCAAAACCGATCAAGACCAACCTTTAATCAGATGAGACCAAAAGCACCCATATAACCAAACTCAGGAGGACAGTTCATTATCTCTCAAAAAAAAAAAAAACAAAAAAAAAGAAGAATCAAAGAACAAAACAAAAAAAAAGGGGAGGAACTATAGTCCTGTCCTAAACCATAGTTTTATCCTACAACTCCATCCCAGCCATCAACGGTTACCTCAGTAATTAAAAACCAACAAATGGAAGACGCAGATTGAAGCAAAGAAACTCAATATCTCAGCCAGTCTGCACAAGGCCTAAGACCAAGACTTTGATACCAAGAGGAGCCACTCTCAGAAGCAGCAGTCCCCCCGACTAACGAAGATGAAAGCAAATTCAACCAATCTGACAAACTGAAGGAGGGTTCATGGCAGAGGCTAAATAAATAAAAAAAAAGAGAGAAAATATTCAATCAAGAAAACCCGCGAGGGCTGATTGATAACAGGAGTTTGATGCTCTCAAGATCTATCCCGAGATTAGATGAGGTCTCATATTTTTCGAGTTAATGCCAAATAGTGATCATGTGTTATAAAATCAGATTGAAATATATGCATTTATGTAAAGATGTATTGGCATAACCAGGGCAGTTCATCTTGCACACTCAAAGTTGTCTGAGTCCGATATAAAACCAGCACATTATTATCATCTACCCTCTACCATTCTCGCTACTCAGGCACTTCAGCCAACTCATCTTGCTACCTGTTGTGAAGCCAATCCTACAGCACCTTCCCAATAAAGAACCAAGCTCATACAACCAATATTTGAGACATAAGCACATGCCAATCATATCCGAAAGACCTTTCGCAACGACTCCAACTTCTCTCGCAAAAAAAAAAAAAAAAAAGCCATTAGAGATGAAAACCGTGACTGGCGCTCTAAGCAAAAGTTAGGCCAAAGGGCAGGGTGAAACCTGGTAACAGGCAGTCTGCCCTACAAAAAATAAAATAAATAAAAGCCGCTGGATTGGGTTGGGTCCATTCCAGGCAAAAAAATAAGGCACAGGGTTATGTGAAAATCCGACAAGGACGCATCTCCCGCTTAGAAAAGCTAGTATAAAAATCCACGAGGGACGCACTACCTTTAAAGAGGACTACAGGTATCAGAAGAGAACCTCATAATCCCCAAAAGCATGAAATTCAAAAACAATTCCAGAGGGCGCCGATCCTACTGCAAATCACGACCAAATCAGCTGTCGCTTCCAAAATCCACTTAGATAAATTCTTGTCCCGCATCCCTGCATACATATGCATCTCACGTGCATGCTTACCACTTTTTCCTGCATATTTTGCTTTCTAAGTCTTGCAGAAAGAAAGAATCAAATGCCAACGCCAGCGAAAGGGCAAGCGACAACATCGATCAAAACATCAATTCAATCCAAGTCAATCAACCAAAGACCTCTCAGGGGGCAACTAACCAAAGACTTCTCAGGGAGCAGCAGCCAAAGACCTCTCAGGGGGCAATCAACCAAAGACTTCTCAGGGAGCATTAACCAAAGACTTCTCAGGGAGCATCAGCCAAAGACCTCTCAGGGGGCAATCAACCAAAGACTTCTCTGGGAGCAGCAGCCAAAGACCTCTCAGGGGGCAATCAACCAAAGCCTTCTCAGGGAGCATTAACCAAAGACTTCTCAGGGAGCATCAGCCAAAGACCTCTCAGGGGGCAATCAACCAAAGACTTCTCAGGGAGCATTAACCAAATACTTCTCAGGGAGCATCAGTCAAAGACCTCTCAGGGGGCAATCAACCAAAGACTTCTCAGGGAGCAGCAGCCAAAGACCTCTCAGGGGGCAATCAACAAACGACTTCTCAGGGAGCAGCAGCCAAAGACCTCTCAGGGGGCAATTAACCATCCCAAGACCTCTCAGGGGGCGATCAAACATCTCAATCCAAGACCTCTCAGGGGGCGCCACTCAATAGACCGGCTAGCACGATGACGGCACTACCACTCTATGGAGGGTTAGCACGATCACGGCACTGCCGCTTCTGCAATCACAACAACAACACTCGATTCAAGAAGACAACCGCCTCAGGTAGGTGTCTCTGCATCTCTCTCTCTCTGAATTTTGGACTTTCTCCTTTGAATTTTGGCTCACCTAGGTGTCTATGCACTAGCTTCTCCAAAATTGGGGGCAACTGTAGACACCGGGTCCCGAACTCCGGCATAAAATAAAATTGGTGATTTTTGATCCTTGATTATTCCCTCCGAAAAAAAATAAATATATAAATAAAAATAAAAAATAAAAAAAAATAAAAAAAAACAAAAAAACAAAAAAAAAATATATATATAAATATGTGTGTGTGAAATTAGGTAATTAATTAGTTGATGTTGTTAGTTAATTAAGTGGTTAATATTATTGTGTTAAATAAAATGCATGTAAAATTAAAGTTGAAGAGTGTAATTAATTAGATAAAATAAATATATGTATGATAATTTAAATGGATTAATTAGTGTAAAGTTTAATTAATAGAGAGTTTAATTAATATGTATGTTTAATTAATTAATGTATGTGTTATTTGAATTAAGTTAAATTAATTAAGAATAGAGAAAAGGAGGGAAATAATTGAGTGGGAAGTTACCATTATAACCCTTAGCCCTAATTTGAGGGTATAAAAAGAACAAGATGAGCAAAAACAAAGGGGGGCTCTCTCATTCGGCTGGAACAAAAAAAAAAGAAAATAAAAAAGAAAAAGAAAAGACAGAGAGAGCAAGAACCCAGGAAACCAAAATAGAAAAGCAAAAAAGAAAAGAAAATAGAAAGGAAAATAAAAGAGAGCAAAAGAGAGAGCAAGAGAGATACCAAAGAACCAAAATCAAAAGAAATAAAAGGGAAATAGAAGAGAAGAAGAGAGGGACAGCCAGCCACTGGAGACCAACGCCAGACCGGAGAGAAGAAAAGGGAAGAGAGGAGAGGGAAAGCGCCACCGCCCCCGCTGGCCAAACGCCGCCTCCTACGGCGGCACGCACCCCACCATCAGAATCGCCACCGCCGGACGAAGCTCCAGGTGTCCACTGATCCTCCGTCGGTGGCCGGCATCCGGCGCGTGAGGAAGAAGAAACCAGGGCGATCCTTCGCGTTTTTCGGCGACGGTAGGCGACGTACCGGCGCGTGGAGCCTCCCGCCTTGCCTCCGGTGACCTGACCTCCGATTTGGTGGTGGAGGTGACACTCACCCCTCCTCCGGCGACCCTCCGGCGAGGTAAATCCCTATTTCCTTTATATTTTATATTATTATTATTATTATTATTATTATTATTATTATATATATATTTATTTAATTTCTGTATTATTATTATTATTATTATTATTATTATATATATATATTTTATTTATTTTCTGTTTTTTTATATTATTATTATTATTATTATATGTTTATTCATTTTATGTTTATTAATATAATATTATTATTATCTTTTTTATTTATTTATTATTAGTATTATTAAGTTATATTAATATTGCTGTTATTAATATTAATTATTTTATGTTTATTTATATTTATTATATTATTATTGTTATTATCATTATTTTATCTATTATTATTTTTTATTATTATTATTATTATTATTATTATTATTATTATTATGTATTTATTTAATTTCTTTTATTATTATCATTAAATATTTATTTAATTTCTAATATTATTACTATTATTATTATTGAGTTCTATGGTTATTTAATTTTATCGATTACTAATATTAAGTTTATTTGTGTTTGTTGTCGGTGTCAAATACTTGTGTTTCCCTGTTTGAGCGCCCGTGCGAATGAAGGAGGAGATCCAAGGAGTTGTTATTTTTCATTGTACTTGTTATTTTTCCTTTGTCTGTTTTATTGAATTATTTGGCATGTAATAATTAATTAAATCATTTATTTTTTGTACGCTTAATCAAAAATCACATAAAAATATTTCTACAAATAAACCTGGGTTTTCTAATAAAATGGGACCAATATCCTAGTTTTTCATCCAAAATAAATTATCACTTCAAAATGAATTTTTAATTATGCATGAGAGGACCAATGTCCTCAACATCAATAAATACCCTGTTTTATGTATGATTTATATTTCATTTACAATGGGGGTTGTATTCCGCCCCTAGTTTTATTGTAATTTATTTTATCTTTATTTTTATTTATTTATCGTTTTATATGTGATTGATATGCGCTTTAATAAACTGTATTAATTGTGTGAGATGAAAAATGAAATTTTATAATTTAAAAACTCACTTATAATTAACCAAGGCACCAATAAGTGTGAAGTTCCGGACACTATCTCTGGTTTAGACCGATAAGAGGTTAAACTTTCTCAATTTCTTGTAAATTGGGTGGCGACTCCAAAATACCTCAAAAGTGCCTAAAGGTGTTATGGCGATGGATGATCCTTTTCAATGTTCTATTGTGAAAGGAGGTGCCGAAAATATCTTATAGCACCTAAGATCGGAAAGACGCGAACCAATCCCTCGAATCCTAAAAGCGGATTCCCGAAGAGGGCCTTGCTGGTTCCGGCGCGCGTCACAGATACCATTTGGTTTTGGCCTAATTTTTTGATTCAAAACTCCAAGAGGTACTCCTTTGCTTTTATCCAATTTTTTTGGCCAAAAACTCTAAAGGGAACCCTTTTCGTTTTGGTCTTAATTTTTTTCCCAAAATTCTAAAAGGTACCCCTTTAATTTTTGTCAAAATATAATGGCCAAAAACTCCAATGGGTCTCCCTTTTGTTTTAATCTAGATTTTCGGCCCAAAACAATATGGGGTACCCCTTTTCTTATCTAAATTTTTTACCAAAAACTCTAAGAGATATCCCTTTACTTTTTGTTTAAATGTTTTGGCCAAAAATTTGGAGGACTACCCCTTTATTTTGGTCTAAATTGTTTGCCAAAAACTCCAAGGTGTGCTCTTTGTTTTTTATCTAAATTTTTTGGCCAAAAACTCCAATGGTACTATTTTGATTTTAGTTATAATTTTTAACCCAAAACTACAAGGAGCATCCTTTTTATTATTGTTTTAACTTTTTGGCAAAAAATCCAAGGAATACCATTTTGATTTTGGTAAAAATTTTTAAACCAAAACTCTAAGGGGTACTCTTTTGATTTTTGTCTAATTTTTTTTTCTAAAAAGTCCAACGGGAACCATTTTTGTTTTGGTCAGAATTTTTTATCCAAAACACCAAGGGGTATCCCTTTACTTTTTGTCTAAATATTTTTACCAAAAACTCTAAGGGGTCTACCTTTTATTTTAATCGAAAATTTCGGCTAAAAACTACAAGTGGTACCTGTGACGCGCGCCGGAACCCGGTCAACCCAGCAAGGGCCCTCGCTTTGAATCCGCTTTAGGATTCGAGGTATGAAGGTTCGCGTCTTTTGATCATGGGCGCCATGAGACATCATCGGTGTATTCCTCCCAATAGAACATTGGGGAGAACAACCTAGCCTATTGACGGCTAAAGGCACCTTTGAGGTATTTGGAGTCGCCACCCAATTTACGTGAAATTGGGAAAAGGTTTCTCACCTCTATTGGTCTAAACCAGAGATATGGTGTCCGGGACTTCCCTCTTATTTATGCTTTGGTTAATTATAAATGGGTTCCTAACTTCTTAAAATTATATCTCTCATCTCACACGATAAATGCATTAAAAGTAAAAGCGCATCTCAAGCATCCGAAAGCGGTAAAAGGAAAGCAATAAATAAAGCGATAAATAAAGCGATAAAAGAAAGCGATAAACACGCAAGCACGCAATTACAAGAGAAATAGGGGCGGAATACAACCCCAATAAAAGGAAATTAAAAATGTAAATGGGACGGAATACAATCCCATAAAATAAATAAAGTTGCCCCAAAATTAATTACAAGGGCCCAAAAAAGAAATGAACTTGAATTTAAAACACTCACTCAAGATTAAAATAAAGAACATACATAAATCGGGACATTATTTGAGGAACATTGGTTCCTTCGCACTTGTTCGAAATTTAAGAACATTGGTTCCTTCGCATTTACTTAAAAAAGGGTTCGAAGAGTCGTTTTGGTTGTTTGGAAGAAAATCGGGATGAGTGATCCCATTTTATTGAAAATTGACTCTTCGTTTTAATTGTGATAATTTTATTGTTGGCCTAAAACAAGGGACATTGGTCCCACTTTTATTAATAAAAATTTCAATTTTATTATAGAAATATTTTTGTGATTTTTTATCGCACGCGTGCATAAATAAAATAATTGTTTACAAATAATCACAACATGAAGAGAGAGATTGGAAAGATCTCACCCAAATCGGAGTGTCTGTCCATGCGTCGCGACCCATCCGGGGAGTCGCGGGGCGCTCACATAGCCCGACTCAAATTAAAACTCATACAAAAATCAACACCAAAAAGAACATTAGTAACGACTCCAAAAATTAATCAAATGGAGACAATGTAATGACAATAATAAAATCATAACAAATAATCATAGTATGGCGACAACAACAAAATAATAATAATAATAATAATAATAATAATAATAATAATAATAATAATAATGAACTACATGGCAGCAACCTATAATAATAATAATAATCATAAATGTAAAAACAAAAAATAAATTATTAATAGTAATAATAATAATGATAATAATAATAATGAAAACATAATATTAAATAAACACCAAATAAATACCAATAATAATAATAATAATAATAATAATAATAATAATAATAATAATAATAATGATAATAATAACTAATTAACCATAATATTGATATTAACAGGATGTCACCGAAGATCAATATAATAATAATAATAATAATAATAATAATAATCATATAAATTGCAACGAGAAATAAGGAGGAAATCAACTTAAAACAAATAAATAATATATCAAAAATAATATTAATCACATTAAAATGTCAAAAATAAATTATAGATATGACAATAATAGCAAAAAATAATATTTAACAACAATAAGTAATGTACAAAAAGAATAAAAGAGAACAAGTCCAAGAATGTTTACCCTCAGAATTTTTAGATTGGAAATAGGATGTCTCAATCCGTTCCACTTGTCGATTTTTGATGATGATAATATAGAATGTAAAAATTGTGTTAAGAAAATTAGTTCAAAAAAATATTTTTGGTGGAATGAATAAAGCTAAGAAAATTAATTTCTCTTGCTCAAATCAACCCAAGATTAAATATTTTGTAGTAGCAAAAACAAAAAACTAGAGAAGAAAGTTTAAAGATTTTTGAAAAATTTTGAACAAGAGAAAAACTTCCTGGAGAGTGAAAAAAATGGTGGAGAGGAAAGCCAAAAATTTTATTTTACAAGTGTTGCCGTCCTCCAAAAAATGAAGAAGAAATCCCTATTAATTTTCAGTGTTGTCCCAAAATGGAGAAAGACAAAATAACTTTTAATTTTGTAAATCGAAAATAACACAAAACGGTGAAAAACGGACTGAAAAACGCAGATAACGGCGAAAAAAGAGGGGCCAGAGCAGGTGGGCGCGCGGTGGCCAAGTGGCCACCGCGCGGCCACTTTGCCAAGAAACCAAAGGAGGGTCGCGTGATGGCAATTGCCATCACGCGACCCCAAATTAGGAAAGTGGCTTTAAAAGCCACTTTCCCACGTTTTGTCACATTAATCTTATATTTTTTTTTTTTTACAAACCTTTTAAATCATTTTTTTTTTCATCTTTTATACTTTTATTTTTTTTCCTAATTAGACTCTTTTATATTTTTATTCATTTTTCCTAATTAGACTAATTAACTAACCCAACAAAATTAATTAACTAATTTAATTCAATCCAATTAATCAATTAATTAATTTAATTTGACTCAATTAAATTAATTAGTTAATTCAATTTCTCTCTTTTTTTTTTTCGAATATCAAAAATAACACCTTCTAATAATATTATTTTTAAAATAAATTAAAAATTTTTTATGATAAAAAAAAAAGGGTCTCGACAAGGGAAACATCATTTTTTTTACACCTCTGCCTTTAAGTCGGTAACATTTTCATCATTGGGTAATTCTGATCTTGGACCGCCTCGGGACCCGGTGTCTACAGTTGCCCCCAATTTTGGGAAACTTAGAACCTAGGTGCCTAAGTGAGCCAAAATTCAGAAAAGAAGGGAAGAGACACGTACCTGAGGCGGTCGCTTTCCCAAACAAGGAGAGATTGTTGGTGTGTCCTGCTTTCTGTGGTGGTGCCCCCTGGGAGGTCTTTCGCTGATCGGCGCCCCCTGAGAGGTCTCTGACTGGCTGGTGCTCCCTGAGAAGTCTTTGGCTGGTGCTCCCTGAGAAGTCTTTGGCTGCTGCTCCCTGAGAAGTCTTTGGTTGATCGCCCCCTGAGAGGTCTTCGGATCGCTGCTCCCTGAGAAGTCTTCGGTTGATCGTCCCCTGAGAGGTCTTCGATTAACTGCTCCCTGAGAAGTCTTCGGTTGATCGCCCCCTGAGAGGTCTTCGGTTAGCTGCTCCCTGAGAAGTCTTCGGTTGATCGCCCCCTGAGAGGTCTTCGGTTCGCTGCTCCCTGAGAAGTCTTCGGTTGATTGCCCCCTGAGAGGTCTTCGGTTAGCTGCTCCCTGAGAAGTCTTCGGTTGATCGCCCCCTGAGAGGTCTTCGGCTGCTGCTCCCTGAGAAGTCTTTGGCTACTGCTCCCTGAGAAGTCTTTGGCTGGCTGATGCTCCCTGAGAAGTCTTTGGTTGCTGCTCCCTGAGAAGTCTTTGGCTGACGCTCCCTGAGAAGTCTTTGGCTACTGCTCCCTGAGAAGTCTTTGGCTGCTGCTCCCTGAGAAGTCTTTCGGTGATGCTCCCTGAGAAGTCTTTGGCTGCTGCTCCCTGAGAAGTCTTTCGTTGATGCTCCCTGAGAAGTCTTCGGGTGATGCTCCCTGAGAAGTCTTTGGCTGCTGCTCCCTGAGAAGTCTTTCGTTGATGCTCCCTGAGAAGTCTTTGGTTGATGCTCCCTGAGAAGTCTTTGGCTACTGCTCCCTGAGAAGTCTTTGGCTGATGCTCCCTGAGAAGTCTTTCGTTGATGCTCCCTGAGAAGTCTTTCGTTGATGCTCCCTGAGAAGTCTTTGGCTGCTGCTCCCTGAGAAGTCTTTCGTTGCTGACTTGGATTGAATTGATGTTTTGATCGATGTTGTCGCTTGCCCTTTCGTTGGCGTTGCCATTTGATTCTTTCTTTCTGCAAGACTTAGAAAGCAAAACATGCAGGAAAAGTGGTGAGCATGCACGTGAGATGCATATGTATGCAGGAATGCAGGACAAGAATTCATCTAAGTGGATTTTGGAGACGACAGCTGATTTGGACGTAATTTGCAGTAGGATCGGTGCCCTCTGGAATTGCTTTTGAGTTTCATGCCTCTGGGGGATTATGAGGTTCTCTTCTGATACCTGTAGTCATTATTTGAAGGTAGTGCGTCCCTCATGGATTTTCACACTAGCTTTTCTTAGCGGGAGATGCGTCCTTGTCGGATTTTCACATAACCCTGTGCCTTATTTTTTGCCTGGAATGGACCCAACCCAATCCAGCGGCTTTTATTTATTTTATTTTTTTTTGTAGGGCAGACTGCCTGTCGCCAGGTTTTCACCCTGCCCTTTGGCCTAACTTTTGCTTAGAGCGCCAGTCACGGTTTTCATCTCTAACGGCCTTTTTTTTTTTTTTTTTTTTTTTTTTTTTGCGAGAGAAGTTGGAGTTGTTTCGAAAGGTCTTTCAGGTATGGTTGGCATGTGCTTATGTCTCAGATATTGGTTGTATGAGCTTGGTTCTTTACTGGGAAGGTGTTGTAGGGTTGGCTTATCAGTGGATAGCAAGGTGAGTTGACTGAAGTGCCTGAGTGGCGAGAGTGGTAGAGGGTAGATAGTAGCAGTGTGCTGGTTTTATTGCTGGACCCAGACGACTTTGGATATGCAAGATGAACTGCCCTGGTTACATCAATACATCTTTGCATAAATGCATATATTTCAATCTGATTTCATATCACATGATCACTATTTGGCATTAACTCGAAAAAAATGAGACCTCATCTAATCTCGGAATAGATCTTGAGAGCATCAAACTCCTGTTATCAATCAGCCCTCGCGGGTTTTCTTGATTGAATATTTTCTCTTTTTTTTTTAGCCTTTGCCATGGACCCTCTTTACGTCCGTCAGTATTAGTTGAATTCGCTTTCATCTTCATTTACCGGGGGGATTGCTGCTTCTGAGAGTGGCTCCTCTTGGTATCAGAGTCTTGGTCTTTTGTCTCAATGTTTTTGCCAAAAATTTCAAGGTGTATCCCTTTAGTTTCGGTGTAAAGTTTTGACTGAAAACTCCAAGAGTTACCCATTTGCTTTTCATATAAAATTTTTACCAAAAACTCCAAGTAGTACACATTTAATTTTGGTCTAATTATTCGGCCTAAAATTCAAAATGGTACCCATTAGGTTTTGTTCTAAATTTTTGGCTTAAAACTTCAAGGGTCATCCCTTTGATTTTGGTCTAAATTTTTGATTCAAAACTCGAAGGGGTACCTCTTTGCTTTTCATCTAATTTTTTCACCTAAAACTGCACATGGTACCCCTATGATTTTAGTCTAATTGTTCAGCCCTAAACCCCAGGTGGTACCCTTTTTGTTTTGGCCCAAAACTTCAGGGGACACCCCTTTAGTTTCGGTCTAAATTTTTGTCCCAAAACTCCAAGATATACCCTTTCGATTTTGGTTTGGTCTAAATTTTGTGACAAAAACTCCAAAGCATATCGCTTTGCTTTTTGTCAAATTTTTTTACCAAAAACTCCAAGGGTACACCTTTGGTTTTGGTGTAAATTTTTGGATCAAAACTATAAAGGGTGCCCGTTTTATCTTCGTATAATTTTTTGACCCAAAACTTCAAGGGATACAGCTTTGGTTTTTGTCCAAATGTTTCGGCAAAAAACTCCAAGTACCGAAACATTTGGCCCAAAATGCCAAGGTGTATCCCTTTATTTTTGTCTATATTTAGGCATAAAAATCCAAGGAGTACCCTTTTATTTTTTTTATTTCAATGTTTTGGCCGAAAACTCCAGGGGGTACCCCTTTAATTTCGGTGTAAAGTTTTGACTGAAAACTCCAAGAGGTACCGATTTGCTTTTCATCTAAATTTTTCACTAAAAACTCCAAATGGTACACATTTGATTTTGGTCTAATTGTTTGGCCCAAAACTTAAAATGGTACCCATTAGGTTTTGGTCCAAAATTTTAACCCAAAACTTCAAGGGGTACCCCTTTGATTTTGGTCTAAATTTTAGACTCAAAACTCGAAAGGGTACCTCTTTTTTTTCATTTAATTTTTTCACCCAAAACTCCAAAAGGTGCCTTATGATTTTGGTCTAATTGTTCAGCCCTAAACCGCAGGTGGTACTCCTTTTTATTTTGGCCCAAAACTTCAAGGGATACTCCTTTGGTTTTGGTTTAAATTTTTGTCCGAAAACTCCAAGAGGTACCATTTCTATTCTTGTTTGGTCTAAATTTTGTGACAAAAACTTCAAAGTATACTGCTTTGCTTTTTGTCAAATTTTTTTGCCAAAAACTCCGAGGGGTACACATTTAGTTTTGGTCTAAATTTTTGGACCAAAACTATAAAGGGTGGCCCTTTTGTCTTCGTATAATTTTTTGACCCAAAACTCTAAGGGATACCGATTTGGTTTTTGTCCAAACGTTTCGGCAAAAAAATCCAAATGCTATTCCTTTGGTTTTGTATTAAATTTTTGTCCCAAAAATCTAAAGGCTATCTCTTGCCATTTGGTCTAAATTTTAGACAGAAAACTCCAAACGGTACCATTTTGCTATTTGTCTAATTTTTTTGGCCGAAAACTCCGAGGGGTACGCTATTAGTTTTGGTCAAAAATTTTGTCCCAAAATTCCAAGAGGTACCACATTGCTTTTTGTCTGAATTTTTTGGCAAAAAACTCCAAGGGGTACACTTTTGGTTTTTGTCTAAATTTTTGACCCAAAAAGTCAAGGGGTATGTAACACCCCAATGCCCCTTAGGAGGACAAGGAATGCTAAACGACACTAACATAACTATAACCATACATGCTATAAACGAAAAGCCTTAAAACATGCATATCAAAAGAATTATCATTACATTAACTAATTAAAGGTTTACATCTTAAGTATCAAAATTATATATTACTTTACATATGCTAGTTATACGAAATTAGGAACATTAACTTTACATTACAAAAGTTAACCTAACTAGAAGACTACAGAACTCCTTCTAGTGGCCAGCAGATGTTCCTCTAAAAAATTCGGCTCCAAGCTATAAACCTACACAGGAGATAAACATCAGTGCTGAGCTGTGGCTCAGTGGGGATATAAACATACAATAGCAACATACATCATAATTAATTGATAAAAAAATATTCATTATTCCATACTTCATATTATTAAGTCACTAATAAACAATGTTACCAAAAATGGCACAATCACACGGCAACTCATAGCATATAATACAATACAATAATTGGTCAATGCTATAATAACTTAATATAGCATGAACCTATACAGTAGTTGATAACGGGTACACTAGATACCACTCAGGTACTGATCACTAGATTATTAAAGAGAATGATATTAACACTAGAGATGCATAAATCTGAAAACATTAGATACTGATTAGGTACCAACACTAGCAACTGCGATCACTAACCCTTATAAGCATGCTTATCTATCCACGACTTGATTACAGGCTATCAATCAATTATCTCACTTAATGATCATGTAAATAGATACATTCATTATCACTTTATGTATAATCATTCATGAACCAAACATCATTGTTCAAATGTATAAATACACTTATTAATCCCATATGCATACACATTTATAGGCCGCATAATATAATTCATAAGAAGTAAAGTAAAGAATCTCTGTAGCGCTCGCTGTAAGGCTCGCGCACGCGATAGAATACAACAAGCACTACTGTCGCGCTCGCGCCCATTATCGTGCTTGTGATAATGCACAGTCTAGCAATAATCATCCTACGGAGCATTCTATCGCGCTCGCGATAGAACACAAATCCTGACTCAAAGTCTCAATTCACATATCTCTTCAACCCTTATTCCTACTATTCAATTTACATGCACTCTAAGCTAATTATCAACACAATTCATACCATTAACACATACTTACAGCTAGTTAATGAACTCATATCTCATAATTATACATACAATTTACATATCCGTATCTATAACTATACAATTACACATTATTATGCACACAATCAAACATACTACAATTTATTGGGCAATAAGGTCTCACCAACACAACATAATATGCCAAAATTAGCCCATTCATTAAAAGAACTATTGAACCCTTCAAATCCCATGTTTTCCCCAAATAATTCACACATGCAAATATATATACAGAGTACAAATTGAATCCCAAACCTCTTGAAGCACTCCTCCAACTTTCACAAGCTAGGTGACCTTCTCTTTTCCCTTAGCTTTTCTACTAGCTTCTCTAAATTACAAACAACATAACATACACATGCAAAAACTGAGTTACAACTATGAATTGGAATCCAAATCAAGAAGAAGAAAGAAGAAGAACACTTGACTTAAGCTTACTTTTACGGGGACCTAACTTATCACTTGATCCTCTAATCAATGCAACTCTAGTCTTACAAACACTGAAGAGAATGAAGGAACAAGGAGGAGAACTGAAGAAGAAATGAAGAGCAAAAGAAAGAGAAAACAGAAATGGAGAGGAGGGTCGAACCAAATGAAGAACAAACACCAAATTCTGCCTTTCACTCTCTCTATATATATTGCATGCCTAATCCTAGGTGTCACAAGGAGATCTAGCCACTTGGAATCCCACCTAGACAGAATTTTCCACTTAGAATTCCACTAACCTTTTACTTAGAGTTAATTAATCTAGTTTAACTTAATTAAACCTTCACTTAGCACTAATTATGCATAATTACTAATTAATCACTAAACTATTTTATTTCATGCAATTGGGTCCCTAAACTTTCAATTTCAAATTAGTCTAGTACTATTATCCTAAATTATCCTCACTATTCTAAACATACTCAATACTTCTAGGGTCAATTTCGGGCTGTTATAGGGTATCCCTTTGCTTTTTGTATAAATATTTTAGCCAAAAACTCCAAGGAGAACTACTTTTATTTTGGTCACAATTTTTTGCTCAAAACTACAAGGTCTACCCCTTTTGCTCTTTAACTAAATTTTTTGGCTAAGAACTACAGGGGGTATGGGTACCCCTTTGTTTTTTGTCAGAATTTTTTGCCCTAAACTCCAAGGGGCATCTCTTTACTTTTGTCTGGATTTTTTGTTTAAACTCCAAAAGGTACCACTTTACTTTTTGTATAAATTTTTTGCTCTAAACTTTAAGGTGTACCCCTTTACTCTTTGTCTAAATTTTTTGACCAAAAATCCTAAGAGATACCCCTTTGGTTTTGGTGTAATTTTTGAGCCAAAACTACAATGGATACCTTCTTGCTTTTTATCTTAAATTTTTGGCCAAAAACTCCAAGACGTACCCCTTTGGTTTCAATCTGAATTTTTTGCCCATAAAACCAAGGAGTATCCATTTCTTTTTTGTCTAAATATTTTGGCCAAAAATTCCAAGTGGTATCCATTTTATTTTGGTCTCAATTTTTAAAAACTCCAAGGAGTACTCATTTACTTTTTATCTAAATTTTTTGGCCAAAAAATCTAAGGGGCACCCCATTGGTTTTGGTCTAAATTTTTGACACAAAAATTCAAGGGGTATCCCTTTAGTTTTTGTCTAAATATTTGGCCCAAAACTCTTTTAGGGTACCTATTCCGTTTTGGTCTAAATTTTAGACCCAAAACATCAAGCGGTACCCCTTTATTTTTTGTTTAATTATTTTCTGCAAAAACTGCAAGGGGTACACCTTTAGTTTTTGGTCTAAATTTTTGGCCCTAAACTACCAGAGGTACCCCTTTTGTTTTAGTTTAAAATTTTTCCCCAAAACTAAAATGAGCACCTGTTTAGTTTTTGTATAAATTTTTTAGCCAAAAACTTCAATGGCTACCCCTTTGGTTTTATTTTAAAATTTTAGCCAAAAACTCTAAAAGGTATCCTATTGAATTTCGTCTAAATTTTTGGTGCAATACTCCCAGGGGTACCCGTTTGCTTTTGGTCCAATTTTTTTGGCCAAAAACTCCAGGGAGAACGCTAAAGGTTTTGGTCTAAATTTTTGTCCCAAAAGTCTAACGTGTAACCCTCTAGTTTTCGTATAAACTTTTGGCCTAAAACACCAAGGGGTACCCCCTTACTTTTTGTTTGAATTTTTTGGCCAAAAACTCGTAGTGGTACTCATTTGCTTTTCGTCGAAATTTTTGAATCAAAACTCTAAGGGGTATACCTTTGCTTTTTGTCTAAATATTTTCGCCAAAAACTCCAAGGCATTCACTCATTTGCTTTGGTCTCAATATTTGGCCCAAAACTCCACGGTGTATCACTTTTCTTTATTAATTTTTTTTCAAATAGTCTAAGAGGTAGCCCTTTATTTTTGGTCTAAAATTTTTCGTCAAAAACTCTAAGGGGTACCAATTTTATTTGTGTCTCAATTTTTAGCCCAAAACTCCAAGGTGTACAGTTTGCTTCTTATCGAAATTATTTGGCCAAAAACTCCAAGGTTATCCCATTTGTTTTGGTCTAAATTTTTGACGCAAAACTACATGGGGTACCCCTTTCGTTTCTGTATCAATTTTTGGTCCAAAACTTTTAGGGTTACTTATTTTATTTTGGTCTAAATTTTTAGCCCAAAAATCCAAGGGGTACCCTTTGGTTTTGGTCTAAATTTTGGGTCCAAAACTCCAAGGGGTACCCTTTCGTATTTGGTTTAAAATTTGGGCCCAAAACTCCAATGGGTACCTTTTTTATTTTTGTCTAAATATTTCAGCCAAAACTCCAAGCGGTACCCCTATGATTTTTGTCTATATTTTGGTACAAAACTCCAAATTTGCTTTTTGCCTGAATTTTTTGCCTTAAAACTCCAAGGGCACCCCTTTGGTTTTGGTCTAAATTTTTGACCCAAAATTGCAAGAGGTACTCCTTTGCTATTTTGTCTAAATTTTTTTCCCAAAAACTCCAAGAGGTACCCTTTTAATTTTTGTCTAAACATTCTGGCCTAAAACTCCAAATGATCCCCTTTTTGTTTTGTACTAAATTTTTGACCCAAAACTACAAGCGGTACCCCTTTAATTTTTGTCTAAACTTTTTGGTTAAAAATGCCCAAGAGGTACCCAGTTGGTTTTTGTTTAAATTTTTGACCCAAAACAACATGGGATACCCCTTTCGTTTCTATCTAAATTTTTGGCCCAAAACTCCTAAAAGTACCTCTTTAGTTTTGGTCTAAATTTTTAGCTTAAAACTCCAAGGGCCACCCCTTCGGTTTTGGTATAAAGTTTGGGTCCAAAACTCCATGGGGTACCCTTTTACACTTTGTCTAAATTTTGGGCCAAAAACTTCAAGGGGCACCCATTGCCATTTGGTTTAAATGTTTGGCCTAAAACTCTAAGGGGTACCCCTTTGCATTTGGTCTAAATTTTGGCCTTAAACTCCAATGGGTACCTCTTTTTTTTGTCTAAATATTTGGGCCAAAACTCTAAAGGGTACCCCTTTGATTTTTGTCTATATTTTGGCATAAAACTCCAGGGGTACCCCTTTGCTTTTTGTCCGATTTTTTTGGCTTAAAACTCTTAGGGGTACTCCTTTAGTTTTCGTCTAAATTTTTAACCCAAAACTACAAGGGGTACCCCTTTACTTTTTTGGTTAAATTTTTTGGCCTAAAACTCCAAGATATACCCCTTTAATTTTTATCTAAATATTCTGGCCAAAAACTCTAGGGGGTTCTCCTTTTGTTTTGGTCTAAATTTTTTACTCAAAACTACAAGGGGTAGTGGTGAGCAAAAAAAACTGTTGGTCTTGGTTAACCGAGAAACCGATCCGAAAAATAGGTTAATCGAACTAATTTTAATGGTTAACGGTTAGTATTTTAAAAAAACCGATATTAATGGATTGGTTTATTTTTTTGGCTCATAGACTGGTTAACTGAACCGATAACCGATACATCAACACTCTTATAATACATATATATATATTTCATTATTTTCATATTTAATTATTTATATTCCTTTAATTTTCATTACTTTAAAATATATTTCAAATTTATTTTAATTTAAAAAAAATATTTTAGTTAATTTATTAATTGTTCAATATGTCCATATTTAATATTTATTATTATTTCATGATTTATCAATTTTTCATTAATGAAAATCAAAATATATTCGAAAAGTTATATAACAGTAATATATTAACTAAAATTTTTAATAATTTTTTTTGAAAAAAACTATATTTTTAATATACCTAAAAATAATATGTGTTAAGTTAAAAAAAAGGAAAATAGTTATCAGTATTGGATGAATTTATTTTAATAATTTTGTATTTTTAAGTATTTTTGTTACACTTTTTTTCATTATTCTAATTATTTTGATGTTTTCAAGTGTTTTTTTAATAGTGATTAGTAACAGTAACTGGTAATCTAATTAGAGTGATTATGGATCGATTAATTTATTTACTTATTAAATCTTAATTTTTAAAAATAAAGTTACTTATATTCACCAAAAATTTTTATTTTAACAACAATAATATTATATTATAGTAAAAAAAAATTATTTTTTAAGTATTTTGAATATTTTAATTTTATTTATGAATGTATCTTATAATTATATTGGTTAACCGATCCGAAAAATCAAAACTGATGGACTGGTTAACCGATTGTAACGGACTGGTTAATGGTTAGCATTTTGAA
Organism: Excoecaria cochinchinensis; assembly: GCA_947683425.1. NCBI lineage: Eukaryota > Viridiplantae > Streptophyta > Magnoliopsida > Malpighiales > Euphorbiaceae > Excoecaria > Excoecaria cochinchinensis. The sequence goes on from CANTUQ010000004.1 coordinate 50,960,241, forward strand.
AAAATTGATATTAATAGACTGATTTTTTTTGGGCTCATGAATTGGTTAATCGGTCCATGCTCACCCTTAACAAGGGGTACCCTTTTGTTTTTGTTTAAATTTTTAGCCCAAAACTCCAAAACATACCCCTTTGATTTTTGTCTACATTTTTTACACTAAACTCAACGGGTTAACCCTTTGTTTTTTTGTCTGAATTTTTTGGCAAAAACTCAAAAGGATACCCCTTTAGTTTTGGTTTAAATTTTTGATCCAAAATTTCAATGGGTGTTCCTTTGATTTTTGATTAAATATTTTGGCCAAAAACTTCAATCTTTTATTTTGGCCTCAACTTTTGGCCCAAAATTCTAAGGTGCACCCCTTTATTTTTGTCAAAATTCTTTCACTTAAAACTCCTAGGTATACGCTTTTACTTTACAACTAAAGTTTCTTGCCCAAAACTGTATGGGATACCCCTTTACTTTTTCTCTAAATTTTTTCAATCAAAACTCTCAGTGGTACCTTGTTGCTGTTCCTCTAAAAGTTTTTGCCCAAAACCAAAAAGGGTACGAACTTTGCTAATCATCAAAATCTTTTTACCCAAAACTCCAAGAGTTATCCATTTGCTTTTTGTTAAAATTTTTCCTCTAAAACTCTAATGGGTACCCTTTACTTTTTATCTAAATTTTTACACCAAAAACTTCCAAGGGTACCCTTTTACTTTTTGTCTAAATTTACCATTTACGTTTAGTGTAATTTTTTTCCTCATAACTCCAAGGGGTATCCATTTGCTATTACTTATAATATTTTTGTCCAAAACTCAAAACGATACCCCTGTTACTATTCATCAAATGTTTTTGACTAAAACTCTGAGAGGTGCCTCTTTACTTTTTCTATAAATTTTTTTACCCAAAATAGTAAGTGGTATTCCTTTACTTTTGTCTAAATTTTTTATTCCAAAACTACAAGGAGTACACTTTTGCTATTCATAAAAATGGTTTTGCTCAAAACTCAAAAGCGGTACCATTTTGCTTTTTGTGTAAATTTTTTCGACCAAAACTCTAATTGGTACCGCTTTAAATTTGTTTAAATTTTTATCCCAAAACTCTAAGTGGTAGCCCTTTTCTTTTTAACTAAAGTTTTTGCCCAAAACTCTGAGAGGTTCCATTTTTGCTATTTATCAAAATATTTTTGCTCAAAACTTCGAAAGGGTGCCTCTTTGCTTTTCGTCCAAATTTTTTCTCCTAAAAATCTAAGAGGTACCCACTTGCTTTTCGTTTAAATTTTTTTATTCAAAACTCCAAAATGTATCACTTTACTTTTTATCTAAATTTTTCACCCAAAATTTTAAGTGATACCCTTTTACTTTTTGTCTAAATTTTTTTATTACAAAACTCCAAAGGGTACCCCTTTCCTTTTTAACTAAATTTTTAGCCAAAAACTCATATGAGTACCCATTTTGCTATTCATCAAATGTTTTTGCCCAAAACTTAGAAGGGGTACCCCTTTTGCTTTTTATTTAAATTTTTCACCCAAAAATCCAAAGTGTACCTCTTTGCTTAAATTATTTCATTCAAAACTCCAAATGGTACCATTTTGCTCCTTATTTAAAGTTTTTGTCCAAAACTCTAAGTGGTACACCTTTGCTTCAACTTTATTTTTTTTGTCCAAAACTCTAAGGGGTACTTCTTCGCTATTCCTCAAAATATCTTCTCCCAAAACTCAGAAGGGTATCCATTTTGCTAATAATCAAAATATTTTTACCAAAAACTCGAAGAGGTACCCATTTACATTTTGTCCAAATTTTTTGCCTAAAACTCTAAGGGATACCCCTTTGCTTTCTTTCTAAATTTTCATGCCCAAAATTCCAAATGTATCCCTTTACTTTTTATCTAAATTTTCTCGTCCAAAATTCTTAAGGATAAAATTTTGCTTTTTTCTAAAATGTTTTGTCCAAAACTCCTAAGAGTACCTATTTGTTATTACGCTTAATATTTTTTGCTCAAAACTTAGAAAGGTACTACCATTGCTATTCATCAAAATATTTTTGGCCAAAACTCAAAAGAGTACACTTTTACTTTTTATCTAAATTTTTTTGTCTAAAACTCTAAGAGGTACCACTTTACTTTTGTCCTTTTCCTTTTTAACTAATTTTTTTGCCCAAAATTCAGAGAGGTACCCATTTTATATTCATCAAATTATATTTGCCCAAAACTCTGAAGGGGTACCGCTTTGCTTTTAATCTAAATTTTTCACACAAAAATCCAAGGGGTACCTCTTTGTTTTCTTTCTAAATTTTCTCATTCAAAATTCTAAGAGATACCACTTTATTTCTTACCTAAAATTTTTACCCAAAACTCTAAATGATACTCTTTTACTTTTTGTGTAAATTTTTTTGCCAAAACTCCAAGGGGTACCCTTTGCTTTTGTCTAAATTTTTTATCCAAAAACTCCCAGGGGTATCATTTTTTGTTTGAACTAAATTTTTCACCCAAAAATCTAAATGGATAATATTTTTCTTTTTGTCTAAATTTTTTTTGCCCAATATTCTAAGGGGCACCTCTTTACTTCCATCTAAATTTTTATTCCAAAACACCAAGGGGTACACTTTCCTTTTTAAATAAATTTTTTACCCAAAACTCAGAGAAGAACTCCCTTTACTATTCATCAAAATATTTTTGCTTAAAACTTCAAAGGGGTGCCTCTTCGCTTTTCGTCTAAATTTTTTCGTCCAAAAATTCAAGAAGTACCCCTTTGCTTTCTAGTCTAAATTTTCTTATTTAAAACTCCAAAGGATATCACTTTACTTCGTATATAAATTTTTTATCAAAAATTTCAAGGGGTACCCCTTTACTTTTAGTCTAATTTTTTGCCCAAAACTTTAAGGGGTAACCCTTTACTTTTTAACTAAAGTTTTTGCCCAAAACTCAGCGGGATACTCCTTTTACTATTCATCAAAATATATTTGCCCATAACTCCGAAAGAGTACCCCTTTGCCTGTTGTCTAAAATTTTTGCCCAAAAATTCAAGGGGTAAACTTTTATTTTCTGTCTAAATTTTCTCATTCAAAATTCGAAAGGGTACCACTTTGTGTTTTGTCTAAATTTTTGCCCAAAACTCCAAGGAATACACCTTTGCTTTTGTGTAAATTTTTTACCCAAAATTCTAAGGGGTATTGATAGGATGTGATTTTATAGTATGTTTAGAGTGTGTTTGTTTAAATTAATTGTTATTTTGATTGATTTAAGATAGGTTTTTTTTTTTCAATTTGTTTTGAATTATTAATTTTCTTGTGCTAATTATATATTTTTGTGTTATATTTGGGTGACTTAGAATAATTTTCATGATAAAATTAGAGAAATGGGCAATAGCTTACCAAAGATGAGACAAAAGTAGTAACCAAAGCAAGACCCAGCTTTGGTCCATAGATCAGATGGGTTTTTACTCATTTATTTTGGAAAAACTGTTTTTTATACAGGACTCTTATGGTTAGAACATTTGGACTCTTATTTATTTTGGTTTTCATTTCGTGAGTTTGGATGTTCTGTCATATTTGAACTTGTTGAGAAATATTTTCTTTTTACTTGAGGACAAGCAAAAGCTGAAGTGTAGGGGAGTACCAAGGAACACTACATATATTATTTGCTTCAAAAACTTGACACGGGCAAAATAAACTAATTCCTAAGAGCAAGTGTACTTTGTCGTGCATGTAGTAAAGGATGATAAGTCTAGTTATCGTCCTCAAGAAATAACCCAACAATTACTAGAATTTTTGAATGTTTATGTTAATTACACAACCAATATTTAAATATGAAACTTAAAGTGAAATTAATTCTTTCAATTGATCAAGTAAAAGAACAGAATTGAGAAAGCATTAAGTTTAGATTACGTTTAAAATACCATGATCATTGGATTTCGAGTAATTTAGGGAGAAATCACCATCTCATTTGAATAGTCAATGTTTGCATAAAATTTGAAAATTACATATTCAAGAAGTTAAGTGAAACCTAACCCTAACATTCATAATAATTGTTCATTCTTTTAAAATTAGTGTTTGATTATTTTTGTCATTTGTTAACATAATTTTACTTCAAGTTTCGTATTTAAACATTGGCTGTCTAATTAACATAAGCATTCAAAAATTCTAATAATTATTGGATTGTTTCATGAGGACGATATCTGGACTTACTATCCTTTACTACTTGCACGACAGCGTACACTTGCTCTTAGGAATTAGTTTATTTTGCCCGTGTAAAGTTTTTGAAGCCGTTACCGGGGAGCAATATTTTTGATGATATTAGCATTTAGAATTCTAGTTACTTTAGACTTTTTCCTTTTGTTTATTTCTTTCAAATTTTCTTTGGCTTCATTTTGTTTGTTTTTTGTTTATTTTGTTTACTTTTTATTTGAATGAAGTTTGTTTTTGTATGATCACTAGGAATAAGCATTGTGATTCTTTGCTTTTTGAACCTGAAATTGAAAAGACTGCAGGTAGGACAAAGAAGGAGACTAAAGCAGTTGGGATAGCTAAATCATCTTCAACAACAATAGGTTCTAAAGAAGAACATACTACCTTAAAGATTGAAGAAATTGAAGAGATTGAAGATATGGCAAATCCGCAGGATGATCCTACAAAGCCCGTTATTTATTACACTACTTATATTAGTACCCTAGTCAAGTTTTCAGTCATTCTATGTCTGATCTCAAAGTTATTAGCAACTCGATTGGATTTGGGATTACCACCGTGATGGGAACTTTCCTTGACGAGCGTTATCTCTCTTTTCTGCTTTGCGCAATTTAGGGTAGTTTTCTCTCGTTTCTCTTTTATTGATTTTGTTTTGTCCATTGGGACACTGAACATCTTAAGTGTGGGGGCAAACTGTTTCCTTAGTATAGTTTGCATTGTTTTGATATTATGTCACTCCTCTCATTTGTGTTTTTGTGAATTTTTCATGCAATTTAACTGAAAACTTTTATTGGTTATTTCAAGTATAAAGTTCCATGTTAAATTTCGTTTAATCAATATTAAAAATTTATAAGAGTCTCTTTTTTTTTTAAAGGGACAGGGAGGGTTGGTTTTTACCCTTAAAGTCACTTAAATGGATGGAAAATGTCTTCATTTTGAACGAAAAATCCAGTTAGCAAACGGAGTAAATGGCAGCCAATCATGCATCGACACGTGTCAACTTGATTCATGGGTAAATTTTTGTCTAAAATTTTTTGGCCCATTTGCTTTTTGTCTAAATTTTTTTGGCCCAAAACTCTAACGGATACTGCTTTACTTTTGTCTAAATTTTTGATCCCAAAACACCAATGGGTACCCCTTTCCTTTTTAACTAAAGTTTTCGCCCAAAACTAAGAAAGATATCTCCTTTGCTACTCATCAAAATATTTTTACCCAAAACTTCGAAAGCGTAGCCCTTCTCTTTTCATCTAAATTTTTTCGCCCAAAAAATCCAAAGGATACCCTTTACTTTCTGTCTAAATTTTCTCATTCAAAACTACAAGCGGTACCACTTTGGTTCTTATCTGAAATGTTCATCCAAAATTTCAAAGGGCACCCCTTTATTTTTTGTCTAAATTTTTTGTCCAAAATTTCAAGAGGGTTTTGCTTTTGTCTAAATTATTTTATTCCAAAACTCCAAGGGGTACCCCTTATTTTTTAACTAAATTTTTTGCTGAAAACTCAATGGAGTACCCTTTTTTTATTCATCAAAATATTTTTGCGTAAAACTCCGAAGGGTTACTCTTTGCTTTTCATCTATATTTTTTTGCACAAAAATCCAAGGAATATCCCTTTACTTTTTGTCTAAATTTTTTAATTCAAATCTCCAATGGGTATCACTTTTCTTGCTATATAACTTTTTCATCCAAAACACCAAGGGGTACCTATTTACTTTTTGTCTAAATTTTTTTACTAAAACTCCAAGATGCACCCATTAGATTTTGTCTAAATCTTTTATTACAAAACTCCAAGAAGTACCCATTTCTTTTTTAACTAAAATTTCCCCCCAAAACTGAGAGAGATAGCCCCTTTACTATTCATCGAAATGATTTTGCCCAAAACTCTAAAGGGATACCCTTTTTCTTTATGTCAAAAAATTTTTGCCTAAAACTCGAAAAGATACTACTTTACTTTTGTTTAAATTTTTTTATCCCAAAACTCCAAAGGGTATCTTTCCCTTTTAACTAAATTTTTCGTCCAAAACTCAAAAGAGTGTCCACTTTGCGATTCATTAAAATATTTTTGCCCAAAACTTCGAAAGAGTACCCTTTTGCTTTTCGTCTAAATTTTTTTGTCAAAAAATCCAAAGGGTACCCCTTTACTTTCTATCTAAATTTTCTCATTCAACACTCCAAGGAGTACCACTTTGCTTCTTATCTAAATTTTTCGCCAAAAACTCTAAAAGGTACCCATTTACTTTTTGTCTAATTTTTTGTTCAAAACTTTAAAGGATATCCTTTTGCTTTTATTTAAATTTTTTTATCACAAAACTCCAAGGGGTATCCCTTTCTTTTTTAACTAAAATTTTAGCCAAAACTCAAAGGGGTACCCCCTTTGATATTTGTCAAAATGTTTTTGCCTAAAACTATGAAGGGGTACCCTTTTACTTTTCGTCTAAATTTTTTCGCCAAAAAATCCAAACGGTACTCCTTTATTTTTTGTCTAAATTTTCTCATTCAACACTTTAAGGAGTATCACTTTACTTTTTATCTAAATTTTTCATCCAAAACTCTAAGAGGTACCCCTTTGCTTTTTGTCTAAATTTTTTGTCCTAAATTTCAAAAGGTACTCCTTTGCTTTTGTCTAAATTTTTATCACAAAATTCCAAGGGATACCTCTTTCCTTTTTAACTAAAATTTTCACCCAAAATCCACAGGGTACCCCTTTTGATATTCAACAAAATGTTTTTGCCCAAAATCTAAATGGATATCGCTTTGCTTTTCTTCTAAATTTTTTCGCCCAAAAATCCAAGTGGCAACCCTTTTCTTTCTATCTAAATTTTCTCATTAAAATTCCAAGGTATACCACTTTGTTTTTTATCTAAATTTTTTTGCCTAAAACTCTAAAGGTATCCCTTTGCTATTTTTTTAAATATTTTCTCCCAAAACTCAAAGTGATACTCTCTTTGCTAATAATCAAAATATTTTTGCCAAAAATTACAAGGAGTACCCATTTGTTTTTTGTCCAAATTTTTTGCTTGAAACTCCAATAGATATCCTTTTGCTTCCTTTTTAAATTTTCACGCCCAAAACTCTAAAGGGTATCCCTTTTCTTTCTTTTTAAATTTTCTCGCCCAAAACTCTTAAGGGTGCTATTTCGCATTTTTCTATATTTTTCACCAAAAACTCCAATGGATACCCATTTGCTATTACTTTTAATATTTTTGTCCAAAATTCAAAGGAGTACCCCCGTTGATATTTATCAAAATGTTTTTGCCTAAAACCTCAAGGAGTATACCTTTACTTTTTGTCTAAATTTTTTTACCCAAAACTCTAAGAGGTATTGCTTTACTTTTGTCTAAATTTTTGATTCCAAAACACCAAGGAGTATCACTTTATTTTTTAACTAAAATTTTCATCCAAAACTCAGAATGGTATCTCATTTGCTATTCATCAAATTACTTTTTGCCCAAAACTTCGACGGGGTACTCTTTTACTTTTCGTTTAAATTTTTTCACTCAAAAATATAAAAGGTATCCCTTTATTTTCTATATAAATTTTCTCATTTAAAACTCTAAGGGGTACGACTTTACTCTGCCTTTTTCTTTAAACTTTTTCCCCAAAATTTCAAGGGGCACTCCTGTACTTTTTTTTTTTCTAATTTTTTCATAAAACTTCAAAGGTAGCCCTTTACTTTTCTCAAAAATATTTTGCCGAAAACTAAAAAGAATGTTCCTTTATTTTTTTTCTAAATTTTCTCATCCAAGACTCTAAGATGTACTTCATTTATATTCCTAAATTTTCTTACAAAACTCCAAAAAATACCACTTTATACTTTTTCTTTAAATTTTTTTCACCTAAATTTCAAAAGTCACCCCTTTGCTATTGCTCCAAATTTGTTTGTCCAAAACTCCAATAGATACACTTTACTTTTTGTAATTTTTTTCCCACCAAAACACCAAGGTGGTATCCTTTTGCTTTTGTTTAATTTTTTTTTGCACAAAATTTCAATGTGGTATGTCTTTTTTTTTTCAATGAATTTTTTGTTCGAAAACTCAAGGTGCACCCTTTTACTATTCCCCTAAATTTTTTCACCCAAAAATCCAATAGGTATTCTTTTACTATTGTGTAAATTTATTGACCCAAAAATTAAAAAAAATATCCCTTTTCTATTGCTCAAAATATTTTTGCACAAAACTTTAAAGGGTAATTTTTTTTCCAAATTTTTTCGCCCAAAACTCTAAGTGGTACCATTTTGCTATTTTTTTTAATTTTTTATCACAAAATTCCAATGGTTGCACCTTTACTTTTTTTCTAATTTTTTTTATCCAAAATTCCAAGGTGGTACCCATTTGCTATTTCTCTAATTTTTTCACTCAAAACTCAATGGATAAATGAGATAAAATATTCCATTTAAAATATTAAAAAATACTCTATACATCAAACTCGAGCTTGAAATCTTAATCTCTTGGAGTTCTTTAATTTCTAGTCTTTAATTATACTTCAGATCAAGAACTACATAAAAGATGTATTAAAAATTGACAAAAATATTGTACAATATTCTATGAATTAAAAATTTTTTGGACAAAAATTTATTAAAATTTGAATATATTTAAGATTTTTTGGACAGATGATTTGGTACACCGCGCATTAGATGATCAAAATATATTGACTGTTTTGATCATCCGATTGAGTTATATAGCGTGGGGTCAATTTCACTCATGGTCACTCAACTTATCACTTATCGCGCAAAAGTAACCGACTTTTTTTTTCTTACTTAAATGTCACTGAACTTTTAACATTATTGTACAAAAGTCATGTTGACCGGAATCCGGCGACGACCCTTGCCGGATTGATGACTTTTTTGCAAAAATGTTAAAAGTTCAGTAACATTTAAGTTGAAAAAAATAAAAGTTAATTACTTTTGCGAGATAAATGATAAGTCTAGTAACCGTGAGTGAAATTAATTTAAATGTAGCATTTGTTGAACTTATCAGTCCGGCAAAAGTCATCGCCGGATTCCGGTCAACATGACTTTTGTGCAATAATGTTAAAAGTTCAGTGACATTTAAGTAAGAAAAAAAAAGTCGGTTACTTTTGCGCGATAAGTGATAAGTTGAGTGACCATGGGTGAAATCAACCCTATAGCGTGCAGCGCATACACGCAGCACGCAATGAATTAATCCTCAATTTCTAATATTGAAGTCAAATTGAAATTTAAAAGAAAAATTAGAAATTAACTAAAGAAAAATTATAGATAAAATTGGTTATGGACAAAGATCTAATTGGCCCAAAAAAGCTAGCCCATGACCTTAATTATTAGGCTGCTGTTTTGAAAACCACAGCTCCTTCAACCCTGAACTGTAAAATTCTGACGATAACAATTCCTAAGTTCTTTGCTTTGGGGAAACAGCTGAATCGGAGAGAGAGCGAAGATGCAGATATTCGTTAAAACCCTAACTGGGAAGACCATAACTCTCGAGGTTGAGAGCAGAGATACTATCGACAATGTCAAGGCCAAGATCCAGGACAAGGAAGGTACTTTTTATTTATTTAACTTGTTCAATTTCTCACTTTTATTTCATTGTTTGGTTGCTGAGAAACTGAGGATTTGCTCATTTTATCATAAAGTTTATTTCACACTTCCCTTGTTCTTAGGTCACGAGCTCATCATGGTATGAGAGCAATATCTAACCGCCTTCGCTGTTCTTCTTTTTCTTCCGGTTTCTTTCACTTTTTAGTTAATCAAACAACCTTCTCTCATCTTTTCTTCAAGATTCTTGCATATCTCTCATGGTTAGACCTAAGGATTCTCCTCAACTATACATGTATGAATTTATTTACCATTATTATTTTTTATTTATTTCAATTGACGCGATAATATATATATATATATATGAACAATAGTAGGTTGAAATTTGAATTTTGATGATGAGAAAATATACAAATACTTTAACCACTTGAGTTACAAGTTATTTCCATACCACGATACATTATTATTTACTATGCTCCTTATTGATAATTTGACCATTAACAAAATTGTCATTTTAATTAAATTCCAAATATTTTTTTTTTCAGTTCTTGGTAAAATTACATTAAATGTTAAAAAGTAAAACATATTTAAATTTTAATTAAACATCGAACACTTTAAATATTTGAAATAAAATATTTAATTTTTAAGATTTATTAAGTGCGAATTCAAATTAATTAGTTGAACGGGTTAACGTGATCAGATTCTTTTCTCTATCAAAATTGTGGATTTCTAAATTTTCAAAGGCTTTCCAAAATTCCTTGTAAAACCTATTAAATAATTTTTATAGATTTCAACATTTCATCTATTCGGACTAAATAACGAGCTAATAAATTTCGTTCTTTTTGCCATTAAATCTTCCAATCAAATTCGTCACAACATTTGTAGTGATGAACTTTACGAAGATCGCATTATACTCTGAAGCTCGTAGCATTAGTGACAATAAACTCCAAATTATTGCTTCCTCTACACCAACAACTTAGCTTTCCCGCTTTTTCTAGTTAGTTTATTCATAAAACTATTTTTTCCTGTAATTAGTTTCACTAACTAGTTACTATTCTTTTTTGTTAGTTGTTTAGCTCATTTCACGTACCGGTGCAACCACATTCTTTAATTACAGAAAAGTTTATTTCACACTTTTCTTGTTCCAAGTTCACGAGATCATCACGGGTGGACTCCGTATACCAATGACTTGAAGAAAGTAATTAATCCTAATAAATAAATTAATGCAAGACCTAAATATATATATATATATATATATATATATATATATATATATATATATATATATATAATGTAATTCGATTAATTTATATTCGAATCAAACAGTCTCATAAAATGACAAAATATATACTGTAATTCGATTAATTTATATTCGAATCGAACAGTCTCATAAAATGACAAAGTATTTATTTTCCATTATTTAAAAATGTGTGTGTATATATATATATATATATATCCTGTAATTCGATTAATTTATATTCGAATCTAACGGTCTCATAAAATGACAAAGTATATACTGTAATTCAATTAATTTATATTCGAATCTAACGGTTTCATAAAATGATAAAGTATTTATTCTCCATTATTTAAAGATATATATATATATATATATATATATATATATATATATATATATATATATATATATATATACTGTAATTCGATTAATTTATATTCGAATCAAACAGTCTCAATAAATGACAAAATATATACTGTAATTCGATTAATTTATATTCGAATCGAACAGTCTCATAAAATGACAAAGTATTTATTCTCCATTATTTAAAAATGTATATATATATATATATATATATATATATATATATATATATATATATATATATATATATATATATATATCCTGTAATTCGATTAATTTATATTCGAATCTAACGATCTCATAAAATGACAAAGTATTTATTTTCCATTATTTAAAGATGCTGTATTTTTAAAATTGAAAATCTCTATTTTCGGTTAAAGGAAAAAAGACATAAAAATATTTTTGTTTTATAATTAATGAAAAAAGAAAAAGTTTTTTTTTTGTATATAAATTGGGGGAACATCATAGTAAGGTAAGTCCCACAAAAATTCACCAAAATATCCATGGCCAAAATTTTGCCCATTTTCACTATCTCCCTCCTCTTCCTCCGCCTCTCCGCCACCACAGCGGTGGCCGAAGAAAACCATGAATTTGTGAGAACCATGGACAGGAAGCTCCTTGGTCTGAAGACAGAAAAGCTTAGCCATTTCAAATTGTATTGGCATGATATAGTATCCGGCCTTAATCCCAGTGGCGCGATGGTGGTGCCGCCGTGGAACGCCTCAAGAATAGACTTTGGCATGATGAGGATGATCGATAATCCGTTGACTTTAGGGCCGGAAATGAGCTCCAAATTGGTCGGAAAAGCTCAGGGATTTTATGCACAAGCTGCACAAGATGAGATCGGATTGTTAATGGCAATGAATTTTGTTTTTGTTGAAGGCAAGTATAATGGTAGCGCCATCACTGTTCTTGGCCGGAATTCGGTGTTTTCATCCGTGAGAGAGATGCCGGTGATCGGAGGAAGTGGACTTTTCCGGTTTGCTAGAGGATATATTCAGGCAACAACTCAAAAGTTTGATCCGACAACAAGAGATGCTACTGTTGAGTATAATATTTATGTTATGCATTATTAATCTTTTTGTTTTTTTAGTAAATTTGCAATATTGATTTTTAATTGCCTTTTTGTTTTCTAATTATGATTAATCATCAGTTATAATTATGTGGAACATTTTGATTATGATTAGTAATATTTATTTATTTTTTTCAAACTCAAGATAATATAGAAAACCGAAAACAAACGAACGAACAAACCGAAAAGACAAAGGCCAATCTAGACCTAAGCCAACAGGCTTACTCCATGCACCCGAACCTCATTACATAAAATATGAGAAAAGCATAAAGGGAAATTATGCCACCCTAAGTGGTCTGCGTAGAACAAAGCTATCCGAGCAAGAGAGTGCAGGGGCTGTGTTATTAGCAGTCCTACGCTTCCAGTGGAAAGACAAATTCTGAAACTGATTCTTGAAAGAAAGACAATCTTGAATCAATAAGCCGAATTCAAAAAGATCAGAAATGGGAGAGGAAAGAGTTTGAATAACCTCCAGACAATCCAATTCAATCTAATCCAAGATAAAACTTCTCTAATAGATATAATTTCAGCTACTGGAGGTTCTACAAGAGAAGAATAATGACCAGATAAACCATAAATAAAATCTCCATTTTCACCCTTAATAATTGCACCAAAACTCGAAGCATTATTCTCTTTAAACAAAGCAACATCCACATACATTTAAGCCGACCTGATCGAGTTTATTTATGTCAAGACTACAAACACATTTAAAAGCCAGATTGGACTCCTTTCAGGTTTGCAAAAAAATGCCAGCAAAAAAGAATCACTTGAGACGAAGGAATATCATTTTGCTGCCACACAAAAATATTTCTATGATACCATAGACTCCACATCAATACAAGAGATCTATGTTGCATGGATACGGATACCGGTGGCAATACGACAAAATTCTAAAAATAAAGATATGATACGGTATAAATACGATAATTAAAAATTTATAATAATATAATTTTTTTTACTAATTTTAATAATTTTCTTCATTCAAACATAATAAAATTCCATCTAATTAGTCAAATACTAAGCATTAGACATCATAATTTATTCCATTTTCCCCCATTTGCCAGCAACTAAACACAGTAACCAAAACCAATGAAAAGGATATGGAAATTTGATCAAATATATGTATAATGGCAATTTCCAGAATCAAAATACGATGCCTAATATATTAAATTAGATAATATTCTCTTAGTTAATTCTTTTCAGCTGATTCAAACCATTACTACCATTATTAATTAAACCTCAAATTAGAACAAAATCATCAATCTGCACTCAGCAGCTTCCATACCCATTTATTAAGAGATTAATGAAATTAGAAAAAAAAAAAAAAAGAAAGGTGGAACTGCCAATGGATTTCAAGCAGAAAGAGAAGGCATTTTTTTTTTTTATAATTGAAATCTAATATGTACATATTTTATGATGTTTTTTGAAGCCACATACATTTTATCATATATACACATATTAAATTGGTTTGAAAAGTCAAAAAACAATAAAAACAAGCAAAATAATTGGTTTGAAAAGTCAAAAACATAAACAACATAAAAACCAAAGGAAAAACCAGAAACGTACAAAAAGCAAAAAAGGTATAAAACAACTGAGGTATATTAACATAGCTTAAAAAGTCCAAAAAGACAATAAGTAAAAGTAGAAACAGAGTGTACAGAATCAAACCCAGATTCGTGAAATCGAGAGATAGAGTGCTTTGGGTGAAAAATGAAACCGAGTGTAAAGAAGGAAAATGGCTGATGCAGGTGGACTGCGTGAGATCGAGATGAACCAGAGCATCGATTAAGAGATGCTCTGTTGATAATTTCAAGAAATATAATTAAAGAGGTTGTCGATTTGCTGTTCCAAGTGAGATTTGAATACAACTCTTCCATTTTAGTATTTAATTTCTTCTAGATCTCTAAAAATTCTTAGTCGATTCAACTACTCGTATCTGATTTCTTCGATGCGCATATCTAACCCCTCATATACGTGTATCCAGTATGGCAATCACGTATCCAATTTTTCAGTGTCGTACGGTACGTGTATCTAAGCGTATCCAACGTGTATCATATCGGATACGGTGTCCGATACGGGATACGCTCTTCTGCTGCCGTATCAGTGCTTCATAGCAAGAGATCTATCTCTCAACATATGATCACCTACATCCAGCAAGGATTGGATAAAAACCTGCACGATGCCAGCAACGCTCCACACTTCAGCCGCCTTTGTACATTTGAATAAAGTGTGCTTAAGATCTTCTGTATCACCAAAACGACGACAATTGGAATCAATAGAAATACCCTTATTGATCAATATGTTCTTAGTGGGTATATATAAAATCACGCAAACACCTCCATATAAAATCTTTGATTTTGCGTGGCTAAGACAAGTTCGAAATTTGCTGCCAAGGACCATTAACCAAAGAGTCAGTGATGCTTGTAAACGAATTAAGAGCAAGTTTATTACCTGATTTCACACTGTAGCTGCCATTGTTGCTATAATGCCAAATAATTCTATCTCTAGGTTTACTTTAACACACCGGAATTTGAAGAACACGAGTAGCATCATGCCGAGCAAGCAGCCCATTTACCAAATTTTCATCCCAACGAAGCCTCACTATCATAAAAAAGATCTTTAACCTTCAAATTGTCCATATATGGTAAAGGAGAAGAATTAACAAAAAAATTACAACTATCAGCATACCAAGGGTCTTTATAAATGTTTATAGTGGCACCATCACCCAACCTCCAATGAGTTCCTTTTAAAAGCAAACATTTTGCTGCAAAATGCTCTTCCAAATGAAACTAGGATTGGATCCTTCGTTTGACTCAAGAAAACCACTTGATGGGAAGTATTTGGCTTTGGAAATCTTACTAGGAAGGGAGTCGGGATTGTTTAAAAATCTCCAACCTTGCTTGCACAACATTGCCAAATTGAAACCGTGAAGATTACAGAAACCCATGCCTCCAGCCTCCATATTTTTTGGGAAGACAAAGTCTATCCTAGCTAGCCCACTGAATCATTTTGTCCCAAGTACCAAAACCCCACCAAAAGGAGTTCATCATCTCCTGCAAGCCATCGCAAATACACAAAGGAATAAGAAAAACACTCATGTTGTAAGCTGGTATAGCTTGGGTAATAGTTTTAATGACAAACTCTTTACTAGGTTTAGAGAGAAGCTTATTCTTTCAGCTCAAAATATGTTTGCTCAAACGATCCCTAATAAAGGAGAAAATCTGCTTTTTGTTCCTCCTAACGAGAGAATGCAAACCCAAATATCTCCCATGATCAATGGAAGTGTTAACCCCCATAATATCACAAGCAGCCTGTCTGCTTACATCTTTTCTGTTTGAGCTAAACATAATAGCAGATTTTTTAAAATTAATAGTTTGACCCCAAGCTACTTCATAGATGGACAAGATCCTTTTGACATTACTACATTCAGCCAAATTAGCTCTAAAAAATAGGAAACCATCATCTGCAAAAAAAAAATAAGTGAGAAACACTAGGACTACCTCTTCAAACAGTGATGCCATGAATGTTACCACTACCTTCAACTTGACGAAATAAAGCTAATAGACCTTCAGCACAAAGGATAAAAAGATAGGGAGATAAAGGATCTCCTCGTCTCAAACCACGCCCTAGCTTAATATGACCCAGTAAATCTCCACTAAAAGACATAGAGTATTGAATGTTGTCGCACAAAGCATAATTAACTTGGCACATCTATTGTCAAAACCCAATTCACTCAGCATAAACTTCAAAAATTTCCATTCGACTCTATCATAAGTTTTACTAATATCTATTTTCATGCCATCTGGTCTTGGAGCTTTGTCAGTGTGCATAACAAAAAGGGCTTTCTTAAATTCCTCTGGTTGGAAAGGAGCTAGCAGCATCTCATTATCAACATCACTGCTGCCTTTGATCATTAAGAAGCACAGTATTATTTATTACTTCATATGATTTGGGTTTTTGTTTTTCTGAAAATAAAAAACAATGAGAGTTAGCTTTGCACAGGCAGAATTTTGTTTAGTTATTTTTTTTTTTATAATGTCTTCAGAAAAATTAAATTTGAAATTTCCTACATTTTTAATGAAGTGCCGATAATTCTGGTGCTTTGGTGCCGATAAATTGAACAGGCGCATTATTTGAGAACCTTAGATTTAGAGATTTCATAGCTAAATAATGTATAGCTCTATTAGATTGACGAAAGGTAAAAGAAAAGCTAACGCTATTAAAGAATTTCAAATACATAATATCCGAAATAACATACCTGATCATAGTCGGTGAAGTAGTAGCACAATTCAACACTTGTATTAATGTTAAATAGTATGGTTCCAAAACAAAACAACAATTTGAATGAGCTTTAGTAAACAAAACTGCCTCCTTAAAGTCAAATTCAAGAGGATGAGAAACATTCTTGACTTTCCAAGTAATAGGAACACCATATGCACTTCTAACAATCAAAGCAAAACTCCCTTGATGATGCTTTTGTTGGCTCAAAATGCTACATACTCAATTCGATATGATGTTGGAATTTGACAAAACATTTAAGATAAATTAGTTTTGGATCTATTAATTTTATTGCATGTCTAATCTCTTAAGTTTGCTCAAGGTCCTTTTATTCTAAATCAAAGCAATAAATTCGTGTTCTACTTGCAAGAGAATCATACGTTTGTGTTTATTGAAGGTTTAAAGATAAAAAATGATTAGAAAATTTATGTAAACTTATTTTCTGATTATTCACACACACGAGACATATTTTCTTTAAAAAAAAAAAAGAAAAAATAATATAAAAAATTACAACGGTCAAAATTATAATGGCCAAATAAATACTCACTAAATTAGCCATGTAATTTTTTATTTTAAACCTCATTTAATTTTGGAGGACTAAGTCCATATGCACTATTACTATAATGATTTAAAAAATTAAGTTGATTAAAATAAATCTCAATAGTTTTTAATTTTTTTATGAATTAGTAAAGTAATTGGATAATTATAGTTCCAAAGTAAGTAATTTTAGGCAAGAAAAACGAAGGGCGCACTTTTGTCGGACATGAAGGACAACATTATAGAGAGCACCTACCAACGGCCATTAGTGGAAGACGATCACTTTTCACTTATTTAGGCTTTACTACGTCCAAAACTTGCGTATTTCATCACTTTAATCATTTATTTAATTTCTAATATTGATCTATTCGAATTTATGCCTCGATAGATCCACAAATACAACAAAATATCCCATTTTAATTATTTAAGAATACTTTATACATTTGTCGTGATTCTTTCAAAAAAAATACTATATACATAATACATCCAATTCGAATTCGAAATTTTAATCTCTTAAGATTATTTAATTTTTAATCTTTAATTACACTTTAGATTAAGAACTATATAAAAATATTTATTAAAAATTGGTAAAATATTTTATAGTATTATATGAGTTTCAAGTAATATTTATTAATTTTAAATGAATTTTTAATAGAACTGTTAATTTGAGATAAAATTAAAAGTTTGATATATATATATATTTTTTAAAAGAGATAATTCAGCACACTGCGTGTTACGCACTGTCTAATCGAATAACCAAAATATATTGATTGTTTTAATTATCCGATTGGTCGTATGCAGTAGGGATGCTCACGGGGCGGGGATTCCCCGTCCCCGCCCCCGCTGGGGACGCGGGGATCCCCGTTCCCGTAAAAAAAAAATTTATTTTAATAAAAAAAATTAATTTGATGGACATTTTTGATCCAAATTAAAAATATTTTATAAAATTTAATAATTTAAAGTTAAAAATATTTCATATAATTTAAATATAAATATTTTATACAATTAAAATATAAATATTCCATACAATTTATACATTACAAATATATATATATATATATATATATTATATTTGTAATATAATAATATATATTATTATAATAATAATAATACATTAATAATATATATATATATATATATATATATATATATATATATATATATTTTTTTTTTTTTTTAAATTTTTTTTCAGGGCGGGGACCCCTTTCCCCGTCCCCACCCCGAATTCAAGGGCGGGGATTTTTTCCCCCCATCCCCGTCCCCGCGGGGAAAAAATTCAGGGATTCCCCGCCCCGTTCGGGTCGGGTCCCCGCGGGGGACGGGGTCCCCGCCCCGTGAGCATCCCTAGTATGTAGTGCACAGTATACCGAATTAATACTCAATTTCTGGTATTGAAGTGAACTTGAAAATTAAAAGAAAAATTGGAGACTAACTTAAGAAAAATTATGGCTAAAATTGGTTATGGACAAAGCTCTAGTTGGCCCGAAAAAACTAGCCCATGACCTTTTATGCTGCCGTTTGAAAACCCTAGCTCCTTCAACCCTAACTATAAAGTTCTGCCGATCGCAAACCCAAAGTTCTTTGCTTTGTGCAGACTGCTGAATCGGTAAGAGAGAGAAGATGCAGATATTCGTTAAAACCCTAACTGGGAAGACCATAACTCTCGAGGTTGAGAGCAGTGATACTATCGACAATGTCAAGGCCAAGATCCAGGACAAGGAAGGTACTTATTTATTTAACTTGTTCAATTTCTCATCTTTATTTCATTGTTTGGCTGCTGAGAAAATGAAGATTTACACTCATTTGTTCTCTCTAAGTCTGTGGCTTAATGCTTTATTTTCCTTTTCAAGTCTTAATTTTATAAATGGGTGATTTTTCGTAGGAATTCCACCGGATCAGCAGCGATTGATCTTTGCCGGGAAGCAGCTTGAAGATGGCCGGACCTTGGCTGATTACAATATCCAAAAGGGTTCTCTTTTATGATCGATTAGTAAAAATCCTGAATTGTTTTTTTTTTCATTTTTTTTAATTAAAGGATATTGTTTTTTTCTGTTGCTGTGCAGAATCCACACTTCATCTTGTGCTCAGGCTTAGGGGAGGAATTATTGAGCCTTCTCTCATGGCTTTGGCTCGCAAATACAATCAAGAGAAGATGATTTGCCGCAAGTAATGCCCTTTTATCTATTAACTAGATTGCTATTTAATTGCTTTATGATTTCACTGCTCTGCTATGTGTTTTGTTCATGATGAACCATGCCATGGTTATTTTAATAACAAATAGTTCCAAAATTTAATTTCCTAAATCTTATTAACTAGGCTTTTAGAATGTAGGGGGAATTGACTTAGCTTCTTTGCTTTTGAATGTGCCCAAGAAGTCATACCAGTTCCCAATATTAATATTCATTTCAACTTTATCAACTTGGATTGTATGTATTCAGTTGATTTTCAACAATGGCACACCATTATTGCAATGTCTGAGTTTGTTTATGCTACATTTTTCAAACGCAAGGAGCACTGCTATCCCTTCTTCATGTAAATATACCACACTCTCTCTGGATTTGAAAAAGATAATTGCTTTGTTTTAGGTGATTTTGAAATGATGATTGCTGTGATGTGCATGTGTTCCACGGGGATTACTGATGGGACTATAAGTTGAACCACATGTTTGTTATCACTAGTGAAACAGAGGATATTCTAGTCCCGATACTGATTCCCTTTCCCAACTTTATCTGCTAAGCGTATTATCCTGGACTGTATATGCAAAGGTTTCTGCATAAATAGGCCTGTATTTAAATATTTTAATTACTATTTGTGAGAAATTCTATAATTGCAGTTTAATTCTAAGTTTACTTATGCAGTATGTGAACAATATATGGAGCAAGTTATTTTTAAGCATGGTGGTGAATATAAATAATATGTAGTTCCTTTGCTGTTTGTGGTATTAATTGCTTGATGGTCCTTGTTATCATACATTATATTTTAATTATAAAATCTGGAAACTGCTGAACTTCAGCTTTTGATTAATTCCTATTTTGGCAACCATTCTGTGTTGGGGCTCCAGGTGTTATGCTCGGCTGCATCCAAGGGCTGTAAACTGCCGCAAGAAGAAATGTGGCCACAGCAATCAGGTTCTGCTCTTATAGTACTCAACAATCATCATCATCATTCTTAGCGTACATTATAGTCACCTTTGTATTATATATCTTGTGCTTGAATAGCTGAACTCTCCTCTTTCTCCTCTTTTCTCCATTGCAGTTGAGGCCAAAGAAGAAGATTAAGTAGACACACGTCGAGAGAGTGCATTGGGTATTGAAATATTTGGTTATTAGACTTGTATCTTATTTTATGGTTCTAGTTCATTGGACATATAAGAGTGGAATTTACTAGGCTATTTTGTGATTTAGTTTTTTGGAATTCTGTCAAAAGCAGCAGTTTATTTTCAAATATTTCTATGCTTTTACGTTCTGTTTCCCTATTGGCTGCCTTCTAATCTGGTATATGATAATTTGAAATGCAATGTGTGTGTCTTGTTAACCACTCATTAAAGTCCAAATCAAAGTCTATTAATCATAATTTTAAAAAAATTGAAGTTTATATCTGAATTCAATTGGACTGGTTTATTGCATAAACCTGTTTGGATTCAGTCTTAATTTTTCGATTTTTTTGTCCAGCTCTATGTTTTATCATAGGCAATACATAAGCAGCGTCCGAATTTATAAACATAGGTAATTTTACACATCATAATTTAGGGAACTGTGTAACAAAAATTGAATGTTTAGTGTTCTTTGAAAAGTTGAAGAGGTAGAATTACAGAAGTTGTCGAGTTTAAGGGGTTGAATGTATTTTACCTTTTCTGAAGAGATGGCAGACCATATTTGGTTGATTCTTGCATGCTAAATTTACCATCAACTGATTTTGCTTTAACCATACATTATATTACTTTTAACAAATGGAATATCCTCTACTAAGTTGTTATGAATTTAAGAGCTAAGGATGAAAATTTATCCTAAATATTCAGATATAGATTATAGAACACATTTACTTTTAAAGGTTAGTTTTTTGCTAAAAAGTCTGCTTTTAGAGATAAATCAACATAGCTACTACTTTTTCTGTTCTACCATTTTATTACTTCTTGGAAAAAAAAAAATTGTCCCATGGAATTATTGCCTTGTAAAATTAAAGATAAAGTTTATTGTATGCATTTCAATTTTATTGTTGTTATATTATCAACAAAACATTTAAAAACTTCATCCATAATTCTCTTTTTCTATATTTGCTTGCTATTTTTATCATTTTTGAAATACTATTGAATAATAGTGATGTTGAAAAAATAAATATATTAGGATGAAGTTGTTTTAGTATACTCAGTATTAGGCCTGTCAAACTTGGCCCAGACCCAAAAAGCCCGCCCAACCCGCCCAATAAAAATTGACCCAAACCCAACCCAATTAAAAATTTACCCATTTAAACCCGCCCAAATAAGGCCCGTATAAAACATGGCCCGTTTGGGTCTGGCCCGTTTGCCCAACAGGCCTCACTCTGCCCCTTCCAGTTTCTGTTTGTTGTGGCCCTCTCTATCTGTCTCGCTCTCACCATCGAGTGCTTCCACCTTCGCCTCCTCTCTCCCTCTCCACTGTCTAATCATCGCCGCTGCCATCCTCGCTGCCTCTCTCTCTCTCGTGATCGCTGCCATGTAAGCTCTCCTATTGCATTTGTAGTTTTGAATGAGAAATGTGAATCCAGTCCCCAATAGCTATTGAAAAAGGAGAAATTGAGTCGATTGGTACTGTAGGCATCGAAAGTTGTAAATGCTTCTATTAGTGAATGTCATTGTTCCATAATCCAATCTGTCACTTTCCCATTTGTTGATGTCCTGCTTAATTTTGGGATTTTTTGCATTACAATTGATTGCAAATGGTCTTTCATGTTCTAGGTTTCAGGCGATTAGAGTTATTTAATTTTGGGATTGAAGATTTATAAATTAAGTTGACAATGTTATATTTACTTTTATAGTGAAATTGGTATTGAATGAAAGATGATTTGTGAAATCTTGTTGCTGACATGTTCCTGTGTTAAGAAAGTTTAACTTTGTGGGTTGAGCATATGTGATGATTCCACATTAGAATGCTATTGCTGCTCATCTGGGTTCATTTTGTTTGATAGTATTGTTGATTGAATTAGTTATGTAACCCGGTTATAATATGGACTTCTGTCATTCATTGAACTTGCTTGATCATGCTTAATGGTCCATGAAAATACAAAATTTTTGCAGTAATGATACCTGTTTGTGTGCTATAATGTGGCAGGTTAATGTTTTATGCTATTCTAATTCTCTTGTCATTTTAGTATTATGATATATATCAAATTGGCTTCCCCCTTTAGCTAGTCGTTAGGTGTGAGAAGTAGGGGTGTTCAAAAATGGGTTGGATGGGTTACGATCGATTTTCAATCCAACCCATCTAAAAGTTTAAATGGGTTGAATCCAACCCAATCCAGTTGGGTTATAACTTAAACTTTTTATATTGGGTTGGTTGGTTTATGACTGGGTTATATGGGTTATGTTAATTTTCTAACATATAAATTTTATATTATCTATATTTATATTTTTTAAGTATAAAACATTAATTTTATTCTTGTAAATATTTTTTTAAATAACACATGCATATTTCATTTTAAAAAAAAAATTAATTCCGAAAAATAGCGTGGTAAAAAAAATGAAAAAAATTAATTCCAAAGAATAGTGTGGTATATTTGGAAGAAAAACTGCTAATGGACTGCCATGCTAGGATTCGAAAAACTATCGGTGAAAAGTTTATCAAAAAGTTATATCAATATTAGTTAGTTATACAAATAGGCTTTATACTTAATATTTATTAGGTTTAATAATTTTTCTCTTATTTCTAATAAAAATATATCCATAAATGTCGAAAAATATTTTTTAGGGTACACAAAAATTTCATGTCATCTAAAGTTTCAACCAAGAATTTAACAAAAATTCATTAAAATGGCTTACCAGAGCGGTGTTCCATCATTGAAATGGCTTAATAATAATAATAATAATAATAATAATATCTTGAGAAAATAAAAAGATTAAACAGTAAAACACACATGAATTATATTAAATTAAGAAAACACAAATAACTACAAATAGAGCAAAATATAAAGAGAAAATTTTCGAATTTCCTACTTGAAGTAATTTGCCATGTAAAAGAAAAATGAACTATTGCATTATATCATTTTACATTATATGTTTTTTCACTTTCCAACTCCAATTTATTTCAAATTTAATTCAATAATTCATAACATATAAAAATTAAGTTGTACACAAAATTTTAACTCAATTAGAGTCCATTTTCAATTCGATTCACTCAAATTGGTCTGATTCAATAATTTTCGGTGTTACCAAAAATTTGCCTTTTTACTGTCAATAAATTCTAAATATTATTTAGAGGTCATCTTAAATTTTTGATAAATTTTGGAAATCATTTATTATTTTTAAAGTTTCGGTCATACATCCAGTCAACCTAGTACTATTTAAACCGAAATCACAACTTTTTCTTACTTTTTAAGTTTAATTCCTCGTAAAAATGAATTCATAATTCTTAAAATATGTTCATTAGACTCCAAGAATATTTTTGGGTCAATCGAAAACCATTCCTTAGTCCGGTAATTATTTATCAGTCCGATAACCCAATTTTACAGTGTCACCAAAAATTAATTTTTCATTATCATATGATTATACTCATTAATACGAGTACGTCCATATTTTCAGATTATTTTTCTAAGCTCCGTAGCATTTTTTACGGTCCGGTCAAACTCTCAGTCAACCTAATTACTATTTGAAACGAAACCGTGATTTTTTCGTATTTTCGATTTTTAGAGGTCTATTTGACCTCATTTTCACTCCAAATTTTAATCTCAGACTTATCGTAACTTATATTTTCTAATAGTCAAATAAAATATTTTTCGTCTCCGGATTTACTTTTTGCCCCGGAAGCACTATTTACTATTGGGGAATATTATTAACGGCTAACCCGATATTAAAACCATTACACTCCATTTGTAATGAATTCTGATTTATTATATACATATAAGATAGAAGAGAAAAAACAGCTTGCCCCATGAATGAATTATACGGGTTAATTGGTTGGGTTATATAATAACCCATAACCCATATAAATATTTTGTAAATTTAGAATGGGTTGTATGGATTATAATAACCCATTAAAATTATGAAAAAAATGGGTTAGATGGGTTGGATTAAATGGTTTGGATGGGTTATACCATTTTTGAACACCCCTAGTGAGAAGTAGAGATTCTGAAATCAGCTGTTATGTATCTTTGGGCATGAATGAGCACTTGCAGGAAATACAAGTTTTTGCTTCAAAAGTGAGTCTCTAAGTGGCTCAATGCATGATCTTAGCCTGTAGTTTTTTCTTTTAATTTCTCCATCTTGTACAGACATATCGGCCCAAAGCGGCCCGTTTGGGCCACACAATATATTTGGCCCAAATTATTTCACATTAGTCGCTTTAATATCTTTTTATTATATCAAAAATTATTTTTTATTAAAAATGGATTAAAAGGTTCAAATTACATCTCGGCCCATTTGGGCCACTCAATCCGTTTGGACCAAAATCGGTCGTTTGGACTACCCGACTCATTTGCATATTATTATAAATTTTTTTTACATTCAAAAAATTTTTAGCCCATGGGTTGACCCAACCCGTCCAACCCATTTGGGCATTTGGCCCATTTACGACCCATGTTTTTTGACCCATTTGTGACCCGCCCATTTATGACCCGCCCATTAATGACCCGCCCAACCCGCCCAATTTGCCACCTCTACTCAGTATAATTTTTTATAAAATTAAGTAAAATTGATGATTATTTTAATATTGGTAAAATATGTAATAAGTGATAAAATAGTGGGATGAAAAGAGTAATTGATATCCACTTGTATTATCATGAATGCAAAGGCATGAAAATAACTTACAACGAATGATTAAATTTTCCCTTAAATTTTTCGATATGAAACATTATCACCCTTAATAAATTTGCAATGTAGTTTCACATCTAAAAGTTTGGGGTAACCTAATTTGACCCTACATGGCAATATGGCAGACAACTGTGAGTGGCCTTCTAGACTTTCATTTGCTGAATATGACTTGTTATAGAAAATGGCATATATGTGCCAAGTTTGTCACTTTTAAGGTAATTTTTTTCCTTTCCTTTTTTTGTTTAAAAAAAAAAACTTCTAGGAGTAGATATATTTCATATCAAAAGTTTAGAGGCAATGGTAGCATTTTTAATTCACAATTTTATATCAAAATAATGAACCGATAATAATAAAAAATTTATAACGTAAAAATACCTTAATTTAAAAAAATATTATCAAAAATCATTATATCTAGAATCAACCATTATAAATCCTAGCTGACACTCAAGGTAAGCATGGCTAAAAAAATATCTTAATTTAAAAAACTATTATTAAAAGTCATATCTGTAATCGACCACTATAAATCATAGCTGGCACTTAAGGTAAGCATAGCTAAGTGCAGAGTTCACATATTGGCAAACACACTACTAAATCAAGAATAATATATATATATATATATAAAGTATTTAGAGCAGAAGGGAGTGAACAAAAGAAAATAGGAGCTTCGCATAGGGCAAATCCATCCATTTGCACTAAATTGGATTTTTAGGCCGAATTCTTGTACGTGTGAATTCATTCATTTCTCTTACTTTTTATTAGTCTAATAATATTTCACGGCTGATAAATCGAAAAGAGAAAATATAAAAAAGAATGTCATTTTCAAAATATCTCACGTTTTACAACATTTTCTTCAAAATTATCTTACAAAACAACGATCGATAGTCATAATTAATGGTCCAGGAAATGAAGAATAATAATGTGAAGATATAATGAGAGGTGGAGTGTATATTGCTACATTAAATGTCCCATACCGTTAAAAAAAAATATTTTTAGATTTTTCAATTATAGTTTCATATTTGATATTCTGTGCATTTAACGTAGAGACAGTTTGCCAAAACTTATGAAAACAAATTTTTCAATTGAAAAAAATTATATTTCAAAAAGCTGTATATCGAAAATTAGGTACCTATTTGATAAATAAAATTCAAAATAATTTATAAAATCAAAAACAGTTGTCAACTGTTTGGTAAATGATATGATTAAAAATAACTTTTTAGAATAAAAAATGATATATATAAATTTTAAAATATTATATTCAAAATTTCACTAAAAAATAATAATAATTCCCACTTATTTGAATTTTTTTATTTCACTAAACTATTAAAATAATATATTTTCATATATAATTAAATAAAAATAAATATAACATAAAAAAATTAAAAATATATATATATTGTTTTCTTAATTAATTATATATATTATTTTGGATGATAAAAAAAGAGAAGAGAAAAAAAAATAACATAATTATTTTTAACGTCAAATAATTTTGGGTGGTAGGATAAGAGAAAGAGCAAAAAAAAAAAATTTACATTAGATATAATTGTCATTATGAAATAAAATAAGTGATATTTTTGTCTAAAAAAAATATTAAATCTGCTGTCTTTAAAAACTGAAAATCAGATTTTATGAAAAGTTTCAATTTTTAACTTTTTCTAATAAAAGGTTTTTTCACTTTTCAGAAAATTAATTTTTCTAAAATCAGTATTTACCAAATACTTATTTTTGTCCAATAATCAGCTTTTTATCCCATAATCAGTTATGCCAAACAGGGCCGTACAAAATTATCATTAAAAATAATAAATAATATAAATATTTTTTTCAAAAAAAAATATTTTCCACAAGAGATTGAGATGGACAAGCACTTGAATCACCATAGCCCTATCATAATTTCATTAAGAAAAATTCCCCCACTACCAATACCATCATTAAGAAAAATTGTTCTTTCTATATAATCTGTATACACTTTTGAAATATGGTTGACATTTTTAAAGGACCACATTTTTATTTTCACATTCTATTATTGATCACTTTCACATCCATTACATGTATGGACCATCACAAACTTTCTATTTATAATCTAACATTTATTTATTTATTATAAAATGAGGTTTACACAAAAAGTAAGGGTCTAATGCCCTATTTTTATCCAATAAAGATTATCACAAATAAAAATATTCAATTTTGATAATGGTGCATGCGAGGACCAAAGTCCTCAAAAATAAACAAATGCCCCGATTTGTGTATGTATCGCACATTTATAAAGGGAGTTGTATTCTGCTCCTTGTTTTATTGTAATTTATCGCTTTCATTATCTATCTGATCATTTATCGCTTTCAAAATGTGAATAAATGCGCCTTTAATCAATTGCATCGTGTGGAGAGAGAGCGAATTAATGATATTAAAATTTGATCATAAAAATAACCGAGGTAGAAATAGATGAGAAATCCCGGATCCAGCTCTGTTATTTGGGCTCAAGAGGTTAGAGGTTATCCTCCAAAATACTTCTTGGGTCACGAGACTTTAGCGCTAATCCTAGGCTCCTTATGGCGAGAGGTTTTATCTTCAAAAACCCCTCTGGCTGGCCCAAAATGGATACCAAGCGCAGTCTTAGGCTCTCCGAGGCGAGAGTAACTTTCCCAATGTTCTATTGGGTGGCGACTCCATGAAACCTTCTTGTTGCCCAATATAAACGCACTTGCAATTTATTGCAAGCTGTCAACGGACCCACAAATGTCCCGATCGCCCACGTGCGGGCGGTCAGAGGGGCGGCCGCTGGGATCCGGCGCGCACTGTTTTAAAAGTAATTCTAGTAAGTTTCAAAAAAAAAAAAGTAATTCTAGTATCAATAATAAACTATCATCAGGTAACAAGGCCTAAACATTATTGTATTTAAGAATTTTAATTTCATTAATATTTCATCAATGTGGAATATTTAACTGTGTTTTTTCTCCATCCAAAATCATAAATTATATATACGAAGTTTGAGTTTTTTTTTTTCCTCCCATTCAAGCAATACTAGAATGCAATACTAGAATGAACTCCATTTTACATGAATAATGGTGTGTGTGCATATATATATATATATATATAATTTGCGTTTCTAAAATTAGATGGAACTCCGACAAACAAATAAATAATGGATCTAAATTACATCCAACCACCACCACTAGTAGTACAGGAAGGATTTCGTTATCACCATATTCTAAGACAAATAAACATTATTGCTTTTTGAACTTTCTAACAATATGTAATAACTAATAATCAAACACTTATAAAAATTGTAACAAAATAAACAGAGTTTAAATTATATACAAACACTATTTTTTTTCTTACATAAGTCTTATCTAGACTGGATTAATGAAATTTCATGCACGAATATAATGAAAAACTGTCGCATAAAATAAGTTTGTTAAAAATTGAGTAGGTCGGTAGTTATCATGCATATATAGGTGGCATTTTAAATTTAGCTTGATCCATGAAAAATTTATGAACCGAACCGAAAGATCGGGTCTTGGATAACAATTAGGATTAAAAAAATGGAATCGAAAATAATTTGATATGTTTGGTTCAATTTTAAAATAAAATTTCGATTATCTCGATTCGATCTTCAATATGCAGGTCATATGTAGTCATTAATGAATTAAGATCCCCAGGTCCTTGGTTCGAATCCCACGGAAGGCAAAAAGGCACTCGGGGAGGTGCAAAGACCGTGAGTACGGCGCGGTGAACCGACTACCGACGGGATATATTCCGGGGATGGACCAACTGGTCGTTACATATTACGTGCACACCTAACCAGTATATATATATATACTGGTATTGTTTCATTCGTATTATGTCAGTTCATTATGAAGTAATGATATCCCATCAATGATTTTTTTAACATTTATAAGATTCGAATTTAAAATTTTACTTAAAAAAATAAGTATAAATCAATGTTGGTGCATATTTGATTATATATTCTATATATATGTATATTCTAATACATATTATATATATCATTCAATATATATTTTAATAATGATTTAGTCATAAAATAAAATATTATCCCACAAAAATATTTTTAACTTTTTAAATATTACAAGTAAAATAATTTTTACTGCAAAATCAAAAATTTAATATTGGAGTATTGATATAGTAAGTTATGTCAATTTTAATATATTTCAAAACACTTAGCATAAAACCTAGGGGTTATCATGTACCGGTTAACCGGTTTATGAGGCTAAAAAAAAATTCAGTTCATTAACTATCGGTTTTTAAAAATCACTAACCATTAACTAGTCCATTACTATCGGTTAATCAGTCAATCAGTTTCGAATTTTCTGATCGGTTAACCACTATAATTATAAAATACATTCATAAAAAAAATTAAAATGTTCATGTTACTTAAAAATAAAAATTAGAAACCAAATATAATTCAATATAATATTCAAATTATAAATATAAATTAAAAATGTTGTGTCAATATGCAATGCATGCATATGATAAAAAAATATAATAAATGAAAAATTGTAATTTATTAATTTTATTAAATATTAACTATTACTTGTAACGAATTTTTTTATTTTTATTTTTAAAGCGAAATATACTTAATTAGAATCACAAGTGTTAAATACTACCTTAAAAATATTAAAAGTAACATTTCACATTTTAATTTAATATTATTTATCATATTAAATTTTAATAATTTAAATATAAAATATTTTAATTAAAGAGTTGAAATTATCAAATTAATTACAATTAGAAATTAATTATATATATCAAAAAGTTTGAAAAGTAAAAAAATTTGTGTGTTTGGAAATAAATGTCCATCACATATGTAACTTTTCGTTAATATATTAATATTATATAACTTTTTGAATATATTATGATTTTCATTATTAAAAATTTAATAAATTAAGAAATAATAATAAATATTAATTATGGACATATTGAATAATTAATAAATTAATTTAAAATTCAGTTAACTGGTTACATGAACTAAAATTATTAACCAATTCATTAATTTCGATTTTTTCAAAACATTAATGATAAAGCCATTTCTGACTTTATCGGGAGGTACGTCGGGCAATGTGTATATTGTCCGCTGTGAGCCGGAGCCCTCACGGCTTTGTTTCTGGGCCTTTGACCCAAAACGCGTACACAGGGGTGAGATGTCCATGGCCTTATAAAGTCCACTTCAACCTCATCTCCAGCCGATGTGGGATTCATGATAGCATTGCTATCACTATTCCCCCTCCCGAGAGAGGGATCGGCGCTGGCCACTTATGGGACTGGCCGCTTGTCGGGACTGGCCTCGATCGGGCGCTGGCCTCGTCTCTCAACGAAAGCACCAAATGATAAAGCCATTTCTGACTTTATCGGGAGGTACGTCGGGCAATGTGTATATTCAAGTGATAACTCAGCAAATATCATTTGCTCTAAGGCCCATCCTGTCGGCCCATTTAAGCTGGCAAGGCCCAAAGCCCATCAGCTAAAGGTATCAGACACGAGCTCCTAGGCAGCACACATGCCCGATCGGCTGATGTGACCGCCAGTCCCATCAGCCGCCTGACACAAGGCAACGCTATGCCTACTACCTGCTCCCTGTCATGTCGCCGGATGCCTACTCTGACAGCCAGTAATCACTCCCCAGGCACTCGAGTGCCCCTCAACTATCTCATATAAATAGTCCAGCCAACGATGGCACCAGGTATGGAATTCGCACCATTATCTCTCTAGAGCACATTCTCTCTCTAAGCTACTAACTTAAGCTTCGGAGTGCTCACGCCTGGTCCGACCGGGCTCTTCTTACTGCAGGGTTATCTCATCCGATCGGAGCGACCTCTCTCCTATAGATAAAGACATTTTTGGATTTATCATTTGGTGCTCTCGTTGAGAGATGGAAAACTCAAGATCCAATGAGAATACAGCCCCCATGGACCTCGACCATGACGACAACACTCGTGCCATATCAGGCACCTCGAGGAGGAGGGAAGCGCCCGCCAGGCCCCCCATAAGGGCTAACCTCCTTCCCGAATTCGATGATGCCGCAATAAGGCAACCAGAGGACACCCCCATCACTGTGAGAGACATGCGCGCTATTCTCAGTGATTTTACAAAAAGCATTGTCCAAACCCTTAAGAAGGGTAAGATGCCAATTGCTTCTGAAAGAGCCCAAGAGGATTGCCTCATGGGCGAAGACTTCAGGAGGAACAGGAACAAGGGAATCATTATTAATGAATCCCGAGCTCAGGGAACCAGGAAAAGTGCAATCAGAACCCCAGGCAGGAGCGACAAGGGGAAGCAGATAGTGTCTGCAAGTAGGGCCTCTCCCTACAGCAACAGGTCCGCTACTCTGTCTACGAGGGATGATGTGTCCTACATGTGTACCCCAAGCCGCGGCCAGACTAGAAAGCACAAGGGCGAGTCCACCGCCACGACCCTGAGCAAACAGAACCCGTCGAACAAGCAGGACCAGTGGTTTATGCAGAAGCTCAAGCAATTTGGTGTCCTCGCGCCCAAAAGAGGCGCCTTCGAAGGAAATACTTGTGGAAACACCGCTTCCCCCTTCTGCAGAGAGATCACCGATGCTGAGCTCCCCCCCAGGTGGCGAGATGTGGTCATGGAAAGGTACACAGGCAAAACAGATCCTGCCACACACTTGGCAGAATACTTGACCAAGGTACAGGTCTATACTTATGACGAAAGAATAGCCTGTAGGGTTTTTCCCACCACTTTGGGAGGGGATGCATTGACCTGGTTCCATGAGCTACCCATGGGATCCGTTACGTCATTCAGACAGTTAAAGGAGCTGTTCACTATGAGGTTCATTGTGCAAACACGCGTGCCCAAGACGGTGAACGACCTGTGCAATCTCTATCAAAGAACCGATGAAAGTCTTCGAGACTACATCGACAGGTTTCAAGCTACCATGTCTGAAGTAAGAAACGTCAGTGTGGAGATGGCGACTACCGCCTTACAAGGGGGCACCACTGACCGACCACTTTTTGAGTCGCTTACAACAAGACCTCCATCCAGCTTCGCCGAACTAATGGAGAGGGCTAGGCAACACATCCAGTTGGATGATGCCCTCAGGTCCAAAAGCAGAGGAAGGACCAGTGTTCTAGACTGCCTACAATATCCGGACAATCGCTCTACTCAAAGAGCTTCCGCTTCCGATCGGACAGCTAAAGGCCAAGATGGAGCTCAAAGTTCCAGAAATTCAGGCCAAGCCAGAGGATCGGGAAGAGACCGGAATCCGCGTCCAGACGACCAGGCAGAGAGGACATACACCACTCTCAATGCTACTCCGACCGCGGTGCTAATGTGGATCAAAGAGAAGCACCGCAGAGTCAACTGGCCCAGAGACCTCTCCGGAAGAAGTCAGCATACAAGGGACCCGAGCAAATTTTGCGAATTTCACAGAGACGTCGGTCATTTAACCGACGAGTGCACTTCGCTAAAAAAAGAAATCGAAAGGCTGATACGCTGCGGGGCCCTCAAGAGGTTCATAGGCCCGGCCAGAGGGGATGAACCCTGCAGACAGCCGAAGCCTAGAAGGGACGATCCTGACTCAGATGACGATGAGCGCCGGAACCCCAGAAACGCCGATCCGGGCAGGCCCTATGCAGGGGTGATAAACGTGATCACCGGAGGGTCGTCCTATGGAGAAGATCTCCCCAAAAAGGGGAAAGGGAAAGGCGTCTACCTCTCCCGCCAGGCAGAGCAGCCAGCCTCAGTCACCATCTCCAGCGAAGACGCGCGAGACGTCCTGTTTCCCCATGAGGACGCTCTCGTTGTAAGAGCTCGGATAAATAACTTCAATGTGAAGAGAATTCTGGTGGACAACGGCAGTGCTGTCAACGTCCTAACTCTCCAGGCATACCGAGCCATGGGACTCCCGATCGGAGAGCTCAAGCCGAATGCCACTCCTCTGATCGGCCTGGGCAACGCCACTATCCCCGTGGCGGGATCTGTAGAGCTCTTTGTCGAGCTCGGCCAAGAGGCGATAGCTCACGCTTGTAAGGTAATTTTCATGGTTGTTGACATGACATTTGCCTACAATGCCATTTTTGACAGACCATTGCTTTTCCAGACCGGAGCAGTGACCTCCATCCGATACATGGTGATGAAGATTCCGACCACAGGAGGCATCGCCATCTTGAGAGGTGACCAGAAAGCATCCAGGGAGGCTTATATCACCATAATAAAGCAGCAGCGAGAGGCAATGGTCGTAGAGCCAGGCCTCGAGCAGCAAGAGCAGGCGGAAAGGCCCAGGATGGACCCAGCAGAGGCCACAAAGGCCAGGTCGCTAGATAAAGGCAAAAATGTTCAGGTGGGGACAAGCATGGATAGAACAACT
Source organism: Excoecaria cochinchinensis (assembly GCA_947683425.1). Taxonomy (NCBI): domain Eukaryota; kingdom Viridiplantae; phylum Streptophyta; class Magnoliopsida; order Malpighiales; family Euphorbiaceae; genus Excoecaria; species Excoecaria cochinchinensis. The sequence continues at coordinate 50,993,744 of CANTUQ010000004.1, forward strand.
GAAGAAGCCATCATGCATGTCTTGACCATCAATCAAACGACTTTTGCCTGGAAGCCAGAAGATATCCCTGGCGTGGATCCCAAAATAATCACCCACAAGTTAAATGTGGACCCAAGCTTCCCTCCGATCCGCCAAAAGTTGAGAAGGCACGCGCCCGATCGGAGGAAGTTCATTTCAGAAGAGATTGATAGGCTACTCAAGACCGGAACCATCCGAGAGGTAGACTACCCTGAATGGCTGGCTAATGTGGTGTTGGTCAAGAAGAAGTCTGGCAAGCTGCGAATGTGTGTCGACTTTACCGACCTCAACAAGGCTTGCCCCAAAGACAGCTATCCCTTGCCAAGTATAGACCAATTGGTAGACGCCACAGCATGCCATGCCATTTACTCTCTTCTAGACGCATATGCCGGCTACCACCAAATTCTGATGTGGCTCCTTGATCAGGAGAAAACCAGCTTCATCACAAACGACGGAACGTTCTGCTACAGGATGATGCCGTTCGGATTAAAAAATGCTGGGGCCACATATCAGCGCCTGATGAACAAGATTTTTAAAGACCAGATCGGGCAGAATGTCGAAGTATATGTTGACGACATGATCGTCAAGAGCCGAAGCGCCGAGGAACATCCAGCCGATTTGGCAAAAGTTTTTGACACTCTAAATAAGTTCCAGATGAAGCTCAACCCCGAGAAGTGTGTCTTCGGGGTATCATCAGGAAAATTCTTAGGATTCCTAGTCTCTCAACGAGGGATTGAGGCAAATCCAGAAAAAATAAAGGCCATCCTCGAGATGCAACCCCCCAGAAGCATAAAAGAAGTCCAGAAGTTGAACGGAAGGATAACAGCCTTAGGACGATTCATTTCCTCTTCCGCCAAGCGCTGCACGCCTTTCTTCAAGAAGCTCAGGAAGAGTGAAACTTTCATCTGGGGGGAAGACTGCCAGCAAGCCTTTCAAGAGTTAAAGGCATTCCTCACCAACCCACCGCTGCTTAGCCGACCAGTACCAGGTGAAAATCTGTACTTATATTTAGCCACCTCTAAGGAAGCTGTTGCAGGTGCTCTGGTCTGAGAGGAGGATACTCAACAACTACCTGTGTACTACGTAAGTGAAGTACTCAGAGGCGCAGATCTAAGAAAGGGGCCGATTGAGCAGCTTATTATCGCTCTCATGATGTGTGCAAGGAAGCTCAGACCATACTTCGAGGCGCACACAATTGTCGTCCGATCGGGCCATCCTCTCAGGAAGGTACTCCAGACGCCAGATCTGGAAGGTAAAATGGTGGGATGGGTGATTAAGCTACAGTCCTGGGATGTCAGATATGAGCCCAGAAAAGCTATAAAGGCCCAAGCTTTGGCAGATTTCGTAGCCGAATTTGCGGGTGAGGAACCACTAAGTCAACCCAAGCCACAAAGCTGGGAAATGACAGTAGACGGCGCAATAAACGACTCTCGAGGAGGCGTCGGCATAGTAATAAAAGGCCCTTTGGGCATCACAATAAGGTACGCCATAAAGCTTAATTTTAAAGCTTCTAATAATGTGGCAGAGTACGAAGCACTGCTTCAAGGGCTCAGGCTGCTCCACGCCATCTGACCGGAGGCAGTGGTCATTAGGAGTGACTCCCAGCTGGTAACCAGTCAAGTTTTGGGGACTTTCGAAGCACGTGAGGCCACAATGATCCAGTATTTAGCCAAAGTTAAAGCTGCTTGCGCGAAACTAGAAGAGGTTGGGTCGGAATGGGTGCTACAGAAAGTCCCGAGAGACCAAACTGCAGAGGCCGATCGACTGGCGAAGATGTCCGCTTCCTCACAAAGCGTTATAGAGGAAAGCATTGCTGTGGTAGACCAAACTTCCTCCTCGCTGAACGAGCCAGAAATGATGGAAATTGATCAAGAGAATGAAACCTGGATGAGCCCAATTAAGCAGTTCCTCCAAACAGGGCGACTGCCCGAAGACAAGGACGAAGCTCGAAAGGTATCTCGAAAATCTCTCAATTACTCCATCATTAACGGTGATTTGTACAAAAAAGCTTTCAGTCACCCTTGGCTCAAGTGTGTGGCGGAGGAAGAGGGAGACTACATCCTCAGAGAACTCCACGAAGGCATATGCGGAGCGCACGAGGCAAGCAGAGCCATGGCAAGAAAAGCCCTTCAGACGGGATATTACTGGCCTAGCATGATCAAGGATGCCCAGGAGAAAGTAAGGATATGCCCGCAGTGCCAAATACACGGCAGGATAATAAGGCAGCATGGGGCAGACCAACAGCCGATCGGAGTCGCGTGGCCGTTCGACCAGTGGGGTATGGACATCTTAGGACCCTTTCCCCAAGGCAAAAAGCAGATGAAATTCCTCATCGTAGCGGTGGACCACTTCTCCAAATGGATTGAGGTTGAGCCGGTAGCCACCATCACAGCCGAGAGGGTCAAGAGCTTCACATGGAAGAACATCATCTGCAGGTATGGCTTACCCAATGTCTTTATTGCAGATAATGGCAAGCAGTTCGACAGCTCTGTCTTCAGAAACTTTTGCCAAGGCTTGAACATCAAATTAAAGTTCACATCTATCGCTCATCCCCAAAGCAACGGAATGACTGAGGTCTCCAATCGGACCATCGTGGAGGGATTGAAGAAGCGACTGGGTCAAGCCAAAGGCAACTGGACTGAAGAACTGCAGAGTGTCCTGTGGACATACAGAACGTCCCCCAGAACAGGCACTCATCAGACGCCATTTTCTCTTGTTTACGGCTCCGAAGCAATGATTCCTGTGGAGGTCGGCCTCCCTTCTTACCGATCGGCTCTTTACTCCGAACGGGTGAACACTCAGGAGAGATGCCAGGACCTGGATCTCATCGAAGGAAGGAGGGAGGACGCCTACGCCAAGATCGCTGCCTATAAACAAAGAGTGGCCAGATACCATAATTCTAAAGTAAGATCCAGAACCTTCAATGTAGGTGATCTGGTACTCAGAAAGGCAGAGCTAGGCTCGGGAAATGCCGGAGTTGGGAAGCTGATGCCGAATTGGGAAGGGCCCTACGAGGTTTCTAAAGTCCTAAGTCCGAGCACTTACAGGCTCCGAACAGTGCATGGGCAAGATATCCCCAGAAGCTGGAATGTCGAGGTACTCAAGAAGTACCACGTCGCATAATGTATTAAAACCTGGCAATTGCCAGATTAATAAAGAGTTTCTTTCTTTGAAGCATCATGTGTAACTTATACACTAATCTAAAGTGTTTGCTTTACGGAGGATCCTACCTCCCCCCCCCCCCCCCCCCCCCCCCAAAAAAATATTATCTGTATTTTAGAGGATCTAATCTCTCTCGCTCGGTTATGCAATTTTTATGCAACTCTACGAGTACTCTCGGCTATGCAATCATCATGCAGTTATGCGAGTATCACTCAACTCGATTTCGCAATAATTATGCAATTCTACGAGTATCGCCTAGCTCAGTTGTGCAATTATTATGCGGCTTTATGAGCATCGCTTCGCCTAATTGTGCAAATTTTATGCGATCTGAAAAGCCAGACTGACCCGATCGATCATTATGCTTTGACGTCATTTTAATTCAGGAAATACTTGTGAAATTTAATGCAAATTTTAATTACGAGTTTTAATTAGCTCGATCATATTGCAAATCTTAGTACAAATTTATGTATACGATGATTTGCAGAAATATGTAGTTTTATTAAAATGCCTCCACTATACAATTTGCAAATAATTGTTACAAGTATAAAAAAAAAAAAGAAAAGAAAAGAAAGAAAGAGGAGAAAGTAAAGCTAAACTCCTAAGCTAACTATCTATATCTACAATCTCCACTTCACCAGGAGGATCAGCGACTTCTTCAGCGATCGGATCGGTGGTGGCTTGAGAAGGGTCAGCAGCTGTCGGTGCAGATACTGCCCCCCCCCCTTCAGAGACAGACCCAATAAGAGAAGGTGCCATTGGCTCGGCCTCAGGCACAGGAGGAACCTCAACCTCGGCTTCGGGAACTGAAGACGCCGCAGGCTCCGTTTCAGAGGGAACCTCTTGAGTAGTCTCCGGAAACAAAGGGCCTTCTCCAGAAGTTCTCTCGGTGATCTCCCCCTCGGGAGCGCCTTCGTCTTCATCATTTGGAGGAAAAGGCAGTGATGCCGGGTCGTCCATCCATGACAGATTCGCCCCAGGGAAGCGCCGCCCAGCTTCATGGACTAACCGGGACAACAGCTCCACCTGAGCGTCTGCCAATTCATCAATCAGGCGCTCCTTTTGAGTGGCAAGCTCAAGTTCAAGAATCTTCGTGAAGGAAGCTTCTCTCTCCCCTTCCGACTTCTTCAAGGCCCCCACTTCTGTCCGAAGCTGCTCGCCCTCTGCCTTCAACCTGGCATTCTCAGCAGCCAACTCTCTGCACTCGGCATCCAGTCGGGTTGCATCTGCTTCGAACCGCCTTAGCTGGGCACCCTCCGCAGATAGGCGGGCCACTTCCCCCTTCAGCTTATCGGCCTCGCTCTGCCGAGCCTTCAGGTCCTGAGCACTCTGGTAGGCCTCCTTCCTTAGGGCCACTGTCTCTGATTGCGAGGCAGCATACCGCTCCTCTAGCTTGGCAACCTCGGCTCGAAGGTCGGAAGCTTCCTTTTTAGCGGCCTCACAGCGCGTGGTTGCCTCCGCCTTGGCCACGGCGCCCGACTCGGCCCTCCCTCTCCACAAATGGGCCATCATGTGCAGCCGCTGTGTCCTCCTGGCAGCCTACACAGAACCAAAACCAAAACATTCAGACACAAAGGTGTAAACAAGCACCAGAAACAGTCAGTAAAGTACTTACATCTATCAGCTGCTGGCCGATGGCTTGAGCCTCCCTGCTGAGCTGACTGGCGTCGCCGGCATCCCGATGATCGTCCTCCCTGAGAAGACCCCGGCAAATGTAATTGGCCGCCTGGCCCACCGACCAGTCATCTCCGAAGTTCTCTCTCAGAACCTCCTTCATGGGGACGATCCGCCGATCGGATGAACGCCTTGGAGATTCACCGTGCTGCACAGCTTTGCCTCTTGCCGCAAGCCGAGCATCCGATTCGGCGATCAGCTCAGCAGCTCTCTTTTTGGCTGCCTCCTCGGTCTTTTTCTTAGCGGCCTCCTCTGCCCTCCTCTTAGCGGCCTCTTCCGCCTCGCGGATGGTCGGACCGATCGGCTGATCATCTTCGTCCGACTCATCCCGAAGAGTGTGGCGCCGGCGGCGTGATGGCCGAGCAGAGGCCTCAAGTCGAGGCATGGTTGGTGGTCCAGCAGCAGTGGAGGCAGGTGCAGTAATGGCAGCTGGGGGTGCCGATGACACTGGAACGGCAGCGATGGCCGGAGTCGTCGCAGAAGTACCGGCAGCCCCTTTAGAGGTTGGAAGCTCGGAAGCGAGGACCATTCTCCTCCTTTTCCTTTGCTCCTGAGCCTTCTTCTCAGCCTCACGTTTTTGGCGGATCCGATCGCCAAGCTGTCTGGAGGCCTCATTCCCACCAGCCATCTCAGCTGCACAACAGAAAATAAGCTAGATAAGTTTTTCGTACATAAATTCTCTTCATGAAACATTAATAAAGTGCAATGAATGTTTTGATGCATGATGATTGGGTTTTCTCCGATCCTAACGCTCACGTTCTACGTCCCCAGCGTCTTGAAAGCCGGGAGAGCCAAATAGCGAACGCAAAAGGAATTTGGATTCATAAGGCCCTCCATTCCTGCTGACAGCGGCCATCAGTTTTTGTATATCATTTTCGTAGAGTTCCTGACCGGTGGCTAGGTCCTTCAGGACTTTGACCCTAGCCGATCGGGTAAGGCGTACTCCGAACCCACCTTTCCTGCCCACCAAGAAATATCGTTCCCGGTACCCTTTCATGGAGGTGGGGACGAACATCAGTTTCCTCTTTGGGCGGCTAGTGAAGAAGTACTCAGTTCCGTCGCTCCGGCCCGAGATGTAGAAGAAGTGGGTAAAGAGTTCCAAGGTCGGTGCCACCACTTCTATTTGGCAAAAGATCTTGAAGCACGCAACCGATCTCCAGCCGTTCGGGTGTAGTTGATTAGGGGCGAGATCATACCCCCTTAGTATCGCCATCTCAAAGGCGCCCAACGGGAACCTCAGGCCTGCATCTAGGCTCCAGAGGTGGCATACGAACCATTCTCCGCCATCCTGGCCGAAGGGCCCTTCAGTCACCGCCATTGATTCAGGGCAGGCCAGCACCGATATCTCCTTGGGAAGGCCGTATTTGGATGGGAATTCGGCCACTTCCGCAGCGGTTAGGCGAGAATGCGGTTCAGCGGCTGGTTTATTCTCATACCATTCCAAAAAAGTCGTGTCTAACGCTTCAGTACTGCTTGAGGCCATCTTCAACAAAAAAGTATGAAAGGAAGGCGCAACTCTCTTTTCTAAATGAAATGGGTGTGGGAAGAAAAAGGAAATCGCAAAGAAAGCAAAAAAGAAAAGTTACTTACTTGATGAAAAAGACTTGGAGGAATTCGAAGAAGAGGTAAAGAGTAGTTGCAAAAATCTGTGAATCAAAAGAAGATTTTGGCAGAGCTTCGCTAGGGATTTCGAAAGTAAAGAAGGAATGATTCACAAAGTCCTCTATTTATAGACGGAAGCTTCTCAAAAACGCCAAACAACGCGCCATTCAGCAAGCGCCACGTGTCAAAGGACATTATGTCTCTGCGAAGAACGAAGCGTCGCCCTCGGAACGCTCACAGCATTAAAGGAGAACAACTGTCTTAACAGGCGCGTCGCTTCAGAAAAAGCGCCTCCCAAATTCGAAAAAGCGCGCCAGTACGCGTCTTCGGATCGGGAATCTCCACAACTGATTCCATCCGAACGGACCAACAAAGGCAAATCTATGCCCGATCGGACCTGTTGAGGGGGGACAAGTGATAACTCAGCAAATATCATTTGCTCTAAGGCCCATCCTGTCGGCCCATTTAAGCTGGCAAGGCCCAAAGCCCATCAGCTAAAGGTATCAGACACGAGCTCCTAGGCAGCACACATGCCCGATCGGCTGATGTGACCGCCAGTCCCATCAGCCGCCTGACACAAGGCAACGCCATGCCTACTACCTGCTCCCTGTCATGTCGCCGGATGCCTACTCTGACAGCCAGTAATCACTCCCCAGGCACTCGAGTGCCCCTCAACTATCTCATATAAATAGTCCAGCCAACGATGGCACCAGGTATGGAATTCGCACCATTATCTCTCTAGAGCACATTCTCTCTCTAAGCTACTAACTTAAGCTTCGGAGTGCTCACGCCTGGTCCGACCGGGCTCTTCTTACTGCAGGGTTATCTCATCCGATCGGAGCGACCTCTCTCCTATAGATAAAGACATTTTTGGATTTATCAATTAACTATTAATTAGTCAATTATAATTGATTAATTAATCAATTAGTTCAATTTCGGACCAATTAATTGCATCAACAGATTTTTTTTTTTCTAATACCTAGTCAATCCTTTCATAATTGCAGGTACGTTTTTATTGCTAAGTAAACTTCCTTGAGAAGTCATCAACGGACGAAGTTTCGTCATTCTAAACATGAATAGGACAACAAAGTACTGTACTCCCTTGCTAAGGAAGAAACACATAACTAGAAGGGAAATATGTTGAACAAGCTTGGCATTACAAAACAAATAAATAAATAAAATTAAAAGTACCATTTTTATTAGACGTGTTAACAACCAATTAGCTGTGTCTTGAATTTTTATGTTCCTCAATTGCAACACCACCGGATAAGTTCGTGGTGTGATTCGAATTGATTGAAAAATGAAAATCAGTGTTGAGCTTCGAGATCGGACCAAGAGGCAGTATGGACCTTTTTTTTATGAGTTGGTTTAAAAAATACTTATCAGTTATAGTACATTTAATTTCAATAATATAGGGCCTTCTTTTTTAACTTTTATTATTCCATTTGCATAGTTTGAACATATAAGAAAAAAAATCCACTTTGTTGACAAAATTAAACATAAATCTGAATGCTCAACTAGCAGATGAATGCGACATTTCTAATACTTCACATATAAGACTTGTTTAGACCTGATTTTTCAAAAAATGTATGGACAGGCTAATGATAAAATATAAACGAGTTATTATCCGAACCTATCTATATATAATTGTAGAATTTGAACATTTTTCCTTAATATTTCATCACTAGCCTAAAGGCATTAAAGATGGGTAGTTTCATGGGACATGTGTTGCCAGGCATAGCATTTGTTGCACTAGGCTTATGGCATCTTTTTAACCACATTAAACTCTACTCTCTAAACCCAAATTCCTACACTTCTCTCCCATGGTTTCCCACCTCAAAACTAAGATACTTAGAGCTAATCTTGATCATGATAGGGAGCTTCATCTCCATATCAATGGAGCTCTTTATCGGCCCAGCCAAACACCAACCTTTAGATATAGATGGAACTATACCATCTAATCATCTTCGAAACTTCGAACACTCCTCTATATCGATTCTTTTCTTTGTTTATGCATTGTTTGCAATCATTCTCGATCAAGCTAAGGCTAAAGCTAGATATGAGCTAACATTCCTTGTAGGATCAATAGCCTTTGCTCAAGAATTGTTTCTTTTCCGTCTCCATTCAACCGACCACCATGGCCTTGAAGGGCAATACCATTTACTACTTCAAATTCTTGCTGTTATTTCTTTAACCACTACCATTTTAGGGATTGGAAAGAATAATAGTTTCATGGTTAGCTTTGTTAGATCAATTAGTATTGTGTTCCAAGGTTTTTGGTTCATAGTGATGGGAATTATGCTTTGGACTCCAAGTTTGATACCAAAAGGTTGCTTACTTTATGACGATGATGGTCATAAAATAGTTAAATGTAGCAACCAAGAATCGTTATATAGGGCTAAATCATTAGTCAACATTCAATTCAGTTGGTTTCTCGTTGGAATTACAATTTTTGCAATTTCATTTTATTTGAGTTTGGTACAAATTTATGGAAAAAGGATTGCTTATTCTTCTTTACCAAATCAATCAGAAGAGGTACAAGAAGAGAGTGGCTTTGCTCATATTGAAAAAGGATTTAGAGCGTTTGATATAGACAGGTAGAAAATTTTAAAGAATTAATTAGAATTTATTTTGATTTACTTGTTTGTAAATTGTAATTTACCTTTGCTTTATTAGCTCTATATATCATGCATTGCTCAATTTATTAGCTCTGGTATGTTTTGGTTAAAAAAATTGATTTCATTTAGTTGTATATATTTGTTTTTTTAATGATAGTTGTATGTATTTTTTTTTAAATGATAATTGTATGTATTTCTTTAGTACTTAAAAAAATCGATTTAATTACAGACCAAATATTAAATGCAGCTTAATGTAAAAATCAACTTGGTTGAGCAGTCATAATTTTATGACTCATTCCTTTTTGATGCAGAAAATTATTATATTTAGAAAGCCTATTGGGTCCTCCAATTCCAATATCATGAAATTCCTTATTACTTTATGCAAAGTTTGAATCATAATTTTATGGGTTAATTATAAACGAGTTTATTCATGATTCAAATTAGGGATGGGCATGGATTAGTTAACTAGGAGTGTTCAAAAAAATCATTGGCCCTGTTAACCGAAAAATCAAACCGAAACCGATTCAAAAATAGGTTAGCTGAACAGATTTTTATACTTAATAGTTAGTATTTTTTTTTTAAAAAAATCGATATTAATGGACTTTTTTTTTTTTTTAAGTTCATGAATCCGTTAACCGATCTAATAACCAATACATGCACACTGCTATAGTTTATTAAGTTTATTTCACTATTTCTTTCTTTTTATTATAATTTATTTTTTTCATTATTTTCATATTTAATTATTTATATTCCTTTAATTTTCATTTATTTTAAAATATATTTCAATTTCATTTTATTTTTTTAAAGATATTTTAGTTAATTTATTAATTGTTCAATATGTCCATATTTAGTGTTTCTTATTATTTCTTGATTTATTAATTTTTCATTAACAAAAATCAAAATATATTCGAAAAATTATATAAAATTAATATATTAACTAAAATTTTCAATAATTTTCATAAACAACTAAATTTTTAATATATATGAAAATAATATATGTCAAGTTAAAAAAAAATGAAAATAGTTGTTAGCATTGTATGTATTTATTTTAATAATTTTTCATTTTTTAAGTATTTTTGCTAGCTTTTTTTTCATTATTCCAATTATTTTGAAGTATTAAAGTTTTTTTTTTAATTTGCTATTAGTAAGTGTAACCGTTCGTCTAATTAGCATTATTATAGACCAGTTAATTTATTTACTTATTAAATCTTAATTCTTAAAAATAAAGTTACTTATTTCCATAAAAGTTTTATTTTAACAATAATTATTTTATATTATAGTGGAGAACTTTTAATTTTTAAGTAAGTTGAACATTTTAATTTTATTTATGAATGTATATTATAATTGTAATGGTTAACCGATCCAAAAAAAATCGAAACTGATTGACTGATTAACCGATTGTAACGGACTGGTTAATATTTAGTATTTTCAAAAAACCGATATTAATGGACTGATTTTTTTTTTTACTCATGGACTGGTAACACCCTTATGGTTAACCAATTCATAGCTTATTTTTCAAGTTCAGTCCATTAAAGTTGATTTTTCAAATTTGAATTCGATATTTCAGTCAATTCAGATTATTTATTTTACAGTATCAAACTGATTAATTGATCTTAAATATCAAATTATATTTTATTTCATGTTACTTTTTCTTAAATATTAGTAAATGTCAACTACTTTTAAATTTTAATAATAATGTATATATATATATATATAATTTTATTAAAAGAATATTATGGACTTGTATTATAAAAAGACTCAATTAAAATATCATTTTATATTAATTTAACTTTTTAATTCAAAAATAATTCAATAAATGTGAGCAAAAATGTTTATTGTAGTTTCAAATATCTGACTTTTACAATAATAATGGTGTTCACTGATTGGTTTAGATGTTTATATTAGTGGATCAACAATAATTAATTAATTGAAAGACTTAAAAAAATAAAAAAAATAATATTCCTTCAAAAAATTATATTCATTCGTCGTGATTCGTGCTTGTTGCCTAGCATAATCTTTTGCTTATACGTATTACATGTTTAGTAATTTTCACATTATTATTTATATTGATATATTTATTTTATGGAAATTGAATAAATATATAAAATTAAAAATGTAAATGATAAAATTTAGACAGTATAAATTTCAAAAACTAAATTAAAAAAAAAAAAAAGAAAATATAAGCAATGATCAAATAATTATCTTTTTCTAATCACTAAAAGTTGATTTGGCATCTAATATTCTATTAAAAATGTTGTAAGTCTCGAATTCGATTTATTCTAGTGATATTTAAAATTGTTAATGAATATTATACCTCTCCACTATAACACAAAATTAATGATTTTTTTATAATTTTTGATATTTTGAAAATGAAATACTTTGTCTCATTTGAGACCTTCTAGCAGTAAATACATATAAGTCAAAATCAATGCATTACTTGTAATTTAAAATGAAAATTACTTGTAATTTAAACTATTGAAAGTGTAACTAATTTTCTATTTGAATTGGATTCGAATTCCCATCTCTTGCCCCCAAAGATGTATTATATATATGGTTTGAAATTGAAATGATTTTGTTTAGTATCAAAGAAATTAATACACACAACGAAATGAAATATTATTTTCCTTTATCGGATACAAGATACCAAACCAGAGCTAATTAACAAAGCAAATGTAAATTACATTTTACAAACTAGTAAATCAAAATAAATTCCAATTAATTCTCTAGAATTTTCTCCCTGTCTATATCAAATGCTCCAAATCCTTTTTCAATACGAGTAAAACTACTCTCCTGTTGTATCTCTTCTGCTTGATTTGGTATAGAAGAATAAGCAATCCTTTTTCCATAAATTTGTACCAAACTCAAATAAAATGAAATTGCAAAAATTGCAATTCCAATGATAAACCAACTGAATTGAATGTTGACTAATGATTTAGCCCTATGTAATGATTCTTGGTCGCTACATTTGACTATTTTATGCCCATCGTCGTTGTAGAGTATGCAACCTTTTGGTATCAAACTTGGAGTCCATAGCATAATTCCCGTCATTATGAACCAAAAACCTTGGAACACGAAGCTAACTGATCTAACAAAGCTAACCATGAAACTATTATTGTTTCCAATCCCTAAAATGGTAGTGGTTAAAGAAATAACAACAATGATTTGAAGTAGAACATGGTATTGCCCTTCAAGCCCATGATGGTCTGTTGAATGGTTATAAAAAATAAATAATTCTTGAGCCATGGCTATTGATCCTACAAAGTACGTTAAATCATGTCTAGCTTTAGCCCTAGTTCGATCAAGACTGATCGCGAGCGATGCATAAACGAAGAAAAGAATCGATATGGAGGAGTGTTCGAAGTTTCGAAGATGATTAGATGGTATGGTTCCATCTATATCTAAAGGTTGGTGACTGGCTGGGCCGATAAAGAGCTCCATTGACACGGAGATGGAGCTCCCTATCATGATCAAGAATAGCTCTAAGTGTCTTAGTTTTGAAGTGGGAAACCATGGGAGAGAAGTGTAGGAATTCGGGTTTAAAGAGTAGAGTTTTATGTGGTTAAAAAGATGCCATAAGCCTAGTAAAAGAAATGCTATGCCTGGCAATAAATGTCCTTCTAAACTACCCATCTTTCCTGCCTTTTGCCTAGTGCTGAAATAATATGGAACAATGTTCAAGTTCTTCAATTTTATACATATATATAGAGGTAGGTTTGGATAAGAACTCATATGGATTATATAAAATATTCTATTGCATTACTTTTTTTTGGTATAATCTATTTGGTATCTAAAATTCACAGGTCTGACTAAAAATTTAATTAATAGACGCATAAAAAGATATAACGCTTTTTGCCAAATATTTAATTAAAAATGTTTCATTTCCAAAATTCGAATTTGAAATTTCTTATTAAAGAAAAAGAAATATGTGTCATCCCTAATTTTTAAAATATACTTTCTATGTCCAACATAAATAGAAAAACTTTTCTTTTTTATTTGTCACAAATTATAGCCCACTTTCTTTTTTTTATACTATAATTAATTGCTCAATTGTCTAATTTACCTTTATTTAATATTTATTATAATCAATAAATATTAAATATTATCTCATACTTAATACATTTAATAAATATAGGGATAATAAATTATATTATTTCAAGAATATTAATTGCATTTTTTAATACTTATAAAATACAAAATGTATCTATCTATACGGCACGAAGGAAGTAATAATCATGTAAAACTAAAACTAAAAGCCCTAAGAACCCAACACCTTCACCTCTTCTCCACCCATATTTCTTTCTTTCTGTAAATTATTTCTCTTCCCCTCTATATACTATATATAGATAATAATGGAGAGATGGTTTGTTATATATATATATATATATATATATATATATATATATATATAGATTTTGGGGGTGAGTGTCAAAATTTAACCCTATCAATTGAAAAAAATTATCAAATTTTTAATCGTTTAAATTAAAATTATATTTTTTATTCTCACGAAAAAGTTATGAATAAATTTAGGGATAAAGATGATTTTTACTCCTTAGTTATTCGAAATAAGACAATTTTGCCTTTGAATTTTTTTATCACTTTTGACCTTGAAATTTTCGAATTAGGATGATTTTGCCCTAAGATTTATCCATTTTGAAAAGTGTATGGAATAAGAAATTTTTAATTTTAAATAGCTTAAAGGTAAATTCGATTAAAAAAAGGGCATGAACAAAATGTTACATGGATTTATGATGGCATGTGAAATTTGACTAGCTAAGCTGGCATGTTTTGACAAAACACGAGGGGAAATTAATCATTTGTTAAAAGCTACAAACTAAAGGTATATTTAATTAAATTTTAAAATATTTTATTTTTTTTATCACATGCTTCACGAATCAATTAGGATATTCCAATGAGACAAACAAGTATTAATTAAATATAAATAATATTCTCTTTGTTTTATTTTTAGTGTTCAATTTTAGCGGTTGGTATTGTTCCATTTTAAGTACTTATTTAGAAATTTGAAAGAAAAATTTATATATCTGTCCTTATTTATTATGCATTAACATTTAATAAAATAATAAATTTAATTTTAATTATGTAAATATTAAATTAAATATATAATTTGAAATTAAAAAAATGTAATTTTATCAATTGTTAAAATTTTCTTATAAAATCAACTATTCTATTCAATTTTTTTTTAATTTTTATATTATAGTAAAATTAAGCACTTAAATTAAAACGAAGGGAGCAATTAATAGAGTTGTCATGTGATGTTGTATTGTTTTTATTTTTGTCTGTCTACTATGATAAACGAATTTAAAAATAAAAGTTTTAGAAGTATGAACTTAAAAATATGAAAGTTCAGATGGACTGTTAGTGTCATGGTTTTCTAACTTTCTCTTTTAATTAAATATTTTAAATTTAAATTTTTGAAGTAAAATATTTTTAAAATGCTTGGACAGTTGGACTGAAAATATATTTTTTTATTTATCGGTATATTCAAATTAATTGGAAAAATAAATATTAAATGATTTGCATAAAAAAAAAGTTTTAAACGTTACTATGTGATAATTGATAAATGACTACCTGTTTAAGGTTTATTATTATTATTATTATTATTATTATTATTATTATTATTATTATTATTATTATCCTTGATTGGACGGATTTTAACAAAATTAAAGAAGACAAAAATAGACGCATTTTAACGATTTTCTTTTTTTTTTTTTTAAAAAAGATGCATTCAAGTCTTAATTAATTGAAATGTCTTAAGTAAAAAAAATACTACACCTATCAAAATTTAATGCGATCTATAAATCCAATTTATAAATTTAACCCGATTTGTAAATGACCCATTTATAATCTAATCCGTTTCATATGCCAAATGTTCCAGCTTGACTCATTTATAAGCTGCCTGAGTTATTAGCCAATTAATCTATTTATGAGCCGTTTATTTTTATAATTTTTTTATATAATGTTATATGAAGAATAATTTTTTATTTTTCATATATGCGTAACTTTTTATTTTTAATGAAAAATATTTTAGAAAGATAAAAAAAATGTTATAAAATTTGAACCGTTTGAATTATAATTGGGTATAATTCATTTATGCATTGCAAAATTTTGATGTATTTATGATCCGGTTAAACTCATTTGCCAAATTTATATATGACAATATATATAATTATTATTCTTTTATATATATATATTAACAATAATAATAACAACACATTTTAATATAAAATGCTAAACTCCTCATTACTACTGCAAAATTTGACAACTTTTGACGCATGTTTTAATTTGAAAATCTATTAATTTTTTTTTTTTTTTTTCACATTTTCATTATAAAAAGGTTACCACACACCCACGAGGCCACCATTAACAACTTTTTCGTTTGGGTCCATTCAGCCTTCTTTCCCCATATCATACATTCTCTTCCTTTCAACAATTTGAGTTATATTATCAATAAAATAAAAAAATTAGATTCTGTACCTTTTATTGATTAATTTTATTTTTTTAGTCATTAATTTCTAACTTATTAATTATAAATATATTTTTTAGCTTATTAATCATAAATATATATTTTTTTTCCAGGTAAAAGTTGGTGGGTTGTTGTTACATTATGCCCCACGTAGAAAGAAGATAATGTTTTTTATTCTCTCACTCTTTGTCGGTACAAGCTACATGTAGAGTGTAGGCAATAATTTTATAATCCACCAGGAGATTTCACAGCAGCAAAATAAGACAGTGCATAAGACAATTTTTGATTGAAACCCAAAATTTAAGTGGAATTAAGTGATTCGATTTTGAAATTGAGTTTAAATTAATAGTGATTTGAATTTGAAATTAAATTTAAATTGTTTGAATATAAATAACTCAAAAAAATATAAAATTGAATTGGATTCGAATTTGAAATTTAATTCAAATACGTGACCGGATTTTTTAAATTAAATTTTATTTTATTTCTTATTTATTTATAAATTATATATATATATATATCGCAAAAAGTGAAACGGAAACATATCAAAATTCAATACAATATTATTTTGGTTAATTCAATACAATATTGTTTTGGTTACTGTAATATATATATATATATATATATATATATATAATAAATCTTGCAAAAATCTCAAATCTCTAATATTTTGACTCTTTCTTGTTTTTTTTTTTAATTTGTCCCTCATCTAACATCTCTATCTCACTTTATTTATGTTGCAGTCAGCTTCTTAATTCCGACATCATTATCGTCAGTTATCCTCTAACCTAGGGGTGGTCATCGATCGGGTTCGGGTCAACCCGAATCGAACCCGAACAACCCGACACCCGAAATATGGTTAATACCTTAATTCGAACTGACCCTATATTATAGTAGGGGCTCGAATCGATAAATCCGAAATTATTCGGGCCCCGACCCAATCAACCCGCTAAATCCGAAAATTACCCTAGATTCAAAAAAATACAACAAATAATAACACCGAAAAATCCAAATCCAAATCAAAAATCAAACTACAGAAAGAAATAAAAAATCAAACTACAGATTAAACTACAAATCAAGAAAAAAAAATCAAACAAATTAAAATCAAACTACAAATATCCAAAGAATCAAAAATCCAAAAAATTAAAAATCAGATTACAAATCAAGATTCAAAAAGAAATAAAAATTTCAAAAAATCCAACAAATAATACTTAGATTAAAAATAAAAAAACCCAAAAAATAATTCAACAAATTAAAATCAAAAAATCCATATGAAAAACCAAAAATTAAACAACATACTTAAGAAAAAAAAATCAAAATCTGCTTCTTCAATCCTAATAACAAAAGAAAAAAAAAAAGAACAAACTCAGATCTCACTGGATCTGGGTTTTTTCTTTTTTTTTATTCTTTCTTTTTTTGTTTCTCCACTCCTTTTCTTCGTTTCTGCTTCTCGCCGGAATAGATTTAGAGAGTTTTTTTGTCGGTGGCAGATCTGAGGGGAGGAAGAAAGAGAGAGACAGCGAAAGAGACAGAGAGAGAGATCGACGATAGAGGGAGTTGATCGGCGGTGGTAAGTCTGAGGAGGAGGAAGAGGAGGAGAGGGAGAGAGAGAGAGAGAGAGAGAGAGAGTGGTGGGAGGGGAAGATGGAAAGGCAGAATCGAGAGAGAAGGGTGGATGGGTAGGCGAATGATGGGCAAAAATTTTAAAACAAAAAAAGTTTATATATTTATAACAGTCGGGTTCGGGTTTGTGGGTTTTAAACCGACCCGAAATATATGATTTTTATGAACCCCACCCGACCCTAATTATCCGAATAAACCTACCCGAATAGCTTATTCGGGTCGGGTTTCTCGGGTTCAGCGGGTCGGGTCGGGTTTGCCCACCCCTACTCTCACCAAAATGTCGCCTCCTAACTCCGATTCAAAATATGCATTGAGAGGAATATCTCTCACTATTAAGCAAATTTTTTTTTTACATGTTCAAGTCTAATTAAATATATCTGTGGAATTGATTCGAAGTCTGATCCGAAACACAAATAAAAATAAAAAGAAAGAAAAGAATATAATTACGGATTTTTATATAAATAAATATATATATAAAAATACAAAATAACGTAATTTTACTAATTGTTCGATTTTTCAATTTTAGCGATTTTTTTTTATATTGAAAACTAAATCTATATAAACCAAATTTCTATTTCCAAACCGAATTGACTAAACCAAACCGAATATATAGAACTGCTTTTAGTCTGGTTTGATTTGATTTGGTTCATTTTCGATCCAATTTTTTAGTCATAATTGTGTTCCGATTATGACTAGAAAAATGACGATACGAAAAATTTGAAACAAAAAAAATTGACCCAAAGTGACCAAAACCGAAGCCACTCGACCCAACCCAATTGCCAGGCCTGAGTACCTTAATGTAACTTATGTAAGAATACGCACTCCAATCAATTCCTCCCTTTTCAGTTTTCAAATAAAAAACTTAGTCAAAATTAGCATCTAACATATGAAACCGTTACTATCAATGCTAATTTCAGGTTATCTAAAACCGCATTGACAATGTCAGTTTCAATGTCAACTAGGATAGCTTTGTGGGATCCAGGTCCTAAAATCGGCACATCAAATGCCAATTTCAGTACTATTTTATAGGACCCACTGAGGTCTAGAAGCAGCGATCGCACTACTAGAAACCCTACTGAAGTTTAGCGGTGTCATAAACCATTAGGCAAATGTTCTAAATCGTCAAGCGGCAGTTTTGTCAAAAAAAAAATTCAAATTTGCATTTTTAACACATTTTAGAGCTAGTGGGTAATATATCCACTTGAAAGACCTATCGAGCTCAAATAACAGGTATTAATATATACACTCAAAATTGTGTTGATAAGATAACAAAGCGCGCTCAAAATGCTTATGGCTATAGAATTGAAAGTTTGACCATCGTACAGTGCTTTTTCACAATCAAGACAAAAAAAAATAAGTGAAAGGGCAATAGCATGTAGGCGATTAATTAGGATTGCCGTCATTGCGAAAGTAGGAAATTCCAAGGCATGAAAACGCCATGTTCACATACTATAGCTGCTAGTACGCATATGCAAGCAGACATGTGGACATACGTCGACAAATACTATAAAAGTACGAGTGGATATACGTCGACAAAAGCTATAAACTCTCAAATGATTCGAGCTGTTATAAGTCATTTTTCCAACCACTTATATACCATGATTATTGGCCTCCATATATTGGACCAACAATAGTTTCTGACCCAAAGCTTATAAGGAAAAAGGGTCCGTTGTGAGCATTTAGATATCAATATGCATTGCATATTTTAAAAAATTTGTTCCAAACACTCACAACAATATTAATAATAAAATATATTAAATAAAAGCCAAATACATAAATTGACACTTCAACTTGGTGCCATTTTTCATTTTAACAATTTAACTCTCTTTCTAACCTATTCAACACTCTTATTTGTCAATTTTATAACTATTAAATCCTTCATGCTGATGTGGCAGGATGTGTGAATAGCACGATAATTGAAGCGCATGATGGTAAAAGAAAATTAAAAAAAAAAGGAAAAACAATCTTCCTCCTCAGCTCCCTTTTCATATAAAGCCACCGTTGCAGATAACGTAACCAACCGGAATTAAAAATTCAGATCACAAAGGAAACAATAGATAAAAAGTCCATGCCGTTTCTATCGAAAATTTAAAATCTCAAAATACATAAAGTTTAAAAATTCAAGTCCTCTAATAGCTCTAAGTAACACAAACTCATACGCAACAAACTTGTTCATAGAGAAGGAATAATTAGTAAAATAAGTGCTTAAAGTGCTTCTAACTTTGTTCATAATATGCACAAACTTGCTCTAGGAAAGAGAAAAACATAACGTATATACATTCAATTAACTTACATGAATAATTAGTGTTGATGCATGATTAGAAAACTCAATCTTGAACAACTCTTTAACTAGCTGTTGGCTCCATCCAGGGCCCTCTTCAGATCATATTTCCCTGCGACAGTCTCAAGCAATGAAATTTTTTGATTGGCAATAAGACCTTTACCATCCCTCTTGAAAATAGCATGAGGCTTCTCATCCACCACAAAAACAAGATCAGCAGGAACTACACCATGTTCTTGATTGCCTTTCTCAGGGAAAGTGATTTTAGTGCCTTTTTTGCAGCCTCATTTGATATCAATCTTCAAGACTTCCTCAATAATCTTTGGCTTACTGCAAGATAATTACTTAAAATCACTTCAATCAAACAAATAGAAAAATAAATTTCTAACCATACAAATATAACTACTTCCAATCAAAGAAGTAACAAAATTCACTGGATTCTCAAAAACCTTTTTTGTTTTCCAACGAATGGAATAATAGAGCTCTCAAAATGGAAGGAAATTTCCATATAAAAGTCTCTCATTCTTTGAAGAACGGCAATGACATGTGGGAGGCGGCAGCGCCACTTAGCCCAAGCAAAGTGGTGGTGGAGCTGGTCTAAAATTGAGGCGATTTCAGTGCTTCGATGGCATAAAGCCTCATGGAGAGGGTTCCAACTAGAAGAATTTTAAAGGAACACATTAGCACCTATAACAACAAGAGCTCGTGCGACAAACAAGTCATTCAATTTCACTGCTAGGTGAAAAGGAGTCTCATGGTAAAGGACATCACGGCGGTCGAGAACAACAAAGATCTGATCGGCAACTCGCTCTTGGCTCAATGAATCGGACTCAGTGTCAATCTGAGTAGGATCAACAAGGCGAGGAAGAGTAGAGACGATTTTGGAAAAAGACATCACAAAGCGAGATCTTAGTGCAGAGCTCTTCAGGTGAGCAGGTGCTCAGGCTTAGAGTCGGAATTGCAAAACTCATCTCAATTCGGGGGAGAATCGACAGCAAAAGCGAGATCGACGTCGGAGGAAGCAAGGAAAGAGAGAAGGAAGAGAGAGAAAATCACAAGAGAGAGTAAAAATCTGTAAATGGGTGAAAAAGAAAGAAAATTTGTGTGTTAAAATACACGTGTCAACATTCTATTGGTTATATTGCCACATCACTGCATTTGAAATACACGCTCTTTCATTTCTGTTTGTTTTGTTCTATAATCGCTTAAATATTCATTTTTTTCTGAGTTAAGGTGCTTATTAGATAACTTATTTAGTTAAGGTATCTAAATGAAAAACGATGCAAAGTTGAAGTGTCAATTTATGTATTTGACCTTAAATAAACCTCATTTAAAAAATAAATCTCATTAGATGATCTTAATCATGATGTTAAATTAATCTTCCACCTCAACGCAAAATAAAAGTATACAATACTCAATTAAGTTTAATGTAGAATCATAATACAATATTTTTTAAAAATAATATTATTTTAAAAAAAAAAAGCTAGAATCATATCATACACCATTATTGTAATGGCCTGGATTACACCCTAGTAGCATAAAGGCCTAATTAGGGTAATGGGGTAAGTTTAACATTAAGTATGTTAGTTTTGGACCTAAAAGTATTAAAAGGTGGACTTAATGCATATAAGAATAAGTTTCAGTAACTAATGGGTAGATGTACATGATTAGGATTAAGTAAGGTTAATTAGTGTTAAAGAAAGTAGATTTGGTTAATTGGAATTAAGGGATTCCATAGTGGAATCCAGGTGTCTTCATTTGATGAAGCTAACCCACCCTAGGCATGCAATATAAGGACGAAATTGGAGAGAAAAAGTCCTTATTTTCTGCTTTTGGTCTTCTTCTTCGGCTTCTTCATTTTCATTTCATGGTGTTTTTCCTCATTCATAGAACTGAAATCTGCATGTATAAGTTAGCTAGCCAATTGATTAAGTTGGGAGAGTGAATTTTGAATTGAATTCTCGAGCAAGGTAAGTGTTAGTTGTGGCTCTTCATTCTCCTTCTACTTTATTCTTTGATATTGAGATTGAATTGGTAATTGATCCTTGTTCCCAAATTCTGGATTTGGTGATAGCTATGATAGAAGGATCAAAGAAAGACAAGGGAAAGGCTAAGGCTGGAGAGCCTAGCACCAAGTGACAAAGAAGAGCTAAGGAGAAGAGGTTTGGGAACAAATTGATTTGTGTGTATGCTAATTGATTGTGTATGTGTTTGGAATGTGTTAATCATGTTATGAGATGTGTTGAATTGAAGAATTGAATTTGTGGGATTACAATGGTTGCAATGAGTTTTAATGACTAACTTGAACCTTAATTTCGGATGAGTAGTAAAATGGTTGTGTTTGTGAACATTGAATTGGTTAAGAATGTGCAAATGGCATGATGTGTACATTTGAGCTAAATTGTGAATTTGTGATACATAATTAATAGAATTAAAGAAGTAAGCCTAAGTGGATGAATGCTAGTTAACGAGAAAATAGTAAGTGCTATATAGTTTGGTTTGCAATAGAAAAGTGTGAATTGAGTATGATGCTAATTGATAATTAAAGATATGTTCAGTCTAAGAGTAATGTTGATTGAAGTGTCTTTTAATCTATTGAATGATTGTGTCATTGTACTCTTGACATGTAGATAAATAAGTGTTTAGATGGTCATGAAGCCAGATAATTATGTTAGGATGGGTTGTGGAAGTTCTAAGTGAGTTTGGTAAAATGCATGATTACAAGGTGTGAGATGTGGAGCTTGAACAGAAAATTCTGTTCTGTCGCGAGCACGATAGAATGCTCCATTAGGCGGAATTTGGTTGAATGGCTTCTATGGCGCGCGTGAGTATTGCGCGAGCGCCACAGAGGTGAAGGTTGGGTTCTATCACAGGTGTGACTTGCATCACGAACGCGACAGATGAGCATCTTCAGGTCTGTCACGAGTGCGACACTTCGAGATGTTTGCAAATGTTTTTAAATTGACTTATTTTGTTAAATCATATATGAGAGCTAATATTATATATATATATATGCAATGAAGGATAAATTGTGAGGTAAGCCATAGTATGTTTAAATGATGTGATGATGTCTATTGAGATGTTATGATTATAATCTCTACGATGATGTGATTAAAAAGAATCTGGATTAATAATTTAGCGTGCGAGTCAAGTAGTGGATTGTTAGGCATGCCTATAGGGTCTAAGAATTATAGCCGATAGCGTCAGATTTCTTTGGAAATCCTTTTTATTATTGAATCCTTATTGGGTTCACTTGTATTATATAATATACTGATTATTTCTGTACTTACAGGTACTGACAGCGAGTGTGTATCTTCGGATACGAAGTGATTATGACACTTTCGAGTACTGATTGCGATACCCGTTGTCCGCGTCATTGAATTGCAGGCAAGGCTAATAATAATAATAATAATATTATGATGAAAAGTGATCGTATTACTTTATGTAAATGAGAATGCGACATGTTATAGATTGATATCTGATACTGCCATGTGAACAAGATTCATTAGAAAGGCTACATGTAAATCAAGTTGTGAGATAAATTATATTTATATTACGAATGATGCCAAAGTATGATCATGCAACATGATTATTGAAGCATGATTGAAATTGTATTGTATGTCTATTATTATGCAATGACTATTATGAATGCATATATGCTATTTATATTGTAAACTGTTTGTTGTTCCCCACTAAACGTTATCGCTTAGCACGATTTTTCTAATCCGTGTAGGTTCCGTAGTGAGGCGTGCGTGAAGGACGATCTCGCATTCCAAACAGTCAACACACTAGGATTTGATTAGTGTAGGTTTTTGGTATTTTGTATACTAGAATATGTTTTCGTACTTAGTAATTTTGAATATGTAATAGTAAGCTGTGTAATTATTAATCAGGCATGTAACCTAAGTAGGGTTTTGTATTAGAGTATGTGATTGTATGTGAATTAACCACTGTGAGTGTGAACGAAATTTATTAATTCAGGTTTTGCATGTGTATAGTTTTGTGATGAGCATGCGAAGTGTTCTGTAAGGGCCGTTCCACTACAAAAAAAAGGACAATTAGCGACGGCAAATTCCGTCGCTAATGTCGATATTTTAGTCGCTAATAACTTTTAGCGACGGGACGACGGAATGTCGCAAATAGAGCCGTCGCAAAAATTTAGCAACCAAAAGTGAAACAGTCGCTAAATTTAGCGACAGAAAATTCCGTCGCTAAAAATAAAACTCAGTCGCTAAATAACGCCTAAATTAGTTGGTGGAGATAGCGGGGAAATATTAGCGACGAAATATTCCGTCGCTATTCCGTCGCAAAATTATTAATTTTTTATTATTAATTTTCATTTAATTTATTATTATTATTATTACATCAAAAATTTAATTTATATAAATAATAATTATGCAATATTATTAACAATACTATTAATTTAAAAATATAATATTATAAAAATATATTAAATTGTACAATTAAATGTGTACAAATAGTCAATTCGGTTCGATTTTAAACGTAACCGAATAAATCGAAAGTCAAACTTATATTAAACAAAATAAAACCATTTAAATAAAATAAAAAAAAATAACATACATGAATTTTTATATTATGTTCCTAATAAATACTTAACAAAATTACAATAAAAATAAATATACATAAATAACATTAGATATTGCCTATGATTTCGTACTTTATTGATCCCGGACTGATTTTAATTGTGCTCATTTGAGAATAATTGCAAGCCCAAAGATTAGAACCTGCCCACCAAAAACAAGAAAAAAAAAAAGGAAAAGAAAATCAGCAGTATATATCTGCAAGCAAACCTCCAGCAAGCATAAATTCATCTATAATGAGCCTAATGGTCTGACATCAAATTTCCATCACCGGTGAAATAACAAGAATCGCCAAAAATGAAATGGAATAATCAACAATTTCAGACAGTATTCCAGTCAAATGTCCAGCATTTCCCATAAACTCAACTGAAATCAATGAAAACAACTTCAACTGAAAATATGAACTCATCACGACTGGGTATCCTATGAATCTTATATGCAGATTGTTGCTAACAATTTATGGCTTAGAACAATTCAATTCTGATGATTCTTTTAATAATAGTGACAAGTGATGCATATTATGATTAGTTTATAACAATCAGATTTAGGCAAAGTGATGCTTAAAGAATTTCGTTATTTCCAATTGTTTTTTTTCCCTCAATGATAGATGTCAGTGGCAACAAGTTGCCAGTGACAGCTCACAACTATTATAAGCAATACTGGAACTTGCATACAGATTCACAAAGAACTACCAAATTTATCATAGAAACAAAGCATAAGGCCACTCCATTTTACATAACTATGATATACATGGATCAATCCACAAATCATTACACAAAATTATTAGCACCAAAGAGTTCTAATTACCAAACAGAACAAATGCAATTTAATGCATCCATTCACAGCTAAATTACAGTTAAAAAAAAAAATCCATTCTTCTAAAGCTACTAGCTTGAGTATATGCATCAAACACCTTATAGACAATCAACTCATACGTTAGTGAATGAATATAAAATCCAATAGAATTCAAAAGAAGCAAACAAACCAGTTCGTCGCCTAATTCAATAGCAGCATCACTGAAGTCTTGTCTATTGCCAGCGTTGCTTCCACAAAAAACACACATCCTCTTGAACTTGCTCGTTTTGTTGCTTTCTTCCATTATCAAACTCTATTTAATGCAAATTCTGTCTTTTCTCAATTCAATCACAAAGCATTTGACTAAATAAATAAACAATAACAATAATAAAAGCAAGCAAAGACAAAAAGAAGAAGGCGATAACTTAAAGCTGGACAATCTTCTCCAGATAAAATAAGTCCATCTGTAAAATCAATGTGATCGATTTCTCAAATGTAGAAGCGAAAAGAAGAATACAAACACAAGAAGGAGTTTTGTAGTCGCTAATTTAGATTTTTTTGTAGTGTTAACCCGACATATGTTTAAATGTAAAGCAAGATTAGGAGAAAATTACCTCCATAGATAATTCTAGTTGATGCTGCAACTTCAGTATTAACATTGTCATGAAGCCATTTCCTCAAATCAAAATGGACCTAGCACGTATATACACCAAATGCCAAAAAATAACTCAATACCAAGTATTTGAGATGCTTAAAATCAATTTATCAAATTAATCAGTACTCTTCTTGCAGACTAATTAACTACACAAATAAAGGGTTATGGAGCTGCAAGACCAGTACAGGTACATGAGTCAAGCATTAGTAGACCCTTAATCAAATATAACAATTTATATATAAGAGAAAGGAAAGCACATTACGGATGATAGTCTCTGGAGATGTGACAAACACATGGAAAACTCTCAAAATTATGCAAAGACTGTAAGCCCCAATACAAAATCCTAATTAGAAAAATCAAAATCCAAAAACTAACAGCATCAAAGACGTTCAACAAGCAAATCCACATCAAACCCACAAATCAATAACCAAAAAAGGATCTTTTACCAATAACATATCTAAACCCACATACCAAAATATCTCATTCAAGGCCGTAAACCAAAGGAAATTCCAAAAATGAACACTGAAACTAGTATAACAAAAATGGGAACTAAGCTCAAAGAAGACAAAAGGAAATAAAGCAAATAAGTAGCAGACAGATCTTAAACTTTCTCTAAAACAATTTAGTTTATTAAAAATCATGTTAGAAAAGTAAATTTGGCAGTCACATACCAGTTGGCATCGAAATTCCCACAAAATTTCATTATTCTTCAGTCTGTCCCTTCGCCGGAGCCTCGTCGAAGCTCCGCCTAAGATCCACCACCGCCATCGGAGGACAGCTCAAGGCGCCAGGGCCCCGCTGCCGGTGGTCATGCGCGCATCCGTAGCACCGTTTTGCCGGAATCGCCGTCGGGAGCTTCGGTTCATCCAACTCCGATCTCTTCATCTCCGGCGAGTGGAGAGGATCCACGCACACCGGAAGGTTCTTCTGTCTGCCGTGAGTCCCAAGGTGCCACTCGTGTCATCGTCCACCACCGAAGCTGGCCGGAAAATGCATGAGAAGCTTCAGTTTTCTCCCTCTCCTGGAACGGAGACATAGCAAATCAGGGGAAAACGCTACGGGGACAGCGCTGCGGTTGCGACGGTCCGATCGCCGGCGCTGCCTCCTGCCGCTCTCTCTCTCCCTCTCTCTCAGTTGCTTGGTCCCTTTTCCACCGTTCCCCCGTTTCGTGTCCCCCCCACCCCCCTTTTTTCTTTTTCTTTTCTGCTTCCCATGTTTCCCAGTTCTCTAAAATATTGACAGGGTGAGGGTGAAAATGTTTTAGCGACCGAAATATCCGTCGGTATTCAGTCGCTAATTCAAAATAATTTAGCGACTGCATGTTTAGTCGTTAAATCCATCGCAAAAAAAAGTCGCTAAAATTGCTTCTAAATTTAGCGACTAAAATAGTCGTCGCGATTTTAGCGACTAATAAATTTAGTCGCTAAATCAGTCGCAAAAATTAGCGACGGAAATGTTAGTCGCTAAATAGTCGCAAAAAAAATACCATAAGTTGCCGCCAAAATTTAGCGACGGATTCTTTATTACCGTCGCTATTTCGTCGCTAAAATTGAAAAAAATTGTATTCTACAACTACTTTTTAATTTAGTCGCAAATTAGTCGCTAAATAGCGACTAAAAGTTTTTCGTCGCTAATTTGAGTTTTTTTTGTAGTGTTCTCGGCTGCCACAGCAAGCTGTGCGAGCAGACGGTAATGGGCGTTACAATTATATCTTAATTATAAGAACAACAAAATTCTCCACTTTGAATAGAGAAAGGGTGTGCAAAACCCGACCCGACCCGTTAAACCCGAAAAATTCGACCCGAAATAACTATTCGGGTAGGGTTATTCGGATAATTAGGGTCGGGTCGGGTATATAAAATATGAATATTTCGGGTCGGGTCGGTTTAAAACCACCCAAACCCGAACCCGACCGAAAATCCTATATAATTTTTTTTTTCTTTTTTCCTCATTTACCCACCCATACCCACTTACCCAGACCCACCCCACCCTCCTCACCTCAGTCCTCTCTCTCGATTCTGCTCCCCCCTCTTCTCTCTCTCTCTCTCTCTCTCTCTCCTCCTCCTCTTCCTCCTCCGCCTCCTCCTCCTCCTCCTCCTCCCCCTCAGATCTGCCATCGAAGGTCAACTCCCTCCATCGCCGATCTCTCTCTCTCTCTCTCTCTCTCTCTCTCTCTCTTTCTCTCTCTCTCTCTTTCTTCTTCCTCATCCTCCCCTGAGCCCCTCAGATCTGCCATCGACGAGAAGATGGCGACATCCATTCCGGCGAGAAGCAAACAATGAGAAAAGGAAAGAAAAAACAAAAAATAAAAAAAGGAGAAAAGGAAAAAACCCAGATCCAGTGAGATCTGAGTTTTTTCCTTTTTTTTTTTCTTTTATTGTGAGAAGCAGATTTTTTCTTTTTCTTGATATATGTTGTTTAATTTTTCGTTTTTGATCTAAATTTTTTGATTTTAATTTGTTGGATTTTTGTTTTTTAATCTGAGTATTGTTTGTTGGATTTTTGATTGATTTATAGTTTGATTTTTTATCTTAATTTTTGGCTTTTGATCTTTTATGTCGATCTTGATTTTTTTTCTGGTTTCTTCTTGGTTTGTAATTTGTTTTTTGAAAAATTTGATTTTTCGGTATTGTTTGTTGTAGTGAATCTGATGTAGAATTCGGGTTGGTTGGGTTGTTCGGATCGGGGCCCGAATAATTTCGAGTTTATCGGTTCGGGCCCCTACTATAATATAGGGTCGGTTCGGATTAGGATATTGGGTATATTTCGGGTGTCGGGTTGTTCGGGTTCGGTTCGGGTTGACCCGAACCCGACCGATGCACACCCCTAAGAGAAACTAAAGAACCACATATCACTTTGAATAGAGAAACTAAAGAACCAATTTAATGTTTAGCCTATTATAACTCCATTATGGGCAATGTCTCTTAATTTTAAGAATACCAAAATTCTCCACTTTAAATAGAGGAACCGTTTTGATTTTTAATAATGAAAAGAGCCACATAAATCTATTTCAATTCTCATTAAATTGATGAAAAAGGTAGATTTCAATGACTTTTGACTCACCAAGTTGCTTCTTCCCCATAATGGAGTTATAATAGGCTAAACATTAAATTCTCATAGTAAAATAGATAATTAATGAGCCTTTTGATTTTGGTGAAATAGAAAAAGTTGATATTAATTTAATTATAAACTGAGAGAGCGTTAAAAAAAAAAATTATCCATTCCATGTAAATTGTCAATTTTTAAAAAAAAAATATTATACCATATAAGATGTTACTTTATAAAATAAAAATAAAATTTGTCATATTTATTCAAACATTATCATTTTATTGTTATCAACACTAAATCTTCGTTAACCCATAAAAATACGGTGAAAAGTGGAAAATATTCATGAAGTCAAGTTTTTTAAAATGATATATTTTGTCTTGTTTGAGACCTTCTAGAAGTAAATACATATAAGTCAAAATCGATGCATTAAGTTGTATTTAATATTTGGTTTAAAATGAAAATTACTTGTATTTTAAACGGGTGAAAGTGTAATTAAATTTTTGTTTGAAGGGAGTTCAAATCTCCATTTCCAGCCTCCAAAGATGTTATTATATATATATATATATATATATATATATATATATATATATATATATATGGTTTGAAATTGAAATGATTTTACAATTTACACACAACTAAATGAAATATTATTTTCTTTTAACGGATACAAGACACCAAACCAGAGCTAATTAAAAAAGCAAATGTAAATTACAATTTACAAACTAGTAAATTAAAATAAATTCCAATTAATTCTCTAAAATTTTCTTCCTGTCTATATCAAATGCTTCTTTTTCAATATGAGCAAAACCACTCTCTTGTTGTACCAATTCTGATTGATTTGGTAAAGAAGAATAAGCAATCCTTTTTCCATAAATTTGCACCAAACTCAAATAAAATGAAATTGCAAAAATTGTAATTCCAATGAGAAGCCAACTGAATTGAATGTTGACTAATGATTTAGCCCTATGTAATGATTCTTGGTCGCTACATTTGACTATTTGATCACCATCGTCGTTATAGAGCATGCAACCTTTTGGTATCAAACTTGGAGTCCAAAGCATAATCCCCATCACTATGAACCAAAAACCTTGGAACACATAGCTAAGTGATCTAACAAAGCTAACCATGAAACTATTATTCTTTCCAATCCCTAAAAGGTTGGTGGTTAAAGAAACAACAACAATGATTTGAAGTAGTAAATGGTATTGCCCTTCAAGGCCATGGTGGTCGGTTGAATGGAGATGGAAAAGAAACAATTCTTGTGCAAAGGCTATTGATCCTACAAGGAATGTTAGCTCATGTCTAGCTTTAGCCCTAACTCGATCGAGAATGATTGCAAACAATGCATAAACAAAGAAAAGAATCAATATAGTGATGTGCTCGAAGTATGGAAGATTATTAGATGGTATAGTTCCATCTATATCTAAAGGTTGGTGTTTGACAGGGAAGAACTCCATTGATATGGAGATGGAGTTCCCTATCATGATCAAGAATAGCTCAAAGTGTCTTAGTTTTGAAGTGGGAAACCATGGGAGAGAAGAGTAGGAATTTGGGTTTAGAGAGTAGAGTTTTATGTGGTTAAAAAGATGCCATATGCCTAGTAAAAGAAAAAATATGCCTGGGAATACATGTCCCATGAAAGTGCCCATCTTTCCTGCCTTTTGCCTAGTGCTGAAATGTTATGGAACAATGTTCAAGTTCTTCAATTTTATACATATATATAGAGGTAGGTTTGGATAATAGCTCATATGCATTATATAAATATTGCATTGAGTTATATTGTATTGAGATATAAGTATTTTTTGCCTCATATTTAATTAAAAATAGTCTGACTAAGTATTTAATTAATAAGTATTTTTTGCCTCATATTTAATTAAAAATAGTCTATTTTCAAAATTCAAATTCAAAATTTATGATTAAAGGAACAAAAACATGTACCATTTCTTATTTTTAAAATGTATTCACTCCGTCCACATAAATAGGAACAGTTCCCTTTTTCATTTGTCACAGATTATAACCCACTTTCTTTTTTTATACTATAATTTACTTTTATTTAATATTAATTTATTGTAATCGACAAGTATTAAATATTATCTCATAATTAGCACATTTAATAAATATAAGGATAAATTAGTAAAAACATATATAAATTATATTATTTCAAGAATATTAATTGCAGTTTTTAATACCTATGAAATATAAAGTGTGCCTATCTATACGGGAAGAAGTAAGTGATAATCATGTAAAACTAAAACTAAAAGCCTGTGTCAATTTTACTCACTATCACTCAACTTATCACTTATCGAACAAAAGTAACCGACTTTTTTTTTTCTGATTTAAAGTCACTGAATTTCTAACATTTTTGCAAAAAAATCATGTTTACCGGAATCCGGCGAAAACGCTTGCCGGATTGATGATATGGCATATAACACATGGCAACGAATAGCAAATATATGACTTTTTTGCAAAAATGTTAGAAGTTCAGTAACATTTAAGTTGGAAAAAAAAAAATAGAAAATTGGTTACTTTTGTGCGATCAATGATAAATTTAGTGACCGTGAGTGAAACCGATTTAGATATAGCATTTGTTGGAGATATTGTTAAACGACATGTAGTTTCTGACGTGGCATGCCATATCATCAATCCGGCGAGGTCTTCTCTGGGTTCCTGTTAACATGATTTTTTTTCAAAATTTTTAAAAGTTCAGTGGCATTTAAGCCAGAAAAAAAAAGTCGGTTACTTTTCGCGATAAGTAATAAGTTGAGTGACCGTGAGTGAAATCAACTCCTAAAAGCCATAAGAACCCAATACCTTTACATATTTATCTCTTTGTGTAGATTATTTCTCTTCCCCTCGATATAATATATATAGAAACTAATCGAGAGATAGTTTGTTTTTTCATTCTTGCATATTAATATATATATATATAGACACACAGTTTTTGGGGTGAGTATCAAAATTTAACCCTATCAATTAAAAACCCTATCAACGAAGATGAGAATTGAGCAATCAATAGAGTTGTCTTGTGATGTTATGTTTGGAAGCTTTGCATTCAAGTCTTCTTTCGTGCACTTCTCATCCTTGTTGGGGTGGTTGTATTACTATGAGAAATGAATTTAAAAATAAAAGTTTTACCTTGAAAATATGAACGTTCGGATGGGATGTCATGGTTTTCTCTTTTAATTAAAAATTTTAAATTTAAATTATTGAGGTAAATTTTTTTTAAATTGCTTGGACCGAAGAGATATGTTTCTATTTATCCTCATATTTAGATTAAATTTAAATTAATTGGATGAATAATTTTAAATATTAAATGATTTGAATAAAAAATAAAAAAATTAAACGTTACTATGCAATAATTGATAAATGACTACCCGTTTAAGGTTTATTATTATTATTATTATTATTATTTAGACGCATTTTAACAAAATTAAAGAAGACAAAAATAGAAGCATTTTAACGATTTTCTTTTTTAATTAAAAAGGGAAATATAAGATTCATATTTCTATATTAATAAAATATTAATTTCATTCTAAAATTATAAATTCTGAAATTCAACTCTTAATTAATTGAAATGTTGTAAGTAAAATAAAAAATATTAAAATCTACGCCTATCAAAATCAAAATTTGATGTGATCTGTAAATTCGATTTATATAAGTAATCTCCTTTTTTTAATCCAAAATTTACCCAACTTGTCAGTGGCGCATTTATAATATGATCCGTTTTATCTGCCAAATGGCCCAACTCGGCCAATCATATGACTCATTTTTATGCTGCTTGAGTTATTATTCTATCAATCACTGCAAGAAAACTGCAAAATAGAGACGAAATTTTAAAGACGAAAAAAATATTTCGTCTCTAATCTGTCCCTAAATTTGGTTTCTAATGCTTACCATTAGCAACAGATATTGAATTCGATCGCTAAAAATGGTGGGATTGAGTTCTCTCCATTTATAGAGACGGTAACACTTTACCGTCTCTAACAATAGAGACGGAATGCATTTTCCATCTCTATTTAGAGACGAAAACTGTATTACGTTTCTATTTAGAGACGGAATACAGTTTTCATCTCTAAATAGAGATGGAAAACGCGTTCCGTCTCTATTTTTAGAGATAAAATTTTAATCCCGTCTCTATTTGCAATTTTTGTTTTTATTTAGAAACGGAGTACAATTTTCGTTTCTAACTAGAGACATAATTATAATTCCGTCTCTATTTTTAGAGACGGAATGATAATTTCCTCTCTAAATAGAGACGAAAATTTCATTCCGTCTTTAAATCGCGGGTATAATAGGAACATTTTCTTTCTTTCTTCTTTCTCTCCCTGTTCTCCTTTCCTTTCCCGATCTGCGTAGCCACTCTCTCACCCCCATCCTCCTTGCGCCGGCACCGGCCCGTTCGTCGATCCCTGCCACTGATCAGCAGTCGTAGTCCGTTCACCAGCAAATCCACCCCATTTCATCCCACCCATGCGTGATTCCGCTCCGCACTCGAACTGCCACCGTTTCTACCTCCAACGTCCACCGATGTGCCACCTCCCACCGACGGTTTAGGCAGCAGATTTTCGGTGGGTTCTTCAAAGGTAAGTCAAATTTTATTTTTCTGTATTTTTTTTATTTGAATTCATTATTTTATTTATGTTGATTATGTATATTTATTTAGATGGTAATTTGTATTTTATTTTGGTTATTTTATTTACATGAATATGTAATTTGTTTAAATGTAATTTCAGCTTATAGTTAGATTGTAATTGGTGATCAACTTGAAATACAAAAAACAAATGCTGCTGATTTTTTGCCTTGGTGTGAATGAATATGCATGTTGAATATGGGTGAATAGGTTGGATTAGGGTGTGAATCGGATCAAAGTAATTGAAAATTATAAATTATAATTTGAAACCAAATTAAAATTTAGAATTAACAGATTTGATAATTGAAATTTTCTTAGAGTAATAATTGTAGTCGAAATTTGTATATTTTAGTAATTAAAATCAAAACAATTATATAATTAATAGAATTACTTGAATGTGGTTTTCGGTATCAATTGTTGGCCAATTTTCAGATCTAAAAAGCCCTTAATTTATAGCCTAAGAAAGGAAAAGTTTTTGTAGTTGTTATTCCCTACAATAAGTAATCTGTGGACAAATGGAGTATTTCTAATCATCAAATGTGTGGTTTGCCATGTAAAAAATTACGGTTTATTTATTTTTAAACTATCAACTTTACACTTAACTATATAATCATATTCCTCATTCTAATCATAACTCATTAGAATTCTCACCTTCTAAGTTTAGTCCATCCTTTATGAACTTGTTTTTTTCCACATTATGGATGTGTTGTTCCTTTCATTTTGCTGATTTAATTATTTTATTAATTAATGTCATTTTATTTTGAAACATTATTGTTGTTGTTGTTGAATTAATTTATACTGCTAGCAATTTTTTTTGTATCTTATACCTATTTGAGTGCTTGGAGATATATATTTAATTTCTTTGAAAAAAAATTAAAGGTTTAATTACTTGCACAGATTAAAATATTAGAAGTTGTAAATAAATATGATGGGATCACATTCACACCAACAATATCATACAAATTGGTTTAACATGTTTGAAATTGTAATTGTTATTACGTTGATATCATGTTTATTTTTGCTGCCAATTTGTGTGAATGCATATGTTGTGTGTGTATATATTGTATTAAATTATTTGTTATATTAATATATTTTTATGAAATTGTGACATATTGTTAATATTTAATTTTGCTATTAAAGTTGTGACATATACAATGTTGGTACGTATATTAAATTTGTGTTAATATATTGAATTTGTGTTAATATATTATGTTGGTATTTTGATGTATATATCAATATTTATGATTTCTATTATGTTGATATAGTTTATATTAATTTGGCTTATGTCATGTTTGTAAACTTTATATGTATTGTTGATTTAACTATGTGTTATATATATGTATGTCTTAATCCCCTTTTTCTAGTATATTATTTGCATTGTGTTTGTATTGTGTATAATGTGTTGTAATTGCTATTGGTTATATTAAATCTTGTATAAATTTCTATTATGATTAAATTATTTTATGAGGGTATTACGTATGTTGTTATACCAATAGTTAAGATTTATTACTTATATTATATTTATTATTGCATGTACCAGTATTCGCCGCAATCGGTTCCGCATTTAGCTGTAGAGTGTGTGAAATCTCAGCCTGATACCGGTTGCCACACTCGAGGTAATTAATTAGCTCGTTATGTATTAAAAATTAAGTTGTTAAGAATACGTACATGATTATAATAAGTTTTTTTTATTTGAAATTTTATTTATGTTAATATTCATTGTTATGTGTATATACATTTGATGATCATGTCTTAATTTGACTGGAATGATGGTAATGATCATGTTTTAATTTAATTATAATTAATTTCAATTACACATGTTGTAGTTGTACAACTTGAAAGGTTAAATTCACAACAGTTGATAAATTTATTCTTTTTACTTGATTGTTTGAGGACGAAAGGGAAAATTTGATATTGTATTGGTTTATTGGAGGAGTTGAGATGTGTGAATATTTATAGAAGTGTAAAAATTGTTATTATTTAACAGGAGGATACGGACACGTATAAGAGAAATTCTGCCCGATTTTTCACAGAATTTTACGCATTGTAATAAACGTAAGCAATTTAATTTGTCAAGTATGAATTCAATTATATATAGTTGTCAAAGTAAATGTAATTTTTTAAAATGAAGTTGTATATCTTCTTTCATGTACCCCGCTGTTACCGGTATTGAACGCTAATTAGTTCTGCTGCATGCATTTTTTCGATCCCCTGCAGCCTCACTGACCAACTGGTATCTTGACGAAAGGTCAATGTATCGATATCAAAGTGAATTTGATAATAATAAGTATATATGTGTATGAGACTATTATGTAGGTATTGTAAGCATGTTTATATTATGTGTTGTGCATAGAAATGCGGACATAATTCTTATGATGATGATAAGTTATGTTTATTTCTTTTGATTTATACTTGTTATTATTTATAAAATTTTGTAATAGTAGATTAGATGTGAGAACTTATTGCATAACTAATTATGAATTAGTTTGAAGAAATAGAACATAGAGACGGAATTTAATTTAATTATGAGAATTGGAACATTTAGGAACTAATTATTTATTTTTTATTGTTGCACGACATTTTAACAATAATGAATAATTTAGACAGAAGTCGGATGTATAGACGACTAACGCCTGATGGTTATACTAATCTTGAGTTTGCCGAAAGCGTTCAATCTTTCATTGAGTATGCAAACTCTCAACTTGTATACATGGACGGTTTGAAAATTAGATGTCCATGCAAAAAGTGTAAACATAAGTGCTATCTTACTACGGAGGAGGTGCATCTACATTTGCTGAAGAAGAAATTTGTGCCCAATTATTTTGAAAGGACAAGACATGGAGAGCCAATAATATGTAGCATGTCCAGAAGTTTAAAATTTGGGTCGAATATAGTTGAATCTGAATTGCATTCGGAATTTGGATCAGATATGGTTGAATATGAGATGCATGGTTGGGGGGGGGGGGGGGGGGGGGGGGGGGGAGATTTGATGACAAATAATGTTTTTGCACCTGAAAATCCTTATGCCTAAATGGTTTATGATGCAGCGAAAAATATATTTCAACCCAATCTTGATCGGAATAAAGAAGAGGAACCCAACCCAACAGCCAAAAATGACACATTATGTTTTATTGCCACATATAACTATGATTATGTAATAATAAACTGATGTGTAATCTTGTTCAACAATATATTCAGGGAAAAAAAAGCATCACAAGAGGAAGACCAGTAGTATCCAACCACCTAGAGTGCGGGTGCATTCGTCATTTTTTGGACCAGTTAGTCAAGGTGATGGATCATCGTCTCCCGCTTCTGTACCTCCGTGTATGGGTGCGAAATCTACACCCCCGACGTATTCAGGCCAAGCTCATCCTACTGGCACATTATCTACTGAAGCACCTCCTACAGAGACTCCGTCTGAGCCATCTCATAGATCTCCTGATACAGTTGAAGGTCCTTTACCCGGATCTGTTGGTGTGGACGAACAGATGTACATTGTCATTGAAGGATAATAGTGAGTTATTAACTTTCAAATTTCTATTTACTATGATATGCTACATTCGGACAATTTATTATATTTTTGTTGTACATTAGATTTTTGCCATCTGGTCCTTGCTCTTGCTCCATGACTGGCATATTTAAGGAGAGACTGAAATTCAATGGTTTTTTATGAAAGAATATATCTCAGGAAACAAAAATATTTTACTTTCAAGAGTTTCAGGTAACTAAATTAATTGATTTATTTCTAATTATTACACCTTAATTCATGTATTATTTAAATTTTTTACGTATTCTACAAATAAATACATTATGCTTAATTTTTTTCTTTTTGTTTTATATTTCTGAGAAGGCTTTTTATTGGAATTCCTCGATTGATCACTTAGTATACATTGCATGGGAGAAACATGCTCGTGTACATTATAAGTGTTGGGTTTCTATGGAATAATGCAACATCAACGCAGCGAAAAATATCGAAACCCAAAATAGGATCCATGTATTTTCGATTGATTGAAAATGAGGGATTAAGATTTAACAACCTTTGTCCTACGTAGGAAGTCGAAATAAACTCCTTTAATTCGGACTGAAGACGCTGCCTCTAACACGAATGTCCTCTACCGATATCCACATGATGAACCGATGAATAAATTATCGCAATGATGCTAGCTCCCTTCACGTGCGATAGGATTTTTTGCATTTTCTTTCTCAAAGAATATGGCAGCTAGGGTTTTCTCAAGTGGCGACTAGGGTTTTCTCAAAACTGCCTCTCTTAAGAAAGTGTAATTTAGAAAAAACGTGATTAGCTTTTCTTTGATATATATCTGTATATATTTGTAAACCCTAGAGAGAAAAATCAGGGATATTAATATCTCTTATTCAAAATAATATATATATATATATATATATATATATATATATATATATATATATATATATGCATTACGAAATTTAAATATAAATACCCATATTTATATAATTTCATAATACCCTAATTAAAATCCAATCTATTTATTATGATCTTGGTGTGTGACCCAATAAATTTATATTAAGTTGGCAGTGGACCCAATAACCATAATAGGCCCACAAGTCATAATTGGTTTCTAGCAAGACATTATGACTACCCAAATAATATAAATATCGTTAGTCCGATTTTGACCTAACAATAGAACATGCCATTATCCTTTTGTCACACAATATCTTGTTTGAACATAAGTCATGGTCCATGTCATACTTATATTGTTCAAACATATAATTTTTTGATAACTAAATAGACTGATAAATTCAAATGACATTGATTATACTATCAATTCATTCGAGCACGACTATGCATTTTTACAGTCATACTTATCGAGGGGGCCAATAGATATCTATCTCATAAGAGAGGATAAATTCCATCTTGATTATTTACTTTTCTCTGCATAATTCTCATTATGTCCGATCATAAACTTTATAATTATCCGATTAAAGACAATGTTTGATTATGTTAAAATATAATGTTCATTATGTAAGAAACCGTGATAACTTCAAGTCAAAGGATTCAATAACATATCTATTATAAGATCACTTATGACACTATCCCATGTAGTAACCTTACAGTGGGTCTATCCAGTACTTTATTTTCTGATAAATACCTATATATTCGATTTATATTATCATATATAATCATCCCATGATTATTAATGCAAACCTAGACTAGTTTTAATTTATCTTTATACCCTTTTGTGATAAATGACTAGGGACAACATGAACAACATTGTTATTTATAAACATTACAATAATATAACATGTCAATAATATTAATGTGAAGAAAATCATTATATATAAATGAAAATGCAATGATTACATCAAGTACCAAATGTTTGGCCTAGAGCATAATCACTAACAATAAGGACATGCTTAACAAGTTGCATACCAAGGGTGAACGACCACAATATATAAATGAAAAAATTTGGACAAATTGGATGCAGTACTGGTCATCAACGGAGGCCATCTCAATTGTTGATTGGAATTCTATTAATAGGAGGGGAGGACTAAAGGGAGTTAGCGGTTCTCAACACACTGGAGGAACGTTATCCCATCGCGAGCATGTTAACAGACTCATAAGTATTCATACATATACATGCTACTTGTTATTGCGATTGTGTATAAATTATTTAGTGCAATAGGAATTTTTTTACTGCAATACATCACATCCTGATAATAGGCTAAGTATTTCATTGCATGAAAGAGGATGAGAAAAATATTGTGTAAGGAGTTTGAAATGTATTTTGATTGTGAATAATACAATTGTAAATATATTTTCATGCTATTTAAACAGGGCGTTTGTTACAAATTAAGGGGAAATTCTGCATAAATTTTTTTAAAATATAGCCAAGTGTTATTGTATTTTAAGTTAGAATTATTTACACTTAGTATTAAAATAGTAACATATGTATTGTTGTGGTTTTTACATATAACTTTTGATACAATAAGGAATATTCTGTTCAAATGTTGTATGGGCAGGAGTCTAGTATGGGCAGAACACTGTATCCTCATGAATTATTTTTGCATACACATCCGCAAAATCATAACAGTGTTAAATTCGTCAACAATCGAGTTATACAAGTTCATGTATGTTTATTTTGCTATATGTTCTTAGTTTTATATTACTCCTAAATAACACTTGAATAATTTTCATTACAGGAACGGGTGCTAGACAGTCTTTAGAGTCAGCAGGCAGATGGTGATAATGTCGATCATGCAAGAGTATATTATGACATAATTGGCGGTAGGGACCGCTGAGGACTGGTCTTCGGCTTGAGCTCTTATGCGAATACTTGCTATTCACATGCCTCTTCATCCTCTACAGTAACGGCGAGTAGACTTGCGGCAACTACAAATGAGGTCGTTGAGATTCGCAACATAGTCAACATTTTAATGAATCGCATTAATAGGTTAGAGGATTTCATTAGTCGAAAATTACCTGATGATATTCAAGTACCGTTGGCTGATCGTCCACAGCCACCACCATCTTAGTTACTGTTTTTAATTTTTTTAAGTACTTTTATTTGTAGTCTTACTAAATTACATACATTACTATTTACATTTTTAGTTAATTTATTTATTTATTATCTAATGATTTTTTGATTATATAAATTTTGGCTTAATTACGGCTTTATTATTAAAAACAATAATATATGTATTAAAAATATAATTAGAGAAATAAAATATAGTTAATAATTACAATTAAACAATATAGTTAATTTATTAAAAAATATGTATTTAATTTAAAGACGGAAAATAAATTTTTATCTCTAAAAATAGAGACGAAAACTTCTTTTCCATCTCTAATTATTTTGTTTTTGTCTCTATTTTTAGAGACGGATAAACTTTTCCGTCTTTAATGAAGTTTTCGTCTCTATTTTTAGAGACAAAAATAATTAGAGAAGGAATAGAAATATAGAGACGAAAACATTTTTTTCATCTCTAATTAGAAATAGAAAATTGTTTCCGTCTCTATTTTTAAAGACGGAAAGAACAAAATAGAGATGAAAATAAAGTTTTCCTCTCTAAAAATAAAGATGAAAAATTTTGGAGACCGCCAAAATAGAGACGGAATAATTAAGACCGCCAAAATTTTGGAGACCGCCAAAATAGAAATGGAATAATTAAGTCTCTATTTTTCATTAAAGACGGAATTCCGTCTCTAATTTTCGTCTCTATTTTACTGGATTCTTGTATTAAATTCATTCATAAGCCATTTATTTTTATAATTTTTTTATACAATGTAAATATAAAAATAAGTTTTTATTCTTTATACATATGTAGCTTTTTATTTTTAATGAAAAATATTTTAAAAATATATCATAAAATTTGAACTATTTGAATTATCACCTAATTCAATCTATTTATGCATTGCAAAATTTTGATCTATTCGTATAAAATAAAATAAAAAATATTAAACTTCCTATTACTATTGCTAAATTTGACAACTTTTGACGCATGTTTTAATTTGAAAATCGGAGGCCACCAACAAAAAATACATTAATTTTTCTTTTTTTGCACTTTTTTATTATAGAAAGGTCACCGCATACCTACGAGTAATGGTGAGAAAAAAAAAATCAGTTGATATGATTAATCGGTAAATCGATTTGAAACCAAATGGATTTACTGTTTAACATATTGTGATTGACTGATTAATGGTTAGTATTTTAAAAAAAATTGATATTAATATACTGATAAATCATATAACTAGTTAACTAAACCGATAACCAAATTTTTAGTTAATTTATTAATTATTCAATATACCTATTAGTATTTATTATTATTTTTTGATTTATCAAATTTTCAATAATAAAAATTATAATATATTCGAAAAGTTATATAATATTAATATATTAAAGAAAAGTTATATATGTGATTGACTTTTATTTTCATACACAAAAAAATTTTTACTTTTAAAACTTTTTAACATATATAATTAATTCCTAATTATAATTAATTTAATAATTTTAAATCTTTAATTAAAATATTTTATATTTAAATAATTAAAATTTAATATGATAAATAATTTTCAATTAAAATATGGAATGTTAGTTTTAATATTATTATAGGTAGCATTTAACTTTTGCAATTCAAATTAACTATATTTCGATTTAAAAATAAAAAATTTCATTGCAAGTAACAATTAATATTTAATAAAATTAATAAATTACAATTTTTCTATTTATTATATTTTTCTATCCTATATATGCATATTGACACAACATTTTTTTTATATTTATAATTTGAATATTATATTAAATTATATTTGATTTCTAATTTTTATTTTTAAGTATTTTTAACATTTTAATTTTTTATAAATATATCTTATAATTATAGTGGTTAACTGAAATAATATTAATTAACCGATTTGAAAATTCAAAACCG
This sequence comes from Excoecaria cochinchinensis, assembly GCA_947683425.1. Taxonomy (NCBI): domain Eukaryota; kingdom Viridiplantae; phylum Streptophyta; class Magnoliopsida; order Malpighiales; family Euphorbiaceae; genus Excoecaria; species Excoecaria cochinchinensis. The sequence continues at coordinate 51,035,332 of CANTUQ010000004.1, forward strand.
ATATACTGGTTAACCGATATTAACGGATTAGTTAATAATTAGTGCACTACAAGAAAACTGGAAAATAGAGACCGAAAAATAGAGACCGAAATTTTTCCGTCTCTAAATAGAGACGGAAAACAGTTTTCGTCTCTAAATAGAGACGGAAAAATTCGGTCTCTAATTTTCCGTCTCAAATTTTGGCGGGATGGCTTCCCTCCAAAATTTGAGACCGAAATTAGAGACGGAAAATTTTTTGGAACTCTAAATAGAGACCGAAATAATTTTCGGTCTCTATTTTAGAGACCGAAAATAATTATCCGTCTCTATTCATCACACAATTACATTTTCGTTGTAATCCAGATTTATTCCCTTTGGTATATGCTCCCGCACGATGATTGGTTCATTCAAGGAAAGGTTTGAATTTAATGGGTATTTGTGGAAAAATATATCACAGGAGACGAAGATGTTCTACTTCCAAGAGTTTAAGGTAAATAACTTATTTAAATTATTTCGACTGTGTGTATCTCTAATCTTTTATAATTTAAATTGTATAGTAATATTGGGAATATATATATCATGTTTAACCGTTTTTTTCTTTTAAATCCTGTAGAAAGCTATTTATTGGAGTTCTTCAATCGATCACCTCGTTTACGGCGTGTGGGAGGGACGAGCGCGTGTTCGTTACAAGGGTTATCTTAATAAGCTGCACGCAAAAGGTGAACGCCCAAGGTTTATAAGTGAAGAGACTTGGGCAAACTGGATGCAGTACTGGTCATCAGCCGAAGCCGTTACCATCGCCGATCGGAATTCCACTAATAGGAGGGGAGGACCTGAGGGGCCTAGTGTTTCCTTACACACTGGAGGAACATTGTCTCATCGTGAGCATGCTGACAGACTTGTAAGTACTCAAATATTATTAGATACTTACTGCATTAATAATTTATTCACTGCAATAGTTGCAATAGTTGATAATAATCATATAGTTTTATTGAATGAAGGAGGATGGGCAATAAATTGTGTAAGGAGTTTGATATAGATTGTTGTGGGTGATAATATAAATGTAAATGTATTTTCTTGATGTTTGAACAGGTGGTTTGTTAAATATTTAGGGAAAATTCTGCCGAAATTTTATTAAATTATAGACAATTGTTATAGTGTCACGAATCATAATTGTATTATGTCTATTGCAACTCTTAATAATAATGATATAGTTTGATTGAATGAAGGAGGATGGGCAATAAATTGTGTAAGGAGTTTGATATGGATTGTTGTGGGTGATAATATAAATGTAAATGTATTTTCTTGATGTTTGAACAGGTGGTTTGTTAAATATTTAGGGGAAATTCTGCCGAAATTTTATTAAATTATAGACAATTGTTATAGTGTCACGAATCATAATTGTATTATGTCTATTGCAACTCTTAATAATAATGATATACTTTGATTGAATGAAAGAGGATGGGCAATAAATTGTGCCAGGAGTTTGAAATGTATAGGTAAATGTATTTTCGGACATGTTTGAACAGGAAGTTTGTTAAATATTTAGGAAAAACTTTGTCGAAATTTTATTAAATTATAGACAAGTGTTATAGTGTTACGAATCATAATTGTATTATGTCGGCGTTAAAATAACAATACATATCCCTATGTATTCTTGTTATGCATTAGGTTTGATACAAACTTACAGACAAATCTGTTAATTAGTTTTTAACCTAAAAATTGTTTACAGGAGTCTACTATGGGCCGGCGACCTTATCCTCATGAGGTGTTTGTACACACTCATACTCGGAAGCATGACGGTGTGACATTCGTCAGCGATCGTGCCAGACAAGTTCATGTATGCTAATTTCAAAACTTAATATTTAGTTTCGTATAACTTATTAGTTTTATTTTACTATTACATAACAATTTTAATTACAGGAGCGAGTAGTTGAGACTCTTCAGAGTCAGCAGACGGACGGCGACAATATTGATCACGCTCGAGTATATTATGAGGTTGTTGGTGGTCGGGATCGCCGTGGACGGGTATTCGGTTTGGGTTCCTACGCGAATGTTTGTTATTTGCATGTGTCATCCTCCTCCACGGCTACAGCTAGTAGGCTTGCGGCAACTACAAATGAGGTCATTGAGTTTCGCGGGACGGTCGACGTACTGATGGACCGTATTAATAAGTTAGAGGACTTCATTACTCGTAGATTACCTGCTGACCCGCCATCTACTGATCGTCCGCAGACTCCTCCACTTTAGTTATTATTTTTGCACTTGTGTTTTTTTTTATTTGTAATGTCACAAATACTTTTTATATATTATTAATACATTATAAAATACAATATTTTTAAATCTATTTATTGTTTATTAATTTTTTTTTCATTACATAAAATTAAGGAATTTGTAAATTTAACATTATTTATTCATTTTTGACATATTTAAAAAAAAAGTTGTATTTTAAAATTAGAGACGGAAAATAGTTTTCCGTCTCTAAAATTAGAGACAGAAAACTATTTTTCGTCTCTAAAATTAGAGACCGAAAACTATTTTCCGTCTCTATTTTTAGAGACGGAGACCGTCTTTCTGTCTCTAAAAATAGAGACGGAAAACTGTTTTCCGTCTCTAAAAATAGAGACCGAACTAGTCTTCCGTCTCTATTTTTAGAGACGGAAAAGCGCGTTCCGTCTCTATTTTTAGAGACGGAAAACAGTTTTCCGTCTCTAAAAATAGAGACGGAGCATTTTGGTCTCTAATTTTTAGAGACCGCCGAAATAGAGACGGAAATTTTCCGTCTCTATTTTAGATTAGAGACCGAATTTCGTCTCTATTTTCCGTCTCTATTTTGCTTTTTTCTTGTAGTGGTGATTTTAAAAAATTCGATAATTAATAGACTGATTTGTTTTGGAACTCATGGTTCGATTAACTAGTCCATACTCACCCCTACTCACGAGGCAGCCATTAACAACATTTTCATTTGGATCCGTTCAGCCTTCTTTCCCTATTTCATACATTCTCTTCCTTTCAACAATTTGTGTTATATTATTTATAAAATAAAAAAAAAATAGACTTCGTACCTTTTATTGATTAATTTTAATTTTTTAGTGATTAATTTCTAACTTATTAATTATAAATATAATTTTTAGCTTATTAATCATAAATATAATTTTATTTTTTTCTGGTGAAAGTTGGTGGAATGTTGTTGAATTATGCCCCGCTTAGAAAGAAGATAATGTTTTTTATTCTCTCACTCTTTGTCAGTACAACTCTACAACTTACAAGTTACATATGGAGTGTAAGCAATAATTTTATAATTCACTTGTAGATCCTACAATAATTATAAATATTATCCTCATTAGTTATCTTTTTACCTGATAATCGCTTAACTTCGATTCAAGAAATGTCTGTAAAGAAAATATTATTTTCTTTTATCGAATACAAGGGATTTTTTTTTTAATTTCGGATAAAATTTAAAAATATTTGACAAAATGGTGCTATAATAAATAAAATTGAAAACTTGGGGTGTTGAAAAAGGACACAACAGTGTGCCAATTTTCATCAAATGTGGGCCAGCCATTTTATCTGGTTGGGGTGCCAAAAACCGACACAGTACAATATGTGCACAGTGCTAGAAACTGGCACTGTTCAGTGCCGGTTTTTGGCACTCAAGCCAAATATATAAATATATATACATACACACAAAGACCTGCATGTTTGGTAAAGACTTGGACGTTTGGTCTTTGTGTGTGTATATATAGGAACACCAGGTGGATTGGTGTTCCTATATATATATATATATATATATATATATATATATATATATATAATCATGAATTAGAAATAACAAACGCCAAAATTAAAAATTAAAATTAAAATTTCAATTATGAGTTGCACTTGTAATTATTAATTTATACTATAAAATTATTATAAAAAACATATGATATTTATATATATGAAAAAATATATACATATTTGAAAATTGAACCACTTATTTGGAAATATAACATTTCGAGAGACTAGTAAATAACAATAATCATTAAAATCAAATATACATATTAACAAAAATTTGCAAGTTTTTGGCTGAAATATTAATTAATGAAATGTGACAATGTGCCACATCTCATGGACCTTCTATTTCGTTTAGAATAAAATTACTAACAAATTTTACTTGTGCCATCTTGTGGATTTTTTTTTTAAATTAATATTAATTCAAGTGAAAACATAATTCTGCATTCTTTTTTTTACATAGGTAAGTGCATAATATAGTTGACAAAAAATAAAATCACAATATAAGAAAATTGAACCATTCTGATTTTTTTTTTTTTGTTAATATGCTTATTTATATTGAACACATTTTTTTTTTTAAAAAAAAAAAAAAGCAAATGTAAATTACAATTTACAAGCTAGTAAATCAAAATAAATTCCAATTAATTCTCTAACATTTTCTTTCTCTCTGTATCAAATGGTCCAAATCCTTTTTCAACATGAGCAAAACCACTCTCTTGTACCTCTTCTGATTGATTTGGTAAAGAAGAATAAGCAATCCTTTTTCCATAAATTTGTACCAAACTCAAATAAAATGAAATTGCAAAAATTGTAATTCCAATGAGAAGCCAACTGAATTGAATGTTGACTAATGATTTAGCCCTATGTAATGATTCTTGGTCGCTACATTTGACTATTTGAACACCATCGTCGTTATAGAACATGCAACCTTTTGGTATCGAACTTGGAGTCCAAAGCATAATTCCCATCACTATGAACCAAAAACCTTGGAACACATAGCTAAGTGATCTAACAAAGCTAACCATGAAACTATTATTCTTTCCAATCCCTAAAAGGTTGGTGGTTAAAGAAATAGCAACAATGATTTGAAGTAGTAGATGGTATTGCCCTTCAAGGCCATGGTGGTCGGTTGAATGGAGATGGAAAAGAAACAGTTCTTGAGCAAAGGCTATTGATCCTAGAAGGAATGTTAGCTCATGTCTAGCTTTAGCCCTAACTCGATCGAGAATGATTGCAAACAATGCATAAACAAAGAAAAGAAAATATGCAGAGATGTGTTCGATGTATGGAAGATTATTAGATGGTATAGTTCCATCTATAACTAAAGGTCGGTGTTTGGCTGGGAAGAACTCCAATAATATGGAGATGGAGCTCCATATCGTGATCAAGAATAGCTCAAAGTGTCTTATTTTTGAAGTGGGAAACCATGGGAGAGAAGTGTAGGAACTTGGGTTTAAAGAGTAGAGTTTTATGTGGTTAAAAAGATGCCATATGCCTACTAAAAGAAAAAATATGCCTGGCAATACATGTCCCATGAAAGTGCCCATCTTTCCTGCCTTTCGCCTAGTGGTGAAATGTTATGGAACAATGTTCAAGTTCTTCAATTTTATACGTATATATAGAGGTAGGTTTGGATACGAACTCATATACATTATTATATCAATATTGTATTGAGTTATTTTTTTTTATATATAATGTATTTGGTATCTAAAATCTTTTGATCTGACTAAGTATTTAATTAATAAGTATTTTTTTTCCTAATATATATTTAATTAAAATTGCTCTATTTTCAAAATTCAAATTCGAAATTTATGAGTAAAGGAATAAAAACATGTACCATTTCTTATTTCTAAAATGTATTCCCTCCGTCCACATAAATAGGGATACCACTCCATTCCTTAAAAGAAAAACTAGGAGAAGAAGCTTTAGCAAGCTCAAGAGCCACTATATTCTTCTTCCTATTAATCCAAAACAATGAAATATCAGATCTAGCACATAGCCTTGTAATCTTCAACCACATTGCCTACAGCAGAGTTATCTTTCTCTTTCCCTGAAATAGCAATTTTCACCTATTGGACATCAGTTTCTACACTTCCTGGACCTGGAAACCGAGCGAAAACAAAATTGAGTGCTTCCCGGACAGCAAACAGTTCTGCAATAAATGAAGAATGGCACCTCTCCAGTACCCAACCCGACACTGCCGACAACAGTTTGCCTTCATCATTCCTCACCACGAACGCAAAACCAGCACCCATTAAATTCGAAGAACAAGAAGCATCAACATTACATTTCCAGCTCCCTACAGGTGGACAACTCCAACCCTCATCCGGATTTGAAGAAGTTCCAGTTCTCATGTTAGTGATAGCATTATGTGAAGCCATGGCTTTTCTCCAATCTCCTAGAAAGGTTTGAGCAAAAGATAATGTAAGACCATTGGGGATGTATTTACCTTGCCAAAAAAACAAGTTGCGATTAAACCAAATCCGCCATAGCAAACACAAAATCTCTGCAACCTTATCTCCATCATAAGAACTGAAAATAGAACTCAGCCATGGAAGCAAATTATCATCAGAAGGTAGACTAACCGAGAAACTCAAGCAATCCCAACAGCCCTTAGCCATTTCACATTGAAAAAAGACATGACTAATGGACTCAAAATCTCCACAACGTTTGCAATTCCCATCAACTGCCATACCTCTGCTTCTTAACTCCATATTCGTTGGAAGAATGTTCTGCGCCCAACGCCACATGAAATTGCTCAATTGTCTAATTTACTTTTATTTAATATTAATTTATTGTAATCGACAAGTATTAAATATTATCTCATACTTAGCACATTTAATAAATATAAGGATAGATTAGTAAAAACATATATAAATTATATTATTTCACGAATGTTAATTGCAGTTTTTAATTAATACCTATGAAATGTAAAGTGTGCCTATCTATACGGGAGGAAGTAAGTAATAATCATGTAAAACTAAAACTAAAAGCCCTAAGAACCTGATACCTTTACATATTTCTCTCTTTCTGTAGCTTATTTCTCTTCCCCTCGATATAATATATATAGAAACTAATGGAGAGAGAGTTTGTTTTTTCATTCTTGCGCGCATATATATATATATATATATATATATATATATATATATATATATATGTGTGTGTTCAAAAGTTCATTTTTATCCTTATCCGTTTGTCAAATTGGGTAAATTTACCCTCAAAATTTATTTTGGAGTAAATTTGCCCGTAACGTTTGTCAATTTAGAGATTTTTGCCCACGTCGTCAGCGGTCAACTAACCTATTAACAGTAAAAGTTACTGTTAATTGACGGTAATGACAAAAATCTCCTATTTTACAAACGTTAGGGATAAATCTGCACATTTGAAAAAAGTTAAGGACAAAAATATACTTTTAATATCCAAACATTTGATTCACGTGTCAAATAGAGATGTGACACATGTCTCACTGACAGTCAACTAATATATTAACGGTCAAAATAACGAAAATTAACAGTAGGGACAAAAATCTCCCATTTTACAAACGTTAAGGGTAAATTTACATAAAAATAAATGTTAAGAGCAAATTTGTCTATTTTAACAAATAATAGAGATAAAAATGCACCTTTAGCCTATATATATATATATATATATATATATATATATATATATATATATATAGACACACAGAGATTTTGGGGTGAGTATCAAAATTTAACCCTATCAATTAAAAACCCTATCAACGAAGATGAGAATTGAGCAATCAATAGAGTTTGGAAGCTTTGCATTCAAGTCTTCTTTCGTGCACTACTCATCCTTGTCGGGGTGGTTGTATTACTATGAGAAATGAATTTAAAAATAAAAGTTTTACCTTGAAAATATGAAAGTTCGGATGGGATGTCAGCGTCATGGCTTTCTCTTTTAAATTTAAATTTTTGAGGTAAATCTTTTTAAAATGCTTGGACCGACGAGATATGTTTCTATTTATCCTCATATTTAGATTAAAATTAAATTAATTGGATGAATAATTTTAAATATTAAATGATTTGATTAAAAAATTAAACGTTACTATGCGATAATTGATAAATGACTACCCGTTTAAGGTTTATTATTATTATTATTATTATTATTATTATTATCCTTGGTTAGAGGCATTTTAACAAAATTAAAGAAGACAAAAATAGAAGCATTTTAACGATTTTCTTTTTTAATTAAAAAGGACAATATAAGATTCATATTTCTATATTAATAAAATATTAATTTTATTCTAAAAATTATAAATTCTAAAATTTAACTCTTAATTAATTGAAATGTTGTAAGTAATATATATATATATATATATATATATATATATATATATATATATATATATATATATATATATATATATATATATATATATATATATATATATATAAAATCTACACCTATCAAAATTTGATGTGATCTGTAAATCCGATTTATACAAGTAATGTAACACCCCGCCATCCCCGTTGGAAGGATACCGGAGTGCCACGCAGGCAAACACATATAATCATGTACATTTACACATGTATAAATAAATAAAAGAAAACCAAATGAGATTTAAAGAAACTTTTAATCATTTAATTTTAACTCTTAACATATACATATACATATCACTATCATTTTTACAAAAAGGGCTCGTATGCAATTACATATACAAAAAGAATACTTGTTCCTTTACAAAAATTCACATTGCTAAATACAAGCCATATACAAAATAATTACAGCGGAAGACTTCAGAAATAAAATAACTTCATCCAAAAAGACTCCTAGTGGCCGACTTGCAGATATCCGACTCTGAACTGCACTCGCCACCTGCACGGGAAAAGAAGCCCGTGCTAAGCGATAACGCTTAGTGGGGAGGAACAAAACACAATAACAATATACAATATATCATCTCATCACCTTAAAAAAAAATATTTACAATACAAGTAATTAACAAATACAAACATACTTTTCTACATTACACCGATACAGAATATACAAGAATTCATGTGAAACGTATTCATTTAATCTTGTTAAGAACATCTCAACATATACAATACATATACACATATAAACACGTAGCCTGATTAGTCTGGTATAAACCTAAGAAGTGGATACGGTCATTTGGATACTGATAGAACACAATATCCCAAGCATATAGAGACATGAGTCTCAAACATGTAATTTTCATATAGAGACCGAGGTCTCGCTTTATTTTCATATAGACCAAACATGGTCGAGACAAGGATCCAAACGGACCCGCATATAATATTCTGTTCATATAGCAGCTGCACACACACTCTGACCTAAGTAAGCGCTTACTTATCCACTACTATGACTTATACAGGCTTATATGACACAACTCAATAATTCATGTATCAAATCATATATTATATTAGCTTATAATTCATGTATACTTGAATACTGATCACGTTCAGAATAATCAAATATATAAATATCAATACTGAAGGTAATGAGGACATATAGCTCATATTGAATTAATCTATGTTAAATAAATTATACAATATGTAAATCATGTACACTAATTATTAATCATGTATACAATTTAACAATAAACAATTATTAAAATGCAGTCTTAATCTTAAAAATCCATACATTTAATAGGTGTTGAAAAACCTTTAAAACAGAAGTTAAAATCTTGTTTTGGAAAACAGAAGCCGGTCACGTCGTGACCACTGGTCACGCCTCGTGACACAAAGCAAGCAAGAACAGGCAGCAAGGAAGGCCGGTCACGGCATGACCTCCAGTCACGCCTCGTGATGCAGGCCTCACACGAGCGCCAAGCAAAACCACAAGGCAGTCACGCCGTGACCATGAGTCACGTCACGTGACGCCAGAGAGGAGAGGGAAAACACGCAGGGAGGAAGGCGAGATCGCGAGGCGTGATGCTCCATCACGTCGCGACTTCCCAAAGGGAGGGAGGTCACGGCGTGACGCCCCATCACGTCACGTGATCTTCCTCTCACAGAAATTCTTTCTCCTTCATCTTCCCAAAACTAATCTTTCAGAAATCCAAACCCAGAAAACGTGAAAACCAGAAGATTGCAAAAACAGAGTACTTCCTAAATTCAAAACCCCTTCTTGCTTTAAACCATTTTCATGCAATAATCATACTAACACATACCTTATAGTCTTCTGAGCACATTTACAGCACTTATACTCAACTCAATCACCTTCTTACACAGTCAAACAATAAAAACAGAGAGAGTCACTAACCCAGTATTTTGCATTCAAACTCAAACACAATCATCCCATTGCATATTCATATCACTCTTTTTCTAACTAAATCATGTATACACCCTATATTTCTCATGCATACTCATAGACAGAATCAACAAATAACTTTAACAACTAACACAAATAGGATCCAAAATTGAGAAAAACAGACACTCCCAAACCTGTTGAAGTCCAAAAAGAACGACCACTGTATGCTCAATCCACTACCTTGCCCTTTCCCTTCTCCTTTCTTTTATCCTCAGAGGCTTCCAAACATATAAAATCACAATCAAAATCCAATAACAGAATCTCCATAAACCCAAACGAAAAGAAGAACCACATGAAACCACAAGTCACTTACCTTCTGAAGCTTCAAAACCTAAAACCCAAGCTCTCTAAACAGATGATCATACACATGCAGTGGGAAAAAGAACAGAAAATGGAGAGGAAGGAGATGGCCAACGTGAGAGAGAGCAAAAGAGAGAAACTCCAATGTTTAGTTTTCCAGGAACCAAAACATTTCAAACTCTTCTTTCCCTCACTCACGTGCCCATACACTCACCTCATCCACCTGGCACACATGCACAGTTACACAATTCACTTATTACCCTTTTACAAATTGCTCCTCATAAATCTAATAGATCCTTATAAAATTACTCTTTACTCACTTAAAATAAAATTCTGTAATTCAATTACTTTATTAATACTTGCGATTTAATCCTCCTTTCCACTTGAATATTACCCAATTAGCCTTAATTGTCCAATTAAAATTCTAATTTCCAAATAAGCCACTTGTGGGGTGTGACAACTCACCCCTCCTTAAGAAAATTTCGTCCTCGAAATTTCCTTGCTTACTGAATGCAACTCAAATATCAAAACCGAAAGAACACAACTGAACATGTAAACACTTACCCGAAGGACCCGCTGCACCCATCGCATCTCTAGCAATCATAGCATAACCTCTAAACTGATTATGATCCTCAGTAGCACCAGGTCGCTGCACTGTCTCAGATGGTGCTCTCGGAGCTCTACTTGCACCCCGGTTACTTTGGATGACATTGGATTTCTTACTCTCTTGCTGATGCTGGTCCACTTGTCGATCGGGGCAAAAGGCAAACCGATGCTCCATACTCCCGCACTTGAAACAAGCGCCAGTAATCTTCCGACACGTACCCCAATAGTACCTATGACAGTGCTCACATTCTGGTGCTCGATTCCCTCTATTACCCTGTGGTGCTACACTCTCAACCTGTGAAGGCATCTGAACACTCCCTCTAGATCCTTGCTCAACTGGTGTACCCTTCGCTTTCTTAGCACTCACATTTCCCCCTTCTGGTGCTCTCCTCTTCTGTGCCATCTTCTGCTTAATCTCTTCTGATTCCTCTAATCTCATAGCCGCTGCTACTATCTGATAATACCCAACTGGCTGCAAGACAATCATCGCAGATAAGGGGCCTCTGAATACCTCACGCAATCCCTCTAAGAAGTGCCTACATCTGAACTCATCTGTCAGCAACTGCTCAGGCACATACTTGCTCAGCCTATTGAACTCTTTGTCATACTCACTCACAGTCATTCCCTTTTGCTTCAAGCTAATGAACTCTCTCCACTTAGCTTCTTGATATGCCTTTGTGATATACTTTTGTTCAAACTCTTGCTTGAAATATTCCCATGTCAACTCAGCTGGCCGCTGAGGATTCCTCATCACAAGTTCCCACCAATCATAGGCTGATCCCTGAAGCAACGATATAGCACAAGAAGCTCTCTGATCCGCGGGACATCTAATCTCTTGCAAAATCCTGCCCACTCTTTTCAACCAAAACTCAGCTATATCGGACTCATCTAAAGCAGTCCCATGAAAATCCTCTGCTCCTCTTTTTCTTAGCAACTCAGTTGGAGCCTTAGGTGCAGTCAACCTATCCACCACTTGTAATAACCCTTGTACTAACGCTGGATCCAAACCAATTCCTCTATTTGCACCACCAGCTGGTGCAGGTTCCCGCTCATGTCTATCCTGTCTAACTGGATCATCTCTTCTAACTGGATTCTCTCTAGGACCCCCATTATAACTGCTCATAGTGTCGCCCATATACTCACTTGGATCCGACTCCATATAGACACTACAAAACAAAAGACATCTGCATTAGGCCACTATACAAAACTGACTCTCATGCATAGACTCGACTCTATACTCAAACAATCACAACATAACCCAGAACCACCAAACCTAGGCTCTGATACCAAGCTGTAACACCCCGCCATCCCCGTTGGAAGGATACCGGAGTGCCACGCAGGCAAACACATATAATCATGTACATTTACACATGTATAAATAAATAAAAGAAAACCAAATGAGATTTAAAGAAACTTTTAATCATTTAATTTTAACTCTTAACATATACATATACATATCACTATCATTTTTACAAAAAGGGCTCGTATGCAATTACATATACAAAAAGAATACTTGTTCCTTTACAAAAATTCACATTGCTAAATACAAGCCATATACAAAATAATTACAGCGGAAGACTTCAGAAATAAAATAACTTCATCCAAAAAGACTCCTAGTGGCCGACTTGCAGATATCCGACTCTGAACTGCACTCGCCACCTGCACGGGAAAAGAAGCCCGTGCTAAGCGATAACGCTTAGTGGGGAGGAACAAAACACAATAACAATATACAATATAGCATCTCATCACCTTAAAAAAAAATATTTACAATACAAGTAATTAACAAATACAAACATACTTTTCTACATTACACCGATACAGAATATACAAGAATTCATGTGAAACGTATTCATTTAATCTTGTTAAGAACATCTCAACATATACAATACATATACACATATAAACACGTAGCCTGATTAGTCTGGTATAAACCTAAGAAGTGGATACGGTCATTTGGATACTGATAGAACACAATATCCCAAGCATATAGAGACATGAGTCTCAAACATGTAATTTTCATATAGAGACCGAGGTCTCGCTTTATTTTCATATAGACCAAACATGGTCGAGACAAGGATCCAAACGGACCCGCATATAATATTCTGTTCATATAGCAGCTGCACACACACTCTGACCTAAGTAAGCGCTTACTTATCCACTACTATGACTTATACAGGCTTATATGACACAACTCAATAATTCATGTATCAAATCATATATTATATTAGCTTATAATTCATGTATACTTGAATACTGATCACGTTCAGAATAATCAAATATATAAATATCAATACTGAAGGTAATGAGGACATATAGCTCATATTGAATTAATCTATGTTAAATAAATTATACAATATGTAAATCATGTACACTAATTATTAATCATGTATACAATTTAACAATAAACAATTATTAAAATGCAGTCTTAATCTTAAAAATCCATACATTTAATAGGTGTTGAAAAACCTTTAAAACAGAAGTTAAAATCCTGTTTTGGAAAACAGAAGCCGGTCACGTCGTGACCACTGGTCACGCCTCGTGACACAAAGCAAGCAAGAACAGGCAGCAAGGAAGGCCGGTCACGGCGTGACCTCCAGTCACGCCTCGTGATGCAGGCCTCACACGAGCGCCAAGCAAAACCACAAGGCAGTCACGCCGTGACCATGAGTCACGTCACGTGACGCCAGAGAGGAGAGGGAAAACACGCAGGGAGGAAGGCGAGATCGCGAGGCGTGATGCTCCATCACGTCGCGACTTCCCAAAGGGAGGGAGGTCACGGCGTGACGCCCCATCACGTCACGTGATCTTCCTCTCACAGAAATTCTTTCTCCTTCATCTTCCCAAAACTAATCTTTCAGAAATCCAAACCCAGAAAACGTGAAAACCAGAAGATTGCAAAAACAGAGTACTTCCTAAATTCAAAACCCCTTCTTGCTTTAAACCATTTTCATGCAATAATCATACTAACACATACCTTATAGTCTTCTGAGCACATTTACAGCACTTATACTCAACTCAATCACCTTCTTACACAGTCAAACAATAAAAACAGAGAGAGTCACTAACCCAGTATTTTGCATTCAAACTCAAACACAATCATCCCATTGCATATTCATATCACTCTTTTTCTAACTAAATCATGTATACACCCTATATTTCTCATGCATACTCATAGACAGAATCAACAAATAACTTTAACAACTAACACAAATAGGATCCAAAATTGAGAAAAACAGACACTCCCAAACCTGTTGAAGTCCAAAAAGAACGACCACTGTATGCTCAATCCACTACCTTGCCCTTTCCCTTCTCCTTTCTTTTATCCTCAGAGGCTTCCAAACATATAAAATCACAATCAAAATCCAATAACAGAATCTCCATAAACCCAAACGAAAAGAAGAACCACATGAAACCACAAGTCACTTACCTTCTGAAGCTTCAAAACCTAAAACCCAAGCTCTCTAAACAGATGATCATACACATGCAGTGGGAAAAAGAACAGAAAATGGAGAGGAAGGAGATGGCCAACGTGAGAGAGAGCAAAAGAGAGAAACTCCAATGTTTAGTTTTCCATGAACCAAAACATTTCAAACTCTTCTTTCCCTCACTCACGTGCCCATACACTCACCTCATCCACCTGGCACACATGCACAGTTACACAATTCACTTATTACCCTTTTACAAATTGCTCCTCATAAATCTAATAGATCCTTATAAAATTACTCTTTACTCACTTAAAATAAAATTCTGTAATTCAATTACTTTATTAATACTTGCGATTTAATCCTCCTTTCCACTTGAATATTACCCAATTAGCCTTAATTGTCCAATTAAAATTCTAATTTCCAAATAAGCCACTTGTGGGGTGTGACAAGTAATCTCCTTTTTTTTAGCCAAATTTTACCCAACTTGTCAATTGCCCATTTATAATATGATCCGTTTTATCTAAGGGTGAGCAAAAAACCCGATGGACTTGGTTAACCGAAAAAAAAATCCGAAACCGAACCGATGGACTGGTTAACCGATTGTAATGGACTGGTTAATGGTTAGTGTTTTGAAAAAACCGATATTAATTGACTGGTTAATGATTTTTTACTCATGTGACTGGTTAACCGAACCGAAACCGAATTTTTAGTTAATTTTTTAATAATTTATAACAATTTATCCTAATTAAAGGTAATCATGTACTTTTTTTTAATTATACTAATTATTTTTAAGTTTTTAAGCTTTTTAATTGGCTATTTGTAAGTATAACAATTTATCTAATTAAAAGTGATTATGAACTAGTTAATATATTTACTTATTAAATATTAATTTTTAAAAATAAATTTGCTTATATCCACCAAATATTTTTATTTTATCAACAATAATGTTATATTATAGTGAAAAAATTTTAATTTTTAAGTATCTTGAACATTTTAATTTTATTTATGAATATATTTATAATTATAATGGTTAACCGAAAAATATTGGGTAACCGATCCGAAAAACCGAAACCGATGTACTGGTTAACCGATGACAAGGGACTGGTTAATGGACTGAAATTTCGGAAAACCGATATTAATGGACTGGTTAATGGATTGGGACTTATGAACCAGTTAACCGACCACGCTCACCCCTACTTTTATCTGCCAAATGGCCCAACTCGGCCAACCATATGACTCATTTTTAAGCTGCTTGAGTTATTACCCTATCAATTTATTTATGAGTCATTTATTTTTATAATTTTTTTATACAATGTAAATATAAAAATATGTTTTTATTCTTTATACATACATAGCTTTTTATTTTTAATGAAAAATATTTTTAAAATATATCATAAAATTTGAACTATTTGATTTATCACCTAATTCAGTCTATTTATGCATTGCAAAATTTTGATCTATTCATATAAAATAAAAATATATATATATATATTAAACTTCCCATTACTATTGCCAAATTTGACAACTTTTGATGCATGTTTTAATTTGAAAATCGAGTGCCACCAACAAAAATATATTAATTTTTATTTTTTTTCTTTTCACTTTTTTATTATAGAAAGGTCACTGTACACCCACGAGTAGTGCTAAGCAAAAAAAATCGGTTGATATGATTAACCGGTAAATCGATCCGAAATCAAACCGATGTATTGATTAACCGATTATAATTGACTGATTAACAGTTAGCGTTTTAAAAAAAATCAATATTAATGTACTGATAAAATTATAAAACCGGTTAACCGAACTGATAATTAAATTTTTAGTTAATTTATTAATTATTCAATATATCTATACTTAGTATTTATTATTGTTTTTTTATTTATCAAATTTTCGATAATAAAAATTATAACATATTCGAAAAGTTATATAAAATTAATATATTAAACAAAAGTTATATCTGTAATTGACTTTTATTTTCACACACATAAAATTTTTTATTTTTAAAATTTTTTAATATATATAATTAATTTCTAATTTTAATTAATTTAATAATTTTAACTCTTTAATTAAAATATTTTATATTTAAATTATTAAAATTTAATATGATAAATAATATTCAATTAAAATATGAAATGTTAATTTTAACATTATTATAGGTAGTATTTAACTTTTGCAATTCAAATTAAATATAATTCGATTTAGAAATAAAAAATTTCATTGCAAGTAATAATTAATATTGAATAAAATTAATAAATTAAAATTTTCTATTTATTATATTTTTCTATTCTATACATGCATATTGACACAATATTTTTTGTTTATGTTTATAATTTGAATATTATATTAAATTATATTTGGTTTTTAATTTTTATTTTTAAGTATTTTGAATATTTTAATTTTTTTTATAAATATATCTTATAATTATAGTAATTAACTGAAATAATATTGATTAACCGATCCGAAAATTCGAAACCGATAAACTATTTAACAAGTTGATTAATAGTTAGTGATTTTTAAAAACCGATAGTTAATGGACTGATTTATATTGAAACTCATGGACCGGTTAATTTGTCCATGCTCATCCCTACCCATGAGACCGCCATTAACAACATTTTCATTTGGATCCATTCAGCCTTCTTTCCCCATATCATACATTCTCTTCCTTTCAACAATTTGTGTTATATTATTCATAAAATAAAAAATTAGATTGCTTGCCTTTTATTGATTAATTTTAATTTTTTTAGTGATTAATTTCTAACTTATTAATTATAAATATAATTTTTAGCTTATTAATCATAAATATAATTTTATTTTTTCAGGGGAAAGTTGGTGGATTGTTGTTGAATTATGCCCCGCTTAGAAATAAGATAATGTTTTTTATTCTCTCACTCTTTGTCGGTACAACTCTACAACTTACAAGTTATATATAGAGTGTAAGCAATAATTTTATAATTCACTAGTAGATTTCACAGCAGCAAAATAACAAAGTGCTTAAGTAGATTTCACAAATTTTTTATTCCAAGTCGAATTCACTTGAAAATAGTAATTTCAATTCAAAATTTAATTCTGTCATTATTCTCGTTGGTTATCTTTTCACCCGATAGTTGCCCTAACTTCGATTCAAAATATGTCTGTAGAGAATATATTATTTTCTTTTATCGAATACAAGACACCAAACCAAAGCTAATTAAAAAAGCAAATGTAAATTACAATTTATAAACTAGTAATCAAAATAAATTCCAATTAATTCTCTAAAATTTTCTTTCTCTCTATGTCAAATGGTCCAATTCCTTTTTCAATATGAGCAAAGCCACTCTCTTATTGTACCTGTTCTGATTGATTTGGTAAAGAAGAATAAGCAGTCCTTTTTCCATAAATTTGTACCAAACTCAAATAAAATGAAATTGCAAAAATTGTAATTCCAATGAGAAGCCAACTGAATTGAATATTGACTAATGATTTAGCCCTATGTAATGATTCTTGGTCGCTACATTTGACTATTATATCACCATCGTCGTTAGAGAGCATGCAACCTTTTGGTATCAAACTTGGATTCCAAACCATAATACCCATCACTATGAACCAAAAACCTTGGAACACATAGCTAAGTGATCTAACAAAGCTAACCATGAAACTATTATTCTTTCCAATCCCTAAAAGGTTGGTGATTAAAGAAATAACAACAATGATTTGAAGTAGTAAATGGTATTGCCCTTCAAGGCCATGGTGGTCGGTTGAATGGAGATGGAAAAGAAACAATTCTTGAGCAAAGGCTATTGATCCTACAAGGAATGTTAGCTCATGTCTAGCTTTAGCCCTAACTCGATCGAGAATGATTGCAAACAATGCATAAACAAAGAAAAGAATCAACATAGAGAAGTGTTCGATGACTGGAAGATAATTAGATGGTATAGTTCCATCTATATCTAAAGGTTGGCGTCTGGCTAGGCCGATAAAGAGCTCCATTGATATGGTGATGGAGCTCCCTATCATGATCAAGAATAGCTCAAAGTGTCTTAGTTTTGAAGTGGGAAACCATGGGAGAGAAGTGTAGGAACTTGGGTTTAAAGAGTAGAGTTTTATGTGGTTAAAAAGATGCCATAAGCCTACTAAAAGAAAAAATATGCCTGGCAATTCATGTCCCATGAAAATGCCCATCTTTCCTGCCTTTTGCCTAGTGCTGAAATGTTATGGAACAATGTTCAAGTTCTTCAATTTTATACATATAAATAGAGGTAGGTTTGGATAAAACTCATATGCATTATATAAATATTGTATTGAGTTACTTCTTTTTTATATATATAATGTATTTGGTATCTAATAATCTTTTGATCTGAGTATAAGTATTTAATTAATAAGCATTTGTTCCCTAATATTTAATTAAAAATGCTCTATTTTTACAATTCAAATTCGAAATTTATGATTAAGGGAATAAAAACAGGTACCATTTCTTATTTCTAAAATGTATTCCCTCCGTCCACATAAATAGGAACACTTCCCTTTTTCATTTGTCACAAATTATAACCCACTTTCCTTTTTTATACTATAATTAATTGCTCAATTGTCTAATTTACTTTTATTTAATATTAATTTATTGTAATCGACAAATATAAAATATTATCTCATATTTAGCACATTTAATAAATATAAGGACAAATAAGTAAAAGCATAAATAAATTATATTATTTCAAGAATATTAATTTCATTTTTTAATACTTATGAAATATAAAGTGTGCCTATCTATACGGGAAGAAGAGTAAGTAATAATCATGTAAAACTAAAACTAAAAGCGCTAAGAACCCAATACCTTTCCATATTTCTCTCTTTCTTTAAATTATTCTCTTCCCCTCGATATACTATATATAGATACTAATGGAGAGATAGTGTGTTTTTTCATTCTTGCATATATATATATATATATATATATATACACACACACAGTTTTTGGGGTGAGTTGTTAGATGTATGGCCAGATAAAAAGTCTATTTGGTCCATATTTCTATTTACGTTAAATCTATATTAACTTAGGATTAGAATTTTTCTTTTATTTAATAGTATATTGAATCTTAACCGTTAAATTAGTATTTGATGGACGTACTAGATTTAAAGTTAAAAAAATATATAAATTAGTTTTCTCTCCACCCCAATTGAGGATTTGCAAACAAAACAAAATATATAAGGATCGTATTTTGATTTTTTATCAAGCATCTGCTGCATAAAAAGCGTTAAGACAGAGAAACTAGTTTATAAATTTCGTGATCATCAGATTTCTTTTCATTATGTCCAATTCCGCTCAAGGTAAGTGATCTATTCACTTTTTTATGTGATTATTATTATATTCAAAATTTGAATGAGTATGAATGTTTTATGATGATGTTTGTATGAAATTAATGTCGAAAATTTACATGTGCTATCAAAGCCATAAATTTTGAATAGATAATAATTCTTAGATTTATGATTTGATGATTGTTTTAATTATGATGTTGATTATAAATATTATGATGTTCATAAAATTTAGGATTTTACATCAAGATTAATTTTTCCAATTAAAAAAAAAAAGAATGGCGCAATTTCATATATGTGCAGTAGGAAAGTTATTTGTTTAGGGTTTTGGAAATAGTATGTTTGGGCCATAAATTACCATTATATATATATATATATATATATATATATATATATATATATATATATATATATATATATACATACATACATACATACGAAGTTGGTTACCACCGCAATTAACTGTTGATGCAAAGAATTTAGTATTTAGGGTTGTATTTAGAACAAAATACGATATGGGGGAGGCATCTTATGTGATTGGAATTTCAATATTCTGTAAGAGATCAGAAGATTTATTAAGACTGTCTCATAAAGTTTATATTGAAAAAATTCTTAAAAATTTTAACATGAACAAGTGCTCAGCAAGTGTAGTCTCTATTCAAAAGGGAAATAAATTTAGTTTTATATAATATCCAAAGAATGATGTAAAATGTAAGGAAAAGGAAATAATTCCATATGTTGTTGTGGGCAGTTTGATGTATCTACAAATCTGTACTAGATCCGACATCAGTTTTACAGTAGTGATGCTAGGTAGATATCAAAATAATCCCGGTATTGATCATTAGAAAGTTGCAAAAAAAGTATTGAGATACTTTCAAGGAAAGCAGAATTTGTAGCTTGTTATGAGCTACAATTCATGTATTATGGCTGCGAAATTTTATTTCAGAGTTTGGAATTGTCAACACTATAAGCAAGCCGCTGAAAATTTATTATGATAATTCTGCAGCAGTTTTCTTCTCTAAAAATAACAAATATTCTAGAATCTCAAAACACATGAAATTAAAGTATTTTGTTGTCAAATAGGAGATTTTGAAATAAAAATTGTATATAGAACATATTAGGACGGATCTCATGATTGCAGATCCTCTAACTAAAGGTTTACAACCAAAAATATTTAAAGAGCATGTGCTTAGGATGTGTCTTGATTGTATTGATAATTGACAATAATGTTTAACACTTTTGAGCTCAATAATGACATGTTTCTGAATTTTATATTTCTTAATCATTGTGCTTATGTATACATGATTGTTTGAATAAGAAATTTGTATGTATTTTCATAACAAGTATGTGGACTGTATATTGTTTATTTACAGCTTATAAAACTAACATAATAAATTCTTAATGTAATGGCATATGGAAGGGAGTATACAACTATAATGTGTATGACCGCCATAACCCGCATTATGTAATTTGTTGTGTTAAGATGTTTATGATGTTAACGGTTTATAAGATTTAATTTTTGCTAGCCTTATGTTATACTATTAAATATATATTAAATTTTAACCGTTAAATTAGTATTTAATGGACGTACTAGATTTAAAGTTAAAAAAATATATAAACTAGTACTCTCTACACCTAATTGAAGATTTGCAAACAAAACAAAATACATAATAATCGTATTTTTGCTTTTCATTAAGTATCTGCTGCATAAATGGGGTTAAAAGAGAGAAATTAGTTTACAAATTTCGTGATTGTTAAATTTTTTTTTTTTTATGTCCAATTCCGCTTAAAGTAAATGATCTATTCCTTTTTCTATATTATTATTATTATTATATTCAAAATTTAAATGGGTATAAATATTTTATGATGATTTTTGTGTAAAATTAAGGTGAAAACTTACATGAGTGTCAAAATTTAATCCTATCAATTAAAACCCTATCAACAAGGATGAGAATTGAGCAATTAATAGAGTTGTCTTGTGATGTTATGTTTGGAAGCTTTGCATTCAAGTCTTCTTTCGTGCACTACTCATCCTTGTCGGGGTGGTTGTATTACTATGAGAAATGAATTTAAAAATAAAAGTTTTACCTTGAAAATATGAAAGTTCGGATGGGATGTCAGTGTCATGGCTTTCTCTTTTAAATTTAAAATTTTGAGGTAAATCTTTTTAAAATGCTTGGACCGACGAGATATGTTTCTATTTATCCTCATATTTAGATTAAAATTAAATTAATTGGATGAATAATTTTAAATATTAAATGATTTGATTAAAAAATTAAACGTTACTATGCGATAATTGATAAATGACTACCCGTTTAAGGTTTATTATTATTATTATTATTATTATCCTTGGTTAGAGGCATTTTAACAAAATTAAAGAAGACAAAAATAGAAGCATTTTAACGATTTTCTTTTTTAATTAAAAAGGGCAATATAAGATTCATATTTCTATATTAATAAAATATTAATTTTATTCTAAAAATTATAAATTCTAAAATTCAACTCTTAATTAATTGAAATGTTGTAAGTAATATATATATATATATATATTAAAATCTACACCTATCAAAATTTGATGTGATCTGTAAATCCGATTTATACAAGTAATCTCCTTTTTTTTAGCCAAATTTTACCCAAGTTATCAATTGCCCATTTATAATATGATCCGTTTTATCTGCCAAATGGCCCAAACTCGGCCAATCATATGACTCATTTTTAAGTTCGGATGGGATGTCAGTGCATGGTTTTCTCTTTTAAATTTAATTTTTGAGGTAAAATTTCTTTTAAAATGCTTGGACCGAAGTGATATGTTTCTATTTATCCTCATATTTAGATTAAATTTAAATTAATTGGATGAATAATTTTAAATATTAAATGATTTGAATAAAAAATAAAAAATTAAACGTTACTATGCAATAATTGATAAATGACTACCCGTTTAAGGTTTATTATTATTATTATTATTATTATTATCCTTGGTTAGGCGCATTTTAACAAAATTAAAGAAGACAAAAATAGAAGCATTTTAACGATTTTCTTTTTTTAATAAAAAGGGCAATATAAGATTCATATTTCTATATTAATAAAATATTAATTTTATTCTAAAATTATAAATTCTGAAATTCAAATCTTAATTAATTGAAATGTTGTAAGTAAAAAAAAAAAGATATTAAAATCTATACCTATCAAAATTTGATGTGATCTGTAAATCCAATTTATATAACTCTCCTTTTTTTAAGCCAAAATTTACCCAACTTGTCAATGTCCCATTTATAATATGATCCGTTTTATCTGCCAATCATATGACTCGATTTTAAGCTGCTTGAGTTATTATTCCATCAATTTATTTATGAGCCATTTATTTTTATAATTTTTTTATACAATGTAAATATAAAAATAAGTTTTTATTCTTTATACATATGTAGCTTTTTATTTTTAATGAAAAATATTTTAAAAATATATCATAAAATTTGAACTGCTTGAATCATTACCTAATTCAATCTATTTATGCATTGCAAAATTTTGATCTATTTATATAAAAAATATATATATATATTAAACTTCCCATTACTATTGCTAAATTTGACAACTTTTGACACATGTTTTAATTTGAAACTCGGGTGCCGCCAACAAAAATATATTAATTTTTCTTTTCTTTTTCTTTCACTTTTTCATTATAAAAAGGTCACCGCATGCCCACGAATAGGGGTGAGCAAAAAAAACCGATTGATACAGTTAACCGATAAATCGATCCGAAACGAAATTGAAATACTGATTAATCGATTGTGATTTACTAGTTAATGATTAGTGTTTCGAAAAAACCGATATTAATGGACTGGTTAATAATTTTAGCTCATATAACCGGTTAACCGAACCGATAACCAAAATTTTAATTAATTTATTAGTTATTCAATATGTCCATACTTATTATTTATTATTATTTCTTAATTTATCAAATTTTCAATAATAAAAATCATAATATATTCGAAAAGTTATATAATATTAATATATTAACGAAAAGTTACATTTGTCATTAATTTTTATTTCCACAAACACAAAATTTTTTACTTTTAAAAAATTTTAATATATATAATTAATTTCTAATTGTAATTAATTTAATAATTTTAACTCTTTAATTAAAATATTTTATATTTGAATTATTAAAATTTAATATGATAAATAATATTTAATTAAAATATAGAATGTTAGTTTTAATATTTTTATAGGTAGCATTTAACTCTTGCAATTCAAATTAAATATATTTCGATTTAAAAATAAAAATTTTGTTGTAAGTAATAATTAATATTTAATAAAATTAATAAATTATAATTTTTCTATTTATTATACGAAAAATCTGAAACAAAAAAGAACTGACCAAAGTAACTAGAACTCGAACACACTCAACTCAACCCCGAGTGCCAAGTGTGGATACCTTAATGTAACTTATTTAAGCATATGCACTCCGATCAATTCCTTCCTTTTCAGTTTTTAAATAAAAAAACTTAGTCAAAATTAGCATCTAACGTATGAAACTGTTACTGTCAATGTCAATTTCAGGTTATCTGAAATCGCATTGACAATGTTAATTTTAATGTCAACTAGGATAGCCTTGTGGGACCAAGGTCCTAAAATCGGCACATCAAATGTCAATTTTAGTACAATTTTATGGGACCCATTGAGGTCTGGAACCAATGATCCCACTACCAAAAATCACACTGAAGTTTGGTGGATGTCATAGACCGTTAGGCAAATGTTCTAAACCATCGGGTGGCGAATTTATCCCAAAAAATTTCAAATTTGCATTTTTAACCCATTTTAGCACTAATGGATAGTATATCCGCTCAAGAGACCTATCGAGCTCAAATGGTAGCTAGTAATATATACACTCAAAATTGTATTTATTAGATAACAAAGAACGCTCAAAAAAACTTATGGCCACAGAATTGTAAGTTTGATTGTCATACAAGGCTTTTCATAATTAAGACAAAAAATTAAAAAGCAAGTGAAAGGGGAATAACATGTAGGCGATTAGTTTGGATTGTTGTCATTAAATGTGGAAAGTTCCAAGGTATGAAAATGCCATGTTCACATGCTATAGCTGCCAGCATGCATATACTAGTAGACATGTGGATATATGTCGACAAATGCTATAAACATACGCAAGTATCTGCAGTAATACCTATGAAACTGTATAGTTTTTATAAAAAAAAAAAATTAGGTTAGGAATTTACTGCATTTCTCAGTAATTTCTTTGGTTTATATTGTCCAATCAATAAAATTATTCCTATAAAAATTAGATGAGCTAAAAATCGGATTGAGTCGGATAGAAAAAATGGGCGAACCGTTAAACTACGAAAAATCCGATTTTTGTCCCAAAAAGTTGTCGTTTTGGTGGGAAAAAAATGAATTAAAGATTAGGCCATTAGGGAAAATTTCTCATGTCTTCATTCACTCCATTTTTTTCATTTTCTTCAGTCATTGTGCTCACTGGACAACTAAGAAAGAAACAGCCACCACACTTCTTGATCGTTGATGGCTACTACATCTCCAAGCCATACCACCGTCGTTTCTCTTGCCGACGTCTACCCATTCTGGTAATTTTTTTTCGCTTATCTATTATTTATTTATCATTTTTTCTACATCCAAATGTGAGAAATATGTTACCAAACGTGATCAATTTTAACGGATTATGATCATTTATTTTTTGTTGTTCTGTTTATTGTTTGTTAAATTTGTTTCAAGTTTCAACAACTGTTTTCATTTCTTTTTTTTTTGTATCAAATTTTGATTTTTTCAGTTGATTTGCGGGTTGGATGGAAGAAGTAACTGCCATTTATCACTTGATTTGCAATTCCCTTGATTTGCTGGTTGGATGGAAGAAGTAGCTGCCATTCTAATTCGTCCTATTTTTCAATTTTGTTATGTTTAGTATGTTATATTGGATTTTGTTTTGTGGTATCATGGTGTTCTATTATTTATTGTTTCTGAAGTCATTTGGCTTCAATAATTACTCAAGCAAATCGGTTTTCATTGTTATTTGGTTTCAATATTTACGGGTTGATTTCACCCACGGTCACTAAACTTATCACTTATCGCCCAAAAGTAACCGACTTTTTTTTTCTCACTTAAATGTCACTGATCTTTTAACATTTTTGCAAAAAAGTCATGTTGACCGGAATCCGGCGACTACCCTCGCCGGATTGATGACATGGCATGCCATGTCAGAAACTACATGTCGTTTAACAATATTTCCAACAAATTTTACATCTAAATCAATTTCACTCACGGTCACTAAACTTATCATTTATCGTGTAAAAGTAACCAACTTTTTCTTTTCCAACTTAAATGTTACTGAACTTTTATCATTTTTGCAAAAAAATCATGTATTTATTATTCGTCGCCACGTGTCATATGCCATGTCATCAATCCGGTAAGGGTTCTCGCCGGATTCCGGTCAACATGACTTTTTTGCAAAAATGTTAGAAGTTCAGTGACATTTAAGTCAGGAAAAAAAAGTCGGTTACTTTTGGGCGATAAGTGACAAGTTGAGTGACCATGGGTGAAATTGACCCCAATATTTACTCAGAGAGATTTATTATTGGAATGTGGGTGTAATTTTTGGTTTAATTATGTGGTTATTTGGGTCTTTTTGTTATATGTTGTTGATCTCTTTCTTTGTATTTGATGTTATTGGCATAGATAATTATGGTTAATTTTTAATTTTTGGAACTATTTTAGAATTTCATGTGTATGAATATTGAACTAGTATTAAGCTTGTTATATGCATTATGTCTCAGCGGCAAAAATTTAGTGTTTTATTTAGGCAAGAATTTTAATTTGAGTAATTTGGATTTGCAGATTGTAGATACCGGATCCTAAATTAGCCTAAATTAGGGTTACCCGATGATAATTACACGCCCATTCACAGACAAAAAAAAATTGAAAATTATGATTTTCTTGTGAAAGTTTGCTTTTTAGAGATAAAAATAAAAAAATTTAAAAATAAAAAGAAAAATAAAAGGAGTTTGAAAATTATAATATTTTAGTCAAAATTTATATTTAAAAAAAAAAATTCGAGCGTTTGCGGCAGCCGGCGAGTGGGAGGGTCTGGCCTCCGCACGCGCTGACGCAAGGGGAGACGCCCCCGCAAGGCACGCAGCACACGCGGGGGAGTCGCTCGCCCACGCACGAGCGACATGCAGGACGTCACTCGCCCGCATGCAAGCGACGCCCACAGGGCACACGGCTGACACTTGTTACTAGCCCCAACGGGTGTCGGTCACCCCCCACGCTGCCGAAATGTCATTTTTGCCCCCTTTTCGGATTTTCTTGATTTTTTTTTTACTTTTCACCACATTTTCCATAATTTTTAATGATAATTCCCTTTTTTGAACCTAAATTAAGGAAAATTTGATAAAAATTCAATTTTCTTTCTTAATTAATTAGGTTTTCTATTTTTATTGGTAGAAAATTATGGGAGGAGAAAATGGTGAATTTCTTTTGGGGCATTTTTTCTTCTCTTTTCTTGGGCTAGGCATTTTTGTTTTTCTTTTTCATTTTTTTCTTTTAATTCAATAAAATTTTTACTAAACATTTTAGATTGAATTTTATTAAAAAATAATCGATTTTGAGACCAAAAAAATAATTTTCTGTTCTTAAAAATTCAATTTTCGCACTTGTTATTTTTTTAATCTTTTTTTCTTCAATTAAATTTCTTTCAAAAAACTTACATTAATTTTTGGATGAAAAATTGATTTTGAGACAAATATAATAATTTTTTGTTCTTAAAATCCAATTTTTTATTTAATTTTGTAAAAATAAAATTTTTACAACTATTTTTTAGAGAAAAGTTTTTAGATTATTTTTTAATCTAACATTTTGTGAATAAAAATAAGGAAAATCAATAATTTTTCCACATTTTATCAAATCCGAAATCTGAGGGTAAATATCTTAAACTCGATTCCTTATTTTCTTTTTCCATTCAGTTATTTTTTTGTTTATATATTTAATTATTCATCATATAAATCTTTTGATCCATTATTTATTTATTTATTTTGTGTAATTTTAGATATAAATTTAACATCTTTTTACATTTTTTTATTCTTTTATTTTTACTTGATTGTTTTTTATTATTATTATTATTATTATTATTATTATTATTATTATTATTATTATTATTATTATTATTATTATTATTATTATTATTTCATGTTTTTATGTATTAATCTATTATTATGTTAATCTTTTTGTTTTAATATGTCATTTAATTTATTAATAATCCATGATGCATTTTTTATCTATTTTAATATATTTTTTATTATTTCATGTATTTAATTGATTTTCTTGATTTAATTACTAACATTAAATTTTTGTGTTTATTTTTGTTTCAATATTTATTTTTGTCATAATTGAGCACATTTACACTCGAATGAGGAGACCCAGGGATTTTTGATTGATTTATCATTTTTGTTATTTATATTATTTTTCCTTATTTGTCATGTAATTATTAATAAAATTATGTATTTTATGCACGCCTAATTAAAAAATTATAAAAAAATTTATATTAATAAATTAAAATTTTTTCTAATAAAATAGGATCAATGTCATAATTTCAACCAATAAAATGTCACCTTCAAAAGGAGAATTAATTTTCATAAAATGTGATCACTCATCCCGATTTTCTCACTAAATGCCTAAAATATTTTTTAATTTTTTTAAGTGTGCATGAAATAACCAATGTTCTACTCCAAATAAATGTCCCGATTTATATATGCTTTGTTTATTTAATTTATTGAATTTTATATTTTGGGGATTGTATTTTTGTCCCAATTCTATCTTTTAATTTATTTTTGTAATTTATTTTATTATTTTATTTATCACTTTTTACCACTTTCCTCGTTGCTTGGTGTGCGCTTAAATTAATTTGCATGACGTGTGAGAAAAAAGATGGAAAATTAATTGTTAAAAACTCACTTATAATTTAATCAAAGTATTAATAAAAGTAAAGTTCCGAACCTTTCTCTGATTTAGACCTCCGAGATTAGACGAACTTTTTTAATTTTTTATAAATTGGATGACAACTCCAAAATGTCTCAAAGATACCTAAAGATTTCTTGAGAT
Source organism: Excoecaria cochinchinensis (assembly GCA_947683425.1). NCBI lineage: Eukaryota > Viridiplantae > Streptophyta > Magnoliopsida > Malpighiales > Euphorbiaceae > Excoecaria > Excoecaria cochinchinensis. The sequence continues at coordinate 51,064,107 of CANTUQ010000004.1, forward strand.
TAGATGAACTTTCCCAATATTTTATTGGAAAGTGCTTCCAAAATATCTCATGTTACCCAAGATCTAGATACAAACCCTTCTTGGACCCTAAAAGCAGACCCTCTGGGAAAACATGAGCGGGTGGGTTCCGGTGTGTCACAATGGCGACTCCACTGGGGATTTTGAGACGTTGCTTCGAAAGTGTCTTAGTTAATAAATATAATTGAGAATTCTATCTTTTTTCAAAATTGCATTGCATCCATACTAGAGGCTTAGATCTATGCTAGCTAGGTCCCTATTTTTACCCCAGTGCATTCCCAAAACACAACCCTACGTTTACTCAATGTAGGAAAGTGTTAAAAATAATCACCAGTCCAAGTCTCGTACCATCATGGTATATCAAATAGAGATCCGATTGATTGTTATGCTCGTGATGAGCTAGACCCATTGGCAGTAACCCTGCTTGAGTAGCCATAAAGTATTATCACCTTTGATTAAAGTTCTTGTAATGGCAATAGATATTTTCTTTAGGTGAAATGTACCTTAATATTGTGCTTATTATATGGGCCATTATATATTGAACAAAATCAACCAAATTAAATGGTCTTTGATCAAAAGCTTTCATACCCCGGTGGACCCATCTTAATTTATTTGAAATGTTCAAATATATAAAGACCGAAACCCATACGTATGCACATTAGATAAGAGATGTTATGCTGCAGATTTTTTCACCATGCACCATACGTGTCCATTGGGTTTTCCGCTAACCCATGGATCAAGCCCACCTGGGAAAGAGACTGCGCGACCTCACATGTGGGAGTGATTAGGTTGGAATGATCTATTTGCTTGTATGTGGGTGTTAATGTTGCATAGCATACGATCATTCATTGAATATGCCATTCAAGCATCATCCTAACAGTTTAAATCTTTCAACCATCATAGATTCATTTAAGTGGACTAGAGGTTTTCAAGGTCGACTAGTAAGAACAAATCTGCTCTATGAGTTATTGAAATTAGTATCTGATTGGGATTCTGAGTCATTCTCAATGACCAGTGAATCATCCTTAGAATCATTAATAGCAGAAGAAACCAGGGTATTGACCACTCAAGATCTTGTTAGGAGATTAGAGGACTTTGAGCGGAGAATGTTGGAGATGATGGGTGCTATGACCGAAAAGATTGCTCATCCTCCTACTGCACAACCACTTGTCGCTCCATAACCACTAGTAGTCCCTCCTCGGGAGCAAGTTGAACCGCCTATCGGCGGGGAGGCTCCCCTCATTGGTAATGTTGCTCGCCAACCGGTTAATGAGTATAGAGCTACTACGCCCATGGAACCAAGAAGGGCAAGGATTCCTAATTTCGATGAGAATTTTGTAATAGAGGAGGGAGACGAGGAGCCAATAGTCCATCAAGTTGTGATGGTCAGAGCACCCAAAGTAGAAGATGAGGGAGACGAGGAGCTAATAGTCCATTAAGTTGTGAGGGTCAGAGCACCTAAAGTAGAAGATGAGAATAATACACAAATTTGAGTATAAGCTTATTTTGATCGAGTCGTGGATAGATATGTATCCCTATAGGAATATCTGATTGCTATAGCCTACGTGTCTTAATGGCTATTTGGATCAAGATTGGATCCCATTTAGGTTCCTTATGTGTTTCTAGATCCTGAATTGGATCCTTATGTATTTCTGGATCCTGAATTGGATCCTTATATGCTTCTGGATCGTGTTAGATCCCCCACATGTTATAGAAACGAGTGTACCTTCGGGTATTTGTATGTTTTTTCCGTTATCCACCACTTTGAAAAATGCAGGTCATATATGTATAGAAGAATATTAAATGAGTAATAAGAAATATGAAGTTAAGCATTTTATATGCATGTGACAGATGCATTATTTCGAGCTTATGCTTTATGTACCTATATGTATTTCTAGGTCCTGATTGGATTTCTATGTGTATTATGTGATAGTACCATCCAGTACCTATGAGTTCCTTTCTATTTTTCCCTTGAGAATGCAAGCTACATGTGAACGAAAGAATATTAAGTAAATAATATGAAATATAAATGAATAATATATTTGGGTAATATGTTGTGTATATATAATTCTCTAATGTTTTGAAAGTTAATAAAGAGATAGTAGCAAATGGGTTTTGATAAATATCACTACAAGAAAACTAGAAAATAGAGACCGAAAAATAGAGACCGAAATTTTTTCGTCTCTATTTAGAGATGGAAAACAGTTTCCGTCTCTAAATAGAGATAAAAAACAGTTTCCGTCTCTAAATAGAGACGGAAATTTTTCCGTCTCAAATTATGGCGAGATGGATTCCCTCCAAATTTTGAGACCGAAATTAGAGACGAAAAATTTTTTGGTCCTAAATAGAGACCGAAAAAATTTTCGGTCTCTATTTTAGAAACCGAAAATAATACTCCGTCTCTATTTAGAGACGGAAAAAATCCGGTCTCTATTTAGAGACGGAATTTAATTTCAGTCTCTAAATTTAGAGACCGAAAACCATTTCCGTCTCTATTTAGAGACCGAATTATAACTCCGTCTCTAATTTTAGAGACGAAAAATAAATTCCATCTCTATTTTATGGATTTTTTTTTCCTAACCCCTTCTTTTCCTTCTCTCCTTCTTTTCCCTTGGCCCCTTCTTCCCCCCTTCCCTCCCCTCGCCGGCAAAAGCTGCGCTGCCCCCCTTCCCGCCGCCGTCCAACGCGATCGGCCTCCCCCCTCCCCCCTCCCCGCAATATATTCAAATCATACAATAATGTGTTAATTTACATTATTGGGTAATATGTTGATATTATTTTTATTATTCTAGTTAATGTAAATTTTTTAATATTATTTGTTCTAATTTATGTTAATTAATTTGTAATGGATATTTTGCAATTTAATTTGTTCCAATTAAATCATTTATATATTATTTGTTTCATACTTTGTTGTAGTTTGTTGTTAATTAATTAGTTTAATGTAGTTTAATATGTTGGTTAATTAGTTTAATGTAGTTTAATATGTTCCAATTTAATTTGTTTCAATTATATACTTTGTTGTATTTTAATATGTGAATTAATTATATTAATGTTTAATATGTTGTTTGTTAATACAAATTAATAATTAATTAATTTGTAATTAAATTTGTTCTAATATGTTTTACTATATTGTATGATTTGAATATATTGCAATTCGGTCTCTAGATAGAGAGTCTCTAATTTAGAGACCAATTATGAATACGGCCTCTAATTTAGAGACCGAATTGCAATTCGATCTCTATTTTTCGGGATTTAATTAAATCCCTGTGCCCTCTTCTTTACTTTTTACCTTCTCTTTCTTTTTCCCCTTCCCGCCCCCATCTCGGATTCGCCGCCTCCCCACTCCGGTGCCGCAGCTGTCCGGTCTTCCTGCCGCCGTCGTTGCCCAGCTCCGTCCGTCGCCTCCCCTCCCCTCCGGCCCCCCTCCGCTCTCCTCCTTCCTCCCTTCTCTCCTTCTTCTCCCTCCCTTTCTTCCCTGGGCTCGTTGTGCTCCCTGCCGGAGCGCCGCTTCCTCCCCGCCGCTTCCAGATCCTTGGTTTTTCTCTTTTCTACTTCTTGATTTCGTTTTGTTTCCATTTGTTTTTAAATTATTGAATGAATCTAAGAAATTTTAGTTGTTGATAGGCCCTTGTGAAATCTAATTTGGGATATTCTAATGATTTAGGGTTTTGGTCTTGTTTGCAGATATCTATTGGAAGAATGAGCATCGCCTCATGTGCTCCTCTGAGATCTGTACTCCTGCCTAGAGAGAGCGCTATGAGAAATCGGTAATTCCTTGCTTCTTATTTCAATTTCTAGAAGCATGCTATGAGAAATTTTTAGGTTCAATTGTGCTCACAGCTAGGCTTTGATTGTTTTGAAAGTGATTGATTGAAGTGTTTGTGATCGTCTTCTATTCCTTTTTTTTAGTATTTAGTTCAATGTTAATTCTTGTTACTGATTTTGATGGCATACTTAGGAATAACTAAACATAATTAAGCTTACCGTCTCAGCTTTTCAAAGGGATGATGATAGCATTGAGAAGGTGCGAAAAATGAAGAAAAGAACAGGAAATGGATAATAGCATGAAAGATTTATGTTCCTTGAAGTAATACGTGACTTAAGTATGCCTTAGAAAATTATTTAAATTTGTGTGCTCTTAAGTTTTTCAAATTTTTTTCCTATTTCTGATATAGAGTTTTATGATAGTAATGGTGATTCTTCCTAGAAGTTTTTCCTCAACTTCTAGGCAGGACCTTGAGAATAATAGCAGCTAATAAGTGTATTCTGCGTATGAAGTAGGACATGGAGGTAGTGCTTTCTGTGTCCGTGACTCTGAGTACATTATTGAAGTGCTGAAAGTTTGTGTGTGTGTGTGTATAGAGGGGGTGTATGTTGGGGGCTTGTGAACTTCACTGTTTCTTTCAATTTTTGCCAAATTTAGCAATCACTTTGGTTAGTGGTAAATTAGAAAGAATGTAGATGGAGTCATAGTTGTTAATGGGAAAAAAAAGTTTGTTATCTAATTGTTGAAATCACAAGGATTGTTGAAAAACATTAAAACCTTTGTTCATCAGAGCTCTTTAATGGAATAGTGAAAACATATTCTCTTTGAGCCATCTGACCACTTTGGTTGAAGCTTGTTCCATAATGACATGGATACAAGTAGCAAAGTTTTGGAATGTCTCATTATACCACTTTGAGATTCTTCATGGTGTAAAAACTTACTTATGCCTCCAAATTTTGTGTTTAATAATAAAATTTTCAAGGTACTAATAGTTATAAATAATGTTTACATTATCATAATAATCATATTTTGAAAAAACAATTCATATAATAAGTTATAAATTACAATTTAAATGATTGTAAAACTAATAATTTCATTTTCAGTAGTTTTGTCTTGCCATTGACTTCATATATCTTTTATCATTTGGTCCATTTTGATGCTTTGCAGATCTATAAAGCTTAAAGGAATGTGATTTTATGTCTTTCTGCCTGCCTACTCTACTGGTAGGTAGCCACAAATTTACTATGTATAACTTTGAAGTATGAACATAATTGATCCGGATTCTCTGTAATGTGTTATTTTGCTTGGCTACAGGTGTATCCATCGTATATGCAAATATAACAAGGAAATACAAAGATTGGAGGAGGTGGAAAAGAGGTTCAAGGATCAGTAATTCATTTCTAATTCTTCACCACCACAGCATTAGTGTGCAGACAAGAAAATTACGCTTTACTTTCAACTGAAAAAAAAAAATTTGTATTAGAACCAGAGACGTTTCTTGTTAAGATTTGTGAATGTCACAAATACTTTTTTATATATTATTAATACATTATAAAATACAATATTTTTAAATCTATTTATTGTTTATTAAATTTTTTTCCATTACATAAAGTTAAGGAATTTTTAAATTTAACATTATTTATTCATTTTTCACATATTTAAAAAAAAAATTAAATTAGAGACGGAAAACTATTTTCCGTCTCTAAAATTAGAGACCGAATAGCAATTTCCGTCTCTATTTTTAGAGACGGAAAGTGTCGTTCCGTCTCTAAAAATAGAGACAAAAAACAGATTTTCGTCTCTAAAAATAGAGACCGAAATATTCTTCCGTCTCTATTTTTAAAGACGGAAAAACAGTTCGGTCTCTATTTTTAGAGACAGAAAACAGTTTTCCGTCTCTATTTTTAGAGACGAAAAAACAGTTCGGTCTCTATTTTTAGAGATAGAAAACAGTTTTCCGTCTCTAAAAATAGAGACCGAACTGTTCTTCCGTCTCTATTTTTAGAGATGAAAGAGCACTTTTCGTCTCTAAAAATAGAGACGAAAATTGCTATTCCGTCTCTATTTTTAGAGACGGACCGTCTCTAAAAATAGAGACGGAGCATTTTGGTCTCTAATTTTTAGAGACCGCCGAAATAGAGACGGAAATTTTTCGTCTCTATTTTCGTTTAGAGACGGAATTCGGTCTCTTTTTTCCGTCTCTATTTTGCTTTTTTCTTGTAGTGTATGTTAAAGGTATGAATAATTGAACCTAAAAATGTATAACTATGTGAAATTGCATATGATTTGCATAAACAAGTATATAAGGCCATGGATACTTAAGAAAGGACATGCTAAATAGATAATATGACATTTGTTATTATATGACATTTAAATTATATAAGAATGTGTATATGTGCTCAATTTTATGCAATCCTTGTGTAAGAATTGATGTGAACAACTAATGCCAAGATTTGTTATGTTCAAGTAAATTGAATATGATTTTACTGTAAATTATTAATTTTGTGTAATTGCTGACGATCACTGTGAGTGGTCATTCATATCGTACTTTTCTCACTAAACTTTATGCTTAGCATGTATATCTTATTTGTGCATGTTTGGAAGACAAGCATTTTGAAGGACATCCCGCTTCAGTCAAGGTCAACGAGTCAGTAGGAGTTTTTGTACCGATTTTGTATCGGTTATATAATTATTTATGTCAAGAAGCTAGCTTCAAGAGTTATAAAGTCAGTTATAATCTGTATATGTGAGGTAAAGAGCTTAAAAATTATGTTAAGTATACTGTGTGAGAAAGTATTATGTTTTGAAGAACTTTATAGTTCTGATTTGATGGTTCTATAATTTTTTTCTAAAATTTGTGTGCATAGCTCTGTATCTTATCGGGTAACATCCTTCACATGTCGTGGTAGTTTACTAAGTAGGGGTAAGGGGTGTTACACATACACTTGATGAGTTAAAAAATTTTCGAGAGCGTGAGATGGCCTTTTCTCATCCAAGGGCACTTGCTTGCAGCAAAAACACTAGACCAGGTGTAGACACCGAGTTTCGAGTCGGTTAAATATCAGGATTACCCGATAATGAAAATGATATTTGCTCACAGGTAAAGATGTTAAAAATGGTATTTCTCTTGTCAAGACCTTTTTTTAATAAAAATAAAAAATAGATAAATATATATATAATAAAAAATTAATTATAAATAAAAAAGGGTAGGAATTGTTATTTTTATATATCAAAAAATTGATTAAAAAATATATATTTAAAAAGGAATTAAATTAATTAATTAAAAATCATAAAAAAATGATTGAAAGATTTAAAAAAAAATTAATCTTAAGAAGAAAAAAAAATGTAAATGTAAGTCGTTGTGGCCACATGCAGCCTTCCCATGGAAGGTAGCATGTGAGGCCTTCCACACGCGGCCTCCTCATGTCATGCGCATGTGGCCTTTCGAGGGCCGCAAGTCACATGCGGCCCTCAACTTACAGGCTCAGCGAGGGGGCCGCATGTCGGGGCCTCCACCTACGGGCTTTTCTGCTGTCCTGTGCAGTCGTTTTTCACCTGCAAAAAATCAGATTTTGGGACTAAAAAAAGCTATTTTTTATGTTTTAGTATTTTTTTGGAAAAATGAGTTTCGAAAGGTGTTTTATCCCTTTCCATTTTGGGAAGGCAGGAAAATTAGAAGGGGATTTGTCTTCATTTTTCAAGGGGATGCTTCCACAACAAAAAAAGGGTTTTTGCTTGCTTAGGGAGAGGGAGACGAGAAAAGAAAAAAAGGTTTCAAAAATCTGAAATTTAATTTTCTTCATTTAAAGAGTTTTAAATTCTTGGTTTGACTTGAGCAAAAAAAAATTAATTTTCTTGGCCTGATCACTCCATCAAAAATCATTTTTGAGTCTTTTTTGTGTTAAAAATTAGGTTTTCTTAAATATTTTCGGTGTTTTGCCACCGCAAAATCGACAAGAATGACAGATTAAGACATTATTTCTCCACTTTATAAATTCTGAGAGTAAATATTTTTGAACCCATTTTCACCGCTTTATTTCATTTTATTTCGCCTACTATTAATATCATCTTCATTACCTTTTTTCATTTTTTGTTATCGTCATTGTCATTATTATTATTGTTGTTGTTATATGTTAATATTATTTTACCATTACTATTGTCATTGGTTATTACCATTGATATTTTGTTTTGAGGTGAGTATTAATCTTGTCCACTGCCGTTACTACTACTACTACTACTATTATTATTATTATTATTATTATTGTCAACATATTACTTGTTTTGTTACTCTGCCATTGTCCAGTGCCGTTGCCATCATCATCATCATTATTATTATTATTATTATTATTATTATTATTATTATTATTATTATTATTATTATTATTATTATATTGTTGTTGTTATTGTTATCACTTTGCCATTGTTTTGGTTATTATCCTTAGCCTTTTGCATGACTTATTTTAATTCCCCTTTGCATGTAAATTGTTTGCATATTAAATTAACATGTCTAATTCAACTGATTTTATTTCATACATTTATGTTGAATATGTTTTATATTTGTTTTGTCTTTATATTTATTTGGTCGATTTTTTTAGAATTATTACTAATATTTTTTTATTGTTATTTTTCTTATTTGGTGTTTAAATGTGATTTGCCTTACGTGAGCATTTCCGTGACCACATGGAGGGGTCACAACACGTAGGAGATCACATTGCTTGGGTGAGACCTTTCCTATTCCCCTATTTATATTTGTGTTTGCTTGTAAATAAAATATTTTATTTTATGCGTGTGTAAGATAAAAAATTATAAAAATATTTTTATAACTAAATTGGGATTTTTACTAATGAATTGGGACCAATATCCCTCATTTTAGCCAATCAATGTAAAATGTCATGAATAAAATGATGAGTTAAATTTTCTCAAAAATGGGATTACTCATCCTAATTTTCAAACCAACAATAGAATAACTCTCCGATCTCTTTTTAAGTGAGCGTGAAGAAACTAATATTCCTAACCCAAATAAATATTTCGATTTATATATGTTATTTTTTATACTTGACTTTTTTGTTTACTTTTAAATTTATGTTCATATATCTTGTGAGCCCTTTTAATTAATTATTTTTGGGGCTATGTTATGCTTTCATTTGGGATTGTATTATGTCCTAATTCTATTTGGCTTTCTTTCATGTGGGATTATATTTCGTCCTAATTTTCTCCTTTGTAGTTGGGTGCTTGATGTGTTTACCGTTTATTTTACTGCTTTTTTTATAGCTTTTATTTACTATTTTCGAAAGCTTGCAATACACTTTTTAATTAAATGCATTAATCGTGTGAGATGAGAGATAGAATTTTATGAATTTAAAAACTCATTTATAATTAACCAAGATATAAATAAGAGTGAAGTTTCGAACACTATCTCTGGTTTACACCGTAAAGGTTAGATGACGTTTTTCAATTTTTCATAAATTGGGTGGCAACTCCAAAATAGTTCAAAGGTGCCTAAAGGTACCATGAGGCTAGATGAACTCCCCAATGTTCTACTGGATAGGGATCCAAAATGTCTCATGGCATCCAAGATCAAAAAACGCGAACCAATCTCTCGAGCCCTAAAAGCGGGTCTCGCCTAAAGGGGTTTTGCTAGGTTCGGTGCACGTCACAGCATCAATTTCATAATACTACATTTCGCGCATGTGTGTGTGTATTAAGTTCTGAAAACTAATAAAAGTTTAATATTATTTGTTTTTCATATCTAATGAAAGATGAATAGTGGAGGTTGTTTGGTTATGATGTTCCAAATTTGCAAAAGTTGGCTGTAAGAATCCTTAGCTAAATAGCTTCTTCTTCTGGATGTGAGCGCAATTGAAATATTTTCTAACACATCCACACTAAAAAAAAGAAAGAAACATATTGGAACATCAAAGATTGAATGATCTTATTTATGTTCAATACAACTTGCGATTGAAAAATAGGTGAATTGTTTCTTGGCCGTAAAATTATCTTTATATTTTATGTTTTGCCTCAAAATAATATTATCATTGCTTATAATTATTAGGTTAATAAATTCTAAGAAAACATATGATCCAATTGATTATGAATCAATCGAGAAAACCGAATTTTGGATTGTGAAAAAGGAAGAATGAGGAGGAGAGCTTGATTTTGATGAGATTGATAAAATGATTGAAGAACATCCAAAATATGATGTAATTTCAAGTGTGCAAGGTTTGTTTCTTTTATATAATATGAATTTATTTTGGAACATTGAAAATTGTATGTAGTTATATTTAATTATATATTTGTTTTAAAAAATTTAGATGCTATGAAGTATAGTTTAGTTGAATCTAATCAATGAATAGATGGAGATGGAAATGGAGACGAAGATAAAGACAAAGAGTAAGATGGAGACGAAAAATGATGATTAATAATGATTATTTATCACTATTTCAAATGAATTTATTTAAATATTATTTTTGATATTATATGAACTTATTTAAATATTTGCTATTTATGTTTAAACAATTTATTTGATTTTTATATTTGTAAATTTTGGCGAATTTAAAATTACTATTTTTATATTAATTTTTTATAATTAAAAGATTATTTAATTATATTTTTTATATATTATATTTTTAATTTTTTATAAATAATTATATTTAGAAGAAATATAAAAACATGAATCACGCGATTCAAACAGTTGATTTATTATTCAGTTAGCAAAACAAATCGATATCCGATTCAATTTTGAAAATATTATTATTAATGTCTATTTTTGTGAGGCAGTTGAATTTTCCCTCACTTGAACCACCACTACTCATGCTGATTTTAGTGCAAAATTTTCAGAATTTGTGGGACCCATATGCTTCAGAAATTTATTGTTTCACTGCTAGTTCTATTAATTTCATTTTTTAAATTTAAATTTAATGCAAAATCATGATCAAATTTTTTTAATAACATTATTTTCAATAAAAATCCCTAAGAATGATATCATACACCAATGTCTCTAAATTTTAAGAATACCAAAATTCTCCACTTTGAATAGAGAAACCGTTTTAATTTTTAATAATGAAAAGAGCCACATAAATCTATTTCAATTCAATTCTCATTAAATTGCTGAAAAAGGTGGATCAAAGGCAGACAGAAAGGAATAAACACCACAGGAAAATTCTGATAAGTTTAATAGATTTTCCATGCAATAAGAAAAATGAAATCTCATTACAATATGGCAAAACCAAAATAATCTTAATGGCTTAAAGGATTTCAAGATGTCCCTATTACATTTTGCCGGTATCTATATATTGCTATAACTATTTGGATTGGGCAAGGTCCAAACCTATGGTCTTAAAAATACCATAAATACCAAATGAAAGGGCCTAAGTTTAAGGCCCAAACAGCGTTATGTCACTCAAAATAAGCCTTAAACCTAAAAATCCCGAATAGCGGAATGATATGCTAGTTTAAAAATTGTCTATTTCAAATCATCATCTCACTAGGTGAAACATGTTCTTGAAAAATTGGGCTTAATTTTCGTTTTCCACATGCTTAAGCCTGTTGAATCAATCTTAAAAGTCATTTTTAAAACCTCTTACAAGGGTCCACAAGCCGTATGCTTGTAAATCCGTAATCAATAGCACAACTTTCGTTGGCAAGCAGGGTGTCATCCGGAGTTGAGTGCCATTGTCAAGAATGATAACGGAAACGGTAGATATCCGTAAATACAGATCATATGATTACTTATAGGTAAACTGAACGGTAAGTATCGAAAATATAAAACGGTATAAGACATATTGTCTCAAATATGACACTATAAGTGTCAAACAGTAAGTAAATGTATCAGTAATCGCTATAGACATGCCTATCTATCCACAATTCTCAATTAATTCTCCACTAATTAAAAATAAAATATATTTAAATATTTTATTCTAATTGTGCCCCAGGGTAATAAGAGGCTAAAAATTAAATTCTCTTTTTTAAAGGACAAATTAGTAAAATAGATAATTAATGAGCTTTTTAATTTTGGTGAAATAGAAAAGGTAGATATTTAATTATAAAATGGGGGAGTGTTAAAAAAATTTATTAATTACTTTTTCCATTTCCCATAAATTATCAATTTTAAAAGAAAAATTTATACCTTCTAAAATGTTAGTTTATAAAATAAAAATAAAAATTATCATAGTTATTCAAACTTTATCATTTTATTGTTATCAACACTAATCTTCAATTTCTTTTCTTTTTGTTACACATTTGCTCATAAAATATGATGAAAAGTGGAAAATATTCATGTCAGATTGTGATTAATGGTTAACTTATTATACACATTTTTCTCCATTATATTTATTTTCATTAGGGGTGAGCATGGTCGGTTAACCGGTTCATGAGCCCCAGTCTATTAACCAGTCTATTAATATCGATTTTTTGAAATTTTAGTCCATTACCATCGGTTAACCAGTCTATCGGTTTCGGATTTTCGGATCGGTTGCCCAATATTTTTCGGTTAACCACTATAATTATAAATATATTCATAAATAAAATTAAAATGTTCAAAATACTTAAAAATTAAAATCTTTTCACTATAATATAACATTATTGTTGTTAAAATAAAAATATTTGGTGGATATAAGCAAATTTATTTTTAAAAATTAATATTTAATAAGTAAATATATTAACCGGTTCATAATCACTTTTAATTAGATAAATTGTTATACTTACTAATAGCCAATTAAAAAAACTTAAAAACTTTAAAATAATTAGTATAATGAAAAAAAAAGTACATGATCACCTTTAATTAGGATAAAATTGTTATATAAATTGTTATAAATTATTAATAAATTAACTAAAAATTCGGTTTCGGTTCGGTTAACCAATCACATGAGTCAAAAACCATTAACCAGTCCATTAATATCGATTTTTTCAAAATACAATCGATTAACCAGTCCATTACAATCGATTAATCAGTCCATCGGCTCGGTTTCGGATTTTTTTCCGATTAACCGAATCCATCGGTTTTTTTGCTCACCCCTAATTTTCATTAACGGTACTTCAGTTTTTCCAAAATATTTTTATAATATTAAAAAAAAAACAATGGTTTTATCTTATTATTTGTAATAGAGCAAAAACAGTAACATCTGACATGGTAAAGAGAAGGATTAATTGCTAAAATCTCCAACCTATAATTTTGTTTTCATTTTAGTCCCAACACTAAAAAAACTAATCAAATTGACTCTAATTTTCTTGATTTTTTAAATTCAATTTCCGGTTAAATTTACTGTTTAAAATCTAACAGAATGTATCGCTAAATCACATTCTGATAGATTTTTGATGGAAAAAGTTAACGTATTAAATTTGATAAAACTTAAAAAGATTAGAGTTTATTTGTCAATTTTTTAGTTTGGAAGTTAAAATGAAAATGGAGACATAGATTGAGTAGATTTTAAAAATTAATCTTAAAAATAAAGTGACATATATAGTGACACTGACAAGGGTGGTTAAGGTCTAAAATTAGGAAATTTCTCGATCCTCGTTTTATAGTTAACACATAATTAATGTTAGGAAAGTTCTCAATCCTCTTTCTTATTGGGAAATTTCTTAATCTTCGACCTTTAGAATAAGTGAAAATGCCGTAAAAATTCAAATAATAATAATAATAATAACAATAAAGAATTAAAGTGGCAAATTTGATTGCGTAAGCCGTGAGACGTGGATGGGTACACCTAAAAATATTGAGATTACAAAAGAGCCCCTACATTTCCATACCATTTCAAATCAAAGTCTTTTTATTTACATGCCACTCTCAATTTACTTTAGTTTCTTTCAATTCAATCACTTATTTTGAAATGTTTTTCTGAAATAAAATAGCCTTCATTAAGAAGAATCACCAAACAAAACTGAATGAATACAAAAAGGGGGAATCAAGTCCCAAATAACAAGATTTGACAAAAAATAAGCAGCTCTCGCAAGACAATGAGCTGCATTATTCGCAAATCTTTTAACACAAACAAAATTAATGTTTGAAATGGAATTACAGAGATCCCAACGATCATCAATAATCAGGCCAAGATCAGAAAAAATATGGCTATACTTAACAAGCGCATTATAAATTAGAGAAGAATCCAGCTCCACCAAGACAGAAGACAAATTAGAGTTTTTAATCCAGCTCAAAACTTCACGAACAATCAATGCCTCCGCCAAAACCGGTTCAACCACAAAAGAAAAGCTTTTACTGTCAGCACTGAGGAATTCTCCTTGATCATTTCGAACCACAAACCCAACACCCGTTTTCTGAATATTATGGAACAAGGCTGCATCGGTATTTACTTTAACAAAGCCAATAGGGGCGGCATCCATCGTTGAGTAGAATTCAACTGGCCATTATTCACAATAATATCTGAGCTTATTGCTATATGCCACCCACTAAACATAGATGAGGCTAAGTCTATCACCATATTAGCAGAACAATTCTTACCCTTCCAAACAAATTCATTACGACTTCAAATTGACCAACAAATTGCAACAGCCAAACCACAAGTTTCTGAAGATAAGAGGGAAGAGATTAAGGTGAACCAAGAAACAACATCAGATGCCGATCCTCTAACAAAACCCACCACCGATTTAGACCACACCTCTCTAGCAAAATAGCAGTCAAGCAAGATATGTGTAATGGTTTCTTCAGCATTTCCACAACAAATTAGGAATGAAAATTAAAGAAAACCCTATTCATCCGTTCATAATTTTTTTTTATATTTTTTCTTTCTAATTTACTCCAAAATATTGTTCACATTATGGTTAATTAATAAATTATCTATTATGACTTTTATAATTTCAATAATATATTATTACCCATTTTATATTTAGGGTTGGTGTAACAAAAAAAATTATAGTAAAAAATCTGTCTCTTAATCATAATAATTACAATTTATTAATCTGTATGAAAAATAAAAAGTTGACAAAAATTGTGGAACAAAGCTAGTATTTTCTCTGTTTCTTATTATTTGTCACTTTTCTTATTTTCATTAGAATTAAAAAGTATTAATTAAGCCTAAATTTAAGATAAAATTGAGCGACTCAATGTGCAAATTTAAATTTAATTAGTCAACTTTCATTAAAAAATAAGATTAAATTAAAAAAAATTATATTAAAAATTTAAAAGTAACAGATAAAATGGAATTTGAATTTACTCAAAAATAATAGATAAAAAGAAACGAAAAAAGTAATAAATAATTTATTTTATATTTTAAGTTTATTTACCTGCAAAATGAAGGAAAAGGAAAATAAATAGAACAAACATCTATTTGTCTTCGTTAATTATTTAAGACAATTTTAAGTTTTAACTTCTCAATAACAAAATAAATTAAAATAAATTTCATTTATATTTTCTTCATTTTCTTTTTCTTTATTAAAGTAAATTTAATTTTTATCTTAATCAACTCCCATCTAGATAAAAACTAATGGATCCATTAGTGAAATGACTTTTGGAACTTTCCGTTAGAATCTAATAAGAAAAGACATGAAAATTCAACAAATGATTAAATTGAAAGAAATTCTATAGATTATACTTTGAACTGTAAAAATTAAAAATATATGAAAAAAAAAACTCCATTTTTTAAGAAAAAAAAAAATTGTCTAACATTAATAAAGAAATTGGAACTGTTTAATTATAAGAAACCCACAGAATTGTTAACTTCAATGGTCAAACGAAGCCTATTATTTGCACAATTAGAATCTTCTTTATTTTATTTTATTTTTTTTATTTATTTACTCAAATGGGGGTAGGTAGAAATTTGCTTGAATTGACAATTAGGATAATATCGTTGAAAACAGTGACTATAGTTATTATTTAATATTAAAAAAAGAATTTATTTGTTAGAGCCTTAGCTATTAGATAAGCTGTTAGCTTAAAGACAAGCAATTACGTCCAATTTAGGTACAAACTGATTTTCTTATAGTTTCCAAAGCAATGCGTGAGGGCATCTATGATTTATCTTATTTTGCTTATGTTATTGATAACTGTAAAGTTTTAATTAATACTTTAAAGTATTGTTTTATTGCTTTTGTTTGACGGACACAACAAATTCGGCTGTCCATAACTTAATTAAAACAGTTAGGGTATGTTTGGTATGATAGATTGCATTGTAATGTAACGAGTAATGTCCGCTTCTTTTTTTATTTGATGTGTTACTTATTGATTCCCGTTAATAAAATATTTATTTTAAAAAAAATAATATATATAGATAACTTTTTTTTCTATAATCTTTCAATTTTTAGTTCATTTTTTAAATTTATGTAACCGATTATTTTAAAATCAAATATTATTAAATCTATTTTTCAATAAAATACATTTAATGCCTGAGGCAATGATCACAAATTTATATAAATAACTTTTTTAAAAAAATAAAGAATCACAAGTTTTTATTTAAAAAAAAAATGCCAATCATTCAATATGGTTTGACAGCTTTATATTTTACATTATTTGGGAATTCTTATTCTAAGATCTAAAATCTAATTGGATCTTAATTTTATTTTTTGCACTTTATCAAGCTTTTATTGATATAAACAAGCAAATAAATTAAATGCAGTTAACTACTTATCATGATTTGTCTTATTGGCTTCATAGAAAATGTTGATTTTTTGTATACTTCTTGTATTCTTAATAAATATTTAATTCAATAAAAAATAATAATTATTATTATAATAATAATAATAATAATAATAATAAATATTTAGCTGGAAATTTTATTTATTTTTAAAAAGGAGAGCAATAGGTCAAAACATTGAACAAAGCTAGGACATGGACATCCTATCCATGTGAGTGCTGGCTGTCTCTTTTTTAACTATTTGATCACATTTAAGCCATGGGCTCCATATCAAGCCCACTATTTTCCAGGCCCATTCACTTTTCTTTCTTCCTTTTTTCTTGAATTTTTTTTTTATATTTTTTTAAAATATGTGATAACCGGTGCATGCATTTGAACCCTCCGATCGCGCACACTATTGATCACACATTCTAAATGCATATGCACTAGTTTAATACTTTTTTATCATATGAATTTTTTTTTATGCATGAATTTTGAATTTCTAATAATAGCCTTGTTTTTGTAATATATTGAATTTTTTAATTTTTTAATTTACAAGAATGCAAATTGCAACTGGATAAATAATTATCTAATACTTAAAAATTCTTTATCCATACGAGTCACATCAACAAAATTATTAGTGTTAATAATTTGCTAAACAAAACTTTAACGAAACATGCAATTGGATGTTATCAAAATCAAAATAATGACGGCATTATTTACATAGAATCAAAATTATTTGTGTATTATAATAAATAATTAATATTATTTAAAAAAAATAACAAATTTTAAAGTTTGAAGTGCAATGAAATATATAAAAGCACAAGACCTTTCAAAAAATAAAAGCACAAGATACTGTACCCGATAATTAGCCAAAATGAATAGCCAAAATGGTCGAGTTATAAATAGATTAATGTTAAATAGGTCATGACTCAAATAGATCCAATAAAATTTTATGATATTATTTTTTTATTTTTTTTAAAATTTTTTTATTAAAAATAAAAAAGAATATTCATGTATAAATTATAAAAAATTATTTGTATATTTAAATTATATAAAAAAGTTAAAATTTGTAAATAAATCACATAACGGATAGTCATTTGATGAATCATTTTAATTTAGTTTAGGGATTGAATTAAATTTTGATAGGTCTACAAGGTTGATTATTATATAGTTTTTTTTTTTATGGAACATTATTATATAGTATAAAGATTCCCTATGCTGCCAACTTTGTTTTTCTTTTTAGTAAAGAAAAAAAATATATATATATATATATATATATATATATATATATATTATATTTTATTTCTTTTAAGTTATCAAACAACTTTATGCTTTTTATTCTTTTAGCCTTTAGGGCTCTACTTCCTTTTTGTAAATTAACAAGCGTGGAACATGCATGTGCATGATTTTACTCTCTCTCTCTCAATTAATTAATATTTTTTGCACAAATTAATTACTAATAATTAAGTACTTAACCATATGAAATTATGAATTGTCAAACGTATCTTAACCAGGTTCGATCACGTGCGATGCAGGTGGTAATTTGTTATTGTGTGTATCCTGATATGTCCATCGTCATATGACTTTTGCCATTATTATTATTATCAAATAATAATGATGATAATAAAATGGTACTAAGATTTCGTGTCCGCAGCACATTGTTGCATGTCATTATCACTATGTGGATTTGAGTTGAAGGCAATTAAGGGGGCAGAAGAAGGAAGTGGTGGGTCTGATTTATGCTTGCTAATTAAGGGGTGCAACTCATCAAATTTTAATATAATTATCCACTAATTAATTGCACTAATAAATAATACCGAATTTATCGAATTCGAATTATAAATAATAGTCAAATTATTTAGAGCGAAATGCTAAAATTGAAAATAACAACCGAGAAAAATCATATCAAATGGAGAATTTGCTTATGACAAACCTTATTATAAGAGCACAAATGAAATTACAAATGAAATTTTATGAAAATAACTAAATAAAAAACCTCTTTATATTCTACAATATATCCATGAATGCAATCCAAATAATTCACTACCAATTTTCCCATATTTTCACACCTTTTTTCTTTTGTTTTTCATTGAGCAAACATTATTGAATGCTTAATTAAACAAAAAGAAAGGGAATTAATATTCCCACCAACCTAATTAATTAATTAATTAATTAATTTGTACACATACCTAATCACTTTTACATTCTTCCGTTATTTAATTACCTCTCAATATCCACTGGGGCAAAGCTTTTGCCTAAATGGATAAAATTAATTGGGTTCCCAAATTTTTGTGATTCAACATCAAATGAATCCTCATCAAGCAATTCTTGATTTTCTTGATTTTGATCTTCTTTAATTAAAGAAGAGTACTCAGTTTTCTCACCATAGAATTTCTCCATAGCCAAATAGAAAGTCATCACAAAGATAGTGAACCCAATCAAGAACCAACTGAATTGAATGTTCACTAAAGATTTTGCCCTATGCAATGCCTCTTCCCCTTCACACCTAACCACTTCATGCCCTTCTTCCCAGTTAATAAAGCATCCTTTAGGAACTAAAGATGGGGTCCACAAAACATACCCCATAGTTATAAGCCAAATCCCTTGAAACATTATACTACATGACCTAACAAAGCTGACCATGAAACTTTTAGGGTACCCTATACCCATAAGGGTAGTAGTTAAGGACACAACAATAGCAATTTGAAGAAGCAAATGGTATTGGCCTTCGACACCCATGTGGTCAGCTGAGTGGAGATGGAAGAGAAAGAGCTGTTGGCCAAAGGCTATGCCTCCAAGCAATTGGGTTAGACCATAATGGGCCTTTGGCCTAATTTTATCAAGAATAATTGCAAATACTGCATACACAAAGAAAGTCATTGAAATTGAAGAGTGTTCAAAATTGTGAAGATGGTTTGATGGAATAGTGCCATCTGGATCAAAGGGTTGGTGACTTTCTGGACCTATAAAGAGCTCCATGGATACAGACATGGAGGCCCCTAGCATGATGAAGAAGAGCTCTATGTACCTTAATTTTGAGGTTGGGAACCATGGAGGTGAAGTGTAAGAATTGGGTTGTTGGGCATGGAGTTTTATGTGGTTAAAAAAATGCCAAAAACCAAGAAAGAAGAAAGCAAGACCAGGTGCTACATGACCCACTAAAGTACCCATTTCAAGAACTGCAATTCTTGATTTTCAAGAATTAAGGGTTTCTAAGAGGAATTCTTGATTTTCTTTGGTGTTCTCCAAGAACGAAAGACTAAGGATTAAAGAAAGAGGAAGTGAACTGGGGGGGGAAGATTGTGAAGGGCGTGGGTTTTTAAGAGGGAGAGAGAGTTGAAAAATAAAAATTGTAAGAGCTCTAGAGGCTTCTATGAGGAGTTTTGTATTTAATTTTGAGCATGTTTTTTTCTTTTTCTTGCTTTTAATTATATAAAATATAAGACGACTTGACTAATAAGATGAAAGAATTGTTGACCAATATTAGTAGCCCCCCAATTAATGCACATCAGCAATTACATGAGCCTATTTAGCAACAATATGCAGCAGCCTGTCTTCTAGAATCTAATTTCACATGAATTACTTGCCAATTTTGAATTCAAAATCAATGGAGAAAATAAATTTTGAATTGCCTATCTTCTCATTAAAACAAAAAAAAAAGAAATTCGAACTCGAAATTCTATTTAAAAAATAATTAATGAGCAGATATTATCACACAATATCCCTTCTATAAAAGTATTAATTAGGATAAACTTGCATGCTTAAAATCTAATTATCTATTGGCTCGTCTTAGTTCTTTCAAAATTCTAGTGCTTTCCTGTGTTAATAATGGCTACTTTCTATAACATATAATATATGAATGAAAGTCAAAGGATAAGATGAAAATATTAGTTCAGTACGGAATCCAAAAGTTTCTAGAATCAGAATCAATATTAATTTTTTAAATTAATGTTCCATAACTAATTTTAAATCAATGTTTTTTAAACTAATTATAAAATATAAATCACTTAATACTAAATTTATTATTTATTTTAACATTTAAATTTTAATAATTACATATAAAAATTTATAATTATTAATTTTATAAATAACAAATACAATTTCACAATGCATTTATAAAATTAAAATATATGACACTTAATTGTACTAATTTGACATTTGAATTGCTACGATAAAGATATATATTCCACAGTGAAACTGGTAAAAACTAAAAACGGAATGAGTTGATTTTCTTATTAATTTTGATATCGCGTGATGTCACATCAATATTATTAAGTGTTACGTACTCTAATTTTTTAAAAATATTATAAATTTAAATTTATTATTTATAAAATTGATAATAAATTATTACTAAAATTTAATTATTTAAATGAATTATTAAATTAAATTCACATGCAATTATAAATCTCACGATACAATCGAGTAAATGCTTAGCTCAATGGATCTATCTATCCATAAGCTTGAACCCGTAAAAGTACTCGAATTAAGTGTTGAAGTTTTGATCCTAATCAGCTCGAATTAATTAGTTTTAATGTTTCGACAAAATTTCTTAATTTATATAATAGAACGTCTTAAAATAATTTGGTATCGAATTGGAGTAATATCCCTATCTCTTTTGCCTCTATTTTCTTTCCATTTTCCGGTAGCTCATGGATTAAGCCTGTAATTGTTGACTAAAAAAATTGGGTCCATTATCTTAAATAATGGCTCAATTTTCAACTTAATTGGTACTTTTTTTTTTTAATCACAAACAATTAATCCTGTAGTTCCAAAGTCCCTAGTCTAACTTTTATAAGTTTCGGAAGTAATAATTCGGTGCATATGGTCATTTAGACCGTAGAAAAATGTGCATTTATTTGATCTAATAATCTAAATATATGCATACCATATGCACGCCGTTTCATTTTAGTTTTGGAAGGTTAAAAAATAAAAAAGAATTATGTGAAATTTAATATTATATATGTAACTAAATATATAATTACATAATTAAATATTTTGTGTTGAGTTTGACGAGAGTTAGGGGTGAGCAAAAAAACCGATTGACTTGATTAACCGAAAAAAAAATCCGAAACCGAAACGATGGACTGGTTAACCGATTGTAATGGACTGGTTAATGGTTAGTGTTTTGAAAAAACCGATATTAATGGACTGGTTAGTGGTTTTGACTCATGTGACTGATTAACCGAACCGAAACCGAATTTTCAGTTAATTTATTAATTTTTTAATAATTTATAACAATTTATCCTAATTAAAGGTGATCATGTACTTTTTTCCATTATACTAATTATTTTAAAGTTTTTAAATTTTTTAATTGGCTATTAATAAGTATAACAATTTATCTAATTAAAAGTGATTATGGACCGGTTAATATATTTACTTATTAAATATTAATTTTTAAAAACAAATTTGCTTATATCCACCAAATATTTTTATTTTAACAACAATAATGTTATATTATAGTGAAAAAATTTTAATTTTTAAGTATATTGAACATTTTAATTTTATTTATGAATATATTTATAATTATAGTGGTTAACCGAAAAATATTGGGTAACCGATCCAAAAATCCGAAACCGATGAACTGATTAACCGATGGTAATGGACTGGTTAATGAACTGGAATTTAAAAAAACCGATATTAATGGACTGGTTAATGGATTGAGACTCATGAACCGGTTAACCGAACATGCTCACTCCTAACTAGAGCACGTAGGTATGCAAAGAGAGTGCGTAATTGATTTCCATGCCAAATGCAATAGCTTTGCCTTTGCTTGCTCCGCAAATCATTTTATTTTCAAACTTAGCTCATGAGCTTAACGTGCACATATTAAAAAATCACACATATAGCTTTCCACAATTAGATTTTAATTCTTTTTAAATTACATAATTGCTTCGGAAACTTCTTTTATTGGCAATTATTTACTTTCATTTATATAATCCAAAAATTATCTATTTCATTTTAATTACGTTTCAGTTTCTGGCAGCTTCTCTATGCCTTTGTATATATATACTCTTTTAGTTAATTACAAATTTATACCTAATTTTCCCCTCACGTTTCAATTTAATTCTCAAATTAAAAAAAAAAAATTATAATTTAATACTCAACTTTTAATTATATTTCAGATCAAAAACTCTCGAAAAATTTGTCCAAAACTAACAGAAAATTTCCATAAAATATTCCATTAGTTTTCAATGGAAGTATTAATAGAGTTTCCAATTTGACATAAAAGTAAAGGTTGGATGTCAAATTGTAAATATTTTAGTTTGAGAACCAAATTTAAAAATAAGTGAAATATGGGGAGTTATTTTTTTAAATAATCCTATATTTTTTAGAGAAAAAAAAATAATTTTTTTTTTATCACCTATCATCTGTAATTTATTATCTAATCAATTTGGAATTGCATCAAGTAGACCCACGAAAATTACTTGAATTTAATTCAATCCCAAAAATTAATTTGCGATGTAAAAATTGTTCAAATTTTTACAAAAATTATTAAATTTTAATAACTAACTGACGTGAGATACTTAACAAAAGTGGACATCTGCATATGGCCTAATATCAAGAATTAGTGGCTCCGATATCATATGGAAAAATGATAATATACCTAATTTAACTCCAAAAGTTAGTACTTGCGATAATAATTGTCCAAATTTTTACAAAAAATATTATATTTTTGTAATGAGCTGACGTGAAATACTTGATAAAAATAAAGACATCGTATTTCTTTTCGGATATTAAAAATACTCAATATCCCATTATACTTGAATGGAAGACATCTAATAAAAGAATAAGATGTAATTAAAAAAGTGCAACTACAATTAGTAAATTAAATTGCTTGATAATTAAGATCATCAATGATGTAAGGACTAATGATGTTAATTGATTGGTTTGGACGTTTAGATTAGTCAATGAACGTTACTTCATTAATTCTTAGACTTAAAAAATAAAATTATATTAATTCGTCATGAATGGATGTTTGTTGCCCAAGCATAACATTTTGTTTGCTTATCCGAATTCCATGGCTACTCATTTTCACATTATTATTATTATTTTTAATTTGGAAAAACACATTCTCAAGTGTATGAACTTATACAATTTTTGCTATTAAATCTTTAAACTTTTATTTGCTCATATTAAGTTCTTAAATTTTTATTTTAATATATATTGGATCCAAATAAAAATTTAATAAAATAAAAATAATAATCGAGTAACTCAACGTATACTAAAATTATACTATTATTTTATTTAAATTTGATAATTTTGAACTTAATATGGATGAAAATAAAAATTTAAAAATTCAATTTAATCAAATAAAAGTTTAAAGGAATCGGATAATGCGTTTTACCGTTTAATTTTAAGGCACATATATAATTAAGTACCGAACAGTACAAAAATTTTATAATTAATACCTAAAAAAGAAATTACATCATTTTCAAATTTAGGTCCGTTCAATTATTTGAGTTTTAAATATTTAGAAACCAAACCGAACTTTATAATATTTAAAATCAAATTGATTGAACCGAAAACTAAATAAGCTGAATTTTTCAGAGATTGATTTAATTTTCTATTCCGGTTCAATTCTACACAATAGTAAACTACACCCGCAAAAACAAATTACTAACTACTAAAGTAGCAACTAAATCATGCAAATCCAACTAAATTGATATTTATTCTTTGGAGGTAATAATCTAAACTAAATTGCTGAAGAAGATTAGGAATGGAGTAACAATCAGCACTTACATCACAATTATTATTATTATTATTATTTTTGAAAGAACATCATAATTATTTTTTTAATTTTGTGTTCTTTAACTAATCGTACTTTTCAATTCAGTCCTGCCCCACGTTGACTTTTATTTTTAGTCCAAAGACTGCTAATTCTTTTTTTAATATAAAAAAATCCGAAGGAAAGTTATAATTTGATTTCTTCGGAATCAAGAAGGAATTTTATTTCTTAATAAAAAGAAAAAAAAAAGTATGAAATCTCTTAATTTTTTGAATTTTTAATTTTTAGGTCACAAAATTTTTTATATTGCAATATCAAATGCTTAAATTTTTATTTTTTTTATATATGAAACTCTCAGCGGATAGAAAATATAAAATTGAACGGTGCATTATGTTTCATGCACATTTGTTATTTGCATCTCGATTTTAATTTGATGTGACGTAATTAAAATTTTTGTTAAATTGAGATTGAAATACTAATTGAAAATATTGAATAACTTAAAATTGATAAGAAATATATAAGAACACGTCAAATTGAGATTTAAATACAAAGACTAAAGGCATGCCAAATGTAACGAATAGTTTAATTTTACGTTTTCTGTTCACTAAATGCTTAATGTTTATAAAAAAAATAAAAGTTCAGATATTCATCTATGATAAATAAAAGTACAGGGACTTAATAATAAAAAATTAAAAAATTAAAAGGTTTTGTGATACTTTTGCCAAATAAAAAAATTGAACGGTCCAGAAAACACAGTGAAGGGAAACCAAGGTATTTGATCAACGTACGGATCTGACCAGGTGGGTTTCCTTTCTTTTTTCCTTTTTCCTACATTACAATCCAAATTCATTTAATTTCAAATTAATAGATAATGGTGAGTATGCACGTACATCAATAATTTTATCAATCTCTTTATTAATTTTGATCAACTGTTATATCGATTTTAATTTTTCAATTATTTTTTTTTATTGATTTTTTAATTAACCATTAAAAATTTTTAATGTATAGATTTAGTAAAGAATATAAATTTTAAGATTATTTTTAATGGTTAATATAAATCAAGTATAATATCCATTAAAAATAAAAAAATAAATTCTCATAATTAATTGCAAAAATTAAATATATTCAATATGTAATGAATAAATAACTAATTTTAATAAGAAGACAATTACAGTATTTGTTTATTAAAAATATGTATTATAATAATATTTTAGAAAATCATATACTATAATATTTATGAAATAAAATATTAAAAAACTTAAATGTAAAAATTAAAATATAAAATGTTTATCCTAAGTCATTAACTAACGATTAACCGCTGATTTCTAAAGGTAAAAATCGTAATCAGTTCGATTTTGGGCAGATTTTCTAATTAACTAAAAATTCAGTTTTTTTTTTTTTATATAACTTACTATGAACTTTGTATTGTCATTATCCAAAAGTGATATTAGATTAGTATATTCAACATTTTTATAAGCCCCCCTCACGTTGAATGTTTTTTTTTTTTGTTTCAAACTATAGAATTGTCCAATAATCTAATCTAATTAGGCCAAAATCGCCCATTTTTCTAGAGGAATGAAGTTTGAATTATTTTTGAAATATATTGTATTTTTTTTATCATTAAGTTTTCACATGAAGCTAGTCTCTTTAATTTCAACACATTCAAACCTAATTTCCTTTTCTTTGTATATTGAGTATCTCAAATGAATTTCTGTTGGTTATAAAATTCTAATTTCATGAGCCAACTTTTAGAGTTGAATTATTCGAAATTCATTATCTTCAATATTATATCAAAACCACTAATCTTGCGTAATATTAGTGATGTGTCTTATCATTCCTTAATGAATTCTTTTGGTTCATTAAAAATAGAACTGAATTAAGTTATTTTTCAATATGCATAAAATAAAAGAAAAAATAGAAAAGAAGTTTCTTAAGGGTTATTTTTCTCATCATCATTACATGTTCATAACAACCTCACAAATGATTACCAATCAATATCATGGATACTTATTTATAGTTTTTTTTTTTATCATAATCCCATCTCACATAATTAATGTTTTCAAGTTATCAAGAAGCTTGCGTGGAATTTTAAGTCATTGGAGAGACAAATAAATAAATAATTAATGTTACATTTTGATGAGTTATTTATTTAATTTATTAGATACTTTGCTTTTGCTTAAACTTATGTTTAGATATCCTTCGACTCTTTTCCTCCTCGCGTATAAATATCATATAAACCATTAGGCAGCTCACGGCACACAGAAACATAAGGCTGTAGTTTGAATCCAGTGGCCTTTACTATCAATAGATCACATTTGACATAAATCTTCAAAGCCAGATACTTGAATTTTGGCCATAGTTTCCTCAACCAATGAGTAAAAAAATAGAATCATTCAATAATAATAATGCTACATGTCACAAGAAAAAAAAAAAAAAAGAAAAAGAAAAAGCCTCTATTCATTGTTCCTTCCACTGGTGGCAGCAAACCTGAACTGTGTTAGCCAGACTAACCCTTTCTAATCGCTTCTGAGTCTCACCACCAGACTTTCAGAAGCAACATACAATTTCATAAGATTCTAATATATCTAAACTCGTGAGCAAAAGGCCAAATCTTGGTTTTACAAAAATAGATCACTAAGCAGAATATGAAAACAAAGAACTAAAAGAAAAGAAAGGATTCCACAACAAAGAACGCAAGGACTTCTAAATGAACAATATTATGATATATATCCAACAACATAAACTTCAAGTTTCACTAATTAAAGACAATGTACGGATTCAGAATCCTTTACAATAATCTCACAACATAAACCTCATTAGTTTCCACTGCTTGGCATCACTTTTCTTCATCATTCTGCACATGTTGAACCTACAAAGTCCAGAAGACAACTAAGTAACGAGAAAACAGAACTGCTGAACTCTGTTATGCATAGAGCTCCTTGTACAGACAAAACACCCAAAAAGTGAAAACTTGAACAAAGAAGCCAGAAAATAGAGCTTTCTCAGACACATTTGCAAAAGAGGTCGAGATAGCCAGAAAATGGAGATTCCTCAGACACATTTCCAAAGGAAGTCAAGATCGCCAGGCCCAGGACCGAGAAAGCCTGGTGCTCCTAAAATTCATGATTCTCAATTCGAAGAAATCATCCTACAGACTCAAAAAGTACACATTAAAAAAAAAAAAAGGCCTGAATTAAGTGAAATGAACTGGTAAGTGGAGGCTCAGATTTGCATTTTCTCATACTTGGCAAGAGAGAAATGCCACTAGAATGGCTGCAACTAAGAGCTGCGAAGAAATGAGGGAATAACCTCATTTCAACGACCTCAAAAACACTGCCCCGCCATTAGAAACGGTATATCTCTGCAAGTCTTGTATCATCATAGCCCCACCATTCTGTATTATATGCTAAGTGCAAAGATGAGTTTCTATTAATTTTATTTTCTCTTTATTTTCTTTCTTTCAAGGGCTGTTGGTACCCATGAGAATGGAAGAAATCATGAGCTCCACTAGCCACCAGAAAAGGAGTTGTCAACCGCCCTCAAAACCCATCCTCCTCCCTGAGAGCAAAGCCTCATTCTTTAATCTAATTACCCATTCTCATCTCATCTGTGCTTCTAGTTATTGTTGTTGATGATGATATTCTTCTTCTTCTTCTTCCCCTTATTATTATTATTATTATTATTATTAAGCACTCGGTTCGCAACTTTCCCAGCCAGAAATAAATTTTCCCGCTACATTCCAATAATCATTCTAGTCATATGGAATGTATTTCTTTCAAAATCTTACTCCAAGGAAAATTAAGATCCGAAATAAGTTAATGAAACAAAGGGAGAAATTTATATAGAGGCTCAGATTTGCCTTTTATCAGACAAAAAAACAGAACACAAAGGCCATGGCTGCAATTAAGAAAGTTCTTAGTGAGAAACAAATGCTATTCTACACAAAGAACCTCCAAATTACCCCGCCAGATGACCAAGCATTCCTTTACATCTGATTTTTGCACTCAGAATTAGATTACCATCACAGCCTCTGTAATAGTAGCAACAGCAGAAGCAGAAGATAACAAAATATGATGATGATGATGATTGCACAGACCCAATGGGTCAAATCCTTAAGCTTAGGGACCCAAAGATGAATTAAATTATACATTATATGCATGCATACACAAACACAAGTAAGGCAGTTGATTAAAACTATGGGGAATCTTCGGCTCAACATTTGTTCATGGTTTTGAAATAATTTTGAGAAATCAATTGATAAAATCCATTCTAATTCAATAAAAAAAGAAACAGACACAACAGCACCATCAAAGATGTAAGATTACTCTGACTTCCATTTTTCTGCATTAGTTATTCTTCTAAATTAACAAAAGGGCAATACTCACTCCTTATATGATTCTTCAATCTTTGGAACATATATATATATATATGTCAGTCCCAATTATGTCTTTTTCATCATGAGGCCATTAAATGCTAGTTGCTAAAACAAACCTGTAGAGTTAGAAAACAGTTATTGTCGCATCAACCCCCTTCCCTTTCAGCTTTGTGGTGACCTCAGTAAAAATGACTTGCTCGATTATTGATGAAATATTTAGATGAATTATCTCGAAAAGCTATCCTGGTGATTACGGAATAACTTCTTGGGACAGCTTCATAGTTGCCATCCCTGCAATAATCAAGAAGTTGGCTCTAAACTGTGAGGAACTGAAAATCATATAATTTATGTTTTGGTCACTGAGACATAAAGGCAATAGGGGGAACCTAGAAAACAGGATGGTAAATCCACCATTTGATAGAAACCAGCACAGAGCCGCAGAGAGGGTAGAGATATTAGGAGCTTAAAATACCAGATCAATTATCTCCTGAAAACGAACAGGAACACCTGCACTATCCAGATTCTGGTAATTAGTGGAATTGTGAAAAAGTTCAAAAACATTGTTAAGTCTCATCTACATATACCACAAAACATAGTTAGGCACAAAAATTCAAACCTGAAACATAACTATGAAAACTGGCATATATCTAAGTTCTTAAACAAGAGTAGAAAGATGAACAAAAATACCTGCTTTGCTCGCTTTCTAAATACAAATAACACTGTTCATATCACATTGCTCTTGCCTCTCCCATTAGCTCAAAAAGAAAAGGAAAAATACAACAAATAGCTCTAAGTCATAAAAGGCTATTTTTGCTTGCGGAGTCTAGTGCTAGTTATATTCACAGCAAACTTTAAAGTCGCCAGAGTATCAAATTAATGTCTCCACAGTAAATCTACCACAGGAGAGCAAAGAACTCTCAAAAAAAGAAAATGGGACATGAATTTTTATCTCGTATTAAGATGGTTTCATGAGTTGGTGCACTGCAAACACTATTTTCTTTTTCCCTCATCATGCATCACTCATAACACCAGTGTATACTCAGACAGAAGCACTTGCTAGTTTTCATTTTTTATGTAGTATGGTATTATATTCATTGATTCTGATACTATTCCTAATTGCATCGATTTATATGAATCCTAGCAGAATAAATGAAAGATCATCGGAGAAACTAGAACCTTATAAAACAAAGGCAGCAAATATGTAGACTGAAGGAACATTTCCCATATCCTGGAATTTGATCATGTATGCCAATAATTTTATAAGCATCAAGAATAAAAATTTAGTTACCTTGATTACAGCGCCATCATTTGCACAGAAGTTTGAAAAAGATATCTAGGTGTTCCTTAAAACTCATGAGTTGAAGTCCAATTCATCATCGACCTTATATGTTAATTATACGATCTAATATTTATGTGCTTGGATTCACAATAAATTTTATATGATTTTAAATTGCAACTATTTAGGTAATAGACCTTCAAAAAAATATGATAGATGATTCATACAAAAGCCTAAGTATCTCAGGAAATCACGTGACAAAAAAATAAAAACAAACAGAAATAAGAAAAAAAAAAAGGATTCCATGCTTGTAAATGAACAATATTATGATATATATCCAAGAACATAAACTTCAAGTTTCAATAATTGAAGACAATGTACAGATTCAGATGCAAACTTTTCACAATTCCCCTTTACATAAACCCCATTGCTGCTCCAGCCTAGCATCAATTTTCATCACTCTGCACATGTTGAACCTACAAAGAAACTATTAAGTATGGTGTGCATAGAACTCCTTGTACAGAAAACCCCAAAAATGAAAACTTGAAAAAAGAAGCCAGAAAATGGAACTTCCTCGTGCATATTTGCAAAGGTGGTCAAGATCAGCAGGCCCAAGAAGGCCCGGTGATCCTAAAAGTTCATTATTTTCAGTTCAAAGAAACCATGCGCATAAATAAAGTCTGGACTGAGTGAAATGAACTGATAAAGATGAGGCTCAGATTTGGCTTTTCTCAAACTGAACAAGAGAGAAATACCACTCAAATGGCTGCAACTAAGAACTGCCAAGAAACGAAGGAATAACCTCAATTCACTGACCCCAAAACACTGCCCCGCCATTAAAAATGGTATACCTCTGCAAGTTTCGTATCATCATAGCCCCGCCGTTCAGTATTTATATACTAGGAGCAAAGATGAGTGTGTTTCTATTTATTTATTTATTTCTTTTTATTTTCTTTCTTTCAAGGGCTGTTGGTACCCATGAGAATGGAAGAAATCATAAGCTCCACTAGCCACCAGAAAAGGAGGAGTCAACCGCCCTCAGAACCCATCCTCCTCCCTGAGAGCAAAGCCTCATTCTTTAATCTAAATGTCCATTCTCCACATCTCATCTTTGCTTCTAGTTATTGTTGTTGTTGTTATTATTATTATTATTATTATTGGCGTCAAGCACTCGGATTGCAACTTCCTCAGCCGGAGATAAATTTTCCGGCACCATTCCGGTGATAATTTCAGTAACAGGATCTTAAGGAATTTATTTCTCCGAAACCGTATTCCAAGGAAAATGGAGCTCGTGAAGAAATCAATGAAACAAAAAGGAGAATTAGAAATAATATAGAGGCTCAGATTCGCCTTCTATCAGACAATAAAAAGGAACACAAAGGCCATGGCTGCAATAAGAAAGGTCTTTGTGAGAGAGAAAGAAGCCCTTTTACACAAAGAACCTCCAAATTACCCCGCCAGATGACCAAAGCGTCCCTTCACATCTGATCTTTGCACCCTGAATTAGTGTATCATCACAGCCTCTGTAAAAGCAAGCAAAAGCAGAAGGAGATGATGATGATGATGAAGATTGAAAAGATCGTTAAGTTCAGGGACCCAATAACGCATTAAACCATAAATATATATATATATATATACATACATACACATAAGTAAGGCGGTTGATTTGGTTACACAATGGCGAAATCATCGGCTCCGCAGTCGTTCAGGGAGGGGCAGCAACCACCTTACAAAGACACCCTTCCGCCTCACTGAGAGCAGAGCCTCATTCTTAAACTAATGAGTTATGAACCCTACTTCTATCTCCCAATATTATAGTAGACTCGCCTTATTTTCTATTCCATGATTACCCATTCTTTTCCCCGGCTGTACAGAAAGGCTAAGGTGAGGGCGTTTTAGTCATAGAAATACCGTTGTGTTTTGGTAAAATAAAGATAACTCTGAGGGTATTTCTGTCTAAACAAAAGTAAACTTAACCTGAGGTAATTTATTAAGCTGCACCGTGTCAAAAACTTGCTTGATGCTGCTGAACACGTAGGAAAAGTCTTGAAACGTGTCAAAAAGGAACACAAAGGGAACTCGTGGAAGAGAGAGATGTGTAATCTCTAAAAAGACTACTTTGCGAATTATCACTTAATTAATTATAATTATTATAATAATAAATTCACTTATTTTCAATTTATAACGTAAAAATCAATTTCAACTCTCATAATGAAAAAAAGAAAAAGAAAAAATGTCCTTCTAGTCTATTATGATGTAAATTTATCATTGCGGATGTCAATCAGTCCAATATCAGCAAAAATCGTCACATTTAATCTGAATCCAAATAAATAAATAAATAAATAAATAAATATATATATATATATATATATATATATATATATCCGAATTTAATTTCTATACAATTTGTACTAATTTCAAATTTATTTACTATTATCGATAATATTCGAAACTAACATGAAATCCGATTAATTTAAAATTTTTAATTAAATTATTGATATATTTAATATTAGTAATAAAGTTTAATTAATAAAGAGCGCGCTACATAATTTATAAATATAAATTATACTCTAATATAAAAAAAATAATTTTTTATATATAATATAGGAGTATAAATATTATTTTTTAATTAAATAATATTAATTTTATAAATGGATTCGGGTAGCGACTTACCAATTTTTTTCTTTTCCTAGATTTTATGCTCGGCTCGGCATTAACATAAGGGTCAAGTTGCTCATTGATATCCGTTTTTTCATGGGGCGAGCTCTTTCCACCCGCCAAAATTTCTTCTTCTTCCTTGGTAAGTATATAGATACTATTATAATTATCGATGACACGATACCCAGTCGTCTTAATTGGAAAATCATCGTATTTGCTCTCAATCACAAAAAAAAAAAAAAACTTATTCTTCTACTTCCAGTTCTTTAGTGAGTCCAGATTTCCAAAAAAACACAACATACTTGGCTCGTGCTTGCATATAGTTGCAGTCATCGGTAGCAATTCAAAGACCCACAACATGCCTAGCTCGAAACAAACAAACTATCAAATCAATATTATGCTCAACTATCCAAAGTTGCGGCCTAATGATGGTTTTTCATATGTTTGGATGCAACTGATCCATAGTCATCCCATAATTGCTAAGTGAATCAACCTCAAATTCATTTAGCGATAGGCAAACTCCAACCTCCATATCAACTTCATACATATCGTTGCTCACTTCCTTGACTTCTTATTTGCCTGAACAAAAGAACTTGGCACTTTAACCCCATACCTATATACAATATCATACTTTTCTTTAAATGGAGTCATGTGGCAATCCCTAACGACCAAGCTAATTCTACCTACTCTAGAAAGGCGCTACATTTTTGCTTTGTTTTTTTCTCTCATTAATCACTACGCCTCTAACAAAATTATACTCACTCGTAGAGCTACTTAGAGTGTTGTTATTAAGCAAACCTTCCCCTATTCTACCTCTATCGTCACTAAAACATTTACTAAACTCATAGTCAAAAATAGGGAAAAACAAAAATAAAAACAAACATAAAAAGCTGCAACAAAAATTTGCCAAGAATGCACGTAACCAAGCAAAATCTCACAAAAGCCCACACCAACTCTCGCACAATCACCTAACCCTCTTAGAGCAGAGCACAAAAGAGAGTTGAAAGGAAAATGAACAAAATGAGCAAATGAATCCCAACC
This sequence comes from Excoecaria cochinchinensis, assembly GCA_947683425.1. NCBI lineage: Eukaryota > Viridiplantae > Streptophyta > Magnoliopsida > Malpighiales > Euphorbiaceae > Excoecaria > Excoecaria cochinchinensis. The sequence goes on from CANTUQ010000004.1 coordinate 51,097,533, forward strand.
TTTATTAATTATATATCAGATCATTGAACCATAGATCACCAAACACGTGTACAATAATGGTACACCCATATGCTATGTGTATGGTCTAAAACTCTCTTAGGCGTGGAATACAATGTGAACCCTATTTCAAAATTTGAAATCAACCAAGGCACCAAAATGCTGCACTAAAGCCATTTTAGCACCATAATGACATTCCTCGAGAATGCCAAATGTCATTCCTCGAGAATGCCAAATGTCATCTTGAAAATACAAACCCTATGCTGAGATAAATGTCGTAATATTTGGGGATAACTTATGATAACCGAGCTACTAACAAGCAATAGTAAGTCCAACAAACACATAGTTTAGAATAATGGTATAATCATTCTAATGGAAACACAACTCGAATTTATTGTAAGAACATTACAACTTTTATAATTACGTTCAAACGTTACATAATCAATGATGATTGATTGTCTTGATTTCAATAATGAGCATTTAAGTTAGTGGGACTCTATATATAATCCAATGGTGCTTAAATCAGATATGACTCTTTTCCTAAACTCATTCACATTCATTATCTCTTAAAATTTTTTGATTTGACCGTCAGAGACTTTATCCCTAAAATTTTTACCCGATTTATCTTTTTCATGCTTCACGCTATCTATCTTTTTATTAGAAGTTAAGTTGTATATATTTTACCTTAAAGTTTATCCTCTCCAACAGTCCGAATTACTGAGCTGTTATCAACAAATATGCGTAAATCACAATTTGAGGTTTTGTGATTGGCATTTTTTATTTTTAAATCGATTCATATTTAGTTTAATAAAATTCAAATTTATTTTGCCAAACAAGCTTTTAGATTTTATATGAAAAGAAAAAAGCAAAACTATAGAAACCACAACCTCTTTCGATTGTTATTTTATTTTATTTTTTTAAAATAATTATTTGGCTATTTTTCTTTTCGAATATTTGGCTATTGGGCTTGGAGAAAAATGGAGCTAGTACTCGTAGAGTTAGCTTAACTAGATCAATCGAAAGTAATGGAGAAACTCGGCCCAGTCCAAATAGATGATCAGCCACTAGGAAGCTGAAAACTACGTCGTATCACATGCAACTTTATTTCTCCAACCTGTGCCTGTTTCTAGGGTTTGATCCCCAATCAACATTCCAATGTCCAGCACTTGAAGGTGTCTCTAACCTCTACGCTCTAATTCAAAAGCTTAATAATTAATAATTAAATTTAAATGGAAAATTCAGAATCTGACGAGCCTGAGAAGAAGAAGCCTCACTTAACGTCCCCGCTTTCTCCATCAATGGCTCGCAACTCCTCCACTTCTCCTCCTTCCAACAAAACTGTAATTTCTCTTCAGTGGAATTTTCGTTTTTCTTTGTTTTGTTGTTATTTTTCAAGAATTTAAATTTTTTATTGTTTCTCTCTTTAAAGCTGAGATTTTTAGTATTTGTGATTAGTGGATTGATAGGCCCAATTAGTTTATTATGGAATTGTGGAATAATATTGCTTCTGATTTTGTAATATTCATTGGTTGGATTTTCAAAATATGGATTAAGTTTGTTTACATTCTTATGTATGTTTCCCTCATACAAATTGTATAGAATAATATTGCTCATTGATTTTTTTTTTCCTCAGGTTGATGTGGCAGTGCTTCAGTATCAGAATCAAAAGCTAGTTCAGCAATTAGACACTCAAAAAAATGAGTTGCAAGCTCTTGAATCCAAGATTCAAGAATTGAAAGGCAGACAAACTTCGTATGATAACGTGCTGATCACTGTAAATCAACTGTGGAATCAGGTCAAGGCTGGAACTTGCTTGTGGACGTGTCCAATTATAATGTTCTCTGTTTTCTTTTTTGTGCTGGTTTGATTTTTTTTTTTAAATCTTGCTATTCAGTTGGTTGATGATTTGGTCCTACTTGGAATTCTTGCTGGAGGAGACAAAGATAGTTTGGGAACCTTGAACCATTCAGACTATTCTGGAGGTATTAGTCAGCATCATATTTTTCAATGCAATATTGCGAATTTGCTCATGATATGTCTAGTAGATTAACTTCAAACACCCTTTAGGTTCAATTCCATCATGCAGTGCGGAGGATATGTTTCTCTGTAGACTGCTAGGTGCAGATTCCATTCAAAGCAGTGAAAATAATGAAATTGTTAGATATGTTGAGGAATCCCTCACTTCTCGCCGTTCATCAACTATGAAGCTGATGAAAATTTTGGAAGATGCTATTCATGCTCAGAGAGCGAAAACTGAGAGCATAGCTCAGGCCCTACTCGGAAAGTTATCTACAGAAGGTCAGAAGAAACCTTGACGTGAAGTGCAATTCTTAATTGATCATTATTTATTTCCTATGATTAGGTTAGTCATTTTCGTCTTTGACCTTCATAGTGTTGCTCGTCTTGAAAATTTTCCTTCATTATCTGATTTTGGTTATATATTTGTGGTTTTCAGATAGTGTCATTCAGTTGTCCAGGATTGATGATATGATGAGAGAGGAGGCTGGCAATCTGAAGGAGGTCGTTGATATTCTCCACTTGAAGCATAAGGAGTACGCTAATGAGATTCAGGCTTATTTGAGCGGCTATTCAGTGGATCAGTCTGAGATTAAACGCCTTGCAGGTTGTGAGATAGTTTTTTTACAGATCTTTTTACACTATTTAAAATTTTTTTCTAGTACATGCATACAATTGCTAACAATTATAGGTGTGAGAATTGTGATGTCATGTAGTTGATCAGTTCTGCATTTGCCATTTTTCAAGTGGTTGCGTACTATTAATTACTGTCGAAATTTGTCTGCTTTTCTTATAGGTGAGCTAGAAGAGAGCATGGCTGAACTGGAAGAAAGCAGAAGAAAGTTGGTCAATCTGAAAATGCAAAAGGATGTGGCTGCTGGTGTACATACACCAGCACCTAGTGCAATAAATGGAACCCTGTCACCTGAAAAGCCTGCAGAGAGGTCTAAGGGTTTGCGGGATCTGAAGGATGCAATTGAGGAAGCAAAGGTTAGCTACTGGCAATTCCTCTGAGTGTCTTGCATAAGTAAATGTTTCTATCTGCATTTCTGCACATGCATATATGTTGGGTTAGCAGCAGGTTTATCATTGAACAAATGTTGCAGATACTAGCGGCTGACCGTCTTTCTGAGCTTCAAGATGCAAAAGATGAAAACCATATCTTATCAAAAGAATTAGAAGATCTTGAGGTCTGTAAGTATGAATTATAAGAAAGCATAATTAACAGCCATTCTTTTGATTATAAATGTTTTCATTTCATATGATCAAGAGTCCAATTATGCGTACTGTACTTGTACAGGATGGCTTGAAGGATGACAAGTATATTCATTCATCTCGACTCTACAATTTGGTAAATGATCAGCTTCAACATTGGAATGCTGAAGCAGAGCGATACAAAGCGCTGACAGATTCTTTGCAGGTTATTTGCTAGGTTCTCGCCTTTTCTTTTTAGCCAGTGATTTTGATGTGTGTTCTATTTTTGTTCTTTTCATTTTTTCTAAAAAAACTATGCTTTCAGGCTGACAGGCCTCTAGTGGTGAGAAGGGAGAAGGAAGTGATTGCGAAACTCGAGTCAGTAGATGCCGCAAGAAATTCCATTGACAGCAGTGAATCTAGGATTGAGGAACTTGAACTTCAGCTGCAGAAATGTACTATTGAGAAAAATGATTTGGAGATTAAAATGGAAGAAGCTATGCAGGATTCAGGTGAGAGTATTTGTTAAATTTGTTTTTTTAAGGGTATAATCTTGTGGAACTTTTACTTATCATTAGTGTAACCTGAACCAGGAAGAGAAGATATTAAAGCAGAATTCCGTGTAATGGCTGCTGCTTTGTCAAAGGAAATGGGCATGATGGAAGCACAATTGAACCGGTGGAAGGAGACTGCTCATGAAGCACGTTCATTGCGTAAAGAATCCCAGACACTAAGAGTCTCTTTAAGTGAGAAGGTTGCTTGCTTTACTTCAAACGAACAGAACAAGTTTCTGCTCAAAATTTTTCAAATAACTATTGCTATGTGGATTGGAACAAAAAACCATTTAACCTCAGATACAAATATATTTTCTAGGATATTTACTCTGTATACAACATTTTACTTAAGCGGTATGTCAAATTAAAACTTATCATGGGGACAAAGAAAATTCCAAGCTCTGTTTGTAAAACCAAAAATGTGAAGTTGGATATAAAATTTTTAGTGGTTTTGCATTGCATTAATGTGTACTGGTTGGCATTGTAAAAAATTGAAGTTTATGCTTTAAAATGAACCTCATTCTAAATATTAGAACTTCAGAGGCAAATACCAAATTGTACATCTAAAATTTTTGTCCTTGGTGTTTCAAGTTCTGAATCCATGAAGCTGGTTGTCATTCTTCAGTTTGTAGGTTTCGAACTGTGGCATTTCTTCTGCTACTTATCTTTGTTAAATATGCTCTTGTTGGTTCAAACTGACAACTTTCTTTACCATTGATGCAGACCAAAGAACAAAAATGCTTAAAAGAAAAATGTGATAGACAGATGTTAGAGATAAAGTCTCTGAAGAGTCTGGTAAGTTTATCCATTCTAGACATGATCTCAACCTCTTACTTGCTTGTTGATAGGTGTATATTTCTACAATAAACTGTTGACCATGGAAGTTTTCATTGAGATCCTTCTTTGCTTTGTGATGCATTTCTCTAAGCACAAAACAAAATATTCTAAACACTGCCCAACTACGCTCGTTGTTTGCCAGGCCCCAAATTTTGAGATCAATATTAAAGTCTTTCCGAATCTTTATCTATCAATTTTATCCATATAAACCAGAAAGTGAATGCTGCTCAATTTAATAGTATCAGAATTTTCTTCTGCTTTTCCTCATCATCTTTTAGCAATAATTATCATGCTCATAAACCGATTTCATGGTTTACAAGTTTATTAGAAAGATATGGTTGGAATTCCGTTTTATTAGAATCAAATTGGGAACCATTATGGCTGGACTTCCATTTTAGTAACTGGGAAATGATACAGTTCAGTGACTTGTTTAACTTGATATAAGATGATCCATATATACACATATGCATTGAGAGCTTCAAACAGTCTATTACAGACAGTAAATTAATGATGATTAAACTACTGAAACATTGTTACTCTTATGGTCCTTTTGCTGTTACTGAATGACCATCCGTAATTTGAGACGATGATCATATTGCAGATTGAGAAGTTGCAGAAGGAAAAGCTTGAACTGGAAATAATCTTGGACATGTATGGACGGGAAGGTTATGATAACAGGTATTTTGCATTTTAGAGTTCTGTACTTTGCAACCTTCTTGGGAAGCTTCTATCCTTTGCATGTGGGTTATAGCCATTTTATGCAATTTATTGTAAAAGCTAATGGCCTGTGGGTATCTGTAGTGTTAAATCTTAACTTTGATATGCTATGTTAACATATGACAGCCAACAGGTTTGTAATTTTAGGGGATAGGGAATTAGGGATTGAGGTTTTGACAGGGTTGGTTCTAATATTCACACAGTAATCCTTAGAAGTTGCACCTAAAGTTCCAAACGGGACGCATTTATGGATAGAATTGAATCTCACATTCCAATAAAATTGCTGGAGAAAATGTCTATTAATTGAATGCTTTAAACATTACAAATTCATGGTATTTACAGGACCACACTCATGGGAGAACTGTTTAGTTATTCTTTTGAAATGGTGTACATTTGAGGTTGCAATAACTTTTAACAGTTATACTTGCATGTAGAAGTCAACATGTGAGAATTTGGTCATTCATTTTTTATTTTAGGTGAACTAGTGTACAGGCAAAACAAATTTACTGCATTCCCTGTTTGGACTTTCTGATCTTTGCAAGAACAGAAATTGAAATGCTGTTGCAAATGTTACACTAATGGTCTTAGTCAGGCGATTTTGTTATCTATACCTGTAACTTTTTGTGCTCATTTCCTTTGTGCTTTGCAAATATCTTTTTATTTCTTATCATAAGTAATATGTGAACTTTTGTACAGAGATGTGCTTGAAATAAGAGAGTCAGAAAATAAGGCGCACTCTCAAGCTGAAACACTTAGGTGTGCTTTGGATGAACATAGTCTAGAGTTGAGAGTTAAAGCTGCTAATGAGGCTGAGGCTGCTTGCCAAGAAAGGCTTTCTGCAGCTCAAGCTGAAATAAATGAATTGAGGAACAGGCTGGATGCTTCTGAACGGTTGGTTTTGTTGATTACCATTTCTGTGAAAGTTGTATGCATAATTGGAACTTTTGTTCTTTACTTCTGATATTTAAATTGTCAAGCTGCCAAATTTCCATTAAAATATATCGAAAAATATCCTCTGCCTTGTATCTTCATTCTGTTTACTTATTTGTTTACTATTTTATTTTTGTTATATGTGACCACTTTGATGATTGACTTGCCTTTTTGTTTTTTTGAAACTTCAGATGCTAGTTGCTGAGTAATTGATTTATGGAGATGCTGTAAATTTGAAGCACATTGTTGAATAGCTTTCCACTAGTTGTGCACTTTAAGCAGTATCTAGTTTCACAATAATCAATATTTAGCTATTGTTTATTGTTCTAACACTTGTCATTGACTAAAACATCTCTAAAATTACTTTAAGTAATAGATGATTTGGTTTTTGATATTGGCATTTATGTGATATTGTTTTTGATGTTTATAGTGCTTTATGAATATGAACAAATACCTAAAATTTTCAGTATGGCAAGAAAGGTGAAAAAGGTGAGAAAAATAAATAAGAGGATAAACAATACATTATTGTTTTTTTTTTTTCTTGTGAGTAAATCAAGAGAATATTCCATCTTGTATTTGTACTTTCCTTGACCAAGGGTGATTACTGTACTAGTATTAGTCCTGCATCATAAGCCAGGCATCAACTTTTATTATCTTAAAATGGACTTAAGGGACAATTTGTTGTTCTTTGAATAACTTAGCATATACTTATGCTTATTGTTTTCATTTTATATTTTTATTCTGTCACATGCATTCCTTCTTTGTTCTTCTGCATACAATTTATACTCCTGCTTATATTTCAAAGGTGTTGGACAGTGCAGTTGGAGCCATATCTTACTCATTTTTTACTAAATAAATGAAGCTTACGCCCAGTATGATTTTGTTAGAAATTATAAGCAAGTGCTTTGTAATAGGGATAATCTCTCCTCATTCTGTCTTTTTTTTTTTGGGCGGAGTCCTGCTAGGAGGTCTTCAGCATCCATATATTGGTATATTATTGGACATTATTATATATTTGGAAGGTGACAAAAGCTTATTATTTTATGCTTTGACTATTAGCAGAGTTTTTGTTAGATATGAGCAGCAGGTGCTCGTTGTAGGAATGGTTGAAATTCTTTCATTTTGTCTTTCTTATTGGGGTGAGGTCTTGGGAGGGAAATTATTTTCAGCATTAAAGTTGGAAGTAAGACCACTTCAATCCTAGACGTGACATTAGGTGGTTTGTATCCATGATCATAGAAGAATTATTTATTCATAAAAGAGTTAATAGTTTTTAGATTTTTTATGCTATTGTGAAGGCATATGACATCCATATAAATTGTTATTGCAAAAACATACAGATTCTGTAGAGACTTTCTGATAGAAAAATCAATAATTATACGTGAAATGCCAGCAGGCGTTGCCCTTTTGGGTTATTGTGAATGACATTGGCTATGTAGCTACATTTGCAAAAAAGGCTTGGCCTTAGTTTTGGAGTTACTTTTCATATATTACCAAGTATTTGTGACTCGTGTTGATAATCACGGTGCTTAGGAGTTTTATGGACTAACACATTCTTGACGGTGTTCTGCTGATACTTCATGTGCAGAGATGTTTGGGAACTTGCAGAAGCTATTAAAACTAAAGAAAAAGAGGCTGAGACATATATCTCTGAAATTGAGGTCCGTTGCTTATGTCCTACTCAGGACTGTATTTTTTCATTTCTCATCATTGTCATCCTTCTGATCTTCTTCTTTAATTGTCTCCTTCTTACTCATCCAGACCATTGGCCAAGCATATGAAGACATGCAAACACAAAATCAACATCTGTTACAGCAAGTGACAGACAGGGATGACTACAATATCAAGGTATGTCTTCAGTATCTATAATGGTGTTTGGATGAGTATGATTTGTTACATTATTCGGTAGTTGCGAGCAGCTTTACCTATTTATACCTTATCATTGCAATTTTAAACTGCAGCTTGTTTCTGAGAGCGTGAAGACAAAGCAGGCACAGAGTTCTCTACTCTCTGAGAAGCAGGTCCTAGCTAAGCAACTTCAACAAGTTAACACATCAGTAGAATACTTAAAAGCAAGAATATCTCAAAATGAGGAGCAGGTATCTTCTTAATGCTCTGCGCATAGTTACTGTTTTTTCTTTTTCGTAGTTGTAGTTGTTACAAGATGCTGTATTTATTTATTATTTTCATTGTTGTTAAAGGTATACTTTAGATGTGTCATTCTCATAGTGGTTAAAGACATGATATAGATAAGAGGCACTCGAGGCTCTAGGCTATAGATAGGAGCAAAGCCAAATCGCAAAAAGGAAGGGGGTTCAAATATGGTTTGGGTGGGTTAAAATAAGATTTGAACTTAATTTATATAGTATATTTTGTGAGATGATGTGTAGCTCAAATCCATTTTTTTCTCTTAAGTAAATTGAGTCAAAGCCTAATTGTAACCTACCCATTTTTGAACACCCCTAGCAAAAAGGCACAATGGGTGGAGTAGATATGCATCACAAACATATATTGTGTTATGTCCCTGTTTGTATTCACCAATCACGCAACACAGAATCTCAAGGAGAAGAAATGAATTAGCCAAATGAAGGCTGTATTGTATTAATTCTGTAAAAGGGAAAATACAAGCTTAGAGAGGAATTCGAGAGCCTCACCTCTCTCCAATACAAATATTCTCAGCTAAAACAAATCATGCCTTTTTCCCACACTTTCACCCCTTAAAAGAAACAGAAAACACAAATCCCAATACTAACTCCCAACAGCAATGGAATTCCCTATTTGTCCCTCCTAATATTTTTGCCCCTACCCCTCATGTAAGTCTTCACAATAGGGGGCCTAACATTACCCGCCGCCCAAAGATCAACCTTGTCCGCAAGGTTGAAGGCTGGAAACTGGGAAGAGATGGTGTCAAACGGTTCCCACCCTATTTGTCCCTCCTAATATTTTTGCCCCTACCCCTCATGTAAGTCTTCACAATAGGGGGCCTAACATTACCCGCCGGCCAAAGATCAACCTTGTCCGCAAGGTTGAAGACTGGAAGCTGGGAAGAGATGGTGTCAAACGGTTCCCAAGAGTCCTCAAAGGAAGGTAAGTCCTTCCAGCGAATTAACACTTCCATTTTGTTGGGACTAGCAGTAGGAGAAGGCTGAAGACCTCGCACTTCTTGCGGTTCAACCAGTATCTCCATGTCCGAAGTGAGGGCAGGAGGAATGGTGGGCTGGCAAGGATGTGCACCAAGGGCTCTTTTAAGCTGTGACATATGGAAGACATTATGTATGTGAGTGGAAGGAGGGAGAGTGAGAGCATACGCGACCTTCCCAATGCATTTCTCAATGGGGAAAGGGCCATAAAATCGAGGGGCCAGCTTCTCATTGGGGCGGGTGGCAAGGTAGGATTGTCGGTAAGGTTGCAATTTGAGATAAACCAAATCCCCAACTTCAAATTCAACCTTCCTATGCCTGCTATCAGCATGGAAGCGCATCTGTTGTTGGGCCCGCTGTAGCTGGTGCTTCAATTCAGTGAGGAAGGCATCACGGTTGGTCAAATACTGATCAACCTCCTGGTTAGCAGCTGAGCCCCACTCATGAGGAGGCCGCCCATACAGTGCTTGGAATGGTGTGAGACCGGTGGAGGAATGGGTGGCGGTATTATAGTGATACTCAACCCATGCCAACCAAGAAGACCATTGAGATGGGTTGTCCATGGTGAAGCATCGCATATAAGTCTCCAATCCTTTGTTTGCCACTTCTGTCTGCCCGTCGGTTTGGAGGTGGTAAGCTGTGTTTCGTCTCAATTCAGATCCTTGGAGGCGGAATAATTCGCACCAGAAATAACTCATGAAGATCCTGTCCCAATCAGAAATAATACTCTTCGGAATACCAGGAAGGCGGATGACTTCTTGCAGGAAAATTCGGGCAATAGCAGGGGCTGTGAACGGGTGCTTTAAGGCAATGAAGTGGGCGTATTTGGTGAGGCGGTCTACAATCACCAAAATGGCATCATATCCCCGGGATTTTGGTAGTCCCTCAATAAAATCCATAGTTCCCATACCTTGTCGGGCGGGGGTAGGGGTTGCAACAGTCCAGCGGGGGCCATAGATTCATGCTTACTGTGTTGAGAAATGTCATAGGCAGCCACAAAATCTTGCACTTGCTTCTTCATACCTTTCCAATAAAACTCTATGGCTAGGCGTTGATAGGTACGACGCATACCGGCATGCCCTCCTATGGGGCTGCCATGAAATTCCAGGAGTAGTAAGGGAATGTAAGGGGAGTCAATTGGTAAGGCGAGTCTCCCTTTATACCGAAGGAGGTCCCCTACAAGCTGGAAGTTAGGATGGGCAGCTGGTTGGTGGCGAAAAACCAGTAGAATATTGGAGAGAAAAGGGTCAGCAGCTTGCTGAGCTGGGACATCTTGAAAATCCAGCATGATAGGGGCTGTAAGTGAGGCTAGGGTAGGTGTATTTGGGAGACGGGAAAGGGCATAAGCAGCTGAATTTGCGGATCCAGGTTTGTATTCAATCTCAAAATTGTACCCCATTAATTTCCGGAGCCATTTTGCATAATCCCCCTCGACTATCCGCTGCTCTAACAGAAATTTTAGACTTTTTTGATCAGTGCGCACTATAAACCGGTGGCCCAACAATTAAGGGCGCCACTTCTTGATGACCAAGACAATAGCCATCAGCTCCCGCTCATAGACTGAAGAGGCTTGTGCTGTAGGGCTCACCTTCTGACTATAAAAAGCTAGTGGTCGGCCCTGTTGCATGAGCACCGCACCAAGCCCAAATCCGGAGGCATCGGCTTCGACGGTGAAAGGTAAGGAAAAATTAGGAAGAGCTAAAAACCGGGAGGGTAGTCATGGCTGCCTTGAGCTGCTGGAATGCCGTGTGGGCAGTAGCATCCCAATTAAATGCATCCTTGAGGAGTTGTTGTGTGAGCGGCCAAGCAATCCTGCTGTAGTTTTTGACAAATCGCCTGTAATAGCCCGTAAGGCCCAGGAAACCCCGAAGAGACCGCAGAGAAGTGGGAGTTGGCCAATTCACCATAGCCTGGATCTTCATTGGGTCAGCTGCCACTCCGGATGAGTTTATAATGTGCCCCAAATATTCTACTCGTGGTTGAAAGAATACACACTTCTTTTTGTTGGCAAAGAGTTGGTGGAGACGTAAGGCAGCAAAGACTTGCCTCAAATGCTCTTGGTGCTCTTCTAAACTCTTACTGTACACAAGTATATCATAAAAAAAAACTAAGACAAATTTGCGGAGGTAGGGTTGGAATACCTCATTCATCAGTGATTGGAATGTAGATGGGGCGTTAGTCAACCCGAACGGCATCACCCTGAATTCATAATGCCCCTGGTGAGTCCGAAAAGCTGTCTTGGGAATGTCCTCTGGGCGGATACGGATCTGAAAATACCCAGTCTTGAGGTCGATTTTGGAGATGATGACAGCCCCATGTAGTTCATCCAAAAGTTCCTCAATAACCGGAATGGGAAACTTGTCAGGGACAGTCTCCCGGTTCAGTGCTCGGTAGTCGACACAGAACCTCCAACTCCCATCTTTCTTTTTGACCGGCAAAACTGGGCTGGAGAAAGGGCTGTGGCTAGGCTGAATTACTCCTGCTGCCAGCATCTCAGCTACTAATTTTTCTATTTCTGTTTTGTGGAAGTGGGGATATCTATAAGGGCGGACCGAAATGGGTGCAGTTCCTGGCTTCAGAGTGATCGCATGGTCGTGTGGCCGTGCCAGAGGGAGTCCCCTAGGGAGGTGAAACACATCCTGGAATTCGGATAGCAAAGGGGCAGATAGGGGATGGTCATCTTCCTCCTCGAGCCTGTTCAAGTCCATAGAATTCAGTTCCAGTGCTTTAACCGCCAGCAATATACAGTGGCCTGCCCTCTTGACCGTCTTTTCCATTACATGCAAGGACACCTGTGATCTACACAATCGGGGTCCCCTGTAAGTTGCACCTTCTGCTGTCCCACGGTAAATTCCATGGACATCTCAGCCCAATTTATATAGGATGCCCCAATTGATAGCGGCCACTCGTAGCCAAAGATTACATCTGTATTGCCTAATTGGAGGGGAAAGAAATCAGCAATTACCTCTACTCCCGGAAGGTGAAGGCAAACCTGTCTGAATAGCCCCATTGAGTTGATCTGCCTCCAAGTGCCCAAAGTGACACCGAATTGCTTGGTAGGGGTGACCGGCAAGTGAAGTCTAGAAACCAAACTGGAGGAAATGAAGTTATGAGATGCACCCGAATCAATTAATACAACAACAGTGTGTCCCATGATCGTCCCTCTTAGTTTCAGGGTATGGGGAGCTGTTAGGCCAACCAAGGAAGAAAGGGATAACTCCAAGTGGTCCAAATCACCCATATCAATTGCCTCTTCTGCCCCCATATCTGTTGTCTCGCCCTCCTCAACGGATTCAGATTCTTCCACCCATAAAATCTGCAATTCCTTGTTAGGACAGCGGTGCCCCGGATTGTACTTCCCATCACAGCGGAAGCAAAGGCCCTTTTCCCGTTTGGCCTTCATCTCTGCCTCCGTGAGCCGCCGGAATTTTTGCGGAGGTTGAGATGTGGGGGTGGTCGCAGCCGTAGAATAAGAAGAAGAAGACGTTGGCGATAATGCCTTGGGAGACGTAAGACTAGACTTAAAAGAAGAGCTGGGGATCAGAATTCTGGTGGCCAAAGGCGTACTTGAAAATGGCCGGGCTCGGTTGTTGGATCCGTTGTGGTTGGACAAGGCCTGCGATCTGGCAGCCTCATTCTTGTCTTCTATCATTTGGGCCACCTTCATTATGCGGCCCAACCCTTGGGGCTCCCAAAGCCTCAGCTCAGATTTAATCTCCTCTTGTAGCCCATTGATGAAGGTATTCTCCATCACAGCATCTGAGAGATCGGGAAAGAGTGCAGACAACAGCTCAAACTGCTTCTTGTATTCGCCCACCGTTGACGTCTGCCGGAGGGAGAGAAGCTGCTCCATCAGATTTCCGACCTGGGTACTGCGGAATCGTTCCGGCAAGAGTTTCTTGAATTCACTCCACCCATGGAAACTCCGTCGGCTGCTTTCATAGTAGTACCATGCCAAAGCTTCCCCTTCTAGGCAAACAACGGCTGACTGGAGTCTATCGTCCGGAGAGAGACCGTTGAGGTCGAAGTAGCGTTCAGCCCTCAAAATCCATCCATCCGGGTTCTCTCCATCGAACACAAGGAGTTCTAGCTTTCTTGGCATTCCTTCCGATTTGGGCCAAACAGACACCTGGTTGGAGTTTTCACCCATCTCCACCTTCTCCGCCTGCTCCCTCTGGTTTTCTCCGGCTCTATGATTGGCGAAATTCAGTTGTGTGATCTCCTGAATCGGGTCTCGGGGTCCGTTTGAGTCATGTTGAGTTTAAGTAGAATGGATTTGACTCCTCCTTCGATCAATGTCAAGCGCCCCATTGATTGGTTAAGCGTTTCAGCATCCAGACGTTCCAAACGGTCTAAGTGTGCTAACACCTGCTGTATATCGGCTTCTAATGCTTCTACCCTATTCTCCATCTGCTGATACCGAGTTTTCATGCAAGGATCGATGCTCTGATACCACTGTTATGTCCCTGTTTGTATTCACCAATCACGCAACACAGAATCTCAAGGAGAAGAAATGAATTAGCCAAATGAAGGCTGTATTGTATTAATTCTGTAAAAGGGAAAATACAAGCTTAGGGAGGAATTCGAGAGCCTCACCTCTCTCCAATACAAATATTCTCAGCTAAAACAAATCATGCCTTTTTCCCACACTTTTCACCCCTTAAAAGAAACAGAAAACACAAATCCCAATACTAACTAACTCCCAACAGCAATGGAATTCCCTATTTGTCCCTCCTAATATTTTTGCCTTTGCCCCTCATGTAAGTCTTCACAATAGGGGTCCTAACATATTGCCTTGGGGTGCCTTTCCATTTAGACCCCTGCCACTATACTTCCAACTTTTCTTCTGCTGCTGTCTGATATTGGCATATGGATATGTTTGTTTAGCGTTGTCATAGAAGCTGCAGAAGACAATCCACAAGAATGAAAAATAGAACAGGAATCCACTGGACTATGACCTTCGGAAGAGTCTGCCCCCCACTATCTTGTCTATACCATCCACATGTCCTGAATTTCAGGGGAAGCAGATTTTGGAGCATCACATTTGGATTTTCTCCCCCCCTTTTTGTGTTCCTTTTTTTTTTAAAATTTTTTTATTTTGCACCTGAAATGGCTTGCTTGCAGTTTTTGCAAATAAGTCAGCAAATAATAGTTTGTTAGCAAAAGTGTAAAAATCTCAATAAGGTGGTGAGTTCATTAGCCTTTTGATTGGGATGCTAATATATTGGGTTTGTTTATGATTGTGCAGCAACTGGTCATATCTTATGTCATCCATATTTGGATATCAGGCAGAGATTATTGTCTTTGTTTTTCAGTTTCTTAGTATCTTATTTGAGCCTGACCTCTCTCAGGCAACAGACTTCAAGACCCCTTTGTGTCTTTATATATCAACTTATTCTATATTAATTGTTGGAATCTGCAGATGAAAGTTTGCATGACCGAAGCAATTGAATTAACAGAAGAAGACAGACGTTTGTCGGGCAACCTTGAAACTGCACGGTGGGAATTGATGGATGCTGAGAAGGAGTTGAAGTGGCTGAAGTATGCACTTTCTTGTTCTGAGAAGGAATACGAGCACATCCAAAAGAAGATGGATGAGATTCAAACTGAATTACACAATGAAAGGTAAGTTTCACTCTTTGTGATGACTAAATATGAAACTTTGGTTATATTTTGATGTTGGTGCTTAAATTAATTACATTTTTGTGGCACGTATGCAAAACATGGGGCAGGATGTTTCACATTTGCAGTTTTCTGGTTCTGCCAACTCCTTTTTTTTTTTTGGTTTCTTTTTATATCAATATATATTGGCAGAGCAGAAACATATATATATATATATATATTGTGTGTGTGTGTGTGTGTGTGTCTGGGTGTGGGTGTGGCTGTGTGCATGTGCATGTCTAGTTGATGGTACTCTGGATCATTCTAGGAACTAACCTTTCTGGTTCTGGTGATCCAATAATGGTTGTTTCCTGCACATATTTTTTGCTTAGGGTCCCTTAATGGAGCTGGGTTACTAGGGTACCATCTGCATATATTGCTTAACCATTAACATTGGAGCTTAGCATCTAAATACTTAGTATTAGAGTAGGTTATTAATGCCGTACTTCTCAGAAGTATTTGTTATGATTAATCACCTAGAGAATCCCAAAGTTAGTGGTAGGTCATCTAAATGTGTGTAAAATGGAGATTTTTTAGAACATCTAGTCATTTCTGAACTCTTAGTTAGCCACCAATGACCTATATCATTTATACTTCCTTTATTTTATTTTTTTTATTGGGTACTGGAAACTGAGAGGATTTGGGAATTGAATCTTATATCCTATAATAATTTGGTACATTATAAAATTTAATGAGTGTTGAATTTTATTATCATTGATATACTGGTATAATTTCTTACTCATGTATAATATATTACAGAATTACATTCTAATAATCTGGATGCATTAATCTTTATCATATTACTTGATTCGAAACCCCATTAAGCTATACTGTATATATTTATTCCAGAAAAACAAATTGCATGTTTTTGTCATTGGATAATTTGTGGAATTGGCAAGTATTTAATTATAGAAGGTTTAGTATATTAATATATCTGGATACTGTTAATTCAGGAGCGAGAGGAAGAAACTTGATGAGGAGCTCATGGAGTTAAATGATAAGATTACTGAGCTGAGTTCTGAAAGCGGTGAGGCTGCAGTACAACGACTACAGGATGAAATAAAAGAGTGCAAAAGTATGCTCAAGTGTAGCGTGTGTTTCGACAGGCCAAAGGAGGTAAGTGTACCAGTTGGCTGGAGTGTAATGATTATGATCTTTTTCTTTTTCATTAGGTGTGGTGACTGGCGAGTAAGCATATATGAATTTGGGCTGTTCTGTATTTGGCAGGTTGTAATTGTCAAATGCTATCATCTGTTCTGCAATCCATGTATCCAGAGGAATTTAGAGATTCGTCACCGGAAATGTCCTGGATGCGGAACTGCATTTGGACAGAGTGATGTTCGGTTTGTTAAGATATGAACTTTCTCACTTGTAGTTTTGGCTTGGATCTGATAGCCCTTGTTTTGGCTTGGATCCGATAGCCATTTAGGTATTAATGTCTGATGCCTGAACTTGCATGTTCCTAGTGGGCATTTAACTGATCATGTTGCTGTAAATATAAAAAAATGAACACAAAAGTGAGAAAAACTAAAAAAAAAAAGAATTAATTATTACATCAAAATCTGTAAGTCCCATCTTATGCCTCATTTGTATCTATGTGAGTGTTCATATTGCCATGGTTTCCAAAGTACCTTTACATTCAGGCAGTACAAGCCTATGCCTTGTCATTTTAAGTGTTAGGATTATTATTGCTGTATTGCTGTTATTGTTGGTAACTGGAAATCTATGGCAGCATTTTCCAACATACATCAGAAAAGTGTAACCTTTTCACGCAAATGAACAGTGGAAAGCAATTTCCATGTAATTTTCCATCAGAAATGCACAAGTGAATGAGCTGCAATATTTTTGAGATTTTTGTTAACATGGATGTTCAGTGGAGCGGAGGAGTGAATTACTGATGATGATGATGACGACGACGACGACGACGACGACGTATACGGAAAATATGATATGATCATATTAAACAAAGAGGGTATGTTTCTTACCTCACTTTTGATCTGCATGTGGAGAAAAACTACCAACTTGTATTTTCTATTTGTTATCGTTAAATCAGCTAATTATCAAATTTATTTATTAACCGTTAATATTTATTTAATTATTAAAAAATAAAAATACCATAAATTGAAAAGTATGCTGCACCCTTTGTGATGGACTTCTCAGAAATGGGAAAAATTGACATGACCATTTGTATTTTCTTCATTATTTTTTTATTTTTATTTTTATTATTTTCACTAATATCTATAATAATATCTATAATGGGGACCATGCCTGCAGAAAATTTTGTCTCTATTTTACGCCTCATTATCGACAAAGAGATAGGGTAATTGAAATTATCTGCTCCCCCATTTCAGCTTTAAGGGTCATTTATTCCAAAACAAAATCAATTTAGTTGTCTAACACAATATATTTAAGATGATACAATCAAAGTTATTAACTTTCTATATAATCATCATCTCCATTGCCATATATACAATTATTGTTACCACTATTTTTAATCCTTTCTATAACAAATTTCATTTTTTATCCATTAGAAACAAGAAATAGGAAATAGTGAATTCTTGAATGGAATGTTCTTTTTATATTATAACTCTTACTTTTAAAAAATTAACATTAAATTCTTATATCTTTTAGATCACTCGCATTATTTAAATTACATTATTTAAATCTAATTTAAACTAACTGATAGAATTAAAATACATATTTTTTTTATTCTCACCATGCGCTCACCACAGTGTATTTTTGATGAGTCAATTAATACAGCTATTTATTAACTGTGGAAAGTACTGTTAAACTCGTGCCATATTCAGAATAATTTTCGTTCGAATTGATTTATCAAATGTGGAAAGCACTTTTAACTCCGTACTATATTCATGCTAATTTTCGTTCATGCCAGAAAAATTTCTTGCGAAAAGCAAAATTCTGTTCCCAAATTTTAAATGACATCGAACACAAATAATCGAATTTGCGAACTTGAATTAGAAAAGTCTCCTGCCCTATATCCTTGAATTAAAACACATACTATTAGGATTGTTCAAAAATGAATTGGGTGGGTTATGATAAAATTTGAATCAAATTTATATAATATATTTGTGAGATTATGTATAATTTAACTCCATTTTTCTTCTAAATAAAATCTAATTGTAATCCATCTAACCCATTTTTGAACACCTTCACATACTATGTTAATTTCACGTGATATTGATTTAACATGGCAGTATATTCCACCAAGATATAAAAATCAATTTATAATCTCTGCCATATATAATGGATTGCTCATAAAAATCACAAAAATTACAAAATATCATCCAATATAAAAAGAAAGAGCATATAACAAACCACAAACTAATAACATTTCATTTTCAAGCGCGGATGAGTCCAAGTACTTTGATTTGACTGAAATCAACGGCTAATATTTCATTTTCAACTCAATCTGTATCAGCCACCGTTGCCTTCATCTTCTTCCTTTCTTTTTCTTCTTCTTCCTCTTTTTCTCTTGCTCTAATACAAATAATTTTCCATTATCAGTGAAAATCAAGAAATGCTACACTCTTTGGTACAATCCGTATACACATCACCTTTTCAATCCACGAACCACACTAATAACTTCAAGAACATCATAAATCCCTCTTCTTTGTTACTCAAATCGCTGTTTCCTAGTTTTGATACTTACCATCCATCAACATCTCTCAAAAGATTTCTTCTTTTAAGTAAAAGATCTTATCTTTACACAAGTGCAACTAGAAAGTTCACCACAGCTAATGCCTCTTTGCTTGAAGCCCCAGTGTTGTGGGCTGGGAGGCTTTGCATCTTCTATGCACTCTTAAAGGCTGGTTTAGCCGGATCTAAGTCTAACCCACTTGTCTCTGGTAATTTCTTGATGGATTTTTTAGCTTCCCTTTTTGTTTGGAGGTTTTATTTGCTTCCAATTTTTGTTGGATTGATTGAAGTTGCTAACTTTATTTTTTTGATTTAGACTTGGATGGTGCCCAGGGTGTTGCTACTGCATCTGGTGATTTGGGTTTCTCTAAGTGGCTTGATACCATACAAGGAAAACCAGGTTTTGTGTTTGATTTCGAGTGTATTCCTTTATTAGCATTTCCTTTTTAATTTTATTTGTAAGGGTAAAGTATTGTAGATTTTGTATCCAGAGATTTCGTTTTCATTCTTATTCAACATTTAGCTTTTCATTATGGCTAATTTCTTAGCCTTTTGTTTTTAAATTTTGTGGGTTTTATTAAAATTGGAATCCTGATGTCATGAAGAATGGCATTTCTGCAAAAATTATAAGAGCATTAGTTACCTCACACTTATGTGGGTAGTCTTGATTGGAACAATCTGCCCATGGTGCTCTTTTGAGAAAGGTAAGCTAATGTTAGGAGGAGTTCAGGTCTCCTTTTGCTTGCTTAAAAGAATAAAAATTATCAAATTAACTACACTAGGTGGATGCACACGCATTTTGTGCTGGTTACAGGTATATGGGCTGGCTTTTTGTGCTTATTAGATATAACATCTGCCTTAAATTTAAGTTTTTGAACTGTGTTTTTGTGGTGAATGGCATCCTCCAATGATGGTCCTAATTTCTTTTTGTCAGGAGATATATGGTCTATATTATAGGCCATAATCTCTAATGGTTTCTACAATGAGGATTATCAACAAATTAAAGAAAAGAGAATATGCTTCTGTAGTTTCAAGATAGTTGCTGCAATCTAGAGAGCTGGTGTCTTTGTAATGGTTTCATAAATGGAAAGCATCAAACGTTTGAAGGAGACTACATTTTCATATCATATGATGTCCATCTGTTATTGGCTTGAAAGAGGAATGTTTTATTTTAGTTTATTTTAGTCATTCTTCTCCAAAAATATAAATGAGAACTGGATCTTTTTTCTAAATAGTTGTACATATTGGTCTGATGGTTTTCAACCAGTGTTCCAACCCTCTAGCTTGATCTCTTGGCTTTTTTCTTTTTTTTCCTTGTCTAGTGTCAACTCATAAACATTTCCTTTTCCTTTTTGGGAGGAGGGATTGAGGGGAGGAGTCTGTGTTGTGATATATTGTAATTTGGAAGATATGACAGGTACTGTTTTGCATAATGGTGGCCCTTATCTGAAAATTGGCATATTTCATCTCATCTGTAGAACTCCAAATGCGCCACATATGACAAATATTTTTAACTAATTGAATTGCACCAGAAACTTCTATAGTGTCTTGCCTTTACTTTCCATTTTCCAAACTTGTCAAGTCATGTGGAAAATGGGTGGATGTTGTAGAGGTAAGACAGTGGTTGGTAAATTCCTCTTCTCATAGGCTGTTCAAAGGTACAATGGTCTCGGTATTGATGTTTGATTTTTCCTCAAAGCATTTAGTGGACAATTTGAATGTTCTTAATAATGTTTCGGTTGCTTCAAAATATTGAGGAGGATCAGAAAAGGAAGTTATTTGTTTCCTTTTAAAAAGCAATAATGCTGCTAAAAAATTTAAAAGTTATGCTTTTCAATAAGCCTTTAAGGAGCTACTAGAATCATCTCAGTAGGATTATTGTCTTTTTCAAGTAATTTTAAGACTCAGTTCTATGTTTCTTTTGTCGTGCAGCTGTTACATAGGTTGGAATGGCAACGTAGTTTATTATGTAACTGAGCTGACATGCAGTTTGGGTAGAGATTTTTTATTGCAGACTTCTCAAGATCATATGCTTTCTTTTCAAGTTGTATAATTCCATTATTCTTTTGTTTGCAGAAAAGGAAGCAGCTGACAAAAGGAAATTGGTGAGCAAATGGCATCCTACAACAAAGGGAACACTTAGAAGGAACTACAGGGTGCCTTCCAAATCTGAAGGACGACGCCTCCTTAAAGCTATTGCATCATTACTATCCGATGACGATCACTTTAGGGATGCCACTTCTCACAAGGTAATACAATCTCAGAAATTTTCGCTTGCTCTATTAATGCTAGCAAATAAATAAGATGAAACTAAATAAAGTTGGCATCTTTTTGGATTTCCTTTAACTATTTGTAGGGATGCCAAATTAGGAGGGAGAGTGCTCATGGCGAAAGTGTGTGCTGCAACAATGTAAGGGCTCTGTTCGATGAACTGCCAACACCACACCTGGTTGTTGAGATCACAGCTTTTCCTGCTGGTCCTCTCACAGAGAAAGACTATGTAAAGGCTGAGAAATTAGAGAGAGTGCTTAGGTCTGGCCCTTCTATCTAAAGTATTCATGTTGATATGGGATCTCCTTTTGTATGTATCCTATCCTGAGTTCAATTTGTACATACAAGAATAATGAATAAATCCTTCTCTTCTTGTTCTCATTTAAGCAACCTTTACCTGATTTGAAGGCGCTGATTGTTCATCTTAACCAGATTATGCAATTTTAATTTCATTTTCTCAGGATGACTAAGAAAAGGAGATTCCTAGAACTAGAACCTGCCAATCATGGCAAGTTGGCAACCCAAAAATCAGGAACTATATAGTCGGTTCATTATGCAATGTGAGATGATGTTTTGCTTGTGTAAATATAATAGGTGCTATGTAGGTGCATGCAAAATCAAATTGAAACTGTAAATCGAACCGAATCGATGGAAATTTGGTATGTTTGGTTTGGTCTATTTGGTTAGAGAGAAATTTGGTATCTTTGGTTTGGTCTATTTAGTTTGATTTTTGCTTAGGAAAAATTAATATGATCATTGATAAAATGTCAGATTTGGATTTATGTATAAAAATACATGGGTGCGAATTTAAATGACAGATTATTACTTAGTCCAATTCAGTTCCTCTTGTGTGTTAACTAATTGAATATTCGGCCTTTATTGCTCCGTGCATTTTCATGAATTGCAAAAGCCTAGTGTCTAACCATGGTGTAGTGCTCTCAATGCTTAATTGACGACTCATAGTTAACAAGTTCAAACATTTAGTTACTCTGATTCGGAAATTGGTCAAAATCAATTTATCAGCAATAGGCATAAGCTAAACCAAACATGGATGTAGTTTGGAACTCCATCAAAGACTCGAGATCAAATCCAAACTTCATGTTCTAGGCTTGATCCTTCAATGGAGAAACCTGATCCCGGTTTGGTTTAGGGACCGGCACTGATTTTGGTTTCAGTTCCAATTTGGAATCTTCAAACTTGGTTGGAAGAATATATCACATTTACCTTTACCTTCTTCCTACTAATTGCCTGAATTGATAATTTTAATAAATAACAAAATATCAAATCATGCAGAAGATTAGAGAATTGGACACAACATGTTCCATTTTCTACACTATTTAAAAAAGAAAAAAGGTTTGAACTTAATGTTTAGGAAAACTCCATTATCTCATAAAAAAATACATTTCAAGTAGAGATTTGTTACAGAAGAACCTAACTGGGATTTGTATGTAAACAGTATTTCTCAGCCACATGCTAAGAGACATATTTCACTACAACTGAGGCCATTAAATCTTCATTCTAAAGGTAAGTCTTCCGTTTCCATCATTTGGATTACCTGCTAGCTGATGAGGCAGAAGTGGGTGAGAATGGATCATAAATTTGCTGTCCTCCAGGATTTGATGCAAAAGAAGGATTTATATTGGTTTTCTGATTTGGGGCAATGAAATTGCTTGGCGGAGTTCTTGGAGCTGGATAATTTTGCCGCACTTGCAGAGGATTCCCAGGCAGTGAAGGAAAGGGGCCTCCCAAATAAGGTCGTTGAGGGACCGCATTGAAGCTCTGAGTTGGTGGTATAGTTGGATTTGCATTAAAAAATGCTGGGACTCTGGGTGGAACTGATGTACCAGTGGAATTTCCAGCAAAGGGGATACCAGACATATGAGCCTGAGCTTGACCCATCTGATTGCCAACCTGTGGCCTCGGGAACCCATGCATTCCAGGTGAAGGAATTGAATTGGGAACTGTGATCCTGAAAGATGGTGCTTGAGGTGATGGTGTGTGCATCGGTGGCCTCAGAAGTGAATTTTCCAGATTCTGCGGCTGATTGCTTGGCCTTGGAAGAGAAGCTGGATTCTGCAGAGGATAAGGCTTAAAAGTAAAGTCTACCGGACCTGAATGCAGTGGCTTTGAAGCTGTTATTGTCAGTGGTGGCGCTGTTAGCATAGGATTTGCTGTATTTCCAAGAAAAGGTCCACCATTTCCTGAAAGCAGAGTTGACTGTGATGTGGATGTCAGAGGTGATGAATTTGGCATGCTTCCAGGTACAATGTTTATTGATGCATGAGGTACAGATGCAACAGCCATGACCCCATGAGGAGATTTGACGGGTGGTGCAGAGGAAGAACCCAACTGAGGGGATGGAACAGAAGCAAAACTCAAGGTTCCAGAGGGATGGTTTGTAGGAGCATTACCAGTTGATGGACCAGATGAAAATGAAACTGTAGAAACTGCATTAGCTGCTGACAAGTTTGAGGGTGGAGTGGATGGCAGATAACCTGGTTGCTGAATCACAGGCCGAGGCCCCTGCAAAGAGGTCATTGGAGGAGTTATTTGCCCTATGTTACCTGGACCTAAAGATGCTGAAACACTGGCAGAAGCTGCAGACCATCCAGAAGAGATCCCAACAGGGGTCAAAAGTCTGTCAGATTGAGGTCCTGGAGGAACACCTGAAACAGGCAGGTGCAATGATGACAATAATGGCCCAGCACCTGGAGATGGCAATGCTAATGGGGGTTGATTGGCAATAAATGGAAGCGAAGCCGAAATGTTACCCTGAGCAGATGAAGGCTGCGGAGTAAAACTTCTTGGGCCATATGGATGTGATGAGACTTGCATTGGCATCTGTGGCCTGGAAGGAACAAGGGATGTACTGGGAAATCCAGATGCTGGAATTGGTCGGGGCCCAAATAATGAAGGCATATTTATAGGATTCAAAGGTGTTGAGTGTACAGGCAGAGGGCTGTTTTGAATTGGTGCAGAAAAATTCTGGATGGGATTGAAGCCATGAGAAAAATGCACTCGAGTTTGTGCAGAGATAGTTGGGAACACTGGACCTTGGTATTGGAACTGAACTTGTAGAGGAATTTGGCCTGGTCCAGGCACTGATTGCTCCACTCCCTGCTCCCCAGATGAGAATATAGAAGGCATAGATGCGTCCTGATTTTGATTATGAACATTTTGGTTATTCCCAGATGCTAAATTTCCCTACAAAGACCAGCTAATGGGCATGAGTCATCATACCAAGCAAATGTGCTAATATGCAGAATAGTGATAGCTGGACTGTAAAATAGAAATAATTATAACATATATAGCTTTGGTTAATCATCCAATAGTGTAACTTACCGATACTGAGGTAACTAGTAATTCAATAAGAGCAACTGCTCCATCGACCTTTTCAAATGTGTCAGCTGATACATGAACATTCAATTCCTCAAAAGCAACTTGAGTCTCACCCCAATCAGATGCAAAAATTTCAACCTGAGGAAAGAGGAAGAAGACTTGTTTCAGCAATATTAACGTACAGAAGTAGAAAATCTACGTTCTCGAAGTAGCACTTTGAAGTAAAAGTAAAATGGAAGAAATTGAATAAGAAGATCAAATGTCTAGATTTATATATCTCTGAGAGAGTATGTCAAACTAAGAAAGCCACTCACCTTCTCTCCTGCATTTGCTTTGGTACCAAATACTTGAATTTTAGCTTTAGTCTCCTGAACCAATGAGTAAAAAAAAAAAATCATTCAATATGCATGCCAGATGTCACAAGAAGGAAAGGAAGAAAAAAGAAATAAACCTCTATTCATTGTTCCACTTCAGGCAGCAAACCTGAACTATATCAGCCAAACTAACCTTTTCTAGTCGCTTCTGAGTCTCACCACCAGGCCCAAATATCAGACCAAGAAAGTTGTACCCTGGACGGTCTTTGATCTGCAGAGGCAACATATAACTTATATGATTCCAATATGCCTATTCTTAACTTATGAGCAAAAGGTAAAATCTTGGTTTTACAATTAAAGAAGGAAATTAGATCACACTATACTAAGCAGAATATGAAACCAAACAACTACTTGCATCCAGCAGCATTTATAGTGAATACTGAATTTCTAATGCCAACATAAAGAATTCCTCAGACCATGTATGATATCCCAATCCATCTCTAAGGCATACCCATTCTAAATTTAAGTCATTTGCTCTCGTCGACTGTTGCATGTACCATTGGTTTTCTAAGAATCTTACTGAAAACTTAAGAGGAATGAAAAAGAAAAGATATCTATAGATCATAGTTGTCACTAATAGCTTCCGACTACAAATACAGTTAAGGGAGTCCTGCAAGCCAAAAGTCCTCAGATTGAACATCAATTCATGCTAGCAATAAGAATAACAGAATAATTGTTCATATTCATTAAAAAAAAAAAAGCAGAAAAACTTTTGGGATATCCAATGTAGAGCAAACAAAACTATTTTTATTAATAAGTGGAATTGCAGAATAAGAAAAGGGTATATAAAATGAAAGCAGTCCAAATTTGACTTACAGGAATAGGAACTGTTGCCTCTTTTGGTAAAGGTTCATAATCAGGCGGAGGCTTGAAGCTTGGATTCAGTTTAAGTATTTCACCTGGAAATTAAAGGAGACAAGTATATTATGAAGCAGCAAATTGCGACCAGCAATTCACAGAATGCATAAATACAAGCAGTGCCCAAACTTTGACCCAGATGGTTATTTTAACAGTAAAAAGATTCTTCTTTTTTCTTTTACAACAAGGTGCCTAGTTTTTTTTTTTTTTTAAAAAAAAGGAAAAAAGCAAGAAACATAAGTATTAACAAGCTGTGTATGTAATGTCTCTCATTCCTCTTGACCATGCTTGTCTTTCCTGTCCCTCCCAAGAAACATTTTCACTTCAATTTTCTAGATAGCCATTTTGGTGAGACAAACCAGCCAAAAACACTTGGAAATAATTAATCTAGTTAAGTACTTGACTGCAAGAAGTTACAGGTATAAGCATTCAAACAGATGGCAAGTCAAAGTTTGAGCATTTCTTGAGTTAGTATCCTGAAGGAATATATGATCTAAGAGAAAATTTCAAGTGTACCTATAATCTCCCGCCTTTCAAGTTTTAGATTTTCCAAATCCTTCACCAACAAAATACATCATTAGTGCTTAATAAAATTGCAAATTTCAAATAGTAAATAGGGAATACACAATCAACCATAAGTTTACCTTGAAGTCAATTTGTGAAGCAGATGACTTGGGATCATCAGGCTGATCAGCTAATTGAGAGTCTTGACTTTCCCAGGTTTCTAGAGTTCCTGACTTCAGCTGCTGCATTATCTGTTCCACCCGAGTCTGCCCAAAATTTGTATATCACTTAAAGGCACCTGGAACAGGAAGCTTCCATGTGAGCCATTCACACGGAAGACACTGACATTTTACCACTCATGGGGAAAAGGCAATCTTCAATTGCTTCCAGATGAGTAATATGTTCCACCCACAAACTGGGGCTACAAATGTTTCCCACCCATTTTAAAGTTGCAAATGCTCAATTTAAAGCATAATGCTATGATATATTACTAGTATGCAAACCTTGATTTACCTGATAAGCTAAGGCTCTTCCCTTTCTAACCACAGCATCTTGGGTTGGATCTGGGCCCCATTTTGATTTCCTCGTCACCTGGTTAGTGCTTTCATCAGTGGCCGCATCATTACCTCCAGGTTTTTTTCCTCTAAAGATGGGAACCAGTGAACCAGAAAGCTTGTTTTTTGGTATGACAAATCCAGATTTTGCAGCAAAAATGGAGACTTTTGGTCCAGTAGTTGTTGCACTAGATGTACTTTTCGAGGACATCTCAAGCTTGTTGGTTTCAACTGCAGATGCCTTGTATACCCCAGCAGTCACCTTTACATAGACAGCTTAGACATAGTGAGCAGAACTTCCAACATTTGCTGTATTTTAAGGTTTAACTTCACATATTCACAGCTCAAACAAAAAAAAACTCTGTATAAACAGGCAGAAATAATCATGACAAGGGAAAAAAAAGTGCAATTTCTCAAAATCGATGTCAGTAAAGAGAATGAAAGCAAAGCCATGTAAATGGAGGTTTCTAATCACATTTATGAAGTGGAAACTACAAGAAGTAATGTTGGAATATGGGGCACCCATGATGGGAACCCATATCCAATAACTTACCCAAGGTAATTGTTTCCTACAATAACTACCTAAGAGAAGTTATGGGTCAGTCCCTTTTTCTTAGATAACTTCCTAAGGGAAGCATATGTGTTTACAGAAAAATCCAGCAAGTAGAGAAGAAGAAAATAGAGAGAGCATAGAAAAAAAGAGAAATATAGAGAATTCATTCTTGGAATATAGGGTGTAGTTGTTGTGAACAATTCACAAAGTTCCTTTGGTGATTTTGAAAGAAATCCCAAAGACTGTTGTGGAGAGAGTAACATACAAAAAATTGGAGAATGAGGCATGCAATAATTCCATATAAATCTCCAAGCTTATATTACCCTGATAAGTAAAGTGAGAGGTGCTCTTCTTGGTTGGGGTTGTATGATGGACCCTAAACAAAATGACTGATGACCAAAAGTAGAAGCTGTAAGGGAGCAAGACAAAATGTTGGTGGAGAAAAAGCAAACTTTTGGCGAAATTCATATTTTATCCCAGTTGGGAGACCAGTGAAACTGGAAGAAAGAAAAAATGGTTAAATTCTTCATCTGGGCTCACTTATTCCATCCCTCCAAAAACAAATAAATTGAAAAAGGTATGCACAGTTTCCATACCTACCCTTCTTCTGAACTATGATATGCATATCAATTTTTAAGGAAATGCTCATAATTTCCTTTGGTCTCATTTGATTATCAATCATAACAGATGCTTTTCCATTATTTTGAAAGAGAGAAGAAAATTACAATTTCTTCCTCTCACTTGCTATCCCTTCTATCATTCACCTTTCCCCTCTACTTCCATCCCAAACAAAGCCCAATTAAAGTAATCTTTACTCTAGAAAAGCTACAAGCCTTGAACTTACAAATGGTCCACAAATCACAAGATAAAGCTAAATCAATGTCAGGCTATAATCGGTTCGATTTAATCTTGGTTTTGCAATTTATGAACAATTCTTGAATTTGAATCTCACATTGTATTTCTAATCCTAATTACAACAACTAAGCCTTAATCCAATAATATATTGGGATATTTCTAATGCTAATGATATTTGGAAAAAAAAATGGATACCTAACCAATCAGAATTGGTTCCTTTTAATACAAATTTTTTATCAATTTTAATTATAACAACAGTTACAGATATATGTAAACCCTAAAACATAAAATTTTACACAGTTATTTAATCTGAGATTTTATCTGTCTGATTCCTATAGGAAAACTTGTATTCAATGAAAAATTGAATAGATATTTTGATAGAGCACTGCAGCAAATGGAAAGACATGGATATGTATAGAAAGCTATAGACTATAGTTGTCTCTGCATATGTTTAATAAGCCTTCGACTTAGACTCGGTTTCGCAATCAATTTAGCATTCACAAAATAGGATAACACTTCTAGCTTTCCATAAAAGAATAAAACCCTGTTTATAGATTCATGTAGATAAACGCCATAAGTAAATGAATTCTAGGTACTAAATACAACCTAAAAGGGTAAAAACAATACACTTGAGGACCATTACAGCTTTAGAATCCAGTTATATATACAGTACAACAATTAACAAAGCAACAATCATCCATATTATTAAAAGAGGTATACATTAAATCAAATAAGGATAATGTTATCAAAAGAAAAACAAAATTTTCGCGCAAATTAAAATTCTTAAATATCAAGCTGGAGAATAACAACTAGACAAGCACAAAAAAATGAAGAAAAAAAATTGCATATAAATCTTTTCAAAAGAAAAGAGAGGAAAAGCAAATGGTTCCAAGGTATTCGTACAAAGATCAGTTATATCGCTAATCCAAATATATTTGATTTTCCATTACTTCAATTTAGCCCTAATTCAGAGAGAAGACAGTACCTAGGGTTTTTCAGGTGACAAAAATCACTCGGAGAGAGCTGAGAGACTGATTCCAGAGTCTGTGCAGGTACTCAAAGCTTCTTCCAATTTTGGTTTTCGTAAGGTGAATTATGGGTCGGAGTTCAAACATGGGCCGAATGACCCGACTCCGATTCGGCCTGTCAAATGGCCCAATATCATTCGTATTAGGGTTTTTTTTTGCTTTTTTGAGAGTAATTCTTTTTCTTTTTTTCAATTGATTTTTGAATTGGGAAATTTTTTTAAAAAAATGTTTGTGTGATTATTTTTGAAAAATTTAAGCGCAAAAAATGATATAATTTTTTAAAATTAGTAGATTTTACTTTAATCTTTTTTTTGTCAACCTTTTTCCATTGAATGCATAAAATTGAGAGATTTTGACCTAAAAATAAAGCAATTTTGCCTAAGCAATTTTATTACTTGTTTGGGTATTCCAATTATTTACATTTTCTTTGCGTGTCATTCACATCTTAATTAATTAATAAAAGGATATTTCAGTCAATTTTAACTATTTTTTTTAGAGAATTTAAATATTTTGATCATCATATTTGTATCCCAATAACTTTCACCGGTTATGCCAAAAAAATATATCCATGATCTTCTTTATTGAAATAGTTTACTCCAAGAGGTAACTGTTTAGTTGTAGTCTAAATTTTTGACTCTTGGAGGGGTACCGCTTTTGTTTTTGTCTCAATTTTTGGCCCAAAAATTCAAGGTAAGGTATACCCATTTGTC
Organism: Excoecaria cochinchinensis; assembly: GCA_947683425.1. Lineage (NCBI taxonomy): Eukaryota > Viridiplantae > Streptophyta > Magnoliopsida > Malpighiales > Euphorbiaceae > Excoecaria > Excoecaria cochinchinensis. The sequence goes on from CANTUQ010000004.1 coordinate 51,127,282, forward strand.
TTTTTATCTAATTTTTTAGGCCAAAAACTCCAAAGTATACACCTTTGGTTTAGTTTTAAATATTTTGCCCAAAACATCAAGGGGTACCTCTTTACATTCAGTCTAAATTTTGGGCCCAAAACTCCAAGAGATACCTATTTGCTTTTGGTTTAATTTTTTTGGCAAAAAACTCAAAGGGATACGTCATTGGTTTTTGTCTAAATTTTTAGCTGAAAATTCAAAGGAGTATCCTTTTAGTTTTTATCTAATTTTTTTGTCCAAAACTCAAAAGAGTATTCTTTTACTTTTTATCTGAATTTTTTAGCAAAAAAACTCCAAAAGATATTCCTTTATTTTTTATCAAAATTTGTGGCACAGAAGTACAAGAGGTACCTTTTGTTTTTGTTTAAATTTTTGGCAAAAAAACTCTAAGGGTTACCCATTTGGTTTTTGTCTAAAATCTTGGCCCAAAATTCCAATGGATACCTTTTCTGTTTTATCTAATTTTTTGGCAAAAAAACTCCAATAGGTACCCATTTGGTTTTTGTTTTGGTTTAAATTTTTGGCCCAAAACTATAAGGGTACCCTTTTTGCTTTAATCTAAATTTTTAGCCAAAAACTACAAGGGTTACTTTTTTAGTTTTTATCCAAATTTTTTGTCCAAAATACCAAAGGGTACCCTTTTGCTTTTTATTTGAATTTTTGGCCAAAAATTTCAAGGAGTACCTTTTTTGTTTTTGTTTAAATTTTTGGTCCAAAATTCAATGGGGTACCTCTTGGTTTTTATTTAAAATTTTTGGTACAAAAATCAAAGGGCTATAATTTTGGTTTTGGTCTAAAGTTTTTTGCCAAAAACTCTAAAAGGCATCTCTTTGCATTTAATCTAACTTTTGGGCCCAAAACTTTAAGGGGTACGCTTTTACTTTTTGTCAAATTTTTTGGGCCAAAAACTCTAAAGAGTACGCCATTAGTTTTGGTTTAAATTTTGTGCCCAAAATTTCAAGGGGTAGCTTTTTTGTTTTCATCTAAATTTTTGGCCGAAATCTTCAAGAGGTAGCCCTTCGATTTGGGTCCAAATTTTGGGTCCAAAACTTCAAGTGGCTTTGCTTTTTGCGTAATTTTTTTGGCCAAAAGCTCTAAGGGTACACCATTGATTTTAGTCTAAATTTTTAACCAAAAACTACAAGGTGTACTCCTTTAACTTTTATCTAAATTTTTGACCTAAAATTCCAATGGATACACTTTTGATTTAGTCTAAAATTTTTAACCAAAAATAACAAAGGCTACGCATTTGGTTTTAGCCTAAATTTTTTGCCCAAAACTCTCGAGTACTCATTTGCATTTGATCTAAATTTTGTGTCCAGAAATTCAAGAAGTACCACTTTGCTTTTTATCTAATTTTATTTGCAACTCCAAAGTATATACTATTAGTTTTGGTCTAAATTTTTGGTCCAAAACTCCAAAATGTATCATTTTTTGTTTTTATCTAATTTGTTTTGGCCCAAAACTCTATGTAGTACCCTTTTACTTTTTGTTTAATTTTTTTGGGCAAAAAACACCAAAAAGTACCCCTTTGGTTTTTGAAAAAATTTGTGGCCTAAAACTAAAAGGGGTACTTCTTTTGCTTTTGTTAAAAATTTTTGCCTAAAACTCCAAGTGGTATCCATTTGGTTTTTGTCTAAATTTTTGGTTGAAAGCTCCAAGATGAACACTTTTGCTTTTGTCTGAATTTTTTTGTCAAAAACTCTAAGAAATACCCTGTAACACCCCGCCATCCCCGTTGGAAGGATACCGGAGTGCCACGCGGGCAAACACAAATTATCATATACATTTACACATGTATAAATAAATAAAAGGAAACCAAATGAGATTTAAAGAAACTTTAATCATGTACTAGTAAGTTCTTTTTTTTTTTACATATAACATATATCCATACTGTTTTTCAGAATGAGGCTTGTATTCGAATACATATACAAAAATAATATTTGTTCCTTTACAAAAGATTTACTTTACTATACACAAGCCATATACAAAATTTTACAGCGGAAGACTTCATAAAATAACTTCATCAAAAGACTCCTAGTGGCCGACCTGCAGATATCCGACTCCAAATCCAGACTCGCCACCTGCACGGGAAAAGAGCCCGTGCTAAGCGATAACGCTTAGTGGGGAGGAACAAAACAAACTAACAAAGTGCAAATACAGTATATATAACAATACAATAATCCAATGGTTCCAAAACAAAGGTATCAAATCACCTATAAACATATCTCCCAATTCCTTCCTTGACATGCATAAATATATATATACAATACCAGCAATCAAGTATTCAATTCATAATTCTCATCATTCTACGTATACAGATTCAAGGTGCGATTTAAAGCTATGTAAGAATTCATGTGCACTATATACTTGTAATCATGTTAACAATTCATCTCATCTTATGCAACACAGTTAAACTCATAGCCTGACTAGCCTAAAATAAAGCATATATAATGTTTTCAACAACACTACAATCTCATCCCAAACATAAACATATATTACAAGTAATTAACTATTAAAATATAAATTAAATCTACATATTTCTCACCGTTCCAAATACGCGTATATACTCAAGGTATATAAACACAAAGTTATACTATATTTCATATACAACATATACCTTTAATCTTGTCAATAAACATCTCAACATATATATCACATATAAACATGTAGCCTGATTAGTCCGAAATACTCTCTAGAAGTGGATACGGTCATTTGGATACTGATTGAACACAGTATCCCAAGCATATAGAGACATGAGTCTCAAACATGTATTTTCCATATAGAGACCGGAGTCTCGCTTTATTTTCATATAGACCAAACATGGTCGAAACAAGGATCCAAATGGACCCGCATATATCGTTTTATCATATAGCAGCTGCACACACACTCTGACCTAAGTAAGCGCTTACTTATCCACTACTATGACTATTCAGGCTTAAAACTCAACTCAACAATTCCAGCACTCATATCAATGTGAATATTGAAGATAATACAAATTTATGGTCCATGTATACAGGTATACAGATCACATTTAAAACAAGTAACTATAAATATTACAACAACTAAATACAAATACATATTTCACGTATACATGTGACTAGATCAAATTCAGAAACATTTAAACATATAAATATTAACTACAAGAGGTAATAAGAACAAATAGCTCATATTGAGAAAGTCCCTGTTAAATAAACTATAAACATGTAAATCATGTATATTAATTATTAATCATGTATACAAAACCCAATATTATGCAATTATTAAAAACACAATACAGATTTTAAGTCAAATATTTGTCATGTAATGCGAAAATTCTTGGAATCAGAAGTTAAAAATCATGCTTTTAGAAAACAGGCAACTGAAGGAAGGCTGGTCACGTCGTGACTTCAAGTCACGTCGTGACTCCAGCTTCATGCGAGCGCCAGGGAAGAACAGCAGGCAGTCACGGCGTGACCTCCAGTCACGTCGCGTGACGCCTGTGAGAGGAGAGGAAGAAATCGCGCAGGCAAAGGGCGAAAGTCACGGCGTGATGCCGCTTCACGCGACGTGACCTTCAGCAAAGAAGGAGTCACGGCGTGAAGCTGCTTCGCGCCTCGTGACCTTCAACCGAGAAGGGGGTCACGGCGTGATCACCAGTCACGTCTCGTGACCTTCTTCTCACAATTCTTCATCTTCTCCAATTTTCCAATTTTCCAGAAATCGTAACAAAAATCCAGAAAAACAATGAAAACAGAGTGCAACTAAAAATCCAAATTCCTTTCTTGCCAAAAACCAGTTTTCATGCAATAACCATGCAACCACATACCTTCAGGCCTCCAGAGCATATTTACAGCAACAATCACTCAAATCATTCACCTTGATAAACAATCAGAATTGCATTTACAGAGACTTAAACCCAGAAGTTTCCTCTTTTACGTTCATGCAAATATCTCAAATTTCACATACATATCATCGTCACTTGTTGCTACAAATCAAATACACAACTCTACTTTACTCATGCATTACTCTATATACCAAAAACATAATTTAACAACAACATTAAACATCAAAACAGGATCCAAAAACGAGAAAAGAGCAAACACTCCCAAACCTGTACTGAAGCTCAAAACAACGTCCACTGCTCTTTCAATCCACAACTTTTCCTTTTTCCTTTTCTTTTCTTTTATCCACAGAGGCTTCAGAAGATTCTAACAGACCCAACTCAAGCTTCACAACAGGAAAAACACACATGCAAATGGAAGGAACAGAATGTGCTTTACGTGAGAGAGAGAGAGCAAGGAAGAGAGAACTTCCAGTCTTCTGTTTCCAGCCAACTGAGTTTCCCTTAGTTTTCTCTTTTCCCTCACCACGTGCACATCCACCTTCCACTTGGCACACATGCACAAAGACACAAATCACTTATTCCTCTTTTACCAAATGGTCCTTGATAAATTACCTTTCACTCACTCAAATACAATCTACCATTTAAAATACTTTTGTTTCCTTGCAATTTAATCCTCAATCACAAGTAAAATTACTCAATTACACTTAATTGTCCAATTAAAATTGCCAATTTCCGATTAGGCCACTTATGGGGTGTGACAACTCTCTCCCCCTTAAGAAAATTTCGTCCTCGAAATTTCCTCGCTTGTCACTTGTAGGTAAATCTATAAACAAATCTCTGAATCGCTATCACTTATACCATACAACTATCAGATCAGGTAAACTCTACACTTTCTTAACACACTACACTCTAATCCATATACCTCTTCTAATCATCAAGTACTCGATGTATATCCTGTCAGCTTTTCTCAGTGAAGTGCATACAATGATGTTGTTTACATATAAATGAGGGATGCGGATGAAATGATCATGTAATGATTTATGTATGCGAGATGATGCGAGAATGCAATGTAAGCTACTATAATGCACTGTTCCCATCCCCATGTTTCACTATGCTTATGTGCACACGATTTCAAGAAGATAGCTGACAGGAATACAGAGTGTCACCTCGAACTCTTATCAATTCACATCTACTACTGCCTCGTCTTTACTCTCACGCGAGTCGGACTCCATCTATACTTTACACAAACGACATCTGCATTAGGCCACTACACAAAACTGACTCTCATGTATAGACTTGACTCACACCAACACAATCACAACATAACCCAGAACCACCAAACCTGGGCTCTGATACCAAGCTGTAACACCCCGCCATCCCCGTTGGAAGGATACCGGAGTGCCACGCGGGCAAACACAAATTATCATATACATTTACACATGTATAAATAAATAAAAGGAAACCAAATGAGATTTAAAGAAACTTTAATCATGTACTAGTAAGTTCTTTTTTTTTTTACATATAACATATATCCATACTGTTTTTCAGAATGAGGCTTGTATTCGAATACATATACAAAAATAATATTTGTTCCTTTACAAAAGATTTACTTTACTATACACAAGCCATATACAAAATTTTACAGCGGAAGACTTCATAAAATAACTTCATCAAAAGACTCCTAGTGGCCGACCTGCAGATATCCGACTCCAAATCCAGACTCGCCACCTGCACGGGAAAAGAGCCCGTGCTAAGCGATAACGCTTAGTGGGGAGGAACAAAACAAACTAACAAAGTGCAAATACAGTATATATAACAATACAATAATCCAATGGTTCCAAAACAAAGGTATCAAATCACCTATAAACATATCTCCCAATTCCTTCCTTGACATGCATAAATATATATATACAATACCAGCAATCAAGTATTCAATTCATAATTCTCATCATTCTACGTATACAGATTCAAGGTGCGATTTAAAGCTATGTAAGAATTCATGTGCACTATATACTTGTAATCATGTTAACAATTCATCTCATCTTATGCAACACAGTTAAACTCATAGCCTGACTAGCCTAAAATAAAGCATATATAATGTTTTCAACAACACTACAATCTCATCCCAAACATAAACATATATTACAAGTAATTAACTATTAAAATATAAATTAAATCTACATATTTCTCACCGTTCCAAATACGCGTATATACTCAAGGTATATAAACACAAAGTTATACTATATTTCATATACAACATATACCTTTAATCTTGTCAATAAACATCTCAACATATATATCACATATAAACATGTAGCCTGATTAGTCCGAAATACTCTCTAGAAGTGGATACGGTCATTTGGATACTGATTGAACACAGTATCCCAAGCATATAGAGACATGAGTCTCAAACATGTATTTTCCATATAGAGACCGGAGTCTCGCTTTATTTTCATATAGACCAAACATGGTCGAAACAAGGATCCAAATGGACCCGCATATATCGTTTTATCATATAGCAGCTGCACACACACTCTGACCTAAGTAAGCGCTTACTTATCCACTACTATGACTATTCAGGCTTAAAACTCAACTCAACAATTCCAGCACTCATATCAATGTGAATATTGAAGATAATACAAATTTATGGTCCATGTATACAGGTATACAGATCACATTTAAAACAAGTAACTATAAATATTACAACAACTAAATACAAATACATATTTCACGTATACATGTGACTAGATCAAATTCAGAAACATTTAAACATATAAATATTAACTACAAGAGGTAATAAGAACAAATAGCTCATATTGAGAAAGTCCCTGTTAAATAAACTATAAACATGTAAATCATGTATATTAATTATTAATCATGTATACAAAACCCAATATTATGCAATTATTAAAAACACAATACAGATTTTAAGTCAAATATTTGTCATGTAATGCGAAAATTCTTGGAATCAGAAGTTAAAAATCATGCTTTTAGAAAACAGGCAACTGAAGGAAGGCTGGTCACGTCGTGACTTCAAGTCACGTCGTGACTCCAGCTTCATGCGAGCGCCAGGGAAGAACAGCAGGCAGTCACGGCGTGACCTCCAGTCACGTCGCGTGACGCCTGTGAGAGGAGAGGAAGAAATCGCGCAGGCAAAGGGCGAAAGTCACGGCGTGATGCCGCTTCACGCGACGTGACCTTCAGCAAAGAAGGAGTCACGGCGTGAAGCTGCTTCGCGCCTCGTGACCTTCAACCGAGAAGGGGGTCACGGCGTGATCACCAGTCACGTCTCGTGACCTTCTTCTCACAATTCTTCATCTTCTCCAATTTTCCAATTTTCCAGAAATCGTAACAAAAATCCAGAAAAACAATGAAAACAGAGTGCAACTAAAAATCCAAATTCCTTTCTTGCCAAAAACCAGTTTTCATGCAATAACCATGCAACCACATACCTTCAGGCCTCCAGAGCATATTTACAGCAACAATCACTCAAATCATTCACCTTGATAAACAATCAGAATTGCATTTACAGAGACTTAAACCCAGAAGTTTCCTCTTTTACGTTCATGCAAATATCTCAAATTTCACATACATATCATCGTCACTTGTTGCTACAAATCAAATACACAACTCTACTTTACTCATGCATTACTCTATATACCAAAAACATAATTTAACAACAACATTAAACATCAAAACAGGATCCAAAAACGAGAAAAGAGCAAACACTCCCAAACCTGTACTGAAGCTCAAAACAACGTCCACTGCTCTTTCAATCCACAACTTTTCCTTTTTCCTTTTCTTTTCTTTTATCCACAGAGGCTTCAGAAGATTCTAACAGACCCAACTCAAGCTTCACAACAGGAAAAACACACATGCAAATGGAAGGAACGGAATGTGCTTTACGTGAGAGAGAGAGAGCAAGGAAGAGAGAACTTCCAGTCTTCTGTTTCCAGCCAACTGAGTTTCCCTTAGTTTTCTCTTTTCCCTCACCACGTGCACATCCACCTTCCACTTGGCACACATGCACAAAGACACAAATCACTTATTCCTCTTTTACCAAATGGTCCTTGATAAATTACCTTTCACTCACTCAAATACAATCTACCATTTAAAATACTTTTGTTTCCTTGCAATTTAATCCTCAATCACAAGTAAAATTACTCAATTACACTTAATTGTCCAATTAAAATTGCCAATTTCCGATTAGGCCACTTATGGGGTGTGACATACCCATTTGATTTTGATTTAAATTTTAGGCCCAAAACTATAAAGGGTATCCCTTTTATCTTTGTTTAAACTTTTGACCAAAAAATCCAAGTGGTATCCTTTTAGTTTTTATCTAAATTTAGGGCCCAAAATTACAAATGGTACCCATTTGATTTTGGCATAAAGTTTCGGCCCAAAACTTCAAGAGCTAACTCTTTAGTTTTGGTCTAAATTTTTGTCCCAAATTTCTAAGGGGTACCTTTTCGATTTTGCTCTAAATTTTGGGCCCAAAATATTAAGGGGTACCATTTTGCTTTTTAGTTATTTTTTTTTTTGCCAAAAATTTTAAGGGGGTACACTTTTAGTTTCGGTATAAATTTTTGGCAAAAAACTACAATGGGTACTCCTAGTAGTTTTGGACTAAAAATTTTAATCAAAACAAGAGGGATACCCTTTTGGTTTTTGTCTAAATTTTTAACTCAATATTCCAAGGGATATCCCTTTACTTTTTATCTGAATTTTTTTGCCTAAAACTCCAAAGGGTACCCTTTTTGTTTTGATGAAAAATTTTGGCACAAAACTATAAGGGGTACACTTTTGTTCGGATCTCATTTTTTTACGCAAAAAATTCAAGGTGTACCCTTTTACTTTTATATATTTTTTTGGTCAAAAACTCTAAGTGGTACGCCTTCGGTTTTGTTTCAAATTTTTTGCCCAAAACACTAAGGGGTACCTTTTTGCATTTAGTTTAAATTTTGGGCCCCAAACTCTAAGGGATAAACCATTGGTTTTGGCCTAAATTTTTGTCCCAAAACTCCAAAGGGTAGCTGTTTAACTTTTATCTATTTTTTTTGGCCCAAAACTCCAAGGGTACCCCCTTTTTTTTTATTTTTCTGAATTTCTTGGCAAAAAAACTCCAAATGATACCCCTTTTATTTTGGTTTAAATTTTCTGCCCAAAAATACAAGTGATATGGTATTGGTTTAAGTCAAAAAAATTTTCCCAAAAATTCAAGCGGTATTCTTTAGCTCTTTGTCTCAATTTTTTAGCAAAAAACTCCAATGTGTACCCCTTTGGTTTTGGTCAAAATGGCTCAAAACTATAAGTAGTACCCATTTTGTTTTTGTCTAAATTTTTTGCCCAAAACTCTAAAGGATACCCTTTTTATTTTGATCCAAAATTTTGGCCCAAAACCAAAAGTGGTACCCATTTTGTTTTTGTCTAAATTTTTGACCCAAAATTCCAAGAGGTATTGCTTTTATTTAGGTCTCAATTTTTGCCAAAAAATTCAAGGTGTACCACTTTTCTTTTATCCAATTTTTTGGCCAAAACCTCTAAGGGGTATGCCTTTGGTTTTCGTTTAAATTTTTGTCGCAAAATTCCAAGAGATACCCCTTTACATTTTGTCTAAATTTTGGGCCCAAAATTTCAAGGGATACCCTTTACTTTTGGTCTTATTTTTTGGCCAAAAACTACAAGGGATATGCCATTGGTTTTGCTCTTAATTTTTGGCCCCAAACTGCAGGGGAACCTTTGGTTTTGGTTTAAATTTTTAGCTTAAAATTACAAGGAGTACCCCTTTTATTTTTATTTATATTTAAATTTTTGGCCGAAAATACCACAGGATACCCCTTTGTTTTTTGGCTGAATTTTTTGGTCAAAAACTCCAAGGAGTACCCCTTTATTTTTATAAAAAAATTTTGGTTCGAAACTAAATGTTGTACTCATTTTGTTTTTGTCTAAATTTTTGTCCCAAAATTCTAAGGAGTATTGCTTTTGTTTAGGTCTCAATTTTTGCCAAAAAATCCAAGGTGTACCACCTTGCTTTTATCTAATTTTTTGGCCAAAAACTCTAAGAGGTATGCTTTTAGTTTTGGTTTAAATGTTTGGCGTAAAACTAAAAGGGGTACCCATTTGCATTTGGTCTAAATTTTGAGCCCAAAATTTCAAGGGATACCCCTTTAATTTTTGTCTTATTTTTTGGCCAAAAACTCCAAGAGATACGCTATTGCTTTTGGTCTAAATTTTTGACCCAAAACACTAGGGGAGCCTTTGGTTTTGGTTTAAATATTTGGCTCAAAATTACAAGGGATACCTCTTTTATTTTTGTTTATGTTTAAAATTTTGGTCAAAAACACCACAAGGTACCCCTTTCCTTTTTGTCTGAATTTTTTGGCCAAAAACTTCAAGGAGTAAACCTTTTGTTTTTGTCTAAATTGTTGGCCCAAAATTCAAAGGGGTTCCACTTTGGTTTTTGTATAAAATTTTTGGCAAGAAACTCAAATGGCCATCTTTTTGCATTTAATCTAAATTTTGGGTCAAAAACTCCAATGGGCACACCATTGGTTTTGGTCTATATTTTTTGCCTAATATTCCAAGGGGTACCATTTAGTTTTTGTCTAAATTTTTAGCTCAAAACTCCAAGAGTACCGCTTTTATTTTTTGTCTATATATTTTGGCCATAAACACAATGGGGGGTACAGTTTTTGTTTCGGTCTCAATTTTTTGCCCAAAAATTAAAGTTGTATTCATTTGCTTTGTTTTTCTATTTTTTAAAAAACTCCAAGGGATATGCCTTTAGTTTTAATCTAAATTTTTAGGCCAAAACTTCAAGGGATACTCATTTGCTTTTTGTCTAATTTTTTTGGCCAAAAATTCTAAGGGATACGCCATTGGTTTTGGTCTAAATATTTGGTCCAAAATGCTAAGACATATCTTTTGGTTTTTGTCTAAATATTTGGCCCTAAACTCCAAGGGGCACCCTTTTATTTTTTGTCTGAATTTTTTGGCAAAAAAACTCCAAGTGGTAACCCTTTGATTTTTGTATAAATTTATGGCTCAAAACTGTAAGGGGTACCGCTTTTATTTTTATCTAAATTTTTGACCAAAAAATTCAAGGGGTACCCTTTTAATTTTTGTCTAAATTTTAGACCTAAAAATCCAAGTGGTATCCCTCCTGAAAATTCAAGGGGTATCCTTTTGGTTTTTGTTTAAATTTTAGGCCCAAAACTCCAAGGGATATCCTTTTGGTTTTAGTATAAATTTTTGGCCCAAAACTCAAAGGGGTACCCTTTTTGTTTTTGTCTAAATTTTTGGCTCAAAAATAACCTAAAAATTAACATCAATAAAGCATAGATTTGAACTTATCAAGGTTCCTCTACAATTATGGTCTAAACGTTTGGCCCAAAACTGCAAATGGTACCCTTTTGCATGTGGACATAAGTTTAAGCGCAAAAGTCCAAGGTACCCATTTGCTTTTTGTCTAACTTATTTGGCTAAAAATTCCATGGGGTGTGCCATTGGTTTTAGTCTAAAATTTGGGCCCAAAACTCCAATGGGTAATCTTTTGGTTTTTGTCTAAAATTTTGGCACAAAATTTCAAGGGTACCCCTTAGCTTTTTCTCTGAATTGTTTGGCCAAAAACTCCAGGCTGCCCCTTTTTTTTTGTTTAAATTTTTGACTCAAAACTTCAAGGGACCTTTTCTTTTTGTGTAAATATTTTGGCTAAAAACTAGAAGGAGTACCCTTTTGTTTTGGTGTCAATTTTTAGCCCAAAACTCCAGGGTATACACTTTTGCTTTTTAGCTGGTTTTGGTCTAAATTTTTGGCACAAAACTACAAGGGGTATGCTTTTTGTTTTTATATAAATTTTTGGCTTAAAACTCCAAGGGTTACTCCTATGTTTTTTGCTTAAATATTTGATAAAAAAACTCCATGGGGTACCCTTTTGGTTTTGGTCCAAAGTTCCAAGCGACACCTTTATGGGTTTAGTCTTAATTTTTGGCCCACAACACCAAGGGGTACCCTTTTGTTGTGATATAAATTTCGATCCAAAACTTAAAGGGTACCCCTTTAATTTTGGTTTAAATATTTTAGCCCAAAATTTCAAGGGGTAGCCCTCTAATTTTTGTCTTTTTTTTTTGCCAAAAGCTCAAAGGGATACACCTTTGGATTCGGTTTAAATTTGTGGCTCAAAGCTACAAGTGGTACCTTTTTGTTTTTGTCTAAATTTTTAGCCCAAAACTCCAAAGGCTGCCCTTTTTATTTCGGTCTAAATTTTTTCGCCAAAAAGTCCAAGGGTTACCCCTTTGGTTTTGGTCTAAATTTTTAGCTCAAAATTCCAAGGGGTTTCTCTTTGCATTTGATCTAAATTTTGAGCACAAAACTCCAAGGGGTACCTGTTGCTTTTTATTTAATTTTTTTGGCCAAAAACTCAAAGGGGTATACCATTGGTGTTGGTCTAAAATTTTGTCCCAAAACTCCATGGCGTACCCTTCTTGTTTTTGTCTACATTTTTTGCTCAAAATTCCATGGTGTACCCATTTGCTTTCTGTCTCAAAAACTTCAAGGGGTACGCCTATTATTTTGGTCTAAATTTTTAGTCCAAAGCTCTAAGAGGTACCCATTTGCTTTTTCTCTAAATATTTTAGCCAAAAACTCTAAGGGTTACACCTTTTGTTTTGGTCTCAATTTTAAGATCTGGACTTTAAGGCGTACCACTTTGCTTTTTATCTAAATTTTTTAGCCAAAAACTCCATGGGGTACCCCTTTGATTTGGTCAAAACTTTTGACCCAAAACTCCAAGCGATAGTCTTTTTTTTCTCTAAATATTTTGGCCAAAAACGCTAAGATATACCCCTTTTGATTTGGTCCGAATTTCTTGCCAAAAACTTCAAGAGGTACCCCTTTGCTTTTTCTTTCAATTTTGTGGCCAAAAATTCCAAGGGGTACCCTTCTGATTTTTGTCTATAGTTTTGGCCCAAAACTGCAAGTGGTATCCCTTTAGTTTTTGTCTAATTTTTTTGCCAAAAATTCTAAGGTGTACACCTTTCGTTTTGGTCTTAATTTTTGACCCTAAACTATATGGGGTACCCCTTTTGCTTTTGATTAAATTTTTGGCCCAAAACTCTAAAGTCGTCATTTTTGGTTTTGACTGAATTTTTGGCCAAAAACTCTAGGGGATACCCTATTGCATTTAGTCTAAATTTCTTGCTCAAAACTGCAAAGGGTACCATTTTTGTTTTTGTCAAAATTTTTGGCCAAAAACTCCAAGTGATACACCTTTGATTTTTGTCTAAATTTTTTAGCCAAACACTCTAAAGGTTACCCATTTCCTTTTTGTTTAAATTTTTTACCCAAAACTATAAGCGATGCCCCTTTGATTTTGGTCTAAATTTTTGGCCCGAAATTTCAAGTTATACCCTTTAGGTTTTGTTCTAAATTTTATGCCTAAAAGTCCAAGGGATACCCCTTCGATTTTGATTTAAACATTCGTCACAAAACTCAATGGGGTTTTCCCTATGGTTTTGGTCTAAATTTTTATCCCAAAACTCAATGGGTTCCCTTTTGGGTCCAAAATACCAAGTGGTACCCTTTTAGTTTCTGTGTAATTTTTTTGCCTAAAACTCAAAGGGGTACCCAAGTGCTTTTTGTCTAAATTTTTTGGCCAAAACCTTCAAGGGGTACTCATTTTATTTTTGTCTAAATTTTTAACCCGAAACTTCAAGAGGTATCCTTTGCGTTTAGTTGGAATATTTTGGCAAAAATTTTAATGGGTACCCCTTTTGTTTTGCTCTCAATTTTAGGCCCAAGAGTCTAAGGTGTACCCTTTTGCTTTTTATCTAAATGTTTTGGCCAAAAACTCCAATGGGTACCTCTTTGGTTTTGATCTAAATTTTTTATCCAAAACTCCCAGGGGCATCCTTTGCTTTTTGCCTAATTGTTTTGGCCAAAAACTCTATGAGGTACCCCTTTGGTTTTGGTTTGAATATTTTTCTCAAAACTCCAAAGGTACCCTTTTTATTTTTGTCTAAATTTTTTGGGCAAAAACTCTAAGGTGTACCTCTTTGCATTTATATAATTTTTTTGGCTAAAAACTGTAAGGGGTACGACTTTGGTTTTGGTTTAAATTTTTGGCTCAAAATTCCAAGAGGTACCACCGCAATTATTGTATAAATTTTTGGCCTAAAACTCCAAAAGGTACGCCTTTGCATATGGAAGAAAGTTTAGGCCCAAAACTCCAAGGGTACCCATTAGCTTTTTGTCTAACTTATTTGGCTAAAAATTTCAAGGGTTATGCCATTGGTTTTGGTCTAAATTTTTGGCCTAAAACTCCAATTGGTAAGCCTTTTGTTTTTGTCTAAAATTTTGGCCAAAAATTCCATGGGTACCGTTTTGCTTTTTGTTTGAATTATTTGGCCAAAAACTCCAATGAGTACCCCTTTTGGCTTGGTCTAAATTTTTGAGCCAAAACTCTAAGAGCCATTTGCTTTTTGTGTAAATATTTTTGCCAAAAACTACAAAGGGTACCCATTTTATTTTGGTCCCAAATTTTTGACTCGAGACTCCAAGGTGTACACCTTTGCTTTTTGGCTAATTTTTTTGGCAAAAAAGTCAAAGGGCTACCCCTTACTTTTTATCTAACTTTTTGGCCAAAAACAGCAAGGGGTACTCATTTGATTTTTATCAAAATTTTTGGCTCAAAACTACAAGGAGTAATCCTTTACTTTTTATTTAAATGTTTGATAAAAAAAAACTCCATGGGGTACTCCTTTGATTTTGATCTAAATTTTTGGCCTAAAACCCCAAGGGGTATCCCCTTTGGTTTTGGTCTAAGTTTTCTACCAAAAACTCCAAGGTTACCCATTTTATTTTGATATAAATTTTCGGCCTAAAATTTTAAGGGGTACCCCTTTAGTTTTGCTCTAAATTTTTAACCTGAAACTCCAAGAGATACCCCTTTTACTTTTTGTCTAAATATTTTAGCCAAAAATTCTAAGGAGTACCCTTTTTTGTTTTGGTCTTAATTTTAACCCCAAGACCCCAAAGTGTACCCCTTTGCATTTTATCTAAATTTTTTTGCCAAAAATTTCAATGGATACTCCTTTAATTTTGGTCTAAATCTTTGGTCCAAAACTTTAAGGGGTATTCATTTGTTTTTTGTCTAATTTTTTTGCAAAAAAATCCAAGGGGTACACTTTTGATTTTGGTCTAAATTTTTTGCCCAAAACTATATGGGGTACCCCTTTTATTTTTGATTAATTTTTGGACCAAAACTCCAAGGGTGTCTCCTTTTTTTGTATAAATTTTTTGGCCAAAAACTCTAAGGGCTACCCCTTTGCAGTTGGTCTAAATTTTTGGCTCAAAACTGTAAGGGGTACGCCATTTGTTTTTGTCAAAATTTTTAGCCCAAAACTCTATGAGATACACATTTGGTTTTTGCCTAATTTTTTTGGCCAAATACCCCAAGGGATACCCCTTTACTTTTTGTCTAAAATTTTGACCCAAAACTCTAAGCGGTACCCCTTTGATTTTGGTTAAATTTTTCAGCACAAAATTTTAAGTTGTACTATTTTGGTTTTGGTCAAAATTTTAGGCTTAAAACTCCATGGGGGTAACTCTTTTGTTTTGTTCTAAATTTTTGGCTCAGAACTCCATGGGGTTCCCTTATGGTTTGGTCTAAATTTCGCCCAAAGGTCCAATGGGTACCCCTTTGAATTTGGTCTAAATTTTGGGCACAAAATTCCAAGGGATACCATTTGTTTTTTCTCTAATTTTTTTGGCCAAGACTCCAAGCCATTGGTGTTAGTTTAAATTTTTTCTAAAACTCCAAAAGGTATCCCTTTGGTTTTTGTCTTATTTTTTGACCACAAACACCAAGGGGTATCCCTTTGCTATTGGTCTCATTTTTTTGGTCAAAAAGTTCATGGGGTACCCCTTTGGGTTTAGTCAAAATTTTTGGCTTAAAACTCCAAAGGTACCCCTTTGCATTTGGTCTAATTTTTGGGGCACAAAACTCCAAGGTATACCCTTTGCTTTTTGTCTAATTGTTTTGGCCAAAAACTCCAATGGGTACCCCTTTAGTTTTAATCTAAATATTTTTCCCAAAACTCAAGGGGTACCCCTCTACCATTTGTCTCATTTTTTTTCTAAAAACTCCAAGGGGGTACTGCTTTGGTTTTGGTGTATTTTGCCCAAAACTCCTGGAGATAGCTATTGGTTTTTTGTTGAAATATTTTGGCCAAAAACTCAAAAGCGTACCCATTTTGTTTTGGTTTTAATTTTATGCCAAAAAATCCAAGGTGTACGTTTTGCTTTTTATATAAACCTTTAGTCCAAAAACTCAAAGTGGTACCTCTTTGATTTTAAACTAACTTTTTAACCCAAAACTGCAAAGGGTGCCCTTTTGCTTTTTGTCAAATTTTTTTTCCCAATTTTGGTTTGAATTTTTTACCCAAAACTCAAAGTGGTACCATTTACTTTTTATATAAATATTTTGGCCAGAAACTCTAAGGGGCATCCTTTTTGTTTCGGTCTCAATTTTAGGTCCAAGACTCCAAGGTATATCCTTTTCCTTTTATCTAAATTTTTTTTTTCCCAAAATACCAAGGGGTACCCCGTTGGTTTTGGCCTAAATTTTTGACCAAAAATTTCAAGGGATACCCCTTTGGTTTTTGTTGAAATTTTTGGCTCAAAACACCAAGGAGTATCAATTTGGTTTTGGTCTAAAGTTTCAGCCCAAAATTCCAATGGGTACCCGTTTGGTTTTGGTCTAAATTTTTGGCCCAAGACTCCAATGTATACCCTTTTGTTTTTTATCTAAATTTTTTGGCCAAAAACTCTAAGGGGTACCATTTTTGTTTTAATCTAAATTTTTGGCCCAATACTCCAAGGGTTATCCCTTTACTTTTTGTCTAATTTTTTTTGGCAAAAATGACTAGGGGTTACACATTTGGTTTTGGTCTCAATTTTCGGCCCAAAACTACATGGGATACCCCTTTTGTTTTTGATTAATTGTTGGCTCAAAACTCCAAAGGTGCCCCCTTTTTTTTGTCTAAAGTTTTTGGCTAAAAACTGCAAAGACTACCCATTAGCATTTGGTCTAAATTTTTGGCTCAAAACTGTAAAGGGTACCTCTTTTATTTTTGTCAAAATTTTTGGGCCAATACTCCATGTGATATACCTTTGGTTTTTGTCAAAATTTTTTGCCAAACACCCTAAGGGGTACACCATTACTTTTTATCTAAATTTTTGACTCAAAACTCTAAAAGGTACCCCTTTGATTTTGGTTAAAATTTTCTATCCAAAATTTCAAATTGTACCCTTTTAGTTTTGAGCTAAAATTTAGGCCTAAGACTCCAAGGGGTACCCCTTTGATTTCGGTCTAAATTTTTAGGCCAAAACTCCAAAGGTTTCCCTAATGGTTTTAGTCTAAATTTTTGGCGCAAAACTCCAAGTGGTTCCTCTAGGGTATTCGTCTAAATTTTTGGCCTAAAACTCCAGAGTCCTTTGATTTTTGTTAAAATATTTTTCTCGAAACTCTAAGGGGTACCCATTTTATTTTAGTCTAAATTTTTAGCCCGCAACCCTCGAGCTTTGGGTTGTTGTCTAAATATTTTTGCCAAAAACTCTAAGGGACATCCCCTTTTTTGTCTCAATTTTAAGCCCAATACTCCAAGGTGTATCTTTTTGCTTTTTATATAAATTTTTTGGCCAAAAACTTCATGGGGTACCCATTTGGTTTTGGTTTTGGTTTTAATTTTTAACTAAGAAGTTTAAAGAGCACCCTTTACTTTTTGTCTAAATGTTTTGGACAAAAATTCCAAGGGATACCCCATTGGTTTTAGTCTGAATATTTTGCTCAACTCTACAAGGGATATCACTTTACCTTATGTCTAAATTTTTTGACCAAAAACTCTAAAAAGGTACCTATTTGGTTTTTGTCTAAATTTTTCTTCCTAAAACTCCAAGTCAACTTTTTGGCCAAATACTACAAGTGGTACCCCTTAGGTTTTGTTTTAAAATTTTAGCCCAAAACACCAAGAGGTATCATTTGCTTTTTGTCTAAATATTTTAGCCAAAAACTATAAGGGGTATCCTTTTTGTTTTAGTCTCAATTTTAAGCCCAAGACTCCAAGCTGTACTCCTTTACTTTCTATCTAAACTTTTTGGTATAAAACTCCAACTTCCCTTAAGCAGAAATCATCAAATTCTTTGTTCACAAATTCACCTCCATTATCACTCCAGATTTTGACAATACGATATCCCTTTTCATTCTGTATTCTCTTTGCCAACTTTTTGAACGCTTTAAACGTCTCATGTTTATGTGTAAGAAAAATTATCCATGTGAAACGTGAGCAATCATCAACAATTAAAAACACATAACTTTTTCCTTTTAGACTAGATGGAAAATTTGGTCCAAATAAATCTATATGCAGCATTTCTAAACATTTTTTAGTTGATATTTCTTTCTTGAATTTAAATAAATTTCTAGTCTGTTTACCAAGTTGACATGCTTCACAAACATATTTCTTATCAAATTTGATTTTAGGCAAGCCAATAACTAAGTTCTTTTTAGATAATTTTTCAATAGCATGTAAATTTATATGACCTAATCTTTTATGCCATATCCAATTTTGATCATCATTTGATATTAAACAAGTTGAGTTATTATTTTCATTTTCGTCCGAACTTACTTAATAAATATTTTTAGATCTATAACCAGTAAGGACAGTATTACTTGAATTTGTATCCTCAATTTGGCAGTCCTTTATTTCAAAGATAACTCTATTATTTTTGTCACATAATTGGCTTACACTAAGGAGATTATATTTCAATCTCTTCACTAGTGAAACATCCTTGATACGTGGGTTGGTTCCAACTCCAATGATTTTGCCTTTATTTTTGTCACCAAAACTGACAGTCCCTCCATCTTTCATAGAAAATTCAGCAAACTTCTTTTTGTCCCATGTCATATGTTTTAAGCAACCACTGTCTAGATACCACTTGTTGTTCATGTTGTTCTTTAAACAAAACTACAAGATAATCATTTCTTTTTAGGTACCCAATTAATTTTGGGTCCTTGATTGTTTGTTTTCACAGCAAAATTTTAACTTTCAGCTTCATAGTTCTTTTCTTTCCCTTTCTTCCTGTGATAACAATTATTAGCAATATGACTATTTTTTCCACAAATGGTACACGATATTTTGGGCATAGTTACCCATTCAGCCCACTTGATTTTCTCAACTTAGTCACCAATTTCGTCAGCCTCAGCAGATTCCTTAAATGCTTTATTTTCCCTTCCTAATTTTCTAATCATGATATTCAGATCAACAATTTCCTTAGAAGTAGACTTCCTTAACTGTTCTTTTTCTCTTTTTAATTTTTCAATCTCCTCTTTTAAATCATCAATGGAGGATTCCATTAACTCTTCATTTTTTCTTTTTAATTTTTCAACCTCGTTTTTCAATTCATCAACAATCATCTCAAGCTACACATAATCACATGATTTCATGTTAAGCTCATTTTCTAGTTCATTCCAATCTTCAATTAACTCCAGATATTTTTTTTCGATCTTCTTGAGCAATTCTTAATAACTTTTCGACATTTATTTTTAAATTTTTATGTGATTCCTCTAAATTTTTATAATTTTCAAACAATGTTTGATAGTTCACCATAATTTTACAATTTTTTTTCTTTACAGTATCATATTTTGTGCAAAGCTCCTCAAAAATTTCATTCAGCTCTACTAGGTTTAAGTCAGAATTACTTACTTCAGTTTCCTCCTGATTCACTAGTACAGCACCATGTTCAGTTTCTTCATCATACATAGCCATCAAACCAGCATCCTCTGTATTTTGATCTGATTTCGAATCTTCATTAAAGTCCTCACTGTTTCTCCATGTTGCCACCATTGCTTTCTTATTTAGCTTCTTGTCTTTCTTTTTCAGAAGATGACATTTAATTTTGATATGTCCAGGCTTATTGCAGTGATAGCATACCAGTTCTCCAGAATTCAGTTGGGAATTTTAAGCTTTATTATTGTTACGTACCTTCTTTTGAAATCTTTCACGTTTCATTTCCTTTCAATAAAATTTTTGAAATTTTTGAGTGAGCATAGCAAATTCTTCATCCGAGGTATTCTCACTTGAATCAGCAGCTAGAGCAATTCCTTCTTGCTTTTCTTCATTCTGCTGACTTTGCATCACAAGTTCATAAGTCCTATAAGATCATCATACGAAAAATTACGTAAATCTCTGTCTAGCAAGACAGTCACTTTTTCACACTAGTTTGAGTTCAGTGATCTGATCAATTTTTTAATTTTCTCTTCCTCACTTACAATCTTTCCAAGACCTTTCATAGAACTTGTAATATTGACAAATTTGTCACTCATTTTAGAAATTATTTCATTAGATTTCATTTTGAAAGAATCATAGTCACACATTAAAATATGCATACGAGAGTCCTTGACTTAATTAGTTCCCTTATAGGTTGCCACCAATTTATCCCAGATTTCTTTGGCAGTGTTACAAGCTAAAATTCTATTGAACTCATTAGCATCCAAAGAACAATTTAATAAACTCATTGCTTTTGAATTTCTTTGAATGTTTAAAATATCAGTTTCTGAATACTCATTTTCTGCCTTAGGTACTTCAATTCCATTCTCAACTTTTGTTGGTGGACGGAATCCATTTGTCACCATCTTCCAGCTCTCCATGTCTTGCATTTGGATGAAATGTCTTATCCTAGCTTTCCAAAATGAAAGTTTTGTCTGTAAAATAAAGGAGGACGTGTTGATGATTGTCCTTCAGCAAAAGTTGTGTTCAACCGATTTGTTCCTGCCATCTTTGGATCTCTCTAGGTTGTTAAACCTGCAAAGAAAAAAATGAGACCTGCTCTGTATATCAATTCATAATTTTTTTTGTGATTTGAACATATTAGAATATAGACAGTTTGATATACAAAATATCATCATTATAATCATTATAATAAATTCATTTCATACAATTTACTTAAAATAATTTTTTAATTAACCTTTACCATTAAAAATAACACATATGAACGAAATTATTAGTGAGAAAAAATCAGACTTTCATTGGATAAATTAATTTAGAAAAATCAATTTCAATCCGTTTTTAGAACACGAGATGATTTTCTGACTCTGTTCTATAGAACACATAACAAATACAGTACAGTTAATTTCAGCATAAAAATTATAGAGCACGAAATAAAAAGAGAGTAAGGGATAGAGAAGTTTAACACCGCAATTTATAAAGGTTTGGCCCTTACCTACATCATCTCCTTAAGACTATCCGTTTTAAGAGTTTCTCTCTTTCTAATGTGACTCTATTTATGGACAAGCGTCAAAAACCTGTTACAAATAGCTATTCTAAGTTTTTCTTCCCAAGTGAAAACTCTAAAACACTTAATTATTTTTTCAAAGTAAAATGATCAAAACACTTAACCATTTTTTTCAAGTAAAAGAACCTAAATACTTGCTAGTTATTTTCCTAGGTTCTGGCAACCTAACCTCACAATTTATCTCACAAATTTGAATAGCCTAACTAACATGATTATAATAGAAACTATAATCATATTGAGGAGATATGATCGTGTAAGCACATGAAGTAATGAATAACTTACAGAATGAAATACAAGTAGAACAAAAACTTTTTTCACTCACTTAG
Source organism: Excoecaria cochinchinensis (assembly GCA_947683425.1). Lineage (NCBI taxonomy): Eukaryota > Viridiplantae > Streptophyta > Magnoliopsida > Malpighiales > Euphorbiaceae > Excoecaria > Excoecaria cochinchinensis. Next base: position 51,148,804 of record CANTUQ010000004.1, read on the forward strand.
TAGAACACACCAACAAAACTCAATTTTATAGAAAATATGGCTGTTAGGTGTGAACAACATTTTGAAAAATATTTCTATATTTGAAAAGATTTGTCTTTTGTTTCCTTAGTTAATAGGGAGCTGTTTGAAGGAATATTTTTCCAAATTTTATGTTACTTTAAATAAGAAAAATCAAATTCAAATAAAAAGCTTTCTTTCCATTTTCAAGGACTATAATTGTGGATTTTTTTAAACTTTAGGAAAGAGATAATTTTATTTTAAGTAGCCATGTGATTTGAAAAAATATTTTAAATGCAGAAAATAATGTAACTAATGTGCTGTGAGTGTGTGGATTTCTCGAATATGATTTTACAATTTTATTTTCTAATGAACTTTTAATGCTGTAAGTCTGCTCTGATAATTGTAGAACACGAACATGTCTGTTCTGTATTTGATAGAGTACTCTGCATCAGAACTTGAAACCTGGACCTGCATTATTCAAGCTAAAGGAAAGCCCAATTTGATTAAGTGCAAATGGGGTTGATTTCACTAACGGTCACTCAACTTATCACTTATCACGCAAAAGTAATCGACTTTTTTTTACTTACTTAAATGTCATTGAACTTTTAACATTTTTTCAAAAAAGTCATGTTGACCGGAATCCGGTGAGAACTATCGCCGGATTGATGATATGGCATGCCATGTCAGAAACTATATGTCGTTTAACAATATTTCTAACAAATACTACATCTAAATAAATTTCACTCACGGTCACTAAACTTATCATTTATCGCGTAAAAATAACCATTTTTTTTCAACTTAAATATTACTGAATTTTTAATATTTTTGCAAAAAAGTCATATATTTACTATTCGTTGCCACGTGTCATATGCCGTGTCATCAATCCGACAAGAGTTCTCGTCGGATTCCAGTTAAATAACTTTTTTGAAAAAATGTTAAAAGTTTAGTGACATTTAAAATAGAAAAAAAAGTCGGTTACTTTTGTGCGATAAGTGATAAGTTGAGTGATTATAAGTGAAATTGACCCGTGCAAATGTTTTATAATGTATCAAAACCTATAAATTAGTCTTTTAAGCTAACAATTTTGGCAAAAAACAAATTAGAAAAATAATAATGGGGTGTATCTTTTAAAGTGTTGGGAAAAAAAAATTTAAAAAATAAAAGGGTATCTCTTTAAATTTTGAATAAAAATATTTTACTCCGTGGAATAATGAATAATAATTAGGGGACAAGAAAGTCAATTTCACGGCTGATTTTCTTTGGCACCGTGGATTTAGTTTTCCTTTGAGTTGTCATTCTCTTTCGGATCCTCCCAAAGATGTTCTCTCTTGGCTCCATCACGATTTATCGGGAGCTATTTATTTTCGTTAGTTTTTTCGGTTTTTCATGAGCTTAGCCCAGACCCATATGTTAAAAATAATAAATAAACGAAAAAGGACCACCCTAAGAAAAATTAGGATTTAATTTTGTGAAACATAGTATATTAATTTTCATAGTACACAAGGACATGGTGATGCTAACGGACAAAATTATTAGCTTAATTAATTTGTAGTTAATCACGGATATATCCATATGTTCACGGACTTGTATCACGGGCTATCGCAGCAAAAATTACTTTTAATATTCTTTTTTTATTCAATTGCATAATTATTTATTTTGTACTATTGTTTTTTATAACATTTTTTCAATTTAATTCTTAAATTAATTAGGAGATGATTTGGTGGGTTGGACTTACTATATACACCAAATATGAACTGTTAAAGAAAAATTAAAAAATATTTATTAACATTTTTTTATCAAACTTCATCACACAATATTCATCACTTTCATAGCAATTATGAGGTTTTTGTCTTTTGAGCACTCAAACAATTATCTCTACAAATAACATTATTAATTATTTATCTAATGGTTGTACTATATAGTAGCATTTTACTTATCTAATTTGGATTTATTTTCATAACTATTAAATATAAAAAAATAATATCATAATTTTTCAGATGTTTTTATCGTGTATATATATATACTTTATCTTGTTCATTAATAAGGAAAAAGAATGTTGTTGTAGCCCTTATCTGCAATTCGAATTAAAAGAAAACAATCCAAATAATTTTAAAAGTTTGTTATCATTGAGTATTTTTTTTTATATATATAAAGAAAAAAATGAAATGAAAGCTCGAATTTAAAATTTATCGATATATTAGGACTATTTTTACCGAGAGACATTTTGGAGACATTAAATAACTTATTATTATATAGTTTCGAAAGACAACTTATAATGATATAATTCTTTTCAAATTATTATACAACAATTATCAAGGCTCCCTTTAATAATAATAATAATAATAATAATAATAATAATCAAGACTCAACTTTATTATTACAGTGACTTCAATTGGAAAATAATATTAATATTAGTTATGAACATAAGGAGAAATTGGAAAATAAATAATTAATTTTCCCTTAATTTGATAAAATAACACTTTAAATATGACAATTTTTTCTTTAAAAAAATTATTTTTCGAGTTGGTAATAACTAATAAGTGATTAATTTTGTGTAGGAGCTCCTATATATATCCATATCTTATTAAAAAAAAAAATTGTTAATCATGGGGCACAATCATAACCTCTCTAATTTATTAAGAGGTAGTTTTTTTTTTAAATGCAAATTAAAAATTTTAATTTCAAATACTTTATTTAATTTTTATTTGATTAAAATTATTTATTACTCTATTAATATTAAATGTAATGTTGCATAATACATATGAGCAGATATATAAATTTTGCTTTTAAGTTTTTAAATACACACTTAAAATGAAGTAAAATTAGATGGTGTAATTGGTAATTTAAAGTGGGACGAAAAAAAATAGTTCTTAAATTGACTTAAGGTGTAAGTTTGTACCTAATATTTGATAAAATGGTAATTTTACTATTAATATTTCAGTCGGTGCAATATTATTTTCTATTTTTTAAATTAAAATAATTTATTCTTATTGTGTCATGTATCTATTTATTCGAGTGTCATATATCAATAAACTGTTAAAAGCAAACAAAATTTATGGACCAAATTTTCCCCTTTAGCCTCTTAAATTTAATGCTGCATCGAGCTAAAATTGTTGGCATTACATGCGTGCAGTCTTGTGGAGGCCACTCTTACTGTTTAGGCTAAATATTTGTGCAGCGCATTTATTTATGAATTATAATTGATTTTAATCGGAATTATATAATTACTAATTATCTCTTAATTAAAAGAATGTGCTATTGTATTAAAATTGAATACCTCTTTGTTTATGATTTTAAATCTAACAAGTACCAATTTGAATTAATTAAACGGTTAAGAATATGGAATGATGACTAAAAAAAATTGAATAAACAAATTGCTTGTCCTTGTCTCAATTGATTGGTTGATCCATCTTATTAAATGAATCACAAACATAAAACAAAACAAAACAAAAATGCAAAGAATGCAAGGCTTGTTTGCTTGAATTTTATTTTTTGAACTAATTGATTGATATATATTTATTCGAATTGAATTTCTATAAAATATATTCGTAGTTATTTTATTTGTGATATGATCTTATGCGTGTATTTAGATCTTTAGATTATCAAAATTTAACGATACGTGCGCGTGCACACTCAATTATTTTCTTAAAATTATAAGAAGATTTTTTTATATATATATTTTAATAAAAAAGCAGCTTAAAACCTCACCAAATGGAGCTGACGTGGATTGTCATCTAATCTTATCAAGAAAATAATGATATCCGACCCACAATGCATAAAGATTATTAAAATACATAGAAGATAGATCATAATAGAATTAGAGAATAAGATCTTAATTAGTGAACTTTTTTTTTTCTTTTTTTGTTTTTGAGCGAAAGTAAAGTCTAAAGTTAAATCACTCGTAAAAATGTAATTTATGTAGGCTCCAAAAATAAACAAAAGACTGGTGAATTGAGTGTTTCAAACTTTTCAATTTTTTTTTTCAAATGAAACAGAAATATATAAATATATAAAATTCTGACTATGAACACAAAAATCCAATATAAATAATATTCAGATTTTTGCAAGTTCTTTTTAAAACAAAATTTCAAAAATAATTCTAAAAAATGTGTGTGTAAAATTTATTGTAAATATTTCAAGAATTGTTTTAAGTTGCAATTTTGAAAACACGGATTTCAGAATATCTAAACATAGTAGTAGAAAGTCAGAGTTTCAGAAAAAGGAGAAAAAAATAAACACACAGAATTTAGAGTAGTTCGGCCTCTATATTTACATTCACTTCTCAAGATTCACTTTTTGAGTTTTTATCTCCACTCTTACCTCTTTTAAGGGTAAGAGTCAAAATTTATGTCCAATACTAGATATGTATATATACTCATAAACTTTTTTCAAAGTAAAAGATGTAAAAACACTTACTAGAATTTCTCCTGGATTCTATCAAATCCAACTCACAATCTTACAAATAGAATTTCCTCACAAACAATTACAACACAAATCTATAATCAAATTGATGATAATATGTAAACAATAAAGTGCAAAAGATGTGAAAAATAAGATAGAAAATGTAAAGTTTTTTTTCTTAAGAGACAGAAATTATTTCTAACTAATTTCTAACTTTCTAAGAGGTGAAATAGCATACATTTATATACGAAAATTCAGTTCTAGTTGTTGGAGTGTAATTATGAAAAAACAGACAGAAACTAGCCGTTTTTAGCCATTAGAAGGTAATTCTGAAAAAACAGATAGAAATTGGCCGTTATTTTTGTCCGGTAGCAAAATTCTGATTTTTGTCCAGAAAAGTGATACTGACAAAAATTCATTTAGAAAAATACTGACAAAAATTCATTTTCTAACGAAAAATCTGCTTTGAACAAAATCTCATTTTCTGATTTAAAAATATTTTTATGCAACTCTAAAAATAAGATATGCATGAGTGAATAAAAATAATTTGGCTCAATTTAATTTTACAATTTAGTATTCTATTTTTTAACAAATTAAGACATTTTACAAAATTGTCTTCTAGTATTCATACGAGAAGTATTTTGCATCATAATACAAGAAGTATTTATAATAAAATTTATTTAACGTTTGGTTATCATCAAAATTAAAATGTGACATTAAGTCAATAAGTTAAACTTTATTTGATCCATTAACGATCCGATTTATTTTGATGTATCAAGAGATTTGATGCAATTTGATCGACTAGGTAAACGGAAAGAAAAAATAGAATTTAAATTCAAAAATTTTCAATATATTGAATGAATATTTATTATCGAAATATCTTTTTAACATAAACATGTAATTATTATTAGTTTGATTTGTTGTACCTGACAGATAAAGTTGCTTTTCCACTTGAAAACAAAAATCAACTTCTTTGACATGTGAATCCTCGGCTAACCCTTAATACTGAGTTGCCATCATTATTTAATTCTCCTCCTTACAATCTGATTTTTTTTTTTCTCAATTTAATCCTTTTTCTTCTGATAATTTGAAACCTTATCTACACACTTGACTTACTCTCACTACATGTACTATGTACTATGTACGACAATTTGTATATTACACTTTCAATCAAAAACTGTTAAAAAGTTTATACGAGTGACCCGAGAGATAAGATAAGGTGTTACGGATTTATTTTTTTTTAATATAATATTTTAAATTTAAATTTTAAAAATAAAATATTTTTAAATATTTTAAAGCGAGTATTTTGCTTTTTTAATGGATTCGTCTTATACGGATTTGAATTAATCGAACAATAAATTTTGAATTTAAATTTAAATATCAAATTATTATATTAAAAAAAATTATTAACTGTCTATTTAAAGCACAAATTTAACTGTTTAAGCACAATTTTATTATTTGTCTACATTTTGAATTTTTGATGTATACTTTTTTTTATTTTAATATTTAGCCCTCCAGATTTTTTTAAGCTCTCCTGATATTTTAATTTTAGCCTTCCCAATGCCACATCTTGCTTTCGGACTTGATTGAAAATAACTACTTAGGTCATTGTTCAAATTATAAGAGAAAAAATAATTTAATTTTAAGGGTTAAAAGGTCTTTTTATTGCCTGACAACTTTTGGAAGCCGTCATAAAATATTTCTCAACGTTTTTCTTTTTGTTATTTTTATTCTTAAATTTTCAAAAATAAAAAGAAAATACCATTAACTCGTACGTAACGGTGACGATGATAAATTTAACAGTAAAAATTATCTATTTTAAAAAATATAAAAAAATAAAGACATTTTCAAAAGGCTTGATTAAAAAAAAGTTACTTTAATCCGAAATTTTAATGGATTATATATGATTTTCTTACTAAATATTACCATTTAGCGTATTATTTATCGAACTAATTGAGTGTTAGATTATCCACTAAATTTATTAACAGTGTAAGTTATGCTCTTATACTATAAAAATGGCAGTATTTGTTTATAGGAGGATAATATGTTATTTAAAAGGAAGGAATTTTATATATTATTTGAATTTTAATTAAAAATTCATGGAACCACTAAACTGAATTTTTCCTTTTTCAAAGAAAAGAACAAAATTTTCCTATTTCTTTTGGTCGTTGTCTAAAGTCTCACAAACTTTAATATATATAGAAGGTTAGCTAGTGGGTATCTTTCTGTTCAAATGATCCTTTTTCTTTTCCTCTCACTCCAACTAAAATGGGATCAAAAGGGTTAGCTCTAGCAATTGTATTGATGGTAATTGGTTTAGGAAGTTCAGATTTTGAGCAAGAAAGAACAGAGTGTGCAAATCAACTAGTGGCTCTTGCTTCTTGCCTTTCTTATGTTGGTGGTAATGCAAAGGCTCCTACCCTGGATTGCTGCACTGGCCTTAAAACAGTGCTTCAAAAGAGCAAGAAATGTCTTTGTATTTTGATTAAAGAACGCGATAATCCTAATCTCGGATTCAAACTTAATGCTACTCTTGCTGCTACTCTTCCCTCGGCTTGTAATGCCCCCGCTAACATCACCCAATGCATCGGTAAGTCTTTCTGTCTATGTCTCACTATTGTACAACGCATGTAGTAATATTCAGATCACTCCTCCTTGGTTCTTGGATATGGTTAAATTAGCTGTATTTGGGAGTTTTTGTTTTTATTAATATTTTTAATATGGATTATACAGATATTCTACACTTGGCTCCTAGCTCTCCAGACGCAAAGGTATTCGAAGGATTTGCTAACTTGACGCATGGGGGTACTAAGCCAAATGTTGCAAATGGTAAGAATTAAAATGATTTAGTAGTATATAATTTTTTATAAATTTAAATTAACTTAAGTTTTTACGTATAGTTTTTTTTAAAAAAAATTATTATTATTTATATATATATTTGGAATGACTTTAAATTTATAAAACAATTGATTTCCTGTGAAGGGAATAGTAGCACAAGTGCAGAGGTAAAGAGTGATGGTGGAATGGCAAAGAAACCAAGATGGATTAGCATGGAGATGATTATTTGTGGAATTTTTATGTGGGTTTTAACTATTTTAGTTATATAATTTATGACAATTAATTAGAACTAAAATTATCTCTAATTTCCTCATAAAAAATTGTACCTTATTTATTACAACTTTTTCTGTTCTACAATCTCTGTACTATTCTAGAGTTCTTAAAGAGATGGGTCTAGGTAATTAATTACTGCCTCTTTGTATGAGTATTTCTGTTGGTAGATAGAATCCAACAGCCTTAAAACGATAGGGTCCTACGTAAACTAAATGGGAATTATTAGGGGTAGATTTCAATCAAATTCAACTCATTAAATGAGATTTCTTTTTATCAGTTTTGCCATTTTCCATTTTCTCATTTACTCTATATTTGGTCAATAATTTTTAACTCTTTATATATATTAAAAAATTATTAATTAATATTAATTTTATAAAAATATTCATTATAAACTATAAATAACTACAATATTTTTTTACTAATTTTCTATAATTATATATTTACGTCTTATTAATTATTTTTTAAGCTATATAATGCCAAGAGTAAAATAGAAAAATATAGAATTTATATTTCTTGAAATTTAAAAATTATTACTTAGAGTGAGAAAAAAATTATTGCGATAAATTGAATAGTAAAAATAATATTTTTTTAAAATAATTTTTATGTAATTTTTGGGCCATATTTTTTGAATTTAAGCTAGGCTTAAATTACTATTTAAAAAGCAAGTCTATTTAAGTCCGGCCCAAACCGGCTCCAAGCTACAAAATGAAGAGAACTACTAAAAAGTATATGCTAAACTGATGGTAATTGGCAAACGAAAGTCCACTAACGAGTTATGATATTTTTCTTTTCTTTTCTTTCCTTGAATTTTTGGTGTTTGGAAATTCAATTTATTTTTTGAAATTCTTTTGCGTAATTGAAATGTTATTTAAGTCAATATTTTTTTAAAAAATAAAACTCTTTCATATATATATAGGAAAATTATCAAATTTATCCTTTTAAGTATAGAAAATGTTACATATTTATTCATTAAATATATTTTTGAGCTAAATTGCTTTTAAATTATTAAAAATGATACATATTTGCCCTTATTATTATATAATTGACTTAAATTTATCACATAAAATAACATAACTTTAGGTAAACAAATAGAAACACACGTTATAGGCCGATTAAAACTCCATAAACTTGGCATATGTATATTGTAAATTAACACCATATTTTAATTCTCAGAAAAGGATTAAAATTTATGATGATAAGCCGGTCAACATATCTAAATTCTAGATAACAAATGAAACATGTCTTACAGTAAAAAATTTTAACCTTTTTTTTAAGAGTTAAAATAAAGTGCAGATCTAATAAGTTTATAAAATTTCAATAAGCTTGTAAGTAATATGTATTCCCGTTTATTTGCATAAAGTTTTGGTATTTCTAATATCAAATATGACCTAATTAAATAATAATGAAGGTAAATATATATATATTCAATATTGAAAAGATAAATGTTACCACACACACATGTCTTGGTAAAATATAAGCAATCTTACTAGCCGTCTTCATATTTTTTATTAATTCGATTAATTAATTGTCATGTTTTGAAACTTTCAAGAGTAGATGTATAGTATTGAAGAAAATGGTATTAAAAGAAATTAATAATATGTCATCAAATTCTTGTGCCTTGTGCTTAACATACAAATTCTTGTTTGCTCAGCGCTATGATCACTACAACAAAACGAATATAGAAAATAATTCATGCAATAAATATTTTATTTTATTTTTTTAAATGAAATTCAAAGTACTATCATAATCTAACTTATTAAAGATTTTGAGAAATGATTTTTTTTTTCCTTGTTGACATGCAAGATTGTAGTCTTTTATGAAGATGATGGGCATGAGTTCTTTTCATTTTTTAGATTCTTTGGGCCAGTTGGCTGATTTTGGGCCATTAATTATTTGCCCATGCCATATCCTAAAGGTAACTTGATATCGCCTGTGTTGTATTGTATTAACTTGTATAATATTAGCATGTATAGTATTAGTCTGTATAGTATTAGCCTGTATTATAGTATACAACGTTTGGTATAACATTATATTAGCCTGTAATATTTTATACTGTTTTTGGTGTACAATAGTATATTGTATTATTTTTAAACAAAATTAAAAAATATGCAAAAGTAAATTATTTTTAATATTACCGATTTAGACAAAAAAAAATGATTGTAAAATACAATTTTTTTTAAAGAAAGTGCACAAATTTCTTGAAACATGAATATATAATAGTAGATAAATTAACAATCAAATAAACAACTTAATTAATAACTTTCAATTACATAATTAAAATATATTAACAAATATACTACAATTAATAATTTTATATATAGTCCAATAACAAATCAAAATAAATAAACTTCACCATTATTATTTTAGACATAATTCAATATGCAACAGTGGCCCAGAAGTAGAAAACCATGAAAAAAAATATTTAACAAATAATAATAATAATAATAATAATCAAACTAAATAAATTTAATAAACTATTATGACACATGAAATATATATTCGCAAAATAAAAATGATAATAAAACAATAAAATAGAATTTGTATAAAATAAGAAAAAGTGGAGATTAATATAAACACCGTATTAAATAAACTCATGAGGGAGGTGTGTATTATTTTATCCTGTGTATGTAGGATAAAAATTAAACTGTGTATTATATAATACATGTATTATTTTTTAAAAGAATTAACCAAACACCCTCTAATGTATTAGAGGGTATTATTTTATGCTATCTCATGTACTATACGGAAAACCAAACATGGCCTTAGAGCTTGCAAAATAATTATCCGGAGCTGCGGACCATGTCTTCCATCAATTTTTCATATATCAAATCAATAAAAATTATTATCCTATTTTTTTAATTGCTTTATTTTAGGTAGCATTTTCATATAAAGTTGGCACATGAATTTCTTGAATTGGGTCTCATTGGCCCTATTTTAGGCAAAGCCTTTTCCAATAGAGTATTAGTGTTTATATCAATCATTCCTAATTATAAATGAATAATTTGTTTTTCATGTGCGTATGTAATTTCAATCCTTTCAAGCTTCCTTTCGAGGAATTAAATTGAAGAAGTTTTTAAAACTTATTTTGGATATTTCATAATTACCTAGAATTAACTGCTAGTGTGTATATATATATATAATTGCAAATTCCTCTTACTTGCAATTTACTTGCCTCAAAACTCATTGGCATAGATATACAATATTAACATGCCTGAAAAAAGTTGAGAGAATCTAGTTAAACAAACATACAAAAAAAATTAGAAAAAAAATCGACACAAAAATTTAACGATATACCTATGTTTTTGGATAAGGAGAGAAAGACTACGGGGAAATTAGTGTTGGCTTTGGGTTCGGACCTATCTAACTTAGGGGCTGTTTAGTTCAAGAAAATGTTTTCCATTTTCTTTTTCCATTTTTCATTTTCATTTCTTAGTTTTCCATTTTTTCATTTTCTAAAATAAAAAATTAGAAAATAAAAATTATGTTTGATTCTCTCCTTTTATCTGTATTTTCATTTTCCATTTCCTTTACAATTTTATAAATTAGAAAAAAAAGTAGTGTAGTTGAATTTGAACTCTCTTTTAATAAAAGAAAAATAAAAAAATATATTTTTTGTTTTTTCCATATAATAGTTTAATTTTAAAAAGTTTAAAAAATAGTTTTCTAATTTTCTAAATTGAAAAATATTACAACTAAACAGCATTTTCCATTTTCTAATTTTTTTGGAGTAATTTTCTAGAAAACTGTTTTTATTTTCCAGAACTAAACAGTCTCTTAATTTTTCATTTTTTTCTAATTTAAACGGCATCACAAATTTCTCAAACTGAATTGCAATTCGAATTCACCAAAATTTAACACGCAAAGTTAACAAGAAAGAATTAAAAACAAAATTATTGCAAACAAATTTAAAGAATCACACTTAATACACCTATAGACATCACTTTATTGCTCTCTAAATGATAATTAATCAATGCATAAAAATATATATATATATATAGATGGAGAATTCCACAAACAATAAATATTGGAAGGAAGTAAATTATTGCTTACCTTTTGCAACATCTTCTCTACTTCTAAAAACTACAGTGAAACAAAAACATCAATAACATATATATTTGAAGGTAAACATAATATGATACATAGTTTGCAAAAAAAAAAAAATTAATTAAATATTTCAATTTTTTTTTTTTGGTAAAATGTAAATTTGAGTTCTATATGTATTTTATTATTTCTTTTTAAAAGCTAAATATAATTGATACATAAGGGGACTTGAGTCCCTTTATCATTTTTCAATAAAAAAATATCAATTATTTATATTGCCAACTTTACTAAAAAGCATTTTATAATTATCTAAGAATCAAAATTTGAACATAACAAATAAATTGGTTGAATTACGAGTGTATAAGAAATATAGATAAACCACGTCACACGATCAATTATATATATATATGTAAAGAGTCCTATTGGAAGCTTCAACTCAACTTTTATTATATTATGCCATAGCTTTAAATTATACTTGAAAATTTTTATCCAATCCAAATTTAGATTCAAAAAAAATCCGAATGGGTTAGACTTGAACATTTTATTGTCAAAACTATCCTTAAATCTATGAAATTATAATTTTTTTTTTTTACATTGAATCTTCTAACTATAAAATTTCTACATTGAATTATTTTACTTTTAATTTTAATAACATAATGTCATTGATTGATGGCAACAAAGAAAATGAAATCCATGCATGGCATAAAATCGTGTGATTTTATACTTCACTTTGAAACAATCTTAAATTCGCTACCAATTTAAATTCATATATAGTTCAAACCGTTGAGTTTAGCTATTCTCTCAATTAATTAGAGTTCGAATCTCATTTTCTTCATATCAAATTATTATTATAAAAAAATTATTTTTAATGTACTCTGAGTGACACCATTTAAAGTTACGCGAGTTTTTTTTTTTATTTTTTGACATGAAATTTTTAATAATTTATAAATAAATGTCAAATATCTTTTTTACCTCACACAAAATTGCATATGTAGTTACTGTTCTTAATTAAGGATTTTGATTAAAATTAAAAGTAAAAATATTTTAATGTAAATTGGTTTTAAAAAAAAAAGAAATTCGAGAACTCAATTAGAAAATATGAAAGTTTAGGGATTAAAAGGAAAAAGTGTTTTACTTAAATTTATGTGCTTTCCACAGTTGACGCCAACGACATTGGCGACCACATCTATTCCTTCTTTCCTATACCTGACGGAACACCAGCTGATCTGCCTTATCTACCTAAAACCTCACACTTTCTCTCTCTAAATCCCCAATTCCAAAGGCCATGTCTTCTTCCAATCCAAATTCCCTTCTGGGTTTTACAATTCACTTTCTGATTATCTTCCTTTCTCTCTCAAAACACATACTTTCTCTCGCTACAACTGATTCGGTCTATGAAATCTTGCCTAAGTATGGCCTCCCTAGCGGTCTGTTACCCAATTCTGTTACTAACTACAGCCTCTCAGACGACGGCCAATTCGTTGTCCTTTTGGAGAAACCCTGTTATATCAAGTTCGATTATTTGGTATATTACGATGACAAAATAACAGGGACGTTAAGTTATGGTTCGATCAAACATTTGAGCGGGATTGAGGTTAAGAAATTCTTTTTTTGGCTCAATGTTGATGAGATCAAGGTTGATTTGCCGCCCTCCGATTCTATTTACTTTCAGGTCGGTGTAGTCAATAAGAAACTTGATATTGATCAGTTTAAAACCGTTCACTCTTGCGATGATGGAGTTTCTAGGCGCTGTGGAGGTTTCTGGAATCGGATTCAGGAGGTATTTTTTTTTTTGGGCTTTTATTTCAAAAATATCTTGAATGATTATTGGATTATTGTTTGCTTCTTTGTGGATAATTTATGTTTATGATTGTTGGGTTAATATTATTTTGAGTTCGTCAAATTAGGATTCACGCAAAAAATGAAACAAATTATTGAATGAATAAAAGAAAGTAAGTGTTATGTGATGGTTCATGTAGGATTATATTTGGGAAAAAACTGCTCTATATTGGTTGAATTTCCTAGAGCTTTGATGTTGTTTTAGGAAAATGGATTTTTTTTTTGCGTTTGATGAATTAATTGCAACTTTATTACAGTGTTTCTAACTGTTAACGATCAGTGCTCTCTGGTATTTGCATACCTTGTTTAAGCTGATATTTCTCAAGGTAATCTTAGAGGAAAGCCGGTTCATTTCCTATGAACGGTTGCTGTGTTTTCTCTATTTGTCTGTTGATCACTAACAGTATGTTTGGATTTACATATCATGGAATTTGTGGGTGTATTTTTTCATTATTTGCCGGTTGATCATTTTGAATATGTTTAGATACCTACCATTAAATGTATTTTTGCTAATCACCAAATCGATGGATGTGTTTTCACTATTTGGCAGTTGATCATTTTGAGAGTGTTTGGATATACCTTCAATTAAATGTAATTTTGCAAATCATTGAACCGGTGGCTGTCTGTATTTTTGCTATTTGGCAATTGATCATTTTGAGTATGTTTGTATGTACGGTTGAAGGTTTTTAAATCACTGAACCGGTGGCTGTCTGTATTTTTGCTATTTGGCAATTGATCATTTTGAGTATGTTTGTATGTACGGTTGAATGTTTTTAGCTATCTGGTAGTTCCGTATTTTGAGTTTGTTTGGATTTGCCTACCACACTTCTGTCTAATAATCAGCAAGCAATTTCATAATCGTTTGCTGGTGCCGAAAGTATAGAGCTGATGCATTCGTTAAGCTGTGGTATGATTGACTAAATATTTCTTTGATAAATTTTATCAGACTTTCTTCGATTTTCTTTTTCCTCTCTCAATGATGCATATATTTGGAATTCGATAAGTTGTCCGAGGATTCTAAATGAAGAACTAAACATTTCTTTGATAGATTTTATCTCACTCTCTTCTATTTTCTTTCTCCCTGAATTTGCAGCTTCCAGCGCCTACAGATGATATTAAGATGCTAATAACCGAGTAGAGTCAACTAAGTGATTCTGCTATGAAGTATTTGATAATCCAAGGGAGGTTAGCAATCTACAGTATGTGTTATTTTTGGACTCTGAAACTAAGAGTCTGCAAGAGTAATGTATGATCTAGGAAAGAGGGTGTTTTTTCCTCTCTTGAGCTTTATAGCATCAATGAGCAGAGAAAATGATGTGTGTGTGTGTGTGTATTGTGCTACATATGTTTTAGTTTGTATATCTGTTGTTGAACTGTCAATTAAAACAATAGAATGGAACTACTTAAAGTTTGTGGTAGTGTTTGAAAATCAATAAAACTTGAAAGGATGACTATATTTTTCATATTATTGTTGCTCAGTTCCTTTGATTTTGTGCATTGAACTTGTATGTGGTATTTCATATTAGAAAGGGTTATAATTATGAAGGTTAGTTTCTAGCAATTTGCAGAGGTACAGAACCAGAAGAGTTATGCTCTGTGGGCACGTACACGCTGATGCAAATACATGTTTTTAAAAGCTAATGAGAATAACATAATATACCATGATATATACTATTTCACATTCACACAATTCGCAATTAAATTTGTGTAATACTATATAACACTATACAGATAAATGTTATAGAAAGATGTACTATGTAAGCTTGCCCTATAAGATTTTGCAAGAAAGGATAAGGGCTTGAGCCCATTTACCCTTAATTTTTTTTTAATCTATATATGCTTTTTAATTTTTTATTTTACCAAATATATCCTTAATTTTATTTTTTTTAAATATACCCCTAAACTTTCTTTTTGGACCAAATATACCCTTTAAGTGGCTAAAATATCATGCTTATACCATCTTCAACAACAGGACTAAACGGAGTTTAGAGGCATTATTTGAACTAAAAATGTGCAAGTGTGCTATTTGAAGTAGTTGAGAGGCATATCGGAATTAAGATACATTAAATGTGTCCCTTTAACTGTTGGCGGGATAAATTTGGACTAATAAGTAATAACAGATCAGGGGTATATTTGAAATAAAAATAAGTTTAAAAGTATAGCTGATCTACTCTGATTAAACCGAAAATCGAATATGTCTACAAAACGAAAATTGAACATGTCTACAAAATATTTTATGTTATGTATCCTTCCTAAGGGTGAGCAAAAAAACTGATGCACTTGGTTAATCCAAAAAAAATTCGAAACCGAACCGATAGACTGATTAACCGATGGTAATGGACTGGTTAATGGACTAAAATTTTAAAAACTCGATATTAATGGACTGGGACTCATGAACCGGTTAACCGACCATATTCACTCCTAATCCTTCCTCACCACCAAAACGATGTAATTTTAATATTAATTTATTGGTCCAGTTTAAATGTTTTCAGGACAATATAAACCGAATCAAAATGATTTTTGACTTAAAAATCGAAAATCAGACAAATCAACTCAAATACACATAATTATTCATGATTTATTTCGATATTGTTCTGTCCTAATTCCTAACAATTAATTAGGGGTAAATTTGCCTTTTACCTCTTGGACGAATTGTTATTTTAGTCATTATTTTTTTTTATTCAAATCAATAAAAAAAATGTTATAAAAATTAGCTTTATTTTTTTATTTTTTAGAACTCTGTTCCAAATCATTACGTAACTATTTTTAATAATAAGAAAAAATGTTATACTTTAGTCCTTCATGTTCTTTCCTTTCTACGTGTTCTTCCTATCGTTACAGATTTTCTTATCCACCTAAATTACTTGGTTTGGAAGTCATCTAACCTAAAGGAACATCAATAATAGTGAAAAAAAAAACATCAATAATATATATATATATATATATATATATATATATATATATATATATATTTTAAAAAAAGGTAGCGATATTGTTTTTTTGACTTGCAAATGAATAGACATGATTTTAAAGAAGAATAATCTATCTTCAAAAAAAAAAATGATTATTTTGGTAATTTAAATAGTTTAATCCTTTTCTCTAAATAATTATTCATGTTCATTTAAGTATTATTTTTTTAATCACTTGTAGATTTTAATTTCAATTGATCAGGTTTTTGTTTTCGATTTTCATCCCGAATATTTAATTATATATATAAGTATTAGTTGCTTTTCCTAAATTAGCACACACTCTATGTCCCTCAAATATGTTTGACCTCATTGTATATATAAATTGACTATTTTTTTAGACAATTAAAGGGTAGATTTAGAAATAAATAAAAGTTTAGAGATTAGGGGTGATAGCACAGCAAATATAATTTGCTTTCAGGCTCATAGAGTTGGCCAAAGCACTGGCAAGGCTCAAGGCCTACAAGACGAAGCAAGCAGGCACGAGCTCCAAGGAGGACCGATCGGACGACGTGACATTCCGTCCCATCGGCCGCCTGACACAAGGCAGTGATCACTTCAACCTCCTGCTCGCTGTCGCTTCGCCGGATACCTACTCTGACAGACAGAGATCGCTCACGTAAGCACTCAAGTGCCCCTAAACATCTTTTATAAATAGCCCAGCCAGCGATAGACTCAGGTATTGAACCTTGAGCACTCTCTCTCTAAGCTTTCTCTCTCTAAAGTTACTGACTTAAGTTTCGGAGTGCTTACGCCCGATCCGACCGGGCATTCTCCCTTGCAGGTCGTATTCACCCGATCGGTTGTTTCCTCCCTCTCCAGATAAAGACAATTCGACCTTTATCAAGGGGGTAAATTTTGACCAAAAAAAATAATCTAGGTTTAAATATTAGCTATTTCGAATAGTTGAATAGCAAAATTATTCCTTATTTCAATATTTAACATGCAGAAGAATGGCCCCCTTGATACAAGAAAAAATTAAGTCTATTTAAATTATTTTTAGAATTTCTTAATTAGCTCTTATGGTATAATTGTTTGTAACTAAAGTGAAGAATTAATTTTTACTTTTTTATATAAATAATGGATTATTTTTTATATATATAACTCAAGGCAAATGTCAAGTGAGAATCAATTGTAATTTAAATAATTGAAAATCTAATTATTTTTATATTTAATTAGAACATAAATTCCACCCTATTCTGTCTCAAAAATGTATTATAAAAAAATGAAAGCCATCAGAAATTTACATCTAAAATAATGAAAAGTGATAAATACTTTTTTTTCTGAATTTTTGCATAACAAATATATAAATAAATTGAATAACATGCATAAAATGCAAAGTGGCAAAGAAAGAGAATAACAAGTGATTGATTGCTGGCATGTTTTGATAGTGGTAAAAATACTAAGTGCCAAATTATAATTTGTTATTCCTTCAAAAAAGAAATAAAAGATTAATTTGTTATACTTATATTTTTTTTTCATTGATTTCATACATTTTATTATTATAGTAATGATAGTTTAAATACTGATAATGATGATATGTTTGATTTATATGTATTTAGATGTTTGATGGCTCATAATATATTTATATTATAAATAGAATTCTTCGTAAAACTTTAATATTTAATAAATAAATAAATTATTTTTTAAGTGACCACATTTTTCAATTTTCTAGAAGTTTTTCATTTTTAATAATTAAATGCATTTCCAATTTCTTTTTTTAAAATAATTACTTTAATTTTCGTTAAAAAGTGAAAGTATAGAATAATGATTTAATAATAAACTGAAAATTATTTTTTTGGTTACCCTACAAAAGAAATTATTAACTTCATAATTTAATTTTTTTTTTTAAAAAGAGAAATAATTAAATCATGATTTCGTTACAACTAAGGCAAAAATAAATAAATAAATACCAAATACAGCTCTCAGAAGATTCAATCTTCGTCAACAATGGCTAGTAGCCTTCAAATCCCCATCTCCTCAGCAATCTCAATTTACTTACTCTCTCTCGTCTTCTTATCCAAAACCCATCTCTCTGTTTCCGACACCGACATTCACGATCTTCTCCCCGATTACGGCCTCCCTCGTGGCATCTTCCCAGACAATGTAGTGTCTTATACTTTATCACCGAATGGGTCTTTATCACTCCAACTCAATTCATCATGTTATATTCAATTCGAAGACCTTATTCATTATCATCCACAAATCAATGGGAATTTGAGCCATGGCGCTATTCGTGATGTGTCTGGAATTTCAGCAAATAAGTTTATTTTTTGGTTACCAGTTTCTGGAATTGAGACTAGTGAAAGCGATGATATGCTTAACTTCTTTATTGGGCCATTCGTTAAGAAATTTGCTGCTGCTCAGTTTGTGGATATCCCTTCTTGTGAGAGCAGGGTTTCTTCAAGGGCTAATCTGGATTCCATGTGAGGTCAGTGAGTTCTTTGTTTTGGTGCCTTGTTCTATGATCAAAATTAGATTGTTTTGAGTCATGCATAAATATTATTATTATTATTTATTTTTTGGGTCTATGAACCTCTTGTATCCGGTCTGGCTTCATGCATTCAATAGCATACGCTGGTGCGATGCAAAAAGATAGGTTCTTTTTTTTATGGTTACTATTGGAGTTTAAATACCGGTTAATTAAACTGGAGTTCACTGTTAACATCTAAACTGATTGACTTTTGGCTGCCAACTAAGCTCTTCACCTTTTAGAAACTGATACGTGGCAGTCCACGCGTCTTCTTGCAATGTGCTGACCTGGACTGCCACGTGGCTTCTTGGTATGTTTTCGTGCTGACCTGGATTGTTACATGTTTCCTTGCAACGAGTTTCCTTGGGACTGCCACTCATTACCTTTTAGAAGGTTTGGAACTTAAGAGAGGTTTGTTATGTTGGAAATTTTGTAGGGTTTGAAAGGTTTCCTATCAGTCTAGACATTTTCTTATGAAGAAAAATTTTAAAACTCTTTTATAACTGCCTGCTGATTAAGCAGAAATCTAGAAAATAAACCCTTTAGATTCTTACTTAGTGAGGACGATATAGTTTAGAACAAAGTTTATTCTGGTTTTGCAGATGGCGATGAGCAGTTGCATTTCTGGAAAAGTTATGAAATGTCTATTTTTCCTTGATATATTTTATCTCACCTTCTTCTATTTTCTTTCTCCCTGAATTTGCAGCTTCCAACGCCTACAGATGATATTAAGATGCTAATAGCCGAGTAGAGTAGAGTCGGCTAAGTGATTCTTCTATGAAGTATTTGATAATTCAAGTGAGGTTAGCAATCTACAGTATGTGTTATTTTTGGACTCTGAAAATAAGAGACTGCCAGAGTAATGTATGAACTAGAAAAGAGGGTGTTTTTTCCTCTCTTGAGCTTTATAGGCATCAATGAGCAGAGAAAATGATGTGTGTGTGCGTGTGTGTGTGTATTGTGCTACATATGTTTTAGTTTGTGTATCTGTTGTTGAACTGTGAATTAAAACAACAGAATGGAACTACTTAAAGTTTGTGGTAGTGTTTGAAAATCAATAAAACTTGAAAGGACGACTATATTGTTCATATTACTGTTGCTCAGTTCCTTTGATTTTGTGCATTGAACTTGTATGTGGTATTTCATATTAGAAAGGGTTATAATTATGAAGGTTAGTTTCTAGCAATTTGCAGAGGTACAGAACCAGAAGAGTTAAGCTCTCTTCTTTTTGCAAAGATGTAAGCTTGGCCTTTAAGATTTTGCAAGAAGGGATAAGGGCTTGAGCCTATTTACCCTTAGTTTTTTTTAAACTATACATGTTTTTTAATTTTTTATTTTACCAAATATATCCTTAATTTTATTTTTTTAAATATACCCCTAAACTTTCCGTTTGGACCAAATATACCCTTTAAATGTCTAAAATATCATGCTTATACCATCTTCAATAACAGGACTAAACGGAGTTTAGAGGTATTATTTGAACTAAAAATGTGTAAGTGTGCTATTTGAAGTGGTGAGAGGTATATTGGAATTAAGATCCTTAATTTAATTAAGACACGTTAAATGTGTCCCTTTAACTGTTGGGGGGATAAATTTGGACTAACAACAGTTCAGGGGTGCATTTGAATTAAAAATAAGTCTAAAAGTATAGGTGATCTATTCTGATTAATCCGAAAATCGAACATGTATCCTTACTCACCACTAAAACGGTGTAGTTTTAATATTAATTGGTTGGTCCGGTTTAAAATGGTTTTGGAACAATAGAAACCGGAGCAAACTGATTTTTCACATGAAAATGAGACAAATCAACTCAAATACACCTAATTATTCATGATTTGTTTCGGTTTTGTTCAGTCCTAATTCCTAACGATTAAGCGGTAAATTTGTCTTTTACATCTTGGACGAATTGTTATTTTAGTCCTTAAATTTTTGTTTTATTGAAATCAATAAAATTTTTTTTATAAAAATTAGCTTTATTTATTTATTTACTTATTTTAAAACTCTGTTCCAAATCATTACGCCACTATTTTGAATAATCAGTAAAAATATTATATTTTATCCCTTCATTTTTGATAAAGCATGGAAAGGTTTTATTTGAAATAAAGGGAGAGCTGGCTTGTCTGTAGTGGAAGATCCGATCGGATAGGTGGATCCTGCAATAGAAAGTGGCCAGTCGGATCAGACGTAAACACTCCGAATCTTAAGTTAGTAGCTTTTAGAGAGAAAATGATTAGAGATAAAATGCTGAAAATTTAATATCTGGTGCTATCGTTGATTGAACTATTTATAAGAGACAGTTGAGGGGCACTTGGGTGCCTGGGATGTGACGACTGGCAGTCAGAATAGGTGTGCGGCAAAGTGACAGAGAGCAGTTGATGGGTATGAGCGCTGCCTTGTGTCAGCCGGCTGATGGGACTGGCGGTCAGATCAGCCGATCGGGCGTGTGCGCTGCCTTGAAATTCACGCCTACTATTTTTACTTGTTAGGTTTTTGGTCTTGCCAATCAATTGAGCCAACTAAATAGGCCATTATGCAAGTGATATTTGCAGGGTTATCAATTTTCTTTCCTTTCCACGTATTATTCCTATCCTTATAGATTTTCTTATCCACCTAAACTACTTGGTTTGGAAGTCATCTAACCTAAAGGTACATCAATAATATTAAAAAAAAACATCAATAATATATATATTTTTAAAAAAGGTAGCGAGATTGTTTTTTTGACTTGCAAATGAATATACATGATTTTAAAGAAGAACAATTTATCTTCAAAAATAAATAAATAAATGCATAAATAAAAGATTATTTTGGTAATTTTAATAGTTTAATCATTTTCTCTAAAATAATTATTCATATTCATTTAAGTATTATTATTTTTTTAATCACTTGTAGATTTTAATTTCAATTGATCAGGTTTTTGTTTTCTATTTCATCCCAAATATTTAATTATATATATATATATATATATATAAGTATTAGTTGCTTTTCCTAAATTAGCACACACTCTATGTCCCTCTAATATGTTTGACCTCATTGTATGTATAAATTGACTATTTTTTTAGACAATCAAAGGGTAGATTAGAAATAAATAAATCATGATGTAAGAGGGAAAGATAGCCTGGCGGATCTAACTAGAAAAACGAGTTGAATCATGATGGATGGCATATAGTAAGAGGGGAAGATAGTCTTTTGATCACTTTTATAATGTTTCGTGGTTTACCGGCATACCTATTATAGTTTCTATGAGTAGAAAAATAATAGTGAAAACGAAAGTTATTTAAAATTATTTTATGAGATCATGAGTTAAAACAGTTAATGTGAAAAAGCAATCTAGGGTCAGGCATACATGAAAAGATGATTTCGTTTTTCGAGACGCTATATATTCCTAACAGGTGTATAGCACTAGTGCTCTAAAGATATGCTGGTCACACAATTTATCTGCCAGTATAACTGAAAATTAAAACTGGAATGCGTTCCGTCATGTATGAGTGGGAGATGATAGAATTGGGATACGCCCATAACTCTATAATGGATTGAGTTCCAATCCATATTAAATTGAGCTATTTAATCTGATAAAAATTACCAAATCTTATCTTAGAAAAAATCTAAGTTAAACTAGAGTTAAGTTTCTAACCTTTAGGATCTCTATAAATAGGGGTGAGATCCTCATAATTTAGTAACGAGAAAACGTACACGCCGCAAGACCGCTCGTTCCCACTCACAAGTTTTTTGTCTTAATTTTCATGGGCATTTAGATTGTGATCTAACTGTTCTTACCCCGAGTGGGTAAAAGCCGGACCAGTGACAAAAAACAAACAGGATCTTGGTAGACGGTTCTACAACGAGTTTCTGCGCTACAAGAGATAAGTACCATTATTTAATGTTACTTCCGTATAAATTATATTTGTTATAATTCTTCCCATATCCATCATAAATATTAGCTATTTTGAATAGGTGAATAGCAAAATTATTCCTTATTGCAATATTTAACATGCAGAAGAAGAATGGCCACCTTGATACAAGAAAAAAAAACAAAATTAGTCTATTTAAATTATTTTTAGAATTTCTTAATTAGCTCTTATGGTACAATTGTTTGTAACTAAAGTGAAGAATTAATTTTTACTTTTTTTATATATAAATAATGGATTTTTTTATATATATATAACTCAAGGTAAACGTCAAGCGAGAATCAATTGTAATTTAAATAATTGAAAATCTAATTATTTTTATATTTAATTAGAACATAAATTCCACCCTATTCTGTCTCAAAAATGTATTATAAAAAAAAAAAATGAA
The DNA here is from genome assembly GCA_947683425.1 of Excoecaria cochinchinensis. Classification (NCBI taxonomy): domain Eukaryota; kingdom Viridiplantae; phylum Streptophyta; class Magnoliopsida; order Malpighiales; family Euphorbiaceae; genus Excoecaria; species Excoecaria cochinchinensis. Next base: position 51,171,928 of record CANTUQ010000004.1, read on the forward strand.
AGCCACCAGAAATTTACATCTAAAATAATGAAAAGTGATAAATATATTTTTTCTGGATTTTTGCATAATAAATATATAAATTAATTAAATAACATGCATAAAATGCAAAGTGGCAAAGAAAGAGAATAACAAGTGATTGATTACTGGCATGTTTTGATAGTGGTAAAAATGCAAAGTGCCAAATTACATTTATATAAGATTAATTTGTTATTCCTTCAAAAAAGAAATAAAAGATTAATTTGTTATACTTATATTTTTTTCCTTGATTTCATACATTTTATGATTGTAGTAATGATAGTTTAAATATTGATAATGATGATATGTTTGATTTATTTGTATTTAGATGTTTGATGGCTCATAATATATTTATATTATAAATAGAATTCTTGGTAAAACTTTAATATTTAATAAATAAATAAATTATTTTTTAAGTTACCACATTTTTTAATTTTCTAGAAGTTTTTCATTTTTAATAATTAAATGCATTTCCAATTTCTTTTTTAAAATAATTACTTCATTTTTCTTAAAAAAAGTGAAAATATAGAATAATGATTTAATAATAAGCTGAAAACAAACAAAAGAAATTATTACTCTCATAATTTAATTTTTTTTTAAAAGAAAAGAGAAATAATTAAATCATAATTTGGTTTTAACCGAGGCAAAAATAAATAAATAAATACCAAATACATCTCTCAGAAGATTCAATCTTCGTCAACAATGGCTAGTAGCCTTCAAATCCCCATTTCCTCAGCAATCTTAATTTACTTACTTTCTCTCGTGTTCTTATCCAAAACTCATCTCTCTGTTTCCGACACCGACATCCACGATCTTCTCCCCGATTACGGCCTCCCTCGTGGCATCTTACCAGACAATGTAGACTCTTATACTTTGTCACCATCTGGGTCTATCTCAGTCCAACTGAATTCATCATGTTATGTTCACTTCGAAGATCTTGTTTATTATCATAAACAAATCAATGGGAATTTGAGCTATGGCGCTGTTCATGATGTGTCTGGAATTGAAGCAAAGAAGTTTTTTTTATGGTTACCAGTTTCTGGAATTGAGGCTAGTGAAAGCGATGGTATGGTTAAGTTCTTTGTTGGGGCTTTGTCTAAGAAATTTCCTGCTGCTCAGTTTGAGGATATCCCTTCTTGTGAGAGCAAGGTTTCTTCAAGGGCTAATCTGGATTCCATGTGAGGTTAGTGAGTTCTTTGTTTTAGTGCCCTGTTCTATGATCAAAATTGTTTTGAGTCATGCATAAATATTGATAGACAACTAAATTGATTGACTTTTGGCTGGCAACTAAGCTCTTCACCTTTTAGAAACTGATATGTGGCATTCCACGTGTCCTCTTGCAATTTGCTGACCTGGACTGCCACGTGTTCTTGGCATGGTTTTGTGCTGACCTGGATTGCCACATGTTTCCTTGCAATGGGTTTCCTGCTAACGTGGACCGCCCCTCATTACCTTTTAGAAGGTTTGGAACTTAGGAGAGGTTTGTTATGTTGGAGATTTAGTAGGGTTTGAATGGTTCCCTAGCAGTTTAGGCATTTTCTTATTGAGAAAAATTTAAAAGCTCTTTTATCACTGTCTGCTGATTAAGCAGAAGTTTAGGGAATAAACCCTTTACATTCTTACTTGATGAGTACGATATAGTGTAGAACACAGTTTATTCTAGTTTTGCAGATTGCGATGAGCAGTTACATTTCTGGACAAGTTGTGAAATGTTTATCTTTCCTGTGAAATCTGGAATCAATTCTTTATAGAACACAAAAGTTGATGAAGGATTCGGTTTTTGGTTAAATCAAATGTCATCTTGTGTTAAAGAGGATTAATTTTCCATTTTTCATCACATCCTTGAATGCTAGTGATGTCAAAAACTGAGAATTGTAATGAGTCCAGAGTTTGAGCATGTAGGAATGCAGCAATGTTACAGTTTTCGGGTCAAGCTAGTACCGGATTTGTAGTTGATAACTTCTCTGTACATCTGCTAATGTGTGACCATAACAACATTGAAGTTTGTTTTGGGATAACACTTTGTTTGAGTCAAACGGAACAGGTCATAAACGGATCGCTTTCAGGTCAGATAAAAAGTACAATGAAGAGCCCTGTTATTTGAGCATGATCCCAATTTTGGTGTTAAATAAAAACTAGTATCACTTTCTTGGCTTTGTAGGGGCCATAGTGAGCTCCTCTGGGGAACTTAACTGTGATGTCTGTTAACTACTTTCATGATAACTTTAAGCAATGAATACTGCACACATACAAGACTAGAGGATTTTGGATGATAGTTTCAACCAGTTTTTATATGTTCCTGTGAGTAGCATATACTTGATGGAACCAATAACCAAGATAGATCGATGATAGGGTCTTTAGAGTTGCAGAGTTGATTGCCAGTCAGAGAGAACATTGGCTCAGATAATATTACAATGAAGTAAGAGTTAAAGGTTAAAGGTCAAGAGAGAAAACATGCCCCATCTTCTTAATAGCTCCGAATCGTAGCATTAGATTGCTGCGATCAATTTCAATCTGTTGGACGCTTGGGATGCTACACGTGCATTCAATATGTATTATGCAATTTCAGACTGGTAGAAGGGAAGTGTTCTATTTTTATGAAGAACACCGAGAAAGACGGTCGTAGTTTACTGCTAGTTTCTCTGAATGTGATACGAGTTATTGTCATGTAGCCTAAATTATAGTACAAGTTTTAGATTATGTTGAACTATGTGTAGTTTTTCTATTAACCTTCCGGGCAGCCTTTGAACTAACGAAAGTGTATGATCTGAGGGCAGGTGGTAATTGAATTCGTTGTGCCCGTGCCCATTCATTCACCTTGAAGTGCTCGTTCTACGCTATCGGTAGTTTCTGTGAATAAAAGCAAATTGATGTATGTATTTATTGTACCCTTTACCGGTATTTCAATGGATGCAGTTGCTTCCACAGCTATCAAACATCTTTCTGTGTAAGGATCATGCTCTGTTGCGAATATGAATATAGCAACTGGCGTTGCGTGTGTGCCAATGTCAAGTTAAATACTTTCTGAGATATATATAGCAAATCGATTCATTGCGTTTGGATAAAAAATAAAAAATATATTATTTTTTAGATCCAATGTCTATATTCACTTACATACGTTATATCTAACATTATTGTACTCCATCACAAATTAATAGCTAGAACGCTAGAACATGGAATTTCACAATATCATCGAAAAACTAATTATTTTATTTTAATTCAATAATAAAGTACATTTTAGCAGTAAAACATTTCAAACTTTAATTTTTTTTGCCCTTTATTATATATATATATAAAGAAAAAAATAAGAAATTAGTGTCAATTCGGTGCGTCGTATACTACTTACTATTCGATTAGCTGATTCATATTATGAGTCAGCTGATTGGATAGTGCATAGCGTGCGATGCACTTGCGCGCTGTGTATCAAATTCGAATCATTTGTTTAAGAAATTAATATATGGCTGGATTTTGAGAAAATAAAAAAGTAAAACGTATTATTCGATTGGCTGATTTATGTTATGAGTCAACTGATTGGATGGTGCATAGCATGTGTTGTATTCACGTTCTGCGTATTAAATTCAAACCGTCTGTTTAAGAAATTGATATATAGCTAAATTTGGAGGGAAAAAAAAAAGTAAAACCTATTATTCAATTAGTTGATCATGTCATGAGTTGGTTGATTGAATGGTGTGTGCTGCGTAATAAATGCGAATAGCTTATTTAAGAAATTGGTATATTGTGGAATTTTCAGGAAAAAAAAAAAGTAAAACAATTAGGGAAATATTTATAAAATCACTAAAGTCAACTTGAAATTAGAATGCTGAAATTACTGCAATCAAGAATTCTCAAATCTTGCTGATAAAATCAGTATTTCCCTTTGTCACTTGTCGCTATACATAGTAATATGTAATTTCTTATTTGAATTGATTTTTTCTTCCTTTTTTCTCCCTTATTTTCCTGTATATAAGACAAGCAAGCAGTCTTACATGTACATCAGAAAAGCAAAAGCCACTCAATGGGGAGAAAACGAAGAACTAAGGCTAAGAATCAGTCGAGAGAGGAGCGTAAAGTTTGCTGCCTATGCAACTGTGAGGATGCTGTTGGCTTGGATGAAGCATTGGAGCATCTGACAAATGAGGACAAAATTGCTGCTGTAGAGATTCTTCTCCAAGAAGCTTTAGCTGCCAGAAAGCTTCTGGAATTGAAATTGAAATTCAATTCTTTTCTAGAAGATTAGTAGTTTGGTTTTTTTTTTTTTTTAAATTTTTAATGCTTTTGCTAAGGCATCGGGTTTGAGTTCTGATAGTCTCTTTTAGTGACGAGAAGAAAGAAAATAAAGAAAAGCTTGCATGCTTCAATAATAATGTTCTTTCCAATAATTTTTTAATATTATTTATTTTCTTAAACTCGAATTCGAAATTTATCAGTGTTATTATTAATTTTAGTAATTAACATAGATTCATTTGCTAGCTAAGCATTCTTAATCTGTCATGCAAATCTTCATGTGCATACGTAATCCATCCTACGATAGAACACAAACAATCTTATGATGTCAATATCTTTAATTCGATTAACATTTTTTTCTTTATTTACTTTTAAGTGATGAAACATAATTAAGAAAATATGCTCCGACGTTATTCTCATCTTGATTTTTGATGTTTATGAGAGGAATATTCTAATTTTCCTATCGTCACTTTAAATTTAATTTTTATTATCGCTTTTTATAAGAGTAGTAATTTAGTACCGGTGCATATTTTCTAAATGAAATTTATTATTATATTTCCGAATCATCATTTTCTCCATCCCTTTTTCAATATAATTTTAGTTATTTTTTTTTAATTATGAATGAAATTATACAAAGTCATTAACAAACCTTGTGCGAACTTTATGACAACTGTTATGTAAGTGTTTTTCCTACTAAAAACACTACTAGTTGAAAATATTCCTAATTAGAAACATAATTAATAATTTTAATATTTAAATTAAATTTGAGTGTTTGAACATGACAATAATTTCCAACCGTTGGTTGATGTTGTTAATTCTGATCACACCATATAATTTTAATCAGTTTTGTGTCCTTAATTCAATATATTCTATGGTGCAATTCATGTATCATCTTTAGAATACAAATGTGCTTAGAGAATATTACTGTTACTCATAACATAATATAGCGGTCCAATAATAAATCACATGTTACATTAAGGTGAAGCATTTAACTATAGAATAAAATAAATCATATAAAAAGTTTAATTAATAGCTTGGTCCAATTTGGTATATATATATATATATATATATATATATATATATCATGGGAAGGAGGATAGACTCGAATTCGATATCTTACTGCAACGTATCATATCATATCTAATCTAATCCAATTTGCTTCTTAAAATAAAATATATATTTTAAAACATAAATGCAAAGAAATAGATTGAACTATATTAAATAACCCTATGGAAATCTCTTGACAAAAATAAATAAATAATAATAATAACCCTATTGAAATCTAAAATTAATTATTTAAATTGTAAAGTGTATCCCATTACTACAATTCCTAAAAGGAGAAAGAAAAATTAATTAATTAATGCATACAGAATTGCCTCGTGATCCAATTTAGCAAATAAGATGAGAATAATTTCAAATTCCTCTCTTAGATATGTAAAGATTAACTAAATAATCAATCTTAATTTAGGCAGAATCAAATTCTCTTAGCACACAACCTCCTTTCCAGCTAGTGGCCAATCAAATAACTTCAATTACTATTTTACCTCTTTCCTCTTAGCCTCACTAAGCCAAAGCATTTTTCATGCAATGGTTCATGTTTGATATATATATATTTTAACTTCTTTCTTCATGTGAAACACATGTGGCTAACTAGTGATTGCACCTATATAAAGGATAGCATTGCCTTTGTTAGCATCACAAGGCAACTCAGAAAGCTCATTTCTTTAACCTTTCTCTTCCTTCCCCATTTCCTGGTTCTCTCCTTAAGGCCTCAATGGAGGATCACAGAGAGATTCCCATTTGTGGAATCAATAACAAGGATAGCTATGCAAATGGGAAACAAATTGCACCAAGGCAATTCACTGCAGATGGTGCAAGAGGCGACATCAATGAACTGGCAGATTTATTCATCAAGAACTTCCACAATCAACTCAAAGTTCAGCGCGACGAGTCAATCAAACGTTATAAGGAGAAAATGGCACAAAAAGCATGAATCATATATATGGCAACTTCATAGGATTGTTACTGAAATGAATAATGATCAGTCATTAAGTTTGTGCTTCCTTGAAAGCACTATTTTATATAAATTCTTTTCCTACTGAAATTCTGTAAAACCGTATTCCCATTTCATGGTTCTGAGTGGAGCTTGATGACAATGTAGAATAATATAAGTATCAAAAGAGCTTTTCACCAATAGTCTATGATGATATGCATAGGTAATACGTTTGTTCATTTGCTATCTATTACTAATTGTTTTTTACGAAGCTAACTATGTGCAATCCATGTCTTTGTGTTCCTCATTCCAATTGGACAAAGAACATTTAATTCATAGCCATTGAGATGTAATCTAAGTATACATTGATCGGTCTAAATAACCCCATGTACATAAGCAAAGCATATCGAAGATTACATACTACTAAGAAAAGATCCCAAAATGTAAGGGACCTGGCTCTAGACCAAATGACAAGATTTACAAGTAACTGCTATCTGTTCATAGATATGAAGAAAATACTTCATCTATTACTGAAATCAACAGTGAATTGTCCTCACCTCATTGTTGCCGGTGTAATTATTGCCACTTCCTGTATCCATATAGATGTCGACAAAGATCCCTCTCCATATCCATCTTCCTCCTCCAAATTTCAAGCTTGTGCACAAGAAAAATGGTCATTTTCCTTTCAGGTTTCACAGTATGTTGTGTACAACAAACCAATGCCCAGATGGATTACTGTTGATTTAATATCAGATGAAGTATAAACAGCAGAACATTAACAGATTTGGATGCAGCTTTTTGGTTTGGGAAGAGCAGACCCAGAATCATTTTACTGCAAATGTGTTGACCTATCAAGACGACAAAAATGCAAGAATATCTATGGCAAGCAAAAGCATAATGGTTTGGTTCTCATGCTTGAAGGACCTGGCAGTGGACAATATGACTTTTCAAACCCCCTCGACCGGCAATACTCGACCACAAATTTGTAACAAGAGTCCTGAAATGACCTCTTCCAGCTATATTCTCCCAAAGGTGAGGATTACTCTCTATATGTTTGTCAGGACTAGAAACATCAACCAAACTAATGCTCATGTTGTTACGCACAATGCAAAGCCTCCCATTGAGTGGAACAAGAGCAGCAGCCTCCAAAGCATGAGAGCTCCCTAGATGCAACTTGCTATCTATAAATTTGTTCCATGAGTCTGTGGCTCCATCATAAGCCCTAAGCTTGCAGCCATCCCGGCAATCCAAGGCATAGAGCCGTCCATTTAATGAGATGCTAGGGTTGCGCCATCCAGCAACCATCCCGTCACTGACTGGGCTCCAGCTATTAGCATCAGGATCATAGGCTTCACTCATGACTTGGCGGTGGGACCCAAGACCTTTTAGAAACCACTTTCCATCATAAACCACACCAATAAAAGGCACCATAGCTGTGCTCATATCTGAAATAAAGCTCCATCTGTTCTTGTTAGGGTCATAAACTTCAGCTGACCGAAGAGTCCTTTGTATTCCTTCGCACTCTCCTCCAGCCACATACAGACAGTTATTGATAACACAAGAACCAAAGAAATGGCGTTTTCGAAGCATATCTGGCGCTCTGTGCCACTTATTTGTTCGGGCACTATAGAAAATTACTCGTCTCATTGACCCTCTGAGTGGATCTTTCCCTCCAAATAAATACAGGTGACAACCACTTAGAACAGCACACCCAAACCCAAGGGCCTCAGAATATTCCCGGGGTACCGGTGGAAGTGGCTGCCAGAGCTGATAGACAGGATCAAAAGCATTCCATGAGATCTTTCCATCACGGTCTCGCTTGATTACATAAACCCACTCCTCTGCCATTCCAAGGCTTTTCCTAAGTGAATAAAAAAAATTTCCAGCTAAGAGACGGTACCATCTCTTACAAACTAGACGGAGTTTTCGATGTTCAGCTCGGGGAACTCGTATCAGACATGCAATTGCAAGATCATCAGGAAGGCCAGGAAGAAGCGGCGGCTGCACACGGGTCCTCTCCCTGCGCGAGTTTTTACTTTTATGTGCATTAGGATTGATGTCTGGCTGGATGCAAAGTTTTGATCCAGGGACAAACTTTCTTGCCTCAGCAACGGTTTTTAATCCAGAATCTACTTTGCAATAGCATGATACAGAATCAACCTGAAATTTTATTTATGTTATTATGCTTCAAAAGTTGCATATACATTCAACTTACAAGAACAGTTGTATGATTCCTATATGGTTATATTACTCTGCTTATGAACAATTCTGACTTCAATCAAACAGGATATAAGTATGATAAACAGTTCACACATGACAAAATGGAAGTTCATACGACAAGCAGATCATTGGAGAAATGCTCCAATTTCACGTATTAATTTAACAGAAAAAGAAACTAATCGCCATTTACGTCAGTCCAAAATTTGATAAAACTATAGAGGAAACTATAGATATGGATAATGAAAACATGTAGAGATAAAGATTGGATCCAAAGGTCATATTACGAGCACCATGTACTTAATGCAGCAACAAAAAGGAGAATAATGAACTGCTTTTCTCTAAATATTATCTCTTTTCGTATAACGAATAATTCATTAGAGAGAACAAATCAAAAAAATATTTAATTGAATATAACGAGGATATCTATGCCAAACAAATCAATATGTAAAAGAGAAACTTAAGGTCATGCTCTTAAAGAGGCTGTAAATCAACCAAAGACCTACTTTATTACTCTCAAACCAAAATCTATAACAAAGCTATAAAAAAGAGAAAGAAAATGGCCATTCTTAATAGCAGTATTCAGTAAACTTGGAATCATGAGGAAGGAAGCAATGAGATAGATAAAAATTGGCCTTCAATCTTTCTGAAGATATAATGTTAACCAGGTAGAATAAAGGAAAGGAGTCCAAATGGCAGACTTGAACTAGTTTGAGTCAAAAGCTTTAGTTTTAAGTTGAATTCAGCATGCTGTGTCTAACATCAAATTTTCTATTATTTCTTGGACATCAAAACCTAGAAATCAACTTCTGCATGAACCGAGTTATGTGTAGTTAATGTTATAACCCTATAAAGCAATAAATCACCAGAACAAAGATCAAGAAACAAAGACAGTAAATAAATAACAAAAAAATGAGAAAGAGAGAGAGAACATTAATCAAAAAAGACCGAATGACCATTAGATATAAGAAAGATGAGCACAAAACCCAATACTAAATACCTGCAGGGCAAACATATGAACATAATGTCATATCAGATCTGCTCCCCCACATCATATTCTTAGCACTAAACCCAACAAGCATTGACTTCTAACAAAATTGGATCGAAACCAGTAAATTGGCATGTAAACAAACAAAATCTGTTTCACCAATTTAACAAGAAAACCAGGACATTGTGTCTTTTACCACCTCCTCATGCAATTCTTTTGATGGGATCACACAAAAATTTCTTCTTATCTGACAGCTAGATTTACCATGAGCCCATTAGAAATTCACCAAGCATATTAAAGAATGTATCATAGCAAAAACAGCTTCACCATTTTCCTTCTGTGGCTTCACAGAGTAAGGAGGAAGTTCAGACAACTTCCCAAATAAGGGAAGTTAAAAGATTAGTTTATGACCCATGTGGAGATTTGATTTCTTGCCAGTTTTACATCTTAAAGTTTAGCAATTCTGCAATTCAGGATATCAAGAGTTTCGTCAAGTTAAATGCTAAATGGTGCATTTTTAATGGCCAAAATTGTGTATACTCTAAGAAAAGATGTAGGTCTTGCTAGTTCCTCCTCCTTCTATCTATAAAATGGCCGGTCAAAATTACCATAAAAATGGCATCAAATGGCTCATAGAGTTGTCCTCAATCTAAGAGAAAATGTTTCCAACAGTCAAGTCCATTCTAGCGCAAGCATGGATCAAGCACGAGAAAATATTTCTTCTGTTATCTCCAAGAATGCAAGCAGTCCAGCTAGTAAACGAAGACAAGAATATAGCCTCCCTGTTAAGTACTCAAAGACTCTGTGAAGCGCAATCAGTGAAGGTATAAGTCCACAATAATTACTAGCACATAAAAAAGAACTTCGGATTCATTTAAGAGATACAACATCATATTGCAACATACATATGTGATTATGCCCAACAACCATCCATAAGCTCTAAGTTGGACTTCAAATCTCATACATCTAGTGAGAATACTATTTCACGGCTTATAAATTAGAGAATAGTAGTATTACTGTAGACAGCAAATATATGTGCAAAGCAAATGGACCTATAATTTAGAGATTACAGCTGAAACCTGAGAAAACTAAGAAATTTCAAAAGCAAAAAAGGAAAACAATAATTAACAAGCTTCACATTCTCCTCCAGAAAAATTCTCAGACAGAAAACTTTAATGAAAAGAAAAATGATAAGTAAGACCAGACTTCTCCTAATTTCAACTTGAAATGACATAATTAGCAAGCGATTATGATTTAGGAAACTCAAAAGCAAACATAAAACGCAAAACCCCAATATAGGAAAACTAGAAATGCAAGTGATTCAAAATTCAAACATTGTCAAGCACACATTACCATTTCGGACTCTCAAAAACTGACCTCCAATTTACACAATTAACCAGCCATTCTATCTGGACACCTTCAAAATCACCAAAGCAACAAAAACCCAGCAACAGAATTGCAAGCAATCAACCAAACATCCCAAACTTCACTCAAAGAAACTACATTTATCGCCAAATTCAAAAACTGGGTATATACAAAATCTAAACAAAAAGAATAATTTAGAAAACCCCATGAAAGATCACATAAGCTTACCAATGGAGCATGAACTCTAATTCCTCTTTGAGCATTTGAAGATTCCATCTTTCAGAAGCAGAGATTCATAGAGACATCAGAGGTCCCCAAAAAAATTAAAATTAAAAAAAAAAATCCTCTTTTCTTGATACCCAGATCGAGATTTGGCAAATTGAGAGATTCAATGGTCAGGAAAAGTTTTGATATTTTTGTTTTTAACCTCAACAAATGCAAACAACGAAACCAACATAAAATAAAAAGCAAACGAGTTCTTCCTGCTAGGAGCGGCAAAACGTAAAAAAAACTCACTTTCTCTCACTAAAAGACTGACTCTTTCTCTGGCTTACATGAACAGCTGGACCCAGGAGACTTCAACAACTTCTTTAATGTATAGTTAGTTTCTTATTAATTTAAAGAGGTTGATCTTTTTCTTTTTTTCTGATTTAATAGTATAATAGAGAGTTAATTGATTTGCTAAGTGTTTTGGACTTTTGCTTATATTCTTAGTTTAAAAATGTTTAGTACAAAGAAAAAGGACAAAGAGGATCGGTAGATAGTCCTGTTGTCACTGTTTACTTCATGGTTTTCTTAGGTCAAACCCCCCACTTTTAAGAGGCAAAGGCCAGAGAATGATGCAATGCAAGATAATGGAGGGTAGGTCTATTCATGAGTCGAATTTTATCGGCTTTGAATTGAATTTTTGGCGAATTTATGCAGTTTTTAAAATATTTTTCGTGTTCAAGCAACACTTTTTCATTAGACAAAACAATTTTTTATAGAGATAATATGGCTTTCTAATGGATTAACGTATCTCATAGATATAAAAATTAATATTAATTATATTATATCGGTATGAAGTATTTCCTCCGTATTACTTTTGTTGTTTTAACTATAATTAAAAAATATTAATTAGATTTGAATTTTTGAAAAAATTTAGTAATTTAATGTATAAATTTAAATTTAATTACTCAATTTTTATTGAAAATTAAAAATTGAATTAAAAAAAATTAAATTGTATTGAAAATATAAAAGTGATAAATAAATGAAATTTAAATTTTATTTAAAAATAGCAGATAGAAAAGAACAGAGAAAGTATAATTTAAGAAAAATATTTATTATTTATTGATTTGAATTATTTAATACAAATAGTATAATTCATAGTTTCTAGAAATTTGAGCACACATTTAATCACGCATTAGATGGCACGTCATATTTTGGTAAAAAAAATAAATCTTTTCATTTTTATCATTTTATTAAATTTTAAACATTTAATTTAATGAACTTAATAGGATAAAAAAAATAATACATTAGAAACTAAGTAGGTTATAAAATTGCATTATTATTTGACTCCATTTATCAAAATTAAGCACAATGTATGGCTAATGTAAGAAAATAAAAGTGAGGGAATCTTTGTTATATTTCATTAAGAGGGGTCCAAAAATACTTTTTACTTTTTTCTGTTTTAATTATACAGAGGTCATGAGGTGAATAGAGGCTGATTAATAATATACTTTTATTAATTAATCCACAAAAATCAATTTTTATTATTATTTTTTAAAATTTTTAATTCTAAATCTAAATTATAAATTTAGGAAAAACTTGCAAGAGTTTGGGTTGGAAAGAGTCTTGGGGTTCCCATTAGAAAAAGGACTTTATACCTATTCCCCATTAAAAGGGTCTTTATTTATCCCTATTTCTCTCTCAGCCCCTCTTTTTTTTAAATGTTTAAGTCATTTAATATGCCCATCAATCAATTGGTTTCTTCTGGTCAAACTCTTGGTTTCTTTTCTTTGCCCTTTCTTTAAAGGAAAAACAATAGATTAAGGTCAATCCATTTTTACAAGTACTTTCAAAAGTCAATATTAAATTATAATATTTTTTAAATCATCCACGTTAAATTTAATTTAAATATAATTAACAGAATTAAAATATTCGACTTTTATTAATCTCTTAAAATTAATTTAAAATAACTATAAAATTTACCAAGAAAAAATTAACTTATCACTTCCTATATATATAAAATAATTGTGCATTTCTAAAATTCTTGTATATTTTGATAAAATAATTGTATATTTTTAAATTTTTTTATATTTTGATTAATTTCACTGTCATTTTAAATTGACTTTAGGTGGGATCGACATATAATGAAAAACTATTGGTTTCAATTTCTTAATCAACATAAGAAAAATAAAACATATAATAAGATGATTCAAATTACAATTTAGCTGTTCAAAACAGCATTTAAACTACAAAATACAAAAATAAAACAACTTATAAGTTACTCATTCATGGTTTGATAAACAACTGTTAAGCATAGAGCACGTGAAGCCTTCTGTCTTGTTATTCCATTCTCAAAGTGGTCTCTCCTCCAATACTTCGATCAGTAAAAGCGAAAGAAATGTCGAGGATGAAAACGAAACTCGGCATTTATTACAAATGCATTTCCCTTTTTCCTTTGTAAATTCCAAAATAGAAAGCGAACAACGTGCAGCAATACACGCAATCTGATCAGATATATTTTCGTTTATTCTTATCATACAGGGCGTCGTAATTATCATGTACACCAATACACACTGCCTGGTCAAAATACATATCAGACGAGTGCATCCAATTAGCACCGGCACACTCGATCATCAACAACAAAACAAATTGCATCCACAGGCAATATACTAAGTAAATCAATCAGCCAAATCAACCTAAACTTTTTCAGATTGCAAAGTAAAGAATGGCCTGTAAAGATTTAACATAATTATGCCCGCAATATGCATGAGAAAGCCTAAGAAAGATAAAATGGCATTTCTCAAAATAGCTTTGTATTTTATTTCAGCAATTACCGAAATATTACAAAGGCCTTAATTACTTCTTTCAAAGGGGGAAGAATATAACCACAGATTGCAGGAACAGAGTACCCCGAACAGAGTGAGTTGTAAAAAGAACATGCCCAAGAGATGAAAACACTATGCCTCTCCCCATACATATTCTACAACCCAACATTTCCCAACAAAATTACATGAAAGAGTAAAAAAGAAAAAAAGAAAAGGGCAAGAAATAATTCCTACTATGTTAGAACTTTTTAACCAAAATCCACCATTTTACACCTCTATTCCTGCAGCTCAGCCCCAAACTCACATCCCCCTCAATAACAACTTCCTAAGAGTATACTAACAAAGATGCGTAAATAAGCTAACTAAACGACACAACAAAACAAAAAAAAAGACACAAACTCCAGTATAATAAAGGGGGCAGTCACAAACATTAGACACCTGATACTGTATGCCATTCCAAGGTATCATATCATTAATCCCATGCGCTGGTCATCCCAGGACCATATCCTCCGTATCCAGCAGAAGCCCCCCCATACCCACTGCCACTGTAACCTCCATAATAATCCGAGTTGCCCCTATTGAATGAAGAATCCCTTCGGAAGTCACGGCCACCAAACCTGCCCCCTCCAGTACGACGGTTCCTTCCACCACCATATGAAGAACGTGCTGCATAGCGAGAGAGCCAAGCTGGTACTTCTTGGTTCGATTCTTGCATTAGATCAGCCAATGCCCTTGCCACTGAAGAATTGCCCTCATTGAAGAAGGCAGTTGCAAGACCAGTTTTCCCCGCTCTTCCTGTCCGTCCAATTCGATGGACATAATCATCTATATCATTTGGGAGATCAAAGTTGACCACATGTGCAACATGAGGAATATCCAGTCCACGTGCTGCAACATCAGTTGCTACCAAAATAGGAGTGTTACCAGTCCTAAATGAACGCAGTGCATATTCTCTTTCCTGTAAGATTAAAAGAATAGATTTTCAAATACAGAGAGCTGAAATTCCAAACCCCGCAGCATCAGTCCACAAAATTCCACCATCAGCATAAAGAATAAAGATAACGTGACACAGAATTGAATACAAGCTAGATAAAAGATATGTATTTGCATCCAAGTTCTGAAATAAAAGGACATGAGCGAGCATATATAATGACGCACATTTTTTCATTATTATCATAAATTACAAATGCAATGGCATTCATTCTGTGTAGAGATCCAAGTCTCAATGATGACTTTCACCAATTCCATCTAGTTTCTACCTTTAAAGCTAATTTTATGAAGTCAAGAAAGCTTTAAATTTACCAACTGCCATGCAAGGTATCTACAGCTAAACCTTAGGAGTGCAGCTTTGCAATCTAATGCATAAAAAGAGCAACTTTAGCCAGTTTATTTAGTCATAAAGCACAGAGAAAGGGGCTTAAGCAAACGTATCTCAAACTATTGTAGCTGACAATGCGTGGTTTTAGAGATTGGTGGTTAAGACATAACAATGCATAGACTTAAGTGCAATTAAATTTTAAAATTGAAGGGATTCAAGAAGAAATTCAGTTTAAGATGCCAAAGGCTAAATATAACGAAAAGTTTAAAACTTATAGCCAAGGACTAAAGTATCAAATAATCAAACCTAGAGAATAAAATTCATAATTTTGAAACACTAGGGACAGAAGTGTAACCACCCCCCAAACCCCAATTAACTAATAAGTAAATGAAATAAATACCAGGAAATTAAGAAACAGAGGAAAAGAACCATTTTTTCAATAATTCACCTTTACACATTAGAAGATTCATTTGCAAACTAAACCCCCACATATCTATTTGAAGACTAAAATGGTAAAGTCACAAAAAGCAAAATTTTATAAGGATCACAAATTTGAAAGCCACAGAAGCAAAGATAAAAATATCAATAGAGCAACACTAATAAAAATAAATGGGAAGACCATTTGATTTTAAATTCTTCATACTGTAATCAGAGAGAAAAATGTAATGGCAGAATCGGAAAGCTTAGTCCCTTAAAAACATGTACTATAAACAATGTGAGATCACAAATCGTGAGCTTTTACAAGTGATGAAATACAGAGAAGTTTAAAAAAAGGAAACTTCCTTGTTGGAAGTAGCTGCTCCCACTAGCAACTTTCTGTGTCTAATTCGATATACTAGATTATGCAGCTATTTTGTATGAAATTAATGAATCCTTTTTAAAATCATAAAACAGTTCCTTTTCAATCACTTAAGACCACTTTTATTTACTTTATCGGAACCATATTTTCAGAACTAATCTAATATAATATATGTTTGTGATCATCCCATCCAACTGAAAACATTTATATCTTTTAATAATAATAGATTTATCAATAAAATTCCATTAGCTTAATAAATTTACAGTTTTTATATATAAACTTCAATGACAAATGTTATTTTCACTGTCTTCATATTTTTTCCTTTTTAATTTCTCCAATTATATGATTGACAAAAGGATGCTGACATTAACAAAATTATAAGAAAAGGAACTTTAAAAGAGGAAGAAAATCACAGTGACCTTTGTGTTTCACACACCAAAAATTAGGAAAAGGAAAAAAAAAAAAGAACAAAGTACTTTGAAAAATCGCATCAACAAAACAGGTGCATTATATTTCTTGAAAGACCGTCTAGTTATTCATATTATATTCTAAATTATAAAATGGAGAGAATGATTATTAGTTTTCATTTCCATTTTAAACTGTAATGCAACTACCAGTTAGCAAAGCACATTAGTGCAATCACAAGCAACAGATGGTAACATTCTCCCCCTGTCAACTGATTCACATGCAATTAGCTTGAATCCCAGAGCTATACTTGCCCATCACTTAGCAAAATTAACAAAGGCTCAAACATGCCATACCATCTTACCTCATTCCCAAAACCAGAAAACAAAGATAAATATAAAGGCATATAAAGCAACCCGTGGAAGAATTTAGCAGCAAAAATAGCACAAGATACAGAGTTCAGATCAATGTAGATCCTCAGCATTAAAAATTAATAATAATAATAATAATAATAATAATGAAAAAGAAAAAAATTAAACTGAGAAAAGTACCTGTTGTGTTCTATCACCATGAATACTTGTAGCAGGGAAACCATTAACACACAACCAATTTTCAAGGGAATCAGCAGACTTCTTTGTCTCCACAAAAACTAACGTTAAAGCTTGCTGGAAAATAACAAAAGCAAGTGTAAAAGAAAGCGTAGACCTAGAAACCCATATTAGGGGGACCAAATTAAAATATTCATGCAATTATTATAACTAGTTTTGTATGCATGTGCCTTGCACATGACAATTACAAATACTAGAAATCTATCTCAATAGCCATTTAATTTTTTTCAAATTCCTAGTAACTCAATCTAAAAGAAATAAACTTAATTCCACTTGTATATAGCTTGTTATTAAGGATAGAAAGTATCATTCTAATTAATCAGTAAAACTTAAAAAATAAAATATGATTAATTAATCCCTTAATTAATTGATAACACCACCACATATAACAGAGACACATGTAGAATTTCCACCACCACTTCAAAGCTAATCCACTTAACACTTTTAATCCTTATTTTGATAAAAAATAATCCCTAAAATAATGCATTTACGATTGTTATAATTATTTGTGAGTAGATAATAGGTGGACAAAAATACTGAAACTAATTTAGATTGCAAATTCTAAAAAGTAATTCCACCCAGAGAAAAGTCATAGCAACTAATACATAAAATCAAAAAAATAAAATCAAGGAAATATAATAAAATCTCGGATTAATTTTGTCTACAAAAATTTTCACCTATTCATACTTTTACATGTAGCCTAGATAAATAAAAATTTATAGAATACTTTTTAAAATTTAACTTTTCAAACTATTTTATTTTATATTTATGGATTTTTTCCTAATTTTTCACTTTCTATTTCAACATAATTTTTTTCAATATGTCAAACACACACAATATCATATTATTAAGAAGATATACGTGAAGTCAATCAAATAAATTAATTTTATTCCAAACTATTTTGATTTTCTAAAACCAAACAAGGCATATAACTTTTTTGACATGATATTTATCGGTCACTCAATTCTCTCTACTAATGAAGATAAACAAACTTTGGCCACTGAATTGAACCAAATTCAAATCTACTTAAATGACAATAACTAATCATTAAGAAGAGTGATCTGCTTATCATTAAACTTTAGTTTTGCAGTACTAACTTGATTATTGAGGCTGTAAGGTCTTGAGTTCTGGTCTCGAAAAAAAAAGAAAAAAAAAATTATTACGCTCCTAGTTTGATTATAAATTATCTATCATAAACATAAAGATGCATGGATTATATAGGGGTTGAGATTAACTTTATATAACTGGATTGAAAAAAAAAAGGTCATTGAGCAAGAGAACCATACAAATAAGATTTGAGAACCAGAACCATTACAGTAACAATAAATTTGTTAATAATTAGTCATTTGCAAACCTCCAATTAACATCTCAAACCATCCTCCAACCAGGAGAAAGAAAGAGAAAAAGAGTGTTGGAAGGCATGTGAGGAAAAAGGGGAAGAAAAAGCAAACAGCATAGTCGTTTTCTCCAGCATTACCTTGCCCTGAACACCATTTGCTCTCTGTGCATGAAGCAGGTCCATGAGATGACTTCTTTTGTCAGACTCATGAACAAATTCAACTCTCTGGACTATCAAATCAGTACTTGAGCCCACTCGTCCAACGGCCAAAAATATATAATTATACAAGAAATCAGACGCTAATCTCTGCATGAAAAAATGTTGAAGTGTATACATTACATGTTAGAATATCATTGCTCGTGCATGATCTACCATCTCAAAGCAAACTCACCCAATGCCACGACATAAAAAGCCAATATATATATATATATAGTGGACAAGACAAATAATACAGCTTTTTGACTTGTAAATATGCATGAATCTTTCAACAAATCGATATACCACCTATTAAACTATCAAAATTTGACAATGTTGAGTATCAACACTTTCTGTAAAACTGAAAATGCTTGCATCACCATGAAATCCTTTTTTATTATTCCTCTCTTAGACTGCAGCTAAGGAAATAAATTAATTCTTAAAAATAACTTTTTCAGAAAAGAAACAACACCTGTATTTCTTTTGGAAAGGTGGCACTGAACAGCATTGTCTGTCTTGAACCTGGTCGAGGCATATCATTCTGCTCAACAATCTTTCTTATTTGTGGCTCAAAACCCATATCCAACATCCTATCAGCCTCATCTAATGCCAAGTACTTGACCATCTGTAATGAAACTCTAGCTCTCTCCAATAAATCTACCAGTCTTCCTGGAGTTGCCACAAGAATATCAACACCTCTCTCCAATTCCCGCAGCTGCTCAAATATATTTCTCCCATCAAAAATAGTTTAAAGTAATCAGCTGAAAACTAAGTACAACTGAGTGGGAAAATTGCATCATCAAGACTTAAAATTAAGAGTCTTATTACAAACTCGGGGAAAAAAAAAAGGGGCCAGGTTTACTACCAACTGTACAATCAACAAGAGATGGATGCTTCCAGGTGGAGCATCTAAAGCAAGATGGTCCTCCAAAGCAACTACACCCAGTCTCTCATTAGGATTGATGCAAGATATCTTTAAACCTTCCACACTATTTGTAAGTTCTCCAACTCACATTAAAGTGAAGGCTTCAACTAAATATAGTACTTAGTTACCATAAAGATAACAATTTCTAAAGATTTTTAACAGTGTCTAAAAGGCCAAGTGTAATGATTCAGCAAAAGAAGCACCATTGAGACTCTGAAATCAAGGCCATATGCCATCACTTATTTAACATTTAAAGAACATAAATTTGCAAGCTGAATGTCCAGTTCCACGTTCACATATAAAAGTAGACACCGAGCCCGCCACAACACTATTAACTTCAGAGGACAAGATTTTATAAAGACAATATTACACAAAGAGATAAAAAGAGTAAATGAGAGAGCAATGAAATAGCTACTGATGAAACAACTAAAAACAACATCATGCCTCGAAAAACCTGACTTCAAATAAAACTACAGAAATCATAAATGAAGGCCATTCCCTGTTTTCACAAAAGGAAAAGGTCAAGTGTTCTGTTCCATCAATACAAGATAACTATCCATTTGACAGTAATCACAAATCATGTAAAAGCATTAGAAATAAGAACAACGAATAAAATAGTAGATGCTGCCACCACTTCCATCAGTACTGAAGAAATGGAAGATAAGGGGAAAACAGGAAAAAAAGTAAAGAAAAGCATTCAACCCAGAAAAATGCAACAAAATAAAACAAACCTGTTGATTAATGGGTGCTCCTCCATATGCAACAACAACCTTAACACCCGTTTGATATGAGAATTTCCTTGCTTCTTCATGTATCTGCAATCATAGCCATAATACACAAGCTTTACTCACACTATGAGGCCAGTATCAAGTAAATCATATAGACAAGCCAGTTAACAAAATCCACCTGTATTGAAAGTTCCCTGGTTGGAGAAAGAATAAGAGCTAGGGGGTACACTGTACGTGCCCCACGGAGTGGCCTCTGTACACTCTGCCCTTGCATTTTCATAATGCCACTAATAATAGGGAAACAGAAAGCAGCAGTTTTTCCAGACCCAGTCTGGGCGCAAGCCATCAGATCGCGGCCTCCAAGAGAGATGGGGATGGCATGCCTCTGTACAGGTGTTGGCTTTACATACTTGCACCTGCGAATGTTCAGATTTAATGCTTCACCCAAGTCAATCTCAGCAAAGGTGTTTACGGGTGGTGGCACATTGTCTCCACTTGTCTCAATTGGAATATCTTCATATGCATCAAAGTTAATACCAGTATTCTCTTGCTCAGTAAATGCCTCTTCTGTATTTTCATCATCACCAAATGGGTTCACTTCCTTGTCTCTCCCACGATCCCAACCACCACTTCTGTTACCCCAACCACCACCTCTGCCGCCGCCACCATACCCCGACCGAATGTCATTTCTCGGACCACCCCAACGGGATCCACCACCGTATCCTTGACGCTCATTAACTGATGCAGGCCCACTGTGGACAGGAGCTGGTGGGTCTGAAGAAGGTGCACGGTTACGGAGATGTGGAGGGATATAGGTGGATCGAGCAGGAGCAGCTGATGCAGTGCTTACACTCCCATTGTTAGCAGAAGAACCAGCAGATGTGTTCTCAGCTGCAGAATTTGCAGCCAAATCTGCCCATGAAGTTCGTGTACTCATCACAATTCAAAAAATAAATAAAAAAAGAACTCAGAACTCCAATGCGAAAATCCCTCTTCCAGAAAACCCAGAACCGAGTTGACCGCAGTTGTACAGAACAAAATCCTCAAAAAACTTCAAGAATAGCTCTTGTCAATATACAGAAATTCAATTCAACCGCCAAGTCAAAAACCTGTTCAAATCATAAACCCATCAAAACGCTAACATTATTCCTGCTAAAAAGCAAATTCAACAAAAGCTCCAAAGTTACATCCAACAAAAACCCAAAGAAAACACAGAGAGGCAACTAAAGCAAACATCAAGTATTGAATTTTTTTCATCCACATCCAAAGACATGCAATATCACAACTGATCTGCTCTATCAATAAAGCAAAATCACAAAATCCAACTCAAAATCAAAATGCAACAAACTACAAATCTGAACACATACACAATCCACCTCAATACACAGCCAAAATCTACCAAAGCACATATACGAAGAGAGAAAGGAAGAACCTGTCAATAAAAGAGAAAAAAAGAAAACCCTAAAATTGGAAGTAACGGTTGCGAGGAGATTATTGTGTATGATCCAGAAGAACAAGAAGAAGAAGAAAACCCTAACATATATATGTCTGAGTAATAGAACGGAGAAACGCAGAAAAACAAAAATATCTTTTCTCTCTCTAGAATTTTTCTCTTTTATTTTGAGATATATATAAATAAATAAATATTTATATAATATTATCCCTATTATTCCTCTCTTGCCATTAGCTTCGCCTTAGCTTGCGTTGCTTTGCTTTGCTTTGCTTTGCTTGTATTATTATTATTATTATTATTTTAGAATAAATTAAATCCTTTTTTATTTTTTGAGAAAATAGAATCAAATAATAATAATAATATTATTATTATTATTATTATTTTAGAATCAAATTAAATCCTTTTTTTTATTTTTTGAGAAAATAGAATCAAATTAAATTATGCTATAAATTGCGGCTATAGCCTTTGTGTTTTAAACGCGGGGTGAAGGCAAGACAAAATCAAACCTACCATACACCCTTCGATTGTAAGTTTTAGTGAATTTACCAAAAACCCTTACTTGCAGGAAATTTCTTAGCTAAAGAGTAATTTGGATTTACACGTAATATACTAGTAAAAATTTAAAACGCTTCCATCTAAATATTTAAATATATCGGTATTATAATATCTTGTTATATTAGGTTATACATTTTTTTACTATTAAATTTTTATTTAATCACATAAATTTTCGTTTTTATTGATAATAAATTTAAAATTATCAAATTTGAAAAAAATAATAGTACAATTTTAGATTTTAGTATATATTAAGTTCCCGAAGTCTCATTTTTATTTTATTAAATTATTATTTTGAACCCAATGTGTATTAAAATAAAAGATTAAATACAAAGGTTTCAAAGCTTTTATAATCATGTGTCCCACAAACTAATAGAAATTTGAAGGGCTTGAATTTGCTAAAGAGAAAATTGCTTGAGGAGGTGGTAGTGTTTATTGGACATCAAAGAAACAAACATGCATTGCATATCTCATTATACTATTGAATCTAAGTTCATATCTCCATAGCAACGAGTAAGAAAGTAGAATGGCTAAAAAATTTACTACAACCGATGCTATTTTCTCACATGCATTGGGATAGGCAAGCAACCATATATATAGTGCTAATGTATCGGTGAACATCGATCTACTTAGTACAAATGCTTCATCACTTGTCTAAACGTGCATTACAATTCCATGTCTACAAAACGTTATAGCTTGAATTTCTTGAAGAGAAGCTTTTTCTGGTATTGATGCTTGCAGACTTCCATTAGTTTTGCCATATTCTAGAGGATTATTGTCGAAATCCAGCAACAATCATCCGTAATGGGGGCAATGAATTCTTTAAAGAAAGTATTCTTATACGCCTTAAAGCAAGTTCATCCCAATTGTTCTAATAGCTTCAAATCTAAGTTTTAAATTCGAAATTTCTGGTTTTTTTGGTGGTTACTATCTCACTTTAAGGGGCATTAAAGTAAGTAAAGGAGGTCTTAAAGTTGAGATCATTACCATCCACTGTAAGTTATGGGTTTGGGTATTTAAATTCATTTCTTATCACTTAAGAAATTCTTTTCATTAAAATTTTAAGTATTTATTCTTTTTTTTATAAGTTTTGTTTATTAAAAGTTTAAATTTTCTTTTAAACTATTACCGTTCTAATTAAATGTCAGATTACTTTTTAATCGTTTATTTAATTTTAGTGATAGAATACTCAACTGTTAGAGATGTGCCAATTTAAATTAATTAGAAAAAAGAAATTGTAATGTTAAGATATTAATATGGCAAAAATAAGTAAAAAGGTTTATCTTAATTAAGTGATAGAAAAATAAAAGTAGAAATTAATCGAGGTAACAATAAAAAGATTGATACCTATAGCGTGTAATCTCGTTGTGGAAGCGATACAAGAATCTACTTTTATTTGGTCACCGGTCTGGCTATTATCCACTAGAGATAAGAGCAGCTAAATCACAATCTAAGAGCCCCTGTAAGATTAACGTGAGTGGAAACGAGCAGTCTTGCGGTGTATGCATTTTCTTGTTACCAAATAATGAAAATCTTATCTCTATTTATAGAAATCCTAAGAGTTAGAAACTTATTCTTAGTTTAACTCAGAATTATTCCTAAAATAGGATTAGGTAAAGTTTATCAAATTAAAATACTCAATTTAATCTGAATTGAAACTCAATCCATTGAAAAGTCATGGACGCATCTCAACTCTATCATTAAGAATTATTTGGCTCAATTTTGATTATTTAAAGATTTAATTAATTATCGAGACGAATATGAGAGACCAAACTTAAATGAATTTAACAGTTTCAATTTTTTTTTTCTTTTTTATCTCAAAGTTCAATTTTCTATTTGCAGATGTGAGACAGAAATTGAAACTCTAACCATTAATTCTTAAGTTATTTTACGTTTTCAATTTCAATTTGCTATTTATAATCGTGGTATCACTTTAATTTTATCCACAATAGTTTATTTTACTAGACTTATAACTGATAACACATATATACTAGTTGCTTATGAAATCATGTCTCCAAAGAAAATACAAGGCAACATATGTTGCTTTGAAGGTCGACATAAGACATAAGCAAGGCATGTATATGATGGTGTCGAGTGGGCTTTTCTTGCTAATGTTGTGTGAAAAAATAGATGAATTTAGTGGATGATGATATGTATCTCCTCGATGAAGTATTATATTACTTATGGTGTCCGTGTCGATGGTCTTGTTATTCCATGTTGGGGTCTTAGATAAGGGTGTCCACTATCACCCTATTTATTTAATATGTGCCCAATGTCCCCTCTTGACTTCACAAGGTTCCATCCATGGTTATTCTGTTGTCAAAGAAGCTCCTGCTATTTCACATCTTTTCTTCGCAGCAAAAATTTTTTGGAGGTACTTTGACCTTTATTGGTAGGCAAGCATGGTGTTTGCTCACTAAACCCAACTCCTTGGTAGCTTGGGCCTTAAAAACAAGGTACTTCCCTTCTTGCTCTTTTATTGATGCTGATGTTAGTCCAAATGTTAACTATGTTTAGCATAGTATGTGTGGGACTGTCATTAGCTAATTAATGATAATGACCCTTTTATTACTTTTTGTCCCTCTATAGGCTAAAAACATTTGAGTGTGGTTGATTTGTTGCCAGATGAATAATTTGTTTAGTGGCAAGGATGAGGTACGTATATATTCTCAAGATTCTTATTAGTCTTCGTCCTCCCTTAAACTCATGGTTGTGGGTTTGCCAACACAAAAAGGTTAGTACATTGTTAAATGTAGGGGTGAGAAAAAAACCGATGGACTCAGTTAACCGAAAAAAAAATTCGAAATCAAACCGATGGTTAACCGATTGTAATGGACTGATTAATAGTTGGTGTTTTTGAAAAAACCGATATTAATGGACTGGTTAATGGTTTTTGACTTATGTGACTGGTTAACCGAACCGAAACCGAATTTTAGTTAATTTATTAATTTATTAACAATTTATACCAATTTATCATAATTAAAGGTGATTATATACTTTTTTTCATTATACTTAAAGTTTTTAAGTTTTTAAGTTTTTTTAATTGGCTATTAGTGAGTATAACAATTTATCTAATTAAAAATGATTATGGACCGGTTAATATATTTACTTATTAAATATTAATTTTTAAAAACAAATTTGCTTATATCCACCAAATATTTTTATGTTAACAACAATAATGTTATATTATAGTAAAAAAATTTTAATCTTTAAGTATCTTGAATATTTTAATTTTATTTATGAATTTATTTATAATTATAGTGGTTAACCGAAAAATATTGGGTAACCGATCCGAAAATCCGAAATCGATGGACTAATTAACCGATGGTAATGGACTGATTAATGGACTGAAATTTCAAAAAACCGATATTAATTGACTGTAACTAATGGACCGGTTAACCGACCATGCTCACCCCTAGTTAAATGTGTTGATTACATGCCATACTCTCCCAATCCAAATCAAAATAATCATGGTGCTTTATGGATGACAAAACGAGCTATAATACTTAATCATGGTGATCTCAAAGTGCATACGGTAATATATTGAAATTACAAACGTACCAAAAAGACACACTAAATGTACCAAAAAGACACTCTAAATATAAATTTAATTATTATTTTGAATTATTTTTAAAAACACGCAATATAATACTTAATGATGGTGATCAGACAACACATACGGTAAAATATTAAAATTATGGGCATACCGAAAAAATAATCTAAATATAAATGTGATTATTATTTTGAATTTCTTAAAAAAATACGTAATATAATACTTAATATTCAACAGCTGTAATACGTAATTCAATAGCTATAATACTTAATGATAGCATTTTCAAAGAAATTCCCGTAATTTGTTATCTATAAAAAAGAAAAAAGCACCTATTGAAAATTTACAAATAGCCCGACAGTTAAATCACTATTTTAACTAAAATATGAAAAATATAATGTAACGGAGAAAAAAATCAACTACTAAAAATACTTGAATTCCTGCTATTTATAGGATAGAAAACCAGTGTTGGAATATAAATCAGATCAAATTCCTAATTTGCAATTAACTCCTGGTAGAGTTTTATATTAAATTAAATTAGTTTTGTTATCACTTAAAAAAGGTGATCGGATAGTGCCAAGATAAAATATTGAAATTATTGACCTACTGAAAATATACTCTAAATATAAATGCGATATCATTTAGAATTATTTAAAAAAAAACGTAATATAATACTTAATATTCAATGGCTATAATATTTAACGATAGTGATCGGGCAGTAAGAGTGAGCAAAAAAATCGTTGGACTTGGTTAACAGAAAAATTGAACCGAAAAATAGGTTAACCGAATCGATTTTTATAATTAATGGTTAGTATTTTGTAAAAACTGATATTAATGGACTGATTTTTATTTTTTTTAACTTATGAACCGTTAATCGAACCGAAACCGATACATGAACACCCTATATTTTATTAATTTTATTTTACTCTTTTTTATTTTTATTATAATTTTTTATTTCATTATTTTCATATTTAAATATTTATATTCTTTTAATTTTTATTTACTTTGAAATATTTCAATTTTATTTTAGTTTTTTTAAAATTATTTTAGTTAATTTATTAAATAATAAATATGTACATATTTATTAGTTCTTATTATTTTATGATATATCAATTTTTTATTAATTAAAATTAAAATTAAAATATATTCGAAAAGTTATATCAAATTAATATATTAACTAAAATTTTCAAAAAAATAAAATTTTTAATATATGTGAAAATAATATTTTTGAATACTTTTAGTTTATATTTATTGTTTAAATATCATATGTAATTATTATATTAAATTATATTTGTTTTTAATTTTAAATTTTAAGTATTTTCAATAATTTAATTTTTTTTATGAATATATTTTATAATTATAGTGATTAACTGAAAAAAATTGATTAATCGATACGAAAATTCGAAATTATTGAACTGATTAATAGATTAAAATTTTAAAAAATTAATATTAATCGACTGATTTTTTTGAATTAATAGATTGATTAAATGATTTTTTTTTTTAAAATTAACAGATTGAAATAATATATTGAAATTAGTGACATACAGAAAGGATACTCTGAATATAAATGTGATTATTATTTTAAATTATTTTTTAAAAAAAAAACACTTAATATAAGATTTGAAAAAAGAAAAAAGAGACAAAGAAGATGTGGCAGTTGGGTTTTCAAGGTTGAACAGCAATTTTGCATTTATTGAGTTACTCAAAATTACTCTTTTGTCATCTTCCACCTTCTGTTTAAAATTATTTATCCTTTCTATACTCCACTCTCCTGCTACCTTTAATTCAAACTTCTCCCTCTCTCTCTCTCTCTCTCTCTCTCTCTTTGAACTTTGAAGCTCGAGTAGCCATCTTTAATGGACCTCTCTCTTCTCTCAATACACTTACTCTTCTTCTACTGCAATTAGATTCTATTCTCAAGGTCAGTTTTCTCTCTTTCTTTCTTTTTAGATTCTTTCAAACTTTCATTTTTGCATTTGCCAAAAGCTTTCTTCTCTTTATAATGCCACTGACTGCTATGATCTGTTTGGTTCTTGAGAAGGAGCTGTTCAATGAAGCAAATGCGTTTAACATGTTAAAACGACATGCCGTTTCTAGTCTAACTTTTTTTTTGTTCCCCCCTCTCCGTTATTCACTCACTTTCTCAGCAGCCAAACACTTTTTTTATTGTTTTTTTAAGTTGTAAACGTCAGATCTATTTATCTGCATTTTCTTTTCTTTATTTCCATTCCTTTTATTTTCCTGAATCGCAGAAGAAACTTGAAAATTATTGAGTTTAACTAGTATGAACACGCGCGCATGGAGGCGCTTGTTTGACGTGTGTCTTCTCTGCCAAAAAGACATTCCTGTCGCTCATTTTGAGCACGCTTCTGCATATTTATTTCTAACGTTAGCCTGTCAGTAATCACTGATCAGTATAAGCTTTGATTGAAAATATATATATTTTTAATATTTATAGTTTTTGATTGTTAATTTATTCATATTGTTTTTCCTTTTGTTACTCATTAGATTCTCATAGCTGCTCCAAAAAATACTCCTTAAGCGAATCAAATGCCAAGATCAAGGTGAGCAAAGCTAATTATCACCAATATGGCACTTTTTTACATGTCAAATAAGCTTATGAACTGCCATTTAATTTATTGGAAAAAGTTAATACTTTGCTTTCAAGAAAAGTACCAGTAAAGTTGTTGAAAATGATCCTAAAATGCACTTATAATTGATGAAAATGGTGCTAAAATGCCCCCCCATGTTATGCTCTTTCTAGCATTTATAAGGGTATTTCAGCTGTACTTGAATGGAGAAAAATGCTTTAATTCTAGCACAAAACTGTTTGGCTTCTTGCAATGCTGTGAAGCATAAAATGAGACATTATATAAGTAGTAGTTTAAGACATTTGGCTCATTTTTCATGAACTTAGGTTCATTCTCAGTACTTAATCTTGGATTCATAGTTTACTAAGGTAGAAGTGTGTGTGAAGTAGCATTGAGTTTCACTTAGGATTTGTACTGGCCTACTGGAAGCATGCTATTGAATTTGTTGTTTCTGCAATATGATTTCTGTGGTTTTCTGTTCTGATGATGAATAGAGGTTCAGAAATGCCTCAAAGGCAGTCTTCTCGAGGCCCTCATCCGCTTAGGACGTCGAGCTCTGATTCAGATCCGGTGAATCATAGGCCAATTACAGACCGGAGTCCCAAGGTGGGAGACCGCCGTTCTCCACGAGGCCCTCCTGACTCGCTGAATCAAAAGAAGCTTGGTACTCGCATTGCAGATTTAGAATCTCAACTTGGCCAAGCACAAGCAGAACTAAAGAATCTGAAAGACCAGTTGGATTCTGCTGAAGCTGCAAAGAAAGAAGCTCAACAAGAGTTGGAGAAGAAAACAAACAAACCAGCTGGTCACGAGCCTCTAGAAAGAAGCTCCTCAAGTGCTTCTGATGACAAAAAGCAGCAGGAAACTGCTGAACTTGAAGTTTCACTAGAGAAAGAAACCACTGAGCATGTTGATGAGGTAGAGAAAGGAAACAACGAACCAATTATCATAACAAATGAACCGTCTTTACATGACGTAGCTTTAAAGGATGATGAGATAAGTTTGCTAAAAGCCAAGTTAGAAGACAAAGAGAAGGAATTAGAGGCATTTGGTAAAGAGATTGAGAATTTGAAGAATCAGCTGAACCAAGCAACTTCACATGTGGAATCTGTTAAAGCAAAAGAAGAGGAATTATCTTTGAAATTGAGCCAACAGGGAAAAGAGCTAGAAGAAAGCAGAGCCAATGCAGTGGATTTAAAGGAAAAGCTGGAAGCTGCAGAAGGAGCAAAGGAAGCATTAGAAGCTGAGATAAAGAAGATGAGAGCACAGACCGAGCAATGGAGAAAAGCTGCAGATGCAGCAGCAGCAGTGCTGGCTGGAGCTGTGGAGATGAACGGTAGGGTTACCGAGAGATGTGGATCCATGGATAAGAATTTTGGAGTATTCGAAGCATCTGGTGGTGGGTACAATGGCTTCGTGGGATCGCCTGGAATGGTTGATGAGTTAGATGATGGTTTTGGAAATGGAAAAAGAAAGGGGTCTGGCATTAAAAAGTTTGGTGACTTGTGGAGAAAGAGGGGGCAGAAATAGTTAGACAGACAATGCTATTAATGTTGAAGTCACTCTTTTTTCTGATGTTTATTTTGATAGTATTGAAATGGTTGCTTACCATTTCACTTCTTGCTGGCTTTGTATAAATTCTACTCTTGTCTAAGTTAAATTATTGTAAACCCTTTTTGGCCATAATGATCTTATCATATTTATGCTTTGATTTGTGAAAACCGGGGAATGGAAAAGGAGAAAAGAAGAGAAAGAAGAATGTGTTGTGAAAAAGGCTTTGCTGGTGCATCAATGGCAAAATCTTTCCCTGATTTGCTGCTTGATTAAAGGCCGAAGCAATAATTCTTGATTCGCATTGTGTCACATAGCTTTCTCTTTTCAGGTATGGGCTACAATCCCAAGCTGCGTGGATTCTATATGTTGAATCCAACGGTCAGAATTCAGCCTAATGTACTAGCTGATGGAATGGTCAGGAATTAGTCTATAATACTATCCAACACAGCTTGGACAGTTTAGCATGTATTCTTATAGAAGCAACGATGAACGTTATGCAGCATTTTGAGACACATAGTATATACATTTTTAGCATTTTGTGTGTGACAGAGATATCTCTATTCAGATCAAGCCATTGACATTATACATATAAGTATTACAGTAGACATACAAACATACCTGACGTTGAAAATTTGGTAACCATAAAATAAGTTCAAATTGAAATTTGAGTGCTGCTGCCTACACTTTTTTCTATTTGTTTGTACCTTTTACTGATATTCATTTTAGTTAGTGGTCCTTTGCGCCTTTCTTGAAACTTTTTATTTTAAATATTCGGTCTAACTTTTTTAAATTTACGAAACTTATTTAGGTTGATTAATTTAAAATTATATAATTAAATTTATAATTAAAAATAAATTTTCCAATAAGTTTCTCACCATAGAAAGAAATTTCTTTCTAATATATATATTTATGTTAAAATTAGAAACTAAAAGTTTTGGTCGAAAAATATCTATTCTTGCCTTATCTCTTTACCTGTTAAACTAATTATGATGAGGATCATATTCCTATGATTATGTCATTCTTCCTACACTTGGTAGCATAGGAAGATTTGATAGGGATAGCCATTGACTTATTGGAATATAATTCTTATAATTATGCTATTGTTCCTTTAATTTATCCCAAATATATACATTAGAAATATAATAATAATAAATGCTAATTAAATAGAAACGTAATTAATTCCTATAATCATGTTTACAACATTAATCATATAAAAATAAACTAAAAAAATTGAATACCAGTAAACAAAATAGGCACTAAACTCACTAAAAAATATGCCTTTGGTCCGCTCTCGGATTTGAAATTCCGCTCTTCCTTCTCTCATATAAAAAAAATCATTAAAAATAAAAAAAATAATAAAGCCGATACATTAATATGAATTTAAATTAATCGAACCGATAAATATTTAAAAAAATTATATCAAATAAAAAGAACATCACTCATCATAATTTCTCAATACATCTTTACATGTAGTTATTCCACAAAATTACAAGTCCTCCATAATTTTAAGTACAAAAACCTTTCTCTCTCTATATTTATTATATATAATCTTGAAGATTACATTAGAAGTATTTTTTTCATATAATATTTAAACATTCAATATTATAACATTAAATACATCAGACGTACCGAATCATCTGCTAATTTTACTTAGCGACAAGAGGGAACCAACGTTCATGAAAAGAAGACTGATGAGAGACCATAAACAAAACAAAAACAAGAAGCAGAGCAACACCCCATGGAGATCCACCAGCTCTATGAACTGAATCTCTCTCAGGCCAAGGAAGGGAAATGAACCCATTTGATATCAACTGAACAAGAAGAAGCAACACAAGAGGAGAAACCATAATCACCATCTTCACTTGATTCACCATATCTTCAAGTCTCGATTCATAGTTTATATACCAAGTAAAGCTTAGTGTTGTTATAAATACGAATATGAAAAGCCAGAGGTGAAGTGGCATAGAGAAATAGGACAAGTAATCAAGATATGACTCATTGTAGTACCTAGCCATTTTCTTCAGAGAATTTTTGGTTTACAGAGAAGATGAAGAAGAGATTTTGTATTGCTTTTTGAGGGTTGTTTCTAGAGTAGACTGGTTTTCTTGCGAGAGATAGTGGAAAGTCATACTGTATGCTTGCCTTTTATAGGGTTCTTTGGTGATCAATAATTCACTATACTCCCACCAATCCTCGTTGATTAAGTAATCTGCTTTCGGCCGGTTCGATTCAAAACTGAGTTAAACCGAGCCGAATTTTTTAGAAAAATAGAATTGAACTAACAAATTATATTTTCTTGGTTCGATTGATTCAATCATGTTGATTTTAAATTTTAAGAATCGAACCGAACTGATATAAATCAATTTTATACTAAAATCGAATTAAAAAATTCAACTAAATAGATCAAATTACTTACAATTTGATTCGATTCGATTGTCCACGATCCCATCTTCAATGTTTTCTTTTAATTCCATTTTAAGTGCTTTAAAAAAATTAAGAAAATTAAATTTGATTCTTTTATTTATTATGGCTTCCATTTGGTCATATTTTTATTATATTATTTATTAAAGTGTTTTTTCAGAGATTTAAAAAAGTATTACATGTAATATATAGATCGAATTGAGGATAAAATTAATAAGAAAATATAATGTTGGATTTGGGGCATTCTCAAAGTTTCTGCAACCCCAATCTTAAGGATGGGAATATTTTCAAGGCTGAAAAGATTCGGAGTTGGTAAAGTATTCAGCCGGCCAATGAAAAAGTGCAACATGCAACCGACCATGGACCAGATCATAGGTATATGAAAAGGATATTCAAATCAAAACTTGAGATTAGTGTTCATCTATCTCTTCAAATAGAAAAGGGTCAGTCCATATCTTGCTAATTAAATAATTAAGAGATAAAATTTTGATAATATTTTATTAAAATAGCTGATGTACTCTTAATATTTATTTCGGAGTTACGTTTGGATATTGAATTTTAAAATATCTCTTCATATTTTTTTAATTTTATATTCTTACCCCTATGTAATTTCTTTTTTAAATTTCATTTAAATATGAAATTATTCATTAATATTTTTATTAAAACTCTAATATCAATCAAAACGAATCGTTTTTATACCAAAAATTTTATAACTATCTTAAATGGAATTATAAAATTATTCAGTATAGTTAAGATATTATTTATAATAGTTAGAAAATAATCTTAAAATATCTAAATAACTCTGTAATTGCACTTAAGATATTTAGAGTATTTCTAGTATAGAGTAATTACGTTTGGATTGGTAAGAGAGGTTTAGTAGAAGTATTTTGTTATAATTTTATAAATTTTGAACAAAATTTAAAAGAAAAAATAAATTTTAAAAAATTAAATAGGGATTTTGAAGGGCAAACAATCAAATATTAACGACAAATAAGAATATTTTTTTTCAATAATTAAATAAGAGATTATTGGGAAAAGCTTTGCTATACAATGTGGTCCACGTCACCTTTTACTTTTCCTTTTCTTCTTTTTTCTTACTTTTTTATTATATAATTTTTTTGGTAAAAAATATAATTTTATTTCATAATGATATTATTTTTTTTTTCTTAAATATTCATAATATAATACTTATAAAGATGATACCTTAAAATCATGGTGATTCTGAATCTAAAAGGTGCTATTTATTACAATTTACAAATCACTCGTTATTATTTTGTGTATAATAGCAATCATTATATCATGTGTGTGTATATATATAGTAGAAATCATGATATATATAGTTATGATAAGTAAAAAAATCAATCACAATAAATCTAAGTATTGTGGGGATAATTTGATTTCAAACAATCAATTGTAATCGAAGTTATATCAATTAATACATTACCAAACTTGAGAAATTGGTCATTTCCTTTGTATTTTTCTACCCTTTTATTTATCTAAATACCTTTTTTTTAATTGTTTTTAATATTTTTATTACAAAAAATTTTGATAACCGGGCTATAGTTCGGTTATCCGGATTACTGACCACCCAACTAGAGTTCGAATAGTTTTGAGGATCAAGGCCCGATTCTCATAGGAATGCTCAGTTTCTTGTAAGTTCGGAAATAAGGAGTAGCTCGGCAACATTATCAGTTTAGCCGTTGGCCCTTTAAAGAACTATCATAATGACGTCCGTTACTCAATAAAAGCACATTATAAGGAGAACCGTTACATAATAAAGACTAATTAAGAGTACAACGGTCATAAAGAAGAGGGGGAGCTATAAAAAGGTATGTCCCATCCCTTCAAAGGGGAGATTCTCTGTTTTTCATAAATTTAAGTGACTCTTAAGAGAAAGCTGTCTAACTTGATCGTCGGAGTGTCCTAGAACGGAAACCCGTCGTTGTTCTGTATTTCAGGTAGCATTTCCAGTTCTCCGATGCCGGAATTTTGGAAGTATCATCATTTGGTGCGGTGAGCGTGGACTGAACAAATAGATTCTCAAATGGATCTCTTCCCTGATTTAAATACTGCAACAGCCCCCAACGACCAAACTCAAGCTTTGCCCTCACAAACCCAACAGCCATTAATCCAAAACCACCAAACTCCCGATCAGCTATTTGGCCATCCAATCCAGCCTCAACAATCCCCCCCTCAACCAATTATTCCAAATTTAACCCCACAAGCGGCCCAAGCTTTTCTGGCAACGATAACTGCCATGGCAGCACAGGCCCCGCCCATCCAACCTCCTACAGAACCTATTCCCTTTGTTTCTCAAGCTTCGATGCCGGCCCAGCCTGTTGTTATACCCCCTCTGGTCCCAGGCTCCACAATCACGCTAACGACTGAGCAGTTTGAGAAGCTATTCGAGGAGCGGATGCAGAAATACCAAAACCGGAATACCCTCCAGTATCAGAGCAATTTTCGTCGCCTTTGTCCAAAGAGATCCTGTCGGCCCCGTTTCCGAATATACGATTACCGAGCCTGCCAAGATATAATGGTAGCGCTGATCCCAGGGCCCACCTTGACCAATTTCACCACACGATGCTCGTTCATACCACGGATGACGCAGCGATGTGCAAAATTTTTCCTCAAACGTTGATAGAATCAGCCCAAATATGGTTCAGAAATTTGCCCGAGCATTCTATTGCGAGTTTCACCCAATTCAGTGATATGTTCATTGCTAAATTTGTGGCTGCCATCAGACCAACAAAGGTGTCGGCAGATCTTAACTTGGTACGACAAGACAAGGGAGAAACTTTGCGAGCTTATGTGGAGAGATTTAACTCGGTTGCGATGGACATTCAGGACTTAAACCTAGAAGTCGCCAATAACGCACTCATACGAAATACCCGATGCCAGGACTTCAGTGATTCACTCAGCAAAAAACCCCCAGGAGATTTCACAGAGCTGATGTCACGAGCTCACAAATATATTCGGATGGATGAAGCTCGGCGTCTTCGAAATAGTTCGTTGTATGATGATACGAGCCGAGATCTGCATAGATCGGCAGTTGATCGGAACTCAGGGAGAAGTGAAGCACGGAGTCGTGGTCCAGGAAGTTCACATCGGGCTTATGTGGTTTCATCAAAACCGACAGAGTAGCGAGAAGACAAATGGACGCCCCTGAATGCTTCTAGGGCGCAAATACTGAAATGGATGAAAGAGCATGACAGGGTCAACTGGCCCAGACCCATGAGGGAAGGTTCTGGACGTAATCAGGATCTTTATTGTGCATTTCACAGGGACAAAGGCCATGAGACGAACGATTGTAATCAGCTCAAAAGGGAAATAGAGTTCCTGCTCAGAAAAGGAAAGCTCACACAATTTGTCAAGGAGGGGCGAGCTAGAGATAGATCCCGATCTCCTCGACGTCAGGATAACCGAGCAAGCACTAACAGAAAAGCCCCAGTTGGGGTTATACATGTCATTGCAGGAGGGAAGCATTATGACATCTTTGATGATTCCCGAAAGAGGAAAGTGAGGGAGGTATTCTCTGTGGGTTCCAGGTCACCTCCAGCAGGATATGAGGTGAAATTTTCTAACTCAGAGGATGGACATGTGAGGCAACCACACACAGATTCTTTGGTGGTGGAAGCACTAATCCAGAACTATTTAGTTCAGCGTATTCTTGTGGATACGGGTAGTGCGGTCAACCTTATAACTCTCCAAGCATTCAAGGCTTTGAAGATGTCTGATAACATCTTGGAAGCAGTGTCCGCCCCCCTCATCGGGATATCAGGCCAGCCAGTTAAGGTAGAAGGCTCGGCCAAATTGTCCTTAGAGCTCGGAGACGATGAAATAACACATACTTGCAGCAGCTGTTTCATGATTGTCGATATACCATTGGCGTATAACGTCATCTTGGGACGACCATTATTGGTGGGGGTGGATGCATACATATCTATGAGAAAGCTGTTACTCAAGGTGCCTACGCCTAAAGGAGTGGCAGTGCTGAGGGGCAGTCAGAGAGCTGCTCGGGAAACATATGTTACAATGTTGAAGGATGCCAATCAAGCCCTGCCATTGGATTCTCTGGATGTTTCTGTGGAAGAAGAGAGGAAAGCGGAGCCAGTAGATTCATTGGTGGAGGTCGAGATAGTTCCGGGGCGTAAAGTGAAGGTTGGGGCAAGCAAGGCAAGAGAAGAATTACGGGCACTTATTACTGTCCTGCAGGAGTATGTAGACGTGTTCGCTTGGCAACCATCGGATATCAAGGGCATCTCCGCAGATGTTATGTGTCACTCCTTGAATATCAAGCCAAGTGTCCAGCCAGTCAAGCAGAAGAAACGGAACCATGCCCCGGAGAGACAATTAGCAATGACTCGAGAAACGGAGATATTGCTCGGTAATCGATTCATCCGGGAAGTTTTGTATCCAGACTGGTTGTCCAACGTCGTTTTAGTGAAGAAGGCTAATGATAAGTGGCGGATGTGTGTAGATTTCACGGATTTAAACAAGGCTTGTCCTAAGGACAGTTATCCTTTACCAAACATCGACCTCTTGGTGGATTCAACAGCAGGATTTGAGGAATATGCTTTCCTGGATGCTTCTTCAGGATACCACCAGATACCAATGAACCCAGAAGATGAGGAAAAAACGGCATTCATTACACACCAAGCCACATATTGCTACCGAGTGATGCCGTTCGGATTAAAGAATGCCGGTGCCACATATCAGAGGCTTATGAACAAGTTATTTGCTACTCAACTCGGAAGAAACATGGAGGTGTATGTAGATGATATGATCGTCAAAGGAAAGTCCTCTAGAGAGCTTCCAACCGAGCTTGAAGAAACCTTCAAAACCCTTCGGCAGTTCGGGTTAAAACTGAATCCGGAGAAGTGTGCTTTTGGGGTACAATCTGGAAAGTTTTTGGGATTCATGATTTCGAAAAGAGGCATTGAAGCCAACCCCGCCAAGATACAAGCCATTTTACAGATGGAGCCACCAAAATCCATTAGAGACGTACAGAAGCTCAATGGCAAGGTGACAGCCTTGGGAAGGTTTATTTCCTGTTCGGCTAAGCATTGTCTTCCCTTCTACAAGGCGCTCAAGAATTTGAAAAAATTCAAATGGGGCTCGGATTGCCAGCAGGCTTTTGAGGAACTCAAGCAGTTCCTCTGCACGCCACCATTACTGAGTAGACCGCAACCTGGCGAAGTCCTCTACTTATACCTGGCAGTTAACCCTGGAGCGGTGGGATCAGTTCTCATCAGGGAAGAATACACCCAGCAATTCCCCATTTACTATGTCAGCAAGGTATTAAGGGGAGCAGAACTTAATTATCCGATCTTGGAACAGTTGGCGTTTGCATTAATCGTCACAGCGATTAAGTTGCGGCCCTATTTTCAGGCACATACGGTGGTGGTCCGAACCAATACTAATTTGCGAAAGATACTCCAAAGGCCGGAGGCCTCCGGTCGAATTACAGAGTGGGCAGCTCGGTTAGGAGAATTGGATGTAAGGTATGAATCTCGTCCAGCTATGAAAGCCCAAGTCCTGGCAGATTTTGTGGCTGAGCTTCATGCCCCTCCTCCAGAGCCGGTTGCCAGACGATGGAAGTTATTTGTTGATGGAGCATCCTCGGCAGAGGGGGCAGGAGTCGGAATAGTGCTACAAGGGCCCGAGAAGATTCACATTAGGGGAATGACACACATAGCGTTCCTAGCTTCTAACAATGTAGCTGAGTATGAAGCTCTCTGCTATGGGTTACAACTCGCTTTGGAGGTTAAGCCAGATTTCTTAGTCGTCTTTTCTGATTCACAGTTGGTGGTAAGTCAGTCACTGGGTAGATTCGAGGCTAAAGAAAGCAATATGGTTCGGTACAAGGAGCTGGTTGCCCTGCTGCTATCTCAATTGGAGACAAGGGGATGTGCATGGTCAATAGAGCAGATTCCTCGAGCTGAAAATCAAGGGGCAGATGCCTTAGCTAAGCAGGCTTCCAGTAGGGAGAAGATGACATCAGAAGACGTCATATCAACCATAATAACATGCCCAGCGTATGAAACATACAAAGTACAGTTGAATGAGCCTCTGGAGGGTTGGCGCCTACCGATATATCAATATCTAGCCTCGGGATCTTTACCAGAGGATACGGTTGAGGCTCGGAAGACGGTCAGAAGGTCTAGTATGTATGCTATTCTAGAGGATAAGCTATACAGGCGGTCGTTTTCACACCCGTGGAGTCTATGTTTGAGTACGGAAGAAGGTAATTATGTGCTTAGAGAAATTCATGAAGGCATTTGTGGGGCTCATGAAGGTGCACAGACAATTGCTCGAAAAGCTTTATTACAAGGCTACTATTGGCCCACGATGGAGAAAGATGCTAAAGATCTAGTACAGAAGTGCGACAAATGCCAGAAGTTCGGTAACTTGATGCATCGTCGAGCAGCTCCTCAGGTACCTATTCACAGCCCCTGGCCATTTGCACAGTGGGGAATTGATATCCTGGGACCCTTTCCACTAGCTACTGGGCAGCGGAAGTTCCTAGTGGTGGCAATTGATCATTTCACAAAGTGGGTGGAGGCCGAGCCCCTAGCTACAATCACTCCGGCAAATATCATTAAATTTGTACAGAAGGCTATAGTAACAAGGTTTGGAATTCCACACACCATAATATCGGACAACGGTAGACAGTTTGATTGCGCCTCCTTCAAAGGGTACTGCGCAGAACTCAATGTACAGTTGTGCTTTACCTCAGTGTATCATCCACAGTCAAATGGAATGACCGAAGTCACAAATCGAACTCTCCTTGCTGGCTTAAAAAAAAGACTGAATGATGCCAAAGGTCTTTGGGTAGACGAGCTCCCTTATGTACTCTGGGCTTATCGAACATCTCCCCGAGTGGCTACTGGGCATACTCCTTTTTCATTAACATATGGGACGGAGGCTGTCATTCCATGTGAGATCGGACTACCTAGCATTCGAACTTCTTCATATGATGCTATTGAAAATGAGGCCTCTCTTTTATACCACCTGGATCGGTCTGAAGAAATCCGAGAGTCTGCCCAAATACAATCAGCAATCTATAAACATAAGATGTCTTCTTACCATGATCGCCATTTAAAGCCTCGATCTTTTCAGCCCGGGCAATTAGTGCTCAAAAAAGTTGTTGAAACTCAGACACTGGTAGGGGTCAGAAAATTAAGCCCGAATTGGGAAGGTCCCTACATTGTTCATGAAGTTCATGGTAATGCCTACAGGCTTAAAAGCCTCTCAGGAAAACTGCTTCCTCACTCTTGGAATGTATCAAATCTCAAAAGATATTTTCAGTAGTTGAAGTACGGCATCATAGCCAAGAATATTTGTTCCATTATAAAGATCATTTTAGGCATGACTGCCACAAGCATATGTATTTTTCTAAGCTGGGTACAGCTACATTATTAAAAAGCAAAGCTCTGTTTACCGAGCAAAAGCCTCGTACATATAATACATTTTCAAACATGTTTCATATATGATAGAAAAGTTACAAATTCGGATCTTTAATCATCAGGGTAAACTTCGTCCAGCCAGGACCAATCCATATTCGGAAATTGATCCATTACCGACTGGACCAGTTTACCCCCAAAAGCAATACATTTGTCAGCGGCCATGTCTGCTGCCCGGTACTCAAGGTCAGCACATTTCTGCTCTAGCTCAGTTTTTTCTTTAAGCCAGGATTCCCGAGCATGCTGAACCTCGGATAAGCTAGCCTCGGCTGCGCCACGCTTCTCTCTCTCTTGATTTAGAAGCTCTTCAGTTGTAACAGCCTTACTACGGGCCTCGAGGATTTCCTTGGATTGAGCGAGCACTTTCAGTTCTGACTCTTTAGCTTGGTTCTCAGCAGTGTCAAGCTTGGCCTTCATTGAGCCGAGCTCTTGCTTCATCCGAGTAACTTCCCTCTCTGCCCTGTTGCGCAGGCTTATCAAGGCATTCATTTTGTCGATAGCAGCACCCATTATCATGCTACCCTGTGAAAAGCAAGCGGGCAATTAGCTCTCGGTATTGTAAAGTTAAATTACATGTTTTATGTTTTACCTCTACTTCATGTCTCTTCATCACGTTGCTCAGTTGGTCAGCACCAAGATGAAGTAGGGGGGCCGTCTCGGCAGGGACACACGACATTAGATGAGCAAAGGTGTTGAAATCCGGATTATCCTTCGACCAAGCTCTTCCTTGTCGCTGCCAGAACTGGCGGGCATTATCTGACAGAGCCCTCAGCTCTTCAATTGCCGATTTCGGATCCGGCACTCGGGAGCCCTCGGGTTCTGGATTAGGAGGCCCAGTAGATGAAGAGGGAGGGGAAGTGCTAGGGACATTTATTGGCGATAAAGGTGGTGCCATAGACACAGGACTTCCAGTGGGATCCCTCAAGCTTGGGGTAAACGGAGGAACTTCTTCACTAGCCCGGAATGGTGGTGCAGATTCAGTAGTAGCGCCTTCGTTTGGAACCGAGCCCATACTCGGAAGGGACTTGGGGGGTCCAGCACTCACAATTTTTTGTTTCTTCTTGGCACGGACAAGATCAGCCACGCTTGGGTTTGTACTCTTCATAGCTGCAAAAAGGCAAACAATAAGAAACGAATCAGCAACCAAGTAACAGAAATACAAGATTACCTTTTCTTTTGAGAATCGGTTTCTGAGGTATTGGTGGTATGCCACACTGAAGTTGCAGATTAATATCAATTTTCTCCCTGGCCAACTCCCTCCACCGAGCCAAAGTTTGTTCCTCGTCTTCGTTGAGCAGTAAAGGGTTGTCATTCCGGTTGACAAATCGGCCCCATTGAGTTCGGAAGGGGAAATCTTTGTCACTCTCTATCACAAAAAACCGATCTTTCCATTTCTTCAATGACTCAGGATTCCCTACAAACACACCATAACCAGCACGGGACTGGATGTAGTTGTGGTCTTCTCCATTAGCTCGGAGCCCAACATTATGGGTTGCTCGGAATAATCTCAGGGAAAGATTTATGTCATTCTCAGCAGACCATATTTGTAAAGCAGAAAGAGTACGCCATGCATTAGGGTGAAGCTGACCGATGGTCATGTCATAATAATTCAGTACCTCTAATTCGAAGCTGGTCAAAGGAAGGTTCATCCCTGCCTCGAAGTCAGCCTCGTAAACAACAATCTTCTTCTTCCCTTGAAAATTCGCATTAGCCCTGAGAGAAGAACTGGCAGCATGAATCTCATATTCAGTGGGAATCCCGAGCCTCTCTTGCAATTGCGTCATTTCACTGGACTTCAAACTAGAGCTTATGCTTCCTACCCTGGGAAATTTGCGTGGTTCTTTCTTCTCAACCGTTGGCTGGTGGATGGGGCCAAGAGAATCGGAGGAACTTTGAGCAACTAAACCCTCTTCTACCCTTAATCTCTCAGAAGAACTCTCAGAAGCGCTCATGGTGAACAAGGAAGGAAGGAGACAAACCTGGATATTTCAAGGATGATTGCAGCGGCAAGTCGAGAGCAGCAGAAAGGAATATTGAGAAAAAGGGAGAGGAAGGCGAGAGGAAATGAAGAAATCCAAAAAGAACAAGAAGAGCACAATCCCTAAAAAACTGAAGACCATTTATAGGACAAACGGGTCAATAAACACAGGACAGATGGCAGTGAATAAGAGGCGGTGTCAGACGTCATTAAAGCAAGCGCGAGCATCAAAGCGTCACAATGATGGCGTGCTGACATTTGGCTGTAATTTCTCGCTGCACGAAGCGTCTTTTCCCGTTTTTCGCGCTTCACGCGCCTTGTGGTTATTCTGGAATATCGACTGGCAGCTTGCTCGAGATGACATGAATGTCACACCCGGCGGGGGACTTATGATAACCGGGCTATAGTTCGGTTATCCGGATTACTGACCACCCAACTAGAGTTCGAATAGTTTTGAGGATCAAGGCCCGATTCTCATAGGAATGCTCAGTTTCTTGTAAGTTCGGAAATAAGGAGTAGCTCGGCAACATTATCAGTTTAGCCGTTGGCCCTTTAAAGAACTATCATAATGACGTCCGTTACTCAATAAAAGCACATTATAAGGAGAACCGTTACATAATAAAGACTAATTAAGAGTACAACGGTCATAAAGAATAGGGGGAGCTATAAAAAGGTATGTCCCATCCCTTCAAAGGGGAGATTCTCTGTTTTTCATAAATTTAAGTGACTCTTAAGAGAAAGCTGTCTAACTTGATCGTCGGAGTGTCCTAGAACGGAAACCCGTCGTTGTTCTGTATTTCAGGTAGCATTTCCAGTTCTCCGGTGCCGGAATTTTGGAAGTATCATCAAATTTAAATATTCAAATCTCTTGTACACATGACATCAAAATAATAGAGAATACACAACTAATGGTTGTTGGCTCGGGTAGTAAGAAATTTGAATTTTCTTAAATAAAATTTTAGGTCCAATCATTAACTCAAGCATGGACATGCACTATTAGCAGGGCCAATCTCAATTATGAATCTAACAGTATCTAATTTTGGATAAATTGGATTAATTAGTCCCGTAAATTTAAAAAAATCGAACAGAATATCGAAGAGTCATAAGCCAAAAAAAATAATAGAAAAAATATGCAAGAAAAAATATCAAAAATCAACTCAAGGTGAAAATGTTTTTTTTTTTCTTGTGGATTTTTTTTTAAAGAAAACATTGCATTTAACTTTTTATTGCTTTTTTTTTTTTGGCTTGGTAAAAACATTAAGAAAATACTTCTTACAAATATATCTTTTTTTTTAAAAAAATAATGAGAATTGCTAAATGCACTTTTATCTTTTTCATTAGTTTGGTGACACATGAATTAAAATATTTGAATTCCTTTCCAAAAGATAATCCATCTTTTCTCTTTTATTTATTTCAAATTATAGCACACTTTTCTTTTTAAAATTATAATTAACTTGTTAAATTTATAATATCTCTTTTATTTTATATGCATAGTAATCAAAGAATATATATATATATATATATATATATATTTCTTACTTTATTATTATGCCCCAAATTAAAGAAAAATGCATTAGTTAAATCACAATAATTGATATTTATTAATCAGTGTAAAAAAACAAAAGAAAAAAAAATCTTTTAACTTGAAATGCAAACATGCCCATAACTTGAAAATGGATGAATTAGTGGTGAGTAACAAGCTGTTATTATTATTATTATTACTCTCTCCACTTCTTATTATTTATCATTTTTATTATTTTTACTAGTATTATAAAATATTAATTAGATTTAAATTTAAAATAAAATTGAGTATTTAAATTCACAAACTTAAATTTAATTGATCAAATTGTATTTAAAAATAAAATTAAATTGAAAAAAAATAAATTGTATGAAAAATTTAAAAGTGACAGATAAATAAAATTTAAATTTTTTCCAA
Organism: Excoecaria cochinchinensis; assembly: GCA_947683425.1. Taxonomy (NCBI): domain Eukaryota; kingdom Viridiplantae; phylum Streptophyta; class Magnoliopsida; order Malpighiales; family Euphorbiaceae; genus Excoecaria; species Excoecaria cochinchinensis. Next base: position 51,215,580 of record CANTUQ010000004.1, read on the forward strand.
AACTGACAGATAAAAAAAAAATAAAAATAATATTATTTATAACCCGAATACATCTATCAAACGGCTAATTTGGATTCACACTAAACAGAGCAACAAAGAGATCAAAACGCCTCCTAAATATTTAAATATTCTCCATGCCTATATCCATAACTGGAATGTAAAACAAACCCATGCCATTCTATCTAATCCCGTTACTGTACCAAGCTGTTATTTTTATTTTTGGCAATTGAAAAAGAAAAAAAAAAATCACCAATTCCTTATTTCCAAAAGCTGAATCAAACAGCCATAAGATGCAATTCAAATTTGCAAACTTTATAAAGAGATAATGTTTCTTTAATGCACTTCACATATTTGCATGGAAGATAAATACAACAGAGAATAATTACAATCATAAGCTGCAAATGAATGCATAACACCTTCACCTCCATCAACATTCTCTCAACTGTAAAACAAACTTGGCTATTGTGAATAATTTACAGTATATACTTATGAGCATCTCATCTAGATTGGCCACAATATTCACTAACCAATTTCTCACTCTGACCAGCAAAAAAAGTATTACTTTACCTCTCCATCCAATTTCTCTTCAGAATCTTGAGGTTTCGATAACTCCTCCAGTTGATTACCACCATCAGTGGAGCTCACCTTGTCTTCATCTATCCTCTCCGAGCCTTCGATGTTCAACTTGTTCCCGTGTTCGTCTATACTCTCCAAGCCTTCCACGTTCAACTTGTCCATCCCGCTATCGGTATCCTTATCCAGCTCACTTGGACTGGCTAGAACTGCGTACTCCTTGGTTTTATCAGAATCATCATTGTCATGAATGGAAGATGAGGGACTCGAAACAACAGGGATACTTTGAATTTGAGATGATGGAAGAGATTCATCATCAGAAGAATCGGACTCGGGAGAAATTTCTAGTTCGGTTACCACAGTTGAATTGCCTTGTGATTTTCTTGAATCTTTACGTGAGAGTACATGCCTTAAGCCACGAGCAGACTTCTCAGCATGTTTGAAAAAGCTCTTTGCCATCCCTTTCATATTTCCCTTACCTTGGTTTTCAGGAACATTTCCTTCAGGACTCAACGAGGAAGGGCTGTCTTCCACTATGAAGTTCACACGAATCTCCTTCTGATTCACTGCTTTAATGTTAGCATAAGGAGATGGAACACTTTCCACATTGCTGCCCGTACTATCCTCATTTTTAGGACCTCTATGAAATACAGAGCTAATCTTCTGTAAACCCCGCTGGACTCTATTAGTTGGACTTTTACCCTCTGCATTTTCGTCTGCACTGCTAGGATTGTTCAGTGGTCCTGAAGCTGTTGAACGATTGCTACCAAATGAGTCACGCATACTCTTGCCTTTCCTTGGCTCCCACTTTTGTGAAATTTCACTTCCAGGTCGATGGACCCATATCCCCGTCTCTTCTTGACCTTCAATGTCGATAGGCTCAAAATTATCTACAGCTTTCAAAGACTTCTCTGATGATGAGGAGGAGGAAAAGGAAGCTCTATTTGCATCATCGCTCAAAATTTTATCCTGTGTTTCTTCCTTATCTAATGTTTCTCCATCGACAAATTTAGCAGTGTCCTGAACAATTACATATGTTTTTATATCAGCATTTAATCCCTTATACTTCAGTTGCTGTTTTTGACTTTTTAAACAGAATTTGATGAATTTTACCTTTTTGCTTTCTTCAACAGTTATTGCAAGATGCAGCCTTCCCATTTTAATGTTCTGAAGGGGCAACCACATGTCATGTCTCTCACCATCTCTAAGATCATTGATGTTAATGGTACAGTCCCTGTAGTAGCAGATAAAATGTCTAGGAGGAAATCCAGGAAATAAAACAAAAACCAAAAGCCTAACTGTAGAAGATAAGATATATTATTCTCATTTTAATGAAATAAAAAAAATGCATAACTAAACTATAAGTGAGAAAAGAAAAAGGCCAACCCAAGAGTATCATCAACAAAATGGTCCTTGTCAAGAACTTGAATAGATAGCACATTAGGCGCCTCCCACGTACAAATGGGAACCCTAAAATCCTCCAGCCACTTCGGTGCCAGGGTTTTCTTTTGTATCTTTGTCCTGAATTTGTACAGGCCAAGTTGTCCTTTTATGTATGGATCAGCCAATCCTGAAATATTGAAGCCAATTACTTGGCTGACACATGAAACATTACAAAGCAAAACATAAAATATCAGTGGCTAAATTAACCATTTAAGTCGGACGGTTTCATGTCAGATGCTTCCACGACCTCAACTTTTACATATGCAATAGGATCCTTCTCATCCATGGTGAACCACTTTTCTGAAATGCAAATAATTATGAACAAGGTTAAAGATTTAACACAAACACAATAAAACACTAAAGCTTGCATTACATTGTACAGTATTTTGCAGAATAGCAACATTGGTCAAAGGTAGAAAAATACTGTGATATTCTATCACTTTCTTTCTAAGACACAAACAAAATCATATAAAATGCATCATTCACAATCATATGAACAGCAGATTCATGCCATTGGATCAAATTATCAAACTCTCCAACCGAAAGGTTATTTTTTGTGACAAATCTAAGAAGTGTTTCAATAAGAAAAGACTTATTCAAATAGCAAATGACTAATTTAATCAAATATTTAAATCATGTTTTTAAAAATGTATTTCCCTGAATATCCTGAAACTACACTTACCAGAAAAAGCAGTAGAGATCACCATTATTATTGATAGAAAATGAATCTGAAAGCTATAAACCCAATAACAATAATGATTTCATGTCCTTGAAAAGTGGTTCTGAAAATAATTTCACTATTATTTATGACTGGAATCCAAGTGCTAAAAACAAGATTAACAAAATTGAACATAAAAGTGCCATAGGGAAGAAAAATATGTTAAGCATGCACCATAAATCTCCTGAACAATTGATAAGGAGCCAGCTTCTCAATTCTAAGCACTGTACTAATTCAAGCCAATTTATCTATTCTAGACACTGCAATAATAAGGAGCAAACTCATCAAAGCTAGGCACTCAAAACAATCATGAGCCAACCAGTACATTCTACAGCACAAATGATGCATCAACAGAGTAGAGATATTCACACGTGAAAAGAATACATAAAGCGTCGACCATAAATCCAATCCTATAAAAACATTTCTTGTTGGCAAATCACCTGGCTGTGGCGCAACAAATTTCTCCATGTCCACAACTAGCATATTGGGCTGCAAGCAAGGCCAATATTGCACATTTGAAATTATAGTGACAATTTTAATTAAAAGAGGAACTACGAGTAGCTGAGGAATGCAAAAGGGATCCAAAAAAAATAAAAACCACATTAGGTTTTTGCCTAATGCATAATTTTATTCGAACTTTTTGTAATGATTCAGTGTTTAGAAGACAAAAGAAGGATCATGAGTCAATTTAACAAGGACCAATTTACCTGAACAAGTGTCTGCTCAAACGCAACTGACAGAAGCTTATCCTGATCAAGAAAAATACAGCATGTTAAGGATAAGTTCATAAGTTGGTGACAGAATGTGTCTATCCATTTAGTAAAAGAGAGTTTTGCAAGTGTAAGATGAGAGAGAGAGAGAGAGAGAGAGATGAAAAAAATAAAAACTTAAGAGATCATTTGCAAATGACTTACAAGCCATCCAGCAATCAATGGAAGTTCAGTAACATCAAGCCCGTGAGTGAAGATAGGTTTGACAGTCATCTGGAAATAAGGTGGCTCAGCAAAGCATACCCTCAACCGGCCAAGGAAAGGCCAGTGGCGAAGGAACTTCACTCCAACCAGGACCTAAAAGAGGCACCAATTTGATACTTCTAATAAGATTTCAGTAACTTGCTTGAAATTGCAATAGGCAATCTGCAATTTGCCAAAGTTTTGAGCAACACTGCCATGGAACACTCTTCTCCGCAATACCCTTAATGCAAATGAGGAATAATAAATTGGAAAAGCTTTTCCTCTCTTACCAGTTGATATATCAAAATAGTATCAAGATCTATATCAGGCATCCTACAGATACATTATAAAAACTGGACCTGCTTCACGTGAGCTACAGCCCTATGACCAAAGAGTCTTGCCACACACTTGACTCTTTCCCTTTTGATATTTATACTTGTTGATAAAAGGACAGGGTTTTGTCAACTTCTGGAAGCCGTTAAAATAAATACAAGAGAAATGATTAAATAGGTAGGGTGCATGCACCTTCATTGTAACAACATGTGGTGGGTCTCACATGGTACAATGCATTCCATGTGAAAGTGAAGGAACACATGCTTGTTCCATGTAATAAGTCCTCTAAATAAAATATATAATATAACTTAGTCAGCAACCATTAAAAACAAGGATCTACTTATATTCTTTAAAAACTACAGGAGGAGCTCACTAGAGTGTACAAACTCAAAGTAAATTTTCAATTTATCTTGAGATGATGCACAAATATTTTCAAATGTTTTCTAGTTTGATGTAATGAAATTCCATTTCTGAGATAGAGTGTGTGAATTCCAATTGCATTGCTCGATGCACTATCACTTCTATATCCTCCCCTTTCACTTAAAATTATGGTAAACATGACTAAAAACTTGTTATTTGCAGATAATTCCACTATGATCAATTTTCCAGATTCAAGTAGCACCCATATACATTCATGAGTAACTGTTTTTAAACAAGTTCACCATGTAGATAACATACTAGTATCGAACCTAGAATTCAATGAATTCAAGCTCCATACCTTCCCTTCAACATGCATGCCTGTCATATGCAACTTTGTCCACATTCCAAATCCTAGCCTTCTCCTCAATTTGACAGCAAGTACTGAACTCATATCATCAGCGGTGCAAAAACTCATTCCCAACTCCAATACCTGCATTTGTTACATAAAAACTTCACCTTTAAAAAAATGATACGAAAAATTGCAACCACAATGTTTACAATGCAACACAGATGCGCATGCTAATCATATATACCAAGTGGTCATCACCCGTACATTGGCGAAGCACTCTCATTTCCGTAAAAATTGGTGGGCTTCTTCCCAAATACATGGACTGGACCACAGCCTTTTTCTGGACATTCAAATGTGCAAACAGCAGCACCAGAAAAATTGAGTCAGAAAAGAAGTTCCAAATTTTCAAAGGATGCATACTTCGAAATAATTATTCTACAGTTCTTAAGATATTTCACTTGCATAGTAGCTAACTCACTACACAACGTAATAGGCCCTATGCAAACTTGAAACCTAAGTATGCTGTTTAAAAAAGGGAAAACTAAATTGCTGTGAAAGTTCATGTTTGACCATAAAATAACTATACTACATAGCATCTACAGTTTGACTCTGAGTTATACGATGAGGTCAGGCTCAGATATTCTTCAACTACTTAAAAACTGCAACTAAACAAAGTGGGAGAAAAAGGCACCTTAGACCAATCAAAATCAACCGAGAAAGGGCATAAGCATAACAAAGAGCAAATAAAAGATAAGAAAAGGGAATAATACATACAGCGGTCCATGGCTTATACTTGTCTAAGAACCAAGGTACAATAGGAAGCAGAATCTTCTGTGATACAATCTTCTCCATACATATGGGCCATATCTTTTCCACAGTATGATTCAACCAGCGGACAGATTCAGAATCAGATAGCACCTAAAGATGAGAAAGAAACTGTTTTAAAAGATCCCAAAAAAAAGGTATTGAGCTTCCATTGCACTTTAAAGGAAAAAGCATGGACTTTTGAAATAAAAATGAACCCAAATTCGAATATGATTCGGAAAAATTTACTCTTTTCTGATTGGCTTGCTTTCGTTCTTGAAATTGCAATTTCCTCTTCAATCTCATAAAATATCTCTCATGAACCTTTTAGATAAAAAGATAAAAATTTAAAACCCATCTCCAAAATTCAAAAAGAAAAATAATAATAGAAAAAAAAGAAACAGTAACTTACCGAGTAGAGATAAATCAAGGAGATAAAATAAGCGACTGGGTGGCATCGATTGAAATAAGAAAGCAACCAAAGCAAAAACAACACAATTCCCACATGATGGATCATCGATATTTCAGTAATATTCATCTTTCTCTATATAAACAATCGAAAAAGATGGAAACTTTTGATTTTCTAATCTCACTTCACGTATCTGTTACAGCTACATAAACTCCCCCAAACCAAAATACAGAATCCAAACTTCCAAATCCTATTAATTGAATCAAAATGTAGAATACAAGTCGAAAGATATGAACTTCACAAGATTTGGATCTGGGCAAGGTAAAGGGAAAGAAGAGGATTTAAAATTTTCCGGCGAAGAAACGGTGCCGTAGAGAGAAAGCAATGAGGTCAAATGGAAGAATAATGATTAGGAGATTTGGTTTGAATTATTATTAATTTAAAATGGAGAGTGATCAGAAACAGAAAACTGTGTAAGGACAGTGTGTGTGTGTCTGGGTGTATGTGCTTTACGTGTCTGAAATTTTGACTGTCGGTTGGATGCCACGAGGCAGTTCCATTTCGTGTCCTATGACCGTTTCAGATTTGGATGCTTAGCTTTTATTTAATGCATATCAATCAAATGCCAATTAAAATGACAATGACTCAAATCAAATAGATCATATTATGGATTAAAATATTATTTTTATGTTTTCATTAATTATATAATTTAAAACATTTAAAAATATACTAAAAAATAAAATTTCATAATAAATATTAAAATTTATACATTTATTAGCATATTAAATACTTTTATAATATATTTTTGAGAATTTAAATAATATAATATATCAATTTATACATATTAATTTTAATTTTTTATTTAAATATTTTTAATGAACTTAATTTAGGTGCCTCTTGGAATGCCCCCTTCGATGGGCACTGCGCAGGAGTTTAAACTGTTGCCGTGGAATACAATGTGAAATAGTAAACAGACAGCTATTTGAGTGGGACGCATACCAGGGTGAATTGCAACGCCACCATTCCGAATTCGATGTAGCAGTAGCACTGTCATTTAGAATATTTTACACGATTGCATAATCTCGTTCTTACCTAACATTGTTTTTATGTGCAACCTATCTGTCTGCACTGTCATTTTAATCCAATCACTATATGTTTTATATCAACTTAAGTTTAATACATTCTTTTAAGTGTTTTGGTGATGTATCTGATTACGTGTGAACTCCGTGTTAAAAAGCACGATCACGTTTGGTGAACCAAACCACAAAGGCTTGGAAAAGTAAAAACTGAATAGAAAATTAAGTTAGCTTGCAAGAATGAACAAGTGACTGGAGCTGTTAAGCAGGAGCAATTACTTAACTATGACTCATGAGTTCAAAAGGAGATATGTTTGGTTTTTGTTAGTATCACACCTCCTACACTTAAGCAGCTGAACAAAGATCAAGTGGACGACTTAAATGAAGCAGAATTTTACAACTTGAACCCAAACATACTTTACTTGTAAGCCACAAATGCTACCAAGATGCAGGTGAGGTGGTAACCACTCACCTTAATTTCTAGATTAATATGACTCAAAAGAAAAAGCTTTTTGATGTCAAGTTTCAATTGTCCAAGGCCTCGGCAACAATTTAATCATCTCTGCAATTGTATTAATGGCTATCTCTCGGTATTTAACAAGCTCTTTTGATTTATTTTTATCAAGGAGCAGAAATTATCTCGGCAATAGGATAAGTTTTGAAAATTCAGAATCTTGAATGAGAACGGGTGAAGGTTCCATATAATTCGATCTGATCAGCTACATCTGTGAGCTGCAAGAAAATAAACTCAGAACAGGTGTGAACACTGTGAAATTTAGATTAGTAGTATTTTTGGAGTGAGAAAGTAGTGAGAGATAATTTCAAGAACTTGATACCTGAGTTTACAGTAAGTGGACTGCGATGTGATATAAAGCAAGTGAGAAACATATGTCTATAATGTTGGGCACAGCGGATAAATAAAAATAAATTAGCAGAGCAAAATATAGACACCAACAATTTAACGTGGTTCACCCAAAACGTTTGGGTTACGTCCACGGGAAACACTCCGAAAATATTTCTTCCACTAATAAAATTAATGGGTACAAGAGAGGAAAAATAACACAATAATTTTTGAGATAAACCCAAAATAGTGGCACACAAGTATTTCCCAAACTCACTATTTTGTCACTCCCCTTTTAGAAAAATATCCCAATTATTTTTCTAAACAACTTCTCTCTTGCTCTCTCAATCCTTTTTCTTAAGATTGGATTGGAATGGAATGAATTAAAACTGAAGAACTAATGCCTATTTATAGGAAATATAAACGCGTATTTTACGCGTTCGGTACGCGGGCAGCCGCCTGCAATTGAAAAATAAAATTCAATTGCCGCAGCAATTGTTGAAAACCAAAACCCTTCCTCCTATTTTTGACTTTTCTTCTCTCTTTTTTTTTTTTTTTTTAAACATGTGGGCCCCACCATTTTGGAGGAATCCCACATCCAACAATTCTCCCCCTTCCGACTACATGGTGGGGGGCTCCGCTAGTCCTGCAGCTAGCCGACAATACTCAAAATTCTGTCTTGGTAGAGTTTTTGTTAACATGTCTGACCCATTTTCTTCTGTATGGATCTTCTCAAGCTGTAGTAGCTTCTTCTCCATCACATCTCTTATCCAATGATATCTCACATCAATATGTTTTGATCTTGAGTGAAAGGAGGCATTCTTACCAAGATGAATAGCACTCTGACTATCACAAAATAGCTGATATTTATCTTACTGCAAACCAAGTTCTTTCAAGAACTTCTTCATCCATAGCAACTCTTTACAAGCTTCCGTTGCTGCTATAAACTCCGCTTCTGTAGTAGAAAGTGCAACACACTTTTGTAACTTTGACTGCCATGACACAGCTCCCCCTGCAAAGGTAATCAGGTAACCAGAAGTGGATTTTCTGGAATCCACATCGCCAGCCATATCTGCATCTGTGTATCCAGCTAACACAGGTTTGTCATTTCCAAAACATAGACATATTTTGGAAGTTCCTCGAAGATACCTGAAAATCCATTTTACTGCAGCCCAATGTTCCTTTCCAGGATTTGAAAGGAATCTACTCACAACTCCAACTGCATGAGCGATATCTAGCCGTGTGCACACCATAGCATACATCAAACTTCCAACTGCTGAAGCATATGGAATTTTATCCATCTCTTCCTTCTCTTTGTCTGTAGAAGGGCTTTGTTCAGAACTCAGCTTAAAGTGAGTAGCAAGAGGACAACTAACTGCTTTAGCCTTGTCCATATTAAATTTCTGAAGTACTTTCTCAATGTACCTCTCCTGTGACAACCACAATTTCTTGGCGCCTCTATCTCTGATAATATTCATGCCAAGAATCTGCTTTGCTGGCCCCAAGTCTTTCATAGCAAAAGACTTACTCAACTGCTTCTTCAAATTGTTAATTCTGGAAACATTCTGGCCAGCAATCAACATATCATCCACATAGAGCAATAGGATAATGAAATCATCATCAGAGAATTTTTGCACAAAAACACAATGATCTGAAGTAGTCTTTTTGTAGCCTTGCTCCCCCATAACAGACTCAAACTTCTTGTACCATTGTCTCGGTGCCTGCTTTAAGCCGTAGAGGCTTTTCTTTAACTTGCAAACATAATTCTCTTTTCCTCTTTCTTTGAACCCTTCTGGTTGCTCCATGTATATCTCTTCTTCCAAATCACCATGCAGGAAGGCAGTTTTGACATCCATCTGTTCAACCTCCAGGTCAAGACTTGCTGCTAACCCCAGCACAGTTCGAATGGATGTCATTTTCACAACTGGTGAGAAAATTTCATCAAAGTCAACTCCTTTTCTTTGACTGAATCCCTTGACAACCAGTCTGGCTTTGTAACGTGGACTGGAACTGTGTTCTTCATGCTTAATCCTGAACACCCATCTGTTTTTCAAGGCCCTTCTGCCTTTGGGTAACTTCACCAGTTCAAAAGTTTTGTTCTCATGCAGTGACTTCATCTCATCTTGCATGGCCTCAATCCATTTCTGCTTGGATTCATCATCTATGGCTTCTTGATAACTCTCAGGTTCTCCCCCTTCAGTAATAGTTACATACTGGTCACGAGGATATCTGGAAGATGGCCATCTTGTTCTTTCACTTCTCCTTTGTGGAGGTGGAGAAGCCATAGGTGTTGGTGCTGGAATATCATCTTGATTATCATCATCATCATCATCATCAGAACCAATTTCTATAGGAGCATCATCATCATCAGGTGGATAAACCTGGTTTTCATCTCCAACTTCTCTTAGCACCGGTGTTGGAGAAATTAATTTTAAATCCGATAAGTCGCCATTGGAATCAGGAACATCCTTCTTCATTTTGTTAATGTCTTCAATGGTCTCATCTTCAACAAATACAGCATCACGACTCCTGACAAGTTTCTTTTCAATAGGATCATAAAATCTATAGCCAAATTGATCTTGACCATAGCCAATAAAAATACACTGTCTTGTCTTGGCATCAAGTTTGGACCTCTCATCTTTGGGGATATGAACAAATGCTTTACAGCCAAACACCCGCAGATGATCATAGGAAACATCTTTTCCTGACCATACTCTTTCTGGAACATCCATCTTGAGAGGAGTACAAGGTGAACGATTCAACACGTGTGCAACTGTGAGAATAGCTTCACCCCAAAATCTCTTAGGTAAATTTGCATGTGAGAGTAGACATCGGACTCTCTCCATCAAAGTTCTGTTCATCCTCTCAGCTAAGCCATTCAACTGCGGTGTCTTTGGAGGCGTCATCTGATGCCGAATACCATGCTCTTTGCAATAAACATCAAATGGCCCAGTGTATTCTCCACCATTATCTGTCCGGATGCATTTCAACTTCTTCCCAGTCTGTCTCTCAACTGAGGCATAAAATTCTTTGAAGACATCTAGCACCTGATCTTTTGTCTTCAGAAGATATACCCACGTCTTCCTCGAATGATCATCAATGAAAGTCACAAAATACTGAGCACCACCAAGTGACTTTGGCATTGGTCCACATAAATCTGAGTGAATCAGATCTAACACATTCTTCATTCTGGAAGGAGGGGAACTTTTAAAAGCAACTCTGTTTTGCTTTCCAACTAGACAATCAACGCATTTGTCTAAGTGTACTTCATCCATACTGGGCAATACTTTCTGCTTGGCGAGGCTTTTCATTGCTTTTTCTCCCATGTGGCCAAGTCTCCGATGCCACCGTTCAATTGTACTGTCTTTCTCCACGGCTGCAACTGCTACTGTGTCGGTGGAGAGCTTTGCTTCCATTACATACAGAGTTGTATGATTTTCACCTCTAGCCACTACTAATGAGCCTTTTGTAAGCTTCCATTTGTCATAAATGAAGGAGCTGCAATATCCCTCATTTCCAAGTTTGCGTACAGAGATCAAATTCAGGCGCATGTCTGGAATATGCCTGACATCCTTCAGAATTAATCTAGTACCATTCTCTGTTTTCAAGCAAACGTCTCCTCTGCCAACAATCTTTGACAGGCCTTCATTTCCCATCTTAACAACACCAAAATCTCCAGGTGTGTATGATGAGAAAAATTCTCTACGGAATGTAGCATGAATGGTAGCGCCACTATCAAGTATCCAACTGGACTCCTGAGATATAAGATTAACAATATCTTCATCATAAATGATATTGAATTCATCTATGATATTAGTCTGCTCGTCATTACTGCTATCGTCTCTCTTCACAGCTCTGCTTCGGTTCTCCTGTTCCTTTTTGAACTTTCTACAGAACTTTTTAATGTGGCCCTTCTTTTTACAGTGATGGCATTCAACATTGGCATATTTGTTTGACTTCCCTCTGCTCTTGCCTCTAGGGTTCTGTTCCCTAGACTGTCTCCTTCCTCTAGATTCTGCAATTAGAACATCTGATTGTGATGAAGAAGATGAGGCTTGTGATCTCCTTCTCATTTCTTCATTCAGGATACTGCTTTTTACAATCTCCATGTTGACTACACCATTGGGCGCAGTGTTTGTGATGGAGATCTTCAAAGTCTCCCAAGACTGTGGCAGAGAGGCTAACATCAATAAAGCAAATACTTCATCATCCAGCTTTACTCCCATTCTGTTTAGCTGATCCTGGATCCCTTCCATCTCGTTCAAGTGGTCTGGCAAGGAAGTCCCTTCTCTATATCTTACTTGCACCAACTTGGTCAAGTAAAATAATTTATTATTTCCAGTCTTTGAAGAGTACAACGTCTCCAGCTTACTCCACAATGTTCTGGCATCTGTCTCATTACAAATGTGATTAAACACATTATCTTCGACAAATTGTCGGATAAAACTGCACACCTGCTCGTGGTCAAACTTCCACTCCTCATCGGTTTTACCTTCGGGTTTAGCTGTGGCAAACACCGGCAAATGCATCTTCGTCACAACTAGAAGATCTTTCATCTTTTTACTCCAGATGTGGTAGTTTGAGCCATTTAAGTAGATCATTCTGCTATTTTTTGCCTTCATTTAGATCGGAATTCGATGAACTTCTTCGATCAAAAAAATTTCTGACGGTGAATAGTACCCGTATACGTGAATAGTAACCGTATACGTGAATAGTACCGTATGTATGAACAGTGCCGTATACGTAAACAGTACTCAAGGAAAAATCTTTTCTGATGTGGAAGATCAGTCTATGCTGCAACCACAGAGCATACTAAGAAATAACCTTGGCTCTGATACCAGTTGTTGGGCACAGCGGATAAATAAAAATAAATTAGCAGAGCAAAATATAGACACCAACAATTTAACGTGGTTCACCCAAAACGTTTGGGTTACGTCCACGGGACAAACTCCGAAAATATTTCTTCCACTAATAAAATTAATGGGTACAAGAGAGGAAAAATAACACAATAATTTTTGAGATAAACCCAAAATAGTGGCACACAAGTATTTCCCAAACTCACTATTTTGTCACTCCCCTTTTAGAAAAATATCCCAATTATTTTTCTAAACAACTTCTCTCTTGCTCTCTCAATCCTTTTTCTTAAGATTGGATTGGAATGGAATGAATTAAAACTGAAGAACTAATGCCTATTTATAGGAAATATAAACGCGTATTTTACGCGTTCGGTACGCGGGCAGCCGCCTGCAATTGAAAAATAAAATTCAATTGCCGCAGCAATTGTTGAAAACCAAAACCCTTCCTCCTATTTTTGACTTTTCTTCTCTCTTTTTTTTTTTTTTTTTTTTAAACATGTGGGCCCCACCATTTTGGAGGAATCCCACATCCAACATATAATGTGTATAAGTGAACTGATCAAAGCGTATTTTATCGATTCGATCGGACAGATGCTGCTGCCAGTCTTCGGCTCTTTGGGCATCTACTTGTCATGGACATGGGCCTTGACTCTAGGCTTTTTTCCTCTTTTAGGCTTGGGGCTGGCTTAGTGATAATTGGTGTTATCAATAAGCTAGAGAATTGTATATTAATTTGAGTTCAAACTGTAAAAAATAATCCTAATTTTGACATACTGTAAAGTCAGGCCCAGCTCTCCTTCCCCTATATATATATTATATAAAATAAATAAAACTTACGTAGAGATATCAGGGACATTTTTATTAATAATGTGATTTAGAAACTTATTTTGAGATTTGGGGTGAATTGAAAGTTAATAGGGAGTGTGGGATTTTTTACATTTCCGCAAAGCAGTATTGCGGAAATGCAAATTATGTATGTCCATTTCCGCAAAGAATTGCGGAAATGGAATGACTGTCCTTTCAGAAAGGACAGTCATTCCATTTCCGCAAAGAATCCTTGCGGAAATGAATGTGGAATGAATGTGGGTCCCGCTTCCCATGTGGCGCAACTTGCATTCCATTTCCGCAAATATAACTTGCGGAAATGGAAGTGGGTCCCACCCACTACAACATGCACATTCATTTCCGCAAGAAGTAATTGCAAAAATAAATGGGTGGCCGGCAATTGCGCAAAATTGTGCAATAATGAATGGCCATTTCCGCAGTACTTATATGCGGAAATGGCCACTTTCTTGCGCTCCATTATCACAGGCAGTGAAAAAAAGGTAATCGAAATGTAATATAAATATATGGGCTTGAAACCTGAGTTTGTAATTTACATATTATGTATTAAAGTTGTGATAGGCAGACGAGTGAAAATAGATGTCCAGCATTTGCAATATGTTTCGACTGAAAGTGAAAAAATCTGCATTTAAATGTAAGTATATTTTAATTTTTACATTATAATCCAAAGTAATTTATCAACGGTAAGTAGTTTTTTTTTTTCAATTTATGTTAATATGTCAATCTTATTTTTACTTGTATTGTATAAGTACTGACTGAAAATATGTTTTGAATTTATTGAATCGCAGATATCAACTGAAATTCGATACCAAGAAGACACATATATTATATTTTTCGGAGTAAGGTATTTTTTTTAATAGAAGTGTTTTTTCGTTATCCATGATTTGATATGTTTAATTCTAAAAAATGAAATTAGATATGTTATAATTATATACTGTAATGTTAAAAGAAATGGAAAAAAAATTGTAACACTTATTAGTGAAACGGTAAATGAAAAACTGCCAATAGATTGTATAATTTTTGTTAACAATTACATTTCGATGAATGTAAACGATTTGCATGACAGTACGAATAGATTATTTGAAACCAAAAATTTAAAATGTGTAACAATAAACATGTTAGAAAACATGACGAAATACTTATAATATTTATTAAAGATGTTATAAAAATTAGTATAGAAAATACTTAGAAAGTCAGGGATACAATTACGTTATAAGCACAAAATAATATGTTTAGTAGAGTACAATTAATGTTGCAGTTTTTTGTTTTACTTCATTATTGTAATTTTGAAAATATTGTTATTGATGCTATTGTTATTTTATTAATTTAAATGGGATAAATTAATAATTAAAATATCATATGGTATTGATTTAGTCCATATATGCATCATAGTAACAGATAAAATGAATATTAATTTAATATAATATTATTGTATTATTAGTTACAGATAATTTGAAGATGTCAACATATTTAGACTTTTACTTGCACATGGGTGGTCAAATAAGTTATGGGGTCGAAGGTTTTGAATATGATGTTTCGGGTCCAAATGCCATTACAAGGAGACTTAGACTTAGAAATATGCATACTCTTGCTGAATTAATACATAAAATTCACGTAAAATTGGGTTTAGGCCTTAATGATGTGATTCAAAGGATTATATACAGAAGTCCAAGATACAATCGAGGATCAGTAAGTTGGACATCAGTGAATTTGGTAGATGATAGTGACATCGATATGATTTATGAAAATGTTAGACAACATGATGATAGTCCATTGGTTGAGTTAGTAATTATAGTGGGTGAAGGGGGTGTAGGCGCTAATAGGGCAATGTATGATGCTGGTGATGAAAATAGAAATGAAGTGCAGCAAGCGAAAAATGTTCATGAAACACAACAATTATTTGTAACTGAAGTTGGCCCCAGTCAACCTTGGCCTTTAGTCTGCGGGCAAGATGTCGAAATTTTTCAGGAAACAAATTATTGTTAGAATGATGGTGATGATGTGGGTCCTAGTCAACACAATCAGTTTTTTGGTCGACGGGATAGTGAATTGCTTCTTGAAGGGGACAGTGTCAACTCAGGACCTGGTCGGTTACGTCGATCGGCAAGCCATGAGCATGATGCGGGTATGAGTAGGCGTAGACAGTCAATAAGCCATGTGCAGCAAGCTCCAATGAGTCAGCCTAGACGGTCAATCAGCAATGTGCCCGATGCTTCTATGAGTCAACCTAGACAGTCAGTTAGCAATGTGGCCGAGGCTTCTATGAGTCAGCAGAGATGGACAGTCAGCCAGATGCGTGATTCTTCAATTAGTCAGCCGAGGAGGTCTATTAGTCGAAGGGTTGGTGATTTTATAAGTAAATCCATATTTGGCAGCAGATCACGAAGTCGTAGAGATGAGCAGAACTTTGTGCAACCTGCAGGTGGCAACCCCCATCGAGGAACAGAGGATTTCGGGCAAAGACAATCAGTTCAACATCGGGCCGATGCGGGTCACAGTGATGCACATCCGAACGTTGAACGACAAGATGGAAATTTAATGGACAGTATGGCAAGTGCAGGTCTTTCTCTTAATGAGCTCGCTACGAATGAGGAAAATGAAATTGGAGTAGATGTTGGCATAATGGGTGAGGACGAAGATGAGTTCATGAACAATGCATTAGACAACCATGTCATTTTTATTGAGTGTCCTTTTATAACATTGTCGGGTGGCATTTCTCCTAGGAGATGATTGCATAAAATTTGCCAATTATATTGCATATGACCGGTTAACGGGCGCCCTTCAATGGGTAAACCGGTCAGTATCTGAATATCTTGCAGTGTTACAGTCGCCTCCCCGACTGCCAGATGAAATGTATGCGTCTCCGGCCTCCATCTTTCAACAAGTGCAGTCATTAGATTTGCACCTATATTCATTATACCAATCTGTGCCACACCATAAAATCCTGCCCGCCTCAAATATGGTATAATTCTGGGGTTAATATTTGCATAGTGAGCTCCCATACTAGCTCTCCTCAAAAATAACACATCATGGGCAACCTGATACATATTAGATAACTGTCACGTAAGCGTATTTTTATAATAACTAGCTGTCGCTACATGTCCCCATAAAAGCAAATAGATAGTAAATAAATGCTGAAATGAAAATTACATTATTGCTCCACACCGCTTCTGCACGATACTTTCCTTTTAACGTTAACAGGCTATCTACAACTGGTCCCGAATTTACAAATTGGTGGTTTTGAAAGTGGTCCATTTTTCGAAATCCTATATTCCAGCATAATATAAATAAACTCATTAATTTATACACAAATATATAATTTAACATTTCAATTTAACTAAACTAAACTTACATAAAATTTCACAAATATTTATATGTATCAATATCATTTATTCTTTTTACACATTAATAATACTACACCAATATTATATATTATTACTCAAAAAGAAAACCACCACACATCGAGAATAAATTTACCAAATTTATATTAAATTAATTTAAAATTTTACCTTTTTTTTCCAAGTCACCTAAATTTCGGACTATTTGAATCTACAACTTCACAACAAATATACTACAAAAATTATTAAATAAATAAAATTATTAACACATTTACATAAATATACGTCTATTTATTAATTATTTACACTAAACTTAAAATTTGACCAAACTTACATTTCTTACTTTTTTTGCAAACACATAAAATTTCACAAATAGTTATATATATCAATGTCATTTATTGTTCTTATAAACTAATATTACCATTCTAATATTAAATATTATTACACAAAAAATAAACACTACACATCAAAAATAAATTTGCAACATTTAATTTAATTTATTTTAAAATTTTACCTTTTTTTTCTCAAGTCACCGAAATTTTGGACTATTTCAATCTACAATTTCACAACAAATATACTACAAAAAATGTTAAATAAATAAAATTATTAACACATTTACATATATATACGTTTATCTATTAATTATTTACACTAAACTTAAAATTTGACTAAACTTACATTTCTTATTTTTTTTTGGAAAACACATAAAATTTCACAAATAGTCATCAATGTCATTCATTGTTGTAATAAACTAATATTACCATTCTAATATTAAATATTATTACTAAAAAAAAAATACTACACCTCATAATTATTTTGCAATATTTATATTAAATTAATTTAAAATTTTACCTTTTTCTTCCCAAGTCACCGAACTTTCGAACTAGTTTAATCTACAACTTCACAACAAATATACTACAAAATATTGTTAAATTCATAAAATTATTAATACATTTACATATATATATATATATATATATATATATATATATAAATTTTTCTATTTATTAATTATTTACTCTAAACTTAAATTTTGACAAAACTTACCTTTCTTAATTTTTTAACAAACACAAAAAATTTCACAAATAGTTATATATCTCAATGTCATTTATTGTTGTTACAAATAAATATTACCAATCTAATATTAAATATTATTACTAAACAAAAAAATACTGCACTTCAAAAATTAATTTGCAACATTTATATTAAATTAATTTAAAATTTTACCTTTTTCTTTCCAAGTCACCGAAATTTCGGACTAGTTTAATTTACAATTTCACGAAAATATACTAGAAAAATTGTTAAATAAATAAAATTATTAATACATTTACATATATATACGTCTATTTATTAATTATTTACACTACCTCAATAATATTTGAACGCCAATCTTTCACATTCAACTGATTATCTGACAAAATAATTATATACATGTAAATATTATAAAATTTATTTAAACAATAGAATTAATAATTAAAAACTTATAGATTACCTTCACCTTCATCTTCACCTTCACCTCACCTTTACCCACAATTACACTCACAATCACACTCAAAATCACAATAACAATATTTGTTGCCTTTAGAAATGAAGAGGGGAAGGTAGATTTATGTATGAGGATTGGGTTACTTAGGGAGGGGCTATTGGGCTGTGGATAGCAGGTGACCGTTGGGGGTTACAGTGCCATCTCCGCAATAGTCTTTTGCGAAAATGGTAGTGATATGACGCAATCCATTTCCATAAAGAATATTTGCAAAAATGGCTTCTGTGTTTTCCATTTCCGCAACGGTCTTCTGCGGAAATGGACAACATTCTGACCTTCCATTTCCGTAAAGTTTACGAAAATGGAATGTCTTGGACGGCCTACCCAATTCATTTCCGCAAATATTATTTACGGAAATGTGGTAAAACACCTAATTTCTACAAATAAGTTTTAATCCACTCCAAATCTCAAAATAAGTTTCTAAAACACATTATTAATAAAAATGTCCCGAGATATCAATACTATCTTGATATTCCATTGCGCAAGTTCTTTATTCAGCATATAGGCTAACTGATTGTTAGATCTATCTGTAGCAAACAAAAACAAGATAAAAATCTAGAATTTTTAACTGCTAATGGCCACCCAACAACAGCCGCCGTCGTACAAGCCGTACCGTCTTCTCAAAACCTTGAGAGCTCATGAACGAGCTGTATCCTGTGTTAAATTCTCCAACGACGGCACTCTCCTAGCCTCCGCCTCGCTCGACAAAACCCTAATTATCTGGTCGGCTTCAACTCTTTCCCTCATCAATCGCCTCGTCGGCCACTCCGATGGGGTTTCCGATCTCGCTTGGTCATCGGATTCCCATTACATCTGCTCCGCCTCCGATGACCGCTCCCTCCGAATTTGGGATGCCCGCCCTCCATTCGATTGCCTTAAAACCCTGAAAGGCCACTCCGATTTCGTTTTCTGCGTCAATTTCAATCCTCAGTCGAATCTGATCGTTTCGGGTTCTTTTGATGAAACGATTCGTGTTTGGGAAGTGAAGACTGGGAAATGTATTAGCGTGATTAGAGCTCATTCTATGCCGGTTACGTCTGTGCATTTTAATAGAGATGGTTCCTTGATTGTTTCTGGGAGCCATGATGGGTCTTGTAAGATTTGGGAGGCGGCTACTGGAGCTTGCTTGAAGACTCTTATTGATGATAAGGATCCTGCTGTTTCGTTTGCTAAGTTCTCCCCGAATGGCAAGTTCATTCTTGTTGCTACTCTGGATAGCACTCTTGTAAGTTTCTTTTTAATGTCTTTTATTAAGTTTCTTTTATTGATGTACTACAATTTTATAGGAAAGTAGTGTAGATTTTGGTTTAGCATGAAGATAAGAAAGGAGAAAAACTTCAATTTCTTTTCTATTGTTTGGACAGTGAGAATAAGAGGAAAAAATTCACTAGAGTGGTTGAAATTGTAGCTAGGGGTTGTATATGCATCAATTTTGAAACTTTCAGTGAAATTCAATTGCTATCTTTTGGATAAAAGTTTGAAATATGGGTTGAATTCAAGTTTTTAGTTGAACCTTTATGGGTAAAGATTATGAGTCAGAAGACCTGCACTTTTTGTTTAATCTTTAACGAATGGAGCTCTAATCATGAATTAACCCAATTGAGAAAGCATAAATAATTAAATATCACATTATCTATCATAACCTGTTAAAATTTTATCTGCCCTAGGAAAGCAAAGTTAAGCTTCATATCACGATATCTGTTTCAAAGATAGTCTTGCATTTTGTATATTTATTTTTCTATTAATATATATATTCACTTTTCTCAATCCAGAAGCTCTGGAATTACTCAACTGGGAAGTTCTTGAAAATGTACACGGGTCATACGAACAGAGTGTACTGCATTACCTCAACCTTCTCCGTGACAAATGGGAAATATATTGTAAGTGGATCGGAAGACAACTGTGTTTACATGTGGGATCTCCAGCAGAAAACTATGGTTCAGAAACTTGAAGGCCATTGTGATACTGTTATTTCTGTAACTTGCCATCCGACTGAGAATAAGATAGCTTCTGCTGGCCTTGATGGTGATAGAACCATTAAAGTTTGGATTCAAGATTCTTGAATTGACTTCCTCGCTAAATTTTTTGAGGATCAGAAACCGTTATATGAGGATATGTGCCTACTATTTACTGAAACAAGAATTTACTGAAACAAGAAGGCCAAGTTTTCATTGAAAAATGTGGTCATATGTCAATTCCCCAATACAAGTAAAAGGCAGGTTGAAAGCTGTTTTTCATCTGCCATTGAACATAGTGGGGCAAGGGAAACCCATTCTGGGTGAATCTGAGGTGCTGAAACATAGCGCGCTGTTAGCTGTTTCCATGCAGCTGGATAAGTGATATTTGAGTCATACTCCAAGCTACTACTTCTGGATGCTGTTCTACTGGTGCTATTGTCCTTGGGCAATTAAAGCAATTGTTGCGGACATTATTAGGTTGGTTGCTCCTTTTCGCATTATGTTAGTGAATTAGCTAATAGGGCTGTGCTGATTTTTAGCTAGGAATATGCTAAATCTGACAGTTGTTGTTCTTGTACATGAGCTCCTCCAAGCCTTGGAGGATATTTTTGTTGTTCTGAGGCTGGTAGCCTTCTGGGAATGTTATTTTTACTTTGGCCAAGAAAGGACACTAGTTTTGGAATTGATAAAAGTAGTTGCTCCTAACTTTTATGGCACTGTTACAATTGTAGGTATTTTACCCTAGAACTTGTTGTGACTCACTCTTTTTTCCTTGATATCATGAGCTTTCTCCAGAACCACTAATGTTGAAAATAAGAAAATCACACTCCTATCTAAACTTGTTACTTCTTAAGCTCTGAATTTTATCAATTTAGCATATAGGTCCACTAAATGTAGCCAACAAAATTGGTGGAGGCTTCACATCTATTTACTCTTGCTTTATTCTAATTAGATGTTTATGTTGGTTCAATTCCAGTTTTACAACTTAGCAAAAACGCATTTGATTAGCATTATGGACAGCTTAATCTTCATCATTCCAACTGTTGGAGATTTGTTTAGATTAAGAGCCAAACGCACTAAACAATATATGAAAGAAAGAGAGTAACCAAAGAAGAGTGAAAGGTCTTGGATTCAAGCCCACCGGGAGTTGGTGTAGTGAT
This sequence comes from Excoecaria cochinchinensis, assembly GCA_947683425.1. Classification (NCBI taxonomy): domain Eukaryota; kingdom Viridiplantae; phylum Streptophyta; class Magnoliopsida; order Malpighiales; family Euphorbiaceae; genus Excoecaria; species Excoecaria cochinchinensis. The sequence goes on from CANTUQ010000004.1 coordinate 51,237,137, forward strand.
TAGTACTCTATTAAAAGAGTGGGAGGTTTGGCGTTTTTTTTTAATGATAGTTGTAGTTGTAATTAGTTATTATGCTTCCTTATAAGAAATAGAGAGTGAACAGAACAAAAGAAGCCATCAACATTAATTCGATTTCTTAACACAGAGAAGAAAAATGAAGGGCCATTCTGCATGTTTACATGAACAACTACTTGCTGTAAGGTGTAGCAATGATGACTAGGGGTAAATGCAATTAGCATAGCCTGCAAAATTGACCAAGAGGAAAACATATTAGATAAATAACAAACACCATAAAACAATATAGCATAATATGTTAATTGAATGTGGAAAAAAGCAAAAAAATTGCAGATATTACTTGGATTTGTGGTGACAATTAGAGCAGAATTCCTGAAGTCACAATTCCATTTATTTCTTCCCATGGCTTGGTAGTAAAGATTCATGGCAATAGAAGCATGATTCATTAGATTATTTGGATAAGAACATGGACATCCCTTTTGCAGAATCCTACAATCAACCTGAGGCTGAGAGCACGCATAGTTTATATTTGCTAACAATGTTGCTTGGTCTGATGATGGCTTCGCCACGCACCATGTTTTCTGCAAGGGTAATCGAAACACATATACGAGTTTTGGTGATACTGATCTTATCTCAGAATTATAAGCATGATATGCTTTCTGCATTATAATTGAAACACATGCACAAGTTTTAGTGATACTGATCTTATCTCAGAACTGTAAGCATGATATGTTTTCTGCATTATAATCGAAAGACATGCACGAGTTCTAGTGATACGGATCTTATCTGACAACTGTAAGCATGATTTCGAATACATATCATACCTGCTCATAATTAGCACTGACAAAACTCACACCTGCACAAGTAATCCATACAGTTCAACACATTACATACACACTATGATGTAACTTTATATTCTACAGTTAAAAGCTATACGATTTACCTAAAGTGAAGTACCAAAAGAAGAAGAAGGAGAAAGATAGTGATTTAGCCATGGCTTTTTGTGAGGTACTTTGTGTGGAAATAATCACAGTGGTAAAATGAATATAAAGGGGCATTGGTGTGCTAAGTTAACGGCTATATTGATTGGACCGTTATGAAGGGGAATCTTGTAAGAAAAATGGAGCAATCAATAGACGCTCATGTGATACCGATTTTTGTCCCTTTGACTCTCTAACTTCCACACAAATAATTCATGCAATTTATTTCTCTCTACTTTTTTTTTTTTAAAATGATAATTTTTTGGATTTATTACACTTAATTTCTTTATTTTTGTATCATTTTATTTAGGCCCAATTCTAATTTTTCACTCTTCACAAAATCAAGACTGGCTTAATAAATAGTGCACTTTATTATCGTAAAGTTTATTTTGAAAGTCAGTACTTGATTAAAATTATTAAAGACGGCGATTCAAATTATTATTACTGACATCTACGGTTGTAATTATACTATGGATGATAAGATTAGTAGCATACCAGCCACCTATCCTAACCCTAAAATTTGTAGAAAACATCTAGACCAAGGACATATATCTACTAATATTCGTGCAAGACTATCATATGTACATTATCTTTTTTTGTAAATGCTACTTTCTCAGCCATTGATTAGAATCGAATTAAATACCAACCATTCAAAAAAATATATTATACACCATTAATTGATGTACATGATAGGAGTAGCTCTGCAAAATTATTGTCCACGTGGTGTATGAAAAATTATTACATTAAGCCAATGCTGACTCGCCATGTAAGCATATGAAGTTGAATAAGTGATTATTATGAAAATACGTAGCTCACACGAGATAACTAATTTTATATATATGGCCATTTAAAATGTGCTTAGTGTACTTAATTTTTTATATTTTATGCGTCGAAAGAGTTCTCGCTCGTACTCAAATTTCTATCGAGTACTAAGCAAACTTTCATTTATTCATTTTTATTTTGTGTTACATGATCTTTCTTTAGAGTTTTTGAATTCTTTTTCAATTATCATAATTTATTCAATTTTTATAATTACGGTCTAAATAAATATTAAATTATTGTGGTTCTAATATGAAATTTGGAATTTCAATTGATTTATAAAATCTTAACGAGAAAATTTCTATTAAAAATATAGAAAAAACAAAACAATAAGGTTACATTATATACAAATAAAAATGCTAAATCAAGTAAAATCAAAATGAGTAAATGAACAAATTAAGAGGCTTGTGACAATTAACACCAAAAGATGAATGAGTAGACTTTGATATTTTGATATTATAACCGCAACCAAGAGTTTTGAGTATAGGTAAAAGAATTTCTACTGCCTCAAGATTCGCAGTCAAAGGAACCTGTGGGGGTATCGTGGACCCACCAAGATAACCCTTGAACAACCTCATGGTTACATACAAGCAGTAGCTGTAATCTCAAGACATTGACCCAATGGTTAACAATTCAAAGTCTTTGAGAGGCATCCAATTCAATGAATCAACTAACTGCTGTCCAATACTACACCACAAAATGAACAAATAGGCACAGCCTATTAAGTACACCACTCCACTGGGGCCTATAGCCACTTTTGATTTAAATCCCACTGCATAAGATGCTGACAATTCAAAGCTCAAACCTATAATCTTGTACCACCTACCTAACTAAGCTAGCTAAGGATATGTAACTCACCCAAAAAGGGCAATTGTAATGTGCAAACGCTAGTACAAAATTTGATTATTTTTTTAATATTACAATTAATATATTTAATAGAGAGGGAGTTTGGAGCCGACATGCACCGTGCGCATTTAAGCTGTACGATAAGTGGCATGCATACACTTAGACGGTGTAAACGTTTGCATACTATATTACACTTCTATTTAATATATTAAATATGAATAACTCAATAAAAATATTTAAATTTTTTATTTAATTTTATCTAGTATCCCATAATGAATACAGTGGTATGTAATGAGCTTCTTTAATACTATTTTTCTTGATGTATCAAATCAACATAGAGATATATGCTAATTTTAGTGTTAGAACTAATTCAAATTTACATAATATATGTTTATAAAAAAGTATTTTACTATTTTTTTAGCTATTTAAATATGTTTGGTATCGAGGAGTTGGATTCAAATCTTCTAGTTAACAGATAATTGATTTTTGCCATCTCATTTCATGTTTTAGAGATAAGGATATGAAACTTTGATCCGATCCAATCAAATCTAACCCTACACTTATATGACTCCACCTATTTTTTTTACCACCGTGGCATGTTTATGATCCATTTATATTATCATTATTATTATTTGTGATTTAATAACTTTTTATATATTGCGAAAATAATAATTATTTTTATAAGGCATACATGCATAATTTTTTTTTAAGAAAAAAAATTAAAAAAATTAAAAAAAATAATATTATAAAATTTGGTCAGTATATAACTTAATTCATTTAACAAAAATTGATTTGCATGTTCCAATCAGAAACTCCTCATTTATAAATTTATCAATCATGAGCGGGCCCGTTTACCACCGAACTGGTTCTTTTATAAGAGTAATGTTTTCAAATTGTAATGTTTAAATGGGTGGCACCCACCAATACTTAGAGGTAATGTTTTCTTTTATAATAATAATAAGAGATTAGTTACCGCAATCCTATTTTCATTAAAAGAAGGATATTATTTTATGCAAAAGACATCCTTGAAATGGAAAACAAAATCAATAAAAGAGCGTGGAAGAGATTCTATGTGTTCCATTTCCATATGTATTTATATATATAAAATGTCTTGTGAATTGGGATCCTTATTCATTAACAAGGATATAAAACATAAAATAATATCTAATATCGGAAAAATTTTGTTATTTTTGGCAAACACTAAGAGCAAAAATGCATATTTGGTCAGATTACATGTGACATGTACGTGTGCAACGTGTAATCTGATGTGTCCAATTGCTGATTAATAAGTATCATATTTCGTTCATGTTATCGATCAATAGACGGCAGCATAGTCAACATTAACGAAATATAACGGTAGGAAAAAAAAAATTCTATTTTCCAAATATGAGGAGTAATTTTACCCCAAATAAAACATTAGAGACAATTTATCATTTTTGGCAAATACCACAGGCAAAAATGCATATTTGGCCAAAATAAAAGTATATAAAATATTGGGCTGAATTTTGAAATAATTTTTTCCAAAAATTTCTTCACACTCTAATTCTCTGATCCGAATATTTGTGAATATTCTTATTATCAAAATTTCCCATTTTTTTCAATTCTCAATTGTTGTTTAATTTGATTTTTTCATTAAAAAATATTACGAATAAATTTAATGTTTTTGCATTATTTATGAGATTCACGGAAAAACAAAAATTAGATATCCAAATATCCCAAGCTATAATAATAAATTAATAATAATGATGATAATAGAAGATGTTATGGTGCGTAGTTCATATGGTGCAGCATATCTGCATCCAATTGGATCAAAAGAACAAAAAGTAGTACATCCATGTGCCGTATAATGCATACAATTGTATAAAAAAATAATATTATTTCCGAATATATCGGTGTGCATTTAATCATAGTTGTGTATGCATTACTGTATTAATAAATAAATAAATGAAAATAAATTGTGGCTATCATATGATCCTATTTTTTCAAAAATACAATGTCATGGATTTCACTTGGACCCCAAAAATATGCATTGTCATTCTTACAAAGAAAAAACAATCTTAAATCTCTTCCCTTTTGCTCGAAATATCAGTGGCCTTAACTCCTCAAACAAACTGATAAGAAACACAAAGACAGAGTCTTATGTGGGCTTCTTGGATCCACTCAATGCAAGACTTCCACTTGTTTTTCTGTGTAATGAGAAGCTTCTAAACTCACTACCCATTTGACATCTCTCATTCTTTTTGATTCTTATGAGTTTCGCACAAATACCCACTGTTTATTTTCTTTGTTTTGCTGCTTATGTTTGGCTTCCGGGAAATTGAAGGGGATAAGACATCTGGGTTTTTTGATTTCAGACCGAAAGTTTCATTTTTTTTAGCTTTCTTGTTCTTTATTGGGAAATGATGTCAATGACATGCCAAAGTCTTGATTTTGGAAGGACTTTGCTTGATTTGGCTGCTTGTGGTTGCTCCTCCAATGCTTCAATAGATAGGTATACAGTGAGAAATTATGCAAAGTCGGTTTTTAGGAGTTATTCTAGAGACTTTGCTGCTAAAAGATTGCTTTTTTGTCGGCGAGATATTGCCCGGTGCCGAGTTTCTTCCACGAAGACCCCTGAGACTTTGCTTGACGGTACTTTCTTTTCATTTGTATATATGCTTATTTTACTTGGCAATGGCTGCCAAAGTTGAAACTACTAACTTGGTTTTATCCAATTTACTTCCTTTCCTTATTGGGGTCACTGAATTACTATCTCCTGGCATAACTCTGAATTTGTTTCATTACAATTTTTTTGCTTGTGTCCTACAAAATATGTTCAAGTACCTTGTCTAGTTTGCAGTTCTTTGCCTTTAGTGCACCATGGTTTAATTAGTTGCTATAAGTTGGTTGTGTGCACTTAAGTACTTCAGTTAGTGATTGTTGTATTTGCTTTTGCATAGCATTTGTCTGTAGAAATTTCGTTTTCTAGTGATTCAATGCTGAATACTGTGAAATCAATGCAGGAATTGGTCAAGGTTCGGCAACACTTTTGGATTTGAAAGAGACAAGAGGCCCAATTTCATTGAAAAAATTGTTTGAAGTGGTTACTGATGATCTTCAGACTCTTAACCAAAACCTCCGGTCGGTGAGTGGAAATTGTTATTAAATATATTTTCTTTAGTATAATACCACAACTTGCTATTGTTATTCAGGCTATGATGTATGTACTGGTGTACAGTATTATGGTTTTAATTTCTTGAATGTACTTATTATATGCTAGGATTGATTTATGTGATTGTGGTGCACATGTACGCACCAATATCTGAACTTGTGATGTCCTAGTTGTATTGATCATAGGCCAAAGTTGGTTCGTTGCTCTCCCTCGACTACAATAAGAAAAACCTGTGCTGCTGCAAGAGGGTACCTAACGACACTGAATAATGATTTTAGTATTGGGGTGGTGCATGTAGTTTGAAACTTTGGTGCCATTAGGTTTATGGTAGTCAAAGTAGTAGGTGTTTTCTAATGGTTGTCAATGGTGGTTAGTTGAACCATTGCCTTCTCAGTGTCTAGTGATAGAGGCGACAACTTTGATGAGCTTTGGTGTTTTGGGTTGATTGCAATTACGTATTATATGAGATTTTGAAACTTACTCGACTCAACTTTTGTTTTTTCATTGTCACTCTCTCTATGGAACTGGCATGGTTTTATCCATCGAATGTCAATGAAGGTGAGGATAGAGTTGAACATGCATATCTATTAAGTCCAGTGTGATAGATGTGCTTCCCCAGCTCGTTTAAGCGTTTGGTTTATACATTCATATAAAACTGGGTCCTATATTAGATTCTGATGGTGTGTGCTCAATATGAAAATCATACAAGAGATTTATGGTAGTCAAAGTAGTAGGTGTTTTCTAATGGTTGTCAATGGTGGTTAGTTGAACCATTGCCTTCTCAGCGTCTAGTGATAGAGGCGACAACTTTGATGAGCTTTGGTGTTTTGGGTTGATTGCAATTACGTATTATATGAGATTTGAAACTTACTCGACTCAACTTTTGTTTTTTCATTGTCACTCTCTCTATGGAACTGGCATGGTTTTATCCATCGAATGTCAATGAAGGTGAGGATAGAGTTGAACATGCATATCTATTAAGTCCAGTGTGATAGATGTGCTTCCCCAGCTCGTTTAAGCGTTTGGTTTATACATTCATATAACACTGGGTCCTATATTAGATTCTGATGGTGTGTGCTCAATATGAAAATCATACAAGAGAATCACTCTAGTGCAACCAATTGTGGCATCGTTGTTTATACTATCTAGCATGCCATATATTGTTATATCACTAGGTTTTGAGTGTAACCATTTTCAATTATTTCTCTGAATTCCTATAAGTGATAAATTGGGGAAAAAAGGGAAATTTTTTTGCTGTTCTCTAGATTAATCCCTTTTGGCTTATATTGAATTATTGCATGGCTCATCATTCCACCTCACTTATATCTTAAATCTCAAAGTATGAAAGTACTTCATAACATGGCTCAGCTCAAAACTACTGTATCTGCTTTGAGTCTGTGAAAACTTATATTCAATGATTGATTGCTGCGAGGAAAGCTTGGATAGCAAAACATAGAAGTGGCAGATATATTACAGAAAATGAAGCTCAGCTGCAGAAACAACAGAAAGTGTTTTATAAAATATATAGTTGAGTTTGTACGCATTCTAAAGAGAATTTCTTGGGTGATGATTTTACAAAGAAACATGGGAAATGCAATTATTCTTCATAGCATGGTTTTATTTTTGAGGGCTTCATAAATTTCTGGCTGGAAAGGCTCATTCTCTGGGATCATACTTTGTCCATCTTGTTTTTATTCTATGTTAATTTTTGGTGATATATTTAAGTGCTTGATTAGTTTTGTGGGGTAGAAAAAGGTAAATTTATTGTCAGTAATATGATGCAACAGCAGGAAGGAAGAAAAAATTAATATTAAGAACACTTGATGGAGGGCTGATTTTGAGGCATGCTAAAGAAACTAATGAAATGCTGCAATGGAACTTAATGCAGAGTCTTAGAGACTGTTGTAACGAGTTTTGATAGTATAACTATGTTCAAGCTTCATCTCTATGCCAGGAGGCTTGCAGTTGACATGTTTTAACAACCGTTTTCAATTTATAGTTATTGGACATAACTGAGAATTTATTCTTCTTATTATTATCCATTTGATCGCTTTTGGCTTGTTACTTGACGATTTGATGAACTGAAAAACTTTGTTTCCTCGCTGTTGGTTTAATTCTACTGTATTGTTTCAATGATCGTGTCCTGTTTTAGGTGTAAAGAACTGCAAGTAAAATGTGTCTTGAAATGTAAAATTGTAACATCTTATTACTTTTCAGTTGAAGAATATGAAGGTTAAAGAGACATAGTGCTAGGGTCAGTCTATGCTGTTTGTTCTTGCCAGTATGACATTGTTTTTCATATGAGGCCTTTCTGGTTATACTTGGGGCTATATAAAGTTTAACTCTAGGATACATGTAAGTATTGAATATTGGCATTCACCCTTGCAATTTCCTAAGTTAGCATTATGTGGATTATGAAATGCACCAAGCTGTAGAAGCCTTCTAATTGACCAAATAATGCTTAATTACGTCCCTTTAAATTAAATGCTTTATTTACTATGACCAAAACAAGGACATGTTGATTCTTGGTAAGTTAAGGAAAGGAGGTTGATGTAAGAGAATTTCAAAGATGTTCAATATTCTAATTATGTCCTTTTTATCAGCAACTTACTGCATCTCTGTGCGAAATTGTATTAGCACTGCTTTGAACATCATATTGTTGAATCATAGTTGTTCATAAATTTGTTCATAACCATTTTCAATCTATCTGATGAAGATCCTCTTGTAGATTGTTGGTGCAGAGAACCCAGTTTTAATGTCTGCAGCTGAGCAGATATTTGGTGCTGGTGGGAAGAGGATGCGGCCAGCTTTGGTGTTCCTTGTATCAAGAGCCACGGCAGAAATAGCGGGCCTAAGGTAATTTTCTTCCCTATGTGATTTATATAAATATGAGTGGAATTTAAGATTAATATTTGGATGCTCCCTTACAGGGAACTTACAATGAAGCATCGGCGTCTTGCAGAGATCATTGAGATGATCCATACAGCCAGCTTAATACATGATGATGTGCTAGATGAAAGTGACATGCGAAGAGGTAGTATGCTCTTACATGGAAGTAACTTGAAAATTCTCATCGGTGCTGCTTTATAGAATTCCTGCAGTAATTTTATGGTGAATTGAGTATCCAAAACACTGGATGAGTTTCTACTGCTTTTGCATGCACTACAGTTTTTGCCTTTCATGTGGCTAGTCGTGGCCAAAAATTTGTCTTCCACCTTTTGATGTTTCCAACTTCCTGTTGTGAGAGGAGAGGAATAAGTGAAAACACCATTCAGTTATTTCGATTTTGGGAACTACCCGTGATTCTTTTTCCCTTCTTTTAAATGACAATGCTTAGAGTATCCATTTTATACACGTTCACACAATGCTTGGTATGAATGATCTATCAAGCATATGGATTTGCTTCCTTCATTTCCTAAAGTTAATTAGCTTATCAATTGTGAAAAGATTTGCCATTTTATGAAACACAAACCTTATGCTCTGAAAGGAGCTCAGAGAATGAAACGAGTGAATTTTCTGCATATCTCATTTGTCATGTCATGAGGAGTTGAAGAAACAAGGTGATACTGCTTTTTTGAATTACTGAAATGCTTCAACTCATTTAGCATGCCTACAGACTCACATTTGTGGCATGATTTGCTTTCTCATATTGTTTTTTCTTGTTTCTTTATATCAACCCTTTGTTTTTCCCTGTCTTTGAATGCACTACTGCTGATTTGAAGGGAAAGAAACCGTTCATCAACTATTCGGAACAAGGGTGGCAGTACTGGCTGGGGACTTCATGTTTGCTCAGTCCTCATGGTACTTGGCGAATCTTGAAAACATTGAAGTCATTAAGCTTATCAGCCAGGTAAGCTCGGAACTTCATTTTTATGTATCTCATATATTGTGTTACCCAGTTCTTGATACCAAAGGCGTGTTCTGTTTCAACTACAGTATCTCGGTTGAAGATGGCGTTACTGCAAGTCGACGTTAGTTTAACAATTTCAATGACTCCTTGGCAGGTTATTAAGGATTTTGCAAGTGGTGAAATAAAGCAAGCTTCTAGTTTGTTCGACTGCAGTCTTGAACTAGAGGATTATATGATGAAAAGCTATTATAAAACAGCCTCTTTAATTGCTGCTAGCACGAAAGGAGCTGCTATTTTTAGCGGAGTGGACAGCAATGTGACTGAACAAATGTATGAATACGGTAAAAACCTTGGACTATCCTTCCAAGTGGTGGATGACATACTGGATTTTACACAGTCTGCGGAGCAGCTGGGGAAACCCACAGGCAGTGATCTGGCAAAAGGGAACCTGACTGCACCGGTAATATATGCTCTAGAGAAAGAGCCTAAACTAAGAGAAATCATTGAGTCTGAATTCTGCGAGAGTGGTTCCCTTGACGAAGCAGTAGAGTTGGTTAAGCAATGTGGGGGAATCCAAAAAGCACAAGAACTAGCAAAGCAGAAAGCCGATATGGCAATTCAGAATCTGAATTGTCTTCCTCGAGGTGCATTTCGGACAGCTCTAGGGGAAATGGTATTGTTCAATCTTGAAAGGATTGATTAACTACATACACAGAATAGCTGGCATATACAGAAGAAGATTGAAGACAGTATCATCGATCATTGATCATTGCAGCAATTGTTCTCTGCAAATTAAGGCAAAGCCCTGCTGAAGAGAAGCTGCTGCAGAGTAGTTGTATATTAAGGAAAAGTATTTGGATTTGGTTCATAGTTGATATTATTGTTAATTGAATCATAAGTTTACTGCAAATTGGTCCAAATAAACACAAGAAATATTGACTACGATTTTTCCCTTATACAGATTTGTGATATTCTGTTGTACTATCTATCATTGTTGACCATTTCAAAGAGAATGCACAGAAATCTTAAAGCTAGATATTCACATTTAACACTCTTTTTAATTCAAGGTTCATGTTTATATATATATATAAGTTATGCATATTGTTTAATTATAACTATAAATACTATAAATATTAGTAGAATGAATTATTAAGTCAATTATGAAATATTTTACATTTTTAATCTGAGTGAGTGCTTATTATCATATTCTGTTAAAATTCATGTTAAGAAGGATGGTGATGAATTCAGATACAGTGGGCGTAATTAATTCTACAAGTGCATGTTTATATGTTCAAATTCTAAACTTTACAAAAATATGAAATTTAAGTAAAAATTGAACTCTCTAATGCTAATTGGTAGTTCATCAAATATATGTTCTTCTAGGAGAAGTACTATTAGGGATAAGGGAATATATATATATATTATATATAAGCTAAAAGAAAGAGTAAAAAGTAAAAACCCTAATGAAATGAGAATACTAAGGAATCTGAGAGAATGGCAAAGCACAGTGAAAGAAGCAATTGCTCAAACATCAATAATTGCCAAATTCCTTTGCTTGCTTCACATCACCAACAACTACATTTGCTCTCCTTCTATGGTGCCTCTTCTTTTCTTATGCTTTTTCTTAATATCTTATTCCTCTGATTAGGGATTCAAATTATTCTTGCAGGTGTACGGCATTAGTATGCTTCCGACGCTGAATATATACGGCGATGTTTTGTTGGTGGAAAGTGTGTCTCACCGTTTGGGGAAGGTGGGTCCCGGCGATATAGTGCTTGTTCGCTCTCCTTCTGATCCTACCAAACTTATTGTCAAGCGCATTATGGCCATGGCCGGCGATTCTGTCACTTTCTTGCCTCTCCCAAACACTGCTGACACCTCCCGCACCGTCGTGGTATGTTTATTAATAGCTCAAATCCACACAAATTCGAGGAAATATTGCTCTTTTTTGCTTCTGAGAAATTCTGAGTGTTAGCTACTTATTTACTTGTGTTTACTGTGAAATAGCCAAAGTCTGAGAGCAGGTTTAGTCTGATAGTATCTTTGCTTTTTGCATTTTCCTGTGAGACATGATTGACGGAATTCCAAGTAAATTGCTAAATGCTAATCCAGGGAAAATTTAGCTAATTTGTAGACATAATATGAGTTTTGTTTGATTGCTGATTTAGAATGAACTTAACGTGTTTATTAAGTTAAAATACTACCCTCTTCAATACCAAGTTAGGAAATTTTCTTTTTGACAATGTCAACTTTTGTATTTGACATGTCGAGCCTTACCTTCTTTCTTTGTGCAGTAATATAATCCTATCCGGTGCTTATAACTTTTGAAGTTCTGGCATTATTCATGAAGAGCAATGTTATGCTAGTGCTAATGGCAGTATCTGTGAATGTGAGAGGCAAGTTCTGGCAGCAATGGGATTCAGTTGTTATTTGCTCTTCTAAAAAAAGTATAGCACCTACATTTTATGAGCCAAAACACTTTGAGATGTTATATATATATATATATATATATATATATATTTTTCTTGAACTGGAAATGAGCTTTGCAACCAAATGCTTGCGTTTCCTCCCCCACTATTGCAGTCTTCTCTCTTTGACCTGCTCCTATGTCACTTACAGTTTCTACATAAATTGTCTTTGTTTCTTTTTTCTTTCTGTCACCAAAATGTTTTGAGCATGAAATAGCAGTATTTTCAAAGGTTGATCTATTTGAGCATGTCAAAAAGTATTCCTATTTTCAACCCCGTAAAGCATTCTGTTACTTACTATGCTCCTTTTTGACTGCCATGCCTAGTTAGTCAGAGATAACAAATGATAAATGTTTTTATAGCTTCTCACTCTAATTCATGCGTCTTTAAGTGAGGACAACTCTTCACCTGACCCATGAATATGATCAGAATCCAAACCATTTTTTTTCCCATACTGTTTCATTTTTAGCTATGTGAGAGGTCGAGTTGAATCAGTGCTTTGGATTCTTTTCTCCTGCATTCTCATTAACTAATTGTCTTTATATATGGATGCATGTTTTGAAGTGGCATGTTGATATGTTTTACTGAGATCCGATGTGGTCCACTGATGTGAAATCATTGATAATTATTTGGCATGTTCATTGGACTTGTAGGTCCCCAAGGGGCATGTTTGGATTCAGGGAGATAATATGTATGCCTCTACTGATTCAAGGAATTTTGGGCCTCTTCCATATGGTCTTATTAAAGGCAAAGCATTTTTGAGGGTAAACTACTATTGTTTATAATAATCAAATTTGCATCTAAATTTGTCATATTATCCTAAGTGCATGTCTCACTGAATGGTGAATTATTATTGATCTATTCAATGGATTATTCGAATTGAAAAAAATGTTTAGAAATCAAGTTATTTTGTTGTATGTTTTCCTTGATATCTTGCAATTTATGTCTCACATAGTGAGTCAGTTCACTGTTGATTCCTGGAAGATCCATCAAATTTTGGTGTTAATGTGTTGCTGAAATTAGTGTCTTTTGTTTTACTGAACTGAAATTGTTGAACTATCAATTAGCTTTGTTTTACATTTATAACTCGGTGCTATATTAGATTGACTAATATGGGTTAAAGTTTAGGTGCACCTTAGAGTTGTATTTATTATAATAGTAGGGTTGTCTTTGATGTTCATCTCCCAGTAACTTGTTTTGGTGGGATCTATAGAAACAATCATTGCCATTTGGTTCTCCACCATATACTGGAGTCTTTTGTGGTTCTTGTAGCAAGACATTTTACATGGTATATAACTTGTATTCATTTTTGTTTAGTCATCCTTCTGTGCCCTTTTTCTCTACCACTAAGGTGTCATGACATTCATAGAAGTTCAGCTTCGCAAATAAATTGAGTAGGAAGAGCTCAGCTGACAAATAGGTCTTGTTCTGTCCCTCTCCTGCAATTTATACTCTGTTTTATCCAGTCTTTCTCCAAGTTGTGAAGTTGGATTTTCAGCTCCAGGGTGCACATCTTTAGAGCGCTGATTTTAAAATTATTACTAAATTTAGTTATCTCTACCCAAACTGTTATAATTGTAGATATTTATATGTATACAATACATGAAATTGTTTCAATTTAGTTCATATATGTTATAATACTAGGAAAAATTTTTCTCCGTATGCAAATTCAAATGTTAAACAATTTAGAATGGTAATTCAATGTTTGTTATTGTTGTTTTGTAATTTAAAGTATGTGGAATTTAATAGATGGCAAAATTTTACTTCTTGTGGAAATTGATTTTAGGTTACATTAAAAGATTTTGGCATTGATAGCTCATATATGCATTAAACTACTGACGTGAAAGATATTTGCATAGAAATTCCGAGACATAAATGTGCAAATTTGATTAAAAAGAATGAGCACGAGGAACAACTTGAAAAGAAAGAAAAATGTAATTAATGGGGAATTATGCTTCTTTGATAAGAGATGAGTCATAAGCTTTTTCCGCACACTAGAATTTATTAACTAATGTGGGAATTTGACTTGATTTTAATTTTGTATCATTCTCTTTACTGAGTCTGGCTAACCAGCAAAAAGCTAAAGCTAAAAAGTCAGAATGTTCGTTAATCTTGAATTGTCCAAGCAAATCTGTTTGACATACGTGTGTGATTTAGAGACTTAGCTGTATGTTGCTTTGATTGTAATTACTCTGCAAATTGGATTGGTATTAAATCCAAGGAGTGGATAATTTTTGTATGCCAGGCTCTAATCGTATCACATCTCATTTTCTTAGAAAAGTTGCATATCTGTCTTTTGATCTTTGCTTGAAGCATTCAAAGAATGAAGTCTGATTGATTTTAAGTCTTTAGTTTCACATCTTGCTCCTCACGAGAGAAAAATTGTTGCCATGAAAATCGAGAACCTATTTGTATAGCATTGGTCACGATTTCTCCTGCCATGATTGATATGATAATTGATAGGTCACATGTTATGTATTGTGCACTAGAAATTTTCTTCTTCTCAGTTGAAGTTTATGTGACTGTCGCTAGTTAATTTATGATAAAAGGTGCAAATATATTTTTTTTTTTCCAATTAGGTGTGGCCGCTACATAGCTTTGGATCCTTGTGACAGTAGTGATCGGAATGAGTATATTTTGATGGTATTCTTCAAGAAACGGCAAAATAAGAACCAGTGCAGCTCAAAGTAGAGCCTCAGACGGTCAAGTCAACAATTTTTGGCTTCATGAATTTTCTGAAGCACTCTAGAGCTTCAGACTTATGGGAAATCAAATAGATTCATTATTTATTTGTGGTGTCTGGAAAACAAATTTATCATCTCTTTCACTATTCAATGTGTAAATCTACACTTTTCAACTTGTTTCGATTGCATAAGTTTTTACATGTATCAAATAGTTTAAACTGATATTTTTAAATACAAAATGGCATCTATTATGGAATTCTGAATAACAATAAGCCTTATTGAATAAGGTATATATGCATTCTACAGAATTTTTTTCCCAAATATATGAGGGCATAGATTAATTCATAATAATAATTAAATCTACAAAAATAAAAATAAGATTTGGATAAGCTTGAGAACAAAATATGAGATTATAAATTTCTGTTGTTGCAAAATTAATTTAATGAAAAGATTAAGGGCCAGTTTGGCAAAACTTATAAAAATAGCTTTTTCTATTGAAAAAAGCTATATTTCAAAAAGTTATTCTTCAAAAAGTAAATAACTGTTTGGTAAATAATATTTAAAATAACTTTTAAATTTAAAAGCAGTTGTCAACTGTTTGGTAAATGATACAATTAAAAATTACTTTTTAAAATAAAAAGACAAAAAAAGATATTTATAAATTTTAACATATTATAAGTAAAATTTTTCCAAAAAATAATTATTATTTCCACTTTTTTGTACTTTTTTTATTTTAATAATATATTAAAATCAAATATTTTTATATATAATTAAATAAGAATAAATATAACATAAAAAAAAATAAAATATATATTGCCTTTATATAATTCATCATACATATTATTTCTTATAATTCTAACTAATTAAACTAAATTATTTTTTCTACTAAACTAAAGTCAATCTGATCACGAATAGAATCCATTTCTGTTCTTCTACCACTTATATAATTTTCTGAATGTGAAGTATGATCAGTATCTTCAAAATTATCATGTGGCACAAAATTGGGATCTTCATCAAATCTCGTAAAAGCTGGATCACTTGAAGAATGTCTTCGAATATAGTTATGCAATGTCATTGTTGCAACGACAATATTTGTTTGAGTTTTGAATGGAAATGAAGGCATGTCACGCAAAATTTTCCACCTTTGTTTCCAAACTCCGAATGTTCGTTCAATGCAACTTCTAAGTGATGAATGAGCACTATTAAAGATTTCTTGATATCCCTTTGCAGGTTCACCACGCTGAAATTCAGGAAGATGATATCTTACCCCTTTGTAAGGGCGTAGATATCCTCTCATTTGTGGATACCCTGCATCTATCAAATAATGTTTGCCTATTTTTTTTAAAAAAAAAGCATTAGCCATAAATATCAATAAAAAAATTGTTATGAATTGACATAAAATAAATTAAATTGAATATTACCTTGAGGTGGCTTTGGAAAATTTAATTCTTTTTTGTTGATTCCATATAGCTTTTGTTGTCTTTTTCTTCTCTTCTTGAATAGATTGGATTTGTGACATCTACGATAATTAAATTTTAATTAATATCTAATATATGAATAGACTTTTGAAATAAAAATAAAATTCTAAGTATTTATTTCCTATTAACACAATCTAAATTTATTTCTAACTTCAATTCCTAATATTCTGTATAATGTATTTTCAAAACAAGATTCCTAAATTTATTCTAGGGAAGCAAAAGAAGCTAATATATAGATATCCTAAATTTTAAGCACACATCTCAATGCAAAAATAACAACTACTGGAAGATGGAAATTAAACAGCCATCTTATCACCAAGCAACTTTATACATGCATATATACATTCATAGGCTAACTAATTGAAAAGGAAGTTGATATATAGATTGCTGTACGCACTGAATGCAAGCCATCAAATACATATCTATTATATTCAAGTTATATTGAAATTTACTTTGTGATTTAGCTTTAGAATTCATTTAAAAATTCTTACAACTTTGATAGAACTTGACTTAATAATAATAAATTTTATGTAACTCATTAGAATTTATAAAAAAAATTCTACTTAAACTTACCACACTTAAATTGGAATTTCTAGATGGAAATATAAAATAACATATTAAATTCCACGACAGATAAATTAGCTAAAAGGGAGTATAAGGCTTTATGGAGTTCAAGTTTTGATCAAATAGTATTATTATTAGCCTTTACAATAATAATGAATTAACTACAGCTCTCAAGAATTCATGAAATTCTCCTATCAAATTTATACATGTATAGTATGTAAGTTAAGGCAGCTAACATATTATCTAAAATTATTTGGCATTTTAATTAACAACAAAACTATCACGTAAGTCCATCTTCCCTTCAAATTCAAAATTATTTTGATCCTAATTTTGTACTTCTATAAATAACATAATATCTCCATTCACAAGTAAATAAAATTCTGGAGATTTATCCTTAAATTTATACACTTATTATTATTATTATTATTATTATTATTATTATTATTATTATTATTATTATTATACTATTGTATATAATAATGTTGAGATCAGTGCATACACATATTATTTTTAAATATTTTTTTCCAATTGACCAAACTTGTAATTATAAAAAAGATTAAAATATTTACACTCAATATAAAAATGAAGAAAATCAAAAAATAAATTGGAATGGTTTCTCCTAATTAATTGGAATGGAAGCAACAGTAAAATATATAGTTAAAAAAGAAAAGGATAATGCACTAGCCTTGGAGTTTAAAGCAATTCTTTTATGGAGCACGAAAAAATATGATGAATAAAAAAATATTAAAGTACTTGCCATTCATTATTAAAATCAGAAGATCATATTTGTAAGGAAAATTGAGGAAGAAGAGTCAAGGAATTACCTGAATATGACGAGGAGCCGCCGAAAGAGATTAGAAGAGAAGATGATTGATTTCTTTTTCCCTAATTTTAATTAGTTTATATAACTGGTTTAATTGTTAATATACAATAAAACAAAGAATATTTTTGTGAAAAGAAAAAAATAAATCAACTTTTCTGAAAAATTGAAATTTAGCTTTTTAAAAAAATTTTAATTTTTAGCTTTTTAGGTTTTTTAACTTTTAAGAAAATTGATTTTCCTAAAATCAGTATTTACCAAACACTTATTTTTGTCCCATAATCAATTTTTTATCCCGTAATCAGCTTTTTACCACCTAAAAAACTATGCCAAACAGGGCTAAGTGGAACAAAATCATTATATTATTAGGACGTGGGAACGGATAGAGTGAGAAAAGCACTAAATGCTCTTTTTGACTTAGCAAGCTATCGGACAAAGACTTAAAGAATTAGGCTCCTATTTTCTCTTCACAGATTTGATTACACAGCCCTCGTTTCATATCATTCTTGTTGATTCTTCAATTTCTTTGTACATCTTCTTCTTTAATTTTCTACCAGGTAAACTTTTTAATTTTATTTTATAAAAAAAAAAGAAGTTGATTTCGGTGGATTCTTGCTATGTTTGAATATTTGATTATTGGAATATTTATGTATAAGTAGAAAGTAGATCATATATGTTCTTTTTCAACATACAGCTTAGATTATTTGATTAGTTTCAGAAGTATATTCATGTTGTACTGTATAATAAGCTATACCTCTTATGTTTTGCTTTTCTTGAAAATATCTCAACTTTTATAAGTTTCCTTCCTTCTTGTTGCTGATAAATACACTGATAATTCCCATGATGTATAAAATTAGATAGACAAGAAAGCATGCATCTGGTATGGGGAGCTTAATTATAATGTGTAAAAAAAACAAGTTCAAGCTTGCCTGATAATTAATTAACTCTTATGAGAACATTCCTCTTTCTGATGCATAGATCTGTCATGCGATCTTATTTGCTGAAATCATGAAAATTTTCTAAAGTTTGTTTTGTTCTTGCACCAATACTTCTGAAGTTCCAGGGTGGTCTTATTAGTGTATAATTGCTATTCTATGTCTGTAGGACTAAAACTAAAATGGGCAGAACAAGGGATGAAGAATTTTGGAGTTATGTTGAGCGTGTGGATGAGAGTTTGAAATGTAAATTCTGTCATCAATTATTCAAAGGGAACCCTTCAATTTCAAGGATCAAATTCCATTTATCTGGAGAACCAGGGCGGGGCATCCGAATTTGTGAAAAGATGTGTTCTTATTTTGGATGACTTGTGGGATCATTTTGATTTGAAAGATGTGGGTATACCTAGAGAAGCAAATGGATGCAAGTTGGTTCTTACAACTCGTTTGTTAGATGTGTGTCAGAAGATGTTTTGTGAAGAGATAATCAAAGTGGATCCCCTTAATGAAAATGAAGCATGGAGATTGTTCAAACAAAAACTCGGGGCACCAATTCCTCCAAATGTTACATATACTGCGGAATTAATCGCAAAGGAATGTGATGGTTTGCCGCTTGGAATTATAACTATGGCTGGAAGCATGAGGGGAGTGGATGATATTTGTGAGTGGATGAATGCATTAAGGGAATTAAAAGAATCACATGTCAGCGATATTGACATGAACCAGAAGGTGTTTTCAGTATTGAAATTAAGTTATAAACGTTTGACAGATTCTGCATTACAACAATGCTTCTTGTATTGTGGATTATACCCAGAAGATCATAAATTCCAAAGAGACGAGTTGATAGAACATATGATCGATGAGGAGATAATACAAGAGAAAAGCAGGCAAGCGGCATTTAATAAGGGGCACACCATACTCAACAGACTTGGAAAAGCATGTTTGTTGGAAAGTCCTACACATACATACTTGAAGATGCATGACTTGATAAGGGATATGGCCATTCAAATAATTAAAGAGAATGGAGGAGTGATGCTTAAAGCAGGTGAACAATTGGAAGAGATACCAGATTGTGAGAAATGGACAGCGGATCTTTTGAAAGTATCATTAGGACACAACAGAATAAAAGAAATTCCTCCTGTTTTTTCACCAAAGTGTCCAAAACTTTCAACTCTATTGTTAAATGTTAATTATTCTTTGAGATACATTCCAAATTCCTTTTTCGGGCAATTGAATGGGCTCAAGGTTCTTGATCTTTCTGATACTGGTATTGAAGAATTGCCGAATTCCATCTTGGATTTAGAGAACTTAAACGCCTTATTGTTATCTGGGTGCACGAGCCTACGCCACATGCCCTCATTGTCAAAGCTTAAGGCATTGAAGAAACTGGATCTCAAGGAGTGCAACAGAGTTAAAAGTTTACCTCGTGGCATACAATTTCTATCCAATCTAAGGCACTTAGATCTTCGGGGTTCAGGAATTCAGAAGTTTCCAGTTGGTATATTACCAAAACTTTTGAATTTGCAAGTCCTCAAGGTTCATGATTATTTAACAGGTGAGGAACTGAAAGGTTTGAGAAAGTTGGAAACTCTGATGTGCAGTTTGGATAATGTTGGTGAGTTGGAAAGACTTCCCTCCAATCTAAATCATTACGCTCTTAGTGTGGGAGGAATAATTGATCGGTATTATTATTATTTCATTAAGGATCATGGTAGATATTTATGTATTAATAATTGTTCTGAAACAGAGCATTTTCTTTCTTTGTCCTTCTCCTACCCATCTTTATTTCAAAGCCTCCAGGGTATAAAATTATGGAGATTGAAGGAAGAAAATACCGCAGCAGCACTACCAGCGTCACTACCTCATTCTACATTTTCTCAACTTAAGGAATTCCACATGTTCCATTGTAGTCCAAGTATGAAGAAGCTGTTCCCACCTGGCTTGGTGTCAAATTTTCAAAACCTGGAAACACTTAGAGTAGTATATTGTGAGGAAATGGAGGAGATAATAGCAACGGAAGAAGAACATGAAAGCCATGACAGCATCCAGTTCGTTCTTCCAAAGCTGAAGTCGTTCTTATTGATGAACTTACCAAATCTGAAGAGCATTTGCAGGGGAGACATAATTAGCAATTCCCTAGAACGGATAGTAATATTGAAATGTGAAAAGCTTAATAGGGTGGCAGTGTCTTTAATGGTTACAAACAATGACTCCGAATTCTATTTTCTCCCTTCACTTTTGTGCATCACAGTCCGTCCCGAAGAATGGTGGGAGAGGGTTGAGTTGGTCCATCCTGAAGCTAAGAGCTTCCTCTCACCATTTTATAGATTCAATGAGGTAATAAGCTGATTCCATTTTACTAATTTTATTTCTGGGAGAGTAATAGATTATTTTATGCATTACTTTACACATTTTCAATTTTTTTAATTATAATAATAATCCTTGTAGGATATTCTTGTGTTTTATCCAAATAAGGATTTCCAGCGTACTGAAGAGGTAATAAGCTGGTTTAACTTTACTTGCCTGATTTACTGAAGTGTAATAGATTATTTTATGTATTACTTTACACATTTTCATTTTTTTTTAATTATAATAATAATCCTTGTAGGAGATCTGCACGGACTCTTCAGATGAGACCAACACGGAACCAGAAGAGATCAGGACGGACTCTTCTGATTAGCAAGGACATTAATTGAAGACTAAAGAACGAAGAGATAAGTTGCAGCTTTAGACACTATTTTCCTCTTACAATATTTGTATTTGTATTTCTTTTCTTTCTTACTTTACTACTTGTGAGGCTGCACTTAATTATAGATTTATATATTATTAATCATTTTGTAAAATTTAATAGTGTAATTTAAATATTTTTCTAGGGTTTTGTATTTGCCCTTGCATATAATTTCTTTTTAAGACTTTCATCTAATCATTTTATATAATTTATATTAATCACAATAAATTTCAATTATCCGTATTAATATAGGTTATAAATATTGATTATGAATGGTATGTTTTCAATTATATGTAATATTATCATTTATGAAAGATAATTTAAATAAATAATACAAAAATTACTCAATATAGAAGAAAAAGAAATAAATGCAAACCCGATAAATGAATAATCTTTACAACAATAAATTGTGGCTTTCGGTTTGGGTGAGTATAACTTAATAACATTTAAGTTAAAGTTTTTATTTTCAGAAAAAAATATATATATATGTCAAGTTGGCCCTCTAATTTATTTAGAGCAAGATCCAATTATGAACTTTTGCAATAGTTCCTAATTTTGGATCCAATTATCTACTTAAATATCTTACTCCAATAATATGAACTTTTGCAATAGTTCCTAATTTTGGATCCAATTATCTACTTAAATATCTTACTCCAATAATATAAACTAGGTCCAATTTCCTACTTATATATCCAAATCCAATTATATAAATATATAACCTATAAATATTGAAAGAGTAAAAGTTAAATATTAGACAAAAAATAAAAATAAATCCCAAAATTGGAGAGAGGAGAAAATTTATTCAATTGGACATTTTAAGTATCAATTTTATCATAATTAGCCTTTTAATTGGAAATTTTATTTAACTGCATCAAATATAACATGAAAAATTGTAGGAGTGAGCATGGACTGGATCGGTCCATGAAAAAAAAAATTAGTACATTAATATCGATTTTTTGAAATTTCATTTTATTAATCAGTTCATTACTATCTGTTCATCAGTCAATCGGTTTCGAATTTTCGGACCGGTTAATCAATATTTTTCGGTTAACCACTATAATTATAAAATGCATTCATAAAAAAATTAAATTATTGAAAATACTTAAAATTTAAAATTAGAAAACAAACATAATTCAATATAATAATTAAATATGATGTTTAAACAATAAATATAAACTGAAAATATTCAAAAATATTATTTTCACATGTATTAAAAATTTTATTTTATTTGAAAATTTTAGTTAATATATTAATTTTATATAACTTTTCGAATATATGTTGATTTTAATTAATGAAAAATTGATATATCAGTAAATAATAAAAAATGCTAAATATTTACATACTCAACAATTAATAAATTAACTAAAATAATTTTAAAAAAATTAAAATGAAATTGAAATATTTTAAAGTAAATGAAAATTAAAAGTATATAAATAACAAAATATGAAAATAATGAAATAAAAAATTAAAATAAAAAAAGAGTGAAATAAAATTAATAAAATATAGAGGTGTTTATGTATATGTTTCGGTTCGGTTACCTGTATCTAATTAGATATTTATTTGTTAGGGAAATTTTTATCTTTTTCAGAATTATCAATAAACCTTTTAATTTTATTTTATTTTTTTTGACATAACTCTAAATTTTATTTGTTTGCATCAATGATATAAAATAACTATCAAATTTGCTCTTCTATATTATCTAGATATATAAAGTGCCCAATTGATCTAATATTGGGTGGCAAAGTTAGAGGGTTCAATTGAATAAAATTCCAATTGAAGGGCTTAATAGAATATATATATATATATATATATATATATATATATATATATATGGGATAAAACACTTGGCAACCAAATGCTTGTGTTGTCCTCCGCCACTATTGCAGTATTCACTCTTTGACCTGCTCCTATGTCACTTACTGTCTCTACCTAAATTGCATTTGTTTCCTTTTTCTTTCTGTCACCAAAATGTTTTAAGCATGAAGACTGACTCTTCCATGCTTATGGATTTAGCAGTATTTTCAAAGGTTGATCTATTTGTGCATGTCAAATAGTATTCCTATTTTCAACCCCGTAAAGGATACTGTTACTTACTATATATGCTCCTATTTGACTGCCATGCCTACTTATTCAGAGATAATAAATGATAAATGTTTTTATAGCCTCGCACTCTAATTCATGCGTCTTAAGTGAGGACAGGCCTTCACCTGACCCACGAATGTGATCAGAGTCCAAACCATTTCTTTTCCTATACTGTTTCTTTTTTAGCTGTGTGAGAGGTACAGTTGAATCAGTGCTTTGGATTCTTTTCTCCTGCTTTCTCATTAACTAATTGTCTTTATATATGAATGCGTGTTTTGAAGTCACATGTTGATATGTTTTACTGAGATCCAATATGCATCCACTGATGTTAATTCATTGATATTTATTTGGCATGTTGATTGGATTTGTAGGTCCCCAGGGGACATGTTTGGATTCAGGGAGATAATATGTACCCCTCTACCGATTCAAGGAATTTCGGCCCTCTTCCATATGGTCTTATTAAAGGCAAAGCATTTTTGAGGGTAAACTTCTACCATTGTTTATAATAATCTCATCTGCATCTAACTTTGTCATATTATCCTAAGTGCATGTCTCACTGAATGGTGAATTATTATTGATCTATTCGAGGGATTATTTGAATTGAAAAAATATGTTGAGAAATTAAGTTATTTTGTTGCATGTTTTCCTTGATATCTTGCAATTTATGTCACATAGTGACTCAGTTCACTGTTGATTCCTGGAGATCCATAAAATTTTGGAGCAAATGTGTTGCTGAAATTAGAGAAACGTCTTTTACTTTACTGAACTGAAATGGTTGAACTACCGATTAGAATGCCATTTGGCTCTCCACCATATACTGGAACTACTTTACCAAGTTTTCATCATTATTTTATTCATTTTATGAATATGCTTTGCATCTATCATGAGAAACTGCTGGGGTCTTTTGTGGTTCTTGAAGCAAGACAGTTTACATGGTATATAACTTGTATTCATTTTTGTTTAGTCATCCTTCTGTGCCCTTCTTCTCTACCACTAAGGTGTTTTGACATTCGTAGAAGTTCAGCTTCACGAATAAGTTGTGTAGAAAGAGCTCAGCTGACATATAGGTCTTGTTCTGTCCCTCTCCTGCAATTTATATGCTGTTTTTAGCTACTCTTTCTCCATGTTGTGAAGTAGGATTTTCCGCTCTAGGGTGCATATCTTTAGAGCACCCATTTTAAAATTATTATGAAATTTAGTTATCTCTACCCAAACTCTTACAATTTTAGATATTTATATGTATACAATACATGGAATTGTTTCAATTTTGTTCACATATGTTCTAATACTAGGAAAAATTGTTCTCTATATGCAAATTCAAATGTCAAACAATTTAGAATGGTAATTCAATTTTTGTTACTGTTGTTTTTTGAAGTTTATGAAGTCTGATTGATTTAAGTCTTAGTTTCACATCTTGCTTCCCTAGAGAGAAAAATTGTTGCCATGAAAATCGAGAACCTATTTATATAGCATTGGTCACAACTTCTCCTGCCATGATTGATATGATAACTGACAGTTCACATGTTATGTATTGTGCAACTAAAGTTTCTTCTTTCTTAGTTGAAGTGTTTTGTGACTGTTGGTAGTTATTTTCCAATTAGGTGTGGCCGCCGCATAGCTTTGGATCCTTGTGACAGTGATCAGAATGAGCATATTTTGAAGGCATTGATAGGACTAGAAATGTATTGTTCAAGAAACTGCAAAATAAGAACCAGTGGAGCCTCCGACAGTGAAGTCAACAATTTTGCTTGTCGCCTGGAGCAGGGGTGGTTGTCCTTGCGCTGTTATTAATTTAGTCATCAATTCTTATGATGGATATGCTGCATCAAACTGGGTGTGTAGTTTTTCCTGCTGCTGCTTACTGGATAATGTACAAACACGGGCTAGATGCATGGAACTTGATGCTATTATTGCCAGGGAAATTGCTCCACTTTCAGCGTATTGATAGGATTTGTAAGCAAGGAAATTCGATATAGATGATTTTGCATTATTCTTATTTGGAAATAAAAAGAGAGATTTAGGAAAATAACCCAATTCATTATTCTTATTTCTTCTTTTTTTTTTTTTCTTTTTTTGGTAAAAAAGAAAATTCCTATTCATTTTGTCTCCTTATGAATTCTACATATTCTTTGCTCATAATGCAATTATCTACATCTACAATAATAATAATAATAATAATAAACCCTTGTGCAATGATAAATTACTCCTTTTTTACAATGCTAAATTTTCATGATAACTCTTTAATGCAAAATATTTTAACTTCAATATTGGTCCTTGCCCTTAACAAACATTAAACGAAAAAAAAAAATTACTTATATTTTTATTACTTTTTATTTTCTTTAAAAAAATTATCTCATTAAAGTATCAGTTTGGTAAATTTAAGACAACATATAATATTAACAAAATATTTAATTCCTTAATTAATAGTTTTTCCACTAATTTTCATAGATTCCATTTCCGTTTGGAAACCCACAGTAGAAGACAAAGTTCAAGAACGCAAAATTCCCGCCAAAACTAACAGAAATCACTCACACTCACTCACTAACAGAATTTGCCTCCTCTGCTTTTAACCGCCTGATGAAAACGAAATGCCTCTCTCTGTCTCTCTCTTTTCTTCTCTCTGTCTACTCATTCTCTTTTCTCACTCTCTCCCTCTCTCTAATTGTTTCTTCTTCAAGGCTTCGAAGAAACTGAAAAACTGCGATTATCAAGACACCATTACGATTATACAACAATGCCAATGTGAATGTTCTTGATTCTGTGGCGGTAATTCTTTTCTTTGCTTAGATTGCATTGCTCAGTCACCTCTTACGTATCGGATCTTTATCGAGATCACCTAGTTTCTCTTTCAATCTCAGTTTCGTGAACCTGCATTTTCTCGGTTTTCAGCCGGTGCGTCCTCTTTTCCCTTCCCCTTCGCAGACTTCCATATTATCTTGGTATAGTTGATGTATATTTTATTTGTTGTGTTTGGTTGCTGAGAAACTAGAGGAAAATGTGGGAATAAGGAAATTATGGTTTTGGGTTGGGAAGAAGAAAACTCAATCATAAGCATAACAGTCTACATAACTTTTTATTTTTATTTCTTGAGTTGGTTTATATTCATATTGTGCAAAAAATTATATATACCTCTTATATTTTGCTTTCTTGAAAATTCTTGAACTCTGTTTTCACATAGATAAAGGCTGTTAGGATATAATTGTTAATCGTATGTCTGTAGGATTAAAACGAAAATGGGTAGAAAAAGAGATGAAGAGTTTTGGAATTATGTTGAGCGTGTGGATGGGGATTTGAAATGTAAGTTCTGTGGTAAAGTATTCAAAGGGAATCCTTTCATTTCAAGGATCAAATCCCATCTATCTGGAGAACCAAGGCAGGGCATCCAAGTTTGTGAAAAGGTGCCTCACCATGTCCAAGAAAGAGCCTGTGAAGCAAATAAAAGGCGTAAAACCATGCCAAGTTCAAGCAGCAATCCATCTTCCAGACGACAAAGTGACCAAGTGGAAATTGAGCCAACTCCATCAGAACTGGGGCAGGGCGTCCAAGTTTGTGAAATGGTGGCTGATGATGTCAAATCAAAAGCCTGGGAAGCAACTAAAAGGCGTAAAACCATGCCAAGTTCAGGCAGCATTGAAGTCCCAAATCCATCTTCCAGCCAAAAAAATGACCAAGTGGGAAATGAGCCAACTCCATTCGAAGTTCGAACCCTTGGGCATGAAGCAGTACCTCAAATGGCAACTTGTTTCCCCCATGCTGAAGTTGAAACTTTCACAGCAAAAAATGCTGAAGAAACTGGGCATGACCGATTGGAAATTGAACCTCCATTTGAACTTCCAGAACGGGCACTTGCAGAAACTGTGCAACTTGGGCCTAGAGGACAAGAATTATTTGTGCAACTTGAGCCTAGAGGACAAGAATTACTCACAAAAGAGTTGTTGGGTCCAGAATCTATAAGACGGAGGCAATACCAAGTCAGAATAATGTAGAATTATTTGAAAAATTAAAACTTACCTACGATAATTTGAAAAATCCCATATTGCAACGGTGCTTCTTACACTGTGCGCTTCTTTCAAATTCGGCTCAGAAGGAGACGCTTATAAACTATCTGATTGATGTTGAAGTAATATAGGGAAAAAGCAGGCAAAGAAAATTTGAAAAGGCGCACAGTATGCTTAACAGCTTAGCAAAGGTTTGCTTGCTGAAATTTGAAGGTGAATACGATGTATTTGATAATAGGACATTTGTGAAGATGCATGCCTTGATTAGGGCTATGGCCATCAACATAATTAAAACTAATGGAGGAGTGATGCTTAAGGCATGTGCAGGATTGGAAGAAATACCTGATTGTGAGGAATGGACGGAGGATCTCGTGACAGTCTCATTAGCATCCAACAAAATAAAAGAAATATCTTCCGGGTTTTCACCAAATTGTCCAAAACTTTCAACCCTATTGTTGTCTCGTAATAATGTTTTGGGAAAGATTTCAAATTCCTTTTTCTATCAATTGAATGGGCTCAAAGTTCTTGATCTTTCTTATACTATTATTAAAGAATTGCCGCATTCTATCTCAAATTTAGAGAGCTTAATTGTGTTGCTGCTATCTGGGTGCACGGAACTATGGCACGTGCCCTCATTATTCAGGCTTAAGGCATTGAAGAAACTGGATCTCGAGAATTGCTGGAGCGTTGTAACGTTACCTCAAGACATAGAATTTCTATACAATCTAAGGCATTTAGATCTTCTTCATGCAAGAATTAAGGAGTTTCCAGTTGGTATATTACCCCGACTTTTGAATTTGCAAGTCCTCGAGCTTTATGTTTATTTAAAAGGTGAGGAATTAGCATTTTTGAGAAAGTTGGAAACCCTGACGTGCCTCTTGCATAATGTTGGTGAGTTGAAAACACTTCCCTCCAATCTAAATTGTTACACTCTTTTAGTGGGAGAAATTTCTTGGGATGCTCCACCTGCCACTTCGTGCAACTGGCTGTTGACAGAAAGTTACTTATTGTCAATTGTTCTGGGGCAGAACATTTTCTTTCTTTGTCGTCCTCCCCGCCATCTTTATTTCAAAGCCTCCAGTATATAGAATTATGCAAGTTAAAGGAAGAAAATACCGCAGCAGAACTACCATTGTCACTACCTGGTGATTCTACATTTTCTCAACTTAAGGAATTCTACATGTACAATTGTTGTCCAAGTATGAAGAAGCTGTTCCCATCTAGCCTGGTGTCAAATTTTCAGAACCTGGAAACACTCAAGGTACGAGATTGTAAGGAAATGGAGGAGATAATAGCAATGGAAGAAGTACATGAAAGCCATGACAGCAACCCATTCGCTCTTCCAAAGCTGAAGCGGTTTTCATTGAGAAACTTAACAAATTTGAAGAGCATTTGCAGGCCAGTCATAATATGCAATTCCCTAGAGCTCATAAAATTAGTGAATTGTGAAAAGCTTAAAAGGGTGGCAGTGTCTCTTCTGGCAACAAACAATGATTCCCAAATCTCTCCTCTTCCTTCACTTAAGAGAATCCAAGTCTTTCCCAAAGAATGGTGGGAGAGGGTTGAGTTGGTCCATCCTAATGCTAAGAACATCCTCACACCACTTTGTATATTTGCTGTTAGTAAAGAGGTAATAAGCTAGTTTTATTTTAATCATCTGATTTACTGAAGAGTGATAGATTATTTTATCCATTACTTTACACATTCTGATTTTTCATTTATTTATTTATTATTATTATTATTATTATTATAACAGCAACATCCTGGTAGCAGAACACCCAGTTCAAATGATGATTAGCAAGGCCACGATGAACTGGAGACTGAGAGCAACACTCGAGAAATTCTTCGGTGGATTGAAGTATTTCCTCACGATCACGATTCTGACCATGTAAACATAACCAAGGCTAGTTGTTTTTGAGGTTTGAAGATGGACTATGATGCAACTATTAATTTGTGCTGTTTGCCATCCAAAATATAAACTACTTACGTGAGGGGACCAAAGGAAGAAAGCCCAGCAATGAAATCCTCATTCTAACTTTTTCTTACTCTCATTTTTTTAGGGTTGTCCATTGGAAGTATTGTAGACTGATGAGCTAAACTGGAGGGCTATATCCTTTACCTTTAACAACTCTCACAAGGAAGGCCATGAGAAAATCTAACATAACATAAACGTTGACATATTAATATATATAAACATGAGGTGTTAAGTTGAAATATCAATTTCTGACTCTATTTAATTAAATTTGGCCTTTGATATGAATTCTCACCGTACTACAAGGAAGGCTTCTCAAAGGCTTGTCACCAAAGTTCAGCAAAATTACTTAAATTCCTCCTTTTTTTTTTCACCAAAATGTCCAAAACTTTCAACTCTATTGTTGAATGGTAATTATTATTTGAGGAACATTCCAAATTCCTTTTTAAAGCAATTGAATTGGGTCAAGTTTCTTGATCTTTCCTATACTGGAATTGAAGAATTGCCGAATTCCATCTCGGATTTAGAGAACTTAAATGTGTGTTATTGCTATCTCATTGGAGAAAGCTTCAACATCTGCTCTCATTATCTAAGCTTAAGGCATTGAGGAAACTGGATCTCAAGAATTGCTGGAGGGTTGAAAAGTTACCTCAAGTAATATAATTTTTGTGCAATCTAAGGCATTTAGATCTTTCGTCATACAAGAATTGAGTTTCCAGTTGGTATATTACCACGACTTTTGAATTTGCAAGTCCTCAAGCTTTCCAGTTATTTAAAAGGTGAGGAATTAGCATTTTTGAGAAAGTTGGAAACCTGAAGTGCTGTTTGCATAACGTTGGTGAGTTGAAAACACTTCCCTCCAGTCTAAATTGTTACACTTATGGTGGGAGAATTAGAATCTGGGAATTATGTCGGTAATGACAATGAGCCTTATGACAGAAATTTATTGTTTATTGCACTGAGACAGAACATTTTCTTTCTTTGTCATCCTCCTCCCCATCTTTATTTCAGCGCATTCAGTATATATACTTTGACAGTTTCATGGAAGAAAATACGGCGGCAGCAGCACTACCATTGTCACTACCTGATTCTGCATTTTCTCAACTTAAGCAATTCTACATGTTGGATTGTAGTCCAAGTATGAAGAAGCTGTTCCCACCTGGCTTGGTGTCATGAAATGGAGCAGATAATAGCAACAGAAGAAGAACATGAAAGCCATCACAACATCCAGTTCCCTCTTCCAAAGCTGAAGCGGTTTTCATTGACAAACTTACCAAACTTGAAGAGCATTTGCAGGAGAGACATAACATGCAATTCCCTAGAAGATATAAAAATAGTGAATTGTGAAAAGCTTAATTGGGTGGCAGTGTCTCTGTCTCTCTCTTTTCTTCTCTCTGTCTACTCATTCTCTTCTCTCTCTCTCTCTCTAATTGTTTCTTCTTCAAGGCTTCGAAGAAACTGAAAAACTGCAATTATCAAGACGCCATTACGATTATACAACAATGCCAAATGTGAATGTTCTTGATTTCTGGTAATTCTTTCCTTTGCTTAGACTACATTGCTCAGTCACCTCTTACGTATCGGATCTTTATCGAGATCACCTTTCAATCTCAGTTTCATGAACCTGCATTTTCTCGGTTTTCAGCCGGTGCGTCCTCTTTTCCCATCCCCTTCGCAGACTTCCATATTATCTTGGACGATGAGCATCAAAAAGCAGCTAAACTGTCAAAAGCATTGAACAATAGCAGCAAATTCATTTTATTCTTGGATGATGTGTGGGATTACTTTCCAGTTGCTAAGGTGGGAATTCCTGTAGGCATGAATGGATGTAAGTGGGTGTTAACAACTAGATCATTAGATGTGTGTCTGAAAATGGATTGTCAACGGAAAATTAAACTGAATCCCCTCTCTTCAGGAGAAGCTTGGCTGTTATTTTTGAAAGAATTAGGCGGTGAAACAATGATTCCCAAAGAAATTGAGGGGAATGCAAAATCAATCGCAAAAAAATACGAGGTCTTACCGTTAGGCATTGAAGGGATCGCTAGAAATAGAGGAGTGATGCTAAAGCCTTGTGCAGGATTAAAAGAAATACCTGGATTAAAAGAAATACCTGATTGTGAGCAATGGACTGAGGATCTCGTGACAGTCTCATTAGCATCCAACAAAATAAAAGAAATTCCTTCCGGTTTTTCACCAAATTGTCCAAAACTTTCAACCCTATTATGTGAACTTGAAATCTTTATCAATCTATTATGTGACAATAATAGGGTTGAAAGTTTTGGACACCTTGGTGAAAAACCAGGAGGAATTTCTTTTATCTTGTTGCAGCCTAATGAGACTTTCACAAGATCCTCAGTCCATCCCTCACAATCAAGTATTTCTTCCAATTCTGCACATGCTTTAAGCATCACTCCTCTATTATTTTTAATTATTTGGATGGCCATATCTCTAATCAAGCCATGCATCTTCACACATCTCTTCTCGTCATATTCATCATATTCACGTCCATCTACAGATTTCAGCAAGCAAGCCTTTTCCAATCTATCAAGCGCAGTATGCGCCCTATTAAATTTTGCTTGCCTATTTTTTTCTTGTATTACTTCATCGTCAATCAAATAGTCTATAAGTGCACCCTTCTCAACTGAATTTGGAAGAATCACAGAGTGTAAGAAGCACTGTTGCAATGTGGGATTTCTCAAATTATCATAGCTAAGTTTCAACTTTTCAAATAATTCCATATTATCCCGACTTGGTATTGCTTCTTCGAATTCATGCAATGCATCCCTCCACTCCAGTATGTCATTCGCTCCCTTCATATTCCTTGCCATCACTTCGATCCCTAAAGGCAAGCCCTCACATTTTGTTGCAATGGATTTTGCAATGCCTTCAATTTCTTTAGGAAGTATTGCTCTATTACCTAGTTCTTTTAAGAATAATAGCCAACCATCTTTTTCAGAAAGAGGATTCACTTCAATCTTCCTCTGGCAATCCATCATCATGCACACATCTAAGGATCTAGTTGTTAAAATCCACTTACATCCCTTCATATTAACAGGAATTCCCACCTTATTTATGGGTATATAATCCCACACATCATTCAAAAATAAAATGAATTTCTTACCATTGCCTAATGCTTTTGAAAGTTTGGCTGCTCTTTGATGTTCGCCATCCACTCTTGAAAGGTCAAGATCAATAACAATTGCAATGGCTTCTTGTAAATTCTGAATGCTAAAATCAGATGGCATGGTAACCCAATAAACATTATAAAAGGAATTGGGAGTTTCGAGCAATTTGTTATTTAGATGCTTGGCCAATTCGGTTTTCCCCACTCCCCCCATCCCATAAATGCCGATGCTTGATACCCTATCATCCATTAACCAACAAAAGATATCCTCGAACAGCCTTATAGATTCTTGACCCACCAACTCCTTTTGTGAGTAATTCTTCTCCTCTAGGCTCAACAAGTTGCACAGTTTCTGCTGTTGCCCCTTCTGGAAGTTCAAATGGAGTTGGTGCAATTTCCACTTGGTTATTTTGTTGGCTGGAAGATGGATTTGAGACTTCATTGCTGCTTGAACTTGGCATGGTTTTACATCTTTTATTTGCTGCCCAGGCTCTTTCTTTGACATGGTGAGGCACATATTTGGATTCACAAATTTCGATGCCCTGCCTTGGTTCTCCAGATAAATGGACTTTGATCCTTGAAATTGAAGGTTTCCCTTTGAATAAGTGATGACAGTATTTACATTTCAAAACCCCATCTCCATGCTCAACACAATTCCAAAATTCTCCATCTCTTGCTCGACCCATTTTTGTTTTCATCCTACAGACATACAGTTAAAAATTATACACTAACAGCCTTTATATATGAAGAAACACTTACAATCACAAAAACAGATGAAACTTTAAAAAAGTTAAAGAATTTTCAAGAAAGCAAAACATAAAAGGCATATATAGTCTTTTCTTTACTAAAAATACTTTTTTAATTAAACATAAATTAACATATAATCGTGAACCTTAGTTCCTGAGAGTTGCTAGGGCCTTGGAATGTTGTATTTACAATTTCATTATCATATACCCAATTTCTTTCTGCAATCATACCAGGATTTTATTCTAAAGTCAAGATGTCCACCACAGAATTTATAATAATCACAAATTTAAATTTAAAACTACTAAAAAACACTTTAGCAGATAAAATAATAATTATGATTATATATTATTAAAAAAAACCCACAATCCCCGAAGTATCAAGTTCCGTAGTTGAACTGAACTGCTATAATTTCCAAACTCAACAAAATATCCATGAAATTGACAATGATAGTTTGAAGACACCCATGAAGAAGCAATCAAATGAAATCCAGAATCTAGTTCTGGAACAAAGAAAACGAAAACAGAAAGAGGGGAAGAAGAACGAGATAGATCGAGATTTGATTCACTTACTTCCCGTGGCGATAGGCGATGGCGTGGGGCGTCTAGGGATAATCACGGGACGGGGCGGGGCGGGGCGGGGGCAGGGAGTTGCTCCCCACCCCCTGCCCCGCCACTGGGCGGGGAATCCCCGTCCCCGCCCCCCCCGGGGACACGGGGGAGAAATTCCCTTTGATTTAATTCTCAAAGTTATTAGAACATAATTGGAAATAACTATTGTTAATTTCCACATATTATCTGCCTAAGATAATAATTATTAATAGTTAATATTAATAATATAAATAAAAAGAGAGAAGAAAAGTGTATGTGGTATAACTCATACTTTGTGCATTGCCTATTAACAAGTGTATAATATTAGTAATATATTTTAATTCGATTTAGTATATTATATGATTCATATATATTATAAATGTATACAATAATTATACAATATTTTATATTAAATAATGTTAAATTTATATAATATTTTGAGATATATATATGCTATAATGATATTTCTGCAGAACCTACGTAAGAATGAAGAATCACACCAGCAGGGAAAGGTCCAATGCTTCTGTTGATTTTATATTCACATGTAATCAAAGCACAATAAATGGCATTAGAACTTGCGGATATCAATCCAAATAAAATAACAATCCAATGTATATCATTCAGTTGTTTCATTTTCTTTTCTAGTTTTCCTTGTTTGAACAAAAATGTTAAAATTGGACAACTAATTAAATACACAAACTAGAAGTTTAATAATTTAATTTTAAAGTATGTAATTAATTGATAAATAATAATATGTAAATTACTTTTAAAGGAGAAAGCTAAATTAATTAGAAATTTATTTCTCAATTTTGAACTGTCAAATTGAACACCTGGAAAACTGTCCCTCACTAATTAAATTGGTATAATAATTAAGTAAAACCCCACAGAGATTTGAACTTACCAGCAGTGTGACACATATCTACGATTAATTAAATTGAAATACATAGAGAGCTAGACTAATGTGATTAGATTTTAATAAACAGAATTTTTAAATGAAAGTGAAATACATGTTCTTGTGTTTACTGTAAAGTCTAAAGAAATAGACAACTTGACTATGGTTTACAAGTAGGTAGAGATTATTTTTTCTATATAAACATGAGCACATTATTAATTAATTAAATTAGTAGTGAGATCCTGGGCAAGAAATTATCTTGTTTGTGTATGACAATTTATATATACGAAAAGAACAGAAGAAGTCTACATACTGGTTCTTAATTTTTTGAAAGTCGAAAAAAATATGAAATTGCAACATATTTAGCTGGATTCACACAATCAATTTTGAATAAACAACATCATTGGCTTTTTATTGAGAAGAGATTGCCACATATTTAGCTAGATTCACACAAAATAAAAGGATTTCTGCATTACCATTTTCAAAATGAGCTTGAACCACAATAAGAACACACAGAATTTTATGGATGAAGACAGAAAATTAAAAGAAAAAAAAGCTCTATTACCTGTTTTGAAGCTTGCCAAATCCAACGACAGATTACCAAAATCAATGACAGTAGGTCTCTTTCTCAATTGCAGTAACTGAAAATGAAAACTCAAAACTTAGACTAAGTTCAAAGAATAAAACCCAATAAATCACTAAATTTATACAAAAACAAATAGGCATTTTGTGAAAAAGAGTTGAAGTTTACAGAGATTTACCAAAGCAATTGAAATCTCAGCAGCAAATTCACGAGTTCAGAGGGAGATTGAGACAGGGAGAGCGACTGGAAGAGAGAGACAGGGAGATCGGAGATTGGGTGAAAGAGGTAGGGAGAGCGGTGGCTGGTTGAGAGAGGCGGGGAGAGCAGCTGGGTGAAAGAGGCAGGGAGGAGAGCGGCGGCTGGGTGAGATGCGAAGAGAGGGTGAGTGTGAAAGTCTTGAAACTGAGGGCGCCCGACCCCGAATTCTGCCCGGGAATATTATTTATTTTAATAAAATAGAATTGTAATAAAAATAAAATAAAGTAGAAAATATATTTATTTAATATAATAATATAATTATAATAGAGTAATATTTAAATAATATACGAAACGAAACGAAACTCTTTACTTTAATAGTCCAACTATAAATTCTACAAAAATATTAGAGTTTCTATAAGATTTTAAAATTATTATAATAACAATATTGAGTTTTTGGCTCACAAAAATAAGTTTATTTAATAAAAATATTTTTAAATTATTTTATTAAACTTAAATTGGATATATGTAGAAATTAAGTTTATACTATATAAATTAAGATTAATAATTTCGAATCTCAATTTATTGAACTAAAAATTACAAAAATTTAAAAAAAAAATAAGTAACACAAAAAATAAAAATAACTTTCATATTTGTATCCATCCAAATTTGTTATATATAGAAAAAAATAAAAATACAAGACATGAACAAACAGTTCAAATGATTAGCAAGGACATGAGTTGAAGACTGAGAACAATGTCCTCTTAAAATACGAATAATTAACGCTTTCTCATTTGTAAGTCCTTGATGAAAAATGCCATTGATGCTATAAAGGACTCGACTATCCTTAGCCTCTGTAAATGCTCTAACTCATCACATCAGCTAATAATTTGCAAGTTGTTTTCAAAATTCTTCAATTGGAATACCAACACTTCTTCACTTCCCAAACCACAATCATTAATTAACCACACTATATATTCTTGGTCTCCCACCACGACCCAAAGAAAAAAAAAATGCAAAAATTATGCAAACCACTTGTTGCAATATTAATTTGTGCTAACACTGAAATAATTCATTTAGATCACCGAATAAGCATTATAGAATGAAGTCAAAATGTTCGTTAATCTTGAATTGTCAAAGCAAATCTGTTTGACATACATGTGTGATTTCGTGACTTAGCTGTACGTTGCTTTGATTGTAATTACTCTGCGAATAGGATTGGTAGTAAATCCAAGGAGTGGATAATTTTTGTATGCCAGGTTCTAACAGTATCACATCTCATTTTCTAAGAAAAGTTGCATACATGTCTTTTGATCTTTTCTTGAACTGGAAATGAGCTTTGCAACCAAATGCTTGTGTTTCCTCCCCCACTATTGCAGTCTTCACTCTTTGACCTGCTCCTATGTCACCTGCTGCTTCTTGAAGCAAGACATTTTACATGGTATATGACTTGTTCAGTCATCCTTCTGTGCCCTTTCTCTCTACTAAGGTGTTTAGAATTTCAGCTTCGCAGATAAATTGACATATAGGTCCTGTTCTGTCCCTCTCCTGCAATTTATACTCTGTTTTATCTAGTCTTTCTCCAAGTTGAGAGGCAGGATTTGCAGCTCTAGGGTGCACATCTTCAGAGCACCGATTTTAAAATTATTATGAAATTTAGTTATCTCAATTCCAAAATATCTCTTTCGTGGAAATCAATTTTAGGTTACATTAAAAGATTTCGGCATTGATAGCTCATATGCATTAAACTACTGACTTGAAAGATATTTGCATACAAATTCAGAGACATAAACGTAATTAAAGGAGGAGGAGGAGGAATTTAGGGCAGTTCCCTGAATTAAAACATGAGAGAAAACATGTAAAACCTTGAGGCTGCCCCATTAATCAACTCTTGGCCGGGTGAAATTGAGTTCTCATTCTTTCTATTTTTCATATCAGAACCCATTGGATCGGCCTCATCAACATAACATAAAGAAACAGAAGAAGAATTGAAGGAAATTATGTATTATAACCTTTCTTGAAATTGCAGAGCGAAGAATGAATAGACTAGCAACGATGAAATTGAAAGGCCATAACTTCTCTATTTGCCCGCAACGGAACAAGAGCTACACTGCATCGTCTCCGCTCTGTTCTCTCAAAAGGCATTCAAAGAATAAACCCTAATCTCCCTTCATTTTATAGTCAGCTCACCTTAGCTCTTTCTCTGGAAATCTCCATATTGCCCTTGTCTTCTCCACAAATAATTATTCGGTCAGGACTTTCATTTAACCGTTTTTTTTTTTATTTTCATTTAAAACCGTTTCATTATAAATTTTAGTTGGCCAAATCCTCAAATAAGTCCCTCAAACTTGTCTTAATTATCAATTAATCTATTTATGATTCAATTCGGTAATTTTATTCTTAAAAAATTGAAATTAAATCAAATAAACTCTAATTTAATAGCATGTCCAGTTTAATTGACAGAAAAATTTACTGCAGCCCTTATGGTAAAAATCTTTATCTCAAGGAGAGCTTATTGGGGGCCAATTTTATTTATTTAATAGTTTGTTAGGCCAATTTTTTATTAGTAAGATACAACACAATTCTGCGATAATATATAAATTTAACTCAAGTTAAGAGAAATCCATTATTTTCTTATTATAAAGAGAGATAAAATATCTAATTTCAAAGATGTTAGCATTTCGGTCTAGTGCTCTTTATCAGATCGATTTCTGGTTATTAGAAATTGCATTGTTTGGTTAAACCACAAAAAGATTATTTATTTCTATTAAGATTTGGCGAAAAAAAAAAAAAGTAACACAATTGACATGTCCAAATAAAAATATGACTTCCAATTGAAATACAAAATATTATGGATGGAGATAATCATAAAATAAAATAAAAAAGGCCAATTATTAAAATTACTTTTTAGACATCTCTTATTCTTCAATTTTAGCTGCAAGTTCAGTAAAATCAGTAATCACTTTGCCTTCCAACTGTGTAGAGAAACTAGCAGCACTTTTTTTTTTTTGTTGTCTCATTTTTTTTTCTCATTCTCCGAGCTGTGTTCTCAATTTCAGTATTTAACTATAATTCTCCCAAAATTTCAAGTATGGTCATCAACAGAATTAAATTAATTTATACTAATTTCCACCAGCGGCGCCTAAGTTTGATGGGTGTTGAAACTACTAAAAATAATTCATAATTTTTTTTAACCAAATAAGATGAGAAAAGAGTCAAATCCAAATAGATTAGTACAAATATAATTTAAGATAAACAGAAAATAAACAATAAAAATAAATTGGATGATTCTTAAAAATCAAGAATCAAAAAGATATAATTAAAATAATAATAAAAAATAATGCAAAAAATAATTAAAAATAGAATTAATGATTCTAAATTTCAGATAAAGGTATTCACGATACACAGGCTGACCAAGTAAGATTGTAATTAACCTCTAACCAATAAACAACCATTTACAAGCGAAAAAAAAATTAATTTATTGACAGTTTTGAAAAATAAAAAGACTCTATGTAAACTAACTTACAAGTGAAATTAATTCAAATCAAATTATACATTTACTTAATATAACAACCATTTTCAGTATTGTTACACCAAATCATACACTTGTTATTGAATCTACTAAACAATTATAAATTTTGATATTTTCAATTAATTATATATATGCTTTTTAATTTAATGAGCAACAACGCCTCATTAATCACAAAACAAATAACAATAAAGATGTGATTTCTCTAAAATACAATAAATAATATAAATAATACAGAAAATCAAAGATAAAAATAAGTATGAAAAATCTCACAGTAATTGATTGAATTTCCCCTTAAATTAACGTTTAATTAGAATTAAAAAGTTTAGTTACTCATAACCGTAGATAAAATAAAATAAAAATTGAAAGCTAGAAATAAATTCCTTTTTATAGATTTCGTTGAATAGAGGAAGAAGATGATGATGCAACTCACGTCTTTCTTCCTATTACAAATTAAAACTCCTAAAATTAAGGAAGTAATTAGTTTTATTCTACCCAAACATGGAAAATAAAGTAAATATTTAATAGTATCTAAACTTTCTAAAACTACTGCCTTTTAGTACCTAAATTATAAGCTAATATTCCTTAAAACACAACTAGAACATTCCTGGCAATTAGGGCAACTCGCACGTAAAACATAATTGTTAAAGTACTCTGCTTTGATGACATTTTTCTTAGCCTTGGGTAAGGTTAAGACTCGAATTTGAATACCCTGCACTGAAAACTTTTTCTCTTAGCATTGGACAAGGCTAAGACACAGATTTGCCCTATGCTATTCCGAATCAATTCCAACAAGCCACAAAATGATGCTTATTTATTAGACCAATCTTACAATGATCAAAATTACGAAACAAGTAAAAAGTTTTCAATTTGACAAAAAATTAATCTAAAAAATAAGCAAAAATCAAATAATATGTTACTCCAAATCTCCTAGGTTATTCCAAATCAATTCCAACAAGCTATAAAATGCTACTCATTCGTTAGCTTAATCTCACAATGATCAAAATCACAAAACAAATAAAAAGTTTCCAATTTGGCAAAAAATCAGTATATAAAAGTAAGCAAAACTCAAATATTAACATGTTACTTTGGCCATTGAGCATGGTGGAATTGTTTTGACAACGGTTTAAGTAATTTGAAGAACGATAAGCCTACGATTATCAAATCTAACTCTCTAAATCCACATATAATTTAACATGGTATCAGAGTAATAAAAGAACTAACTGTTACATGACTTTGAATTCTACCGATGAAAGATATGAGACAAAAAAAAAAGAAAAAAAAAGGTTTGGATAAAAAAGGTGGAACTTATGGTTTAAAGTAAAAAAAAAAAAAAAAATTCAAATAGATAAAATGGTAAATTAAGCAAATAACAACCGAATAAACTAGTTGTACTCGAGAAGAATATTGAAAAGAATAGCATATTAGATAATTAAATAGAATGATAATGGTTTATATATAATTATTATGAAACTACTTTCAAAATGGTTTAAGTCATTTTGAAATAATAATAAATTGGATGATTATCAAATCCAACACCCTGCATCCACAAAAAATTTATGAGAAATTAAAGTGAAAAAATTACCTGATTCATTGCTAAATGTAGAATTCAAGCCATATTAGCAAAATAAATAAAATTAATTGAGAAAATCATAGCACCTTAGATTGCCAAAATAGAGACAAATTTGTTAAAAATCATTAGAATTTCCGAAAATATATAAAATTAGATAAAAAAAAAAAAAAGAAAGCATAACATTGGGGGAGCTTAGAAGAAGACGCTCTTTCTATGTATTTAAGTTGTAGCTTGCCTCATAGCTCTAAGGTGACCAGTCCTGTAATTATAATTCCTCCGAGTACTCCATTGAAGAATGAAACATAGAAAGAAAGGTAAGAAATTAAACTGAAAAAACAAAAAACATAAAACATAAAAGCAGAAGTGGACCACTGCTTTTATTTCCCTTGAGGCTTGGCCACTATTATCCTTAGCAGTCTAAAGTTCAGCAAATGGAAACAGACAGACTGACAAAAGCAGCCCTTTTTGACTTTGAAATCCCAAAAGACTTTAAGTTCACCACTCTGTTCAGAGCTTCTTACAATTCCTCTTTCTCTTCATAGATTTTCATCACTCTCTTGCTCTGGTTGATTCTTCAATTTCATTGCAGATCTTCTGATTTAATTTTCTGCCAGGTAAACTTTTTTGATCAAATTATCTTACAGATCTGCACGACCCTTGTTTCTTGTTCTGCCTCTTCAGTTTCTTTGCAGATCTTCTTCTTCAGTTCCATATTTGTTTGATCAAAGATTTGTTTCGTGTTCTGGTTCTTCAGTTTCTTCGCAGATCTTCTTCTTGTTCCAGGTAAACTTTTTATTTCTTTTATGAAAAAAAATGTTGAAAGAGTTGACTTGCATATTTGTTTGATCAAAGATTTCTGGTTCAGATCTTTTTTTCCTTCCTATTTCGAGCAGCTCAAGGTTCTTGATCTTTCTCATATTGACGTGCAGATTCTTTTGAGAAGTTGGATTTGCATGCTTATTATCTTGGTTATCCTTCTGTGAGTTAGACCCTTGTTTGATCAAATTATCGTACAGATTTAGACGACCCTTGTTTCTTGTTCTGGTTCTTCAGTTTCTTTGCAGATCTTCTTCTTCTTGATCCAGGTAAACTTTTTATTTTTATTTCTTTTATAAAGAAAACGTTGATTTATGTTGATTCTTGCTATTTTCAGATGTTTTATTATTGTACAAGTAGATCTTTCGTTCCTTTGCAACATACAACTTAAATTATTTTATTAGTAGATCGTTAAGAAATATATACCTCTTATGTTTGGCTTTCGTGAAAATTCTTCAACTTTTTTAAAGTTTCATCTATTTTTGTGGTTGTAACATCACTGATCGATGCTTCCCAACATCCAGAGTTGTGTTTCTTCATAGATAAAGGCTGTTAGTATATAATTGTTAATTGTTATAACTGTGACATCCAAAGCAACCATAACATAATAGAGTGATTTCACAATTGGTGGCCTTTGAAAATTGTATAAAATCTTCAAAAAATATTTTGTTGTTAATAATTGTTTGATTGCGATTGTTGATAGCTGAAAGCTGAATCAATCCATAGCTGAGCAAGACAAAGCCCAAAGATGGGCGTCCTCCCAGGTGGATGGCCCTGCTACTTTTTCAGCCGTTGGATCATATGTAGTA
The DNA here is from genome assembly GCA_947683425.1 of Excoecaria cochinchinensis. Taxonomy (NCBI): domain Eukaryota; kingdom Viridiplantae; phylum Streptophyta; class Magnoliopsida; order Malpighiales; family Euphorbiaceae; genus Excoecaria; species Excoecaria cochinchinensis. Next base: position 51,279,382 of record CANTUQ010000004.1, read on the forward strand.
GGCCAATTTTATTGACTTTTGACTCATCCGACGGTTAAAAAATTGAGTGTACCAGAAGCCGCAAAAACTACTAAATCCAAAGAAACCAGCTAAATTCCAGGTGGACATAATTGGTACATAATGCAACTATATATGATAGTGAGACATCACAGGGAGAAAGGATCACGTGACAGGGGTGGCTGGATTCCCGTGAGACCAAATTAATTAATATCCAAACTCAATTAAATACCCATAACCATAACATTAAAAAAAAAAAATAATCACTTCATGCATTTCCTTCAAAATTTTCTCAATTTTCCATATACTTTTAATATTTACTGAGATAGAAATTTGTAAATGGTTTTAAGTCAATTTCAAGATATTACGAATTAAAATTTCAGTAATATATAACTTTCTAAATTAAAAAATCAATTAAAATCGAACCAATCGAATTAGGATTTTTGAAGTAACGGGGTACCAGAAAGAAAGAATTAGGATTAGGGTTATCACTGTGTAATTAGGACCACAACCTATTCATAGAGTGACTTATTTACTAATTTGCCCATCATAAATTAGATTAAGTCCTTTAAGTTTCTAAACATTTATAAAATAACTTACATATACTTTTAATAAGACAAGTCCAATTTAACTTTAAATTTAACAGATCACTTTTATTTGGACTAAAACTATAATAGCTTATAATATACAATATTCACATATTTAATTTGTATAGGTCCATAAATTCCAACAATCTCTCACTTGGACCTTATACATAGAAATATGCAATAACCTCATTAATTGTATATTACTATAATATTTTATGAGCTCAAAAATGCTATTATAACCGAAATCGTTTTTGATAATCCTGTTCATCAATATCAACATAGCATTAAAGAGATCTTTGTTACATTTATCTTAACTGGACCCAATAATGGTCACATACATCAATATAGCCAACAACATGGATCAAATATGGATGTGTAGCATGGAAATGTCATGCAATTTGATCTTTAACATGTCTATTTCCAACTAGTCCAACCTTATTCCTTAATGAGATCAAACAAACTAAAGAGTGAAAACTATATAAAATCTTTAACTGAATGATAAACTTTATATACCCACAAAATATCCATACGACATGTCAACCAAAGTAAATTTAAGCAATTGTAAGTACAAACTCTCACTAAATTGATATATTATCTAATAGTATAACACCCATGTGTGTAGTGTGCTCATGAAAAACCTTGGGTATTAATCCCTTAGTGAGCGGATCTGCAATCATGGAGTTTGTGCTAATGCGCTCTATAGATATTTGACCACTCTGAATTCTTTCTTTGACAATTAGGAACTTAATGTCTATATGTTTAGACTTCGAAGAGCTCCTATTGTTGTTAGAATACAATACTGCTGATTTATTGTCACAAAATAACTTCAAATTCAGCTTCCATGGTGGAAGAAGCCGTGAGTGTTTGTTTCACACTTTTCAATGAAATGGCTCTTCCAGCTAGCAAGTAAATGTAGTCCAAAGTGGATTTACGGCTGTCTTGTCATCCAAAAAAATCAGAGTCGGAATGCCCAATGATCTCTAACTGATTGGATCTTTTATATGTGAGCATATAATCTTTTGTTCTCAGTAGATATTACAACCCTTTTGGCTGCTTTCAAATGATCCATGGCTCGTTTAAATATCTGCCTAACATTACAATAATGTATGCGATATCCGGATGTGTGCAAACTTGAGCATACATTAAACTTTTTATAGCTGAAGTATAAGGAATATTTTGCATTTCCTTAGACTCGAGTTCATTTTTTGGCCACTGATTGCGACGAAGGTTATCTCCCGTAGTTACTAGGGTATCTCCTAGTGTACAATTTTGCATGCCAAATCTTTTGAAAATCTTTTCGATAGAGCTCTTTTGTGATAATCCAAGAATGGCCTGAAAGCGATTCCGGTATATCTTGATTCCTAATACAAAAAAGACATCACCAAGATCTTTTAACTCAAATTTCTTTGATAGAAATCTTTTGTTTTTGTACAATGTGTCTATATCATTGTTGGCAAGCAATATGTCATCGACATATAATACAAGGAAAATGTACTTACTCTCATTGAACTTGTGATATATACATTCATTAACTGCATTTATTTGAAAACCGAAAAAAATGACAATTTGATGAAATTTGTGATAACATTGACGCGAAGCCTATTTGAGTCCATATATGAATTTCTTTAATTTGCAAACCATTTGTTTTGAATGTTCTGAAACAAAATTTTCTGGTTGTTCCATATAAATCGTTTCATCAATATCGCCATTGAGGAACGTTCTCTTGACATCTAGCTGATGTAACTCAAGGTCAAAATGTGCCACAAGTGCCATTATTATTCTAAAAGAGTTTTTTGATGAAACTGGAGAGAAAGTCTCTTTATAATCAACATCAATCTTTTGAGTAAAGCCCTTGGCAACAAGGCGAGTCTTATATCTCTCCACATTGCCTTTTAAATTCCTTTTGGTTTTAAATATCCATTTACAGCTAATAGGTTCCATACCTTTAGGCAATGGGACAAGATTCCAAATCTCGTTGTCTTTTATGGACTTTATTTCTTCATTCATGACTGATCCACTCTTGAGATTTTGAGCTTTCAATGGCCTGATGGAAGTTGATTGGATTTTATTGTCTATCTCATGCCCTTGGAGAAATGCAATGTAATCATCTAAAATTGCACATATTCTTTCTCTAGTGGATTTTCTTAATGGCATTTATTCTTGAGGTTGTTGAGTTTGTTATTTAGGAATAACTTATTGAACAATATCTAAGAGATTTTCGACATTGTTTTGTGGTTTTGGTGTTGCTTTTTGAATCGTGTTTAGGAGAAAGTCGGGTTGATTTCACTCACGGTCACTCAACTTATCACTTATCGCGCAAAAGTAACTGACTTTTTTTTCTTACTCCGGATTGCTGACATGGCATGCCATGTCAGAAACTACATGCCGTTTAATAATATCTCCAACAAATGCTACATCTAAATCAATTTCACTCACGGTCACTAAACTTATAATTTATCGCGCAAAAGTAACCAATTTTCTTTTTTTTCTAACTTAAATGTTATTGAACTTCTAACATTTTTGCAAAAAAGTCATATATTTACTATTCGTTGCCACGTGTCATATGCCGTGTTATCAATTCGGCAAGGGTTCTCGCCGGATTTCGGTTAACATGACTTTTTTGCAAAAATGTTAGAAGTTCAGTGACATTTAAGTAACGAAAAAAAAGTCGGTTACTTTTGTGCGATAAGTGATAAGTTGAGTGATCATGAGTGAAATTGACCCGGAGAAAGTCTTGATCCTGATCATGGCCAATTACAACTATTGAATCCCTTTTGGTTTTAAATATCTATTTACAACTAATAGGTTCCATACCTTTAGGCAATGGGACAAGATCCCAAATCTCGTTGTCTTTTATGGACTTTATTTCTTCATTCATGACTGATCCACTCTTGAGATTTTGAGCTTTCAATGGCCTGATGGAAGTTGATTGGATCATCTTTCATCATTTTATTGTCTATCTCATGCCCTTGGAGAAATGCAATGTAATCATCTAAAATTGCACATATTCTTTCTCTAGTGGATTTTCTTAATGGCATTTATTCTTGAGGTTGCTGAGTTTGTTATTCAGGAATAACTTATTGAACAAGATCTAAGAGATTTTCGACATTGTTTTGTGGTTTTGGTGTTGCTTTTTGAATCGTGTTTAGGAGAAAGTCTTGATCCTGATCATGACCAATTATAACTATAGGAAGAGAAATAAATTCCTCTTCAAAGACAAAGTCTCTAACCTAATCTCCCCCCAAATTCAACATCCTCAAAGAACTTTCGTTTAACCATTTTTTTATTTTCATTTAAAACCGTTTCATTATAAATTTTAGTTGGCCAAATCCTCAAATAAGTCCCTCAAACTTGTCTTAATTATCAATTAATCTATTTATGATTCAATTCGGGTCTCATCTTCTCTGTTCTATGGATTATGCTTTGAGATTGTTCTGTTGATCTCTCTCATTTTGAACGCTGGGTCACATTAGAAGCTGTTGTTGATCAGAGGATGCGTCCTTGAAATTGAAGGCGGTAGTTAATATTGAAGGGATAATATGTTTTTTGCTGGTTCTTTTGATTATACAGAATGTTTTTTTTTTGGTGTGGGACAGAGTGTAGGGTTGTTGTTTTTGGGGGTTCTGGGTTTGTAACTGGACTAATTTTGGTCTTCTTGCATCTATTATTCAATACAACTTTTTGGTTTATCAAAAGAAAAAAATTGACAGAAAAATTTACTGAAGCCCTTATGGTAAAAATCTTTATCTCAAGGAGAGCTTATTAGGGGCCAATTTTAATTATTTAATAGTTTATTAGGCCAATATTTTATTAGTAAGATACAATACAATTCTGCGATAATATATAAATTTAACTCAAGTTAAGAGAAATCCATTATTTTCTTATTACAAAAGAGAGTTAAAATATCTAATTTCAAAGATGTTAGCATTTCGGTCTGGTGCAGTTTATCAGATCGATTCCTGGTTATTAGAAATTGCATTGTTTGGTTAAACCACAAAAAGATTATTTATTTCTATTAAGATTTGGCGAAAAAAAAAATTAACACAATAGACATATCCAAATAAAAATATGACTTCCAATTGAAATACAAAATATTATGGATGGAGATAATCATAGGATAAAAAAAAAAGGACCAATTATTAAAATTACCTTTTAGACATCTCTTATTCTTCAATTTCAGTTGCAAGTTCAGTAAAATCAGTCATCACTTCATTTTCCAACTATGTAGAGGAACTAGCAGCACATTTTTGTTGTCTCGTTTCTTTTCTCAACCTCTGAGCTGTGTTTTTAATTTCAGTATTGAATAATATTTCTTCTAAAATTTTAAGTCTGATCATCAACAGAATTAAATCAAGTTATACTACTCCCTCCGTTTCTCATTATCTGTCACTTTTAAGAAAAATTCAAAATTTATTCATCTGTAACTTTTAGATTTTCAATACAATTTAATTTACTTTTTCCAATTTAATTTTCTTTTCCAATACAAGTTGACCAATTAGATTTAAATTTGTATATTGAAACACTCAATTTTATCTTAAATTTAAGTCTAATTAATAATTCTTAATCTTTATGAAAATAGAAAAAGTGACTGTTATTTAGAAATTGAGAGAGTAATTCTTACCAATGGCACCTAAATTTGGTGGGTGTCGAAACTACTAAAAATAATTCATAACTTTTTTTAAGCAAATAAATTGCAAATAAGACGAGAAAGGGTCATCCATATAAATTAGTGCAAAGTTATTTTAAGATAATTAGAAAATAAATAATAAAAATAAATGGGAGGATTTTTATAAATCAAGAATCTAAAGGATAGAATTAAAATAATAATAAAAATAATGAAAAAAATTAAAAATAAAATTAATGACGAGAAACTCTAGATAAAGGCATTTGTCGTACATGATTCAATTTTACTGATTATGGATGAAAAGATAAAAAATAATTAAAAATAAAATTAATGATAAGAGAAACTTCAGATAAAGGCATTCACGACACATTATTCAATTTTACTGATAACAGATAAAAAGATAACTCTAAAAATCATGTAACGGACCGGTTATAGTTATCGGTTTAGCGTTCTCGACTAATATTTTCATACTAAGAGGCTAACCAAGTAAGATTTGTAATTAACCCCTAACCAATAAACAACCATTTACAAGCGAAAAATTTTAATTTATTGACAGTTTTGGAAAATAGAAAGACTCGATGTAAACGAGCCTACAAGCGAAATTGATTCAAATCAAATTATGCATTTACTTAATATAACAGTCCTTCTCATTACATTAATTGCCACTTGTTATTGAATCTACCAAACAATTATGAATTTGATATTTCCAATTAGTTATATATATATATGTTATTTAATTTAACGAACAACACCGCCTCATTGATCACGAAACAAATAATAATGAAAATGATATTTCTCTAAAACACAGTAAATAATATGAACAATACAGAAAATTAAAGATAAAAATAATTATGAAAAATTTCACAATAATTGGTTGAATTCTGCTCTTGAATTAACTTTTAACTAGTATTAAAAGGTTTAGACACTTATGGCCATAGACAAAATAAGATAAAAATTGAAAGCTAGAAAGAAATTCCTGTTACATATTTCGTTGAATTAGAGGAAGAAGGTGATGATGCAACTCATGTCTTTCTTCCTGTTACAAATTAAAACTCCTAAAATTAAGGAAGGTAGTTTTATCCTACCCAAACAAGGAAAATAAAATAAGATATTTAATAGTATCTAAACCCACTGCCTTTTAATCCTTAAATTATAAGTTAACATTTCTTAAAACGCGACTAGAACATTCCTAGCGGCTAGTGCAACTCGCGCGTAAAATATAATTGCTAAAGTACTCTACTTTAACGATATTTTTCTTAGCCTTGGGCAAAGTTGAGACTTAGATTTGAATACCCTGCACTGGAGACTTTTTTTTCTTAGACTTGGACAAGACTAAGAGAGATTTGCCTAGATTTCCATTTTCACATACAGTCTACTCCAAATCTCCTAGGCTATTCCAAAACAATTCCAACAAGCCATAAAATGCTACTTATTCATTAGATCAACCCTATAATGGTCAAAACCACAAAACATGTAAAAAGTTTTCAATTTTGGCAAAAAATCAATATAAAAAAGTAAGCAAAAATCAAATAATGACATGTTACTCCAAATCTTCTAGGTTATTCCAAATCAATTGCAACAAGCCATAAAATGCTACTTATTCATCAGTTCAACCCCGCAATGGTCAAAATCACAAAACAAGTAAAAAAATTTCAATTTGGCAAAAAATCAGTATATAAAAGTAAGCAAAAATTAAATAATAACATGTTACTTTGATCACTTAGCATGGTGGAATTATTTTCACAACGGTTTAAGTCATTTGAAGATCGATAAGCCTACAATTATCAAATTCAACTCTTTAAGCCAAAGCAATAAAAGAACTAACTGCCGCATGACTTTGGATTCTATGGATGAAAGACATGAGAGCCAAAAAGAAGAAGAAGAAAAAAAGGTTTGGATAAAAAAGGTGGAACTTATGGCTTAAAGTAAAAAAATCCAAATAGATAAAAGGGTGAATTAAGCAAATGACAGTTGCACTTAAGGAGAATGTTGAAAAGAATCGCATATTGGATAATTAAATAGAATGATAATGGCTTATATATATATAATTATTATAAAACTACTTTCAAAATGGCTTAATTCATTTTGAAATAATAATAAATTTACAATTATCAAATCCAACACTCTACCTACAGAATTTATGAGAAATTAAAGTGAAAAAAGAAGAAAAGCATAAGAGTGTGGACCATTATTCTTTGCTTGTGATTGTTCAAAACTTTGCCAATGAATTAAAAATCACAAACATTTGGCCTCCAATTCAATAATTTAGAGTACACATCTGTTGTATTTCTTCTTGAACCACTTGTTGCAATATTAATTTCTGCTAACACTGAAATAATTCATTTAAATCACCGAATAATTATCATTATTATTATTATTTTGGCATTATGATACTTATCTATAGTTAATGTAAGCATTCATAGTACCATTTTGTTCATTTTGTTTAATATTAAAATTGGTCAATATGCATAAAAGTAGGAAATAAAACCATGTTTTATTAAAAATAAATAAAAGAGAAAGAAATGAAATGATGAGTGGCCAATGTTTGAGCTCATCTTAGGAGGGTCCAAAAAGCTTTGAATTATAGAAAGTTATGTGCAATTTAATGTTAATATATTCCAGTAGTTATTAATTAAAATACCTGATTTGACTATAAGAAAATTAGCAAATAGCAACAGAAATTAGCAACCGAATCTGTCAATTTTCCGTTGCTAATCAAAATTAGCAACCGAAAATAGCAATGAAATATTCGGTTGCTATTTTGACGGTAGCTAAATTTAGCAACGGAAAACTTTTTCCGTTGCTAAATCTGACCATTTTATGTTTTGGTGAATTGGTTGACCTTAACAACGCGGTTGAATTTCCGTTGCCATACTTACCAACGGTATACCTTTCGGTTGCTATATTTAGCAACTGAATATCATTCCGTTGCTATATTTAGCAACCGAAACAAAATCCGTTGCTATATATCGCAACCGAAATACAAATCTGTTTCTATATTTAGCAACAAAATTAGCAACGGATTATGATTCCGTTGCTAAATATAGCAACCATAAATATTTTTGTTGCTGTTTATAGCAACCGAAGTGGAATAGTTTAGCAACCGAGGATGATTTAGCAACGGAATTTTTTTTCCGTTGCTATTTTCATTTTTCCGTTGCTATATTTAGCAACAGAATTATGATTCCGTTGCTATTTTTAGCAACAGTGAAAAAATATTTTATTTATAAATAAATATAATTCAAATCCTGTAAATACTGAAAATATATGTTTATCGATAATATAATATAATATAAAAATTATAATACACAATAATTAAAATCCTGAAAATATATTATATTATTATAAAATAAAAATCCATGAAAACCATCACAAAAGTAAATTCAGTATAAATAATATTGTAAAGTAAAAATTCATGAAAACGATCACAAAAACAATATAAATTCAGTATAAATAACGAAATATTACAAATTTATGCTATATAGGTGGAGGTGAAGGAGGATGATCTGGCTGCTGAGCACCCTTTGTTTTCAAATCTTATACCCGATTCTTTAGCTGAGTTACAATATCCATCAATAAGGCGAGTGCGGTCTCTAACTGAACGACTTTCTGAGAAGATTCACACCGCTTACTACAAGCAGGTATATATGGATGATGCAGAGGAATTCGGATGGGAAGTGTTTGCAATTGACCCTAAAACAAAAATCCTTACATGATTATTTTTACCACTAACTGTTTCAAGAAATATACGACTCTCATCAACACTTTCAGAACTCTGCTACTGTTGAGTGAGAGTCTCTTGTATTTGCTCATATCATTACAATAGTTACAATTAATTAGCTATATTTTGTTAAAATAATTAATATTGATGTATAAATTTTACATGCATTGAGTTGTCTGCAACGAGTATTGATGAATGTTTGCCCATCATGCTTTTTTTGTGTGAGTGTGCATAAATACTTCAGGATGCGTAGGCTTCCTACTCATAGACTTTGCCTGCATAAGAAATAATATAAGGAAGCATGTTTACTGAGCATGTCAAAAACAATTATTGGAATCTAACCCCTGTTAACAATACTGCTACAAAATTACAGAACTAAGTTCACATGATATTCCAAGTAAGCATATGACTGAAACCAAACTACTTATTAATCAGTCAGGTATTTGAACAAATAGACCAAACTAGAATTTGAAATACATCAAGCACAACAAATCTCTATTTCTTAAATATTTGAAATACATGTATTTTTTTTTCTACACTTGTTATTAGCATTTCGTTCAATTAACATTTTATTCACTTATTCATTTTATACATTCTTAAAATTTACATTACTTAGTTACCGATAACCTATAACTGTCTTAATTACTATTCATTTGATATAAATTTCGGCAGTATAATGGCTCGTAAATTGCACTACCCAAACTTGCAAATAAAATTTTTCACAGTTCCGGCATGGGCACAACAATATATTAATCCTATATCCATACATTTCCCATCCACCGATCATCATACAGTCACAAAATAATACATTCTTATTTTACTTATGAATTGTGATTAAAATGTGAAGACAAATGCCTGACATCGACTGACGTGTGTACTTTTTTGAGAAATAATGTAACTAATGAGAGTTAAACAAAAAATTTATCTCAACAACAAAGCCATCCATATAACAGACATTTATTAAAACTATCATTATCCATAATAATTATACATTTGATAAATAAAATTCAGATACTTACCAAATTTTCTGCATACTCGTGATGGCTTAAAGTTCCTATATCGTGCACAGCTAAACTCTCGTCATCTGAACCCCCCGTCTGTTTGAAGAATTCCTCTCTGAGAAAACCATAGAGGTAAATTTATTAAAAATCCTTAGAATTTCCGAAAATATAGACAATTAGATAAAAAAGAAAGCATAACTTTGGGGGAGCTTTCTATTTATTTAAGTTGTTGCTTGCCTCATAGCTCTCGTGATGAGACCAGTCCTATAATCCTTCCATCTACTCCACTGAAGAATGAAAACAGAGAATTCTTACCGAAAAGTGATATTTTTAAAAATAGAATTTGAGTAATTTTCTATGGTATTTTTTTTTTGTGAAAATCCCTATTTCTTATTATTTATTTATTGAAATTTTTATCAAATGGCAAAAAAAAAAAAGAGAAAAAAAATTAAAGAGATTACAAAAATCTCTCTCCCTAATACTCTCTTTAAAAAAAAATAATAATAACTTTGAAAAATACCCTATATTACCTTCATTCTTTTTAAATTTTTATTTTCAAAAATACCCACTTTTCTGCCCCTTCATTCTTTTTAATTTATTTTCTTTATGAAATTAACATTATTATTAGAATAAAGAAATTAATTAATTCTAAAAATCTATTCAATACGTGAATCTACACTTTTCAACTTGTTTCGTTTGCATAAATTCCTACACATATCAAATAGGTTAAACTGATATTTTTAACTGCAAAATGGCATCTATTACCGAATTCTTAAAAATGACAGTCTTCTAATTCTGCATTCTACAGTTGTTTTTTTTTTTTTCTACATATACGAAGGCATAGATTAATTCATAATAGTTTCTGGCTTGAGAAGATAGCGATTTTCAAATTGATGATGACGTAATTGCATAATAAAAAAAATTTAAATTACATTCAATTTTAATTTAGTACAAAATAACAATAATGAATTTAGATCTAAAAAATAAATAAATCAAATCTACAAAAATAAAAATAAGATTTGGATAAATTCAAGAACCAAATATGAGACTAGAAATTTCTGTTGTTGCAATATTAATTTAATGAAAAGATTATCATAAGTCAACACACAAAGACTTAAAAGAATTGACTTAAAGAATTAGAGAGCACTTAATTAATTACCTTCAGAGAATTGAGGTAATTCAGCGAAACTTCTTACATTTTCCCTTTGCAGATTTAATTACACAATCGATCCTTGTTTCATATCATTCGGTTCTTTTCCTGCTTCTTCAATTTCATTGCAGATCTTATTCTTTATTTTTTTGCCAGGTAAACTTTTTTATTTTTATTTATTTTATAAGAAAAGGTTGATTTCTGTTCATTCTTGTTATGTTTGAATATGTTGTTATTGGAATATTTATGTATAAGGAGATCGCATTGCTTTCTTGAAAATTTATACGAGTTTCTTCGGTTCATGTTGCTGGTGATTCACTGATAACTCCCCAGATCTATAGAATTAGACAAACAAGAAACCATGCATCTGGTCTGGGAAGCTTTCCTCATCATAATTAAACTCTTATGAGCACACTGCTCTTTCTAATACATAGATCTGTCCATGTATAGTCCACTGAAGAATCAAAATCAAAGTGTTTACAGTAATTTTTGTTTTTATTTTATTTTGTATCAAATAAAATAGCGAATGATATTTATTAAACTAAAACAAGTGTTTTACTCAATTTGCAAAAAGAGGAGCAAAAGGGAAAAATTAGAAGAACATATTCTTTTTATTTTTATAAAAAGAAGTTGATTTCTGTTGATTATTGCTTTGTCCGAATATTTTATTATTGGAATATTAATGTACAAGTAGATAGTACGTTCCTTTGCCTTTGCAACATATATAGAACCTAAAATATTTTATTAATATAGTTCATATTGTGTAATAAACTATACATCTTGTTATCTGTTGAAATCATGAAAATTTTCTAAGTTTATTTTGTTCTTGTTGCTGCAACTTCACCGATCCTTCCCAATTTCCAGGGTCGTCTTAGTAGATAAGGCCTGCTAATTAGTGTATAATTACTATTATGTCTGTAGGACTAAAACGAATATGGGCAGAACAAGGGATGAAGAATTTTGGACTTATGTTGATCGTCTGGATGGGGGTTTGAAATGTAATTTCTGTGGTAGAGTATTCAAAGGGAATCCTTCCATTTCAAGGATCAAATCCCATCTTTCTGGAGAACCAAGGCAGGGCATCCAACTTTGTGAAAAGGTTCCTCACCATGTCAGAGAAAGAGCCTGTGAAGCAAATAAAAGACGTAAAACCATGCCAAGTTCAAGCAGCAATCAGGTCCCCAATCCATCTTCCAGCCAACAAAATGATCCAATTCCTGTTGAAGTTCAAGCCCTTAGGCATGAAGTAGTACCAGAAATGGCAAGTTCTTTCCCCCATGCTGAATTTGAAACTGTCACAGCAAACAATGCTGAAAAAACTGGGCAAGACCAAGTAGGAAATGCATCAATTCCAAATGAAGTTGATGACCCTAGGTTAGTCACGATTGAGAAACACCTCTTCAATGAAGATGAAGGCTTTGAAGGTGAAGACGATAGGCTTTACTGGGAACGTACTTACCGTGGTGCGAATGAAATTGCCAGAGCAAATAATGCTGGTGAAACTGGGCAAGATGGTGGCAATGAGACATTTCTAACAACAGAATTAGTGGGTCAACGTTTCCAAATTAACAAAAATAAGATTTGGGAATGTTTGATGAATGATGATATCTCAAGCATCGGCATAAATGGGATGGGAGGAAGTGGTAAAACCACACTCATGAAACATATTCATAACCAGCTTAAAGAAAATCATCTCACGGTTTACTGGATTACTGTATCGCAAGATTTTGGAATTTATAAATTGCAGACTCTCATCGCTGAAAGTATCAAGTTGGATCTTTCCAATGAGCGTGAAATTTTTAAAAGAGCTGCAAAATTGTGTAAAACATTGAAGGAAAAACAAAAATGTGTTCTTATTTTGGATGACTTGTGGGATCATTTTGATTTGGAAGATGTGGGTATACCTAGAGAAGCAAATGGATGCAAGTTGGTTCTTACAACTCGTTTGTTAGATGTGTGTCAGAAGATGCTTTGTGAAGAGATAATCCAAGTGGTTCCTCTTAATGAAAATGAAGCATGGAGATTGTTCAAACAAAAACTCAGGGCACCAATTCCTTCAAGTGTTACATATACTGCGAAATTAATCGCAAAGGAATGTGATGGTTTGCCGCTTGGAATTATAACTATGGCTGGAAGCATGAGGGGAGTGGATGATATTTGTGAGTGGATGAATGCATTAAGGGAATTGAAAGAATCACATGTCAGCGATATTGACATGAACCAGAAGGTGTTTCCAGTATTGAAATTAAGTTATAAACGTTTGACAGATTCTGCATTACAACAATGCTTCTTGTATTGTGGATTATACCCAGAAGATCATAAATTCGAAAGAAACGAGTTGATAGAACATATGATCGATGAGGAGATAATACAAGAGGAAAGCAGGCAAGCAGCATTTAACAAGGGGCACACCATACTCAACAGACTTGAAAAAGCATGTTTGTTGGAAAGTACTACTGATAGAATGTTGAAGATGCATGACTTGATCAGGGATATGGCCATTCAAATAATTAAAGAGAATGGAGGAGTGATGATTAAAGCAGGTGCACAATTGGAAGAGATACCAGATTGTGAGAAATGGACAGCGGATCTTTTGAAAGTATCATTAGGATACAATAGAATAAAAGAAATTCCTCCTGTCTTTTCACCAAAGTGTCCAAAACTTTCAACTCTATTGTTAAATCGTAATTATTCTTTGAGGAACATTCCAAATTCCTTTTTCGGGCAATTGAATGGGCTCAAGGTTCTTGATCTTTCTTCTACTGGTATTGAAGAATTGCCGAATTCCATCTCGGATTTAGAGAACTTAAATGCGTTATTGTTATCTTGGTGCACGAGACTAAGCCACATGCCCTCATTGTCAAAGCTTAAGGCATTGAAGAAACTGGATCTCAAGGAGTGCAACAGAGTTAAAAGTTTACCTCGTGGCATACAATTTCTGTCGAATCTAAGGCACTTAGATCTTGGGGGTTCAGGAATTCAGAAGTTTCCAGTTGGTATATTACCAGAACTTTTGAATTTGCAAGTCCTCAAGATTCTTGATTATTTAAAAGGTGAGGAATTAGCATTTTTGAGAAAGTTGGAAACCCTGAAGTGCTCTTTTCATAATGTTGGTGAGTTGGAAAGACTTCCCTCCAATCTAAATCATTACGCTCTTAGTGTGGGAGAAATAATTGGTTGGGATTATCATGTCATTAAGGATCAGGGCAGATATTTATTTATTAAACATTGTTCTGAAACAGAGCATTTTCTTTCTTTGTCCTCCTCCTACCCATCTTTATTTCAAAGCCTCCAGTGTATAAAATTAAGCCAATTGAAGGAAGAAAATACCGCAGCAGCAGTACCATCGTCACTACCTCATTCTACATTTTCTCAACTTAAGGAATTCTACATGATCGATTGTAGCCCAAGTGTGAAGAAGCTGTTCCCACCTCGCTTGGTGTCAAATTTTCAAAACCTGGAAACACTTAGAGTAGAATATTGTGAGGAAATGGAGGAGATAATAGCAACGGAAGAAGAACATGAAAGCCATGACAGCATCCAGTTCGTTCTTCCAAAGCTGAAGTGGTTCTCATTGAGGAACTTACCAAATCTGAAGAGCATTTGCAGGGGAGACATAATAAGCAACTCCCTAGAATATATAGAAATATTGAATTGTGAAGAGCTTAATAGGGTGGCAGTGTCTTTTATGGTACCAAACAATGACTCCCAATTCCATTTTCTCCCTCCACTTGAGTGCATCACAGTCGGTCCCAAAGAATGGTGGGAGAGGGTTGAGTTGGTCCATCCTGAAGCTAAGAACTTCCTCTCAACAGATTCAGCTTGTTATATTGATGATGGGGTAATAAGCTGATTTCATTTTACTAGTATTATTTCTTGGAGAGTAATAGATTATTTTATGCATTACTTTACACATTTTCAATTTTTTTTTTAATTATAATAATAATAATCCTTGTAGCAGATTCTTGCGTTTTATTCAAAGGACTCTGTCCGGTCTATTGATGTCAAAATAAGGATTTCCGAGTTAAAATTGAAGAGGTAATAGCTGGTTTCACTTTACTTGCCTGATTTTATGCATTACTTTACACATTTTCATTTTTTTTTTTAATTATAATAACAATACTTGCAGACTTCTGGCTCGCATGTACGGGAATCGGAGACTAAGAGCGAAGAAATAAATTGCGGCTTTTAATATTTGTATTTCTTACTTATCGATTTATATATTATTAATCATTTTGTAAAATTTAATAGTGTAAACTTTTCCTTTTAGTTTAAATATGTCAGTAATTTAAATATTTTTCTAGGCTTTTGTATTTGCCCTTTCATATAATTTCTTTTTAAGACTTTCATCTAATCATTTTATATGATTTACAATAATCACAATAAATTTCAATTATCTGTATTAATATAGGTTATAAATATTGATTATGAATGATATATTTTCAATTATATGTAATATTATCATCTATGAAAGATAATTTAAATAAATAATACAACAATTACTCAATATAGAAGAAAAAGAAATAAATGCAAACCCGACAAATGAATAATCTTTACAACAATAAATTGTGGCTTTCGGTTTGGGTGAGTATAAATTTAAGTTAAAGTTTTTATTTTCAGAAATATATATATATATATATATGTCAAGTTGGTCCTCTAATTTATTTAGAGCAAGATGGAATTATCAACTTTTGCAATAATTCCTAATTTTGGATCCAATTATCTACTTAAATATCTTACTCCAATAATATAAATTTGGTCCAATTTCCTACTTATATATCCAAATCCAATTATATAAATATATAACCTATAAATATTGAAAAAGTAAAAGTTAAATATTAGACAAAAAATAAAAATAAAAAATAAAAAAAAATCCCAAAATTGGAGAGGAGAAAATTTCTTCAATTGGACTTTTTAAGTATCAATTTTATCATGATTAACCTTTTAATTGGAAACTTTATTTAACTGCATCAAATATAATGTGGAAAATTGTAGGTGTGAGCATGAATCGAACTGAATCTAAAAAAATCAGTCTATTCATATCGATTTTTTGAAATTTCAGTGCATTAATCAGTCTATTACTATGGGTTAATCAATACATCGATTTCGAATTTTCGGACCGGTTAACCAATATCTTTCGGTTAACCATTATAATTATAAAATATATTTATAAAAAAATTAAATTGTTGAAGATATTTAAAATTTAAAATTAGAAAACAAATATAATTCAACATAATAATTAAATACAATGTTTAAACAATAAACATAAACTAAAAATATTATTTTCACATGTATTAAAAATTTTATTTTTTTTGAAAATTTTAGTTAATAATATTAACTTAATATATTAATTTTATATAATTTTTCGAATATATTTTGATTTTAATTAATGAAAAATTGATATATCAGGAAATAATAAAAAATCCTAAATATTTACATACTAAACAATTAATAAATTAACTAAAATAATTTTAAAAAAATTAAAATGAAATTGAAATATTTTAAAGTAAATGAAAATTAAAAGTATATAAATAACAAAATATGAAAATAATGAAATAAAAAATTAAAATAAAAATAAAAAAAGAGTGAAATAAAATTAATAAAATATAGAAGTGTTTATGTATAGGTTTCGGTTCGGTTACCCGTATCTAATTAGATATTTATTTGTTAGGGAAATTTTTATCTTTTTCAGAATTATCAATAAACCTTTTAATTTTATTTTATTTTTTTGACATAACTTACTGTCTTTACCTAAATTGCATTTGTTTCCTTTTTCTTTCTGTCACCAAAATGTTTTAAGCATGAAGACTGACTCTTCCATGCTTATGGATTTAGCAGTATTTTCAAAGGTTGATCTACCAATTAGCTTTGTTTTACTGAAATGGTTGAACTACCAATTAGCTTTGTTTTACATTTATAAATCAAATTGACATATATGGTTTAAAATTTAGCTGCATTATAATAGCAGGGTTGTCTTTGATGTTCATCTCCCAGTAACTTGTTTTGGTGGGATCTATAGAATCAATCAATGCCATTTGGCTCTCCACCATATACTGGAACTGCTTTACCAAGTTTTCATCATTATTTTATTCATTTTATAAATATGCTTTGCATCTTTCATGAGAAACTGCTGGGGTTCTTTTGTGGTTCTCGAAGCAAGACAGTTTACATGGTGTATAACATGTATTCATTTTTGTTTAGGCATCCTTCTGTGCCCTTCTTCTCTATCACTAACGTGTTTGTAGAAGTTCAGCTTCACGAATAAGTTGTGCAGAAAGAGCTCAGCTGACATATAGGTCTTGTTCTGTCCCTCTCCTGCAATTTATATGCTGTTTTTAGCTAGTCTTTCTCCATGTTGTGAAGTAGGATTTTCCGCTCTAGGGTGCATATCTTTAGAGCACCCATTTTAAAATTATTATGAAATTTAGTTATCTCTACCCAAACTCTTACAATTTTAGATATTTATATGTATACAATACATGGAATTGTTTCAATTTTGTTCACATATGTTCTAATACTAGGAAAAATTGTTCTCTATATGCAAATTCAAATGTCAAACAATTTAGAATGGTAATTCAATTTTTGTTACTGTTGTTTCTGTAATTTAAAAAGTTTATGGAAGTTAATAGATTGCAAAATTTTACTTTTTGTAATTTAAAGTTTATGAAGTCTGATTGATTTAAGTCTTAGTTTCACATCTTGCTCCCCATGAGAGAAAAATTGTTGCCATGAAAATATAGAACCTATTTATATAGCATTGGTCACAACTTCTCCTGCCATGATTGATATGATAACTGACAGTTCACATGTTATGTATTGTGCAACTAAAGTTTCTTCTTTCTTAGTTGAAGTTTTTTGTGACTGTTGGTAGTTATTTTCCAATTAGGTGTGGCCGCCGCATAGCTTTGGATCCTTGTGACAGTGATCAGAATGAGCATATTTTGAAGGCATTGATAGGACTAGAAATGTATTGTTCAAGAAACTGCAAAAAAAGAACCAGTGGAGCCTCCGACAGTCAAGTCGACAATTTTGCTTGTCGGCTGGAGCAGGGGTGGTTGTCCTTGCGCTGTTATTAATTTAGTCATCAATTCTTATGATGGATATGCTGCAGCAAACTGGGTGTGTAGTTTTTCCTGCTGTAGTTCTTAAGACAACATATAATACGTTATTTTTCATACACTAGTATAATATTAACAAAATATTTAATTCCTTAATTAATAGTTTTTCCACTAATTTTCATAGATTCCATTTCCGTTTGGAAACCCATAGTAGAAGACAAAGTTCAAGAACGCAAAATTCCCGCCAAAACTAACAGAAATCACTCACACTCACTCACTAACAGAATTTGCCTCCTCTGCTTTTAACCGCCTGATGAAAACGAAATGCCTCTCTCTGTCTGTCTCTTTTCTTCTCTCTGTCTACTAACTCTCTTCTCTCTCTCCCTAATTGTCTCTTCTTTTGTTTTCAATGCTTCGAAGAAACTGAAAAACTGCGATTATCAAGACACCATTACGATTATACAACAATGCCAATGTGAATGTTCTTGATTTCTGTGGCGGTAATTCTTTTCTTTGCTTAGACTGCATTGCTCAGTCACCTCTTACGTATCGGATCTTTATCGAGATCACCTAGTTTCTCTTTCAATCTCAGTTTCGTGAACCTGTATTTTCTCGGTTTTCAGCCGGTGCGTCCTCTTTTCCCTTCCCCTTCGCAGACTTCCATATTATCTTGGTATAGTTAATGTATATTTTATTTGTTGTGTTTGGTTGCTGAGAAACTAGAGGAAAATGTGGGAATAAGGAAATAATGGTTTTGGGTTGGGGAGAAGAAAACTCAATCATAAGCATAACAGTCTACATAACTTTTTATTTTTATTTCTTGAGTTGGTTTATATTCATATTGTGCAAAAAATTATATATAACTCTTATATTTTGCTTTCTTGAAAATTCTTGAACTCTGTTTTCACATAGATAAAGGCTGTTAGGATATAATTGTTAATCGCATGTCTGTAGGACTAAAACGAAAATGGGTAGAAAAAGAGATGAAGAGTTTGGAATTATGTTGAGCGTGTGGATGGGGGTTTGAAATGTAAGTTCTGTGGTAAAGTATTCAAAGGGAATCCTTCCATTTCAAGGATCAAATCCCATCTATCTGGAGAACCAAGGCAGGGCATCCAAGTTTGTGAAAAGGTGCCTCACCATGTCCAAGAAAGAGCCTGTGAAGCAAATAAAAGGCGTAAAACCATGCCAAGTTCAAGCAGCAATCCATCTTCCAGACGACAAAGTGAACAAGTGGAAATTGAGCCAACTCCATCAGAACTGGGGCAGGGCGTCCAAGTTTGTGAAATGGTGGCTGATGATGTCAAATCAAAAGCCTGGGAAGCAACTAAAAGGCGTAAAACCATGCCAAGTTCAGGCAGCATTGAAGTCCCAAATCCATCTTTCAGCCAAAAAAATGACCAAGTGGGAAATGAGCCAACTCCATTCGAAGTGCGAACCCTTGGGCATGAAGCAGTACCTCAAATGGCAACTTGTTTCCCCCATGCTGAAGTTGAAACTTTCACAGCAAAAAATGCTGAAGAAACTGGGCATGACCGATTGGAAATTGAACCTCCATTTGAACTTCCAGAACGGGCACTTGCAGAAACTGTGCAACTTGGGCCTAGAGGACAAGAATTATTTGTGCAACTTGAGCCTAGAGGACAAGAATTACTCACAAAAGAGTTGTCGGGTCAAGAATCTATAAGACAATTGGAGGCAATACCAAGTCAGAATAATGTAGAATTATTTGAAAAATTAAAACTTAGCAAAGGTTTGCTTGCTGAAATTTGAAGGTGAATACGATGTATTTGATAATAGGACATTTGTGAAGATGCATGCCTTGATTAGGGCTATGGCCATCAACATAATTAAAACTAATGGAGGAGTGATGCTTAAGGCATGTGCAGGATTGAAAGAAATACCTGATTGTGAGGAATGGACGGAGGATCTCGTGACAGTCTCATTAGCATCCAACAAAATAAAAGAAATTCCTTCCGGTTTTTCACCAAATTGTCCAAAACTTTCAACCCTATTGTTGTCTCGTAATAATGTTTTGGGAAAGATTTCAAATTCCTTTTTCTATCAATTGAATGGGCTCAAAGTTCTTGATCTTTCTTATACTATTATTAAAGAATTGCCGCGTTCTATCTCAAATTTAGAGAGCTTAATTGTGTTGCTGCTATCTGGGTGCACGGAACTATGGCACGTGCCCTCATTATTCAGGCTTAAGGCATTGAAGAAACTGGATCTCGAGAATTGCTGGAGCGTTGTAACGTTACCTCAAGACATAGAATTTCTATACAATCTAAGGCATTTAGATCTTCGTCATGCAAGAATTAAGGAGTTTCCAGTTGGTATATTACCCCGACTTTTGAATTTGCAAGTCCTCGAGCTTTATGTTTATTTAAAAGGTGAGGAATTAGCATTTTTGAGAAAGTTGGAAACCCTGACGTGCCTCTTGCATAATGTTGGTGAGTTGAAAACACTTCCCTCCAATCTAAATTGTTACACTCTTTTAGTGGGAGAAATTTCTTGGGATGCTGCCACCTGCCACTTCGTGCAACTGGCTGTTGACAGAAAGTTACTTATTGTCAATTGTTCTGGGGCAGAACATTTTCTTTCTTTGTCGTCCTCCCCGCCATCTTTATTTCAAAGCCTCCAGTATATAGAATTATGCAAGTTGAAGGAAGAAAATACCGCAGCAGAACTACCATTGTCACTACCTGGTGATTCTACATTTTCTCAACTTAAGGAATTCTACATGTACAATTGTTGTCCAAGTATGAAGAAGCTGTTCCCATCTAGCCTGGTGTCAAATTTTCAGAACCTGGAAACACTCAAGGTACGAGATTGTAAGGAAATGGAGGAGATAATAGCAATGGAAGAAGTACATGAAAGCCATGACAGCAACCCATTCGCTCTTCCAAAGCTGAAGCGGTTTTCATTGAGAAACTTAACAAATTTGAAGAGCATTTGCAGGCCAGTCATAACATGCAATTCCCTAGAGCTCATAAAATTAGTGAATTGTGAGCTTAAAAGGGTGGCAGTGTCTCTTCTGGCAACAAACAATGATTCCCAAATCTCTCCTCTCCCTTCACTTAAGAGAATCCAAGTCTTTCCCAAAGAATGGTGGGAGAGGGTTGAGTTGGTCCATCCTAATGCTAAGAACATCCTCACACCACTTTGTATATTTGCTGTTAGTAAAGAGGTAATAAGCTAGTTTTATTTTAATCATCTGATTTACTGAAGAGTGATAGATTATTTTATCCATTACTTTACACATTCTGATTTTTCATTTATTTATTTATTATTATTATTATTATTATTATTATAACAGCAACATCCTGGTAGCAGAACACCCAGTTCAAATGATGATTAGCAAGGCCACGATGAACTGGAGACTGAGAGCAACACTCGAGAAATTCTTCGGTGGATTGAAGTATTTCCTCACGATCACGATTCTGACCATGTAAACATAACCAAGGCTAGTTGTTTTTGAGGTTTGAAGATGGACTATGATGCAACTATTAATTTGTGCTGTTTGCCATCCAAAATATAAACTACTTACGTGAGGGGACCAAAGGAAGAAAGCCCAGCAATGAAATCCTCATTCTAACTTTTTCTTACTCTCATTTTTTTAGGGTTGTCCATTGGAAGTATTGTAGACTGATGAGCTAAACTGGAGGGCTATATCCTTTACCTTTAACAACTCTCACAAGGAAGGCCATGAGAAAATCTAACATAACATAAACGTTGACATATTAATATATATAAACATGAGGTGTTAAGTTGAAATATCAATTTCTGACTCTATTTAATTAAATTTGGCCTTTGATATGAATTCTCACCGTACTACAAGGAAGGCTTCTCAAAGGCTTGTCACCAAAGTTCAGCAAAATTACTTAAATTCCTCCTTTTTTTTTCACCAAAATGTCCAAAACTTTCAACTCTATTGTTGAATGGTAATTATTATTTGAGGAACATTCCAAATTCCTTTTTAAAGCAATTGAATTGGGTCAAGTTTCTTGATCTTTCCTATACTGGTATTGAAGAATTGCCGAATTCCATCTCGGATTTAGAGAACTTAAATGTGTGTTATTGCTATCTCATTGGAGAAAGCTTCAACATCTGCTCTCATTATCTAAGCTTAAGGCATTGAGGAAACTGGATCTCAAGAATTGCTGGAGGGTTGAAAAGTTACCTCAAGTAATATAATTTTTGTGCAATCTAAGGCATTTAGATCTTTCGTCATACAAGAATTGAGTTTCCAGTTGGTATATTACCACGACTTTTGAATTTGCAAGTCCTCAAGCTTTCCAGTTATTTAAAAGGTGAGGAATTAGCATTTTTGAGAAAGTTGGAAACCTGAAGTGCTGTTTGCATAACGTTGGTGAGTTGAAAACACTTCCCTCCAGTCTAAATTGTTACACTTATGGTGGGAGAATTAGAATCTGGGAATTATGTCGGTAATGACAATGAGCCTTATGACAGAAATTTATTGTTTATTGCTCTGAGACAGAACATTTTCTTTCTTTGTCATCCTCCTCCCCATCTTTATTTCAGCGCATTCAGTATATATACTTTGACAGTTTCATGGAAGAAAATACGGCGGCAGCAGCACTACCATTGTCACTACCTGATTCTGCATTTTCTCAACTTAAGCAATTCTACATGTTGGATTGTAGTCCAAGTATGAAGAAGCTGTTCCCACCTGGCTTGGTGTCATGAAATGGAGCAGATAATAGCAACAGAAGAAGAACTTGAAAGCCATCACAACATCCAGTTCCCTCTTCCAAAGCTGAAGCGGTTTTCATTGACAAACTTACCAAACTTGAAGAGCATTTGCAGGAGAGACATAACATGCAATTCCCTAGAAGATATAAAAATAGTGAATTGTGAAAAGCTTAATTGGGTGGCAGTGTCTCTGTCTCTCTCTTTTCTTCTCTCTGTCTACTCATTCTCTTCTCTCTCTCTCTCTCTAATTGTTTCTTCTTCAAGGCTTCGAAGAAACTGAAAAACTGCAATTATCAAGACGCCATTACGATTATACAACAATGCCAAATGTGAATGTTCTTGATTTCTGGTAATTCTTTCCTTTGCTTAGACTACATTGCTCAGTCACCTCTTACGTATCGGATCTTTATCGAGATCACCTTTCAATCTCAGTTTCATGAACCTGCATTTTCTCGGTTTTCAGCCGGTGCGTCCTCTTTTCCCATCCCCTTCGCAGACTTCCATATTATCTTGGACGATGAGCATCAAAAAGCAGCTAAACTGTCAAAAGCATTGAACAATAGCAGCAAATTCATTTTATTCTTGGATGATGTGTGGGATTACTTTCCAGTTGCTAAGGTGGGAATTCCTGTAGGCATGAATGGATGTAAGTGGGTGTTAACAACTAGATCATTAGATGTGTGTCTGAAAATGGATTGTCAACGGAAAATTAAACTGAATCCCCTCTCTTCAGAAGAAGCTTGGCTGTTATTTTTGAAAGAATTAGGCGGTGAAACAATGATTCCCAAAGAAATTGAGGGGAATGCAAAATCAATCGCAAAAAAATACGAGGTCTTACCGTTAGGCATTGAAGGGATCGCTAGAAATAGAGGAGTGATGCTAAAGCCTTGTGCAGGATTAAAAGAAATACCTGGATTAAAAGAAATACCTGATTGTGAGCAATGGACTGAGGATCTCGTGACAGTCTCATTAGCATCCAACAAAATAAAAGAAATTCCTTCCGGTTTTTCACCAAATTGTCCAAAACTTTCAACCCTATTATGTGAACTTGAAATCTTTATCAATCTATTATGTGACAATAATAGGGTTGAAAGTTTTGGACACCTTGGTGAAAAACCAGGAGGAATTTCTTTTATCTTGTTGCAGCCTAATGAGACTTTCACAAGATCCTCAGTCCATCCCTCACAATCAAGTATTTCTTCCAATTGTGCACATGCTTTAAGCATCACTCCTCTATTATTTTTAATTATTTGGATGGCCATATCTCTAATCAAGCCATGCATCTTCACACATCTCTTCTCGTCATATTCATCATATTCACGTCCATCTACAGATTTCAGCAAGCAAGCCTTTTCCAATCTATCAAGCGCAGTATGCGCCCTATTAAATTTTGCTTGCCTATTTTTTTCTTGTATTACTTCATCGTCAATCAAATAGTCTATAAGTGCACCCTTCTCAACTGAATTTGGAAGAATCACAGAGTGTAAGAAGCACTGTTGCAATGTGGGATTTCTCAAATTATCATAGCTAAGTTCCAACTTTTCAAATAATTCCATATTATCCCGACTTGGTATTGCTTCTTCGAATTCATGCAATGCATCCCTCCACTCCAGTATGTCATTCGCTCCCTTCATATTCCTTGCCATCACTTCGATCCCTAAAGGCAAGCCCTCACATTTTGTTGCAATGGATTTTGCAATGCCTTCAATTTCTTTAGGAAGTATTGCTCTATTACCTAGTTCTTTTAAGAATAATAGCCAACCATCTTTTTCAGAAAGAGGATTCACTTCAATCTTCCTCTGGCAATCCATCATCATGCACACATCTAAGGATCTAGTTGTTAAAATCCACTTACATCCCTTCATATTAACAGGAATTCCCACCTTATTCATGGGTATATAATCCCACACATCATTCAAAAATAAAATGAATTTCTTACCATTGCCTAATGCTTTTGAAAGTTTGGCTGCTCTTTGATGTTCATCATCCACTCTTGAAAGGTCAAGATCAATAACACTTGCAATGGCTTCTTGTAAATTCTGAATGCTAAAATCAGATGGCATGGTAACCCAATAAACATTATAAAAGGAATTGGGAGTTTCGAGCAATTTGTTATTTAGATGCTTGGCCAATTCGGTTTTCCCCACTCCCCCCATCCCATAAATGCCGATGCTTGATACCCTATCATCCATTAACCAACAAAAGATATCCTCGAACAGCCTTATAGATTCTTGACCCACCAACTCCTTTTGTGAGTAATTCTTCTCCTCTAGGCTCAACAAGTTGCACAGTTTCTGCTGTTGCCCCTTCTGGAAGTTCAAATGGAGTTGGTGCAATTTCCACTTGGTTATTTTGTTGGCTGGAAGATGGATTTGAGACTTCATTGCTGCTTGAACTTGGCATGGTTTTACATCTTTTATTTGCTGCCCAGGCTCTTTCTTTGACATGGTGAGGCACATATTTGGATTCACAAATTTCGATGCCCTGCCTTGGTTCTCCAGATAAATGGACTTTGATCCTTGAAATTGAAGGTTTCCCTTTGAATAAGTGATGACAGTATTTACATTTCAAAACCCCATCTCCATGCTCAACACAATTCCAAAATTCTCCATCTCTTGCTTGACCCATTTTTGTTTTCATCCTACAGACATACAGTTAAAAATTATACACTAACAGCCTTTATATATGAAGAAACACTTACAATCACAAAAACAGATGAAACTTTAAAAAAGTTAAAGAATTTTCAAGAAAGCAAAACATAAAAGGCATATATAGTCTTTTCTTTACTAAAAATACTTTTTTAATTAAACATAAATTAACATATAATCGTGAACCTTAGTTCCTGAGAGTTGCTAGGGCCTTGGAATGTTGTATTTACAATTTCATTATCATATACCCAATTTCTTTCTGCAATCATACCAGGATTTTATTCTAAAGTCAAGATGTCCAACACAGAATTTATAATAATCACAAATTTAAATTTAAAACTACTAAAAAACACTTTAGCAGATAAAATAATAATTATGATTATATATTATTAAAAAAAAAACCCACAATCCCCGAAGTATCAAGTTCCGTAGTTGAACTGAACTGCTATAATTTCCAAACTCAACAAAATATCCATGAAATTGACAATGATAGTTTGAAGACACCCATGAAGAAGCAATCAAATGAAATCCAGAATCTAGTTCTGGAACAAAGAAAACGAAAACAGAAAGAGGGGAAGAAGAACGAGATAGATCGAGATTTGATTCACTTACTTCCCGTGGCGATAGGCGATGGCGTGGGGCGTCTAGGGATAATCACGGGACGGGGCGGGGCGGGGCGGGGGCAGGGAGTTGCTCCCCACCCCCTGCCCCGCCACTGGGCGGGGAATCCCCGTCCCCGCCCCCCCTGGGGACACGGGGGAGAAATTCCCTTTGATTTAATTCTCAAAGTTATTAGAACGGAATTGGAAATAACTATTGTTAATTTCCACATATTATCTGCCTAAGATAATAATTATTAATAGTTAATATTAATAATATAAATAAAAAGAGAGAAGAAAAGTGTACGTGGTATAACTCATACTTTGTGCATTGCCTATTAACAAGTGTATAATATTAGTAATATATTTTATGATTCATATATATTATAAATGTATACAATAATTATACAATATTTTATATTAAATAATGTTAAATTTATATAATATTTTGAGATATATATATACTATAATGATATTTCTGCAGAACCTACGTAAGAATGAAGAATCACACCAGCAGGGAAAGGTCCAATGCTTCTGTTGATTTTATATTCACATGTAATCAAAGCACAATAAATGGCATTAGAACTTGCGGATATCAATCCAAATAAAATAACAATCCAATGTATATCATTCAGTTGTTTCATTTCCTTTTCTAGTTTTCCTTGTTTGAACAAAAATGTTAAAATTGGACAACTAATTAAATACACAAACTAGAAGTTTAATAATTTAATTTTAAAGTATGTAATTAATTGATAAATAATAATATGTAAATTACTTTTAAAGGAGAAAGCTAAATTAATTAGATATTTATTTCTCAATTTTGAACTGTCAAATTGAACACCTGGAAAACTGTCCCTCACTAATTAAATTGGTATAATAATTAAGTAAAACCCCACAGAGATTTGAACTTACCAGCAGTGTGACACATATCTACGATTAATTAAATTGAAATACATAGAGAGCTAGACTAATGTGATTAGATTTTAATAAACAGAATTTTTAAATGAAAGTGAAATACATGTTCTTGTGTTTACCGTAAAGTCTAAAGAAATAGACAACTTGACTATGGTTTACAAGTAGGTAGAGATTATTTTTTCTATATAAACATGAGCACATTATTAATTAATTAAATTAGTAGTGAGATCCTGGGCAAGAAATTATCTTGTTTGTGTATGACAGTTTATATATACGAAAAGAACAGAAGAAGTCTACATACTGGTTCTTAATTTTTTGAAAGTCGAAAAAAATATGAAATTGCAACATATTTAGCTGGATTCACACAATCAATTTTGAATAAACAACATCATTGGCTTTTTATTGAGAAGAGATTGCCACATATTTAGCTGGATTCACACAAAATAAAAGGATTTCTGCATTACCATTTTCAAAATGAGCTTGAACCACAATAAGAACACACAGAATTTTATGGATGAAGACAGATAATTAAAAGAAAAAAAAGCTCTATTACCTGTTTTGAAGCTTGCCAAATCCAACGACAGGTTACCAAAATCAATGACAGTAGGTCTCTTTCTCAATTGCAGTAACTGAAAATGAAAAATCAAAACTTAGAATAAGTTCAAAGAATAAATCACTAAATTTATACAAAAACAAATAGGCATTTTGTGAAAAAGAGTTGAAGTTTACAGAGATTTACCAAAGCAATTGAAATCTCAGCAGCAAATTCACGAGTTCAGAGGGAGATTGAGACAGGGTGAGCGACTGGAAGAGAGAGACAGGGAGATCGGAGATTGGGTGAAAGAGGTAGGGAGAGCGGTGGCTGGTTGAGAGAGGCGGGGAGAGCAGCTGGGTGAAAGAGGCAGGGAGGAGAGCGGCGGCTGGGTGAGATGCGAAGAGAGGGTGAGTGTTAAAGTCTGGAAACTGAGGGAATTAGGGATTAGAAAATTAAAAACACAGAAAATCCAATATATATATATATATATATATATTAATTAATTAATTAAATATATTCAGGTCGGAGATCCCCGCGGGGCGGATAGTCCACTCCCCGTCCCCGACCCCGAATTCTGCCCGGGGGGGAATCAGGGATTCCCAGCCCCGTTCGGGTCGGGTCCCCGACAGGGAATCCCTGCCCCGTAAACATCTCTAGGGGCGTCACTGATGTAGGAATTTGATGAGAGAGAGGAAGATGAGGAAAGCAGAATCCCCATTCTGAGTTTTTAAATTCCATACAAACCGTATGCTTCCAAAAGTCATATTGGAATTCGAATTTAAATTTTGGATCAAATTATTCAAATTTATCGGATTAAATTTTATAAGCCTTTTTGTAAATATATTTCTTAACTCTATTAATAAAATAATTTATATTGCAAAGGAATGCTAGATCTATTTATATTTACACATAAAAATTTCATTAATAAAATATTTGGAAATAGTAAGAATTAACATAAATCAACACCATTTTTTATAAAAATAAAAAAATTGCCTGAAACAAGAAGGAGAAGATCTGCAAAGAAACTGAAAAATCAGAACAAACAAATTAATGGCACAAAAATATAATTCAGATTTTTTGAAAAAATATTTTCGAAAGTGGGGGTGATTCTAATAGTGGGATCCACAAATTGAATCAAATTTTATTGATGTCGCATCTCCGTCAAAATATATATATATATATATAAAAGAGTGCAGGTAGTAGTTTTATCTACTGTCGTGCACTCTTTTTTGTTTTTTTTAAAAAAACTAAATAATAGTTTAAAAAATTATTATATTAATATTATTTATTTTAATAAAATATAATTGTAATAAAAATAAAATAAAGTAGAAAATATATTTATTAAATATAATAATATAATTATAATAGAGTAATATTTAAATAATATACGAAACGAAACTCTTTTCTTTAATTGTCCAACTATAAATTCTGCAAAAATATTAGAGTTTCTATAAGATTTTAAAATTATTATAATAACAATATTGAGTTTTTGGCTCACAAAAATAAGGTTTTTTAATAAAAATATTTTTAAATTATTTTATTAAACTTAAATTGGATACATGTAGGTGTTAATTACGTCTGTGGTAATCGAATTTTGATACTTATAACCAAATGGTCATAATAAAATAATTTGTAACATAAAAGTCATCAAACTTTTATTTTTTTTCAATTAAAGTAAAAATGATCGAAAAATTAATTTTTTTGTCACCGAAAAGTTACACAAATATGCCAATATGACACTCTTACATGGAGGAATTGACACGTTAGTAAGCATACGTCAGTAAAAATTTTTTTGTCTTTTTGTACAGGTTGACATAACACGTGTACTTGCTGACATGTCAATTCCTCCATGTAAACGGACTATATCGCATGCTGAGTGGAGACATTCTAGAAAATTACTGATGAAATAGCATATTTGCGTGGCCTTTCGGTGACGAAAAATTAATTTTTCGGTCATTTTTACCTTAATTGAAAAAAAATAAAAGTTTGATGACTTTTATGTTACAAATTATTTTATTATGACCATTTGGTTATAAGCACCAAAATTCGATGAGCACAGACGTAATTAACCCATATATGTAGAAATTAAGTTTATACTATATAAATTAAGATTAATAATTTTGAATATCAATTTATTGAACTAAAAATTACAAAAAAATTTTTAAAAAAATAAGGAACACAAAAAATAAAAATAACTTTCATATTTGTATCCATCCAAATTTGTTATATATAGAAAAAAATAAAAATACAAGACATGAACAAACAGTTCAAATGATTAGCAAGGACATGAGTTGAAGACTGAGAACAATGTCCTCTTAAAATACGAATAATTAACGCTTTCTCATTTGTAAGTCCTTGATGAAAAATGCCATTGATGCTATAAAGGACTCGACTATCCTTAGCCTCTGTAATTGCTCTAACTCATCACATCAGCTAATAATTTGCAAGTTGTTTTCAAAATTCTTCAATTGGAATACCAACACTTCACTTCCCAAACCACAATCATTAATTAACCACACTATATATTCTTCGTCTCCCACCACGACCCAAAGAAAAAAAAAATGCAAAAATTATGCAAACCACTTGTTGCAATATTAATTTGTGCTAACACTGAAATAATTCATTTAGATCACCGAATAATTATAACTATCATTATTTGGGCATTATTATAGAATGAAGTCAAAATGTTCGTTAATCTTGAATTGTCAAAGCAAATCTGTTTGACATACATGTGTGATTTCGTGACTTAGCTGTACGTTGCTTTGATTGTAATTACTCTGCGAATAGGACTGGTGGTAAATCTAAGGAGTGGATAATTTTTGTATGCCAGCCTCCAATAGTATCACATCTCATTTTCTAAGAAAAGTTGCATACATGTCTTTTGATATTTTCTTGAACTGGAAATGAGCTTTGCAACCAAATGCTTGTGTTTCCTCACCCACTATTGCAGTCTTCACTCTTTGACCTGCTCCTATGTCACCTGCTGCTTCTTGAAGCAAGACATTTTACATGGTATATGACTTGTTCAGTCATCCTTCTGTGCCCTTTCTCTCTACTAAGGTGTTTAGAATTTCAGCTTCGCAGATAAATTGACATATAGGTCCTGTTCTGTCCCTCTCCTGCAATTTATACTCTGTTTTATCTAGTCTTTCTCCCAGTTGAGAGGCAGGATTTGCAGCTCTAGGGTGCACATCTTCAGAGCACCGATTTTAAAATTATTATGAAATTTAGTTATCTCAATTCCAAAATATCTCTTTCGTGGAAATCAATTTTAGGTTACATTAAATGATTTCGGCATTGATAGCTCATATGCATTAAACTACTGACTTGAAAGATATTTGCATATAAATTCAGAGACATAAACGTAATTAAAGGAGGAGGAGGAGGAATTTAGGGCAGTTCCCTGAATTAAAACATGAGAGAAAACATGTAAAACCTTGAGGCTGCCCCATTAATCAACTCTTGGCCGGGTGAAATTGAGTTCTCATTCTTTCTATTTTTCATATCAGAACCCATTGGATCGGCCTCATCAACATAACATAAAGAAACAGAAGAAGAATTGAAGGAAATTATGTATTATAACCTTTCTTGAAATTGCAGAGCGAAGAATGAATAGACTAGCAACGATGAAATTGAAAGGCCATAACTTCTCTATTTGCCCGCAACGGAACAAGAGCTACACTGCATCGTCTCCGCTCTGTTCTCTCAAAAGGCATTCAAAGAATAAACCCTAATCTCCCTTCATTTTATAGTCAGCTCACCTTAGCTCTTTCTCTGGAAATCTCCATATTGCCCTTGTCTTCTCCATAAATAATTATTCGGTCAGGACTTTCATTTAACCGTTTTTTTTTTTTTTCATTTAAAACCGTTTCATTATAAATATTAGTTGGCCAAATCCTCAAATAAGTCCCTCAAACTTGTCTTAATTATCAATTAATCTATTTATGATTCAATTCGGTAATTTTATTCTTAAAAAATTGAAATTAAATCAAATAAACTCTAATTTAATAGCATGTCCAGTTTAATTGACAGAAAAATTTACTGCAGCCCTTATGGTAAAAATCTTTATCTCAAGGAGAGCTTATTGGGGGCCAATTTTAATTATTTAATAGTTTGTTAGGCCAATTTTTTATTAGTAAGATACAACACAATTCTGCGATAATATATAAATTTAACTCAAGTTAAGAGAAATCCATTATTTTCTTACTATAAAGAGAGATAAAATATCTAATTTCAAAGATGTTAGCATTTCGGTCTAGTGCTTTTTATCAGATCGATTTCTGGTTATTAGAAATTGCATTGTTTGATTAAACCACAAAAAGATTATTTATTTCTATTAAGATTTGGCAAAAAAAAAAAGTAACACAATTGACATGTCCAAATAAAAATATGACTTCCAATTGAAATACAAAATAATATGGATGGAGATAATCATAAAATAATAAAATAAAAAAAGGCCAATTATTAAAATTACCTTTTAGACATCTCTTATTCTTCAATTTCAGCTGCAAGTTCAGTAAAATCAGTCATCACTTCATTTTCCAACTGTGTAGAGGAACTAGCAGCACTTTTTTTTTTTTTGTTGTCTCGTTTCTTTTCTCAACCTCCGAGCTGTGTTTTCAATTTCAGTATTAAATAATAATTCTTCTAAAATTTTAAGTTTGATCATCAACAGAATTAAATCAAATTATACTAATTCCCACCGGCGGCGCCTAAGTTTGATGGTTGTTGAAACTACTAAAAATAATTCATATTTTTTTTTTAACAAAATAAGATGAGAAAAGGGTCAAATCCAAATAGATTAGTACAAATTTAATTTAAGATAATCAGAAAATAAACAATAAAAATAAATTGGATGATTTTTAAAAATCAAGAATCTAAAGGATAGAATTAAAATAATAATAAAAATAATGCAAAAAATAATTAAAAATAGAATTAACGATGAGAAACTCTAGATAAAGGTATTCGTGGCACATAGGCTAATCAAGTAAAATTGTAATTATCCTCTAACCAATAAACAACCATTTACAAGCGAAAAATTTTAATTTATTGACAGTTTTGAAAAATAAAAAGACTCAACATAAACAAACCTATAAACGAAATTGATTCAAACCAAATCATACATTTACTTAATATAACAACCATTTTCAGTGTTGCACTAATTACCACTTGTTATTGAATCTACCAACTAATTATGAATTTGATATTTCTAATTAATTATATATATGCTTTTTAATTTAATGAACAACAACGCCTCATTGATCACAAAACAAATAAAAATAAAGATGTGATTTCTCTAAAACATAATAAATAATATAAGCAATACAGAAAATCAAAGATAAAAATAATTATGAAAAATCTCACAGTAATTGGTTGAATTTTGCCCTTAAATTTACGTTTAATTAGAATTAAAAAGTTTAGCTACTCGTAACCATAGACAAAATTAAAAAAAAAATGAAAGTTAGAAAGAAATTCCTGTTATAGATTTCGTGAAATAGAGGAAGAAGATGATGATGCAACTCACGTCTTTCTTCCTATTACAAATTAAAACGCATAAAATTAAGGAAGTTAGTTTTATTCTACCTAAACATGGAAAATAAAATAAATATTTAATAGTATCTAAACTTTCTAAAACTAATGCCTTTTAGTCCCTAAATTATAAGCTAATAATCCTTAAAACACGGCTAGAACATTCCTGGCGGTTAGGGCAACTCGCGCGTAAAACATAATTGCTAAAGTACTCTGCTTTGACGATATTTTTCTTAGCCTTTGGCAAGGTTAAGACTCGATTTTGAATACCCTGCACTGGAAACTTTTTCTCTTAGCCTTGGACAAGGATAAGACACATATTTGCACTAGGCTATTCCAAATCAATTCCAACAAGCTATAAAATACTGCTTATTCATTAAACCAATTCTACAATGGTTAAAATCACAAAACAAGTAAAAAATTTTCAATTTGACAAAAAATTAATATAAAAAAAAAGCAAAAATCAAATAATATGTTACTCCAAATCTCCTAGGTTATTGCAAATCAATTCCAACAAGCTATAAAATGCTACTTATTATCAGCTCAACCCTAAAATGGTCAAAATCACATGTTTCCAATTTGGCAAAAAACCACTTAGCACGGTGGAATTGTTTTCACAACGGTTTAACTAATTTGAAAAACGATAAGCCTACAATTATCAAATCTAACTCTCTAAGTCCACATATAATTTAACATGGTATCGGAGCAATAAAAGAACTAATTGTTGCATGACTTTGGATTCTACGGATGAAATATATGAGACAAAAAAAAAAAAAGAAAAAAAAAAGGTTTGGATAAAAAAAGGTGGAACTTATGGTTTAAAGTAAAAAAAATCCAAATAAATAAAATGGTAAATTAAGCAAATAACAACTGAATAAGCTAGTTGAACTCGAGGAGAATGTTGAAAAGAATAGCATATTAGATAATTAAATAGAATGATAATGGTTTATATATAATTATTATGAAACTATTTTCAAAATGGCTTAAGTCATTTTGAAATAATAATAAATCGATAATTATTAAATTCAATACCCTGCGTCCACACAAAATTTATGAGAAATTAAATTGAAAAAATTATCTGATTCAGTGCTAAATGTAGAATTCAAGCCATATTACCAAAATAAATAAAATTAATTGAGAAAATCATAGCAACTTAGATTGCCAAAATAGAGATAAATTTGTTAAAAATCATTAGAATTTCCGAAAATATATAAAATTAGATAAAAAAAAAAAATAAAGAAAGCATAACATTGGGGGAGCTTAGAAGAAGACGCTCTTTCTATGTATTTAAGTTGTAGCTTGCCTCATAGCTCTAAGGAGACCAGTCCTGTAATTATAATTCCTCCGAGTACTCCATTGAAGAATGAAACATAGGAAGAAAGGTAAGAAATTAAACTGAAAAAACAAAAAAGAGAAAAGCAGAAGAGTGTGGACCACTGCTTTTATTTCCCTTGATGAGGCTTGGCCACTATTATCCTTAGCAGTCTAAAATTCAGCAAATGGAAACAGATAGACTGACAAAAGCAGCCCTTTTTGACTTTGAAAGCCCAAAAAGACTTTGAGTTCACCACTCTTTTCAGAGCTTCTTACATTTCCTCTTTCTCTTCATAGATTTTCATCACTCTCTTGCTCTGGTTGGTTCTTCAATTTCATTGCGGATCTTCTGATTTAATTTTCTGCCAGGTAAACTTTTTTGATCAAATTATCTTACAGATCTGCACGACCCTTGTTTCTTGTTCTGCCTCTTCAGTTTCTTTGCAGATCTTCTTCTTCAGTTCCATATTTGTTTGATCAAAGATTTGTTTCTTTTTCTGGTTCTTCAGTTTCTTTGCAGATCTTCTTCTTCAGTTCCATATTTGTTTGATCAAAGATTTGTTTCGTGTTCTGGTTCTTCAGTTTCTTCGCAGATCTTCTTCTTGTTCCAGGTAAACTTTTTATTTCTTTTATGAAAAAAAAAACGTTGAAAGAGTTGACTTGCATATTTGTTTGATCAAAGATTTCTGGTTCAGATCTTTTTTTCCTTCCTATTTCGAGCAGCTCAAGGTTCTTGATCTTTCTCATATTGACGTGCAGATTCTTTTGAGAAGTTGGATTTGCATATTATCTTGGTTATCCTTCTGTGAGTTAGACCCTTGTTTGATCAAATTATCGTACAGATTTACACGACCCTTGTTTCTTGTTCTGGTTCTTCAGTTTCTTTGCAGATCTTCTTCTTCTTGATCCGGGTAAACTTTTTATTTTTATTTCTTTTATAAAGAAAACGTTGATTTATGTTGATTCTTGCTATTTTCAGATGTTTTATTATTGTACAAGTAGATCTTTCGTTCCTTTGCAACATAAAACTTAAATTATTTTATTAGTAGATCGTTAAGAAATATATACCTCTTTTT
The DNA here is from genome assembly GCA_947683425.1 of Excoecaria cochinchinensis. NCBI lineage: Eukaryota > Viridiplantae > Streptophyta > Magnoliopsida > Malpighiales > Euphorbiaceae > Excoecaria > Excoecaria cochinchinensis. The sequence continues at coordinate 51,314,852 of CANTUQ010000004.1, forward strand.
TTTTTGATAAGCTGATATTATTATTAAAGAGTCAAAATTACAAGTGACTTAAAAAAGCCATCTCAGGAACTAAAAGGAAAGAAAACAATGATGGCCTGGGCCCAACCACCACATTAAACCGACCAAATAGATTACAACCTATCCAAAGGAAATTAGATTCAGATCAATCCCAAAGCTGCAAATTCTGTAGCAGCTTAGTGCATCAAACCTGCTGATTCTCTTATAATCGGCACATCCACAAATCCAAAACCAAAGAAGTGGGGCACTAGATATATCAGGGGCAGAACATAACAATCACTACCCAGCTTCCCAGACTTCAATATAAAAGGTATCAACGCACAATTCACTGTTCAAGAGCCCATCAGTAGCCTTCAAAGAGAGCATAGAAGAAACAGGGGCTAATGAATCTTCCACGATTCTCTGGTATAAATCCAAAGTACAACATTTACCTCTGAAAAATAGAAGTCCCAACCACAAGTTCCACTACCAAGATGAAAAAGGAGCAGCATTAATAGTATGATACATAAAAGACAAGACGACCATCCTGCATAAAAATCAGAGAGCAAAACAGTTTTCCATCCCCCAAAACATATTCCACCAAAGTCTAGGAAGTGATTTTCTGGTGCATCGTAACCGAAAACAGAAGCCTTAATCTGTGCTGCAAGACTGGGTCTGATGCTGGAATAAATGAAATTAAATACATAGCATAATCCATCTTGAAGGGGTAGCTTCTCCAAGTCTTCTCCAAACCATATGCTACAGAGCCCAATGAAATCAGTTCAAATTCGAGGAACGAATTGTTATCAAAGCCAAGCTGTGAGGTCAACTTTCCGAGAGGCTCCTGTTTTAGCCAGGTGATCCGCAAAAAAATTATTTTCCCTCCTCCTGTGGACAAAACTGACTTCTTTGATCTTAGATAAGAGATTTCCTATATTGTTAAAAATGCTCCCCATATTCCAAGGTCTAGAGCTCACTGGGTTGTTTAACCAAGACACCACTGTTGATGAGTCTAGTTCAAAAATCACTTTTGAATTAGAATGAGACAGGAATTCCACCGAGAGCTGAAGAGCTTTGAGAACAGCAATCAATTCAGCAGATAATGAATTAGATATACCGATGTTGCAAGAGAACATGCATATAACTACACCCTTAGAGTCTCTTAAGACACCTCCTACCCCAGATGGCCCCGGATTCCCGAAGGACGACCCGTCTGTATTCCATTTGACTGCTCCAGAAGGGGGAGGAGACCATATCAACTTGGGCCTAGACAGAGCAACTGGTTGCATATTTCTAAGGCCATCAGCCGCAAGAAACAAGTTTTGTCCCATTAGGAAATCCAGATCTTTGTGGGATTTGATCCAAAAGGAGGATCTAGCGAGACAAAGATGAAAAATCTTATCAGAGTCCCAACTTTTCTTATTGAAAACTATTGCATTTCTTTCCAACCAGATAGTCCATACACTAGCCAAGAAAATGATATTCCATATTTTTTGTTGTATAGAACCCTGAGCAAGGCCCTGCCAGTTTAAGACTAGCGATTTAAAATCACCCGGCAAACAGAACAAGAAACCCCACCAATTAATCACCCTATACCAAAGTCTGGAGGAAATGTAGCATCTAACAAAAATGTGATCCAAAGTCTCTTCCGACGCAGCACATAAGGGGCATTTGGCATCTTCCGCATCAATAATGCCCCTATCTGCTAGAAATTTTTTGGTACTAATTTTCCCCAGCAAACACATCCAGAAGAACACTTCTACCTTAGGTGGGGCCAATTTTTTCCAGAGGAGGAAAGAGAAGAGGTTAACTTGATTCACATCCAAATTAGAAGATTTATATAGCCAATTACAAGCAGATTTTACTGAAAATCTGCCTTGCCGATCATGCACCCATATTTTTCTGTCATCTTGGCCATAAGAGAGAGAAAAGGAGTTGAGAATGATCAACAACTCTTCCAACAGAGTCAATTCCCACACCATAAGGGTTCTTCTCCATTTAAGATTCCACTGCCATGTTCCTCTAGACCAAAAACCGCATTCACTAACCCTTGCATCCTTTTGAAGGGAGATCGAGAATAGTCTATTGAAATTCCATTTGAGGGGAACATCTGCTACCCATCTGTTATGCCAGAAAAGGCAAAGATCTCCTTTACCTACATCAATAGCAATGCTATTTGAAAAAAGAGGCGCGGATCTAACTCTGTCAATGTCCCTCCATATGATCGAGGCTTTTGCATTAGAAATTTTAATTGGAATTAGATCCTCGTTAATCCCATACTTCAGCTTAATAAGATTCTGCCATAAAGAACTATTGTATGGATTCAATCTCCAAAACCATTTAAACAAGAGACTGTCATTTCTTAAGGCAATTGAGCCAACCCCCAAGCCACCCAAGTTCTTTGGTGGGACTATAGCACTCCAACGGATCCTGTTGAAAGCTCTCTTTTTTTCCGAGCCGCACCAGAAGAAGTTTCTCATTATTGCATTCAAGGACCTTATAACTCCAACAGGCATTTTGAAAAGGGACATAAAGTATATCGGAAGACTCATCAATGTAGCCTTAATGAGAGTGAGTCTACCTGCAAAGGATAAGTATTTCCCTTTCCAACCTGCTAACTTGTGTTTGAATTTTTGGATGAGAGGGGTCCATGTTGCTCTTTTCTTAGGATTGGCTCCCAAGGGGAAACCTAGATATGAACATGGCAACTGTTGAGTTTTGCACCTGATAATTTCAGCACAATCTGTGATCCAATCATGTTGCACATTCACACCAATTAAGGAGCTCTTGTGGAAATTAACCGACAACCCAGAGATAATAGCAAAAACCTTCAGAATTCTTTTGAAATTAATAATATTTTCAACACATGGTTCCAAGAAGGCAATGGTATCGTCAGCATATTGAATGTGGGAGACAGTAAGAGGCACAGATGAGCTAGGTATGGGATTAATCCCTCTAACAAGATTTTCCTCCATTGCCTTTTTTATAATAGCTGATAATCCCTCCGCAGCTAAAATAAAAAGAAAAGGGGACAGTGGATCTCCTTGCCTCAAGCCTCGAGAAAGTTGAAACTCGGGTGTAGGGGAACCATTGATTAGAACAGAGATTTTAGCTGAATTAACACATTCTCGAATCCAATATCTCCATTTACTACCAAAATTCATATGCTCAAGTATTTCATCTAGATATTGCCAATTAACGGAATCAAAAGCTTTATGGAAATCCACTTTGAAAAGAATACCACTCCTTTTGGTAGATTTTAGTGAGTGGATAATTTCATTGGCAACTAACACACCATCAAGAATTTGCCTGCCCCTAATAAAAGCACATTGTTCTTCAGACACAACCTCAGCAACTACTTTTTTAAGCCTGTTTGCTAAGAGTTTGGCAATAATTTTATACAGACTCCCAATAAGACTGATGGGACGAAAATCATTCAAGAACACAGCTCCTTCTATTTTGGGAATCAAAGCAATAAAAGATGAAGACGCACCTGGGGGTAGTTGACCCTTTTCATAGAACTCTGCCACCATATTGTAAATATCGTCACCGATAAAATCCCATGCAGCTCTGATAAATGAGAAGTTAAAACCATCTGGACCAGGAGCTTTAGAGCCATCACAGGACCACACCGTGGCTTTGACTTCCTCAGGAGAGAAAGGAAGTTCAAGAAAATTTGCTGATTCCAAAGAAAGTTTCTTGAAGAAGTGAGAAGGTAAGGAAGGTCTTTCAGCCTTATTATCGCTGTATAATGTCTTATAAAAATCAAAAGCTTCTTTCTTAATCAACACAGGATCTGTGATTTCCCCTTTCTCAGTACAGAGTTTGTTAATTCTATTGCGATTTCCCCTAATAGAGGAAGAAAGATGAAAAAATCTGGTATTTTGGTCCCCCTCCTTCATCCACCTGATCCTTGATTTTTGCCTCCACATGGATTCTCTAGCCTTCAGTTTACCCCAAAGTAGTTCAATCAGGGAGTTTCTTTTACTGGTCATAGCTTTCTTAATCACCTCATGAATGTCCATGCACTCCATATCACAATCAATACTATCAATGTCTTTTACAAGTTTATTGATCACAGATTCAACATTTCCAAAACATGAGGAGTTCCAATTCACAATTGCTTTCTTTAACAGTTTAAACTTCAAGTGAATATTCTTGTGGCTAAGCCGACCCATGCTTGCCCACCAAGAACTGGTCAGGTTAATAAAATCTTTGTCTTCTAGCCAGGCATCAAGGAATTTAAAGGGTCTGGGACCCCAATTAACCAATGGGCATGATAGTATAATAGGAGTATGATCCGATATGGATTTGGGCAAGGCAGATTGCTGCAAGTTTTGAAATCTCAGATGCCAAGAGTTATTAACTAGAAATCGATCAATTCGGCTTCTGCTGATGGAGTTTCCCCATGTGAATTTTCTGCCAATTAGAGGGAGATCAATTAACCCTGTTCTTAACACAAAGCTTTGGAATTTTATATCTTTATCATTCAAGGTTCCATTCCACCTATCTCCAGAGTTTAGAACAGCATTGAAATCCCCACTAACGAGGGTAGGCACTTCGTCATCTAGCATCTCTTCAATTCGAAGCCACAAATCTTCCTGCTCTGCACAATGTATGGGTGCATATATTCCAATAATACAGCAAACTAATGCCAGACTCTGGATTTTTCCCTTCACTGCGACCCACCCCTGTCCAGAGTTATGAGATAATTGTTGGAAAAAATCAGAACCCCACGAGATAAGAATACCACCGCTGTTGCCATCTGCATCGACAGAAACCCAATCAGTCTTCCTTTTACCCCAGATCTTGCCAATTAACGACTCATTTATCCCCTGCATTTTAGTCTCCAATAGCATTATAAAGTCAGCGTTGTTTTTATTGACATAAGAGGCTACCACTCTCTTTTTGATTTCTGAGTTCAAACCTCTAATATTCCAGCATAAGAATTTCATTAGAGAAGGAAAAAGCTACGACCCAGGTCCCAAGAGGCTGATTAAGGAAGACAAGTTAAGATTACAGAATTGGGGATTTCATTTTCGCCCACATCTCCCTTTCTTTCTCTTCGGCTTCCACTAGAGATACAAGAAAAGCAGCTTTATTTTCTGATTGGACGATACCCAATTGCTCCGCTACCTCAAGAATTTTCATTGCTTCCCTTCTAGGGGATACAGCTGAAGAATCATCTCCCTTGAAGATACGTGCATTAACATTTCGTATGCAGCCATCTGAAATTGACTCCTCAATTGATATCTCTTGGCAACTATTGATATCCCTGGTTGCTAGCGCCATATTTTTCTTCAGTTTCTTTTTTCTGCCCTTTGACTTCCTTAAGTTTGTTATTTGAGCAGCAGGTATGTTCGGGTCAAGAGAGAGTACTGATCTGGTTTTCTTATTTCTTTTGCTAATTGCTTCTACTTCTGTTAAAAGGTTTCCGTTGGATCCAGCCTGGCTCAAAGCTTCGTCTGTAATGGGCTGACCTTCATAAATAATAAGATCCAGCCCATTAAGGGATGGGGCTTCCACACCATCAGCCTTAGATGTATTTGAAATTGGTCCCACCACTAATTCAACCTCAGCATTTATGTCTTGTTCCTCATGACCTCCTAAATTGCCAATATTTTTCTGACTATTCTCCAAGTAACGAGGCAAGGAGGTTCCATCCACCTCTTCGTCCAAAGAATCTAGCTTAGGAGATAGGCCTGGGGAAGTGTGAGCCGACGGAGTTTTACTTGAGACTCGGGCCGATACTGAGCATGACTTTTCAAATTCCGGACTTGAAGAGAGGTGATCTTCTGAAGAAGAAACCCCCTCTTCCATCATGGCTGGTGGTCGGAGGTTGGGAGCATCCCCCGATCTGTCATGAGATCTGTTTTGCATCTTAGATGAGAGATTAGGAGAGAAACTCGTCGGTTCTTCGTATATCTTGAAAGGGTAAATAACTCCATCAATTCGAACTTTGAGTGCATCATTAATTAAAGAGGGTGCTGAAGTTGCAATAAGGAATCTCGCAACATCCAGAGAGCTCTTATTCCTGGTATTTGCATCCAGAGTAATAAAGTCCCCATAGAGAGCCGCAATAGTGGAGAAGAATGTTGGGTTCCAGGCATTCAATGGGAAGCCAACACACCTAACCCATACAAACCTTTTCTTACAAATATCAGTAGGTTCCCAAGGCTTCACCATTTCAAACCAATCTCCTAACCAGTTCAAACCAGATTCCAGCATTTGATCTCTTTCATGCACTGAAGGAAATGTGAGGAGGATCAAGTTACCACCCATGGGCCTGCATTCACAAGAGAAATAACCCTGAGAGATCAATAAGTTTTGAATATTAATGACATTCTGGGCATGGTGCAACCATCCTACTAAACTCCTAGCTAGCCAACTCCTATCCTCTTCATCCACCGTATATTGGAAGTTGACCGCCCCAGCTTTTGGATTCCTATACGTGTCTTTCCTCTTACCATCACGACTGGAAATGCCCATCTCTGTGACTGTGGCATATGATCTGTTATCTCTATGACTAGGGTGTTTCACCCGTGCAATTTTGTCCTTGACTTCATCTCTCCTATTTTTCCTAGTTGCTGTGGCAGTGTAGCGAGCAAGATTGACATGAATTTTATGTTTACCAATCCAGGCACCATCAAGTCTTCTGATTACATGATCTATATTCTTGGTGGTGTTCAGTCTGACAAAGCCGAACTTAGTTCCTTGGGCACTTAACTTCTTGGGGATGAAGACTCGTTGTACCAATCCGAACCAGGAAAAGGTCTTCCGGATCCCCATGCGAGGCCAACCCAAAGGGAGATTATCAACGAACAGGTTATAAGTAAAGGATTCAATTTTTGGGTGCTCAACCTGAGGACAGGGAGCACCACCGAATCCGCCATTGTTCCACCTTTTGGATCCTACAAGAGGAAACCGCGGTGGTTCATGGTCACGTCGTCCAGCCAGTAGTTCAGGAAAGTTGACGGGATGAAGATGAGGAGAGGTTAGGGGTTGGGATGCCATTTCTATTTCATTTGATTGTATAGTAAAAAACCAATAATTGCTTTTATGTTTGGCTTTCTTGAAAATTCTTCAACTTTTTTAAAGTTTGATCTGTTTTTGTGGTTGTAACATCACTGATCGATGCTTCCCAACATCCAGAGTTGTGTTTCTTCATAGATAAAGGCTGTTAGTATATAATTGTTAATTGTATGTCTGTAGGATTAAAACAAAAATGGGTATAACAAGAGATGGAGAATTTTGGAATTGTGTTGAGCATTTAAATGGGGGTTTGAAATGTAAATACTGTCATCATTTATTCAAAGGGAAACCTCCAATTTCAAGGATCAAATTCTATTTATATGGATAACGAAGGCAGGGCATCCGAATTTGTGAATCCAAAACCATGCCATCTTATTTTAGCATCCAGAACCAACAAGACGCCATTGAAAATCTCAAAATATTTTTGAAATGAATTCTTTTCGTACAGGAAAAAAAAAACGGTGGTGATTGTTTCCGTGCAAAAACCCTTGTACTACCCATCACCTCCCTTCAATGTTTTTTTTGGATGAACTTCATGATGGAAAACCGAAATACATAATAATTCATAAATCGATTATATCAAATCATTAAAAATAAAATATATGCGGAAGCATATTTGAATTCATAAATACGGAAGGGTTTAGGGTTTCTAATTAGCATAGATATCTAGATTTTTGAAGTAATGAGATACCAGAAAGAAAGAATTAGGATTATTAATGTGCAACTAAGACCACAACCTATTCATAGAATGATTTATTTACTAATTTGTCCATCATAAATTAGATTAAGTTCTTTAAGTTTCTACACATTTATAAAATAACTTGCATATACTTTTAATAAGACAAGTCCAATTTAACTTTAAATTTAACAGATCACTTTTATTTGTACTAAAACTATAATAGCTTATAATATACAATATTCACATATTTAATTTGTATAGGTCCATAAATTCCAACAATCTCCCACTTGAACCTTATACATATAAATATGCGATAACCTCATTAATTGTATATTACTATAATATTTTATGAGCTAAAAAATGCTATTATAACCGAAATCGTTTCTGATAATCCTGTTCATCAATTATGTCAACATAGGATTAAAGAGATATTTGTTACATTTATCCTAATTGGACCCAATAATGGTCACATACATCAATATAGCCAACAACATGGATCAAATATGGATGTGTAGCATGGAAATGTCATGCAATTTGATCTTTAACATGCCTATTTCCAACTAGTCCAACCTTATTCCTTAATGAGATCAAACAAACTAAAGAGTGAAAACTATATAAAATCTTTAACTGAATGATAAACTTTATATACTCACAAAATATCCATACGACATGTCAACCCAAGTAAATTTAAGCAATTGTAAGTACAAAGCAATTGTAAGATCGATAAGCCTACAGTTATCAAATTCAACTCTTTAAGCCAAAGCAATAAAGGAACTAAGGGAATTTTTTTAGTTTGGCGTGAAAAAAAAAATTGGAAAAGTGGGGCTACGGAAAAAAAAAATTTAGAAAATTGGTGTGTAAGAAAACGGTAACGTAGATTGCCGTTTTCTGACTTGGTGGGTCCCACCTTGACTTAACATTGGGTTGCCAGAAAACGGCAACCTAGGTTGCCGTTTTCTAACAATTTTTTTATTTTTTTATTTTTTAACTCGCAAAACGACACTGTTTTGCGCGTTGACTGGGGAACAGGTGGGGTCCATCACGTCAGAAAACGGCAACCTAGGTTGCCGTTTTCTGACACCAACACGCACCGTTTTGCGCGATAACGAGAGAGAATCTGATTTAAACCCAACCAAACTACAAAACTCTTAAAACAATTAATAAAGTATAATTATATAATTGTAAATATACTTTATTAACATAGACGTCTAAAATCAATTTGAATAAAATAGACGGAGAAAAGTCTATGTTAATAAATATTATATATATTTTTTGAATTTTAACATTTTGAATGCATTAAAAAAATAATTAATAAAGTATAATTATATAATTGTAAAAAATTAATAAAAATATATTTTAATAAATTATAATTAATTGTTTTTGAAAGCTAATAATTTTTTTTTATCTGTGAGAAAATTTAAAATTATCAAATTGAGTGAAATGGATGAAATATCACAAATTCACAGTGGATGTAATTATGAAATATCACAGTGGATGTACATCAAATAATTGTAAAATTTTCAATTTTTCCATTGAAAAGGTATCAAATAAATACCAAAGAATTTAATTATGCAAGGGTCATAAATTCATAATTGTATTAAGTTAATCCATGATTGTGAATTTGTGATATTTCATCTATTTCACTCAATTTGATAATTTTAGATTCTCTTACAGATAAAAGAAATTATTAGCTTTCAAAAAAATTTAATTATAATTTATTAAATTTTTTTTATTAATTTGTATGTGGGTTTAGTACTAAAGTTGGAATATTAACGTTAGTTTAATATTCTAATAGAATTCTAACGTTAGGTTCAATATCCTAATATAATATTACTATATTAAAAATACATTAAATATAATAATATAATTGGATAAATTATATATCGAACATAATAATTTAAATAAAATTAATATGAAAATAAATTGAGAAATATAATACCAGAACATAAAGACATTTTTTCAGAGAAGTAAAACGTTTTTGGGATAAAAATATAATATCAATATATTTTAAGGGAATTAAGGACTTAATGTAAAGTAAATAAAAGTTTGACGTCAATGCGCAAGACAATGTAAATTGGAGGGGTTAAATTTGTAAATTCACCAATAGCTTTGAAGATATTTGTATTGTGTCTCATAATCTCCAAATTAAAACGATATATTGTTTACAGGAAAAAAAAAAAAAAAGAAACATTAGTTATGCAATTGTCAATTTACACATATAATCCGTATGCAAAAGTGTCAATTTACAGATGTTTTAAGAGTTTTGTAGTTTAGTTAGGTTTAAAGAAATATGAGAAAGTACATGTCAGAAAACGGCAACCTAGGTTGTCGTTCGTGACACACCAATTTTTTAATTTTTTTTGCCTATAGCCCCACTTTTCTAATTTTTTTCATTTTTCACGCCAAACTAAAAAAAATTCCAAGAACTAACTGCTGCATGACTTTGGATTCTATGGATGAAAGATATGAGACCCAAAATGAAAAAGAAGAAAAAAGGTTTGGATAAAAAAGGTGGAACTTATGGCTTAAAGTAAAAAAATCCAAATAGACAAAAGGGTGAATTAAGCAAATGACAGTTGCACTTAAGGAGAATGTTGAAAAGAATCGCATATTGGATAATTAAATAGAATAATAATGGATTATATATAATTATTATGAAACTACTTTCAAAATGGCTTAATTCATTTTGAAATAATAATAAATTTACAATTATAAAATCCAACACTCTACCTACACACAAAAAAAATTTATGAGAAATTAAAGTGAAAAAAGAAGAAAAGCATAAGAGTGTGGACCATTATTCTTTGCTTGTGATTGCTCAAAACTTTGCCAATGAATAGGTTAAAAATCACAAACATTTGGCCTCCAATTCAATAATTTAGAGTACACATCTGTTGTATTTTTTCTTGAATCACTTGTTGCAATTATTAATTTCTGCTAACACTGAAATAATTCATTTAAATCACCGAATAATCATCATCATTATTATTATTATTATTATTTTGGCATTCTAATACTTATCTATAGTTAATATAAGCATTCATAGTACCATTTTGTTCATTTTGTTTAATATTAAAATTGGTCAATATGCATAAAAGTAGGAAATAAAACCATGTTTTATTAAAAAGAAATAAAAGAGAAAGAAATGAAATGATGAGTGGCCAATGTTTGAGCTAATCTTAGGAGGGTCCAAAAAGCTTTGAATTATAGAAAGGTATGTGCAATTTAATGTTAATAATATATACCAGTAGTTATTAATTAAAATACCTGATTCATTACTAAATGTAGAATTCAAGCCATATTAACAAAATAAATAAAATTAATTAATTGAGAAAACCATAGAGATAAATTTATTAAAAATCCTTAGAATTTCCGAAAATATATACAATTAGATAAAAAAAAAAGCATAAATTCCTATACGTATCAAATAGTTTAAACTGATATTTTTAACTGCAAAATGGCACCTATTACCGAATTCTTAAAAATGACAGTCTTCTAATTCTGCATTCTACAGTTGTTTTTTTTTTCTACATATACGAAGGCATAGATTAATTCATAATAGTTTCTGGCTTGAGAAGATAGCGATTTTCAAATTGATGATGACGTAATTGCATAATAAAAAAAATTTAAATTACATTCAATTTTAATTTAGTACAAAATAACAATAATGAATTTAGATCTAAAAAATAAATAAATCAAATCTACAAAAATAAAAATAAGATTTGGATAAATTCAAGAACCAAATATGAGACTAGAAATTTCTGTTGTTGCAATATTAATTTAATGAAAAGATTAACATAAGTCAACACACAAAGACTTAAAAGAATTGACTTGAAGCATTAGAGAGCACTTAATTACCTTCAGAAAATTAAAGGTAATTTCAGCGAAACTCGTTACATTTTCCCTTTGCAGATTTAATTATCATTCGGTTCTTTTTCTGCTTCTTCAAGTTTATCGCAGATCTTTTCTTTAATTTTCTTCCAGGTAAACTATTTATTTTTATTTATTTTATAAGAAAAGGTTGATTTCTGTTGATTCTTGTTATGTTTGAATATGTTGTTATTGGAATATTTATGTATAAGGAGATCGTATGTTCAGAAGTATGTCTTGCTTTCTTGAAAATTTATACGAGTTTCTTTGGTTCATGTTGCTGCTGATTCACTGATAAATCCCCAGATCTATAGAATTGGACAAACAAGAAACCATGCATATGGTCTGGGCAGCTTAATTAAAAGAAAATACTCTATCTATTTATTAAGTTGAAGCTTTCCTCATCATAATTAAACTCTTATGAGCACACTGCTCTTTCTAATACATAGATCTGTCCATGTATAGTCCATTGAAGAATCAAAATCAAACTGTTTACAGTAATTTTTATTTTATTTTATTTTGTATCAAATAAAATAGCGAATGATATTTATTAAACTAAAACAAGTGTTTTACTCAATTTGCAAAAAGAGATGAAGAATATGGGCAGAACAAGGGATGAAGAATTTTGGACTTATGTTGATCGTCTGGATGGGGGTTTGAAATGTAATTTCTGTGGTAGAGTATTCAAAGGGAATCCTTCCATTTCAAGGATCAAATCCCATCTTTCTGGAGAACCAAGGCAGGGCATCCAACTTTGTGAAAAGGTTCCTCACCATGTCAGAGAAAGAGCCTGTGAAGCAAATAAAAGACGTAAAAGCATGCCAAGTTCAAGCAGCAATCAGGTCCCCAATCCATCTTCCAGCCAACAAAATGATCCAATTCCTGTTGAAGTTCAAGCCCTTAGGCATGAAGTAGTACCAGAAATGGCAAGTTCTTTCCCCCATGCTGAATTTGAAACTGTCACAGCAAACAATGCTGAAAAAACTGGGCAAGACCAAGTGGGAAATGCATCAATTCCAAATGAAGTTGATGACCCTAGGTTAGTCACGATTGAGAAACACCTCTTCAGTGAAGATGAAGGCTTTGAAGGTGAAGACGATAGGCTTTACTGGGAACGTACTTACCGTGGTGCGAATGAAATTGCCAGAGCAAATAATGCTGGTGAAACTGGGCAAGATGGTGGCGATGAGACATTTCTAACAACAGAATTAGTGGGTCAAAGTTTCCAAATTAACAAGAATAAGATTTGGAAATGTTTGACGAATGATGATATCTCAAGAATTGGCATTTATGGGATGGGAGGAAGTGGTAAAACCACACTTATGAAACATATACATAACCGGCTTAAAGAAAATCATCTCACGGTTTACTGGATTACTGTATCGCAAGATTTTGGAATTTATAAATTGCAGACTCTCATCGCTGAAAGTATCAAGTTGGATCTTTCCAATGAACGTGAAATTTTTAAAAGAGCTGCAAAACTGTGGAAAACATTGAAGGGAGAACAAAAATGTGTTCTTATTTTGGATGACTTGTGGGATCATTTTGATTTGGAAGATGTGGGTATACCTAGAGAAGCAAACGGATGCAAGTTGGTTCTTACAACTCGTTTGTTAGATGTGTGTCAGAAGATGTTTTGTGAAGAGATAATCCAAGTGGTTCCTCTTGATGAAAATGAAGCATGGACATTGTTCAAACAAAAACTCGGGGCACCAATTCCTTCATATGTTACATATACTGCGGAATTAATCACAAAGGAATGTGATGGTTTGCCGCTTGGAATTATAACTATGGCTGGAAGCATGAGGGGAGTGGATGATATTTGTGAGTGGGAGAATGCATTAAGGGAATTGAAAGAATCACATGTCAGTGATATTGACATGAACCAGAAGGTGTTTTCAATATTGAAATTAAGTTATAAACGTTTGACAGATTCTGCATTACAACAATGCTTCTTGTATTGTGGATTATACCCAGAAGATCATAAATTCAATAGAAACGAGTTGATAGAACATATGATCGATGAGGAGATAATACAAGAGAAAAGCATGCAAGCGGCATTCAACAAGGGGCACACCATACTCAACAGACTTGGAAAAGCATGTTTGTTGGAAAGTCCTATTTTTGGATTCCTGAAGATGCATGACTTGATAAGGGATATGGCCATTCAAATAATTAAAGAGAATGGAGGAGTGATGCTTAAAGCAGGTGAACAATTGGAAGAGATACCAGATTGTGAGAAATGGACAGCGGATCTTTTGAAAGTATCATTAGGACACAACAGAATAAAAGAAATTCCTCCTGTTTTTTCACCAAAGTGTCCAAAACTTTCAACTCTATTGTTAAATGTTAATTATTCTTTGAGATACATTCCAAATTCCTTTTTCGGGCAATTGAATGGGCTCAAGGTTCTTGATCTTTCTGATACTGGTATTGAAGAATTGCCGAATTCCATCTTGGATTTAGAGAACTTAAACGCCTTATTGTTATCTGGGTGCACGAGCCTACGCCACATGCCCTCATTGTCAAAGCTTAAGGCATTGAAGAAACTGGATCTCAAGGAGTGCAACAGAGTTAAAAGTTTACCTCGTGGCATACAATTTCTATCCAATCTAAGGCACTTAGATCTTCGGGGTTCAGGAATTCAGAAGTTTCCAGTTGGTATATTACCAAAACTTTTGAATTTGCAAGTCCTCAAGGTTCATGATTATTTAACAGGTGAGGAACTGAAAGGTTTGAGAAAGTTGGAAACTCTGATGTGCAGTTTGGATAATGTTGGTGAGTTGGAAAGACTTCCCTCCAATCTAAATCATTACGCTCTTAGTGTGGGAGGAATAATTGATCGGTATTATTATTATTTCATTAAGGATCATGGTAGATATTTATGTATTAATAATTGTTCTGAAACAGAGCATTTTCTTTCTTTGTCCTTCTCCTACCCATCTTTATTTCAAAGCCTCCAGGGTATAAAATTATGGAGATTGAAGGAAGAAAATACCGCAGCAGCACTACCAGCGTCACTACCTCATTCTACATTTTCTCAACTTAAGGAATTCCACATGTTCCATTGTAGTCCAAGTATGAAGAAGCTGTTCCCACCTGGCTTGGTGTCAAATTTTCAAAACCTGGAAACACTTAGAGTAGTATATTGTGAGGAAATGGAGGAGATAATAGCAACGGAAGAAGAACATGAAAGCCATGACAGCATCCAGTTCGTTCTTCCAAAGCTGAAGTCGTTCTTATTGATGAACTTACCAAATCTGAAGAGCATTTGCAGGGGAGACATAATTAGCAATTCCCTAGAACGGATAGTAATATTGAAATGTGAAAAGCTTAATAGGGTGGCAGTGTCTTTAATGGTTACAAACAATGACTCCGAATTCTATTTTCTCCCTTCACTTTTGTGCATCACAGTCCGTCCCGAAGAATGGTGGGAGAGGGTTGAGTTGGTCCATCCTGAAGCTAAGAGCTTCCTCTCACCATTTTATAGATTCAATGAGGTAATAAGCTGATTCCATTTTACTAATTTTATTTCTGGGAGAGTAATAGATTATTTTATGCATTACTTTACACATTTTCAATTTTTTTAATTATAATAATAATCCTTGTAGGATATTCTTGTGTTTTATCCAAATAAGGATTTCCAGCGTACTGAAGAGGTAATAAGCTGGTTTAACTTTACTTGCCTGATTTACTGAAGTGTAATAGATTATTTTATGTATTACTTTACACATTTTCATTTTTTTTTAATTATAATAATAATCCTTGTAGGAGATCTGCACGGACTCTTCAGATGAGACCAACACGGAACCAGAAGAGATCAGGACGGACTCTTCTGATTAGCAAGGACATTAATTGAAGACTAAAGAACGAAGAGATAAGTTGCAGCTTTAGACACTATTTTCCTCTTACAATATTTGTATTTGTATTTCTTTTCTTTCTTACTTTACTACTTGTGAGGCTGCACTTAATTATAGATTTATATATTATTAATCATTTTGTAAAATTTAATAGTGTAATTTAAATATTTTTCTAGGGTTTTGTATTTGCCCTTGCATATAATTTCTTTTTAAGACTTTCATCTAATCATTTTATATAATTTATATTAATCACAATAAATTTCAATTATCCGTATTAATATAGGTTATAAATATTGATTATGAATGGTATGTTTTCAATTATATGTAATATTATCATTTATGAAAGATAATTTAAATAAATAATACAAAAATTACTCAATATAGAAGAAAAAGAAATAAATACAAACCCGATAAATGAATAATCTTTACAACAATAATTGTGGCTTTCGGTTTGGGTGAGTATAACTTAATAAAATTTAAGTTAAAAGTTTTTATTTTCAGAAAAAAAATATATATATGTCAAGTTGGTCCTCTAATTTATTTAGAGCAAGATCCAATTATGAACTTTTGCAATAATTCCTAATTTTGGATCCAATTATCTACTTAAATATCTTACTCCAATAATATATACTAGGTCCAATTTCCTACTTATGTATCCAAATCCAATTATGTAAATATATAACCTATAAATATTGAAAAAGTAAAAGTTAAATATTAGACAAAAAATAAAAATAAAAAATAAAAAAAATCCCAAAATTGGAGAGAGGAGAAAATTTATTCAATTGGACATTTTAAGTATCAATTTTATCATAATTAGCCTTTTAATTGGAAATTTTATTTAACTGCATCAAATATAACATGAAAAATTGTAGGAGTGAGCATGGACCGGATCGGTCCATGAGCCTAAAAAAAATTAGTACATTAATATCGATTTTTTGAAATTTCATTTTATTAATCAGTCCATTACTATCTGTTAACCAGTCAATCGGTTTTGAATTTTCAGACCGGTTAATCAATATTTTTCGGTTAACCACTATAATTATAAAATGCGTTCATAAAAAAATTAAATTATTGAAAATAATTAAAATTTAAAATTAGAAAACAAACATAATTCAATATAATAATTAAATATGATGTTTAAACAATAAATATAAAATGAAAATATTCAAAAATATTATTTTCACATGTATTAAAAATTTTATTTTTTTTTGAAAATTTTAGTTAATATATTAATTTTATATAACTTTTCGAATATATTTTGATTTTAATTAATGAAAAATTGATATATCAGTAAATAATAAAAAATGCTAAATATTTACATACTAAACAATTAATAAATTAACTAAAATAATTTTAAAAAAATTAAAATGAAATTGAAATATTTTAAAGTAAATGAAAATTAAAAGTATATAAATAACAAAATATGAAAATAATGAAATAAAAAATTAAAATAAAAATAAAAAAAGAGTGAAATAAAATTAATAAAATATAGAGGTGTTTATGTATAGGTTTCGGTTCGGTTACCTGTATCTAATTAGATATTTATTTGTTAGGGAAATTTTTATCTTTTTCAGAATTATCAATAAACCTTTTAATTTTATTTTATTTTTTTTGACATAACTCTAAATTTTATTTGTTTGCATCAATGATATAAAATAACTATCAAATTTGCTCTTCTATCTTATCTAGATATATATAAAGTGCCCAATTGATCTAATATTGGGTGGCAAAGTTAGAGGGTTCAATTGAATAAAATTCCAATTGAAGGGCTTAATAGAATATATATATATATATATATATATATATATATATATATATATATATATATATATATATATATCCGCCACTATTGCAGTTTTCACTCTTTGACCTGCTCCTATGTCACTTACTGTCTCTACCTAAATTGCATTTGTTTCCTTTTTCTTTCTGTCACCAAAATGTTTTAAGCATGAAGACTGACTCTTCCATGCTTATGGATTTAGCAGTATTTTCAAAGGTTGATCTATTTGTGCATGTCAAATAGTATTCCTATTTTCAACCCCGTAAAGGATTCTGTTACTTACTATGCTCCTATTTGACTGCCATGCCTACTTATTCAGAGATAATAAATGATAAATGTTTTTATAGCCTCGCACTCTAATTCATGCGTCTTAAGTGAGGACAGGCCTTCACCTGACCCACGAATGTGATCTGAGTCCAAACCATTTCTTTTCCTATACTGTTTCTTTTTTAGCCGTGTGAGAGGTACAGTTCGAATCAGTGCTTTGGATTCTTTTCTCCTGCTTTCTCATTAACTAATTGTCTTTATATATGAATGCGTGTTTTGAAGTCACATGTTGATATGTTTTACTGAGATCCGATATGCATCCACTGATGTTAATTCATTTATATTTATTTGGCATGTTGATTGGATTTGTAGGTCCCCAGGGGACATGTTTGGATTCAGGGAGATAATATGTACCCCTCTACCGATTCAAGGAATTTCGGCCCTCTTCCATATGGTCTTATTAAAGGCAAAGCATTTTTGAGGGTAAACTTCTACCATTGTTTATAATAATCTCATCTGCATCTAACTTTGTCATATTATCCTAAGTGCATGTCTCACTGAATGGTGAATTATTATTTGATCTATTCGAGGGATTATTTGAATTGAAAAAAAATATTGAGAATTAAGTTATTTTGTTGCATGTTTTCCTTGATATCTTGCAATTTATGTCACACATAGTGACTCAGTTCACTGTTGATTCCTGGAAGATCCATAAAATTTTGGAGCAAATGTGTTGCTGAAATTAGAGAAACGTCTTTTACTTTACTGAACTGAAATGGTTGAACTACCAATTAGCTTTGTTTTACATTTATAACTCAAATTGATGTATATGGTTTAAAATTTAGGTGCACCTTACAGTTGTATTTATTACAATAGCAGGGTTGTCTTTGATGTTCATCTCCCAGTAACTTGTTTTGGCGGGATCTATAGAATCAATCAATGCCATTTGGCTCTTCACCATATACTGGAACTACTTTACCAAGTTTTCATCATTATTTTATTCATTTTATGAATATGCTTTGCATCTTTCATGAGAAAGTGCTGGGGTCTTTTGTGGTTCTTGAAGCAAGACAGTTTACATTGTGTATAACTTGTATTCATTTTCGTTTAGTCATCCTTCTGTGCCCTTCTTCTCTACCACTAAGGTGTTTTGACATTCGTAGAAGTTCAGCTTCACGAATAAGTTGTGTAGAAAGAGCTCAGCTGACATATAGGTCTTGTTCTGTCCCTCTCCTGCAATTTATATGCTGTTTTTAGCTAGTCTTTCTCCATGTCGTGAAGTAGGATTTTCCGCTCTAGGGTGCATATCTTTAGAGCACCCATTTTAAAATTATTATGAAATTTAGTTATCTCTACCCAAACTCTTACAATTTTAGATATTTATATGTATACAATACATGGAATTGTTTCAATTTTGTTCACATATGTTCTAATACTAGGAAAAATTGTTCTCTATATGCAAATTCAAATGTCAAACAATTTAGAATGGTAATTCAATTTTTGTTACTGTTGTTTTTGTAATTTGAAGTTTATGGAAGTTTATAGATTGCAAAATTTTACTTTTTGTAATTTAAAGTTTATGAAGTCTGATTGATTTAAGTCTTAGTTTCACATCATGCTTCCCATGAGAGAAAAATTGTTGCCATGAAAATCGAGAACCTATTTATATAGCATTGGTCGCAACTTCTCCTGCCATGATTGATATGATAACTGACAGTTCACATGTTATGTATTGTGCAACTAAAGTTTCTTCTTTCTTAGTTGAAGTTTTTTGTGACTGTTGGTAGGTATTTTCCAATTAGGTGTGGCCACCGCATAGCTTTGGATCCTTGTGACAGTGATCAGAATGAGTATATTTTGAAGGCATTGATAGAACTAGAAATGTATTGTTCAAGAAACTGCAAAAAAAGAACCAGTGGAGCCTCCGACAGTCAAGTCGACAATTTTGCTTGTCGGCTGGAGCAGGGGTGGTTGTCCTTGCGCTGTTATTAATTTAGTCATCAATTCTTATGATGGATATGCTGCAGCAAACTGGGTGTGTAGTTTTTCCTGCTGTAGTTCTTAAGACAACATATAATACGTTATTTTTCATACACTAGTATAATATTAACAAAATATTTAATTCCTTAATTAATAGTTTTTCCACTAATTTTCATAGATTCCATTTCCGTTTGGAAACCCATAGTAGAAGACAAAGTTCAAGAACGCAAAATTCCCGCCAAAACTAACAGAAATCACTCACACTCACTCACTAACAGAATTTGCCTCCTCTGCTTTTAACCGCCTGATGAAAACGAAATGCCTCTCTCTGTCTGTCTCTTTTCTTCTCTCTGTCTACTAACTCTCTTCTCTCTCTCCCTAATTGTCTCTTCTTTTGTTTTCAATGCTTCGAAGAAACTGAAAAACTGCGATTATCAAGACACCATTACGATTATACAACAATGCCAATGTGAATGTTCTTGATTTCTGTGGCGGTAATTCTTTTCTTTGCTTAGACTGCATTGCTCAGTCACCTCTTACGTATCGGATCTTTATCGAGATCACCTAGTTTCTCTTTCAATCTCAGTTTCGTGAACCTGTATTTTCTCGGTTTTCAGCCGGTGCGTCCTCTTTTCCCTTCCCCTTCGCAGACTTCCATATTATCTTGGTATAGTTAATGTATATTTTATTTGTTGTGTTTGGTTGCTGAGAAACTAGAGGAAAATGTGGGAATAAGGAAATAATGGTTTTGGGTTGGGGAGAAGAAAACTCAATCATAAGCATAACAGTCTACATAACTTTTTATTTTTATTTCTTGAGTTGGTTTATATTCATATTGTGCAAAAAATTATATATAACTCTTATATTTTGCTTTCTTGAAAATTCTTGAACTCTGTTTTCACATAGATAAAGGCTGTTAGGATATAATTGTTAATCGCATGTCTGTAGGACTAAAACGAAAATGGGTAGAAAAAGAGATGAAGAGTTTGGAATTATGTTGAGCGTGTGGATGGGGGTTTGAAATGTAAGTTCTGTGGTAAAGTATTCAAAGGGAATCCTTCCATTTCAAGGATCAAATCCCATCTATCTGGAGAACCAAGGCAGGGCATCCAAGTTTGTGAAAAGGTGCCTCACCATGTCCAAGAAAGAGCCTGTGAAGCAAATAAAAGGCGTAAAACCATGCCAAGTTCAAGCAGCAATCCATCTTCCAGACGACAAAGTGAACAAGTGGAAATTGAGCCAACTCCATCAGAACTGGGGCAGGGCGTCCAAGTTTGTGAAATGGTGGCTGATGATGTCAAATCAAAAGCCTGGGAAGCAACTAAAAGGCGTAAAACCATGCCAAGTTCAGGCAGCATTGAAGTCCCAAATCCATCTTTCAGCCAAAAAAATGACCAAGTGGGAAATGAGCCAACTCCATTCGAAGTGCGAACCCTTGGGCATGAAGCAGTACCTCAAATGGCAACTTGTTTCCCCCATGCTGAAGTTGAAACTTTCACAGCAAAAAATGCTGAAGAAACTGGGCATGACCGATTGGAAATTGAACCTCCATTTGAACTTCCAGAACGGGCACTTGCAGAAACTGTGCAACTTGGGCCTAGAGGACAAGAATTATTTGTGCAACTTGAGCCTAGAGGACAAGAATTACTCACAAAAGAGTTGTCGGGTCAAGAATCTATAAGACAGTTGGAGGCAATACCAAGTCAGAATAATGTAGAATTATTTGAAAAATTAAAACTTAGCAAAGGTTTGCTTGCTGAAATTTGAAGGTGAATACGATGTATTTGATAATAGGACATTTGTGAAGATGCATGCCTTGATTAGGGCTATGGCCATCAACATAATTAAAACTAATGGAGGAGTGATGCTTAAGGCATGTGCAGGATTGGAAGAAATACCTGATTGTGAGGAATGGACGGAGGATCTCGTGACAGTCTCATTAGCATCCAACAAAATAAAAGAAATTCCTTCCGGTTTTTCACCAAATTGTCCAAAACTTTCAACCCTATTGTTGTCTCGTAATAATGTTTTGGGAAAGATTTCAAATTCCTTTTTCTATCAATTGAATGGGCTCAAAGTTCTTGATCTTTCTTATACTATTATTAAAGAATTGCCGCATTCTATCTCAAATTTAGAGAGCTTAATTGTGTTGCTGCTATCTGGGTGCACGGAACTATGGCACGTGCCCTCATTATTCAGGCTTAAGGCATTGAAGAAACTGGATCTCGAGAATTGCTGGAGCGTTGTAACGTTACCTCAAGACATAGAATTTCTATACAATCTAAGGCATTTAGATCTTCGTCATGCAAGAATTAAGGAGTTTCCAGTTGGTATATTACCCCGACTTTTGAATTTGCAAGTCCTCGAGCTTTATGTTTATTTAAAAGGTGAGGAATTAGCATTTTTGAGAAAGTTGGAAACCCTGACGTGCCTCTTGCATAATGTTGGTGAGTTGAAAACACTTCCCTCCAATCTAAATTGTTACACTCTTTTAGTGGGAGAAATTTCTTGGGATGCTGCCACCTGCCACTTCGTGCAACTGGCTGTTGACAGAAAGTTACTTATTGTCAATTGTTCTGGGGCAGAACATTTTCTTTCTTTGTCGTCCTCCCCGCCATCTTTATTTCAAAGCCTCCAGTATATAGAATTATGCAAGTTGAAGGAAGAAAATACCGCAGCAGAACTACCATTGTCACTACCTGGTGATTCTACATTTTCTCAACTTAAGGAATTCTACATGTACAATTGTTGTCCAAGTATGAAGAAGCTGTTCCCATCTAGCCTGGTGTCAAATTTTCAGAACCTGGAAACACTCAAGGTACGAGATTGTAAGGAAATGGAGGAGATAATAGCAATGGAAGAAGTGCACGAAAGCCATGACAGCAACCCAGTCACTCTTCCAAAGCTGAAGCGGTTTTCATTGAGAAACTTACCAAATTTGAAGAGCATTTGCAGGCCAGTCATAATATGCAATTCCCTAGAGCACATAAAATTAGTGAATTGTGAAAAGCTTAAAAGGGTGGCAGTGTCTCTTCTGGCAACAAACAATGATTCCCAAATCTCTCCTCTTCCTTCACTTAAGAGAATCCAAGTCTTTCCCAAAGAATGGTGGGAGAGGGTTGAGTTGGTCCATCCTAATGCTAAGAACATCCTCACACCACTTTGTATATTTGCTGTTAGTAAAGAGGTAATAAGCTAGTTTTATTTTAATCATCTGATTTACTGAAGAGTGATAGATTATTTTATCCATTACTTTACACATTCTGATTTTTCATTTATTTATTTATTATTATTATTATTATTATTATAACAGCAACATCCTGGTAGCAGAACACCCAGTTCAAATGATGATTAGCAAGGCCACGATGAACTGGAGACTGAGAGCAACACTCGAGAAATTCTTCGGTGGATTGAAGTATTTCCTCACGATCACGATTCTGACCATGTAAACATAACCAAGGCTAGTTGTTTTTGAGGTTTGAAGATGGACTATGATGCAACTATTAATTTGTGCTGTTTGCCATCCAAAATATAAACTACTTACGTGAGGGGACCAAAGGAAGAAAGCCCAGCAATGAAATCCTCATTCTAACTTTTTCTTACTCTCATTTTTTTAGGGTTGTCCATTGGAAGTATTGTAGACTGATGAGCTAAACTGGAGGGCTATATCCTTTACCTTTAACAACTCTCACAAGGAAGGCCATGAGAAAATCTAACATAACATAAACGTTGACATATTAATATATATAAACATGAGGTGTTAAGTTGAAATATCAATTTCTGACTCTATTTAATTAAATTTGGCCTTTGATATGAATTCTCACCGTACTACAAGGAAGGCTTCTCACCAAAGTTCAGCAAAATTACTTAAATTCCTCCTTTTTTTTTTCACCAAAATGTCCAAAACTTTCAACTCTATTGTTGAATGGTAATTATTATTTGAGGAACATTCCAAATTCCTTTTTAAAGCAATTGAATTGGGTCAAGTTTCTTGATCTTTCCTATACTGGTATTGAAGAATTGCCGAATTCCATCTCGGATTTAGAGAACTTAAATGTGTGTTATTGCTATCTCATTGGAGAAAGCTTCAACATCTGCTCTCATTATCTAAGCTTAAGGCATTGAGGAAACTGGATCTCAAGAATTGCTGGAGGGTTGAAAAGTTACCTCAAGTAATATAATTTTTGTGCAATCTAAGGCATTTAGATCTTTCGTCATACAAGAATTGAGTTTCCAGTTGGTATATTACCACGACTTTTGAATTTGCAAGTCCTCAAGCTTTCCAGTTATTTAAAAGGTGAGGAATTAGCATTTTTGAGAAAGTTGGAAACCTGAAGTGCTGTTTGCATAACGTTGGTGAGTTGAAAACACTTCCCTCCAGTCTAAATTGTTACACTTATGGTGGGAGAATTAGAATCTGGGAATTATGTCGGTAATGACAATGAGCCTTATGACAGAAATTTATTGTTTATTGCACTGAGACAGAACATTTTCTTTCTTTGTCATCCTCCTCCCCATCTTTATTTCAGCGCATTCAGTATATATACTTTGACAGTTTCATGGAAGAAAATACGGCGGCAGCAGCACTACCATTGTCACTACCTGATTCTGCATTTTCTCAACTTAAGCAATTCTACATGTTGGATTGTAGTCCAAGTATGAAGAAGCTGTTCCCACCTGGCTTGGTGTCATGAAATGGAGCAGATAATAGCAACAGAAGAAGAACTTGAAAGCCATCACAACATCCAGTTCCCTCTTCCAAAGCTGAAGCGGTTTTCATTGACAAACTTACCAAACTTGAAGAGCATTTGCAGGAGAGACATAACATGCAATTCCCTAGAAGATATAAAAATAGTGAATTGTGAAAAGCTTAATTGGGTGGCAGTGTCTCTGTCTCTCTCTTTTCTTCTCTCTGTCTACTCATTCTCTTCTCTCTCTCTCTCTCTAATTGTTTCTTCTTCAAGGCTTCGAAGAAACTGAAAAACTGCAATTATCAAGACGCCATTACGATTATACAACAATGCCAAATGTGAATGTTCTTGATTTCTGGTAATTCTTTCCTTTGCTTAGACTACATTGCTCAGTCACCTCTTACGTATCGGATCTTTATCGAGATCACCTTTCAATCTCAGTTTCATGAACCTGCATTTTCTCGGTTTTCAGCCGGTGCGTCCTCTTTTCCCATCCCCTTCGCAGACTTCCATATTATCTTGGACGATGAGCATCAAAAAGCAGCTAAACTGTCAAAAGCATTGAACAATAGCAGCAAATTCATTTTATTCTTGGATGATGTGTGGGATTACTTTCCAGTTGCTAAGGTGGGAATTCCTGTAGGCATGAATGGATGTAAGTGGGTGTTAACAACTAGATCATTAGATGTGTGTCTGAAAATGGATTGTCAACGGAAAATTAAACTGAATCCCCTCTCTTCAGAAGAAGCTTGGCTGTTATTTTTGAAAGAATTAGGCGGTGAAACAATGATTCCCAAAGAAATTGAGGGGAATGCAAAATCAATCGCAAAAAAATACGAGGTCTTACCGTTAGGCATTGAAGGGATCGCTAGAAATAGAGGAGTGATGCTAAAGCCTTGTGCAGGATTAAAAGAAATACCTGGATTAAAAGAAATACCTGATTGTGAGCAATGGACTGAGGATCTCGTGACAGTCTCATTAGCATCCAACAAAATAAAAGAAATTCCTTCCGGTTTTTCACCAAATTGTCCAAAACTTTCAACCCTATTATGTGAACTTGAAATCTTTATCAATCTATTATGTGACAATAATAGGGTTGAAAGTTTTGGACACCTTGGTGAAAAACCAGGAAGAATTTCTTTTATCTTGTTGCAGCCTAATGAGACTTTCACAAGATCCTCAGTCCATCCCTCACAATCAAGTATTTCTTCCAATTCTGCACATGCTTTAAGCATCACTCCTCTATTATTTTTAATTATTTGGATGGCCATATCTCTAATCAAGCCATGCATCTTCACACATCTCTTCTCGTCATATTCATCATATTCACGTCCATCTACAGATTTCAGCAAGCAAGCCTTTTCCAATCTATCAAGCGCAGTATGCGCCCTATTAAATTTTGCTTGCCTATTTTTTTCTTGTATTACTTCATCGTCAATCAAATAGTCTATAAGTGCACCCTTCTCAACTGAATTTGGAAGAATCACAGAGTGTAAGAAGCACTATTGCAATGTGGGATTTCTCAAATTATCATAGCTAAGTTTCAACTTTTCAAATAATTCCATATTATCCCGACTTGGTATTGCTTCTTCGAATTCATGCAATGCATCCCTCCACTCCAGTATGTCATTCGCTCCCTTCATATTCCTTGCCATCACTTCGATCCCTAACGGCAAGCCCTCACATTTTGTTGCAATGGATTTTGCAATGCCTTCAATTTCTTTAGGAAGTATTGCTCTATTACCTAGTTCTTTTAAGAATAATAGCCAACCATCTTTTTCAGAAAGAGGATTCACTTCAATCTTCCTCTGGCAATCCATCATCATGCACACATCTAAGGATCTAGTTGTTAAAATCCACTTACATCCCTTCATATTAACAGGAATTCCCACCTTATTCATGGGTATATAATCCCACACATCATTCAAAAATAAAATGAATTTCTTACCATTGCCTAATGCTTTTGAAAGTTTGGCTGCTCTTTGATGTTCATCATCCACTCTTGAAAGGTCAAGATCAATAACACTTGCAATGGCTTCTTGTAAATTCTGAATGCTAAAATCAGATGGCATGGTAACCCAATAAACATTATAAAAGGAATTGGGAGTTTCGAGCAATTTGTTATTTAGATGCTTGGCCAATTCGGTTTTCCCCACTCCCCCATCCCATAAATGCCGATGCTTGATACCCTATCATCCATTAACCAACAAAAGATATCCTCGAACAGCCTTATAGATTCTTGACCCACCAACTCCTTTTGTGAGTAATTCTTCTCCTCTAGGCTCAACAAGTTGCACAGTTTCTGCTGTTGCCCCTTCTGGAAGTTCAAATGGAGTTGGTGCAATTTCCACTTGGTTATTTTGTTGGCTGGAAGATGGATTTGAGACTTCATTGCTGCTTGAACTTGGCATGGTTTTACATCTTTTATTTGCTGCCCAGGCTCTTTCTTTGACATGGTGAGGCACATATTTGGATTCACAAATTTCGATGCCCTGCCTTGGTTCTCCATATAAATGGACTTTGATCCTTGAAATTGAAGGTTTCCCTTTGAATAAGTGATGACAGTATTTACATTTCAAAACCCCATCTCCATGCTCAACACAATTCCAAAATTCTCCATCTCTTGCTCGACCCATTTTTGTTTTCATCCTACAGACATACAGTTAAAAATTATACACTAACAGCCTTTATATATGAAGAAACACTTACAATCACAAAAACAGATGAAACTTTAAAAAAGTTAAAGAATTTTCAAGAAAGCAAAACATAAAAGGCATATATAGTCTTTTCTTTACTAAAAATACTTTTTTAATTAAACATAAATTAACATATAATCGTGAACCTTAGTTCCTGAGAGTTGCTAGGGCCTTGGAATGTTGTATTTACAATTTCATTATCATATACCCAATTTCTTTCTGCAATCATACCAGGATTTTATTCTAAAGTCAAGATGTCCACCACAGAATTTATAATAATCACAAATTTAAATTTAAAACTACTAAAAAACACTTTAGCAGATAAAATAATAATTATGATTATATATTATTAAAAAAAAAACCCACAATCCCCGAAGTATCAAGTTCCGTAGTTGAACTGAACTGCTATAATTTCCAAACTCAACAAAATATCCATGAAATTGACAATGATAGTTTGAAGACACCCATGAAGAAGCAATCAAATGAAATCCAGAATCTAGTTCTGGAACAAAGAAAACGAAAACAGAAAGAGGGGAAGAAGAACGAGATAGATCGAGATTTGATTCACTTACTTCCCGTGGCGATAGGCGATGGCGTGGGGCGTCTAGGGATAATCACGGGACGGGGCGGGGCGGGGCGGGGGCAGGGAGTTGCTCCCCACCCCCTGCCCCGCCACTGGGCGGGGAATCCCCGTCCCCGCCCCCCCTGGGGACACGGGGGAGAAATTCCCTTTGATTTAATTCTCAAAGTTATTAGAACAGAATTGGAAATAACTATTGTTAATTTCCACATATTATCTGCCTAAGATAATAATTATTAATAGTTAATATTAATAATATAAATAAAAAGAGAGAAGAAAAGTGTATGTGGTATAACTCATACTTTGTGCATTGCCTATTAACAAGTGTATAATATTAGTAATATATTTTATGATTCATATATATTATAAATGTATACAATAATTATACAATATTTTATATTAAATAATGTTAAATTTATATAATATTTTGAGATATATATATACTATAATGATATTTCTGCAGAACCTACGTAAGAATGAAGAATCACACCAGCAGGGAAAGGTCCAATGCTTCTGTTGATTTTATATTCACATGTAATCAAAGCACAATAAATGGCATTAGAACTTGCGGATATCAATCCAAATAAATTAACAATCTAATGTATATCATTCAGTTGTTTCATTTTCTTTTCTAGTTTTCCTTGTTTGAACAAAAATGTTAAAATTGGACAACTAATTAAATACACAAACTAGAAGTTTAATAATTTAATTTTAAAGATGTAATTAATTGATAAATAATAATATGTAAATTACTTTTAAAGGAGAAAGCTAAATTAATTAGATATTTATTTCTCAATTTTGAACTGTCTAATTGAACACCTGGAAAACTGTCCCTCACTAATTAAATTGGTATAATAATTAAGTAAAACCCCACAGAGATTTGAACTTACCAGCAGTGTGACACATATCTACGATTAATTAAATTGAAATACATAGAGAGCTAGACTAATGTGATTAGATTTTAATAAACAGAATTTTTAAATGAAAGTGAAATACATGTTCTTGTGTTTACTGTAAAGTCTAAAGAAATAGACAACTTGACTATGGTTTACAAGTAGGTAGAGATTATTTTTTCTATATAAACATGAGCACATTATTAATTAATTAAATTAGTAGTGAGATCCTGGGCAAGAAATTATCTTGTTTGTGTATGACAATTTATATATACGAAAAGAACAGAAGAAGTCTACATACTGGTTCTTAATTTTTTGAAAGTCGAAAAAAATATGAAATTGCAACATATTTAGCTGGATTCACACAATCAATTTTGAATAAACAACATCATTGGCTTTTTATTGAGAAGAGATTGCCACATATTTAGCTAGATTCACACAAAATAAAAGGATTTCTGCATTACCATTTTCAAAATGAGCTTGAACCACAATAAGAACACACAGAATTTTATGGATGAAGACAGAAAATTAAAAGAAAAAAAAAGCTCTATTACCTGTTTTGAAGCTTGCCAAATCCAACGACAGATTACCAAAATCAATGACAGTAGGTCTCTTTCTCAATTGCAGTAACTGAAAATGAAAACTCAAAACTTAGACTAAGTTCAAAGAATAAAACCCAATAAATCACTAAATTTATACAAAAACAAATAGGCATTTTGTGAAAAAGAGTTGAAGTTTACAGAGATTTACCAAAGCAATTGAAATCTCAGCAGCAAATTCACGAGTTCAGAGGGAGATTGAGACAGGGAGAGCGACTGGAAGAGAGAGACAGGGAGATCGGAGATTGGGTGAAAGAGGTAGGGAGAGCGGTGGCTGGTTGAGACAGGGAGATCGGAGATTGAATGAAGTCAAAATGTTCGTTAATCTTGAATTGTCAAAGCAAATCTGTTTGACATACATGTGTGATTTCGTGACTTAGCTGTACGTTGCTTTGATTGTAATTACTCTGCGAATAGGACTGGTGGTAAATCCAAGGAGTGGATAATTTTTGTATGCCAGCCTCCAATAGTATCACATCTCATTTTCTAAGAAAAGTTGCATACATGTCTTTTGATCTTTTCTTGAACTGGAAATGAGCTTTGCAACCAAATGCTTGTGTTTCCTCCCCCACTATTGCAGTCTTCACTCTTTGACCTGCTCCTATGTCACCTGCTGCTTCTTGAAGCAAGACATTTTACATGGTATATAACTTGTTCAGTCATCCTTCTGTGCCCTTTCTCTCTACTAAGGTGTTTAGAGGTTCAGCTTCGCAAATAAATTGACATACAGGTCTTGTTCTGTCCCTCTCCTGCAATTTATACTCTGTTTTATCTAGTCTTTCTCCAAGTTGTGAAGCAGGATTTGCAGCTCTAGGGTGCACATCTTCAGAGCACCGATTTTAAAATTAGTATGAAGTTTAGTTATCTCAGTTCCAAAATATTTCTTTCGCGGAAATCAATTTTAGGTTACATTAAAAGATTTCGGCATTGATAGCTCATACGCATTAAACTACTGACTTGAAAGATATTTGCATATAAATTCAGAGACATAAACGTAATTAAAGGAGGAGGAGGAGGAATTTAGGGCAGTTCCCTGAATTAAAACATGAGAGAAAACATGTAAAACCTTGAGGCTGCCCCATTCATCAACTCTTGGCCGGGTGAAATTGAGTTCTCATTCTTTCTATTTTTCATATCAGAACCCATTGGATCGGCCTCATCGACATAACATAAAGAAACTGAAGAAGAATTGAAGGAAATTATGTATTATAACCTTTCTTGAAATTGCAGAGCGAAGAATGAATAGACTAGCAACGATGAAATTGAAAGGCCATAACTTCTCTATTTGCCCGCAACGTAACAAGA
Organism: Excoecaria cochinchinensis; assembly: GCA_947683425.1. Taxonomy (NCBI): domain Eukaryota; kingdom Viridiplantae; phylum Streptophyta; class Magnoliopsida; order Malpighiales; family Euphorbiaceae; genus Excoecaria; species Excoecaria cochinchinensis. The sequence goes on from CANTUQ010000004.1 coordinate 51,345,081, forward strand.
GCGACACTGCATCGTCTCCGCTCTGTTCTCTCAAAAGGCATTCAAAGAATAAACCCTAATCTCCCTTCATTTTAAAGTCAGCTCACCCTTCGCTCTTTCTCTGGAAATCTCCATATTGCCCTTGTCTTCTCCATAAATAATTATTCGGTCAGGACTTTCATTTAACCGTTTTTTTTTTATTTTCATTTAAAACCGTTTCATTATAAAAATAAGTCCCTCAAACTTGTCTTAATTATCAATTAATCTATTTATGATTCAATTCGGTAATTTTATTCTTAAAAAATTGAAATTAAATCAAATAAACTCTAATTTAATAGCATGTCCAGTTTAATTGACAGAAAAATTTACTGCAGCCCTTATGGTAAAAATCTTTATCTCAAGGAGAGCTTATTGGGGGCCAATTTTAATTATTTAATAGTTTGTTAGGCCAATTTTTTATTAGTAAGATACAACACAATTCTGCGATAATATATAAATTTAACTCAAGTTAAGAGAAATCCATTATTTTCTTATTATAAAGAGAGATAAAATATCTAATTTCAAAGATGTTAGCATTTCGGTCTAGTGCTGTTTATCAGATCGATTTCTGGTTATTAGAAATTGCATTGTTTGGTTAAACCACAAAAAGATTATTTATTTCTATTAAGATTTGGCGAAAAAAAAAAGTAACACAATTGACATGTCCAAATAAAAATATGACTTCCAATTGAAATACAAAATAATATGGATGGAGATAATCATAAAATAATAAAATAAAAAAAGGCCAATTATTAAAATTACCTTTTAGACATCTCTTATTCTTCAATTTCAGCTGCAAGTTCAGTAAAATCAGTCATCACTTCATTTTCCAACTGTGTAGAGGAACTAGCAGCACGTTTTTTTTTTTTTTTGTTGTCTCGTTTCTTTTCTCAACCTCTGAGCTGTGTTTTCAATTTCAGTATTAAATAATAATTCTTCTAAAATTTTAAGTTTGATCATCAACAGAATTAAATCAAATTATACTACTCTCTCTATTTCTCATTATTTGTCACTTTTAAGAAAAATTCAAAATTTATTTATTTATGACTTTTAGATTTTTAATACAATTTAATTTACTTTTTTTAATTTAATCTTCTTTTCCAATACAAGTTAACAAATTAGATTTAAATTTGTATATTAAAACACTTAATTTTATCTTAAATTTAAATCTAATTAATACTTCTTAATTTTTGTGAAAATAGCAAAAATGATTGTTATTTAGAAAATGAGGAACTAATTCTTATCAATGGCAACTAAATTTAGTGGGTGTCGAAACTACTAAAAATAATTCATAACTTTTTTTAAGCAAATAAATTGCAAATAAGACAAGAAAGGGTCATCCATATAAATTAGTGCAAAGTTATTTTAAGATAATCAGAAAATAAACAATAAACAATAAATGGGAGGATTTTTATAAATCAAGAATCTAAAGGATAGAATTAAAATAATAATAATAAAAATAATGAAAAAAATTAAAAATAGAATTAATGACGAGAAACTCTAGATGCATTTGCGGCACACGATTCAATTTTACTGATCACGGGTGAAAAGAAAAAAAATAATTAAAAATAAAATTAATGATAAGAGAAACTTCGGATAAAGGCATTCACGACACATTATTCAATTTTACTGATAACAGATGAAAATATAACTCTAAAAATCATGTAATTGACCGGTTATAGTTATCGGTTTAGCGCTCTCGACTAATATTTTCATACTAAGAGACTAACTAAGCAAGATTGTAATTAAACTCTAACTAATAAACAACCATTTACAAGCGAAAAATTTTAATTTATTGACAGTTTTGGAAAATAGAAAGCCTCGACGTAAACCAACCTACAAGCGAAATTAATTCAAATTAAATCATGCATTTACTTAATATAACAGTTTTTCTCAGTGTTATTACATTAATTGCCACTTGTTATTGAATCTACCAAACAATTATGAATTTGATATTTTCAATTAGTTATACATACATATGTTATTTAATTTAATGAACAACACAGTCTCATTGATCACAAAACAAATAATAATGAAAATGAGATTTCTCTAAAACACAGTAAATAATATGAACAATACAGAAAATGAAAGATAAAAGTAATTATGAAAAATTTTACAATAATTGATTGAATTCTGCTATTGAATTAACTTTTAACTAGAATTAAAAAGTTTAGATACTCATGGCCATAGACAAAATAAGGTAAAAATTGAAAGTTAGAAAGAAATCCCTGTTACATATTTCGTTGAATTAGAGGAAGAATGTGATGATGCAACTCATGTCTTTCTTCCTATTACAAATTAGAACTCCTAAAATTAAGGAAGGTAGTTTTATCCTACCCAAACAAGGAAAATAAAATAAGATATTTAATAGTATCTAAACCCACTGCCTTTTAATCCTTAAATTATAAGTTAACATTTCTTAAAACGCGACTAGAACATTCCTAGCGGCTAGTGCAACTCGCGCGTAAAATATAATTGCTAAAGTACCCTACTTTAACGATATTTTTCTTAGTCTTGGGCAAAGTTGAGACTTAGATTTGAATACCCTGCACTGGAGACTTTTTTTTCTTAGCCTTGGACAAGACTAAGAGATAGATTTGCCTAGATTTCCATTTTCACATACGGTCTACTCCAAATCTCCTAGGCTATTCCAATACAATTCCAACAAGCCATAAAATGCTCTACTTATTCATTAGATCAACCCTATAATGGTCAAAACCACAAAACATGTAAAAAGTTTTCAATTTTGGCAAAAAATCAATATAAAAAAGTAAGCAAAAATGAAATAATGACATGTTACTCCAAATCTTCTAGGTTATTCCAAATCAATTCCAACAAGCCATAAAATGCTACTTATTCATCAGCTCAACCCCGCAATGGTCAAAATCACAAAACAAGTAAAAAATTTTCAATTTGGCAAAAAATCAGTATATAAAAGTAAGCAAAAATTAAATAATAACATGTTACTTTGATCACTTAGTATGGTGGAATTATTTTCACAACGGTTTAAGTCATTTGAAGATCGGTAAGCCTACAATTATCAAATTCAACTCTTTGAGCCGAAGCAATAAATTGAAACTAACTGCCGCATGACTTTGGATTCTATGGATGAAAGATATGAGACCCAAAAAGAAGAAGAAGAAGAAGAAGAAAAAAGGTTTGGATAAAAAAGGTGGAACTTATGGCTTAAAGTAAAAAAATCCAAATAGATAAAAGGATGAATTAAGCAAATGACAGTTGCACTTAAGGAGAATGTTGAAAATGTTAAATTTCCCAGATATAGCGACTCAGCCCAGGCCCAAACCCTCTCCACAATAACCCAAGTGAGGTTCCAACCCAAAACCAATTGGCTATGGGTGGAGTAGCCCACTTAATATTATATGTTGGAGGGATTTCTTTTAACTTTTCGATGTGTGATTTGTTTGCCATCCCAACATTCTCTCCCTCAAACAAAGCCCACAAGATACTTGACTCTCCCTGAAACCCAACTCATCTCCTAATTTTTTTTCACCGGGAGAACTTTTTCAGTGGGAGCCCATTATAGCTTTCTTTTTGGGGAGACCTGCCCGTAACTTTTTGCTCACGCTACTCCGAACCAGGCTCTGATACTATGTTAAATTTCCCAGATGTAGCGACTCAGCACAGGCCCAAACCCTCTCCACCAATAACTCAAGTGAGCTTCCAACCCAAAACCAATTGGTTATGGGTGGAGTAGCCCACTTAGTATTATATGTTGGAGGGATTTCTTCTAACTTTCCGATGTGGGATTTGTTTGCCATCCCAACATTCTTTCTTTTCCTACCTGCCTAGCCGCAATATTTGACTTCAACAATCTCCCACTTGAAGATTTGATTGAGTATCAATCATATCTTCACACCATTCTTTCTCTCTTTCAAATCCTGTTGCTTGTGTATCTATCAGGCCGCTGGAAGATCGACACCAAATAAACTTGTCAGTGTTAACTGCTTTTGTCATAAAATCTGCTATATTATCTGTAGTATGGATTTTCTGCATATCCACGGTTCCTTCTTCCACTTTCTCACGAACGAAGTGATACTGAACCCGAATGTGTTTTGTCCTGGAATAAAATGCTGGATTCTTTGCAAGATGCAAAGCACTCTGACTGTCACAAAATAGAGAAACATTCTCCCTTTTATGCCCGAGTTCCTCCAATAACAATTTCAACCATACAGCTTATTTACTGGCTTGTGTAGCTGCCATATATTCTGCTTCTGTTGTTAATGTAGCCACAACTGATTGCAGTTTTGAAACCCAGCTTACAGCTCCTCCAACAAGTGTAAACACATATCCCATAGTGGATTTACTTTTATCCAAATCTCCAGCATAATCAGAGTCAACATATCCTCTGACAATAAAGTCTGATCCTTCATAACACAATGCAACATCTACGGTCCCTTTAATGTATCTAAGGACCCTTTTTACTGTATTCCAATGCTCTCCACCAGGATTCGCCATGTATCGATTAACTGCTCCCACTGCATGTGCAATGTCCGGTCTTGTACAAATCATAGCGAACATTAAACTCCCCACTGCTGATGCATACGGTACTCGAGACATCTCCATCCTCTCTTCTTCATTGCTAGGACTCATCTTTGAGGATAACTTGAAATTAACAGGAAGTGGGGTAGAAATTGGCTTACAATCTTGCATGTTGAAACGTCGCAAGATTTTCTTCAAATAATTCTTTTGAGAAAGCCAAATCTTTCTATTATTTCTGTCTCGGTGAATTTGCATCCTTAGAATCTTGTTTGCTGGTCCCAAGTCCTTCATATCAAATTCCCTAGCCAACTGAGCCTTTAACTCCTTGATGCGATCTTTGTTGGGGCCTGCTACCAACATGTCATCTACATAGAACAGCAAGATAATGACATCATTTTCACCAAACCTCTTGAAATATGCACAAGGGTCTGCATTTAGCCTGCTGTATCCAAGGCTCATAATAAAGGAATTAAATCTCTTGTACCAACACCTTGGCGCCTGTTTTAGACCGTACAGAGATTTGTTCAACCTGCAAACCAAGTTCTTCTTTCCTTTTTCTTCAAAACCTTCTGGTTGGAGCATGTAAATTTTTTCTTCAAGATCTCCATGAAGAAATGCAGTTTTCACATCTAACTGCTCCAGATGCAAATCAGAAGTTGCACATATTGCCAGGACTACTCGAATTGTAGTGAGACGAACCACAGGTGAGAAGATTTCATTAAAGTCCACCCCTTCTTTCTGAGCATATCCTTTTACCACCAATCTAGCACGATATCTCTCAACTTGATTATCACCATTCCGCTTGATTTTATAGACCCATTTATTGCCTATGGGTTTTCTCCCTTGCGGTAGTGACACCAGTTCCCATGTCTTATTCTTATGAAGAGCTTCAATTTCCTCTTGCATTGCTGCCATCCACTGAGATACATCTGAACTGTTCATTGCTTCTTGGAGAGTTTATGGCTCCCCATCCTCAGTTAGAAGACAATATGCAACATTGCCCTCCATAATATAATCTGAGTGCCAATTGGGCGACCTTCTTGTGCGAGTTGATCGCCTATTATTTGAAACTTCAGTTTCGACTGGCTCTTCTTCCTCGTACTCTAGTGCAGCTTCAGAAGAATTACTGGTTTCTGATTCTCCTTTTACACATACTTTTGTAGTCTCGGACCTTTCTTCACTTTCTGCTTGCACTGAATCTTTATCTTCTACAAAGATAACTTCTCTGCTGACAACAACCTTGTGGGTAGTGGGATCCCACAGGCGATACCCCTTTACTCCTTCAGCATAACCCAAGAATATACATTTTCTGGATTTTGGATCCAGTTTTATAGTTTCTTGGGCATTGAACATCACATAAGCAGGACTTCCAAATACATGAAGGTTTGAATAATCCACCGGTTTTCCAGCCCACATCTCCATTGGTGTCTTACACTCAATTGCAGTTGATGGAGCTCGATTCACCACATAACAGGCAGTGTTGACTGCTTCCGCCCAGAATTTCTTTTCTAAGCCTGCAGTTCTCATCATTGCTCTTGTTCTTTCCAACAGAATTCTGTTCATCCGCTCTGCCACTCCATTTTGTTGAGGAGTGTATGCCGTGGTGAATTGTCTTTTGATGCCTTCTTGTTTACAAAATTCATCAAATTCTTTACTGGTGTATTCTCCTCCATTATTTGTCCTCAAACACTTGATCTTTTGACCAAATTCAAGTTCCACCCGCGCTTTGTAAGTTTTGAAAACTGGAAACACATATGCTTTCTTCTTGATAGGGAACACCCAACATCTCCTGGAGTAATCATCGATAAACGACACAAAGTAGTTTGCTCCTCCTAGGGATGACACCGGTGCTTGCCATACATCAGAATGAACTAATTCCAGAATGGCCTTGCTTCTGAAATTTGATGTGTTGAACTTCAATCGATGCTGCTTGCTTACAATACAATGCTCACAAAAGGGTAGTGAGACCTTTGTGAGACCTGGAAGTAAATTTCTTTCTGTAAGAATCTTCATTCCTTATTCGGACATATGCCCAAGTTTCTTGTGCCAAGTCATTGCACGTTTTTCACTTGGACTGGTCGTGGCAACAAATGCCTCTCCTTCTTGCAAAGTTTCTCCCATTATCATGTAAAAATTTGCAGCTATCTTTTCTCCCTTCATCAGTACAAGCGCTCCTCTTGATATCTTCAAGATTCCTTTCTCACCATTGAACTTGCACCCCAAATCATCAAATTGTCCTAAAGACAACAGATTCTTCTTTAGGCCCTCCACATGCCGTACGTCTTGAATAGTACAAATTGTACCATCATACATTTTCAGTTTAATAGTTCCAATGCCAACAATCTTCAAGGCATGATCATTGCAGCTGTACACAGATCCTCCAGAGATGGGTTCATAATGATGGAACCATTCTCTTCGAGAGGTCATGTGAAATGTAGCTCCTGAATCAAGAACCCATATTTCAGCAAATCTTTTTCTGCCTTCATTAGTCGTTGCTCCTTCACAACATAGAGCATCTCCGCTATTGGAACAGCTTGCCACATTTCCTTGAGAATCAGAGCTTTTCTTTAAACTCCAACAATCTTTCTTCAAGTGACCCTTCTTGCCACAGTTGTAGCATTTAACATTCTTCTTACTTCTTGATTTTGATCTACCATGATTGTAACTCCCACTTGAGCCACGTTCCGTTGATCTTCCTCTCATCACCGTCAAAACTTCCACATGCTGTGAACTTGCCTGCCTGTCTTCCTTATTTTTGCGCCGATTTTCTTCTTCTAGAACAGCAGCTGCAACATCATCGAAGACTAGAGCATCCGTATTATTTGTTAAATTGATGATGAGTTGATCATACGAATCTGGTAAGATTTGAAGTAGAATCTCAGCACGTTCTACTGTCTCTATTTTATAACCCAAAGAAGTGAGTTGAGAAAATAGAGTATTCAAAGTATTAATGTGCTCCGTCACTGAAGTAGATTCCTCCATACGAAGAGTATAGAGTTTTCTTTTAAGGAAAATTTTGTTGTGGAGTGATTTGGCCTCGTACAATTTAGTGAGATGATCCCACACCTCCTTTGCCGTCTTCTTCTCTTCTATGCTTGACAACACCCCATCTGCTAATGCTAAATGAAGATTTGCCATAGCATTTCCATCCATCTCGTTCCATTTATTATCATCTGTGAAATCAGCCGGCCTTTGACTTATAGCCGCTAGGCAATTATCTTTTCTTAAGATAGCCTTCATCTTTAATTTTCATAGTGAGAAATTACTCCCGTTGAATTTCTCGATCTCATATTTTGCCGCCATTGCTTCTATCACGAACTTCTCTGCTCAAAAATCAGCTCCCACTATTTCACGTGAATAGTAACCGTATACGTGAATAGTAACCGTATAGATGAACAGTGACCATATACGTGAACAGTACCGTATATGTGAACAGTATCCAAGGAAATATATTTTCTGATGTGCAAGATCAGGCTATGCTGCAACCACAGAGCATATTAAGACAGAATCTCGGCTCTGATACCACTTGTTGTAGGAATAAGGACCGGATTAGAGAAAAACCGCAGCTAAAATAGAGATAATAAGGAACACACAGATTTACGTGGAAAACCCCCAAACAAATCAGGATAAAAACCACGGGCAAGACTAGCAAAATTTTACTATAAAATAGGAGTTACAACCTCTCTATATTTTACACAAGAAAATATGAAAAACAATCTCTATTTATACTAGGAGACCTCAAGAATGAGATGATTAAATCTAAAACTAATAGGCTATATTTATAACTAAAAAACTTTTTTCATTTTCTAAACAATCCCGATGTGGGATTGTTAGTTTTATATATATATATAATTATTATAAAACTACTTTCAAAATGGCTTAATTCATTTTGAAATAATAATAAATTTACAATTATCAAATCCAACACTCTACCTACGCACAAAATTTATGAGAAATTAAAGTGAAAAAAGAAGAAAAAAGCAGGAGAGTGTGGACCATTATTCTTTGCTTGTGATTGTTCAAAACTTTGCCAATGAATGAGTTAAAAATCACAAACATTTGGCCTCCAATTCAATAATTTTGGAATACACATCTGTTGTATTTTTTCTGGAACCACTTGTTGCAATATTAATTTCTGCTAACACTGAAATAATTCATTTAAATCACCCAATAATTATCATTATGATTATTATTATATTGGCATTCTGATACTTATCTATAGTTAATGTGAGCATTCATAGTACCATTTTGTTCATTTTGTTTAATATTAAAATTGGTCAATATGCATAAAGTTAGGAAATAAAACCATGTTTTATTAAAAAGAAATAAAAGAGAAAGAAATGAAATGATGAGTGGCCAATTTTTGAGCTAATCTTATAGGAGGGTCCAATAGGCTTTGAATTATAGAAAGGTGTGTGCAATTTAATGTTAATAATATATACCAGTAGTTATTAATTAAAATACCTGATTCATTACTAAATGCAGAATTCAAGCCATATTAACAAAATGAATAAAATTAATTAATTGAGAAAACCGTAGAGATAAATTTATTAAACATCCTTAGAATTTCCGAAAATATATACAATTAGATAAAAAAGAAAGCATAACTTTGGGGAAGCTTTCTATGTATTTAAGTTGTTGCTCGCCCCATAGCTCTCATGATGAGACCAGTCCTATAATCCTTCCATCTACTCCACTGAAGAAAGAAAATAGAGAATTCTTATCGAAAAGTGGTATTTTTAAAAATAGAATTGAGGTAATTTTCTATGGTATTTTTTTTTGTGAAAATCCCTATTTCTTATTATTTATTTATTGAAATTTTTATACAAATGGCAAAAAAAAAAAAAGAGAGAAAAAAAATTAAAGAGGTTACAAAAATCTCTCTCCCTAATACTCTCTTTAAAAAAAAAAAAAATAATTTTGAAAAATACCCCATATTACCCTTCATTCTTTTTAAATTTTTATTTCCAAAAATACCCACTTTTCTGCCCCTTCATTCTTTTTAATTTATTTTCTTTATGAAATTAGCATTATTATTAGAATGAAGAAATTAATTAATTCTAAAAATCTATTCAATATGTGAATCTACACTTTCCAACTTGTTTCGTTTGCATAAATTCCTACACGTATCAAATAGTTTAAACTGATATTTTTCTACATGTACGAAGGCATAGATTAATTCATAATAGTTTCTGGCTTGAGAAGATAGCGATTTCCAAATTGATGATGACGTAATTGCATAATAAAAAAAAATTAAATTACATTCAATTTTAATTTAATACAAAATAACAATAATGAATCTAGATCTAAAAAATAAATAAATCAAATCTACAAAAATAAAAATAAGATTTGGATAAATTCGAGAACCAAATATGAGACTAGAAATTTCTGTTGTTGCAATATTAATTTAATGAAAAGATAACATAAGTCAACACACAAAGTCCTAAAAGAATTGACTTAAAGAATTAGAGAGCACTTAATTACCTTCAGAGAATTGAGGTAATTTCAGCGAAACTTCTTACATTTCCCTTTGCAGATTTAATTACACAATCGATCCTTGTTTCATATCATTCGGTTCTTTTCCTGCTTCTTCAATTTCATTGCAGATCTTCTTCTTTAATTTTTTGCCAGGTAAACTTTTTTATTTTTATTTATTTTATAAGAAAAGGTTGATTTCTGTTGATTCTTGTTATGTTTGAGTATGTTGTTATTGGAATATTTATGTATAAGGAGATCATATGTTCAGAAGTATGTTTTGCTTTCTTGAAAATCTATACGAGTTTCTTTGGTTCATTTTGCTGGTGATTCACTGATAATTCCCCAGATCTATAGAATTAGACAAACAAGAAACCATGCATCTGGTCTGGACAGCTTAATTAAAAGAAAATACTCTATCTATTTATTAAGTTAAGCTTTCCTCATCATAATTAAACTCTTATGAGCACACTGCTCTTTCTAATGCATTGATCTGTCCATGTATAGTCCATTCAAGAATCAAAATCAAACTGTTTACAGTAATTTTTTTTTTTATTTTATTTTGTATCAAATAAAATAGCGAATGATATTTATTAAACTAAAACGAGTGTTTTACTCAATTTGCAAAAAGAGGAGCAAAAGGGAAAAATTAGAAGAACATATTCTTTTTATTTTTATAAAAAGAAGTTGATTTCTGTTGATTCTTTCTTTATTAGAATATTTTATTATCGGAATATTTATGTAAAAGTAGATCATACGTTCATATTGTGTAATAAACAGAAGTTGATTTCTGTTGATTCTTGCTTTGTCCGAATATTTTATTATTGGAATATTAATGTACAAGTAGATAGTACGTTCCTTTGCTTTTGCAACATATATACAACCTAAAATATTTTATTAAAAGATATATAGTTCATATTGCTGCAACTTCACCGATCCTTCCCAAGTTCCAGGGTCGTCTTAGTAGATAAGGCCTGCTAATTAGCGTATAATTACTATTATGTCTGTAGGACTAAAACGAATATGGGCAGAACAAGGGATGAAGAATTTTGGAATTATGTTGATCGTGTGGATGGGGGTTTGAAATGTAAATTCTGTGATAAAGTGTTCAAAGGGAATCCTTCCATTTCGAGGATGAAATCCCATTTATCTGGAGAACCAAGGCAGGGCATCCAACGTTGTGAAAAGGTTCCTCACCATGTCAGAGAAAGAGCCTGTGAAGCAAATAAAAGATGTAAAACCATGCCAAGTTCAAGCAGCAATCCATCTTCGACACAACAAAATGACCAAGTGGAAATTGAACCAACTCCATTTGAAGTTCAAGCCCTTGAAGTGGAACCAGACATGACAACTTCTTTCCCCCGTGCTGTAGTTCAAACTTTCACAGCAAACAATGCTGGAGAAATTGGGCAAGACGAAGTGGGAAATGAATCAACTCCAGTTGAAGTTGAAGACTCTGCGCTTGACCGGGTATGCACTTTTCTCGGTGTGAATGAAAATTCCAGAGCAAATAATGCTGGAGAAACTGGGCAAGGCCAAGTGGGAAATGAATCGATTCCATCTGAAGACGTTGTGCTTGACTGGGCACGTACTTTAGTCAATGCGAGTGAAAATGATGGCGATGAGACATTTTTGACAACAGAATTAGTGGGTCAAAGTTTCCAAATTAACAAGAATAAGATTTGGGAATATTTGATGAATGATGATATCTCAAGCATCGGCATATATGGGATGGGAGGAAGCGGTAAAACCACACTCATGAAACATATGTATAACCAGCTTAAAGAAAAGCATCTCGCAGTTTACTGGATTACTGTATCGCAAGATTTTGGAATTTATAAATTGCAAACTCTCATTGCTGAAAGTATTAAGATGGATCTTTCCAATGAACGTGAAATTTTTAAAAGAGCTGCAAAACTGTGGAAAACATTGAAGGGAAAACAAAAATGTGTTCTTATTTTGGATGACTTGTGGGATCATTTTGATTTGAAAGATGTGGGTATACCTGGAGAAGCAAATGGATGCAAGTTGGTTCTTACAACTCGTTTGTTAGATGTGTGTCAGAAGATGCTTTGTGAAGAGATAATCCAAGTGGATCCTCTTAATGAAAATGAAGCATGGAGATTGTTCAAACAAAAACTCGGGGCACCAATTCCTTCAAGTGTTACATATACTGCCAAATTAATCGCAAAGGAATGTGATGGTTTGCCGCTTGGAATTATAACTATGGCTGGAAGCATGAGGGGAGTGGATGATATTTGTGAGTGGATGAATGCATTAAGGGAATTGAAAGAATCAAATGTCAGCGATATTGACATGAACCAGAAGGTGTTTTCAGTATTGAAAGTAAGTTATAAACGTTTGACAGATTCTGCATTACAACAATGCTTCTTGTATTGTGCATTATACCCAGAAGATCATGATTTCAAAAGAGACGAGTTGATAGAACATATGATTGATGAGAAGATAATACAAGAGGAAAGCAGGCAAGCGGCATTTAACAAGGGGCACACCATACTCAACAGACTTGAAAAAGCATGTTTGTTGGAAAGTACTATTCTGGGATCCTTGAAGATGCATGACTTGATCAGGGATATGGCCATTCAAATAATTAACAAGAATGGAGGAGTGTTGCTTAAAACAGGTGCACAATTGGAAGAGATACCAGATTGTGAGAAATGGACAGAGGATCTTGTGAAAGTCTCATTAGGACACAATGAAATAAAAGAAATTTCTCCTGGTTTTTCACCAAGGTGTCCAAAAATTTCAACCCTATTGTTGTCTCGTAATACTTTGAGAAACATTGCAAATTCCTTTTTCGAGCGATTGAATGGGCTCAAGGTTCTTGATCTTTCTTATACTTATATTGAAGAATTGCCGAGTTCCATCTCAGATTTAGAGAACTTAAATGTGTTAGTGCTATATCATTGTACAGAGCTGCGACACTTGCCCTCAGTGTCAAAACTTAAGGCATTGAAGAAATTGGATCTCGAGTATTGCCAGAATCTTGAAAAGTTACCACAAGGCATAGAATTTACATCCAATTTAAGGTATTTAGATATTTGTTATACTAAAATTAAGGAGTTTCCAGTTGGTATATTACCAAAACTTTTGAATTTGCAAGTCCTCAAGATTCATGATTATTTAAAAGGAGAGGACTTTGCATTTTTGAGAAAGTTGGAAACCCTGACCTGCTTTTTTCATAATGTTGGTGAGTTGATAACACTTTCCTCCAATCTAAATTGTTACACTCTTGGGGTGGGAGAAATAGATTATTGGGATGATGATGATGATATCTTGGAGCCTCATGACAGATATTTATGTATTAATAATTGTTCTGAAACAGAACATTTTCTTTCTTTGTCCTTCTCCTACCCATCTTTATTTCAAAGCCTCCAGTGTATAAAATTATGCCAATTGAAGGAAGAAAATACCGCAGCAGCACTACCATGGTCACTACCTCATTCTACATTTTCTCAACTTAAGGAATTCTACATGTGCCATTGTAGTCCAAGTGTGAAGAAGCTGTTCCCACCTGGCTTGGTGTCAAATTTTCAAAACCTGGAAACTCTTAAAGTAGAAAATTGTGAGGAAATGGAGGAGATAATAGCAACGGAAGAAGAACATGAAAGCCATGACAGCATCCAGTTCGTTCTTCCAAAGCTGACGTTGTTCTCATTGACGAAGTTACCAAATCTGAAGAGCATTTGCAGGGGAGACATAATATGCAATTCCCTAGAAGAACTAAGAATAGGGAAGTGTGAAAAGCTTAATAGGGTGGCAGTGTCTTTAATGGTTACAAACAATGACTCCGAATTCTATTTTCTCCCTTCACTTGAGCGCATCGAAGTCGGTCCCGAAGAATGGTGGGAGAGGGTTGAGTTGGTCCATCCTGAAGCTAAGAACTTCCTCTCAACAGTTTCAGCTTTTAATATTGATGGGGTAATAAGCTGATTCCATTTTACTTATTTTATTTCTTGGAGAGTAATAGATTATTTTATACATTACTTTACACATTTTCAATTTTTTTTAATTATAATCATAATCATAATCCTTGTAGGTTCTGACATTTTTTCCACATATTGAAAAGGTAATAAGCTGGTTTCACTTTACTTATCTGATTTACTATAGTGTAATAGATTGTTTCATTCATTACAATACACATTTATAATTTTTTTGATGAGACCAGGGCCGACTCTTCGGATCCAGATGCTAAAGAAATCCTCTCACCACTTTGTAGATTTCTAGAGGTAATAAACTGATTCCATTATACTAATTCTATTTCTTGAGGAGTAATTGATTATTTTATGCATTACTTTACACATTTTCAATTTTTTTAATTATAATAATAATAATACTATTAATGACAACAAATTTCAAATATCCGTGCAATTATAATATATCTGTACAAATTAACAATCGTAATATTATCATTCACATCACCAATTTTATTTATTTATTTATTTTTGTAAATGCTGAATTTAAGCATTTGTATTCCAAAGTACCATTTTTATGCCTTATTTTCATGAGCTGTGCCTGACCAAAAATGTCACATTTTGGGCCTTTGTATAGAATACTATTTTTTTCCCTTACTTTTTTTATAAGCATAATTTTCCCTTTTTTTCATTTGAAATATACATTTTTTAAAAATTTTTATTTTCAAAAATACCACTTTTTTAATAATTTAATTTTTACTGACTTTTTAGATAGTTTTATTCATATCCACACTTAAAAGTAGGGAAAATAAAATTCCATTAATTTAAAAAATTTCAAAAATCCTCCTATTACCATAAAAGTCCCACAAGTGGTGATATCGTACAAATCCCCAAAATTTCGTTTCTTAAATCCCTATTTTAGTTTGTCAAAATCCATCTCTTTCTTCAATTGCTTTTGATATTGTTCTTCAATATTGTCCTCGTTTTCTATAAAAACGGTTAGTGTATTTTCACTCTTACTATCGCTGATTGCATTGCCAAAAAAGATTTACAAATTAAAAGTTTGTATTTTTGAATTTCCATTTTTGTCTTTAATTTCTCTATTTTTTTGGTTATTATACCTCTTTATACATGAGATACAAAATTCCAAATAAAGAAATTTAAATTTTAATCTATATATGACATACCTTATTATACCGATTTCAAGTTAGAAATTGCAATAATGCAAGTTGGTATACTGGTAAGCATACCTAGATATACTAAAGGAGATGATGTGAATTTTCAATTATATAATTTGTTGTACCTATTAGAATAGCAAGTGCATTTTTTATAGTTAGTATACTTATTGGGGATTTACAAATTAAAAGTTTGTATTTTTGAATTTCTATTTTTGTCTTTAATTTCTCTATTTTTTTGGTTATACAAAATTCCAAATAAAGTAATTTAAATTTCAATCGAGTCGGCTGGATGTTTAATTTCTCCTCATCCAACCACTGCTGACACCTCCCGCACCGTCGTGGTATGTTTATTAATAGCTCAAATCCACACAAATTCGAGGAAATATTGCTCTTTTTTGCTTCTGAGAAATTCTCAGCGTTAGCTGCTTATTTACTCGTGTTTATTGTGAACTAGCCAAAGTCTGAGAGTGAGGTTCAGTCTGATAGTGTTTTTGCTTTTTGCATTTTCATGTGAGACATGATTGATGGAATTCCAAGTAAATTGCTAAATGCTTATCCAGGGAAAATTTGCTAATTTGTAGAAATAATATGAGTTTTGTTTGATTGCTGATTAAGAATGAACTTACCCTCTTTATTAAGATAAACCACTACCCGCTTCAATACAAAGTTAGGAAATTTTCTTTTGACAATGTCAACTTTTATATTTGACATGTCGAGCCTTACCTTCTTTCTTTGTGCAGTAATATAATCCTATCAGGTGCTTATAACTTTTGAAGTTCTGGCATTATTCATGAAGAGCAATGTTATGCTAGTGCTAATGGCTGTATCTGTAAATGTGAGAGGCAAGTTCTGGCAGGAATGGGATTCAGTTGTTCCTTGCTCTTCTAAAAAAAGTATAGCACCTTCATTCTATGAGCCAAAACACTTTGAGATGTTAATATATATATATATATATATATATATATTTTCCTTGAACTGGAAAAGAGCTTTGCAACCAAATGCTTGTGTTTCCTCCCCCACTATTGCAGTCTTCACTCTTTGACCTGCTTCTATGTCACTTACAGTTTCTACATAAATTGTCTTTGTTTCTTTTTTCTTTCTGTCACCAAAATGTTTTGAGCATGAAATAGCAGTATTTTCAAAGGTTGATCTATTTGAGCATGTCAAAAAGTATTTCTATTTTCAACCCCGTAAAGCATTCTGTTACTTACTATGCTTATTTTTGACTACCATGCCTAGTTATTCAGAGAAAACAAATGATAAATGTTTTTATAGCCTCTCACTCTAATTCATGCGTCTTAAGGGAGGACAAGCCTTCACCTGACCCATGAATATGATCAGAATCCAAACCATTTTTTCCCCATACTGTTTCATTTTTAGCTATGTGAGAGGTAGAGTTGAATCAGTGCTTTGAATTCTTTTCTCCTGCTTTCACATTAACTAATTGTCTTTATATGTGGATGCATGTTTTGAAGTGGCATGTTGATATGTTTTACTGAGATCCGATGTGCGTCCACTGATGTTAAATCATTGATAATTATTTGGCATGTTGATTGGATTTGTAGGTCCCCAGGGGACATGTTTGGATTGGGGAGATAATATGTATGCCTCTACTGATTCAAGGAATTTTGGGCCTCTTCCATATGGTCTTATCAAAGGCAAAGCATTTTTGAGGGTAATCTTCTACTATTGTTTATAATAACCAAATTTGCATCTATATAACTTTGTCATATTATCCTAAATGCATGTCCCACTGAATGGTGAATGAATACAAAAGACAAATCTGTTTGACATACCTGTGTGATTTAGAGACTTAGCTGTATGTTGCTTTGATTGTAATTACTCTGCAAATTGGATTGGTAGTAAATCCAAGGAGTTGATAATTTTCGTATGCCAGGTTCTGATCGTCTCACATCTCATTTTCTTAGAAAAGTTGCATATCTGTCTTTTGATCTTTGCTTGAAGCATTCAAAGAATGAAGTCTGATTGATTTAAGTCTTAGTTTCACATCTTGCTCCTCACGAGAGAAAAATTGTTGCCATGAAAATCGAGAACCTATTTATATAGCATTGGCCACGATTTCTCCTTCCATGATTGATATGATAATTGATAGGTCACATGTTATGTATTGTGCACTAAAACTTTCTTCTTTCTCAGTTGAAGTTTATGTGACTGTTGCTAGTTAATTTATGATAAAAGGTGCAAATCATTTTTGTACTTTTTTTTCCAATTAGGTGTGGCCGCCACATAGCCTTGGATTCTTGTGACAGTAGTGATCAGAATGAGTATATTTTGATGGTGTTCTTCAAGAAACGACAAAATAAGAACCAGTGCATCTCAAAGTAGAGCCTCAGACAGTCAAGTCAACAATTTTTGGCTTCATGAATTTTCTGAAGCACTCTAGAGCTTCAGACTTGTGGGAAATCAAATAGATTCATTATTTATTTGTGTTGTCTGGGAAACAAATTTATCATCTCATTCACTATTCAATATGTAAATCTACACTTTTCAACTTGTTTCGTTTGCATAAGTTTTTACATGTATTAAATAGTTTAAACTGATATTTTTAAATACAAAATGGCATCTATTGTGGAATTCTGAAAAACAATAGGGTACATATGCATTCTACAGAATTTTTTTTCCACATATATGAGGGCATATATTAATTCATAATAGTAATAATTAAATCTACAAAAATAAAAATAAGATTTGGATAAGCTTGAGAACAAAATATGCGATTAAAAATTTCTGCTGTTGCAATATTAATTTAATGAAAAGATTAAGTGGACTAAAAATAACAAAATCATTATATTATTAGACAATATAATAATATTATAGAGTGAGAAAAGCACTGAATGCTCTTTTTGACTTAGCAAGCTATCAGACAAAGACTTAAAGAATTAGACTCCTATTTTCTCTTCACAGATTTGATTACCCAGCCCTTGTTTCATATCATTCTTGTTGATTCTTCAATTTCTTTGTACATCTTCTTCTTTAATTTTCTGCCAGAGCCAGGTAAAATTTTTAATTTTAATTTTATTTTATAAAAAAAGAAGTTGATTTCGGTTGATTCTTGCTATGTTTGAATATTTCATTATTGGAATATTATGTACAAGTAGAAGTAGATCATATATGTTCTTTTTCAACATACAGCTTAGATTATTTGATTAGTTTCAGAAGTATATTCATATTGTATTGTATAATAAGCTATACCTCTTATGTTTTGCTTTTCTTGAAAATATCTCAACTTTTATAAATTTCCTTCCTTCTTGTTGCTGATAAATTCACTGATAATTCCCATGATGTATGAAATTAGATAGACAAGAAAGCATGAGTCTGGTATGGGGAGCATAGTTATAAGAAATACTAAATCTATTTAAGTTCAAGCTTGCCTGATAATTAATTAACTCTTATGAGAACATTCCTCTTTCTAATGCATAGATCTGTCATGCGATCTTATTTGCTGAAATCATGAAAATTTTCTAAAGTTTGTTTTGCTCTTTTTGCTGCAACTTCACCAATGCTTCCCAAGTTCCAGGGTGGTCTTATTAGTGTATAACTGCTATTCTATGTCTGTAGGACTGAAACTAAAATGGGCAGAACAAGGGATGTAGAATTTTGGAATTGTGTTGAGCGTGTGGATAAGAGTTTGAAATGTAAGTTCTGTGGTAAAGTAGTCAAAGGGAATCCTTCCATTTCAAGGATGAAATCCCATTTATCTGGAGAATCAGGGCGGGGCATCCGAATTTGTGCAATGGTGCCTGACGATGTCAAATCAAAAGTCTGTGAGGCAATTCAAGAATCGAATAAAAGACGTAAAACCATGCCAGGTTCAAGCAGTAGTCAGGTCCCCAATCCATCTTCCAGCCAACAAAATGACGTTACTGATTATAGGTTGGAATTGCACGAATTTGCAGATGAAAATGGTGCTGGTGAAACTGGGCAAGACCAAATGGGAAATGAACCAACTCCATCTGAATTTCAAGCCGTTGGGCATGAAGTAGTACCAGAAATGGCAACTTCTTTCCACCATGCTGAAGTTGAAACTTTCACAGCAAACGATGCTATTGAAACTGGGCAAAACCAAGTGGGAAATGAATCAACTCCATCAGAAGTTCAGTTTGAGCGCTGTCTTATTTTTCTCCGTGAAAATGAAAATTTCAATCCATCTTCCAGCCAACAAAATGACCAGGTGGGAAATGAAGCAACTCCATCTGAATTTCAAGCCCTTGGGCATGAAGTAGTACCAGAAGTGGCAACTTCTTTCCCCAACAATGAAAATGAAAATTATGCTGGTGAAACTGGGCAAGACCAAGTGGGAAATGAACCATCTGAATTTCAAGCCCTTGGGCATGAAGTAGTACCAGAAACGGCAACTTCTTTCCCCAACAATGAAGATGAAAATTATGCTGGTGAAACTGGGCAAGACGGTGGCGATGAGACATTTTTAACCACAGAGTTAGCGGGTCAAACTTTCCAAATTAACAAGAATAAGATTTGGGAATGTTTGATGAATGATGATGTCTCGAGCATCGGCATTTATGGCATGGGAGGAAGTGGAAAAACCACACTCATGAAACATATTCATAACCAGCTTAAAGAAAATCATATAGCGGTTTACTGGATTACGGTATCACAAGATTTTGGAATTTATAGATTGCAGACTCTCATTGCTGAAAGTATTCAGTTAGATCTTTCCAATGAACGTGAAATTTTTAAAGGAGCTGCAAAACTGTGGAAAACATTGAAGGGAAAACAAAAATGCGTTCTCATTCTGGATGACTTGTGGGATCATTTTGATTTGGAAGATGTGGGTATACCTAGAGAAGCAAATGGATGCAAGTTGGTTCTTACAACTCGTTTGTTAGGTGTGTGTCAGAAGATGTTATGTGAAGAGATAATCCAAGTGGTTCCTCTTAATGAAAATGAAGCATGGAGATTGTTCAAACAAAAACTCGGGGCACCAATTCCTTCAAGTGTTACATATACTGCAGAATTAATCGCAAAGGAATGTGATGGTTTGCCGCTTGGAATTATAACTATGGCTGGAAGCATGAGGGGAGTGGATGATATTTGTGAGTGGATGAATGCATTAAGGGAATTGAAAGAATCACATGTCAGCGATATTGACATGAACCAGAAGGTGTTTTCAGTATTGAAATTAAGTTATAAACGTTTGACAGATTTTGCATTACAACAATGCTTCTTGTATTGTGCATTATACCCAGAAGATTATGAATTCAAAAGAGGTCAGTTGATAGAACATATGATTGATGAGGAGATAATACAAGAGGAAAGCAGGCAAGCGGCATTTAATAAGGGGCACACCATACTGAACAGACTTGGAAAAGCATGTTTGTTGGAAGAGACTATTATTGGATCCTTGAAGATGCATGACTTGATAAGGGATATGGCCATTCAAATAATTAAAGAGAATGGAGGAGTGATGCTTAAAGCAGGTGCACAATTGGAAGAGATACCGGATTGTGAGAGATGGACAGAGAATATTTTGAAAGTCTCGTTAGTCTACAACAGAATAGCGAAAATTCCTCCTGATTTTTCACTAAGGTGTCCAAAACTTTCAACCCTATTGTTGTCTCATAATATTTTGAGAAAGATTCCAAATTCCTTTTTCGGGCAATTGAATGGGCTCAAGGTTCTTGATCTCTCTTATACTTTTATTGAAGAATTGCCGAATTCCATCTCGGATTTAGAGAACTTAAACGCGTTATTGTTATCTGGCTGCACGAGACTACACCACATGCCCTCATTGTCAAAGCTTAAGGCATTGAAGAAACTGGATCTCAAGTATTGCTACAGAGTTAAAAGGTTACCTCGTGGCATACAATTTCTATCCAATCTAAGGCACCTAGATCTTTGGGGTTCAAGAATTCAGAAGTTTCCAGTTGGTATATTACCAGAACTTTTGAATTTGCAATTCCTCAAGCTTGTTGATTATTTAACAGGTGAGGAACTGAAAGGTTTGAGAAAGTTGGAAACTCTGATGTGCAGTTTGGATAATGTTGGTGAGTTGGAAAGACTTCCCTCCAATCTAAATTATTACGCTCTTAATGTGGCAGGAAAAAATGGTTGGGATTATGATGTCATTGAGGGCAGATGTTTATTTATTAATAATTGTTCTGAAACAGAACATTTTCTTTCTTTGTCCGTCTCCTGCCCATCTTTATTTCAAAGCCTCCAGCGTATAAGATTATACAA
Source organism: Excoecaria cochinchinensis (assembly GCA_947683425.1). Lineage (NCBI taxonomy): Eukaryota > Viridiplantae > Streptophyta > Magnoliopsida > Malpighiales > Euphorbiaceae > Excoecaria > Excoecaria cochinchinensis. Next base: position 51,366,406 of record CANTUQ010000004.1, read on the forward strand.
ATTGAAGGAGGAAAATTCCGCAGCAGCACTACCATCGTCACTACCTCACTCTACATTTTCTCAACTTAAGAAATTCTGCATGATCCGTTGTAGTCCGAGTGTGAAGAAGCTGTTCCCACCTCGCTTGGTGTCAAATTTTCAAAACCTGGAAACACTTACAGTAGAAAAATGTGAGGAAATGGAGGAGATAATAGCAACGGAAGAAGAACATGAAAGCCATCACAGCATCCAGTTCGTTCTTCCAAAGCTGAAGTCGTTCTCATTGGAGAACTTACCAAATCTGAAGAGCATTTGCAGGGGAGACATAATATGCAATTCCCTAGAAGAAATAGAAATAGTGGCTTGTGAAAAGCTTAATAGGGTGGCAGTGTCTTTTGGGGTAACAAACAATGACTCCCAATTTTATCCTCTCCCTTCACTTAAGAGCATCGAAGTCGGTCCCGAAGAATGGTGGGAGAGGGTTGAGTTGGTCCATCCTAATGCTAAGAACACCGGGTAATAAGATGATTCCATTTTACTTATTTTATTTCTTGGAGAGTAATAGCTTATTTTATGCATTACTTTACACATTTTTAATTTTTTTAATTATAATAATAATAATAATAATCCTTGTAGGAGTATAAGAAGACTAAGAGCGAAACAGAAAAATTGCGGATTCTTCTGATAAGAAGACTAAGAGCGAACAGATAAATTGCGGCTTTTAATATTTGTATTTCTTTTTTTTTTCTTAAGAAACATTATGATTATATGTAATGATTGTAATATATCTATTTTCTTCCTTACTTAATTATAGATTTATATATTATTAATCCTTTTGTAAAATTTAATAGTGTAAACTTCTCCTTTTAGTTTAAATATGTCAGTAATTTAAATATTTTTCTAGGGTTTTGTATTTGCCCTTTCATATAATTTCTTTTTAAGACTTTCATCTAATAATTTTATATAATTTTTATTAATCACAATAAATTTCAATTATCTGCATTAATATAGGTTATAAATATTGATTATGAATGATTTATTAATATTATCATTTATGAAAGATAATTTAAATAAATAATACAAAAATTACTTGATAACACAGTAATTTACATTTGCTTCAAGGCCCATCCAGTCAGCATACTTAACTGGCAAGGCCCAAGACCCAGCAACCAGAGTAGCAGGCACGAGCTCCTAGGCAGCGCACATGCCCAATCGGCTAATGTGACCGTCAGTCCCATCAACCGCCTGACACGAGGCAGCGTCCATGCCTACCACCTGCTCTCTGTCATGTTGCCGAATACCTATTATGACAGCCAGTAATCACTCCTCAGGCACTCAAGTGCCTCTCAACCATCTCATATAAATAGCCCAGCCAACGATAGCACCAGGTATTGAATCTCAAGCATTCTCTCTCTAAAGCACATTTTCTTTCTAAGCTACTAACTTAAGTTTCGAAGTGCTTACGCCTGGGTCCGACCGGGCATTTCTTATCGCAGGGTCTCTCATCCGATCGGCTCGTCCTCCACTCTTCAGATAAAGACAATCCAGGCTTTATCATTACTCAATATACTCAATATAGAAGAAAAAGAAATAAATGCAAACCCGATAAATGAATAATATTTGCAACAATAAATTGTGGCTTTCAGGAAAAAATATATATATATATATATATATATATGTGTGTGTGTGTGTGTGAAGTTGGTCCTCTAATTTATTTAGAGCAAGATCGGATTATGAATAATTCCTAATTTTGGATCCAATTATCTACTTAAATATCTTACTCCAATAATATAAATTGGGTCCAATTTCCTACTTAAATATCCAAATCCAATTATATAAATATATAACCTATAAATATTGAAAAAGTAAAAGTTAAATATTAGACGAAAAAAAAAATAAAAAAAAATCCCAAAATTGGAGAGAGGAGAAAATTTATTCAATTGGACTTTTAAGTATCAATTTTATCATAATTAACCTTTTAACTGGAAATTTTATTTAACTACATCAAATATAACGTGAAAAATTGTAAGGGTGAGCATGGATCAGACCGCTCCACGAGTCTAAAAAAATCAGTTCATTAATATCGATTTTTTGAAATTTCAGTCTATTATTATCGGTTAACCAGTCTATTGGTTTCGAATTTTCGGACCAGTTAACCAATATTTTTCGGTTAATTACTATAATTATAAAATTCATTCATAAAACTATTAAATTGTTGAAGATATTTAAAATTTAAAATTAGAAAACAAACATAATTAAATATAATAATTAAATATGATGTTTAAACAATAAATATAAACTAAAAATATTATTTTCACATATATTAAAAATTTTATTTTTAAAAAAAAATTAATTAATATATTAATTTTATATAACTTTTCGAATATATTTTGATTCTAATTAATGAAAAATTGATATACCAAGAAATAATAAAAAATGTTAAATATTTACATACTGAACAATTAAGAAATTAACTAAAATAACTTTAAAAAAACTAAAATAAAATTGAAATATTTTAAAGTAAATGAAAATTAAAAGTATATAAATAATAAAATATGAAAATCATGATTATAATTAAAATAAAAAAAAGTGAAATGAAATTAATAAAATATAGGGGTGTTCATATATCGGTTTTGGTTCGATTAACTGATTCATAAGTTAAAAAATAAAAATTAATAAATTAATATCGATTTTTATAAAATAATAACCGTTAATCATAAAAATAGATTTTTTTAATATATTTTTTATTCGATTTCTTAGTTAACTAAATATAATGATTTTTTTTATTTACCCCAAATAAATTGAACTCCCTGATGCTATTGAACTAATTCTTATAGGAGACAGTGGCTTTATACATTAAAGTCAATAGATAGATACCTTAGATCACCATAATCTGAGCTTCACCCCAACTTCACTTATCGTGACGCTGTCCGACTTCATCTGTCACTATAAATAACCTAAAACAATTCATGATAAGCGCTTTTTAAATTCTCAAGAACTTTTGTCTGTATACTTGATCTCTCTAAAAGTATAACTCAAGTGTCTTAGTGATTGCCTCTGATCTCACTACGACAACCATTTCTTTTTTTTGTTCCAATTTGACTTTTGTCTAACCATTTTACCTGTATTTAATTAGATATTTATCTGTTAGGAAAATTTTTATCTTTTTTAGATTTATCAATAAACCTTTTGATTTTTTTTTTTTGACATAACTCTAAATTTTATTTATTTGCATCAATGATATAAAATAACTATCAAATTTGCTCTTCTATCTTATCTAGATATATAAAGTGCCCAACTGATCTAATATTGGGTGGCAAAGTTTAAGGGTTCAATTGAATAAAATTCCAATTGAAGGACTTAATAGAATATATATATATATATATATATATATATATATATGAAAAAAAAAAAAAAAACACTTTCGCAATCCTCAGAAAATTTTTGACCCAGAAGTCGAAGCTCAAGAAGAAGAAAAGAAAGGGTAAAAACCCTAATGAAATGAGAATACTAAGGAATCTGAGTGAATGGCAAAGCACAGTGAAAGAAGGAGCTTTCGTTTGTTCTGAAACAGATGTTTATTTATTAAAAATTGTTCTGAAACAGAACATTTTCTTTCTTTGTCCGTCTCCTGCCCATCTTTATTTCAAAGCCTCCAGCGTATAAGATTATACAAATTGAAGGAGGAAAATACCGCAGCAGCACTACCATCGTCACTACCTCACTCTACATTTTCTCAACTTAAGAAATTCTGCATGATCCGTTGTAGTCCGAGTGTGAAGAAGCTGTTCCCACCTCGCTTGGTGTCAAATTTTCAAAACCTGGAAACACTTACAGTAGAAAAATGTGAGGAAATGGAGGAGAAAATAGCAACGGAAGAAGAACATGAAAGCCATCACAGCATCCAGTTCGTTCTTCCAAAGCTGAAGTCGTTCTCATTGATGAACTTACGAAATCTGAAGAGCATTTGCAAGGGAGACATAATATGCAGTTCCCTAGAACATATAGATATAGTGAAATGTGAAAAGCTTAATAGGGTGGCCGTGTCTTTTATGGTTACAAACAATGACTCCCAATTCCGTTTTCTCCCTTCACTTGAGACCATCAGAGTCTGTCCCGAAGAATGGTGGGAGAGGGTTGAGTTGGTCCATCCTGAAGCTAAGAACTTCCTCTCAACAGCTAACAATCCTGATGGGGTAATAAGCTGATTCCATTTTACTTATTTTATTTCTTGGAGAGTAATAGATTATTTTATGCATTACTTTACACATTTTCAATTTTTTTAATTATAATAATAATCCTTGTAGCAGATTCTCGTGTTTTATCCAATTGAGGATTTCTAGCGTGCTGAAGAGGTGATAAGCTGTTTTCACTTTACTTACCTCATTTACTGAAGTGTAATAGATTATTTTACACATTTTCATTTTTTTTTTAATTATAATAACAATACTTGTAGCAGATCAACAGGGACTCTTCTGATTAGCAAGGACAGGAATTGAAGACTTACAGCGAAGAGATGAATTGCGGCTTTTAATATTTGTATTTCTTTTCTTTCTTACTTGACTACTTGTGAGGCTGCACTTAATTATCGATTTATATATTATTAATCATTTTGTAAAATTTAAATATTTTTCTAGGGTCTTGTAGTTGCCCTTTCATATAATTTCTTTTTAAGACTTTCATCTAATCATTTTATATAATTTATATTAATCACAATAAATTTCAATAATCTGTATTAATATAGGTTATAAATATTGATAATTTAAATAAATAATTCAAAAATTACTCAATATAGAAGAAAAAGAAATAAATGCAAACCCGATAAATGAATAGTCTTTACACCAATAAAGTGTGGCTTTCTGTTTGGGTTAATAAAATTTAAGTTAAAGTTTTTATTTTATGAGAAATATATATATATATGTCAAGTTGGTCCTCTAATTTAATAAAGCAACATCGAATTATGAACTTTTGCCATAATTCCTAATTATGGATCCAATTTCCTACTTAAATATCCAAATCCAATTATATAAATATATAACCTATAAATATTGAAAAAGTAAAAGTTAAATATTAGACAAAAAATAAAAAATAAAAAATAAAAAGTGAGATTCAGGAAAATAACCCAATTCTTATTTCTTCTTCTTTTTTTTTTTTCTTTTTTTGGTAAAAAAGAAAATTCCAATTCATTTTGTCTCCTTGTGAATACTACATATTCTTTGCTCATAATGCAATTATCTACATCTACAATAATAATAATAATAATAATAATAATAAATTACTCCCTTTTTACAATGCTAAATTTTCATGATAACTCTTTAATGCAAAATATTTTAACTTCAATTTGGTCCTTGCCCTTAACAAACATCAAACAAAAAATGAAAAAATTACTTATATTTTTATTTTCTTAAAAAAAAAATATCGTTTTTACACTAATTTTCATAGATTCCATTTCCGTTTGGAAACCCACAGGTAAAGACAAAGTTTAAGAACGCAAAATTCCCGCCAAAACTAACAGAAATCACTCACAGTCACTCACTAACAGAATTTGCCTCCTTTGCTTTTAACCGCCTAATGAAATCGAAATGCCTCTCTCTGTCTCTCTCTTTTCTTCTCTCTGTCTACTCATTCTCTTCTCTCTCTCTCTCTCTCTCTCTAATTGTTTCTTCTTCAAGGCTTCGAAGAAACTGAAAAACTGCGATTATCAAGACGCCATTAGAGAGAGAGAGAGAGATCACCTCTTGCGTATTGCATTGCTCAGTCACCTCTTACGTATCGGATCTTTATCGAGATCACCTTTCAATCTCAGTTTCATGAACCTGCATTTTCTCGGTTTTCAGCCGATGCGTCCTCTTTTCCCATCCCCTTCGCAGACTTCCATATTATCTTGAACGATGAGCATCAAAAAGCAGCTAAACTGTCAAAAGCATTGAACAATAGCAGCAAATTCGTTTTATTCTTGGATGATGTGTGGGATTACTTTCCAGTTGCTAAGGTGGGAATTCCTGTAGGCATGAATGGATGTAAGTGGGTGTTAACAACTAGATCATTAGATGTGTGTCTGAAAATGGATTGTCAACGGAAAATTAAACTGAATCCCCTCTCTTCAGAAGAAGCTTGGCTGTTATTTTTGAAAGAATTAGGCGGTGAAACAATGATTCCCAAAGAAATTGAGGGGAATGCAAAATCAATCGCAAAAAAATACGAGGTTTACCGTTACGCATTGAAGGGATCGGTAGAAATAGAGGAGTGATGCTAAAGCCTTGTGCAGGATTAAAAGAAATACCTGATTGTGAGCAATGGACTGAGGATCTCGTGACAGTCTCATTAGCATCCAACAAAATAAAAGAAATTCCTTCCGGTTTTTCACCAAATTGTCCAAAACTTTCAACCCTATTATGTGAACTTGAAATCTTTATCAATCTATTATGTGACAATAATAGGGTTGAAAGTTTTGGACACCTTGGTGAAAAACCAGGAGGAATTTCTTTTATCTTGTTGCAGCCTAATGAGACTTTCACAAGATCCTCAGTCCATCACTCACAATCAAGTATTTCTTCCAATTCTGCACATGCTTTAAGCATCACTCCTCTATTATTTTTAATTATTTGGATGGCCATATCTCTAATCAAGCCATGCATCTTCACACATCTCTTCTCGTCATATTCATCATATTCACGTCCATCTACAGATTTCAGCAAGCAAGCCTTTTCCAATCTATCAAGCGCAGTATGCGCCCTATTAAATTTTGCTTGCCTATTTTTTTCTTGTATTACTTCATCGTCAATCAAATAGTCTATAAGTGCACCCTTCTCAACTGAATTTGGAAGAATCACAGAGTGTAAGAAGCACTGTTGCAATGTGGGATTTCTCAAATTATCATAGCTAAGTTTCAACTTTTCAAATAATTCCATATTATCCCGACTTGGTATTGCTTCTTCGAATTCATGCAATGCATCCCTCCACTCCAGTATGTCATTCGCTCCCTTCATATTCCTTGCCATCACTTCGATCCCTAAAGGCAAGCCCTCACATTTTGTTGCAATGGATTTTGCAATGCCTTCAATTTCTTTAGGAAGTATTGCTCTATTACCTAGTTCTTTTAAGAATAATAGCCAACCATCTTTTTCAGAAAAAGGATTCACTTCAATCTTCCTCAGGCAATCCATCATCATGCACACATCTAAGGATCTAGTTGTTAAAATCCACTTACATCCCTTCATATCAACAGGAATTCCCACCTTATTCATGGGTATATAATCCCACACATCATTCAAAAATAAAATGAATTTCTTACCATTGCCTAATGCTTTTGAAAGTTTGGCTGCTCTTTGATGTTCATCATCCACTCTTGAAAGGTCAAGATCAATAACACTTGCAATGGCTTCTTGTAAATTCTGAATGCTAAAATCAGATGGCATGGTAACCCAATAAACATTATAAAAGGAATTGGGAGTTTTGAGCAATTTGTTATTTAGATGCTTGGCCAATTCGGATTTCCCCACTCCCCCCATCCCATAAATGCCGATGCTTGATACCCTATCATCCATTAACCAACAAAAGATATCCTCGAACAGCCTTATAGATTCTTGACCCACCAACTCCTTTTGTGAGTAATTCTTCTCCTCTAGGCTCAACAAGTTGCACAGTTTCTGCTGTTGCCCCTTCTGGAAGTTCAAATGGAGTTGGTGCAATTTCCACTTGGTTATTTTGTTGGCTGGAAGATGGATTTGAGACTTCATTGCTGCTTGAACTTGGCATGGTTTTACATCTTTTATTTGCTGCCCAGGCTCTTTCTTTGACATGGTGAGGCACATATTTGGATTCACAAATTCCGATGCCCTGCCTTGGTTCTCCAGATAAATGGACTTTGATCCTTGAAATTGAAGGTTTCCCTTTGAATAAGTGATGACAGTATTTACATTTCAAAACCCCATCTCCATGCTCAACACAATTCCAAAATTCTCCATCTCTTGCTTGACCCATTTTTGTTTTCATCCTACAGACATACAGTTAAAAATTATACACTAACAGCCTTTATATATGAAGAAACACTTACAATCACAAAAACAGATGAAACTTTAAAAAACTTAAAGAATTTTCAAGAAAGCAAAACATAAAAGGCATATATAGTCTTTTCTTTACTAAAAATACTTTTTTAATTAAACATAAATTAACATATAATCGTGAACCTTAGTTCCTGAGAGTTGCTAGGGCCTTGGAATGTTGTATTTACAATTTCATTATCATATAACCAATTTCTTTCTGCAATCATACCAGGATTTTATTCTAAAGTCAAGATGTCCACCACAGAATTTATAATAATCACAAATTTAAATTTAAAACTACTAAAAAACACTTTAGCAGATAAAATAATAATTATGATTATATATTATAAAAAAAAAAAACCCACAATCCCCGAAGTATCAAGTTCCGTAGTTGAACTGAACTGCTATAATTTCCAAACTCAACAAAATATCCATGAAATTGACAATGATAGTTTGAAGACACCCATGAAGAAGCAATCAAATGAAATCCAGAATCTGGTTCTGGAACAAAGAAAACGAAAACAGAAAGAGGGGAAGAAGAACGAGATAGATCGAGATTTGATTCACTTACTTCCCGTGGCGATAGGCGATGGCGTGGGGCGTCTAGGGATGATCACGGGGCGGGGGCAGGGAGTTGCTCCCCACCCCCTGCCCCGCCACTGGGCGGGGAATTCCCGTCCCCGCCCCCGCTGGGGACACGGGGGAGAAATTCCCTTTGATTTAATTCTCAAAGTTATTAGAACAGAATTGGAAATAACTATTGTTAATTTGCACATATTATCTGCCTAAGATAATAATTATTAATAGTTAATATTAATAATATAAATAAAAAGAGAGAAGAAAAGTGTATGTGGTATAACTCATACTTTGTGCATTGCCTATTAACAAGTGTATAATATTAGTAATATATTTTAATTCGATTTAGTATATTATATGATTCATATATATTATAAATGTATACAATAATTATACAATATTTTATATTAAATAATGTTAAATTTATATAATATTTTGAGATATATATATATACTATAATGATATTTCTGCAGAACCTACGTAAGAATGAAGAATCACACCAGCAGGGAAAGGTCCAATGCTTCTGTTGATTTTATATTCACATGTAATCAAAGCACAATAAATGGCATTAGAACTTGCGGATATCAATCCAAATAAAATAACAATCTAATGTATATCATTCAGTTGTTTCATTTTCTTTTCTAGTTTTCCTTGTTTGAACAAAAATGTTAAAATTGGACAACTAATTAAATACACAAACTAGAAGTTTAATAATATAATTTTAAAGTATGTAATTAATTGATAAATAATAATATGTAAATTACTTTTAAAGGAGAAAGCTAAATTAATTAGATATTTATTTCTCAATTTTGAACTGTCAAATTGAACACCTGGAAAACTGTCCCTCACTAATTAAATTGGTATAATAATTAAGTAAAACCCCACAGAGTTTTGAACTTACCAGCAGTGTGACACATATCTACGATTAATTAAATTGAAATACATAGAGAGCTAGACTAATGTGATTAGATTTTAATAAACAGAATTTTTAAATGAAAGTGAAATACATGTTCTTGTGTTTACTGTAAAGTCTAAAGAAATAGACAACTTGACTATGGTTTACAAGTAGGTAGAGATTATTTTTTCTATATAAACATGAGCACATTATTAATTAATTAAATTAGTAGTGAGATCCTGGGCAAGAAATTATCTTGTTTGTGTATGACAATTTATATATACGAAAAGAACAGAAGAAGTCTACATACTGGTTCTTAATTTTTTGAAAGTCGAAAAAAATATGAAATTGCAACATATTTAGCTGGATTCACACAATCAATTTTGAATAAACAACATCATTGGCTTTTTATTGAGAAGAGATTGCCACATATTTAGCTAGATTCACACAAAATAAAAGGATTTCTGCATTACCATTTTCAAAATGAGCTTGAACCACAATAAGAACACACAGAATTTTATGGATGAAGACAGAAAATTAAAAGAAAAAAAAAAGCTCTATTACCTGTTTTGAAGCTTGCCAAATCCAACGACAGATTACCAAAATCAATGACAGTAGGTCTCTTTCTCAATTGCAGTAACTGAAAATGAAAAATCAAAACTTAGACTAAGTTCAAAGAATAAAACCCAATAAATCACTAAATTTATACAAAAACAAATAGGCATTTTGTGAAAAAGAGTTGAAGTTTACAGAGATTTACCAAAGCAATTGAAATCTCAGCAGCAAATTCACGAGTTCAGAGGGAGATTGAGACAGGGAGAGCGACTGGAAGAGAGAGACAGGGAGATCGGAGATTGGGTGAAAGAGGTAGGGAGAGCGGTGGCTGGTTGAGAGAGGCGGGGAGAGCAGCTGGGTGAAAGAGGCAGGGAGGAGAGCGGCGGCTGGGTGAGATGCGAAGAGAGGGTGAGTGTGAAAGTCTTGAAACTGAGGGCGCCCGACCCCGAATTCTGCCCGGGAATATTATTTATTTTAATAAAATAGAATTGTAATAAAAATAAAATAAAGTAGAAAATATATTTATTAAATATAATAATATAATTATAATAGAGTAATATTTAAATAATATACGAAACGAAACTCTTTTTTTTAATTGTCCAACTATAAATTTTACAAAAATATTAGAGTTTCTATAAGATTTTAAAATTATTATAATAACAATATTGAGTTTTTGGCTCACAAAAATAAGTTTATTTAATAAAAATATTTTTAAATTATTTTATTAAACTTAAATTGGATATATGTAGAAATTAAGTTTATACTATATAAATTAAGATTAATAATTTCGAATCTCAATTTATTGAACTAAAAATTACAAAAATTTAAAAAAAAAATAAGTAACACAAAAAATAAAAATAACTTTCATATTTGTATCCATCCAAATTTGTTATATATAGAAAAAAATAAAAATACAAGACATGAACAAACAGTTCAAATGATTAGCAAGGACATGAGTTGAAGACTGAGAACAATGTCCTCTTAAAATACGAATAATTAACGCTTTCTCATTTGTAAGTCCTTGATGAAAAATGCCATTGATGCTATAAAGGACTCGACTATCCTTAGCCTCTGTAATTGCTCTAACTCATCACATCAGCTAATAATTTGCAAGTTGTTTTCAAAATTCTTCAATTGGAATACCAACACTTCACTTCCCAAACCACAATCATTAATTAACCACACTATATATTCTTCGTCTCCCACCACGACCCAAAGAAAAAAAAAAATGCAAAAATTATGCAAACCACTTGTTGCAATATTAATTTGTGCTAACACTGAAATAATTCATTTAGATCACCGAATAATTATAACTATCATTATTTGGGCATTATTATAGAATGAAGTCAAAATGTTCGTTAATCTTGAATTGTCAAAGCAAATCTGTTTGACATACATGTGTGATTTCGTGACTTAGCTGTACGTTGCTTTGATTGTAATTACTCTGCGAATAGGACTGGTGGTAAATCTAAGGAGTGGATAATTTTTGTATGCCAGCCTCCAATAGTATCACATCTCATTTTCTAAGAAAAGTTGCATACATGTCTTTTGATATTTTCTTGAACTGGAAATGAGCTTTGCAACCAAATGCTTGTGTTTCCTCACCCACTATTGCAGTCTTCACTCTTTGACCTGCTCCTATGTCACCTGCTGCTTCTTGAAGCAAGACATTTTACATGGTATATGACTTGTTCAGTCATCCTTCTGTGCCCTTTCTCTCTACTAAGGTGTTTAGAATTTCAGCTTCGCAGATAAATTGACATATAGGTCCTGTTCTGTCCCTCTCCTGCAATTTATACTCTGTTTTATCTAGTCTTTCTCCCAGTTGAGAGGCAGGATTTGCAGCTCTAGGGTGCACATCTTCAGAGCACCGATTTTAAAATTATTATGAAATTTAGTTATCTCAATTCCAAAATATCTCTTTCGTGGAAATCAATTTTAGGTTACATTAAAAGATTTCGGCATTGATAGCTCATATGCATTAAACTACTGACTTGAAAGATATTTGCATACAAATTCAGAGACATAAACGTAATTAAAGGAGGAGGAGGAGGAATTTAGGGCAGTTCCCTGAATTAAAACATGAGAGAAAACATGTAAAACCTTGAGGCTGCCCCATTAATCAACTCTTGGCCGGGTGAAATTGAGTTCTCATTCTTTCTATTTTTCATATCAGAACCCATTGGATCGGCCTCATCAACATAACATAAAGAAACAGAAGAAGAATTGAAGGAAATTATGTATTATAACCTTTCTTGAAATTGCAGAGCGAAGAATGAATAGACTAGCAACGATGAAATTGAAAGGCCATAACTTCTCTATTTGCCCGCAACGGAACAAGAGCTACACTGCATCGTCTCCGCTCTGTTCTCTCAAAAGGCATTCAAAGAATAAACCCTAATCTCCCTTCATTTTATAGTCAGCTCACCTTAGCTCTTTCTCTGGAAATCTCCATATTGCCCTTGTCTTCTCCATAAATAATTATTCGGTCAGGACTTTCATTTAACCGTTTTTTTTTTTTTTCATTTAAAACCGTTTCATTATAAATATTAGTTGGCCAAATCCTCAAATAAGTTCCTCAAACTTGTCTTAATTATCAATTAATCTATTTATGATTCAATTCGGTAATTTTATTCTTAAAAAATTGAAATTAAATCAAATAAACTCTAATTTAATAGCATGTCCAGTTTAATTGACAGAAAAATTTACTGCAGCCCTTATGGTAAAAATCTTTATCTCAAGGAGAGCTTATTGGGGGCCAATTTTAATTATTTAATAGTTTGTTAGGCCAATTTTTTATTAGTAAGATACAACACAATTCTGCGATAATATATAAATTTAACTCAAGTTAAGAGAAATCCATTATTTTCTTACTATAAAGAGAGATAAAATATCTAATTTCAAAGATGTTAGCATTTCGGTCTAGTGCTTTTTATCAGATCGATTTCTGGTTATTAGAAATTGCATTGTTTGATTAAACCACAAAAAGATTATTTATTTCTATTAAGATTTGGCAAAAAAAAAAAGTAACACAATTGACATGTCCAAATAAAAATATGACTTCCAATTGAAATACAAAATAATATGGATGGAGATAATCATAAAATAATAAAATAAAAAAAGGCCAATTATTAAAATTACCTTTTAGACATCTCTTATTCTTCAATTTCAGCTGCAAGTTCAGTAAAATCAGTCATCACTTCATTTTCCAACTGTGTAGAGGAACTAGCAGCACCTTTTTTTTTTTTGTTGTCTCGTTTCTTTTCTCAACCTCCGAGCTGTGTTTTCAATTTCAGTATTAAATAATAATTCTTCTAAAATTTTAAGTTTGATCATCAACAGAATTAAATCAAATTATACTAATTCCCACCGGCGGCGCCTAAGTTTGATGGTTGTTGAAACTACTAAAAATAATTCATATTTTTTTTTTAACAAAATAAGATGAGAAAAGGGTCAAATCCAAATAGATTAGTACAAATTTAATTTAAGATAATCAGAAAATAAACAATAAAAATAAATTGGATGATTTTTAAAAATCAAGAATCTAAAGGATAGAATTAAAATAATAATAAAAATAATGCAAAAAATAATTAAAAATAGAATTAACGATGAGAAACTCTAGATAAAGGTATTCGTGGCACATAGGCTAATCAAGTAAAATTGTAATTATCCTCTAACCAATAAACAACCATTTACAAGCGAAAAATTTTAATTTATTGACAGTTTTGAAAAATAAAAAGACTCAACATAAACAAACCTATAAACGAAATTGATTCAAACCAAATCATACATTTACTTAATATAACAACCATTTTCAGTGTTGCACTAATTACCACTTGTTATTGAATCTACCAACTAATTATGAATTTGATATTTCTAATTAATTATATATATGCTTTTTAATTTAATGAACAACAACGCCTCATTGATCACAAAACAAATAAAAATAAAGATGTGATTTCTCTAAAACATAATAAATAATATAAGCAATACAGAAAATCAAAGATAAAAATAATTATGAAAAATCTCACAGTAATTGGTTGAATTTTGCCCTTAAATTTACGTTTAATTAGAATTAAAAAGTTTAGCTACTCGTAACCATAGACAAAATTAAAAAAAAAATGAAAGTTAGAAAGAAATTCCTGTTATAGATTTCGTGAAATAGAGGAAGAAGATGATGATGCAACTCACGTCTTTCTTCCTATTACAAATTAAAACGCATAAAATTAAGGAAGTTAGTTTTATTCTACCTAAACATGGAAAATAAAATAAATATTTAATAGTATCTAAACTTTCTAAAACTAATGCCTTTTAGTCCCTAAATTATAAGCTAATAATCCTTAAAACACGGCTAGAACATTCCTGGCGGTTAGGGCAACTCGCGCGTAAAACATAATTGCTAAAGTACTCTGCTTTGACGATATTTTTCTTAGCCTTTGGCAAGGTTAAGACTCGATTTTGAATACCCTGCACTGGAAACTTTTTCTCTTAGCCTTGGACAAGGATAAGACACATATTTGCACTAGGCTATTCCAAATCAATTCCAACAAGCTATAAAATACTGCTTATTCATTAAACCAATTCTACAATGGTTAAAATCACAAAACAAGTAAAAAATTTTCAATTTGACAAAAAATTAATATAAAAAAAAAGCAAAAATCAAATAATATGTTACTCCAAATCTCCTAGGTTATTGCAAATCAATTCCAACAAGCTATAAAATGCTACTTATTATCAGCTCAACCCTAAAATGGTCAAAATCACATGTTTCCAATTTGGCAAAAAACCACTTAGCACGGTGGAATTGTTTTCACAACGGTTTAACTAATTTGAAAAACGATAAGCCTACAATTATCAAATCTAACTCTCTAAGTCCACATATAATTTAACATGGTATCGGAGCAATAAAAGAACTAATTGTTGCATGACTTTGGATTCTACGGATGAAATATATGAGACAAAAAAAAAAAAAGAAAAAAAAAAGGTTTGGATAAAAAAAGGTGGAACTTATGGTTTAAAGTAAAAAAAATCCAAATAAATAAAATGGTAAATTAAGCAAATAACAACTGAATAAGCTAGTTGAACTCGAGGAGAATGTTGAAAAGAATAGCATATTAGATAATTAAATAGAATGATAATGGTTTATATATAATTATTATGAAACTATTTTCAAAATGGCTTAAGTCATTTTGAAATAATAATAAATCGATAATTATTAAATTCAATACCCTGCGTCCACACAAAATTTATGAGAAATTAAATTGAAAAAATTATCTGATTCAGTGCTAAATGTAGAATTCAAGCCATATTACCAAAATAAATAAAATTAATTGAGAAAATCATAGCAACTTAGATTGCCAAAATAGAGATAAATTTGTTAAAAATCATTAGAATTTCCGAAAATATATAAAATTAGATAAAAAAAAAAAATAAAGAAAGCATAACATTGGGGGAGCTTAGAAGAAGACGCTCTTTCTATGTATTTAAGTTGTAGCTTGCCTCATAGCTCTAAGGAGACCAGTCCTGTAATTATAATTCCTCCGAGTACTCCATTGAAGAATGAAACATAGGAAGAAAGGTAAGAAATTAAACTGAAAAAACAAAAAAGAGAAAAGCAGAAGAGTGTGGACCACTGCTTTTATTTCCCTTGATGAGGCTTGGCCACTATTATCCTTAGCAGTCTAAAATTCAGCAAATGGAAACAGATAGACTGACAAAAGCAGCCCTTTTTGACTTTGAAAGCCCAAAAAGACTTTGAGTTCACCACTCTTTTCAGAGCTTCTTACATTTCCTCTTTCTCTTCATAGATTTTCATCACTCTCTTGCTCTGGTTGGTTCTTCAATTTCATTGCGGATCTTCTGATTTAATTTTCTGCCAGGTAAACTTTTTTGATCAAATTATCTTACAGATCTGCACGACCCTTGTTTCTTGTTCTGCCTCTTCAGTTTCTTTGCAGATCTTCTTCTTCAGTTCCATATTTGTTTGATCAAAGATTTGTTTCTTTTTCTGGTTCTTCAGTTTCTTTGCAGATCTTCTTCTTCAGTTCCATATTTGTTTGATCAAAGATTTGTTTCGTGTTCTGGTTCTTCAGTTTCTTCGCAGATCTTCTTCTTGTTCCAGGTAAACTTTTTATTTCTTTTATGAAAAAAAAAACGTTGAAAGAGTTGACTTGCATATTTGTTTGATCAAAGATTTCTGGTTCAGATCTTTTTTTCCTTCCTATTTCGAGCAGCTCAAGGTTCTTGATCTTTCTCATATTGACGTGCAGATTCTTTTGAGAAGTTGGATTTGCATATTATCTTGGTTATCCTTCTGTGAGTTAGACCCTTGTTTGATCAAATTATCGTACAGATTTACACGACCCTTGTTTCTTGTTCTGGTTCTTCAGTTTCTTTGCAGATCTTCTTCTTCTTGATCCGGGTAAACTTTTTATTTTTATTTCTTTTATAAAGAAAACGTTGATTTATGTTGATTCTTGCTATTTTCAGATGTTTTATTATTGTACAAGTAGATCTTTCGTTCCTTTGCAACATAAAACTTAAATTATTTTATTAGTAGATCGTTAAGAAATATATACCTCTTATGTTTGGCTTTCTTGAAAATTCTTCAACTTTTTTAAAGTTTGATCTGTTTTTGTGGTTGTAACATCACTGATCGATGCTTCCCAACATCCAGAGTTGTGTTTCTTCATAGATAAAGGCTGTTAGTATATAATTGTTAATTGTATGTCTGTAGGATTAAAACAAAAATGGGTATAACAAGAGATGGAGAATTTTGGAATTGTGTTGAGCATTTAAATGGGGGTTTGAAATGTAAATACTGTCATCATTTATTCAAAGGGAAACCTCCAATTTCAAGGATCAAATTCTATTTATATGGATAACGAAGGCAGGGCATCCGAATTTGTGAATCCAAAACCATGCCATCTTATTTTAGCATCCAGAACCAACAAGACGCCATTGAAAATCTCAAAATATTTTTGAAATGAATTCTTTTCGTACAGGAAAAAAAAAACGGTGGTGATTGTTTCCGTGCAAAAACCCTTGTACTACCCATCACCTCCCTTCAATGTTTTTTTTGGATGAACTTCATGATGGAAAACCGAAATACATAATAATTCATAAATCGATTATATCAAATCATTAAAAATAAAATATATGCGGAAGCATATTTGAATTCATAAATACGGAAGGGTTTAGGGTTTCTAATTAGCATAGATATCTAGATTTTTGAAGTAATGAGATACCAGAAAGAAAGAATTAGGATTATTAATGTGCAACTAAGACCACAACCTATTCATAGAATGATTTATTTACTAATTTGTCCATCATAAATTAGATTAAGTTCTTTAAGTTTCTACACATTTATAAAATAACTTGCATATACTTTTAATAAGACAAGTCCAATTTAACTTTAAATTTAACAGATCACTTTTATTTGTACTAAAACTATAATAGCTTATAATATACAATATTCACATATTTAATTTGTATAGGTCCATAAATTCCAACAATCTCCCACTTGAACCTTATACATATAAATATGCGATAACCTCATTAATTGTATATTACTATAATATTTTATGAGCTAAAAAATGCTATTATAACCGAAATCGTTTCTGATAATCCTGTTCATCAATTATGTCAACATAGGATTAAAGAGATATTTGTTACATTTATCCTAATTGGACCCAATAATGGTCACATACATCAATATAGCCAACAACATGGATCAAATATGGATGTGTAGCATGGAAATGTCATGCAATTTGATCTTTAACATGCCTATTTCCAACTAGTCCAACCTTATTCCTTAATGAGATCAAACAAACTAAAGAGTGAAAACTATATAAAATCTTTAACTGAATGATAAACTTTATATACTCACAAAATATCCATACGACATGTCAACCCAAGTAAATTTAAGCAATTGTAAGTACAAAGCAATTGTAAGATCGATAAGCCTACAGTTATCAAATTCAACTCTTTAAGCCAAAGCAATAAAGGAACTAAGGGAATTTTTTTAGTTTGGCGTGAAAAAAAAAATTGGAAAAGTGGGGCTACGGAAAAAAAAAATTTAGAAAATTGGTGTGTAAGAAAACGGTAACGTAGATTGCCGTTTTCTGACTTGGTGGGTCCCACCTTGACTTAACATTGGGTTGCCAGAAAACGGCAACCTAGGTTGCCGTTTTCTAACAATTTTTTTATTTTTTTATTTTTTAACGCGCAAAACGACACTGTTTTGCGCATTGACTGGGGAACAGGTGGGGTCCATCACGTCAGAAAACGGCAACCTAGGTTGCCGTTTTCTGACACCAACACGCACCGTTTTGCGCGATAACGAGAGAGAATCTGATTTAAACCCAACCAAACTACAAAACTCTTAAAACAATTAATAAAGTATAATTATATAATTGTAAATATACTTTATTAACATAGACGTCTAAAATCAATTTGAATAAAATAGACGGAGAAAAGTCTATGTTAATAAATATTATATATATTTTTTGAATTTTAACATTTTGAATGCATTAAAAAAATAATTAATAAAGTATAATTATATAATTGTAAAAAATTAATAAAAATATATTTTAATAAATTATAATTAATTGTTTTTGAAAGCTAATAATTTTTTTTTATCTGTGAGAAAATTTAAAATTATCAAATTGAGTGAAATGGATGAAATATCACAAATTCACAGTGGATGTAATTATGAAATATCACAGTGGATGTACATCAAATAATTGTAAAATTTTCAATTTTTCCATTGAAAAGGTATCAAATAAATACCAAAGAATTTAATTATGCAAGGGTCATAAATTCATAATTGTATTAAGTTAATCCATGATTGTGAATTTGTGATATTTCATCTATTTCACTCAATTTGATAATTTTAGATTCTCTTACAGATAAAAGAAATTATTAGCTTTCAAAAAAATTTAATTATAATTTATTAAATTTTTTTTATTAATTTGTATGTGGGTTTAGTACTAAAGTTGGAATATTAACGTTAGTTTAATATTCTAATAGAATTCTAACGTTAGGTTCAATATCCTAATATAATATTACTATATTAAAAATACATTAAATATAATAATATAATTGGATAAATTATATATCGAACATAATAATTTAAATAAAATTAATATGAAAATAAATTGAGAAATATAATACCAGAACATAAAGACATTTTTTCAGAGAAGTAAAACGTTTTTGGGATAAAAATATAATATCAATATATTTTAAGGGAATTAAGGACTTAATGTAAAGTAAATAAAAGTTTGACGTCAATGCGCAAGACAATGTAAATTGGAGGGGTTAAATTTGTAAATTCACCAATAGCTTTGAAGATATTTGTATTGTGTCTCATAATCTCCAAATTAAAACGATATATTGTTTACAGGAAAAAAAAAAAAAAAGAAACATTAGTTATGCAATTGTCAATTTACACATATAATCCGTATGCAAAAGTGTCAATTTACAGATGTTTTAAGAGTTTTGTAGTTTAGTTAGGTTTAAAGAAATATGAGAAAGTACATGTCAGAAAACGGCAACCTAGGTTGTCGTTCGTGACACACCAATTTTTTAATTTTTTTTGCCTATAGCCCCACTTTTCTAATTTTTTTCATTTTTCACGCCAAACTAAAAAAAATTCCAAGAACTAACTGCTGCATGACTTTGGATTCTATGGATGAAAGATATGAGACCCAAAATGAAAAAGAAGAAAAAAGGTTTGGATAAAAAAGGTGGAACTTATGGCTTAAAGTAAAAAAATCCAAATAGACAAAAGGGTGAATTAAGCAAATGACAGTTGCACTTAAGGAGAATGTTGAAAAGAATCGCATATTGGATAATTAAATAGAATAATAATGGATTATATATAATTATTATGAAACTACTTTCAAAATGGCTTAATTCATTTTGAAATAATAATAAATTTACAATTATAAAATCCAACACTCTACCTACACACAAAAAAAATTTATGAGAAATTAAAGTGAAAAAAGAAGAAAAGCATAAGAGTGTGGACCATTATTCTTTGCTTGTGATTGCTCAAAACTTTGCCAATGAATAGGTTAAAAATCACAAACATTTGGCCTCCAATTCAATAATTTAGAGTACACATCTGTTGTATTTTTTCTTGAATCACTTGTTGCAATTATTAATTTCTGCTAACACTGAAATAATTCATTTAAATCACCGAATAATCATCATCATTATTATTATTATTATTATTTTGGCATTCTAATACTTATCTATAGTTAATATAAGCATTCATAGTACCATTTTGTTCATTTTGTTTAATATTAAAATTGGTCAATATGCATAAAAGTAGGAAATAAAACCATGT
Source organism: Excoecaria cochinchinensis (assembly GCA_947683425.1). Taxonomy (NCBI): domain Eukaryota; kingdom Viridiplantae; phylum Streptophyta; class Magnoliopsida; order Malpighiales; family Euphorbiaceae; genus Excoecaria; species Excoecaria cochinchinensis. The sequence goes on from CANTUQ010000004.1 coordinate 51,386,807, forward strand.
TTTATTAAAAAGAAATAAAAGAGAAAGAAATGAAATGATGAGTGGCCAATGTTTGAGCTAATCTTAGGAGGGTCCAAAAAGCTTTGAATTATAGAAAGGTATGTGCAATTTAATGTTAATAATATATACCAGTAGTTATTAATTAAAATACCTGATTCATTACTAAATGTAGAATTCAAGCCATATTAACAAAATAAATAAAATTAATTAATTGAGAAAACCATAGAGATAAATTTATTAAAAATCCTTAGAATTTCCGAAAATATATACAATTAGATAAAAAAAAAAGCATAAATTCCTATACGTATCAAATAGTTTAAACTGATATTTTTAACTGCAAAATGGCACCTATTACCGAATTCTTAAAAATGACAGTCTTCTAATTCTGCATTCTACAGTTGTTTTTTTTTTCTACATATACGAAGGCATAGATTAATTCATAATAGTTTCTGGCTTGAGAAGATAGCGATTTTCAAATTGATGATGACGTAATTGCATAATAAAAAAAATTTAAATTACATTCAATTTTAATTTAGTACAAAATAACAATAATGAATTTAGATCTAAAAAATAAATAAATCAAATCTACAAAAATAAAAATAAGATTTGGATAAATTCAAGAACCAAATATGAGACTAGAAATTTCTGTTGTTGCAATATTAATTTAATGAAAAGATTAACATAAGTCAACACACAAAGACTTAAAAGAATTGACTTGAAGCATTAGAGAGCACTTAATTACCTTCAGAAAATTAAAGGTAATTTCAGCGAAACTCGTTACATTTTCCCTTTGCAGATTTAATTATCATTCGGTTCTTTTTCTGCTTCTTCAAGTTTATCGCAGATCTTTTCTTTAATTTTCTTCCAGGTAAACTATTTATTTTTATTTATTTTATAAGAAAAGGTTGATTTCTGTTGATTCTTGTTATGTTTGAATATGTTGTTATTGGAATATTTATGTATAAGGAGATCGTATGTTCAGAAGTATGTCTTGCTTTCTTGAAAATTTATACGAGTTTCTTTGGTTCATGTTGCTGCTGATTCACTGATAAATCCCCAGATCTATAGAATTGGACAAACAAGAAACCATGCATATGGTCTGGGCAGCTTAATTAAAAGAAAATACTCTATCTATTTATTAAGTTGAAGCTTTCCTCATCATAATTAAACTCTTATGAGCACACTGCTCTTTCTAATACATAGATCTGTCCATGTATAGTCCATTGAAGAATCAAAATCAAACTGTTTACAGTAATTTTTATTTTATTTTATTTTGTATCAAATAAAATAGCGAATGATATTTATTAAACTAAAACAAGTGTTTTACTCAATTTGCAAAAAGAGATGAAGAATATGGGCAGAACAAGGGATGAAGAATTTTGGACTTATGTTGATCGTCTGGATGGGGGTTTGAAATGTAATTTCTGTGGTAGAGTATTCAAAGGGAATCCTTCCATTTCAAGGATCAAATCCCATCTTTCTGGAGAACCAAGGCAGGGCATCCAACTTTGTGAAAAGGTTCCTCACCATGTCAGAGAAAGAGCCTGTGAAGCAAATAAAAGACGTAAAAGCATGCCAAGTTCAAGCAGCAATCAGGTCCCCAATCCATCTTCCAGCCAACAAAATGATCCAATTCCTGTTGAAGTTCAAGCCCTTAGGCATGAAGTAGTACCAGAAATGGCAAGTTCTTTCCCCCATGCTGAATTTGAAACTGTCACAGCAAACAATGCTGAAAAAACTGGGCAAGACCAAGTGGGAAATGCATCAATTCCAAATGAAGTTGATGACCCTAGGTTAGTCACGATTGAGAAACACCTCTTCAGTGAAGATGAAGGCTTTGAAGGTGAAGACGATAGGCTTTACTGGGAACGTACTTACCGTGGTGCGAATGAAATTGCCAGAGCAAATAATGCTGGTGAAACTGGGCAAGATGGTGGCGATGAGACATTTCTAACAACAGAATTAGTGGGTCAAAGTTTCCAAATTAACAAGAATAAGATTTGGAAATGTTTGACGAATGATGATATCTCAAGAATTGGCATTTATGGGATGGGAGGAAGTGGTAAAACCACACTTATGAAACATATACATAACCGGCTTAAAGAAAATCATCTCACGGTTTACTGGATTACTGTATCGCAAGATTTTGGAATTTATAAATTGCAGACTCTCATCGCTGAAAGTATCAAGTTGGATCTTTCCAATGAACGTGAAATTTTTAAAAGAGCTGCAAAACTGTGGAAAACATTGAAGGGAGAACAAAAATGTGTTCTTATTTTGGATGACTTGTGGGATCATTTTGATTTGGAAGATGTGGGTATACCTAGAGAAGCAAACGGATGCAAGTTGGTTCTTACAACTCGTTTGTTAGATGTGTGTCAGAAGATGTTTTGTGAAGAGATAATCCAAGTGGTTCCTCTTGATGAAAATGAAGCATGGACATTGTTCAAACAAAAACTCGGGGCACCAATTCCTTCATATGTTACATATACTGCGGAATTAATCACAAAGGAATGTGATGGTTTGCCGCTTGGAATTATAACTATGGCTGGAAGCATGAGGGGAGTGGATGATATTTGTGAGTGGGAGAATGCATTAAGGGAATTGAAAGAATCACATGTCAGTGATATTGACATGAACCAGAAGGTGTTTTCAATATTGAAATTAAGTTATAAACGTTTGACAGATTCTGCATTACAACAATGCTTCTTGTATTGTGGATTATACCCAGAAGATCATAAATTCAATAGAAACGAGTTGATAGAACATATGATCGATGAGGAGATAATACAAGAGAAAAGCATGCAAGCGGCATTCAACAAGGGGCACACCATACTCAACAGACTTGGAAAAGCATGTTTGTTGGAAAGTCCTATTTTTGGATTCCTGAAGATGCATGACTTGATAAGGGATATGGCCATTCAAATAATTAAAGAGAATGGAGGAGTGATGCTTAAAGCAGGTGAACAATTGGAAGAGATACCAGATTGTGAGAAATGGACAGCGGATCTTTTGAAAGTATCATTAGGACACAACAGAATAAAAGAAATTCCTCCTGTTTTTTCACCAAAGTGTCCAAAACTTTCAACTCTATTGTTAAATGTTAATTATTCTTTGAGATACATTCCAAATTCCTTTTTCGGGCAATTGAATGGGCTCAAGGTTCTTGATCTTTCTGATACTGGTATTGAAGAATTGCCGAATTCCATCTTGGATTTAGAGAACTTAAACGCCTTATTGTTATCTGGGTGCACGAGCCTACGCCACATGCCCTCATTGTCAAAGCTTAAGGCATTGAAGAAACTGGATCTCAAGGAGTGCAACAGAGTTAAAAGTTTACCTCGTGGCATACAATTTCTATCCAATCTAAGGCACTTAGATCTTCGGGGTTCAGGAATTCAGAAGTTTCCAGTTGGTATATTACCAAAACTTTTGAATTTGCAAGTCCTCAAGGTTCATGATTATTTAACAGGTGAGGAACTGAAAGGTTTGAGAAAGTTGGAAACTCTGATGTGCAGTTTGGATAATGTTGGTGAGTTGGAAAGACTTCCCTCCAATCTAAATCATTACGCTCTTAGTGTGGGAGGAATAATTGATCGGTATTATTATTATTTCATTAAGGATCATGGTAGATATTTATGTATTAATAATTGTTCTGAAACAGAGCATTTTCTTTCTTTGTCCTTCTCCTACCCATCTTTATTTCAAAGCCTCCAGGGTATAAAATTATGGAGATTGAAGGAAGAAAATACCGCAGCAGCACTACCAGCGTCACTACCTCATTCTACATTTTCTCAACTTAAGGAATTCCACATGTTCCATTGTAGTCCAAGTATGAAGAAGCTGTTCCCACCTGGCTTGGTGTCAAATTTTCAAAACCTGGAAACACTTGTAGTAGAAAATTGTGAGGAAATGGAGGAGATAATAGCAACGGAAGAAGAACATGAAAGCCATCACAGCATCCAGTTCGCTCTTCCAAAGCTGAAGGAGTTCTCATTGGACAGCTTACCAAATCTGAAGAGCATTTGCAGGGGAGACATAATATGCAACTCCCTAGAAAGTATAGTAATATTGAATTGTGAAAAGCTTAATAGGGTGGCAGTGTCTTTTATGGTTACAAACAATGACTCCGAATTCCATTTTCTCCCTTCACTTAAGTGCATCGCAGTCGGTCCCGAAGAATGGTGGGAGAGGGTTGAGTTGGTCCATCCTGAAGCTAAGAACTTCCTCTCAACAGATTGTTTTCATCCTGAAGCTAAGAACTTCCAAAAATCTATTGATGGGGTAATAAGCTGATTCGATTTTACTTATTTTATTTCTTGGAGAACATTTTCAATTTTTTTAATTATAATAATAATCCTTGTAGCGGATTCTTGTGTTTCGTTCAAATGAGGATCTCCAGTCTACTGAAGAGGTAATAAGCTTGATTTTACTTTACTTGCCTGATTTACTGAAGTGTAATAGATTATTTTATACATTATTTTACATATTTTCATTTTTTTTTAATTATAATAATAATCCTTGTAGGAGACCAACACGGAACCAGAATAGATCTGCACAGACTCTTCAGATGAGACCAACACGGAACCAGAAGAGATCAGCACGGACTCTTCTGATTAGCAAGGACATTAATTGAAGACTAAAGAACGAAGAGATAAGTTGCAGCTTTAGACACTATTTTCCTCTTACAATATTTGTATTTGTATTTCTTTTCTTTCTTACTTGACTACTTGTGAGGCTGCACTTAATTATAGATTTATATATTATTAATCATTTTGTAAAATTTAATAGTGTAATTTAAATATTTTTCTAGGGTTTTGTATTTGCCCTTGCATATAATTTCTTTTTAAGACTTTCATCTAATCATTTTATATAATTTATATTAATCACAATAAATTTCAATTATCCGTATTAATATAGGTTATAAATATTGATTATGAATGGTATGTTTTCAATTATATGTAATATTATCATTTATGAAAGATAATTTAAATAAATAATACAAAAATTACTCAATATAGAAGAAAAAGAAATAAATACAAACCCGATAAATGAATAATCTTTACAACAATAATTGTGGCTTTCGGTTTGGGTGAGTATAACTTAATAAAATTTAAGTTAAAAGTTTTTATTTTCAGAAAAAAAATATATATATGTCAAGTTGGTCCTCTAATTTATTTAGAGCAAGATCCAATTATGAACTTTTGCAATAATTCCTAATTTTGGATCCAATTATCTACTTAAATATCTTACTCCAATAATATATACTAGGTCCAATTTCCTACTTATGTATCCAAATCCAATTATGTAAATATATAACCTATAAATATTGAAAAAGTAAAAGTTAAATATTAGACAAAAAATAAAAATAAAAAATAAAAAAAATCCCAAAATTGGAGAGAGGAGAAAATTTATTCAATTGGACATTTTAAGTATCAATTTTATCATAATTAGCCTTTTAATTGGAAATTTTATTTAACTGCATCAAATATAACATGAAAAATTGTAGGAGTGAGCATGGACCGGATCGGTCCATGAGCCTAAAAAAAATTAGTACATTAATATCGATTTTTTGAAATTTCATTTTATTAATCAGTCCATTACTATCTGTTAACCAGTCAATCGGTTTTGAATTTTCAGACCGGTTAATCAATATTTTTCGGTTAACCACTATAATTATAAAATGCGTTCATAAAAAAATTAAATTATTGAAAATAATTAAAATTTAAAATTAGAAAACAAACATAATTCAATATAATAATTAAATATGATGTTTAAACAATAAATATAAAATGAAAATATTCAAAAATATTATTTTCACATGTATTAAAAATTTTATTTTTTTTTGAAAATTTTAGTTAATATATTAATTTTATATAACTTTTCGAATATATTTTGATTTTAATTAATGAAAAATTGATATATCAGTAAATAATAAAAAATGCTAAATATTTACATACTAAACAATTAATAAATTAACTAAAATAATTTTAAAAAAATTAAAATGAAATTGAAATATTTTAAAGTAAATGAAAATTAAAAGTATATAAATAACAAAATATGAAAATAATGAAATAAAAAATTAAAATAAAAATAAAAAAAGAGTGAAATAAAATTAATAAAATATAGAGGTGTTTATGTATAGGTTTCGGTTCGGTTACCTGTATCTAATTAGATATTTATTTGTTAGGGAAATTTTTATCTTTTTCAGAATTATCAATAAACCTTTTAATTTTATTTTATTTTTTTTGACATAACTCTAAATTTTATTTGTTTGCATCAATGATATAAAATAACTATCAAATTTGCTCTTCTATCTTATCTAGATATATATAAAGTGCCCAATTGATCTAATATTGGGTGGCAAAGTTAGAGGGTTCAATTGAATAAAATTCCAATTGAAGGGCTTAATAGAATATATATATATATATATATATATATATATATATATCCGCCACTATTGCAGTTTTCACTCTTTGACCTGCTCCTATGTCACTTACTGTCTCTACCTAAATTGCATTTGTTTCCTTTTTCTTTCTGTCACCAAAATGTTTTAAGCATGAAGACTGACTCTTCCATGCTTATGGATTTAGCAGTATTTTCAAAGGTTGATCTATTTGTGCATGTCAAATAGTATTCCTATTTTCAACCCCGTAAAGGATTCTGTTACTTACTATGCTCCTATTTGACTGCCATGCCTACTTATTCAGAGATAATAAATGATAAATGTTTTTATAGCCTCGCACTCTAATTCATGCGTCTTAAGTGAGGACAGGCCTTCACCTGACCCACGAATGTGATCTGAGTCCAAACCATTTCTTTTCCTATACTGTTTCTTTTTTAGCCGTGTGAGAGGTACAGTTCGAATCAGTGCTTTGGATTCTTTTCTCCTGCTTTCTCATTAACTAATTGTCTTTATATATGAATGCGTGTTTTGAAGTCACATGTTGATATGTTTTACTGAGATCCGATATGCATCCACTGATGTTAATTCATTTATATTTATTTGGCATGTTGATTGGATTTGTAGGTCCCCAGGGGACATGTTTGGATTCAGGGAGATAATATGTACCCCTCTACCGATTCAAGGAATTTCGGCCCTCTTCCATATGGTCTTATTAAAGGCAAAGCATTTTTGAGGGTAAACTTCTACCATTGTTTATAATAATCTCATCTGCATCTAACTTTGTCATATTATCCTAAGTGCATGTCTCACTGAATGGTGAATTATTATTTGATCTATTCGAGGGATTATTTGAATTGAAAAAAAATATTGAGAATTAAGTTATTTTGTTGCATGTTTTCCTTGATATCTTGCAATTTATGTCACACATAGTGACTCAGTTCACTGTTGATTCCTGGAAGATCCATAAAATTTTGGAGCAAATGTGTTGCTGAAATTAGAGAAACGTCTTTTACTTTACTGAACTGAAATGGTTGAACTACCAATTAGCTTTGTTTTACATTTATAACTCAAATTGATGTATATGGTTTAAAATTTAGGTGCACCTTACAGTTGTATTTATTACAATAGCAGGGTTGTCTTTGATGTTCATCTCCCAGTAACTTGTTTTGGCGGGATCTATAGAATCAATCAATGCCATTTGGCTCTTCACCATATACTGGAACTACTTTACCAAGTTTTCATCATTATTTTATTCATTTTATGAATATGCTTTGCATCTTTCATGAGAAAGTGCTGGGGTCTTTTGTGGTTCTTGAAGCAAGACAGTTTACATTGTGTATAACTTGTATTCATTTTCGTTTAGTCATCCTTCTGTGCCCTTCTTCTCTACCACTAAGGTGTTTTGACATTCGTAGAAGTTCAGCTTCACGAATAAGTTGTGTAGAAAGAGCTCAGCTGACATATAGGTCTTGTTCTGTCCCTCTCCTGCAATTTATATGCTGTTTTTAGCTAGTCTTTCTCCATGTCGTGAAGTAGGATTTTCCGCTCTAGGGTGCATATCTTTAGAGCACCCATTTTAAAATTATTATGAAATTTAGTTATCTCTACCCAAACTCTTACAATTTTAGATATTTATATGTATACAATACATGGAATTGTTTCAATTTTGTTCACATATGTTCTAATACTAGGAAAAATTGTTCTCTATATGCAAATTCAAATGTCAAACAATTTAGAATGGTAATTCAATTTTTGTTACTGTTGTTTTTGTAATTTGAAGTTTATGGAAGTTTATAGATTGCAAAATTTTACTTTTTGTAATTTAAAGTTTATGAAGTCTGATTGATTTAAGTCTTAGTTTCACATCATGCTTCCCATGAGAGAAAAATTGTTGCCATGAAAATCGAGAACCTATTTATATAGCATTGGTCGCAACTTCTCCTGCCATGATTGATATGATAACTGACAGTTCACATGTTATGTATTGTGCAACTAAAGTTTCTTCTTTCTTAGTTGAAGTTTTTTGTGACTGTTGGTAGGTATTTTCCAATTAGGTGTGGCCACCGCATAGCTTTGGATCCTTGTGACAGTGATCAGAATGAGTATATTTTGAAGGCATTGATAGAACTAGAAATGTATTGTTCAAGAAACTGCAAAAAAAGAACCAGTGGAGCCTCCGACAGTCAAGTCGACAATTTTGCTTGTCGGCTGGAGCAGGGGTGGTTGTCCTTGCGCTGTTATTAATTTAGTCATCAATTCTTATGATGGATATGCTGCAGCAAACTGGGTGTGTAGTTTTTCCTGCTGTAGTTCTTAAGACAACATATAATACGTTATTTTTCATACACTAGTATAATATTAACAAAATATTTAATTCCTTAATTAATAGTTTTTCCACTAATTTTCATAGATTCCATTTCCGTTTGGAAACCCATAGTAGAAGACAAAGTTCAAGAACGCAAAATTCCCGCCAAAACTAACAGAAATCACTCACACTCAACTCACTAACAGAATTTGCCTCCTCTGCTTTTAACCGCCTGATGAAAACGAAATGCCTCTCTCTGTCTGTCTCTTTTCTTCTCTCTGTCTACTAACTCTCTTCTCTCTCTCCCTAATTGTCTCTTCTTTTGTTTTCAATGCTTCGAAGAAACTGAAAAACTGCGATTATCAAGACACCATTACGATTATACAACAATGCCAATGTGAATGTTCTTGATTTCTGTGGCGGTAATTCTTTTCTTTGCTTAGACTGCATTGCTCAGTCACCTCTTACGTATCGGATCTTTATCGAGATCACCTAGTTTCTCTTTCAATCTCAGTTTCGTGAACCTGTATTTTCTCGGTTTTCAGCCGGTGCGTCCTCTTTTCCCTTCCCCTTCGCAGACTTCCATATTATCTTGGTATAGTTAATGTATATTTTATTTGTTGTGTTTGGTTGCTGAGAAACTAGAGGAAAATGTGGGAATAAGGAAATAATGGTTTTGGGTTGGGGAGAAGAAAACTCAATCATAAGCATAACAGTCTACATAACTTTTTATTTTTATTTCTTGAGTTGGTTTATATTCATATTGTGCAAAAAATTATATATAACTCTTATATTTTGCTTTCTTGAAAATTCTTGAACTCTGTTTTCACATAGATAAAGGCTGTTAGGATATAATTGTTAATCGCATGTCTGTAGGACTAAAACGAAAATGGGTAGAAAAAGAGATGAAGAGTTTGGAATTATGTTGAGCGTGTGGATGGGGGTTTGAAATGTAAGTTCTGTGGTAAAGTATTCAAAGGGAATCCTTCCATTTCAAGGATCAAATCCCATCTATCTGGAGAACCAAGGCAGGGCATCCAAGTTTGTGAAAAGGTGCCTCACCATGTCCAAGAAAGAGCCTGTGAAGCAAATAAAAGGCGTAAAACCATGCCAAGTTCAAGCAGCAATCCATCTTCCAGACGACAAAGTGAACAAGTGGAAATTGAGCCAACTCCATCAGAACTGGGGCAGGGCGTCCAAGTTTGTGAAATGGTGGCTGATGATGTCAAATCAAAAGCCTGGGAAGCAACTAAAAGGCGTAAAACCATGCCAAGTTCAGGCAGCATTGAAGTCCCAAATCCATCTTTCAGCCAAAAAAATGACCAAGTGGGAAATGAGCCAACTCCATTCGAAGTGCGAACCCTTGGGCATGAAGCAGTACCTCAAATGGCAACTTGTTTCCCCCATGCTGAAGTTGAAACTTTCACAGCAAAAAATGCTGAAGAAACTGGGCATGACCGATTGGAAATTGAACCTCCATTTGAACTTCCAGAACGGGCACTTGCAGAAACTGTGCAACTTGGGCCTAGAGGACAAGAATTATTTGTGCAACTTGAGCCTAGAGGACAAGAATTACTCACAAAAGAGTTGTCAGGTCAAGAATCTATAAGACAGTTGGAGGCAATACCAAGAAAGAATAATGTAGAATTATTTGAAAAATTAAAACTTAGCAAAGGTTTGCTTGCTGAAATTTGAAGGTGAATACGATGTATTTGATAATAGGACATTTGTGAAGATGCATGCCTTGATTAGGGCTATGGCCATCAACATAATTAAAACTAATGGAGGAGTGATGCTTAAGGCATGTGCAGGATTGGAAGAAATACCTGATTGTGAGGAATGGACGGAGGATCTCGTGACAGTCTCATTAGCATCCAACAAAATAAAAGAAATTCCTTCCGGTTTTTCACCAAATTGTCCAAAACTTTCAACCCTATTGTTGTCTCGTAATAATGTTTTGGGAAAGATTTCAAATTCCTTTTTCTATCAATTGAATGGGCTCAAAGTTCTTGATCTTTCTTATACTATTATTAAAGAATTGCCGCATTCTATCTCAAATTTAGAGAGCTTAATTGTGTTGCTGCTATCTGGGTGCACGGAACTATGGCACGTGCCCTCATTATTCAGGCTTAAGGCATTGAAGAAACTGGATCTCGAGAATTGCTGGAGCGTTGTAACGTTACCTCAAGACATAGAATTTCTATACAATCTAAGGCATTTAGATCTTCGTCATGCAAGAATTAAGGAGTTTCCAGTTGGTATATTACCCCGACTTTTGAATTTGCAAGTCCTCGAGCTTTATGTTTATTTAAAAGGTGAGGAATTAGCATTTTTGAGAAAGTTGGAAACCCTGACGTGCCTCTTGCATAATGTTGGTGAGTTGAAAACACTTCCCTCCAATCTAAATTGTTACACTCTTTTAGTGGGAGAAATTTCTTGGGATGCTGCCACCTGCCACTTCGTGCAACTGGCTGTTGACAGAAAGTTACTTATTGTCAATTGTTCTGGGGCAGAACATTTTCTTTCTTTGTCGTCCTCCCCGCCATCTTTATTTCAAAGCCTCCAGTATATAGAATTATGCAAGTTGAAGGAAGAAAATACCGCAGCAGAACTACCATTGTCACTACCTGGTGATTCTACATTTTCTCAACTTAAGGAATTCTACATGTACAATTGTTGTCCAAGTATGAAGAAGCTGTTCCCATCTAGCCTGGTGTCAAATTTTCAGAACCTGGAAACACTCAAGGTACGAGATTGTAAGGAAATGGAGGAGATAATAGCAATGGAAGAAGTGCACGAAAGCCATGACAGCAACCCAGTCACTCTTCCAAAGCTGAAGCGGTTTTCATTGAGAAACTTACCAAATTTGAAGAGCATTTGCAGGCCAGTCATAATATGCAATTCCCTAGAGCACATAAAATTAGTGAATTGTGAAAAGCTTAAAAGGGTGGCAGTGTCTCTTCTGGCAACAAACAATGATTCCCAAATCTCTCCTCTTCCTTCACTTAAGAGAATCCAAGTCTTTCCCAAAGAATGGTGGGAGAGGGTTGAGTTGGTCCATCCTAATGCTAAGAACATCCTCACACCACTTTGTATATTTGCTGTTAGTAAAGAGGTAATAAGCTAGTTTTATTTTAATCATCTGATTTACTGAAGAGTGATAGATTATTTTATCCATTACTTTACACATTCTGATTTTTCATTTATTTATTTATTATTATTATTATTATTATTATAACAGCAACATCCTGGTAGCAGAACACCCAGTTCAAATGATGATTAGCAAGGCCACGATGAACTGGAGACTGAGAGCAACACTCGAGAAATTCTTCGGTGGATTGAAGTATTTCCTCACGATCACGATTCTGACCATGTAAACATAACCAAGGCTAGTTGTTTTTGAGGTTTGAAGATGGACTATGATGCAACTATTAATTTGTGCTGTTTGCCATCCAAAATATAAACTACTTACGTGAGGGGACCAAAGGAAGAAAGCCCAGCAATGAAATCCTCATTCTAACTTTTTCTTACTCTCATTTTTTTAGGGTTGTCCATTGGAAGTATTGTAGACTGATGAGCTAAACTGGAGGGCTATATCCTTTACCTTTAACAACTCTCACAAGGAAGGCCATGAGAAAATCTAACATAACATAAACGTTGACATATTAATATATATAAACATGAGGTGTTAAGTTGAAATATCAATTTCTGACTCTATTTAATTAAATTTGGCCTTTGATATGAATTCTCACCGTACTACAAGGAAGGCTTCTCACCAAAGTTCAGCAAAATTACTTAAATTCCTCCCTTTTTTTTTCACCAAAATGTCCAAAACTTTCAACTCTATTGTTGAATGGTAATTATTATTTGAGGAACATTCCAAATTCCTTTTTAAAGCAATTGAATTGGGTCAAGTTTCTTGATCTTTCCTATACTGGTATTGAAGAATTGCCGAATTCCATCTCGGATTTAGAGAACTTAAATGTGTGTTATTGCTATCTCATTGGAGAAAGCTTCAACATCTGCTCTCATTATCTAAGCTTAAGGCATTGAGGAAACTGGATCTCAAGAATTGCTGGAGGGTTGAAAAGTTACCTCAAGTAATATAATTTTTGTGCAATCTAAGGCATTTAGATCTTTCGTCATACAAGAATTGAGTTTCCAGTTGGTATATTACCACGACTTTTGAATTTGCAAGTCCTCAAGCTTTCCAGTTATTTAAAAGGTGAGGAATTAGCATTTTTGAGAAAGTTGGAAACCTGAAGTGCTGTTTGCATAACGTTGGTGAGTTGAAAACACTTCCCTCCAGTCTAAATTGTTACACTTATGGTGGGAGAATTAGAATCTGGGAATTATGTCGGTAATGACAATGAGCCTTATGACAGAAATTTATTGTTTATTGCACTGAGACAGAACATTTTCTTTCTTTGTCATCCTCCTCCCCATCTTTATTTCAGCGCATTCAGTATATATACTTTGACAGTTTCATGGAAGAAAATACGGCGGCAGCAGCACTACCATTGTCACTACCTGATTCTGCATTTTCTCAACTTAAGCAATTCTACATGTTGGATTGTAGTCCAAGTATGAAGAAGCTGTTCCCACCTGGCTTGGTGTCATGAAATGGAGCAGATAATAGCAACAGAAGAAGAACTTGAAAGCCATCACAACATCCAGTTCCCTCTTCCAAAGCTGAAGCGGTTTTCATTGACAAACTTACCAAACTTGAAGAGCATTTGCAGGAAAGACATAACATGCAATTCCCTAGAAGATATAAAAATAGTGAATTGTGAAAAGCTTAATTGGGTGGCAGTGTCTCTGTCTCTCTCTTTTCTTCTCTCTGTCTACACATTCTCTTCTCTCTCTCTCTCTCTAATTGTTTCTTCTTCAAGGCTTCGAAGAAACTGAAAAACTGCAATTATCAAGACGCCATTACGATTATACAACAATGCCAAATGTGAATGTTCTTGATTTCTGGTAATTCTTTCCTTTGCTTAGACTACATTGCTCAGTCACCTCTTACGTATCGGATCTTTATCGAGATCACCTTTCAATCTCAGTTTCATGAACCTGCATTTTCTCGGTTTTCAGCCGGTGCGTCGTCTTTTCCCATCCCCTTCGCAGACTTCCATATTATCTTGGACGATGAGCATCAAAAAGCAGCTAAACTGTCAAAAGCATTGAACAATAGCAGCAAATTCATTTTATTCTTGGATGATGTGTGGGATTACTTTCCAGTTGCTAAGGTGGGAATTCCTGTAGGCATGAATGGATGTAAGTGGGTGTTAACAACTAGATCATTAGATGTGTGTCTGAAAATGGATTGTCAACGGAAAATTAAACTGAATCCCCTCTCTTCAGAAGAAGCTTGGCTGTTATTTTTGAAAGAATTAGGCGGTGAAACAATGATTCCCAAAGAAATTGAGGGGAATGCAAAATCAATCGCAAAAAAATACGAGGTCTTACCGTTAGGCATTGAAGGGATCGCTAGAAATAGAGGAGTGATGCTAAAGCCTTGTGCAGGATTAAAAGAAATACCTGGATTAAAAGAAATACCTGATTGTGAGCAATGGACTGAGGATCTCGTGACAGTCTCATTAGCATCCAACAAAATAAAAGAAATTCCTTCCGGTTTTTCACCAAATTGTCCAAAACTTTCAACCCTATTATGTGAACTTGAAATCTTTATCAATCTATTATGTGACAATAATAGGGTTGAAAGTTTTGGACACCTTGGTGAAAAACCAGGAGGAATTTCTTTTATCTTGTTGCAGCCTAATGAGACTTTCACAAGATCCTCAGTCCATCCCTCACAATCAAGTATTTCTTCCAATTCTGCACATGCTTTAAGCATCACTCCTCTATTATTTTTAATTATTTGGATGGCCATATCTCTAATCAAGCCATGCATCTTCACACATCTCTTCTCGTCATATTCATCATATTCACGTCCATCTACAGATTTCAGCAAGCAAGCCTTTTCCAATCTATCAAGCGCAGTATGCGCCCTATTAAATTTTGCTTGCCTATTTTTTTCTTGTATTACTTCATCGTCAATCAAATAGTCTATAAGTGCACCCTTCTCAACTGAATTTGGAAGAATCACAGAGTGTAAGAAGCACTATTGCAATGTGGGATTTCTCAAATTATCATAGCTAAGTTTCAACTTTTCAAATAATTCCATATTATCCCGACTTGGTATTGCATCTTCGAATTCATGCAATGCATCCCTCCACTCCAGTATGTCATTCGCTCCCTTCATATTCCTTGCCATCACTTCGATCCCTAAAGGCAAGCCCTCACATTTTGTTGCAATGGATTTTGCAATGCCTTCAATTTCTTTAGGAAGTATTGCTCTATTACCTAGTTCTTTTAAGAATAATAGCCAACCATCTTTTTCAGAAAGAGGATTCACTTCAATCTTCCTCTGGCAATCCATCATCATGCACACATCTAAGGATCTAGTTGTTAAAATCCACTTACATCCCTTCATATTAACAGGAATTCCCACCTTATTCATGGGTATATAATCCCACACATCATTCAAAAATAAAATGAATTTCTTACCATTGCCTAATGCTTTTGAAAGTTTGGCTGCTCTTTGATGTTCATCATCCACTCTTGAAAGGTCAAGATCAATAACACTTGCAATGGCTTCTTGTAAATTCTGAATGCTAAAATCAGATGGCATGGTAACCCAATAAACATTATAAAAGGAATTGGGAGTTTCGAGCAATTTGTTATTTAGATGCTTGGCCAATTCGGTTTTCCCCACTCCCCCATCCCATAAATGCCGATGCTTGATACCCTATCATCCATTAACCAACAAAAGATATCCTCGAACAGCCTTATAGATTCTTGACCCACCAACTCCTTTTGTGAGTAATTCTTCTCCTCTAGGCTCAACAAGTTGCACAGTTTCTGCTGTTGCCCCTTCTGGAAGTTCAAATGGAGTTGGTGCAATTTCCACTTGGTTATTTTGTTGGCTGGAAGATGGATTTGAGACTTCATTGCTGCTTGAACTTGGCATGGTTTTACATCTTTTATTTGCTGCCCAGGCTCTTTCTTTGACATGGTGAGGCACATATTTGGATTCACAAATTTCGATGCCCTGCCTTGGTTCTCCATATAAATGGACTTTGATCCTTGAAATTGAAGGTTTCCCTTTGAATAAGTGATGACAGTATTTACATTTCAAAACCCCATCTCCATGCTCAACACAATTCCAAAATTCTCCATCTCTTGCTCGACCCATTTTTGTTTTCATCCTACAGACATACAGTTAAAAATTATACACTAACAGCCTTTATATATGAAGAAACACTTACAATCACAAAAACAGATGAAACTTTAAAAAAGTTAAAGAATTTTCAAGAAAGCAAAACATAAAAGGCATATATAGTCTTTTCTTTACTAAAAATACTTTTTTAATTAAACATAAATTAACATATAATCGTGAACCTTAGTTCCTGAGAGTTGCTAGGGCCTTGGAATGTTGTATTTACAATTTCATTATCATATACCCAATTTCTTTCTGCAATCATACCAGGATTTTATTCTAAAGTCAAGATGTCCACCACAGAATTTATAATAATCACAAATTTAAATTTAAAACTACTAAAAAACACTTTAGCAGATAAAATAATAATTATGATTATATATTATTAAAAAAAAAACCCACAATCCCCGAAGTATCAAGTTCCGTAGTTGAACTGAACTGCTATAATTTCCAAACTCAACAAAATATCCATGAAATTGACAATGATAGTTTGAAGACACCCATGAAGAAGCAATCAAATGAAATCCAGAATCTAGTTCTGGAACAAAGAAAACGAAAACAGAAAGAGGGGAAGAAGAACGAGATAGATCGAGATTTGATTCACTTACTTCCCGTGGCGATAGGCGATGGCGTGGGGCGTCTAGGGATAATCACGGGACGGGGCGGGGCGGGGGCAGGGAGTTGCTCCCCACCCCCTGCCCCGCCACTGGGCGGGGAATCCCCGTCCCCGCCCCCCCTGGGGACACGGGGGAGAAATTCCCTTTGATTTAATTCTCAAAGTTATTAGAACAGAATTGGAAATAACTATTGTTAATTTCCACATATTATCTGCCTAAGATAATAATTATTAATAGTTAATATTAATAATATAAATAAAAAGAGAGAAGAAAAGTGTATGTGGTATAACTCATACTTTGTGCATTGCCTATTAACAAGTGTATAATATTAGTAATATATTTTATGATTCATATATATTATAAATGTATACAATAATTATACAATATTTTATATTAAATAATGTTAAATTTATATAATATTTTGAGATATATATATACTATAATGATATTTCTGCAGAACCTACGTAAGAATGAAGAATCACACCAGCAGGGAAAGGTCCAATGCTTCTGTTGATTTTATATTCACATGTAATCAAAGCACAATAAATGGCATTAGAACTTGCGGATATCAATCCAAATAAATTAACAATCTAATGTATATCATTCAGTTGTTTCATTTTCTTTTCTAGTTTTCCTTGTTTGAACAAAAATGTTAAAATTGGACAACTAATTAAATACACAAACTAGAAGTTTAATAATTTAATTTTAAAGATGTAATTAATTGATAAATAATAATATGTAAATTACTTTTAAAGGAGAAAGCTAAATTAATTAGATATTTATTTCTCAATTTTGAACTGTCTAATTGAACACCTGGAAAACTGTCCCTCACTAATTAAATTGGTATAATAATTAAGTAAAACCCCACAGAGATTTGAACTTACCAGCAGTGTGACACATATCTACGATTAATTAAATTGAAATACATAGAGAGCTAGACTAATGTGATTAGATTTTAATAAACAGAATTTTTAAATGAAAGTGAAATACATGTTCTTGTGTTTACTGTAAAGTCTAAAGAAATAGACAACTTGACTATGGTTTACAAGTAGGTAGAGATTATTTTTTCTATATAAACATGAGCACATTATTAATTAATTAAATTAGTAGTGAGATCCTGGGCAAGAAATTATCTTGTTTGTGTATGACAATTTATATATACGAAAAGAACAGAAGAAGTCTACATACTGGTTCTTAATTTTTTGAAAGTCGAAAAAAATATGAAATTGCAACATATTTAGCTGGATTCACACAATCAATTTTGAATAAACAACATCATTGGCTTTTTATTGAGAAGAGATTGCCACATATTTAGCTAGATTCACACAAAATAAAAGGATTTCTGCATTACCATTTTCAAAATGAGCTTGAACCACAATAAGAACACACAGAATTTTATGGATGAAGACAGAAAATTAAAAGAAAAAAAAAGCTCTATTACCTGTTTTGAAGCTTGCCAAATCCAACGACAGATTACCAAAATCAATGACAGTAGGTCTCTTTCTCAATTGCAGTAACTGAAAATGAAAACTCAAAACTTAGACTAAGTTCAAAGAATAAAACCCAATAAATCACTAAATTTATACAAAAACAAATAGGCATTTTGTGAAAAAGAGTTGAAGTTTACAGAGATTTACCAAAGCAATTGAAATCTCAGCAGCAAATTCACGAGTTCAGAGGGAGATTGAGACAGGGAGAGCGACTGGAAGAGAGAGACAGGGAGATCGGAGATTGGGTGAAAGAGGTAGGGAGAGCGGTGGCTGGTTGAGACAGGGAGATCGGAGATTGAATGAAGTCAAAATGTTCGTTAATCTTGAATTGTCAAAGCAAATCTGTTTGACATACATGTGTGATTTCGTGACTTAGCTGTACGTTGCTTTGATTGTAATTACTCTGCGAATAGGACTGGTGGTAAATCCAAGGAGTGGATAATTTTTGTATGCCAGCCTCCAATAGTATCACATCTCATTTTCTAAGAAAAGTTGCATACATGTCTTTTGATCTTTTCTTGAACTGGAAATGAGCTTTGCAACCAAATGCTTGTGTTTCCTCCCCCACTATTGCAGTCTTCACTCTTTGACCTGCTCCTATGTCACCTGCTGCTTCTTGAAGCAAGACATTTTACATGGTATATAACTTGTTCAGTCATCCTTCTGTGCCCTTTCTCTCTACTAAGGTGTTTAGAGGTTCAGCTTCGCAAATAAATTGACATACAGGTCTTGTTCTGTCCCTCTCCTGCAATTTATACTCTGTTTTATCTAGTCTTTCTCCAAGTTGTGAAGCAGGATTTGCAGCTCTAGGGTGCACATCTTCAGAGCACCGATTTTAAAATTAGTATGAAGTTTAGTTATCTCAGTTCCAAAATATTTCTTTCGCGGAAATCAATTTTAGGTTACATTAAAAGATTTCGGCATTGATAGCTCATACGCATTAAACTACTGACTTGAAAGATATTTGCATATAAATTCAGAGACATAAACGTAATTAAAGGAGGAGGAGGAGGAATTTAGGGCAGTTCCCTGAATTAAAACATGAGAGAAAACATGTAAAACCTTGAGGCTGCCCCATTCATCAACTCTTGGCCGGGTGAAATTGAGTTCTCATTCTTTCTATTTTTCATATCAGAACCCATTGGATCGGCCTCATCGACATAACATAAAGAAACTGAAGAAGAATTGAAGGAAATTATGTATTATAACCTTTCTTGAAATTGCAGAGCGAAGAATGAATAGACTAGCAACGATGAAATTGAAAGGCCATAACTTCTCTATTTGCCCGCAACGTAACAAGAGCGACACTGCATCGTCTCCGCTCTGTTCTCTCAAAAGGCATTCAAAGAATAAACCCTAATCTCCCTTCATTTTAAAGTCAGCTCACCCTTCGCTCTTTCTCTGGAAATCTCCATATTGCCCTTGTCTTCTCCATAAATAATTATTCGGTCAGGACTTTCATTTAACCGTTTTTTTTTTATTTTCATTTAAAACCGTTTCATTATAAAAATAAGTCCCTCAAACTTGTCTTAATTATCAATTAATCTATTTATGATTCAATTCGGTAATTTTATTCTTAAAAAATTGAAATTAAATCAAATAAACTCTAATTTAATAGCATGTCCAGTTTAATTGACAGAAAAATTTACTGCAGCCCTTATGGTAAAAATCTTTATCTCAAGGAGAGCTTATTGGGGGCCAATTTTAATTATTTAATAGTTTGTTAGGCCAATTTTTTATTAGTAAGATACAACACAATTCTGCGATAATATATAAATTTAACTCAAGTTAAGAGAAATCCATTATTTTCTTATTATAAAGAGAGATAAAATATCTAATTTCAAAGATGTTAGCATTTCGGTCTAGTGCTGTTTATCAGATCGATTTCTGGTTATTAGAAATTGCATTGTTTGGTTAAACCACAAAAAGATTATTTATTTCTATTAAGATTTGGCGAAAAAAAAAAGTAACACAATTGACATGTCCAAATAAAAATATGACTTCCAATTGAAATACAAAATAATATGGATGGAGATAATCATAAAATAATAAAATAAAAAAAGGCCAATTATTAAAATTACCTTTTAGACATCTCTTATTCTTCAATTTCAGCTGCAAGTTCAGTAAAATCAGTCATCACTTCATTTTCCAACTGTGTAGAGGAACTAGCAGCACGTTTTTTTTTTTTTTTGTTGTCTCGTTTCTTTTCTCAACCTCTGAGCTGTGTTTTCAATTTCAGTATTAAATAATAATTCTTCTAAAATTTTAAGTTTGATCATCAACAGAATTAAATCAAATTATACTACTCTCTCTATTTCTCATTATTTGTCACTTTTAAGAAAAATTCAAAATTTATTTATTTATGACTTTTAGATTTTTAATACAATTTAATTTACTTTTTTTAATTTAATCTTCTTTTCCAATACAAGTTAACAAATTAGATTTAAATTTGTATATTAAAACACTTAATTTTATCTTAAATTTAAATCTAATTAATACTTCTTAATTTTTGTGAAAATAGCAAAAATGATTGTTATTTAGAAAATGAGGAACTAATTCTTATCAATGGCAACTAAATTTAGTGGGTGTCGAAACTACTAAAAATAATTCATAACTTTTTTTAAGCAAATAAATTGCAAATAAGACAAGAAAGGGTCATCCATATAAATTAGTGCAAAGTTATTTTAAGATAATCAGAAAATAAACAATAAACAATAAATGGGAGGATTTTTATAAATCAAGAATCTAAAGGATAGAATTAAAATAATAATAATAAAAATAATGAAAAAAATTAAAAATAGAATTAATGACGAGAAACTCTAGATGCATTTGCGGCACACGATTCAATTTTACTGATCACGGGTGAAAAGAAAAAAAATAATTAAAAATAAAATTAATGATAAGAGAAACTTCGGATAAAGGCATTCACGACACATTATTCAATTTTACTGATAACAGATGAAAATATAACTCTAAAAATCATGTAATGGACCGGTTATAGTTATCGGTTTAGCGCTCTCGACTAATATTTTCATACTAAGAGACTAACTAAGCAAGATTGTAATTAAACTCTAACTAATAAACAACCATTTACAAGCGAAAAATTTTAATTTATTGACAGTTTTGGAAAATAGAAAGCCTCGACGTAAACCAACCTACAAGCGAAATTAATTCAAATTAAATCATGCATTTACTTAATATAACAGTTTTTCTCAGTGTTATTACATTAATTGCCACTTGTTATTGAATCTACCAAACAATTATGAATTTGATATTTTCAATTAGTTATACATACATATGTTATTTAATTTAATGAACAACACAGTCTCATTGATCACAAAACAAATAATAATGAAAATGAGATTTCTCTAAAACACAGTAAATAATATGAACAATACAGAAAATGAAAGATAAAAGTAATTATGAAAAATTTTACAATAATTGATTGAATTCTGCTATTGAATTAACTTTTAACTAGAATTAAAAAGTTTAGATACTCATGGCCATAGACAAAATAAGGTAAAAATTGAAAGTTAGAAAGAAATCCCTGTTACATATTTCGTTGAATTAGAGGAAGAATGTGATGATGCAACTCATGTCTTTCTTCCTATTACAAATTAGAACTCCTAAAATTAAGGAAGGTAGTTTTATCCTACCCAAACAAGGAAAATAAAATAAGATATTTAATAGTATCTAAACCCACTGCCTTTTAATCCTTAAATTATAAGTTAACATTTCTTAAAACGCGACTAGAACATTCCTAGCGGCTAGTGCAACTCGCGCGTAAAATATAATTGCTAAAGTACCCTACTTTAACGATATTTTTCTTAGTCTTGGGCAAAGTTGAGACTTAGATTTGAATACCCTGCACTGGAGACTTTTTTTTCTTAGCCTTGGACAAGACTAAGAGATAGATTTGCCTAGATTTCCATTTTCACATACGGTCTACTCCAAATCTCCTAGGCTATTCCAAT
This sequence comes from Excoecaria cochinchinensis, assembly GCA_947683425.1. Lineage (NCBI taxonomy): Eukaryota > Viridiplantae > Streptophyta > Magnoliopsida > Malpighiales > Euphorbiaceae > Excoecaria > Excoecaria cochinchinensis. The sequence continues at coordinate 51,408,878 of CANTUQ010000004.1, forward strand.
ACAATTCCAACAAGCCATAAAATGCTCTACTTATTCATTAGATCAACCCTATAATGGTCAAAACCACAAAACATGTAAAAAGTTTTCAATTTTGGCAAAAAATCAATATAAAAAAGTAAGCAAAAATGAAATAATGACATGTTACTCCAAATCTTCTAGGTTATTCCAAATCAATTCCAACAAGCCATAAAATGCTACTTATTCATCAGCTCAACCCCGCAATGGTCAAAATCACAAAACAAGTAAAAAATTTTCAATTTGGCAAAAAATCAGTATATAAAAGTAAGCAAAAATTAAATAATAACATGTTACTTTGATCACTTAGTATGGTGGAATTATTTTCACAACGGTTTAAGTCATTTGAAGATCGGTAAGCCTACAATTATCAAATTCAACTCTTTGAGCCGAAGCAATAAATTGAAACTAACTGCCGCATGACTTTGGATTCTATGGATGAAAGATATGAGACCCAAAAAGAAGAAGAAGAAGAAGAAGAAAAAAGGTTTGGATAAAAAAGGTGGAACTTATGGCTTAAAGTAAAAAAATCCAAATAGATAAAAGGATGAATTAAGCAAATGACAGTTGCACTTAAGGAGAATGTTGAAAATGTTAAATTTCCCAGATATAGCGACTCAGCCCAGGCCCAAACCCTCTCCACAATAACCCAAGTGAGGTTCTAACCCAAAACCAATTGGCTATGGGTGGAGTAGCCCACTTAATATTATATGTTGGAGGGATTTCTTTTAACTTTTCGATGTGTGATTTGTTTGCCATCCCAACATTCTCTCCCTCAAACAAAGCCCACAAGATACTTGACTCTCCCTGAAACCCAACTCATCTCCTAATTTTTTTTCACCGGGAGAACTTTTTCAGTGGGAGCCCATTATAGCTTTCTTTTTGGGGAGACCTGCCCGTAACTTTTTGCTCACGCTACTCCGAACCAGGCTCTGATACTATGTTAAATTTCCCAGATGTAGCGACTCAGCACAGGCCCAAACCCTCTCCACCAATAACTCAAGTGAGCTTCCAACCCAAAACCAATTGGTTATGGGTGGAGTAGCCCACTTAGTATTATATGTTGGAGGGATTTCTTCTAACTTTCCGATGTGGGATTTGTTTGCCATCCCAACATTCTTTCTTTTCCTACATGCCTAGCCGCAATATTTGACTTCAACAATCTCCCACTTGAAGATTTGATTGAGTATCAATCATATCTTCACACCATTCTTTCTCTCTTTCAAATCCTGTTGCTTGTGTATCTATCAGGCCGCTGGAAGATCGACACCAAATAAACTTGTCAGTGTTAACTGCTTTTGTCATAAAATCTGCTATATTATCTGTAGTATGGATTTTCTGCATATCCACGGTTCCTTCTTCCACTTTCTCACGAACGAAGTGATACTGAACCCGAATGTGTTTTGTCCTGGAATAAAATGCTGGATTCTTTGCAAGATGCAAAGCACTCTGACTGTCACAAAATAGAGAAACATTCTCCCTTTTATGCCCGAGTTCCTCCAATAACAATTTCAACCATACAGCTTATTTACTGGCTTGTGTAGCTGCCATATATTCTGCTTCTGTTGTTAATGTAGCCACAACTGATTGCAGTTTTGAAACCCAGCTTACAGCTCCTCCAACAAGTGTAAACACATATCCCGTAGTGGATTTACTTTTATCCAAATCTCCAGCATAATCAGAGTCAACATATCCTCTGACAATAAAGTCTGATCCTTCATAACACAATGCAACATCTACGGTCCCTTTAATGTATCTAAGGACCCTTTTTACTGTATTCCAATGCTCTCCACCAGGATTCGCCATGTATCGATTAACTGCTCCCACTGCATGTGCAATGTCCGGTCTTGTACAAATCATAGCGAACATTAAACTCCCCACTGCTGATGCATACGGTACTCGAGACATCTCCATCCTCTCTTCTTCATTGCTAGGACTCATCTTTGAGGATAACTTGAAATTAACAGGAAGTGGGGTAGAAATTGGCTTACAATCTTGCATGTTGAAACGTCGCAAGATTTTCTTCAAATAATTCTTTTGAGAAAGCCAAATCTTTCTATTATTTCTGTCTCGGTGAATTTGCATCCTTAGAATCTTGTTTGCTGGTCCCAAGTCCTTCATATCAAATTCCCTAGCCAACTGAGCCTTTAACTCCTTGATGCGATCTTTGTTGGGGCCTGCTACCTGTAACACCCTAATGTATTACTTACAGAACTTTTAACGAAAACATGTTAAGTTACTTAACCTTATTAGTTAAAAGTCAGGGAATTTTTTTTTTTTGAATAGTACCGTATATATGAATAGTACCGTATACATGAATAGTGTCGTATATATGAATAGTGCCGTATATATATGAATTGTATTATACAAATAGAAGTCATTTAATCAATTAAAACGATAAAAATATTTAGAAAACGGAGTTACCAAACTCATTATATCAAACTTACAATTTCCTAAACTGACCTATAACTGTCCAGATTACTATTCATTTGATCAATTTTTACTTTATCGTGTATCATGCATTTACCATTACAAATCTCGTTCATTTACTTTTCTGACATATTGCTTGATATACCACACAAACATACATACATTAAACATGCGAAATCTCTACACACTTATTATATGTTATACAGATCCTGAAAATAATTACTAGATACTGACTCCAATATAAGACAGGTACATGCCAACTCTTACATACTTTAATCTCCCAAATTAATCTCCAAGTAAGCTCTCAAGATAATGTGAGGATGCCTTGCTTCCGATCCTAAAGCGAACCTGCACGCAGTTAAACAAACTACGTGCTGAGCATTAATAATGCCCAGTGGTGATTGCAATTCCAAAGATTTCCACTAAACTAAGTCATATGCATAAATATAATTAAAATGTGCCATAGAATAAATATTAACAAATAACATTTAATTTATTTATTTTATTAATTACACATACCATGATTCCATTAGTCACTCATAAATTACTTATTTAAAGTCATTAGTATGCATACCATACGTCAAATACCTTGATTTCCATTTTATCCTCATTTTATACTAACTTCCCAATATTACCCTTAAACTTCTTTAAAATGACAATTATGCCCTTAGTTCATTTTAACTTTTCACATTATTTACAATTTTGCCCTTTTTAAATATTTCTTTATATAATGACTGAAATACCCTTCAATATACTTCTTTTTACCCTTTTTCACCATTTATCATGCAAAATTTCTATTTTACCCTTTTATCACATCTTTCACACCAAATTACCATTTTACCCCTAAAAAGCTACCAAATTTCATATTTAACCATTTAATGATATTTTTACCCTTATTTAATATTTTGCACACGCATAAGCACATAATTACCATTTTACCCTTAGACTTTTTATATAATTCTAATTATGCCTTTTTCCACATAAATATTATTTTAATCACAATTTAATCATTTTAATCACGTTATTACCATTTTGCCCCTGTATAACACTGGCATATTCTAAACACAGGATAAACGAGACGTGAACCCCAATAGGCTCACATAAACCCGAAAAGACCACAATTGATCAATCCGGTACATTCCAACCCGAAGAATCCCGAAAGATTACTCCGGTACATTCCAACCCGAAGAATCCCGAAGGATACTCCGGTACATTCCAATATAGATACATTAAATAGGACCATCATTGGCCTATAAAAATAGTGAGACGCCATGCTCACTCCCGCGGTCTTATGTCCCTATGGCTAGCCATTATATCCTGAACTAGACTTGACTACCAGCACATCACATAGGGCATTATAATATTATTTTCCATGTCATTAACATGTCATACATATTTTTCATGCCATAACATCATTTTATCTCATTCTTTTACATGTCATTTCATCATTTTACATGTGATCATCATGTATACATCATCACATATCATGTTAACACATGATACCATCATGGTACACATGTATATACCATATATACCATTCGGCCATCACATTAATTTTTCACCATTAATTCTTTTACTCAATTTTATAATTCTTTTAGGTCAATTTCATGTCAAATAACATCACCATACCATTAATTACCATGCAAACACATAAAAATCATGACTTTTCACATGATATACATTTGGCCATACATACATCACATACCATATGATGTTTCCACATGATCTAACACATACTATTTATTAATTTACATGCCAAATACCATAGATCCATAATAAATATACATAAAATATCATGTAAACATATGAAATTCACATAATATACATTTGGTCATACATATATCACATACCATATGATGTTTCCACATGCTCTAACACATACTATTTATTAATTTACATGCCAAATACCATAGATCCATAATAAATATACATAAAATATCATGTAAACACATGAAATTCACATGATATACATTTGGCCATACATACATCTTTCCATATCTTTTTATTTTCTTCATTTTAATCATTCATTCTACCATTTTCAACATCCCTAAGCATGAATATAAGGTTATTTTCAAGCAAACATGCCTTAAACACATACTTTGTTAACAACATAACCTAAATCACATGTTCACACATGGAAATAGTTGGAATTTGCAATCACAAACCTTATATCCTTGAAACACACTTCTCAAGCTTCCTTTTCCTTCCCTTTAGCTTGATTGGAAACACCTTCACCTATTAAACATAATAGGTGTCATACACAAAAACGTATATTTATCAAAAACTAAGCTTCCTTTCCCCAAAAAAACTTCATAAACGCCTTATTCACATCCTAAAGTACCCTTAGGAACTTTAAAACCAAAATAAAAATCTCAAAATCACATACCTCAAAATGACACCTAAACCTTCAAGCCTAGGTTTCACCAAGTTTTCCTTCACCAACCGGACTTTCAAGGGTACCAATAGAAAGTAGAGGAGCTGAAATTTAGTGGGGAAGCTGGATTTTAGGGTGATATGGAGGAAAAATGGAAGAAAAATGGAGTAAAAGAGAGAAAAGTGAGTTATGCCTTACTTAGGAAGAAGAGAACGATTTACAAAGAAGAAATCTGAATTTCAGAACATATTCCCACTTTTATCCATAAGTGAGAATGAACCGAACCGGTCCAACCAAGGTGATCCAACCGGTTTGGTCCAACCATTAAGTTTTATGCATATTTTGCAGTGTTTTTGATATTTTGACTATTCCTGACCTCATTTTCACTCCAAACCAATTCCATCATGTTTAAAATATTAAAAATAGTCTACCCACAAAATTTCAGCTCAATCCGAGTCCGTTTGAGATCCGGCTCGCTTAAACCGGTCTAATTCGGTTCAATCCGGTCTGCCGTAGAATAAAATTATAAAGCTGTCAAAAATTTCTAAATATTATTCTAAACATTTTATCCTCTTATAGTAGACTCATTTATCCACTCTAACTATTTTTAAAAATTCGGTCAAATTTCAGTCAACGCTTAATCCTATTGAACCGAACCAGAGAACTTCAGACTGACTTTCAGGGGCTTATATGACCTCATTTTTACACCAAATTATACCAGTATACTGCACTCATTATTCTCTTTCTGATCATAAAAATGAAAATTTTTCGAGTACTATTCACCCCTGAATTCACTATTTATGGGACCCACAGTTACTGTTCATATCACTATTCATGGGCCACACAGTACTGTTCATTGATGACATCAGCGCTTATGTCATGCTTATGTAAGCGCTTATGTCATCGATGATGTAAGCGCTTACATCATCATGACGTCATGCTGATGTCATCGTGGGTCCCACCTACTATTTACTATTCACTGTTCACGCTCACTATTCACTATTCACGTGGGCCCCAATTTCACTATTCATTGAAGTTGTTATTTTTGGCCCAAAACACAAAAATTCACTCATGCACACTCTAATGCTGTGAAACTAACAACAGAAAATTCAAAAATAATTCTAAGGTGATATGCAGGCCATTACAATTCTCCCCTACCAATAAAAATTTCGTCCTCGAAATTTACCTGTGCCAAATAGTTGGGGATACTGTTGCCTCATTGTCTCCTCGGGTTCCCATGTCGCTTCCTCGACATTGTGGTGATTCCAGAGGACCTTCACTAAAGGGATCTGCTTGTTCCTAAGCTGCTTTACCTCACGAGCCAATATCTTAATTGGGTACTCCTCATATGTCATGTCAGGCTGAACACGAACCTCTTCAGGCTTGATGACATGACTGGGATCTGAACGGTACCTTCGAAGCATAGAGACATGAAAGACATCATGAATTTTCTCTAATTCTTGTGGAAGCTTCAGTTTGTAAGCCACTGGTCCAACCCGCTGAATGATTTCATAAGGGCCAATGAACCTCGGACTCAGTTTGCCTTTCTTTCTAAATCTCAGAATCTTCTTCCATGGAGAAACTTTCAGAAATACTTTGTCCCCCACTTGGAACTCTATATCTTTCCTCTTCAAATCTGCATAAGACTTCTGTCGATCCATAGCTTCTTTTAGTCTATCTTTAATCACTTTGACCTTTTCTTCAGTTTCTTGAATCAAATCTAAACCCACAATCTTGCTTTCACTGAGTTCTGTCCAACAAAGAGGAGTTCTACACTTTCTTCCATATAAAGCTTCATATGGAGCCATCTTAATGCTTGACTGGTAACTATTATTATAGGTAAACTCCGCTAAAGGCAAATACCTTTCCCAACTGTTATCAAACTCAAGCACACAACATCTCAGCATATCCTCCAAAATCTGGATCACACGCTCAGATTGACCATCAGTTTGAGGATGAAAAGCTGTGCTGAAATGCAATCTGGTTCCCAAAGCTTCCTGTAGCTTCTTCCAAAACTGAGAAGTAAACCTCGGATCACGATCAGAAATGATGGATGAAGGAATTCCATGCAATCTGACAATCTCACCAATGTACAGATTAGCCAACTTGGACAATGAGTAGTCCATTCTAATGGGCAAGAAATGAGCTGACTTAGTGAGTCTGTCAACAATGACCCACACTGCATCATGCTTCTTCCTGGAGAGAGGGAACCCAGCCACAAAATCCATAGTTATCCTATCCCATTTCCATTCAGGAATGACAATAGGCTGAAGCAAACCAGAAGGAACTTGATGTTCTGCCTTGACTTGCTGACAAATCAAACATTTACCCACAAATTCTGATACATCACGTTTTATACCAGACCACCAAAATTGTTTCTTCAAATCCTGATACATCTTATTACTACCAGGATGCATCGCAAAGCTACTATGATGAGCTTCTGACAGAATATTCTTTCTTAAATCATCTTGATCAGGCACACACAAACGCTGCTTGTAATACAATCCATCATCTGAACCCAAAGAATAATCGCTGACATGACCATCTCGAATCTGAGATACAATAGCAGACAATCTGTAATCATTCTTCTGAGCATCAATCACTTTTTGAAGAAAATTTGGCTTAACTATCAATTCTGCAATCAAAGCACCATCATTTGAAACATTCAAGCTCACATTCATAGCTCGAAGAGAAGCCATGAATTTCCTACTGAGGGCATCTGCTACCACATTAGCCTTACCAGGATGATAGTCAATGAAGCATTCATAATCCTTGATCAATTCTAGCCAACGTCTCTGTCTCAAGTTAAGCTCCTTTTGAGTAAGCAAATACTTGAGACTCTTATGATCAGTGTAAATATAACATTTCTCGCCATACAGGTGATGTCTCCAGATCTTTAAAGCAAAAACAATAGCAGCCAACTCAAGATCATGAGTAGGATAATTTTTCTCATGTGTCTTAAGCTGTCGGGAGGCATATGCAATCACCTTTCCTTCCTGCATCAGAACACAGCCCAAACCATTCTTGGAGGCATCACTATAGATCACAAAATCTTTACCAGGTTCAGGTTGCACTAAAACTGGAGCTTCTGTTAACATACACTTCAGCTTCTCAAAGCTTTCTTGACATTTATCCGACCATGCAAACTTAACATTCTTTTGTAATAACCTGGTCAAAGGAACTGCAATAGAAGAAAAACCCTTAACAAATCTCCTGTAGTATCCTGCCAACCCAAGGAAACTTCGAATCTCAGTCACATTCTTAGGCGTCTTCCACTGAAGAATAGCGTCAATCTTTTTAGGATCGACTTTAATACCATCTGCTGAAACCACATGACCCAAAAATGAAACCTCATTCAGCCAAAATTCACACTTACTGAACTTGGCATATAGCTGCTTGTCTCTCAAAGTCTGCAAAACTATTCTTAAATGTTCATCATGCTCCTCAGGAGTCTTTGAATACACCAAAATATCATCAATGAAGACTACTACAAAACGATCCAAATAGGGATGGAAGACCCTATTCATTAAGTCCATGAAAGCTGCAGGAGCATTCGTCAATCCAAAAGGCATGACCATAAACTCATAATGACCATACCTTGTGCGAAAAGCTGTCTTGGACACATCTGACTCTTTAACCTTCAACTGATGATAACCAGATCTCAAATCAATCTTCGAAAACACACCAGCATCTTTCAACTGATCAAACAAATCATCAATCCGTGGCAAAGGATACTTGTTCTTTATGGTCACCTTATTCAGTTGCCTGTAGTCAATACATAACCGAAGTGATCCATCCTTCTTTTTCACAAAGAGGACTGGAGCTCCCCAAGGTGAAACACTTGGTCTGATAAAACCTTTATCAAGCAACTCTTGTAACTGGATCTTCAATTCTCTGAGTTCTGTGGGTGCCATTCTGTAAGGAGCAATAGAGATCGGTGCAGTACCAGGTACTAAATCAATGGTGAACTCTATTTCTCTATCAGGTGGCAACCCCGGAAGGTCTTCAGGAAAGACATCCTGAAACTCTCGAACAGTAGGTACATCTGAAACTTTAAGTTCTTCCTTTTTAGCCTCAATTGTATAACAAAGATAAGCCACACAACCTTTTCTAATAAACTTTTTAGCTGCAGTGGCGGAAATCACATTTGAGAGGAAATCTGATCTTTCACCCACAACGACTACCTCCTGACCATCTGCGGTCTTAAGGGTTACTCTTTTACTCTCACAATCAACATTAACACGGTAAGCAGTCAACCAATCCATACCCAAAATCACATCAAACTCTCGGAAGGGGAGGTCAATCAGATTGGCAGAAAATACATAACCATGAATACTAATAGGACAATCTCTATAAACTTTATTCACTATCACACTATCCCCAAGAGGATTGCTGACTAAGATATCCTGGTCTAACTGACAATCATGCAACCCTTTATCCCGTGCAATCTCAGTGCTAATATAAGAATGTGTGGAACCAAGATCAATCAAAGCATAAACTGAATGAGAAAACAAAGAGAATTTACCAACAATGACATCTGAGGCATCACCCTGTTCACGAGCTCTAACAGCATATACTAGTCCAGTGTTATGACCCTGAGGTTGTTGTACTGAAGGACCTGAAATGGCCTGTGGAGGAGCTACTCCCCTACCACGTCCTCTCTGAGGGGCTGACCTTCCACCCGAAGCTGGTGATACTATAATAGATGGCTGGCCCTCCGGACAATCTCTGATCTGGTGTTCCTGGGACCCACATTTGAAACAAGCCCCATTCAGATATCTGCACTCGCCCAAATGGAACTTCTTGCAATGGACACACTGAGGAATTGACTCTCGTCCTCTACTCCAGGGTGCACTAGCTATAGATGTGACTGGAGTACTGCTACCGACTGGCTTCTTCTGAGTAATAAAAGGTGCTACTGATGCACGGCTTTGTGATGGAGGAGGGCCTCGAGACTTCTTACCCTGGCTAGGAGCACCTGAAGACTGTCCTGGCTGTCTCTTCTGCCTGAATCTGGATTGTCTGTCTTCCTCATCTGACATAATAGTCTCAACTCTGAGTGATGCCTTAACAAGGGATCTCATATTGGTGTGTCTTTCAGAACCTAAATCCAGTCTAATTTTGTTGTGCAAACCTCGCTCAAATCTATCACACAATTTCTGCTCAGTCATGGAATCATCGTCCAGGTAGCCGCTAAGGCGCTCAAACTCTCTCTCATATTCAGTGACTGATCTGCTCCCCTGCCTAAGCCGCCAGAAAGCATCTTGCATAGAAGATCTATACTCAGAACCAATATACTTCAGCTCGAACTGAGATAGGAAAAACTCCCATGTAATCTGGTCAGCTGGAGTATGCTTACGGAGTGAACTCCACCAAGTATAAGCTGGACCCTGAAGAAGGGCTATAGCTCCCTTTAACATCTCCTCAGGTGGGCTCTGAGTTATCTCAAACATTCTCTTCAACTTGAATAACCATTCCTCAGCCTGTACTGGAGTTAACTGATCTCTACCATAAAAATCTTCAGCTCCTAATTTCTTAAGCTGCTCAAGAATAGGTCTCCTACTAGATGGAGCTGACTGAAGCTCAACATTTTGTGGCTGTTGTTGCTGCTGAGCTTGCATAAACTGGTAAAAATTCGTCATCATGACCATAAAGTCTGGCTGCTGGGGAGGAGGAGGCACAACTGGAGGGGTCTCTTGACGTCGATGTGACCTTGACTGTCTCATGCTATCTGATGCGGCACTCTCCACATCACTATCACGACGACCTTCATCTAATGCCATACTCGAAATCTAACATAAGGAGCAAGCATACATTAACCTCACATATTTATACTTTTCAAAAATTAATTGGCATGTACATATACTTATACTATTCCCATTGACCCACTCCGATCTTAGAACCACCTAAACCGGGGCTCTGATACCACTAACTGTAACACCCTAATGTATTACTTACAGAACTTTTAACGAAAACATGTTAAGTTACTTAACCTTATTAGTTAAAAGTCAGGGAATTTTTTTTTTTGAATAGTACCGTATATATGAATAGTACCGTATACATGAATAGTGTCGTATATATGAATAGTGCCGTATATATATGAATTGTATTATACAAATAGAAGTCATTTAATCAATTAAAACGATAAAAATATTTAGAAAACGGAGTTACCAAACTCATTATATCAAACTTACAATTTCCTAAACTGACCTATAACTGTCCAGATTACTATTCATTTGATCAATTTTTACTTTATCGTGTATCATGCATTTACCATTACAAATCTCGTTCATTTACTTTTCTGACATATTGCTTGATATACCACACAAACATACATACATTAAACATGCGAAATCTCTACACACTTATTATATGTTATACAGATCCTGAAAATAATTACTAGATACTGACTCCAATATAAGACAGGTACATGCCAACTCTTACATACTTTAATCTCCCAAATTAATCTCCAAGTAAGCTCTCAAGATAATGTGAGGATGCCTTGCTTCCGATCCTAAAGCGAACCTGCACGCAGTTAAACAAACTACGTGCTGAGCATTAATAATGCCCAGTGGTGATTGCAATTCCAAAGATTTCCACTAAACTAAGTCATATGCATAAATATAATTAAAATGTGCCATAGAATAAATATTAACAAATAACATTTAATTTATTTATTTTATTAATTACACATACCATGATTCCATTAGTCACTCATAAATTACTTATTTAAAGTCATTAGTATGCATACCATACGTCAAATACCTTGATTTCCATTTTATCCTCATTTTATACTAACTTCCCAATATTACCCTTAAACTTCTTTAAAATGACAATTATGCCCTTAGTTCATTTTAACTTTTCACATTATTTACAATTTTGCCCTTTTTAAATATTTCTTTATATAATGACTGAAATACCCTTCAATATACTTCTTTTTACCCTTTTTCACCATTTATCATGCAAAATTTCTATTTTACCCTTTTATCACATCTTTCACACCAAATTACCATTTTACCCCTAAAAAGCTACCAAATTTCATATTTAACCATTTAATGATATTTTTACCCTTATTTAATATTTTGCACACGCATAAGCACATAATTACCATTTTACCCTTAGACTTTTTATATAATTCTAATTATGCCTTTTTCCACATAAATATTATTTTAATCACAATTTAATCATTTTAATCACGTTATTACCATTTTGCCCCTGTATAACACTGGCATATTCTAAACACAGGATAAACGAGACGTGAACCCCAATAGGCTCACATAAACCCGAAAAGACCACAATTGATCAATCCGGTACATTCCAACCCGAAGAATCCCGAAAGATTACTCCGGTACATTCCAACCCGAAGAATCCCGAAGGATACTCCGGTACATTCCAATATAGATACATTAAATAGGACCATCATTGGCCTATAAAAATAGTGAGACGCCATGCTCACTCCCGCGGTCTTATGTCCCTATGGCTAGCCATTATATCCTGAACTAGACTTGACTACCAGCACATCACATAGGGCATTATAATATTATTTTCCATGTCATTAACATGTCATACATATTTTTCATGCCATAACATCATTTTATCTCATTCTTTTACATGTCATTTCATCATTTTACATGTGATCATCATGTATACATCATCACATATCATGTTAACACATGATACCATCATGGTACACATGTATATACCATATATACCATTCGGCCATCACATTAATTTTTCACCATTAATTCTTTTACTCAATTTTATAATTCTTTTAGGTCAATTTCATGTCAAATAACATCACCATACCATTAATTACCATGCAAACACATAAAAATCATGACTTTTCACATGATATACATTTGGCCATACATACATCACATACCATATGATGTTTCCACATGATCTAACACATACTATTTATTAATTTACATGCCAAATACCATAGATCCATAATAAATATACATAAAATATCATGTAAACATATGAAATTCACATAATATACATTTGGTCATACATATATCACATACCATATGATGTTTCCACATGCTCTAACACATACTATTTATTAATTTACATGCCAAATACCATAGATCCATAATAAATATACATAAAATATCATGTAAACACATGAAATTCACATGATATACATTTGGCCATACATACATCTTTCCATATCTTTTTATTTTCTTCATTTTAATCATTCATTCTACCATTTTCAACATCCCTAAGCATGAATATAAGGTTATTTTCAAGCAAACATGCCTTAAACACATACTTTGTTAACAACATAACCTAAATCACATGTTCACACATGGAAATAGTTGGAATTTGCAATCACAAACCTTATATCCTTGAAACACACTTCTCAAGCTTCCTTTTCCTTCCCTTTAGCTTGATTGGAAACACCTTCACCTATTAAACATAATAGGTGTCATACACAAAAACGTATATTTATCAAAAACTAAGCTTCCTTTCCCCAAAAAAACTTCATAAACGCCTTATTCACATCCTAAAGTACCCTTAGGAACTTTAAAACCAAAATAAAAATCTCAAAATCACATACCTCAAAATGACACCTAAACCTTCAAGCCTAGGTTTCACCAAGTTTTCCTTCACCAACCGGACTTTCAAGGGTACCAATAGAAAGTAGAGGAGCTGAAATTTAGTGGGGAAGCTGGATTTTAGGGTGATATGGAGGAAAAATGGAAGAAAAATGGAGTAAAAGAGAGAAAAGTGAGTTATGCCTTACTTAGGAAGAAGAGAACGATTTACAAAGAAGAAATCTGAATTTCAGAACATATTCCCACTTTTATCCATAAGTGAGAATGAACCGAACCGGTCCAACCAAGGTGATCCAACCGGTTTGGTCCAACCATTAAGTTTTATGCATATTTTGCAGTGTTTTTGATATTTTGACTATTCCTGACCTCATTTTCACTCCAAACCAATTCCATCATGTTTAAAATATTAAAAATAGTCTACCCACAAAATTTCAGCTCAATCCGAGTCCGTTTGAGATCCGGCTCGCTTAAACCGGTCTAATTCGGTTCAATCCGGTCTGCCGTAGAATAAAATTATAAAGCTGTCAAAAATTTCTAAATATTATTCTAAACATTTTATCCTCTTATAGTAGACTCATTTATCCACTCTAACTATTTTTAAAAATTCGGTCAAATTTCAGTCAACGCTTAATCCTATTGAACCGAACCAGAGAACTTCAGACTGACTTTCAGGGGCTTATATGACCTCATTTTTACACCAAATTATACCAGTATACTGCACTCATTATTCTCTTTCTGATCATAAAAATGAAAATTTTTCGAGTACTATTCACCCCTGAATTCACTATTTATGGGACCCACAGTTACTGTTCATATCACTATTCATGGGCCACACAGTACTGTTCATTGATGACATCAGCGCTTATGTCATGCTTATGTAAGCGCTTATGTCATCGATGATGTAAGCGCTTACATCATCATGACGTCATGCTGATGTCATCGTGGGTCCCACCTACTATTTACTATTCACTGTTCACGCTCACTATTCACTATTCACGTGGGCCCCAATTTCACTATTCATTGAAGTTGTTATTTTTGGCCCAAAACACAAAAATTCACTCATGCACACTCTAATGCTGTGAAACTAACAACAGAAAATTCAAAAATAATTCTAAGGTGATATGCAGGCCATTACACTACCAACATGTCATCTACATAGAACAGCAAGATAATGACATCATTTTCACCAAACCTCTTGAAATATGCACAAGGGTCTGCATTTAGCCTGCTGTATCCAAGGCTCATAATAAAGGAATTAAATCTCTTGTACCAACACCTTGGCGCCTGTTTTAGACCGTACAGAGATTTGTTCAACCTGCAAACCAAGTTCTTCTTTCCTTTTTCTTCAAAACCTTCTGGTTGGAGCATGTAAATTTTTTCTTCAAGATCTCCATGAAGAAATGCAGTTTTCACATCTAACTGCTCCAGATGCAAATCAGAAGTTGCACATATTGCCAGGACTACTCGAATTGTAGTGAGACGAACCACAGGTGAGAAGATTTCATTAAAGTCCACCCCTTCTTTCTGAGCATATCCTTTTACCACCAATCTAGCACGATATCTCTCAACTTGATTATCACCATTCCGCTTGATTTTATAGACCCATTTATTGCCTATGGGTTTTCTCCCTTGCGGTAGTGACACCAGTTCCCATGTCTTATTCTTATGAAGAGCTTCAATTTCCTCTTGCATTGCTGCCATCCACTGAGATACATCTGAACTGTTCATTGCTTCTTGGAGAGTTTATGGCTCCCCATCCTCAGTTAGAAGACAATATGCAACATTGCCCTCCATAATATAATCTGAGTGCCAATTGGGCGACCTTCTTGTGCGAGTTGATCGCCTATTATTTGAAACTTCAGTTTCGACTGGCTCTTCTTCCTCGTACTCTAGTGCAGCTTCAGAAGAATTACTGGTTTCTGATTCTCCTTTTACACATACTTTTGTAGTCTCGGACCTTTCTTCACTTTCTGCTTGCACTGAATCTTTATCTTCTACAAAGATAACTTCTCTGCTGACAACAACCTTGTGGGTAGTGGGATCCCACAGGCGATACCCCTTTACTCCTTCAGCATAACCCAAGAATATACATTTTCTGGATTTTGGATCCAGTTTTATAGTTTCTTGGGCATTGAACATCACATAAGCAGGACTTCCAAATACATGAAGGTTTGAATAATCCACCGGTTTTCCAGCCCACATCTCCATTGGTGTCTTACACTCAATTGCAGTTGATGGAGCTCGATTCACCACATAACAGGCAGTGTTGACTGCTTCCGCCCAGAATTTCTTTTCTAAGCCTGCAGTTCTCATCATTGCTCTTGTTCTTTCCAACAGAGTTCTGTTCATCCGCTCTGCCACTCCATTTTGTTGAGGAGTGTATGCCGTGGTGAATTGTCTTTTGATGCCTTCTTGTTTACAAAATTCATCAAATTCTTTACTGGTGTATTCTCCTCCATTATTTGTCCTCAAACACTTGATCTTTTGACCAAATTCAAGTTCCACCCGCGCTTTGTAAGTTTTGAAAACTGGAAACACATATGCTTTCTTCTTGATAGGGAACACCCAACATCTCCTGGAGTAATCATCGATAAACGACACAAAGTAGTTTGCTCCTCCTAGGGATGACACCGGTGCTTGCCATACATCAGAATGAACTAATTCCAGAATGGCCTTGCTTCTGAAATTTGATGTGTTGAACTTCAATCGATGCTGCTTGCTTACAATACAATGCTCACAAAAGGGTAGTGAGACCTTTGTGAGACCTGGAAGTAAATTTCTTTCTGTAAGAATCTTCATTCCTTATTCGGACATATGCCCAAGTTTCTTGTGCCAAGTCATTGCACGTTTTTCACTTGGACTGGTCGTGGCAACAAATGCCTCTCCTTCTTGCAAAGTTTCTCCCATTATCATGTAAAAATTTGCAGCTATCTTTTCTCCCTTCATCAGTACAAGCGCTCCTCTTGATATCTTCAAGATTCCTTTCTCACCATTGAACTTGCACCCCAAATCATCAAATTGTCCTAAAGACAACAGATTCTTCTTTAGGCCCTCCACATGCCGTACGTCTTGAATAGTACAAATTGTACCATCATACATTTTCAGTTTAATAGTTCCAATGCCAACAATCTTCAAGGCATGATCATTGCAGCTGTACACAGATCCTCCAGAGATGGGTTCATAATGATGGAACCATTCTCTTCGAGAGGTCATGTGAAATGTAGCTCCTGAATCAAGAACCCATATTTCAGCAAATCTTTTTCTGCCTTCATTAGTCGTTGCTCCTTCACAACATAGAGCATCTCCGCTATTGGAACAGCTTGCCACATTTCCTTGAGAATCAGAGCTTTTCTTTAAACTCCAACAATCTTTCTTCAAGTGACCCTTCTTGCCACAGTTGTAGCATTTAACATTCTTCTTACTTCTTGATTTTGATCTACCATGATTGTAACTCCCACTTGAGCCACGTTCCGTTGATCTTCCTCTCATCACCGTCAAAACTTCCACATGCTGTGAACTTGCCTGCCTGTCTTCCTTATTTTTGCGCCGATTTTCTTCTTCTAGAACAGCAGCTGCAACATCATCGAAGACTAGAGCATCCGTATTATTTGTTAAATTGATGATGAGTTGATCATACGAATCTGGTAAGATTTGAAGTAGAATCTCAGCACGTTCTACTGTCTCTATTTTATAACCCAAAGAAGTGAGTTGAGAAAATAGAGTATTCAAAGTATTAATGTGCTCCGTCACTGAAGTAGATTCCTCCATACGAAGAGTATAGAGTTTTCTTTTAAGGAAAATTTTGTTGTGGAGTGATTTGGCCTCGTACAATTTAGTGAGATGATCCCACACCTCCTTTGCCGTCTTCTTCTCTTCTATGCTTGACAACACCCCATCTGCTAATGCTAAATGAAGATTTGCCATAGCATTTCCATCCATCTCGTTCCATTTATTATCATCTGTGAAATCAGCCGGCCTTTGACTTATAGCCGCTAGGCAATTATCTTTTCTTAAGATAGCCTTCATCTTTAATTTTCATAGTGAGAAATTACTCCCGTTGAATTTCTCGATCTCATATTTTGCCGCCATTGCTTCTATCACGAACTTCTCTGCTCAAAAATCAGCTCCCACTATTTCACGTGAATAGTAACCGTATACGTGAATAGTAACCGTATAGATGAACAGTGACCATATACGTGAACAGTACCGTATATGTGAACAGTATCCAAGGAAATATATTTTCTGATGTGCAAGATCAGGCTATGCTGCAACCACAGAGCATATTAAGACAGAATCTCGGCTCTGATACCACTTGTTGTAGGAATAAGGACCGGATTAGAGAAAAACCGCAGCTAAAATAGAGATAATAAGGAACACACAGATTTACGTGGAAAACCCCCAAACAAATCAGGATAAAAACCACGGGCAAGACTAGCAAAATTTTACTATAAAATAGGAGTTACAACCTCTCTATATTTTACACAAGAAAATATGAAAAACAATCTCTATTTATACTAGGAGACCTCAAGAATGAGATGATTAAATCTAAAACTAATAGGCTATATTTATAACTAAAAAACTTTTTTCATTTTCTAAACAATCCCGATGTGGGATTGTTAGTTTTATATATATATATAATTATTATAAAACTACTTTCAAAATGGCTTAATTCATTTTGAAATAATAATAAATTTACAATTATCAAATCCAACACTCTACCTACGCACAAAATTTATGAGAAATTAAAGTGAAAAAAGAAGAAAAAAGCAGGAGAGTGTGGACCATTATTCTTTGCTTGTGATTGTTCAAAACTTTGCCAATGAATGAGTTAAAAATCACAAACATTTGGCCTCCAATTCAATAATTTTGGAATACACATCTGTTGTATTTTTTCTGGAACCACTTGTTGCAATATTAATTTCTGCTAACACTGAAATAATTCATTTAAATCACCCAATAATTATCATTATGATTATTATTATATTGGCATTCTGATACTTATCTATAGTTAATGTGAGCATTCATAGTACCATTTTGTTCATTTTGTTTAATATTAAAATTGGTCAATATGCATAAAGTTAGGAAATAAAACCATGTTTTATTAAAAAGAAATAAAAGAGAAAGAAATGAAATGATGAGTGGCCAATTTTTGAGCTAATCTTATAGGAGGGTCCAATAGGCTTTGAATTATAGAAAGGTGTGTGCAATTTAATGTTAATAATATATACCAGTAGTTATTAATTAAAATACCTGATTCATTACTAAATGCAGAATTCAAGCCATATTAACAAAATGAATAAAATTAATTAATTGAGAAAACCGTAGAGATAAATTTATTAAACATCCTTAGAATTTCCGAAAATATATACAATTAGATAAAAAAGAAAGCATAACTTTGGGGAAGCTTTCTATGTATTTAAGTTGTTGCTCGCCCCATAGCTCTCATGATGAGACCAGTCCTATAATCCTTCCATCTACTCCACTGAAGAAAGAAAATAGAGAATTCTTATCGAAAAGTGGTATTTTTAAAAATAGAATTGAGGTAATTTTCTATGGTATTTTTTTTTGTGAAAATCCCTATTTCTTATTATTTATTTATTGAAATTTTTATACAAATGGCAAAAAAAAAAAAAGAGAGAAAAAAAATTAAAGAGGTTACAAAAATCTCTCTCCCTAATACTCTCTTTAAAAAAAAAAAAAATAATTTTGAAAAATACCCCATATTACCCTTCATTCTTTTTAAATTTTTATTTCCAAAAATACCCACTTTTCTGCCCCTTCATTCTTTTTAATTTATTTTCTTTATGAAATTAGCATTATTATTAGAATGAAGAAATTAATTAATTCTAAAAATCTATTCAATATGTGAATCTACACTTTCCAACTTGTTTCGTTTGCATAAATTCCTACACGTATCAAATAGTTTAAACTGATATTTTTCTACATGTACGAAGGCATAGATTAATTCATAATAGTTTCTGGCTTGAGAAGATAGCGATTTCCAAATTGATGATGACGTAATTGCATAATAAAAAAAAATTAAATTACATTCAATTTTAATTTAATACAAAATAACAATAATGAATCTAGATCTAAAAAATAAATAAATCAAATCTACAAAAATAAAAATAAGATTTGGATAAATTCGAGAACCAAATATGAGACTAGAAATTTCTGTTGTTGCAATATTAATTTAATGAAAAGATAACATAAGTCAACACACAAAGTCCTAAAAGAATTGACTTAAAGAATTAGAGAGCACTTAATTACCTTCAGAGAATTGAGGTAATTTCAGCGAAACTTCTTACATTTCCCTTTGCAGATTTAATTACACAATCGATCCTTGTTTCATATCATTCGGTTCTTTTCCTGCTTCTTCAATTTCATTGCAGATCTTCTTCTTTAATTTTTTGCCAGGTAAACTTTTTTATTTTTATTTATTTTATAAGAAAAGGTTGATTTCTGTTGATTCTTGTTATGTTTGAGTATGTTGTTATTGGAATATTTATGTATAAGGAGATCATATGTTCAGAAGTATGTTTTGCTTTCTTGAAAATCTATACGAGTTTCTTTGGTTCATTTTGCTGGTGATTCACTGATAATTCCCCAGATCTATAGAATTAGACAAACAAGAAACCATGCATCTGGTCTGGACAGCTTAATTAAAAGAAAATACTCTATCTATTTATTAAGTTAAGCTTTCCTCATCATAATTAAACTCTTATGAGCACACTGCTCTTTCTAATGCATTGATCTGTCCATGTATAGTCCATTCAAGAATCAAAATCAAACTGTTTACAGTAATTTTTTTTTTTATTTTATTTTGTATCAAATAAAATAGCGAATGATATTTATTAAACTAAAACGAGTGTTTTACTCAATTTGCAAAAAGAGGAGCAAAAGGGAAAAATTAGAAGAACATATTCTTTTTATTTTTATAAAAAGAAGTTGATTTCTGTTGATTCTTTCTTTATTAGAATATTTTATTATCGGAATATTTATGTAAAAGTAGATCATACGTTCATATTGTGTAATAAACAGAAGTTGATTTCTGTTGATTCTTGCTTTGTCCGAATATTTTATTATTGGAATATTAATGTACAAGTAGATAGTACGTTCCTTTGCTTTTGCAACATATATACAACCTAAAATATTTTATTAAAAGATATATAGTTCATATTGCTGCAACTTCACCGATCCTTCCCAAGTTCCAGGGTCGTCTTAGTAGATAAGGCCTGCTAATTAGCGTATAATTACTATTATGTCTGTAGGACTAAAACGAATATGGGCAGAACAAGGGATGAAGAATTTTGGAATTATGTTGATCGTGTGGATGGGGGTTTGAAATGTAAATTCTGTGATAAAGTGTTCAAAGGGAATCCTTCCATTTCGAGGATGAAATCCCATTTATCTGGAGAACCAAGGCAGGGCATCCAACGTTGTGAAAAGGTTCCTCACCATGTCAGAGAAAGAGCCTGTGAAGCAAATAAAAGATGTAAAACCATGCCAAGTTCAAGCAGCAATCCATCTTCGACACAACAAAATGACCAAGTGGAAATTGAACCAACTCCATTTGAAGTTCAAGCCCTTGAAGTGGAACCAGACATGACAACTTCTTTCCCCCGTGCTGTAGTTCAAACTTTCACAGCAAACAATGCTGGAGAAATTGGGCAAGACGAAGTGGGAAATGAATCAACTCCAGTTGAAGTTGAAGACTCTGCGCTTGACCGGGTATGCACTTTTCTCGGTGTGAATGAAAATTCCAGAGCAAATAATGCTGGAGAAACTGGGCAAGGCCAAGTGGGAAATGAATCGATTCCATCTGAAGACGTTGTGCTTGACTGGGCACGTACTTTAGTCAATGCGAGTGAAAATGATGGCGATGAGACATTTTTGACAACAGAATTAGTGGGTCAAAGTTTCCAAATTAACAAGAATAAGATTTGGGAATATTTGATGAATGATGATATCTCAAGCATCGGCATATATGGGATGGGAGGAAGCGGTAAAACCACACTCATGAAACATATGTATAACCAGCTTAAAGAAAAGCATCTCGCAGTTTACTGGATTACTGTATCGCAAGATTTTGGAATTTATAAATTGCAAACTCTCATTGCTGAAAGTATTAAGATGGATCTTTCCAATGAACGTGAAATTTTTAAAAGAGCTGCAAAACTGTGGAAAACATTGAAGGGAAAACAAAAATGTGTTCTTATTTTGGATGACTTGTGGGATCATTTTGATTTGAAAGATGTGGGTATACCTGGAGAAGCAAATGGATGCAAGTTGGTTCTTACAACTCGTTTGTTAGATGTGTGTCAGAAGATGCTTTGTGAAGAGATAATCCAAGTGGATCCTCTTAATGAAAATGAAGCATGGAGATTGTTCAAACAAAAACTCGGGGCACCAATTCCTTCAAGTGTTACATATACTGCCAAATTAATCGCAAAGGAATGTGATGGTTTGCCGCTTGGAATTATAACTATGGCTGGAAGCATGAGGGGAGTGGATGATATTTGTGAGTGGATGAATGCATTAAGGGAATTGAAAGAATCAAATGTCAGCGATATTGACATGAACCAGAAGGTGTTTTCAGTATTGAAAGTAAGTTATAAACGTTTGACAGATTCTGCATTACAACAATGCTTCTTGTATTGTGCATTATACCCAGAAGATCATGATTTCAAAAGAGACGAGTTGATAGAACATATGATTGATGAGAAGATAATACAAGAGGAAAGCAGGCAAGCGGCATTTAACAAGGGGCACACCATACTCAACAGACTTGAAAAAGCATGTTTGTTGGAAAGTACTATTCTGGGATCCTTGAAGATGCATGACTTGATCAGGGATATGGCCATTCAAATAATTAACAAGAATGGAGGAGTGTTGCTTAAAACAGGTGCACAATTGGAAGAGATACCAGATTGTGAGAAATGGACAGAGGATCTTGTGAAAGTCTCATTAGGACACAATGAAATAAAAGAAATTTCTCCTGGTTTTTCACCAAGGTGTCCAAAAATTTCAACCCTATTGTTGTCTCGTAATACTTTGAGAAACATTGCAAATTCCTTTTTCGAGCGATTGAATGGGCTCAAGGTTCTTGATCTTTCTTATACTTATATTGAAGAATTGCCGAGTTCCATCTCAGATTTAGAGAACTTAAATGTGTTAGTGCTATATCATTGTACAGAGCTGCGACACTTGCCCTCAGTGTCAAAACTTAAGGCATTGAAGAAATTGGATCTCGAGTATTGCCAGAATCTTGAAAAGTTACCACAAGGCATAGAATTTACATCCAATTTAAGGTATTTAGATATTTGTTATACTAAAATTAAGGAGTTTCCAGTTGGTATATTACCAAAACTTTTGAATTTGTAAGTCCTCAAGATTCATGATTATTTAAAAGGAGAGGACTTTGCATTTTTGAGAAAGTTGGAAACCCTGACCTGCTTTTTTCATAATGTTGGTGAGTTGATAACACTTTCCTCCAATCTAAATTGTTACACTCTTGGGGTGGGAGAAATAGATTATTGGGATGATGATGATGATATCTTGGAGCCTCATGACAGATATTTATGTATTAATAATTGTTCTGAAACAGAACATTTTCTTTCTTTGTCCTTCTCCTACCCATCTTTATTTCAAAGCCTCCAGTGTATAAAATTATGCCAATTGAAGGAAGAAAATACCGCAGCAGCACTACCATGGTCACTACCTCATTCTACATTTTCTCAACTTAAGGAATTCTACATGTGCCATTGTAGTCCAAGTGTGAAGAAGCTGTTCCCACCTGGCTTGGTGTCAAATTTTCAAAACCTGGAAACTCTTAAAGTAGAAAATTGTGAGGAAATGGAGGAGATAATAGCAACGGAAGAAGAACATGAAAGCCATGACAGCATCCAGTTCGTTCTTCCAAAGCTGACGTTGTTCTCATTGACGAAGTTACCAAATCTGAAGAGCATTTGCAGGGGAGACATAATATGCAATTCCCTAGAAGAACTAAGAATAGGGAAGTGTGAAAAGCTTAATAGGGTGGCAGTGTCTTTAATGGTTACAAACAATGACTCCGAATTCTATTTTCTCCCTTCACTTGAGCGCATCGAAGTCGGTCCCGAAGAATGGTGGGAGAGGGTTGAGTTGGTCCATCCTGAAGCTAAGAACTTCCTCTCAACAGTTTCAGCTTTTAATATTGATGGGGTAATAAGCTGATTCCATTTTACTTATTTTATTTCTTGGAGAGTAATAGATTATTTTATACATTACTTTACACATTTTCAATTTTTTTTAATTATAATCATAATCATAATCCTTGTAGGTTCTGACATTTTTTCCACATATTGAAAAGGTAATAAGCTGGTTTCACTTTACTTATCTGATTTACTATAGTGTAATAGATTGTTTCATTCATTACAATACACATTTATAATTTTTTTGATGAGACCAGGGCCGACTCTTCGGATCCAGATGCTAAAGAAATCCTCTCACCACTTTGTAGATTTCTAGAGGTAATAAACTGATTCCATTATACTAATTCTATTTCTTGAGGAGTAATTGATTATTTTATGCATTACTTTACACATTTTCAATTTTTTTAATTATAATAATAATAATACTATTAATGACAACAAATTTCAAATATCCGTGCAATTATAATATATCTGTACAAATTAACAATCGTAATATTATCATTCACATCACCAATTTTATTTATTTATTTATTTTTGTAAATGCTGAATTTAAGCATTTGTATTCCAAAGTACCATTTTTATGCCTTATTTTCATGAGCTGTGCCTGACCAAAAATGTCACATTTTGGGCCTTTGTATAGAATACTATTTTTTTCCCTTACTTTTTTTATAAGCATAATTTTCCCTTTTTTTCATTTGAAATATACATTTTTTAAAAATTTTTATTTTCAAAAATACCACTTTTTTAATAATTTAATTTTTACTGACTTTTTAGATAGTTTTATTCATATCCACACTTAAAAGTAGGGAAAATAAAATTCCATTAATTTAAAAAATTTCAAAAATCCTCCTATTACCATAAAAGTCCCACAAGTGGTGATATCGTACAAATCCCCAAAATTTCGTTTCTTAAATCCCTATTTTAGTTTGTCAAAATCCATCTCTTTCTTCAATTGCTTTTGATATTGTTCTTCAATATTGTCCTCGTTTTCTATAAAAACGGTTAGTGTATTTTCACTCTTACTATCGCTGATTGCATTGCCAAAAAAGATTTACAAATTAAAAGTTTGTATTTTTGAATTTCCATTTTTGTCTTTAATTTCTCTATTTTTTTGGTTATTATACCTCTTTATACATGAGATACAAAATTCCAAATAAAGAAATTTAAATTTTAATCTATATATGACATACCTTATTATACCGATTTCAAGTTAGAAATTGCAATAATGCAAGTTGGTATACTGGTAAGCATACCTAGATATACTAAAGGAGATGATGTGAATTTTCAATTATATAATTTGTTGTACCTATTAGAATAGCAAGTGCATTTTTTATAGTTAGTATACTTATTGGGGATTTACAAATTAAAAGTTTGTATTTTTGAATTTCTATTTTTGTCTTTAATTTCTCTATTTTTTTGGTTATACAAAATTCCAAATAAAGTAATTTAAATTTCAATCGAGTCGGCTGGATGTTTAATTTCTCCTCATCCAACCACTGCTGACACCTCCCGCACCGTCGTGGTATGTTTATTAATAGCTCAAATCCACACAAATTCGAGGAAATATTGCTCTTTTTTGCTTCTGAGAAATTCTCAGCGTTAGCTGCTTATTTACTCGTGTTTATTGTGAACTAGCCAAAGTCTGAGAGTGAGGTTCAGTCTGATAGTGTTTTTGCTTTTTGCATTTTCATGTGAGACATGATTGATGGAATTCCAAGTAAATTGCTAAATGCTTATCCAGGGAAAATTTGCTAATTTGTAGAAATAATATGAGTTTTGTTTGATTGCTGATTAAGAATGAACTTACCCTCTTTATTAAGATAAACCACTACCCGCTTCAATACAAAGTTAGGAAATTTTCTTTTGACAATGTCAACTTTTATATTTGACATGTCGAGCCTTACCTTCTTTCTTTGTGCAGTAATATAATCCTATCAGGTGCTTATAACTTTTGAAGTTCTGGCATTATTCATGAAGAGCAATGTTATGCTAGTGCTAATGGCTGTATCTGTAAATGTGAGAGGCAAGTTCTGGCAGGAATGGGATTCAGTTGTTCCTTGCTCTTCTAAAAAAAGTATAGCACCTTCATTCTATGAGCCAAAACACTTTGAGATGTTAATATATATATATATATATATATATATATTTTCCTTGAACTGGAAAAGAGCTTTGCAACCAAATGCTTGTGTTTCCTCCCCCACTATTGCAGTCTTCACTCTTTGACCTGCTTCTATGTCACTTACAGTTTCTACATAAATTGTCTTTGTTTCTTTTTTCTTTCTGTCACCAAAATGTTTTGAGCATGAAATAGCAGTATTTTCAAAGGTTGATCTATTTGAGCATGTCAAAAAGTATTTCTATTTTCAACCCCGTAAAGCATTCTGTTACTTACTATGCTTATTTTTGACTACCATGCCTAGTTATTCAGAGAAAACAAATGATAAATGTTTTTATAGCCTCTCACTCTAATTCATGCGTCTTAAGGGAGGACAAGCCTTCACCTGACCCATGAATATGATCAGAATCCAAACCATTTTTTCCCCATACTGTTTCATTTTTAGCTATGTGAGAGGTAGAGTTGAATCAGTGCTTTGAATTCTTTTCTCCTGCTTTCACATTAACTAATTGTCTTTATATGTGGATGCATGTTTTGAAGTGGCATGTTGATATGTTTTACTGAGATCCGATGTGCGTCCACTGATGTTAAATCATTGATAATTATTTGGCATGTTGATTGGATTTGTAGGTCCCCAGGGGACATGTTTGGATTGGGGAGATAATATGTATGCCTCTACTGATTCAAGGAATTTTGGGCCTCTTCCATATGGTCTTATCAAAGGCAAAGCATTTTTGAGGGTAATCTTCTACTATTGTTTATAATAACCAAATTTGCATCTATATAACTTTGTCATATTATCCTAAATGCATGTCCCACTGAATGGTGAATGAATACAAAAGACAAATCTGTTTGACATACCTGTGTGATTTAGAGACTTAGCTGTATGTTGCTTTGATTGTAATTACTCTGCAAATTGGATTGGTAGTAAATCCAAGGAGTTGATAATTTTCGTATGCCAGGTTCTGATCGTCTCACATCTCATTTTCTTAGAAAAGTTGCATATCTGTCTTTTGATCTTTGCTTGAAGCATTCAAAGAATGAAGTCTGATTGATTTAAGTCTTAGTTTCACATCTTGCTCCTCACGAGAGAAAAATTGTTGCCATGAAAATCGAGAACCTATTTATATAGCATTGGCCACGATTTCTCCTTCCATGATTGATATGATAATTGATAGGTCACATGTTATGTATTGTGCACTAAAACTTTCTTCTTTCTCAGTTGAAGTTTATGTGACTGTTGCTAGTTAATTTATGATAAAAGGTGCAAATCATTTTTGTACTTTTTTTTCCAATTAGGTGTGGCCGCCACATAGCCTTGGATTCTTGTGACAGTAGTGATCAGAATGAGTATATTTTGATGGTGTTCTTCAAGAAACGACAAAATAAGAACCAGTGCATCTCAAAGTAGAGCCTCAGACAGTCAAGTCAACAATTTTTGGCTTCATGAATTTTCTGAAGCACTCTAGAGCTTCAGACTTGTGGGAAATCAAATAGATTCATTATTTATTTGTGTTGTCTGGGAAACAAATTTATCATCTCATTCACTATTCAATATGTAAATCTACACTTTTCAACTTGTTTCGTTTGCATAAGTTTTTACATGTATTAAATAGTTTAAACTGATATTTTTAAATACAAAATGGCATCTATTGTGGAATTCTGAAAAACAATAGGGTACATATGCATTCTACAGAATTTTTTTTCCACATATATGAGGGCATATATTAATTCATAATAGTAATAATTAAATCTACAAAAATAAAAATAAGATTTGGATAAGCTTGAGAACAAAATATGCGATTAAAAATTTCTGCTGTTGCAATATTAATTTAATGAAAAGATTAAGTGGACTAAAAATAACAAAATCATTATATTATTAGACAATATAATAATATTATAGAGTGAGAAAAGCACTGAATGCTCTTTTTGACTTAGCAAGCTATCAGACAAAGACTTAAAGAATTAGACTCCTATTTTCTCTTCACAGATTTGATTACCCAGCCCTTGTTTCATATCATTCTTGTTGATTCTTCAATTTCTTTGTACATCTTCTTCTTTAATTTTCTGCCAGAGCCAGGTAAAATTTTTAATTTTAATTTTATTTTATAAAAAAAGAAGTTGATTTCGGTTGATTCTTGCTATGTTTGAATATTTCATTATTGGAATATTATGTACAAGTAGAAGTAGATCATATATGTTCTTTTTCAACATACAGCTTAGATTATTTGATTAGTTTCAGAAGTATATTCATATTGTATTGTATAATAAGCTATACCTCTTATGTTTTGCTTTTCTTGAAAATATCTCAACTTTTATAAATTTCCTTCCTTCTTGTTGCTGATAAATTCACTGATAATTCCCATGATGTATGAAATTAGATAGACAAGAAAGCATGAGTCTGGTATGGGGAGCATAGTTATAAGAAATACTAAATCTATTTAAGTTCAAGCTTGCCTGATAATTAATTAACTCTTATGAGAACATTCCTCTTTCTAATGCATAGATCTGTCATGCGATCTTATTTGCTGAAATCATGAAAATTTTCTAAAGTTTGTTTTGCTCTTTTTGCTGCAACTTCACCAATGCTTCCCAAGTTCCAGGGTGGTCTTATTAGTGTATAACTGCTATTCTATGTCTGTAGGACTGAAACTAAAATGGGCAGAACAAGGGATGTAGAATTTTGGAATTGTGTTGAGCGTGTGGATAAGAGTTTGAAATGTAAGTTCTGTGGTAAAGTAGTCAAAGGGAATCCTTCCATTTCAAGGATGAAATCCCATTTATCTGGAGAATCAGGGCGGGGCATCCGAATTTGTGCAATGGTGCCTGACGATGTCAAATCAAAAGTCTGTGAGGCAATTCAAGAATCGAATAAAAGACGTAAAACCATGCCAGGTTCAAGCAGTAGTCAGGTCCCCAATCCATCTTCCAGCCAACAAAATGACGTTACTGATTATAGGTTGGAATTGCACGAATTTGCAGATGAAAATGGTGCTGGTGAAACTGGGCAAGACCAAATGGGAAATGAACCAACTCCATCTGAATTTCAAGCCGTTGGGCATGAAGTAGTACCAGAAATGGCAACTTCTTTCCACCATGCTGAAGTTGAAACTTTCACAGCAAACGATGCTATTGAAACTGGGCAAAACCAAGTGGGAAATGAATCAACTCCATCAGAAGTTCAGTTTGAGCGCTGTCTTATTTTTCTCCGTGAAAATGAAAATTTCAATCCATCTTCCAGCCAACAAAATGACCAGGTGGGAAATGAAGCAACTCCATCTGAATTTCAAGCCCTTGGGCATGAAGTAGTACCAGAAGTGGCAACTTCTTTCCCCAACAATGAAAATGAAAATTATGCTGGTGAAACTGGGCAAGACCAAGTGGGAAATGAACCATCTGAATTTCAAGCCCTTGGGCATGAAGTAGTACCAGAAACGGCAACTTCTTTCCCCAACAATGAAGATGAAAATTATGCTGGTGAAACTGGGCAAGACGGTGGCGATGAGACATTTTTAACCACAGAGTTAGCGGGTCAAACTTTCCAAATTAACAAGAATAAGATTTGGGAATGTTTGATGAATGATGATGTCTCGAGCATCGGCATTTATGGCATGGGAGGAAGTGGAAAAACCACACTCATGAAACATATTCATAACCAGCTTAAAGAAAATCATATAGCGGTTTACTGGATTACGGTATCACAAGATTTTGGAATTTATAGATTGCAGACTCTCATTGCTGAAAGTATTCAGTTAGATCTTTCCAATGAACGTGAAATTTTTAAAGGAGCTGCAAAACTGTGGAAAACATTGAAGGGAAAACAAAAATGCGTTCTCATTCTGGATGACTTGTGGGATCATTTTGATTTGGAAGATGTGGGTATACCTAGAGAAGCAAATGGATGCAAGTTGGTTCTTACAACTCGTTTGTTAGGTGTGTGTCAGAAGATGTTATGTGAAGAGATAATCCAAGTGGTTCCTCTTAATGAAAATGAAGCATGGAGATTGTTCAAACAAAAACTCGGGGCACCAATTCCTTCAAGTGTTACATATACTGCAGAATTAATCGCAAAGGAATGTGATGGTTTGCCGCTTGGAATTATAACTATGGCTGGAAGCATGAGGGGAGTGGATGATATTTGTGAGTGGATGAATGCATTAAGGGAATTGAAAGAATCACATGTCAGCGATATTGACATGAACCAGAAGGTGTTTTCAGTATTGAAATTAAGTTATAAACGTTTGACAGATTTTGCATTACAACAATGCTTCTTGTATTGTGCATTATACCCAGAAGATTATGAATTCAAAAGAGGTCAGTTGATAGAACATATGATTGATGAGGAGATAATACAAGAGGAAAGCAGGCAAGCGGCATTTAATAAGGGGCACACCATACTGAACAGACTTGGAAAAGCATGTTTGTTGGAAGAGACTATTATTGGATCCTTGAAGATGCATGACTTGATAAGGGATATGGCCATTCAAATAATTAAAGAGAATGGAGGAGTGATGCTTAAAGCAGGTGCACAATTGGAAGAGATACCGGATTGTGAGAGATGGACAGAGAATATTTTGAAAGTCTCGTTAGTCTACAACAGAATAGCGAAAATTCCTCCTGATTTTTCACTAAGGTGTCCAAAACTTTCAACCCTATTGTTGTCTCATAATATTTTGAGAAAGATTCCAAATTCCTTTTTCGGGCAATTGAATGGGCTCAAGGTTCTTGATCTCTCTTATACTTTTATTGAAGAATTGCCGAATTCCATCTCGGATTTAGAGAACTTAAACGCGTTATTGTTATCTGGCTGCACGAGACTACACCACATGCCCTCATTGTCAAAGCTTAAGGCATTGAAGAAACTGGATCTCAAGTATTGCTACAGAGTTAAAAGGTTACCTCGTGGCATACAATTTCTATCCAATCTAAGGCACCTAGATCTTTGGGGTTCAAGAATTCAGAAGTTTCCAGTTGGTATATTACCAGAACTTTTGAATTTGCAATTCCTCAAGCTTGTTGATTATTTAACAGGTGAGGAACTGAAAGGTTTGAGAAAGTTGGAAACTCTGATGTGCAGTTTGGATAATGTTGGTGAGTTGGAAAGACTTCCCTCCAATCTAAATTATTACGCTCTTAATGTGGCAGGAAAAAATGGTTGGGATTATGATGTCATTGAGGGCAGATGTTTATTTATTAATAATTGTTCTGAAACAGAACATTTTCTTTCTTTGTCCGTCTCCTGCCCATCTTTATTTCAAAGCCTCCAGCGTATAAGATTATACAAATTGAAGGAGGAAAATTCCGCAGCAGCACTACCATCGTCACTACCTCACTCTACATTTTCTCAACTTAAGAAATTCTGCATGATCCGTTGTAGTCCGAGTGTGAAGAAGCTGTTCCCACCTCGCTTGGTGTCAAATTTTCAAAACCTGGAAACACTTACAGTAGAAAAATGTGAGGAAATGGAGGAGATAATAGCAACGGAAGAAGAACATGAAAGCCATCACAGCATCCAGTTCGTTCTTCCAAAGCTGAAGTCGTTCTCATTGGAGAACTTACCAAATCTGAAGAGCATTTGCAGGGGAGACATAATATGCAATTCCCTAGAAGAAATAGAAATAGTGGCTTGTGAAAAGCTTAATAGGGTGGCAGTGTCTTTTGGGGTAACAAACAATGACTCCCAATTTTATCCTCTCCCTTCACTTAAGAGCATCGAAGTCGGTCCCGAAGAATGGTGGGAGAGGGTTGAGTTGGTCCATCCTAATGCTAAGAACACCGGGTAATAAGATGATTCCATTTTACTTATTTTATTTCTTGGAGAGTAATAGCTTATTTTATGCATTACTTTACACATTTTTAATTTTTTTAATTATAATAATAATAATAATAATCCTTGTAGGAGTATAAGAAGACTAAGAGCGAAACAGAAAAATTGCGGATTCTTCTGATAAGAAGACTAAGAGCGAACAGATAAATTGCGGCTTTTAATATTTGTATTTCTTTTTTTTTTCTTAAGAAACATTATGATTATATGTAATGATTGTAATATATCTATTTTCTTCCTTACTTAATTATAGATTTATATATTATTAATCCTTTTGTAAAATTTAATAGTGTAAACTTCTCCTTTTAGTTTAAATATGTCAGTAATTTAAATATTTTTCTAGGGTTTTGTATTTGCCCTTTCATATAATTTCTTTTTAAGACTTTCATCTAATAATTTTATATAATTTTTATTAATCACAATAAATTTCAATTATCTGCATTAATATAGGTTATAAATATTGATTATGAATGATTTATTAATATTATCATTTATGAAAGATAATTTAAATAAATAATACAAAAATTACTTGATAACACAGTAATTTACATTTGCTTCAAGGCCCATCCAGTCAGCATACTTAACTGGCAAGGCCCAAGACCCAGCAACCAGAGTAGCAGGCACGAGCTCCTAGGCAGCGCACATGCCCAATCGGCTAATGTGACCGTCAGTCCCATCAACCGCCTGACACGAGGCAGCGTCCATGCCTACCACCTGCTCTCTGTCATGTTGCCGAATACCTATTATGACAGCCAGTAATCACTCCTCAGGCACTCAAGTGCCTCTCAACCATCTCATATAAATAGCCCAGCCAACGATAGCACCAGGTATTGAATCTCAAGCATTCTCTCTCTAAAGCACATTTTCTTTCTAAGCTACTAACTTAAGTTTCGAAGTGCTTACGCCTGGGTCCGACCGGGCATTTCTTATCGCAGGGTCTCTCATCCGATCGGCTCGTCCTCCACTCTTCAGATAAAGACAATCCAGGCTTTATCATTACTCAATATACTCAATATAGAAGAAAAAGAAATAAATGCAAACCCGATAAATGAATAATATTTGCAACAATAAATTGTGGCTTTCAGGAAAAAATATATATATATATATATATATATATGTGTGTGTGTGTGTGTGAAGTTGGTCCTCTAATTTATTTAGAGCAAGATCGGATTATGAATAATTCCTAATTTTGGATCCAATTATCTACTTAAATATCTTACTCCAATAATATAAATTGGGTCCAATTTCCTACTTAAATATCCAAATCCAATTATATAAATATATAACCTATAAATATTGAAAAAGTAAAAGTTAAATATTAGACGAAAAAAAAAATAAAAAAAAATCCCAAAATTGGAGAGAGGAGAAAATTTATTCAATTGGACTTTTAAGTATCAATTTTATCATAATTAACCTTTTAACTGGAAATTTTATTTAACTACATCAAATATAACGTGAAAAATTGTAAGGGTGAGCATGGATCAGACCGCTCCACGAGTCTAAAAAAATCAGTTCATTAATATCGATTTTTTGAAATTTCAGTCTATTATTATCGGTTAACCAGTCTATTGGTTTCGAATTTTCGGACCAGTTAACCAATATTTTTCGGTTAATTACTATAATTATAAAATTCATTCATAAAACTATTAAATTGTTGAAGATATTTAAAATTTAAAATTAGAAAACAAACATAATTAAATATAATAATTAAATATGATGTTTAAACAATAAATATAAACTAAAAATATTATTTTCACATATATTAAAAATTTTATTTTTAAAAAAAAATTAATTAATATATTAATTTTATATAACTTTTCGAATATATTTTGATTCTAATTAATGAAAAATTGATATACCAAGAAATAATAAAAAATGTTAAATATTTACATACTGAACAATTAAGAAATTAACTAAAATAACTTTAAAAAAACTAAAATAAAATTGAAATATTTTAAAGTAAATGAAAATTAAAAGTATATAAATAATAAAATATGAAAATCATGATTATAATTAAAATAAAAAAAAGTGAAATGAAATTAATAAAATATAGGGGTGTTCATATATCGGTTTTGGTTCGATTAACTGATTCATAAGTTAAAAAATAAAAATTAATAAATTAATATCGATTTTTATAAAATAATAACCGTTAATCATAAAAATAGATTTTTTTAATATATTTTTTATTCGATTTCTTAGTTAACTAAATATAATGATTTTTTTTATTTACCCCAAATAAATTGAACTCCCTGATGCTATTGAACTAATTCTTATAGGAGACAGTGGCTTTATACATTAAAGTCAATAGATAGATACCTTAGATCACCATAATCTGAGCTTCACCCCAACTTCACTTATCGTGACGCTGTCCGACTTCATCTGTCACTATAAATAACCTAAAACAATTCATGATAAGCGCTTTTTAAATTCTCAAGAACTTTTGTCTGTATACTTGATCTCTCTAAAAGTATAACTCAAGTGTCTTAGTGATTGCCTCTGATCTCACTACGACAACCATTTCTTTTTTTTGTTCCAATTTGACTTTTGTCTAACCATTTTACCTGTATTTAATTAGATATTTATCTGTTAGGAAAATTTTTATCTTTTTTAGATTTATCAATAAACCTTTTGATTTTTTTTTTTTGACATAACTCTAAATTTTATTTATTTGCATCAATGATATAAAATAACTATCAAATTTGCTCTTCTATCTTATCTAGATATATAAAGTGCCCAACTGATCTAATATTGGGTGGCAAAGTTTAAGGGTTCAATTGAATAAAATTCCAATTGAAGGACTTAATAGAATATATATATATATATATATATATATATATATATGAAAAAAAAAAAAAAAACACTTTCGCAATCCTCAGAAAATTTTTGACCCAGAAGTCGAAGCTCAAGAAGAAGAAAAGAAAGGGTAAAAACCCTAATGAAATGAGAATACTAAGGAATCTGAGTGAATGGCAAAGCACAGTGAAAGAAGGAGCTTTCGTTTGTTCTGAAACAGATGTTTATTTATTAAAAATTGTTCTGAAACAGAACATTTTCTTTCTTTGTCCGTCTCCTGCCCATCTTTATTTCAAAGCCTCCAGCGTATAAGATTATACAAATTGAAGGAGGAAAATACCGCAGCAGCACTACCATCGTCACTACCTCACTCTACATTTTCTCAACTTAAGAAATTCTGCATGATCCGTTGTAGTCCGAGTGTGAAGAAGCTGTTCCCACCTCGCTTGGTGTCAAATTTTCAAAACCTGGAAACACTTACAGTAGAAAAATGTGAGGAAATGGAGGAGAAAATAGCAACGGAAGAAGAACATGAAAGCCATCACAGCATCCAGTTCGTTCTTCCAAAGCTGAAGTCGTTCTCATTGATGAACTTACGAAATCTGAAGAGCATTTGCAAGGGAGACATAATATGCAGTTCCCTAGAACATATAGATATAGTGAAATGTGAAAAGCTTAATAGGGTGGCCGTGTCTTTTATGGTTACAAACAATGACTCCCAATTCCGTTTTCTCCCTTCACTTGAGACCATCAGAGTCTGTCCCGAAGAATGGTGGGAGAGGGTTGAGTTGGTCCATCCTGAAGCTAAGAACTTCCTCTCAACAGCTAA
Source organism: Excoecaria cochinchinensis (assembly GCA_947683425.1). Taxonomy (NCBI): domain Eukaryota; kingdom Viridiplantae; phylum Streptophyta; class Magnoliopsida; order Malpighiales; family Euphorbiaceae; genus Excoecaria; species Excoecaria cochinchinensis. Next base: position 51,444,013 of record CANTUQ010000004.1, read on the forward strand.
CAATCCTGATGGGGTAATAAGCTGATTCCATTTTACTTATTTTATTTCTTGGAGAGTAATAGATTATTTTATGCATTACTTTACACATTTTCAATTTTTTTAATTATAATAATAATCCTTGTAGCAGATTCTCGTGTTTTATCCAATTGAGGATTTCTAGCGTGCTGAAGAGGTGATAAGCTGTTTTCACTTTACTTACCTCATTTACTGAAGTGTAATAGATTATTTTACACATTTTCATTTTTTTTTTAATTATAATAACAATACTTGTAGCAGATCAACAGGGACTCTTCTGATTAGCAAGGACAGGAATTGAAGACTTACAGCGAAGAGATGAATTGCGGCTTTTAATATTTGTATTTCTTTTCTTTCTTACTTGACTACTTGTGAGGCTGCACTTAATTATCGATTTATATATTATTAATCATTTTGTAAAATTTAAATATTTTTCTAGGGTCTTGTAGTTGCCCTTTCATATAATTTCTTTTTAAGACTTTCATCTAATCATTTTATATAATTTATATTAATCACAATAAATTTCAATAATCTGTATTAATATAGGTTATAAATATTGATAATTTAAATAAATAATTCAAAAATTACTCAATATAGAAGAAAAAGAAATAAATGCAAACCCGATAAATGAATAGTCTTTACACCAATAAAGTGTGGCTTTCTGTTTGGGTTAATAAAATTTAAGTTAAAGTTTTTATTTTATGAGAAATATATATATATATGTCAAGTTGGTCCTCTAATTTAATAAAGCAACATCGAATTATGAACTTTTGCCATAATTCCTAATTATGGATCCAATTTCCTACTTAAATATCCAAATCCAATTATATAAATATATAACCTATAAATATTGAAAAAGTAAAAGTTAAATATTAGACAAAAAATAAAAAATAAAAAATAAAAAGTGAGATTCAGGAAAATAACCCAATTCTTATTTCTTCTTCTTTTTTTTTTTTCTTTTTTTGGTAAAAAAGAAAATTCCAATTCATTTTGTCTCCTTGTGAATACTACATATTCTTTGCTCATAATGCAATTATCTACATCTACAATAATAATAATAATAATAATAATAATAAATTACTCCCTTTTTACAATGCTAAATTTTCATGATAACTCTTTAATGCAAAATATTTTAACTTCAATTTGGTCCTTGCCCTTAACAAACATCAAACAAAAAATGAAAAAATTACTTATATTTTTATTTTCTTAAAAAAAAAATATCGTTTTTACACTAATTTTCATAGATTCCATTTCCGTTTGGAAACCCACAGGTAAAGACAAAGTTTAAGAACGCAAAATTCCCGCCAAAACTAACAGAAATCACTCACAGTCACTCACTAACAGAATTTGCCTCCTTTGCTTTTAACCGCCTAATGAAATCGAAATGCCTCTCTCTGTCTCTCTCTTTTCTTCTCTCTGTCTACTCATTCTCTTCTCTCTCTCTCTCTCTCTCTCTAATTGTTTCTTCTTCAAGGCTTCGAAGAAACTGAAAAACTGCGATTATCAAGACGCCATTAGAGAGAGAGAGAGAGATCACCTCTTGCGTATTGCATTGCTCAGTCACCTCTTACGTATCGGATCTTTATCGAGATCACCTTTCAATCTCAGTTTCATGAACCTGCATTTTCTCGGTTTTCAGCCGATGCGTCCTCTTTTCCCATCCCCTTCGCAGACTTCCATATTATCTTGAACGATGAGCATCAAAAAGCAGCTAAACTGTCAAAAGCATTGAACAATAGCAGCAAATTCGTTTTATTCTTGGATGATGTGTGGGATTACTTTCCAGTTGCTAAGGTGGGAATTCCTGTAGGCATGAATGGATGTAAGTGGGTGTTAACAACTAGATCATTAGATGTGTGTCTGAAAATGGATTGTCAACGGAAAATTAAACTGAATCCCCTCTCTTCAGAAGAAGCTTGGCTGTTATTTTTGAAAGAATTAGGCGGTGAAACAATGATTCCCAAAGAAATTGAGGGGAATGCAAAATCAATCGCAAAAAAATACGAGGTTTACCGTTACGCATTGAAGGGATCGGTAGAAATAGAGGAGTGATGCTAAAGCCTTGTGCAGGATTAAAAGAAATACCTGATTGTGAGCAATGGACTGAGGATCTCGTGACAGTCTCATTAGCATCCAACAAAATAAAAGAAATTCCTTCCGGTTTTTCACCAAATTGTCCAAAACTTTCAACCCTATTATGTGAACTTGAAATCTTTATCAATCTATTATGTGACAATAATAGGGTTGAAAGTTTTGGACACCTTGGTGAAAAACCAGGAGGAATTTCTTTTATCTTGTTGCAGCCTAATGAGACTTTCACAAGATCCTCAGTCCATCACTCACAATCAAGTATTTCTTCCAATTCTGCACATGCTTTAAGCATCACTCCTCTATTATTTTTAATTATTTGGATGGCCATATCTCTAATCAAGCCATGCATCTTCACACATCTCTTCTCGTCATATTCATCATATTCACGTCCATCTACAGATTTCAGCAAGCAAGCCTTTTCCAATCTATCAAGCGCAGTATGCGCCCTATTAAATTTTGCTTGCCTATTTTTTTCTTGTATTACTTCATCGTCAATCAAATAGTCTATAAGTGCACCCTTCTCAACTGAATTTGGAAGAATCACAGAGTGTAAGAAGCACTGTTGCAATGTGGGATTTCTCAAATTATCATAGCTAAGTTTCAACTTTTCAAATAATTCCATATTATCCCGACTTGGTATTGCTTCTTCGAATTCATGCAATGCATCCCTCCACTCCAGTATGTCATTCGCTCCCTTCATATTCCTTGCCATCACTTCGATCCCTAAAGGCAAGCCCTCACATTTTGTTGCAATGGATTTTGCAATGCCTTCAATTTCTTTAGGAAGTATTGCTCTATTACCTAGTTCTTTTAAGAATAATAGCCAACCATCTTTTTCAGAAAAAGGATTCACTTCAATCTTCCTCAGGCAATCCATCATCATGCACACATCTAAGGATCTAGTTGTTAAAATCCACTTACATCCCTTCATATCAACAGGAATTCCCACCTTATTCATGGGTATATAATCCCACACATCATTCAAAAATAAAATGAATTTCTTACCATTGCCTAATGCTTTTGAAAGTTTGGCTGCTCTTTGATGTTCATCATCCACTCTTGAAAGGTCAAGATCAATAACACTTGCAATGGCTTCTTGTAAATTCTGAATGCTAAAATCAGATGGCATGGTAACCCAATAAACATTATAAAAGGAATTGGGAGTTTTGAGCAATTTGATATTTAGATGCTTGGCCAATTCGGATTTCCCCACTCCCCCCATCCCATAAATGCCGATGCTTGATACCCTATCATCCATTAACCAACAAAAGATATCCTCGAACAGCCTTATAGATTCTTGACCCACCAACTCCTTTTGTGAGTAATTCTTCTCCTCTAGGCTCAACAAGTTGCACAGTTTCTGCTGTTGCCCCTTCTGGAAGTTCAAATGGAGTTGGTGCAATTTCCACTTGGTTATTTTGTTGGCTGGAAGATGGATTTGAGACTTCATTGCTGCTTGAACTTGGCATGGTTTTACATCTTTTATTTGCTGCCCAGGCTCTTTCTTTGACATGGTGAGGCACATATTTGGATTCACAAATTCCGATGCCCTGCCTTGGTTCTCCAGATAAATGGACTTTGATCCTTGAAATTGAAGGTTTCCCTTTGAATAAGTGATGACAGTATTTACATTTCAAAACCCCATCTCCATGCTCAACACAATTCCAAAATTCTCCATCTCTTGCTTGACCCATTTTTGTTTTCATCCTACAGACATACAGTTAAAAATTATACACTAACAGCCTTTATATATGAAGAAACACTTACAATCACAAAAACAGATGAAACTTTAAAAAACTTAAAGAATTTTCAAGAAAGCAAAACATAAAAGGCATATATAGTCTTTTCTTTACTAAAAATACTTTTTTAATTAAACATAAATTAACATATAATCGTGAACCTTAGTTCCTGAGAGTTGCTAGGGCCTTGGAATGTTGTATTTACAATTTCATTATCATATAACCAATTTCTTTCTGCAATCATACCAGGATTTTATTCTAAAGTCAAGATGTCCACCACAGAATTTATAATAATCACAAATTTAAATTTAAAACTACTAAAAAACACTTTAGCAGATAAAATAATAATTATGATTATATATTATAAAAAAAAAAAAACCCACAATCCCCGAAGTATCAAGTTCCGTAGTTGAACTGAACTGCTATAATTTCCAAACTCAACAAAATATCCATGAAATTGACAATGATAGTTTGAAGACACCCATGAAGAAGCAATCAAATGAAATCCAGAATCTGGTTCTGGAACAAAGAAAACGAAAACAGAAAGAGGGGAAGAAGAACGAGATAGATCGAGATTTGATTCACTTACTTCCCGTGGCGATAGGCGATGGCGTGGGGCGTCTAGGGATGATCACGGGGCGGGGGCAGGGAGTTGCTCCCCACCCCCTGCCCCGCCACTGGGCGGGGAATTCCCGTCCCCGCCCCCGCTGGGGACACGGGGGAGAAATTCCCTTTGATTTAATTCTCAAAGTTATTAGAACAGAATTGGAAATAACTATTGTTAATTTGCACATATTATCTGCCTAAGATAATAATTATTAATAGTTAATATTAATAATATAAATAAAAAGAGAGAAGAAAAGTGTATGTGGTATAACTCATACTTTGTGCATTGCCTATTAACAAGTGTATAATATTAGTAATATATTTTAATTCGATTTAGTATATTATATGATTCATATATATTATAAATGTATACAATAATTATACAATATTTTATATTAAATAATGTTAAATTTATATAATATTTTGAGATATATATATATACTATAATGATATTTCTGCAGAACCTACGTAAGAATGAAGAATCACACCAGCAGGGAAAGGTCCAATGCTTCTGTTGATTTTATATTCACATGTAATCAAAGCACAATAAATGGCATTAGAACTTGCGGATATCAATCCAAATAAAATAACAATCTAATGTATATCATTCAGTTGTTTCATTTTCTTTTCTAGTTTTCCTTGTTTGAACAAAAATGTTAAAATTGGACAACTAATTAAATACACAAACTAGAAGTTTAATAATTTAATTTTAAAGTATGTAATTAATTGATAAATAATAATATGTAAATTACTTTTAAAGGAGAAAGCTAAATTAATTAGATATTTATTTCTCAATTTTGAACTGTCAAATTGAACACCTGGAAAACTGTCCCTCACTAATTAAATTGGTATAATAATTAAGTAAAACCCCACAGAGTTTTGAACTTACCAGCAGTGTGACACATATCTACGATTAATTAAATTGAAATACATAGAGAGCTAGACTAATGTGATTAGATTTTAATAAACAGAATTTTTAAATGAAAGTGAAATACATGTTCTTGTGTTTACTGTAAAGTCTAAAGAAATAGACAACTTGACTATGGTTTACAAGTAGGTAGAGATTATTTTTTCTATATAAACATGAGCACATTATTAATTAATTAAATTAGTAGTGAGATCCTGGGCAAGAAATTATCTTGTTTGTGTATGACAATTTATATATACGAAAAGAACAGAAGAAGTCTACATACTGGTTCTTAATTTTTTGAAAGTCGAAAAAAATATGAAATTGCAACATATTTAGCTGGATTCACACAATCAATTTTGAATAAACAACATCATTGGCTTTTTATTGAGAAGAGATTGCCACATATTTAGCTAGATTCACACAAAATAAAAGGATTTCTGCATTACCATTTTCAAAATGAGCTTGAACCACAATAAGAACACACAGAATTTTATGGATGAAGACAGAAAATTAAAAGAAAAAAAAAAGCTCTATTACCTGTTTTGAAGCTTGCCAAATCCAACGACAGATTACCAAAATCAATGACAGTAGGTCTCTTTCTCAATTGCAGTAACTGAAAATGAAAAATCAAAACTTAGACTAAGTTCAAAGAATAAAACCCAATAAATCACTAAATTTATACAAAAACAAATAGGCATTTTGTGAAAAAGAGTTGAAGTTTACAGAGATTTACCAAAGCAATTGAAATCTCAGCAGCAAATTCACGAGTTCAGAGGGAGATTGAGACAGGGAGAGCGACTGGAAGAGAGAGACAGGGAGATCGGAGATTGGGTGAAAGAGGTAGGGAGAGCGGTGGCTGGTTGAGAGAGGCGGGGAGAGCAGCTGGGTGAAAGAGGCAGGGAGGAGAGCGGCGGCTGGGTGAGATGCGAAGAGAGGGTGAGTGTGAAAGTCTTGAAACTGAGGGCGCCCGACCCCGAATTCTGCCCGGGAATATTATTTATTTTAATAAAATAGAATTGTAATAAAAATAAAATAAAGTAGAAAATATATTTATTAAATATAATAATATAATTATAATAGAGTAATATTTAAATAATATACGAAACGAAACTCTTTTTTTTAATTGTCCAACTATAAATTTTACAAAAATATTAGAGTTTCTATAAGATTTTAAAATTATTATAATAACAATATTGAGTTTTTGGCTCACAAAAATAAGTTTATTTAATAAAAATATTTTTAAATTATTTTATTAAACTTAAATTGGATATATGTAGAAATTAAGTTTATACTATATAAATTAAGATTAATAATTTCGAATCTCAATTTATTGAACTAAAAATTACAAAAATTTAAAAAAAAAATAAGTAACACAAAAAATAAAAATAACTTTCATATTTGTATCCATCCAAATTTGTTATATATAGAAAAAAATAAAAATACAAGACATGAACAAACAGTTCAAATGATTAGCAAGGACATGAGTTGAAGACTGAGAACAATGTCCTCTTAAAATACGAATAATTAACGCTTTCTCATTTGTAAGTCCTTGATGAAAAATGCCATTGATGCTATAAAGGACTCGACTATCCTTAGCCTCTGTAATTGCTCTAACTCATCACATCAGCTAATAATTTGCAAGTTGTTTTCAAAATTCTTCAATTGGAATACCAACACTTCACTTCCCAAACCACAATCATTAATTAACCACACTATATATTCTTCGTCTCCCACCACGACCCAAAGAAAAAAAAAATGCAAAAATTATGCAAACCACTTGTTGCAATATTAATTTGTGCTAACACTGAAATAATTCATTTAGATCACCGAATAATTATAACTATCATTATTTGGGCATTATTATAGAATGAAGTCAAAATGTTCGTTAATCTTGAATTGTCAAAGCAAATCTGTTTGACATACATGTGTGATTTCGTGACTTAGCTGTACGTTGCTTTGATTGTAATTACTCTGCGAATAGGACTGGTGGTAAATCTAAGGAGTGGATAATTTTTGTATGCCAGCCTCCAATAGTATCACATCTCATTTTCTAAGAAAAGTTGCATACATGTCTTTTGATATTTTCTTGAACTGGAAATGAGCTTTGCAACCAAATGCTTGTGTTTCCTCACCCACTATTGCAGTCTTCACTCTTTGACCTGCTCCTATGTCACCTGCTGCTTCTTGAAGCAAGACATTTTACATGGTATATGACTTGTTCAGTCATCCTTCTGTGCCCTTTCTCTCTACTAAGGTGTTTAGAATTTCAGCTTCGCAGATAAATTGACATATAGGTCCTGTTCTGTCCCTCTCCTGCAATTTATACTCTGTTTTATCTAGTCTTTCTCCCAGTTGAGAGGCAGGATTTGCAGCTCTAGGGTGCACATCTTCAGAGCACCGATTTTAAAATTATTATGAAATTTAGTTATCTCAATTCCAAAATATCTCTTTCGTGGAAATCAATTTTAGGTTACATTAAAAGATTTCGGCATTGATAGCTCATATGCATTAAACTACTGACTTGAAAGATATTTGCATACAAATTCAGAGACATAAACGTAATTAAAGGAGGAGGAGGAGGAATTTAGGGCAGTTCCCTGAATTAAAACATGAGAGAAAACATGTAAAACCTTGAGGCTGCCCCATTAATCAACTCTTGGCCGGGTGAAATTGAGTTCTCATTCTTTCTATTTTTCATATCAGAACCCATTGGATCGGCCTCATCAACATAACATAAAGAAACAGAAGAAGAATTGAAGGAAATTATGTATTATAACCTTTCTTGAAATTGCAGAGCGAAGAATGAATAGACTAGCAACGATGAAATTGAAAGGCCATAACTTCTCTATTTGCCCGCAACGGAACAAGAGCTACACTGCATCGTCTCCGCTCTGTTCTCTCAAAAGGCATTCAAAGAATAAACCCTAATCTCCCTTCATTTTATAGTCAGCTCACCTTAGCTCTTTCTCTGGAAATCTCCATATTGCCCTTGTCTTCTCCATAAATAATTATTCGGTCAGGACTTTCATTTAACCGTTTTTTTTTTTTTTTCATTTAAAACCGTTTCATTATAAATTTTAGTTGGCCAAATCCTCAAATAAGTCCCTCAAACTTGTCTTAATTATCAATTAATCTATTTATGATTCAATTCGGTAATTTTATTCTAAAAAATTGAAATTAAATCAAATAAACTCTAATTTAATAGCATGTCCAGTTTAATTGACAGAAAAATTTACTGCAGCCCTTATGGTAAAAATCTTTATCTCAAGGAGAGCTTATTGGGGGCCAATTTTAATTATTTAATAGTTTGTTAGGCCAATTTTTTATTAGTAAGATACAACACAATTTTGCGATAATATATAAATTTAACTCAAGTTAAGAGAAATCCATTATTTTCTTATTATAAAGAGAGATAAAATATCTAATTTCAAAGATGTTAGCATTTCGGTCTAGTGCTCTTATCAGATCGATTTCTGGTTATTAGAAATTGCATTGTTTGGTTAAACCACAAAAGATTATTTATTTCTATTAAGATTTGGCGAAAAAAAAAAGTAACACAATTGACATGTCCAAATAAAAATATGACTTCCAATTGAAATACAAAATATTATGGATGGAGATAATCATAAAATAATAAAATAAAAAAAGGCCAATTATTAAAATTACCTTTTAGACATCTCTTATTCTTCAATTTCAGCTGCAAGTTCAGTAAAATCAGTCATCACTTCATTTTCCAACTGTGTAGAGGAACTAGCAGCACGTTTTTTTTTTTTTTGTTGTCTCGTTTCTTTTCTCAACCTCCGAGCTGTGTTTTCAATTTCAGTATTAAATAATAATTCTTCTAAAATTTTAAGTTTGATCATCAACAGAATTAAATCAAATTATACTACTCTCTCTATTTCTCATTATTTGTCACTTTTAAAAAAAATTCAAAATTTATTTATTTGTGACTTTTAGATTTTCAATACAATTTAATTTACTTTTTTCAATTTAATTTTCTTTTCCAATACAAGTTAACAAATTATATTTAAATTTGTATATTGAAACACTTAATTTTATCTTAAATTTAAGTCTAATTTAATTTTTGTGAAAATAACAAAAATGACTGTTATTTAGAAAATGAGGAACTAATTCTTATCAATGGCAACTAAATTTAGTGGGTATCGAAACTACTAAAAATAATTCATAACTTTTTTTAAGCAAATAAATTGCAAATAAGACGAGAAAGGGTCATCCATATAAATTAGTGCAAAGTTATTTTAAGATAATCAGAAAATAAACAATAAAAATAAATGAGAGGATTTTTATAAATCAAGAATCTAAAGGATAGAATTAAAATAATAATAATAAAAATAATGAAAAAAATTAAAAATAGAATTAATGACGAGAAACTCTAGATGCATTTGCGGCACATGATTCAATTTTACTGATCACGGGTGAAAAGATAAAAAATAATTAAAAATAAAATTAATGATAAGAGAAACTTCGAATAAAGGCATTCACGACACATTATTCAATTTTACTGATAACAGATGAAAATATAACTCTAAAAATCATGTAATGGACCGGTTATAGTTATCGGTTTAGCGCTCTCGACTAATATTTTCATACTAAGAGACTAACTAAGCAAGATTGTAATTAAACTCTAACCAATAAACAACCATTTACAAGCGAAAAATTTTAATTTATTGACAGTTTTGGAAAATAGAAAGCCTCGACGTAAACCAACCTACAAGCGAAATTAATTCAAATTAAATCATGCATTTACTTAATATAACAGTCTTTCTCAATGTTATTACATTAATTGCCACTTGTTATTGAATCTACCAAACAATTATGAATTTGATATTTTCAATTAGTTATACATACATATGTTATTTAATTTAATGAACAACACTGTCTCATTGATCACAAAACAAATAATAATGAAAATGAGATTTCTCTAAAACACAGTAAATAATATGAACAATACAGAAAATGAAAGATAAAAGTAATTATGAAAAATTTTACAATAATTGATTGAATGCTGCTATTGAATTAACTTTTAACTAGAATTAAAAAGTTTAGATACTCATGGCCATAGACAAAATAAGGTAAAAATTGAAAGTTAGAAAGAAATTCCTGTTACATATTTCGTTGAATTAGAGGAAGAATGTGATGATGCAACTCATGTCTTTCTTCCTATTACAAATTAGAACTCCTAAAATTAAGGAAGGTAGTTTTATCCTACCCAAACAAGGAAAATAAAATAAGATATTTAATAGTATCTAAACCTACTGCCTTTTAATCCTTAAATTATAAGTTAATATTTCTTAAAACGCGACTAGAACATTCCTAGCAGCTAGGGCAACTCGCGCGTAAAATATAATTGCTAAAGTACTCTACTTTAACGATATTTTTCTTAGCCTTGGGCAAAGTTGAGACTTAGATTTGAATACCCTGCACTGGAGACTTTTTTTTCTTAGACTTGGACAAGACTAAGAGATAGATTTGCCTATATTTCCATTTTCACATACGGTCTACTCCAAATCTCCTAGGCTATTCCAATACAATTCCAACAAGCCATAAAATGCTCTACTTATTCATTAGATCAACCCTATAATGGTCAAAACCACAAAACATGTAAAAAGTTTTCAATTTTGGCAAAAAATCAATATAAAAAAGTAAGCAAAAATCAAATAATGACATGTTACTCCAAATCTTCTAGGTTATTCCAAATCAATTCCAACAAGCCATATATAAAATGCTACTTATTCATCAGCTCAACCCCACAATGGTCAAAATCACAAAATAAGTAAAAAATTTTCAATTTGGCAAAAAATCAGTATATAAAAGTAAGCAAAAATTAAATAATAACATGTTACTTTGATCACTTAGTATGGTAGAATTATTTTCACAACGGTTTAAGTCATTTGAAGATCGGTAAGCCTACAATTATCAAATTCAACTCTTTGAGCCGAAGCAATAAATTGAAACTAACTGCCGCATGACTTTGGATTCTATGGATGAAAGATATGAGACCCAAAAAGAAGAAGAAGAAGAAGAGAAAAGGATTGGATAAAAAAGGTGGAACTTATGGCTTAAAGTAAAAAAATCCAAATAGATAAAAGGGTGAATTAAGCAAATGACAGTTGCACTTAAGGAGAATGTTGAAAAGAATCGCATATTGGATAATTAAATAGAATAATAATGGCTTATATATAATTATTATGAAACTACTTTCAAAATGGCTTAATTCATTTTGAAATAATAATAAATTTACAATTATCAAATCCAACACTCTACCTACAGAATTTATGAGAAATTAAAGTGAAAAAAGAAGAAAAGCAGAAGAGTGTGGACCATTATTCTTTGCTTGTGATTGTTCAAAACTTTGCCAATGAATTAAAAATCACAAACATTTGGCCTCCAATTCAATAATTTAGAGTACACATCTGTTGTATTTCTTCTTGAACCACTTGTTGCAATATTAATTTCTGCTAACACTGAAATAATTCATTTAAATCACCGAATAATTATCATTATTATTATTATTTTGGCATTCTGATACTTATCTATAGTTAATGTAAGCATTTTGTTCATTTTGTTTAATATTAAAATTGGTCAATATGCATAAAAGTAGGAAATAAAACCATGTTTTATTAAAAAGAAATATAAAATAGAAAGAAAAGAAATGGTGAGTGGCCAATGTTTGAGCTAATGTTAGGAGGGTCCAAAAAGCTTTGAATTATAGAAAGGTATGTGCAATTTAATGTTAATAATATATACCAGTAGTTATTAATTAAAATACCCGATTCATTACTAAATGTAGAATTCAAGCCATATTAACAAAATAAATAAAATTAATTAATTGAGAAAACCATAGAGATAAATTTATTAAAAATCCTTAGAATTTCCGAAAATATAGACAATTAGATAAAAAAGAAAGCATAACTTTGGGGGAGCTTAAAAGAAGATGCTCTTTCTATGTATTTAAGTTGTTGCTTGCCTCATAGCTCTCATGATGAGACCAGTCCTATAATCCTTCCATCTAACAGAGAATTCTTATCGAAAAGTGATATTTTTAAAAATAGAATTTGGGTAATTTTCTATGGTATTTTTTTTGTGAAAATCCCTATTTCTTAAAATAGAATTCTGAAAAACAATAAGGTATATATGCATTCATAATAATAATAAAATCTACAAAAATAAAAATAAGATTTGGACTAAGAATAACAAAATCATTATATTATTAGGAGGTGGGAACGGATAGAGTGAGAAAAGCACTAAATGCTCTTTTTGACTTAGCAAGCTATCGGACAAAGACTTAAAGAATTAGACTCCTATTTTCTCTTCACAGATTTGATTACACAGCCCTTGTTTCATATCATTCTTGTTGATTCTTCAATTTCTTTGTACATCTTCTTCTTTAATTTTCTACCAGGTAAACTTTTTAATTTTATTTATTAAAAAAAAAGAAGTTGATTTCGGTTGATTCTTGCTATGTTTGAATATTTGATTATTGGAATATTTATGTATAAGTAGAAAGTAGATCATATATGTTCTTTTTCAACATACAGCTTAGATTATTTGATTAGTTTCAGAAGTATATTCATATTGTATTGTATAATAAGCTATGCCTCTTATGTTTTGATTTTCTTGACAATATCTCAACTTTTAAGTTTCCTTTCTTCTTGTTGCTGATAAATTCACTGATAATTACCATGATGTATGAAATTAGATAGACAAGAAAGCATGCGTCTGGTGTGGGGAGCTTAATTATAAGAAATACTAAATCTATTTAAGTTCAAGCTTGCCTGATAATTAATTAACTCTTATGAGAACATTCCTCTTTCTGATGCATAGATCAGTCATGCGATCTTATTTGCTGAAATCATGAAAATTTTCTAAAGTTTGTTTTGTTCTTGTTGCTGCAACTTCACCGATGCTTCCCAAGTTCCGGGGTGGTCTTAGCGTATAATTGCTATTGTATGTCTGTAGGACTGAAACTAAAATGGGCAGAACAAGGGATGAAGAATTTTGGATTTGTGTTGAGCATGTAGATGGGGGTTTGAAATGTAAATTCTGTCATCACTTATTCAAAGGGAAACCTTCAATTTCAAGGATGAAATTCCATTTATCTGGAGAACCAGGGGGGGGCATCCGAATTTGCGAAAAGGTTCCTGACGATGTCAAATCAAAAGCCTGTGAGGCAATTCAAGAATCAAATAAAAGACGTAAAACCATCCCAAGTTCAAGCAGCAATCAGATTATCCCCAATCCATCTTCCAGCAAACAAAATGACCAAGTGGGAAATGAACCAATTCCAGTTGAAAATTGGCACTCGCTGGAGCAATGCCACTTGAGTAATGATTATAATTATGCTGGTGAAACTGGGCAAGACCAAGTGGGAAATGAATCAACTCCATCAGAAGTTCAGCTTGAGCGCTGTCTTAGTTCTCTCCCTGAAAATGAAAATTTCAATCCATCTTCCAGCCAACAAAATGACGTTACTGCTTATAGGTTGGAATTGCACGAATTTGCAGATGAAAATGGTGCTGGTGAAACTGGGCAAGACCAAATGGGAAATGAACCAACTCCATCTGAATTTCAAGCCGTTGGGCATGAAGTAGTACCAGAAATGGCAGCTTCTTTCCCCCATGCCGAAGTTCAAACTTTCCCGGCAAACAATGCTGGAGAAACTGGGCAAGACCAAGTGGGAAATGAACCAACTCCATCTGTTGAACACATTCTCCACAATTTCCAGCAATTCATGGTCAGTGGTGAACTAAATCCATCTGAATTTCCAGCCCTTGGGGATGAAGTAGTACCAGAAATGGCAACTTCTTTCCCCCATGATGGATTTGAAACTGTCACAGCAAACAATGCTGAAAAAACTGGGCAAGACCAAGTAGGAAATGCATCAATTCCAAATGAAGTTGATGGCATTATGCAACACCTCTTCAGTGAAGATGAAGGCTTGGAAGGTGAAGACGATTACTGGGAACGTACTTACCGTGATGCGGTTGAAACTCTCACAGCAAACAATGCTGGTGAAACTGGGCAAGACGGTGGCGATGAGACATTTTTAACAACAGAGTTAGTGGGTCAAACTTTCCAAATTAACAAGAATAAGATTTGGGAATGTTTGATGAATGATGATATCTCAAGCATTGGCATTTATGGGATGGGAGGAAGTGGAAAAACCACACTCATGAAACATATACATAACCAGCTTAAAGAAAATCATCTCTCAGTTTACTGGATTACTGTATCGCAAGATTTTGGAATTTATAGATTGCAGACTCTCATTGCTGACAGTATTCAGCTAGATCTTTCCAAAGAACGTGAAATTTTTAAAAGAGCTGCAAAACTGTGGAAAACATTGAAGAAAAAACAAAAATGTGTTCTTATTTTGGATGACTTGTGGGATAATTTTGATTTGGAAGATGTGGGTATACCTAGAGAAGCAAATGGATGCAAGTTGGTTCTTACAACTCGTTTGTTAGATGTGTGTCAGAAGATGTTTTGTAAAGAGATAATCCACGTGGTTCCTCTTAATGAAAATGAAGCATGGAGATTGTTCAAACAAAAACTCGGGGCGCCAATTCCTTCAAATGTTACATGTACTGCGGAATTAATCGCAAAGGAATGTGATGGTTTGCCGCTTGGAATTATAACTTTGGCTGGAAGCATGAGGGGAGTGGATGATATTTGTGAGTGGGAGAATGCATTAAGGGAATTGAAAGAATCACATGTCAGTGATATTGACATGAACCAGAAGGTGTTTTCAGTATTGAAATTAAGTTATAAACGTTTGACAGATTCTGCATTACAACAATGCTTCTTGTATTGTGGATTATACCCAGAAGATCATATATTCAAAAGAAACGAGTTGATAGAACATATGATCGATGAGGAGATAATACAAGAGGAAAGCAGGCAAGCAGCATTTAACAAGGGGCACACCATACTCAACAGACTTGAAAAAGCATGTTTGTTGGAAAGTACTACTGATAGAATGTTGAAGATGCATGACTTGATAAGGGATATGGCCATTCAAATAATTAAAGAGAATGGAGGAGTGATGATTAAAGCAGGTGCACAATTGGAAGAGATACCAGATTGTGAGAAATGGACAGCGGATCTTTTGAAAGTATCATTAGGATACAATAGAATAAAAGAAATTCCTTCTGTCTTTTCACCAAAGTGTCCAAAACTTTCAACTCTATTGTTAAATCGTAATTATTCTTTGAGAAACATTCCAAATTCCTTTTTCGGGCAATTGAATGGGCTCAAGGTTCTTGATCTTTCTGATACTGGTATTGAAGAATTGCCGAATTCCATCTCGGATTTAGAGAACTTAAATGCGTTATTGTTATCTGGGTGCACGAGCCTACACCACATGCCCTCATTGTCAAAGCTTAAGGCATTGAAGAAACTGGATCTCAAGGATTGCGACAGAGTTAAAAAGTTACCACGTGGCATACAATTTCTATCCAATCTAAGGCACTTAGATCTTGGGGGTTCAGGAATTCAGAAGTTTCCAGTTGGTATATTACCAGAACTTTTGAATTTGCAAGTCCTCAAGATTCTTGATTATTTAAAAGGCGAGGAATTAGCATTTTTGAGGAAGTTGGATACCCTGAAGTGCTATTTTCATAATGTTGGTGAGTTGGAAAGACTTCCCTCCAATCTAAATCATTACGCTCTTAGTGTGGGAGGAATAATTGGTCTGAATGATTATTATTTCATTAAGGATCATTGTAGATATTTATGTATTAATAATTGTTCTGAAACAGAGCATTTTCTTTCTTTGTCCTTCTCCTACCCATCTTTATTTCAAAGCCTCCAGTGTATAAAATTACGGAGATTGAAGGAAGAGAATACCGCAGCAGCACTACCATCGTCACTACCTCATTCTACATTTTCTCAACTTAAGGAATTCTACATGATCAATTGTTGTCCAAGTGTGAAGAAGCTGTTCCCACCTCGCTTGGTGTCAAATTTTCAAAACCTGGAAAGACTTGATGTACAAGGTTGTGAGGAAATGGAGGAGATAATAGCAACTGAAGAAGATCATGAAAGCCATGACAGAAGCCAGGAAGAAGAACATGAAAGCCATGACAGCATCCAGTTCGTTCTTCCAAAGCTGAAGTGGTTCTCATTGATGAACTTACCAAATCTGAAGAGCATTTGCAGGGGAGACATAATAAGCAACTCCCTAGAATATATAGAAATATTGAAGTGTGAAGAGCTTAATAGGGTGGCAGTGTCTTTTATGGTACCAAACAATGACTCCCAATTCCATTTTCTCCCTCCACTTGAGTGCATCACAGTCGGTCCCAAAGAATGGTGGGAGAGGGTTGAGTTGGTCCATCCTGAAGCTAAGAACTTCCTCTCAACAGTTTCAGCTTGTTATATTTTTGAGGTAATAAGCTGATTCCATTTTACTTATTTTATTTCTCGGAGAGTAATAGATTATTTTATGCATTACTTTACACATTTTCAATTTTTTTAATTATAATAATAATCCTTGTAGGAGATTCTTTACTTTTATCCAAAGGAGTATTTTTCGTGTAGTGAAGAGGTAATAGCTTGGTTTCACTTTACTTGCCTGATTTTATGCATTACTTTACACATTTTCATTTTTTTTTTTTAAATTATAATAACAATACTTGTAGCAGAGCAACAGCGACTCTTCTGATTAGCAAGGACAGGAATTGAAGACTAAGAGCGAAGAGATAAATTGCGGCTTTTAATATTTGTATTTCTTTTCTTTCTTACTTTACTACTTGGGAGGCTGCACTTAATGATAGATTTATCTATTATTAATCATTTTGTAAAATTTAATAGTGTAATTTAAATATTTTTCTAGGGTTTTGTATTTGCCCTTTCATATAATTTCTTTTTAAGACTTTCATCTAATCATTTTATATAATTTATATTAATCACAATAAATTTCAATTATCTGTATTAATAAAGGTTATAAATAGTGATTATGAATGATATATTTTCTATTATATGTAATATTATCATTTATGAAAGATAATTTAAATAAATAATACAAAAATTACTCAATATAGAAGAAAAAGAAATAAATGCACACCCGATAAATGAATAATCTTTACAACAATAAATTGTGGCTTTCGGTTTGGGTGTGAGTATAACTTAATAAAATTTAAGTTAAAGTTTTTATTTTCAGAAAAAAAAATATATATATATATGTCAAGTTGGTCCTCTAATTTATTTAGAGCAAGATCGAATTATGAACTTTAGCAATAATTCCTAATTTTGGATCCAATTATATACTTAAATATCTTACTCCAGTAATATAAATTTGGTCCAATTTCCTACTTAAATATCCAAATCCAATTATATAAATATATAACCTATAAATATTGAAAAAGTAAAAGTTAAATATTAGACAAAAAATAAAAATAAAAAAAATTCCCAAAATTGGAGAGAGGAGAAAATTTATTCAATTGGACTTTTTAAGTATCAATTTTATCATAATTAACCTTTTAATTGGAAATTTTATTTAACTGCATCAAATATAACGTGAAAAATTATAGGGGTGAGCATGGATCGGACCAGTCCACGAGCCTAAAAAAAATTAGTATATTAATATCGGTTTTTTAAAATTTCAGTTCATTAATCAGTCCATTACTATAGATTAACCAGTCCATCGGTTTCGAATTTTCGGATCGGTTAATCAATATTTTTCGTTTAACCACTAAAATTATAAAATGTATTCATAAAAAAATTAAATTGTTGAAAATACTTAAAATTTAAAATTAGAAAACAAATATAATTCAACATAAAAATTAAATATGATATTTAACAATAAACATAAATTAAAAATATTCAAAAATATTATTTTCACATATATTAAAAATTTTATTTTTTTTTAAAATTTTAGTTAATATATTAATTTTATATAACTTTTCGAATATATTTTTATTTTAATTAATGAAAAATTGATATATCAGGAAATAATAAAAAATGCTAAATATATGCATACTGAACAATTAATAAATTAACTAAAATGACTTTAAAAAAACTAAAATGAAATTGAAATATTTTAAAGTAAATGAAAATTAAAAGTATATAAATAATAAAATATGAAAATAATGAAATAAAAAATTATAACAAAAATAAAAAAAGTGAAATAAAATTAATAAAATATAGGGGTGTCCATGTATCGGTTTCGGTTCGGTTAACAGATTCATAAGTTAAAAAATAAAAATCAATACATTAATATCGATTTTTGTAAAATACTAACTATTAACCATAAAAATCGGTTCGGTTAATATATTTTCGGTTCGATTTCTCAGTTAACCAAGTAAAACGGTTTTTTGCTCACCCGGCATTTCTTCTAAAAAAATCTCCTAATTATTACAGAGCAACTAGAAAGCGATTTTTTAATCAGAAAGAATTCAGTTCAAATGTAAGATACGTATCCAGAAGTTTTCGCAACTCAATCATGTATGATGGAATCATCATAGATTTGACCTTTCAAAATCCCAATTATGAAATCCCTTTTCTCCCACTTCACATCTCTGGACGCACCATTCTTACAGAGAGATTGGCGCTTTCGCATCTTCTTAACCCGAAATGATTGGGAAGAGAAAAGGTTTTTTTTAGAGTACTCCCGGGAACAAATTCAGTGGAGACGGGGTGGAGTTTGTAGCTCAGAGGATTAGAGCACGTAGCTACGAATTACGGTGTCCGAAGTTCGAATCCCTCCTCGCCCACAACCAGCCGAAAAGGGAAGAACTCCCTAAACTTCACTTATCGTGATGCTCTATTTTGAGAATGCCATGTCCGACTTTATCTGCCACTATAAATAACCTAAAACAATTCATGATAAACGCTTTTTAAATTATCGAGAACTTCTATATGTATACTTGATTTCTCTAAGAGTATAACTCAAGTATCTTAGTGATTGCCTCTAATCTCAATACGACAACCATTTCTTTTTTTGTTCCAATTTGACTTTTGTCCAACCATTTTACCTGTATCTAATTAGATATTTATCTGTTAGGTAAATTTTTATCTTTTTTAGAATTATCAATAAACCTTTTTGATTTTTATTTTTGACATAACTCTAAATTTTATTTATTTGCATCAATGATATAAAATAACTATCAAATTTGCTCTTCTATCTTATCTAGATATATAAAGTGCCCAATTGATCTAATATTGGGTGGCAAAGTTTAAGGGTTCAAATGAATAAAATTCCAATTGAAGGACTTAATAGAAAATCTATATATATATATATACATTTGATATATGCAAAAAAATAAAAACTTTCGCAATCCTCAGAAAATTTTCCCTGAAAACGACACAGAAGTCGAAGCTCAAGAAGAAGAAAAGAAAGGGTAAAAACCCTAATGAAATGAGAATACAAAGCAATCTGAGTGAATGGCAAAGCAGAGTGAAACAAGCAATTGCTCAAACATCAATAATTGCCAAATTCCTTTGCTTGCTTCACATCACCAGCAACTACATTTGCTCTCCTTCTATGGTGCCTCTTCTTTTCTTATGCTTTTTCTTAATATCTTCTTCTTCTTCTTAGTTTCAAATTATTCTTGTAGGTGTACGGCATTAGTATGCTTCCGACGCTGAATATATACGGCGATGTTTTGTTGGTGGAAAGTGTGTCTCATCGTTTGGGGAGAGTGGGTCTCGGCGATATAGCGCTTGTTCGCTCTCTTTCTGATCCTACCAAACTTATTGTCAAGCGCATTATGGCCATGGCCGGCGATCCTGTCACTTTCTTGCCTCGCCCAACCACTGCTGACACCTCCCGCACTGTCGTGGTATGTTTATTAATAGCTCATCCACACAAATTCTAGGAAATATTGCTCTTTTCTGCTTCTGGGAAATTCTCAGCGTTAGCTGCTTATTTACTTGTGTTTCCTGTGAACTAGCCAAAGTCTGAGAGTGAGGTTTAGTCTGATAGTATCTTTGCTTTTTGCATTTTCCGGTGAGACATGATTGACTGAATTCCAAGTAAATTGCTAAATGCTAATCCAGGGAAAATTTGCTAATTTGTAGAAATAATGAGTTTTGTTTGATTGCTGAATTAGAATGAATATTAAGTTAAACCACTACCTGCTGCAATACCAAGTTAGGAAATTTTCTTTTGACAATGTCAACTTTTATATTTGACATGTCGAACCTTACCTTCATTCTTTGCGCAGTTATATAATCCTATCAAGTGCTTATAACTTTTAAATTTCTGGCATTATTCATGAAGAGCAATGTTATGCTAGTGCTAATGGTAGCATTTGTAAATGTGAGAGGCAAGTTCTGGCAGCAATGGGATTCAGTTGTTCTTTGCTCTTCTAAAAAAAGTATAGCACCTTCATTTTATGGGATAAAACACTTTGCAACCAAATGCTTGTGTTTTCCTCGGCCACTATTGCAGTATTCACTCTTTGACCTGCTCCTATGTCACTTACTGTCTCTACCTAAATTGCATTTGTTTCCTTTTTCTTTCTGTCACCAAAATGTTTTAAGCCTGAAGACTGACTCTTCCATGCTTATGGATTTAGCAGTATTTTCAAAGGTTGATCTATTTGTGCATGTCAAATAGTATTCCTATTTTCAATCCCGTAAAGGATTCTGTTACTTACTATGCTCCTATTTGACTGCCATGCCTACTTATTCAGAGATAATAAATGATAAGTGATAAATGTTTTTATAGCCTCGCACTCTAATTCATGCGTCTTAAGTGAGGACAGGCCTTCACCTGACCCACGAATGTGATCAGAGTCCAAACCATTTCTTTTCCCATACTGTTTCTTTTTTAGCTGTGTGAGAGGTACAGTTGAATCAGTGCTTTGGATTCTTTTCTCCTGCTTTCTCATTTACTAATTGTCTTTATATATGAATGCGTGTTTTGAAGTCACATGTTGATATGTTTTACTGAGATCCGATATGCATCCACTGATGTTAATCCATTGATATTTATTTGGCATGTTGATTAGATTTGTAGGTCCCCAGGGGACATGTTTGGATTCAGGGAGATAATATGTACGCCTCTACCGATTTAAGGAATTTCGGCCCTCTTCCATGTGGTCTTGTTAAAGGCAAAGCATTTTTGAGGGTAAACTTCTACTATTGTTTATAATAGTCCCATCTGCATCTAACTTTGTCATATTATCCTAAGTGCATGTCTCACTGAATGGTGAATTATTATTGATCTATTCGAGAGATTATTTGAATTGAAAAAAAATGTTGAGAAATTAAGTTATTTTGTTGCATGTTTTCCTTGATATCTTGCAATTTATGTCACACATATTGACTCAGTTCACTGTTGATTCCTGGAAGATCCATAAAATTTTGGAGCATATGTGTTGCTGAAATTAGAGAAACGTCTTTTACTTTACTGAACTGAAATGGTTGAACTACCAATTAGCTTTGTTTTACATTTATAACTCAAATTGATGTATATGGTTTAAAATTTAGGTGCACCTTACAGTTGTATTTATTACAATAGCAGGGTTGTCTTTGATGTTCATCTCCCAGTAACTTGTTTTGGCGGGATCTATAGAATCAATCAATGCCATTTGGCTCTCCACCATATACTGGAACTACTTTACCAAGTTTTCATCATTATTTTATTCATTTTATAAATATGCTTTGCATCTTTCATGAGAAACTGCTGGGGTCTTTTGTGGTTCTCGAAGCAAGACAGTTTACATGGTGTATAACATGTATTCATTTTTGTTTAGGCATCCTTCTGTGCCCTTCTTCTCTATCACTAACGTGTTTTTACATTCGTAGAAGTTCAGCTTCACGAATAAGTTGTGCAGAAAGAGCTCAGCTGACATATAGGTCTTGTTCTGTCCCTCTCCTGCAATTTATATGCTGTTTTTAGCTAGTCTTTCTCCATGTTGTGAAGTAGGATTTTCCGCTCTAGGGTGCATATCTTTAGAGCACCCATTTTAAAATTATTATGAAATTTAGTTATCTCTACCCAAACTCTTACAATTTTAGATATTTATATGTATACAATACATGGAATTGTTTCAATTTTGTTCACATATGTTCTAATACTAGGAAAAATTGTTCTCTATATGCAAATTCAAATGTCAAACAATTTAGAATGGTAATTCAATTTTTGTTACTGTTGTTTCTGTAATTTAAAGTTTATGGAAGTTAATAGATTGCAAAATTTTACTTTTTGTAATTTAAAGTTTATGAAGTCTGATTGATTTAAGTCTTAGTTTCACATCTTGCTCCCCATGAGAGAAAAATTGTTGCCATGAAAATATAGAACCTATTTATATAGCATTGGTCACAACTTCTCCTGCCATGATTGATATGATAACTGACAGTTCACATGTTATGTATTGTGCAACTAAAGTTTCTTCTTTCTTAGTTGAAGTTTTTTGTGACTGTTGGTAGTTATTTTCCAATTAGGTGTGGCCGCCGCATAGCTTTGGATCCTTGTGACAGTGATCAGAATGAGCATATTTTGAAGGCATTGATAGGACTAGAAATGTATTGTTCAAGAAACTGCAAAATAAGAACCAGTGGAGCCTCCGACAGTGAAGTCAACAATTTTGCTTGTCGCCTGGAGCAGGGGTGGTTGTCCTTGCGCTGTTATTAATTTAGTCATCAATTCTTATGATGGATATGCTGCATCAAACTGGGTGTGTAGTTTTTCCTGCTGCTGCTTACTGGATAATGTACAAACACGGGCTAGATGCATGGAACTTGATGCTATTATTGCTAGGGAAATTGCTCCACTTTCAGTGTATTGATAGGATTTGTAAGCAAGGAAATTTGATATAGATGATTTTGCATTATTCTTATTTGGAAATAAAAAGTGAGATTCAGGAAAATAACCCAATTCATTATTCTTATATATTTCTTCTTTTTTTCTTTTTTTGGTAAAAAAGAAAATTCCAATTCATTTTGTCTCCTTATGAATACTACATATTCTTTGCTCATAATGCAATTATCTACATCTACAATAATAATAATAATAATAATAATAATAATAATAATAATAATAAATTACTCCCTTTTTACAATGCTAAATTTTCATGATAACTCTTTAATGCAAAATATTTTAACTTCAATTTGGTCCTTGCCCTTAACAAACATTAAACAAAAAATAAAAAAATTACTTATATTTTTATTACTTTTTATTTTCTTAAAAAAAAAAATTAAAATTATCTCATGAAATCAGTTTGGTAAATTTAAGACAATATATAATACGTTATTTTTCATACACTAGTATAATATTCATAGATAATTTACGTTTTTAAGACAATATATAATACTTTTTTACACTAATTTTCATAGATTCCATTTCCGTTTGGAAACCCACAGGTAAAGACAGTTTAAGAACGCAAAATTCCCGCCAAAACTAACAGAAATCACTCACACTCAACTCACTAACAGAATTTGCCTCCTCTGCTTTTAACCGCCTGATGAAAACGAAATGCCTCTCTGTCTCTCTCTTTTCTTCTCTCTGTCTACTCATTCTCTTCTCTCCCTCTCTCTCTCTCCCTCTCTCTAATTGTTTCTTCTTTTGTTTTCAAGGCTTCGAAGAAACTGAAAAACTGCGATTATCAAGACACCAGTACGATTATACAACAATGCCAATGTGAATGTTCTTGATTTCTGTGGCGGTAATTCTTTTCTTTGCTTAGATTGCATTGCTTAGTCACCTCTTACGTATCGGATCTTTATCGAGATCACCTAGTTTCTCTTTCAATCTCAGTTTCGTGAACCTGCATTTTCTCGGTTTTCAGCCGGTGCGTTCTCGTTTCCCTTCTCCTTCGCAGACTTCCATATTATCTTGGTATAGTTAATGTATATTTTATTTGTTGTGTTTGGTTGCTGAGACACTAGAGGAAAATGTGGGAATAAGGAAATTATGGTTTTGGGTTGGGAAGGAGAAAACTCAATCATAAGCATAACAGTCTACATAACTTTTTATTTTTATTTCTTGCGTTGGTTTATATTCATATTGTGCAAAAAATTATATATACCTCTTATATTATGCTTTCTTGAAAATTCTTGAACTCTGTTTTTATGGTTGTAACATTACTGATGCTTCCCAACATCCAGAGTTCTGTTTCTTCATAGATAAAGGCTGTTAGTATATAATTTTTAATCGTATGTCTGTAGGATTAAAACAAAAATGGGTAGAAAAAGAGATGAAGAATTTTGGAATTATTTTGAGCATGTAGATGGCGGATTGAAATGTAAGTTCTGTGGCAAAGTATTCAAAGGGAATCCTTCCATTTCAAGGATGAAATACCATTTATCTGGAGGACCAGGGCAGGGCATCCAAGTTTGTGAAATGGTGACTGATGATGTCAAATCAAAAGCCTGTGAAGCAATTAAAAGGCGTAAAACCATGCCAAGTTCAGGCAGCATTGAAGTCCCAAATCCATCTTCCAGCCAACAAAATGACCAAGTGGGAAATGAGCCAACTCCATTCGAAGTTCGAACCCTTGGGCATGAAGCAGTACCTCAAATGGCAACTTGTTTCCCCCATGCTGAAGTTGAAACTTTCACAGCAAAAAATGCTGAAGAAACTGGGCATGACCGTTTGGAAATTGAACCTCCATTTGAACTTCCAGAACGGGCACTTGCAGAAACTGTGCAACTTGGGCCTAGAGGACAAGAATTATTTGTGCAACTTGAGCCTAGAGGACAAGAATTACTCACAAAAGAGTTGTTGGGTCAAGAATCTATAAGACAGTTGCAGGAGATCATTCGTTGGTTAAAGGATAATAGAGTCTCAAGCATTGGCATTTATGGGATGGGGGGAGTAGGGAAAACTGAATTGGCTAAGCATCTCAATAACAAACTGCTCAGAACTCCCAATTCATTTAGTAATGTTTATTGGGTTACAATGTCGTCTGATTTTAGCATCCAGAAACTACAAGCAGCCATTGCAAACGTTATGGATCTTGACCTTTTAAGAGTGGACGATGAGCATCAAAAAGCAGCTAAACTGTCAAAAGCATTGAACAATAGCAGCAAATTCGTTTTATTCTTCGATGATGTGTGGGATTACTTTCCAATTGCTAAGGTGGGAATTCCTATAGGCATGAATGGATGTAAGTGGGTGTTAACAACTAGATCGTTAGATGTGTGTCTGAAAATGGATTGTCAACGGAAAATTAAACTGAATCCCCTCTCTTCAGAAGGTTGGCTGTTATTTTTGAAAGAATTAGGTGGTGAAACAATGCTTCCCAATTGCAAAATCCATTGCAAAAAAATACGAGGGCTTACCGTTAAGCATTGAAGGGATCGCTAGAAATATGAAGATTGTTGATGGCATACAAGGATGGAAATGTGCACTACATGAACTAGAAGAAACAATACCAAGTCAGAATAATGTAGAATTATTTGAAAAATTAAAACTTACCTACGATAATTTGAAAAATCCCACATTGCAGCAATGCTTCTTACACTGTGCGCTTCTTTCAAATTCGGCTCAGAAGGGGACGCTTATAAACTATCTCATTGATGTTGAAGTAATACAGGGAAAAAGCATGCAAAGAAAATTTGAAAAGGCGCACAGTATGCTTAACAGCTTAGCAAAGGTTTGCTTGCTGAAATTTGAAGGTGAACACGATGTATTTGATAATAGGACATTTGTGAAGATGCATGCCTTGATTAGGGCTATGGCCATCCACATAATTAAATCTAATGGAGGAGTGATGCTCAAGGCATGTGCAGGATTAAAAGAAATACCTGATTGTGAGGAATGGACAGAGGATCTCGTGACAATCTAATTAGCATCCAACGAAATAAAAGAAATTCCTTCCGGTTTTTCACCAAATTGTCCAAAACTTTCAACCCTATTGTTGTCTGGCAATAATGTTTTGGGAGAGATTTCAAATTCCTTTTTCTATCAATTGAATGGGCTCAAGGTTCTTAATCTTTCTGATACTATTATTAAAGAATTGCCGCGTTCCATCTCAAATTTAGAGAGCTTAATTGTGTTACTGCTATCTGGGTGCACGGAACTATGGCACGTACCCTCGTTATTCAGACTTAAGGCATTGAAGAAACTGGATCTCGAGAATTGCTGGAGCGTTGAAACGTTACCTCAAGACATAGAATTTCTATACAATCTAAGGCATTTAGATCTTCGTCAAGCAAGAATTAAGGAGTTTCCAGTTGGTATATTACCCCGACTTTTCAATTTGCAAATCCTCAGGCTTCATGGTTATTTAAAAGGCGAGGAATTAGCATTTTTGAGAAAGTTGGAAACCCTGACGTACCTCTTGCATAATGTTGGTGAGTTGAAAACACTTCCCTCCAATCTAAATTGTTACACTCTTTTAGTGGGAGAAATTTCTTAGGATGCTACCACCTGCACCTTCTTGGAAGTGGCTGTTGACAGAAAGTTACTTATTGTCAATTGTTCTGGGGCAGAACATTTTCTTTCTCTGTCCTCCCCGCCATCGTTGTTTCAAAGCCTCCAGTATATAGAATTATG
The DNA here is from genome assembly GCA_947683425.1 of Excoecaria cochinchinensis. NCBI lineage: Eukaryota > Viridiplantae > Streptophyta > Magnoliopsida > Malpighiales > Euphorbiaceae > Excoecaria > Excoecaria cochinchinensis. The sequence continues at coordinate 51,470,843 of CANTUQ010000004.1, forward strand.
CAAGTTGAAGGAAGAAAATACCGCAGTAGAACTACCATTGTCACTACGTGTTGATTCACATAAATTCTATGTCTTGAGGCAACGTTTCAACACTCCAGCAACCCTTGAGATCCAGTTTCTTCAATGCCTCAAGCTTTGACAACGAGGGCACCAGCCATAGTCTCGTGCACCCAGATAGCAATAACACAATTAGGTTCTCTAAATATGAGATGGAACTTGGCAATTCTTCAATAATAGTACAAGAAAGATCAAGAACCTTGAGCCCATTCAATTGCTCAAAAAATGAACTTGAAATCTTTATCAATCTATTATGTGACAATAATAGGGTTAAAAGTTTTGGACACCTTGGTGAAAAACCATGAGGAATTTCTTTTATCATGTTGCATACTAATGAGACTTTCACAAGATTCTAAGTCCATTCCTCACAATCAAGTATTTCTTCCAATTCTGCACATGCTTTAAGCATCACTCTTCTATTATTTTTAATTATTTGGATGGCCATATCTCTAATCAAGGCATGTATCTTCACACATCTCTTCTCATCATATTCATCTTCATATTCATCATATTCACGTTCATCTACAAATTTCAGCAAGCAAGCCTTTTCCAATCTGTCAAGCGTAGCATGCTCCCTATTAAATTCTGCTTGCCTATTTTTTCCTTGTATTACATCATCGTCAATCAAATAGTCTATAAGTGCACCCTTTTCAACTGAATTTGGAAGAATCACACAGTGTAAGAAGCACTATTGCAATGTGAGATTTCTCAAATTATCATAGCTAAGTTTTAATTTTTCAAATAATACCATATTATCCGGACTTGGTATTGCTTCTTTGAAATCATGCAATGCATTCCTCCACTCCAGTATGTCATTCGCTCCCTTCATATTTCTTGCCATCACTTCTATCCCTAAAGGCAAGCCCTCACATTTCGTTGCAATGGATTTTGCAATGCCTTCAATTTCTTTAGGAAGTATTGCTCTATTACCTAGTTCTTTCAAGAATAATAGCCAACCATCTTTTTCAAAAAGAGGATTCACTTCAATCTTCCTCGGGCAATCCATCATCATACACACATCTAAAGATCTAGTTGTTAAAATCCACTTACATCTACTCATATCAACAGGAATTCCCACCTTATTCATGGGTATATAATCCCACACATCATTCAAAAATAAAATGAATTTCTTACCATTGCCCAATGCTTTTGAAAGTTTTGCTGCTCTTTGATGTTCATCATCCACTCTTGAAAGGTCAAGATCAATAACACTTGCAATGGCTTCTTGTAAATTCTGAATGCTAAAATCAGATGGCACGGTAACCCAATAAACATTATTAAAGGAATTGGGAGTTTTGAGCAATTTGTTATTTAGATGCTTGGCCAATTCGGTTTTTCCCACTGCCCCCATCCCATAAATGCCAATGCTTGATACCCTATCATCCATTAACCAACAAATGATATCCTCGAACAGCCTTATAGATTCTTGACCCACCAACTCTTTTGTGAGTAATTATTCTCCTCTAGGCTCAACAAGTTGCACAGTTTCTGCTGTTGCCCCTTCTGGAAGTTCAAATGGAGTTGATGCAATTTCCACTTGGTTATTTTGTTGGCTGGAAGATGGATTTGAGACTTCATTGCTGCTTGAACTTGGCATGGTTTTACATCTTTTATTTGCTGCCCAGGCTCTTTCTTTGACATGGTAAGGCACATCTTTGGATTCACAAATTCCGATGCCCTGCCTTGGTTCTCCAGATAAATGGACTTTGATCCTTGAAATTGAAGGTTTCCCTTTGAATAAGTGATGACAGTATTTACATTTCAAAACCCCATCTCCATGCTCAACACAATTCCAAAATTCTCCATCTCTTGCTCGACCCATTTTTGTTTTCATCCTACAGACATACAGTTAAAAATTATACACTAACAGCCTTTATCTATGAAGAAACACTTACAATCACAAAAACAGATGAAACTTTAAAAAAGTTAAAGAATTTTCAAGAAAGCAAAACATAAAAGGCATATATAGTCTTTTCTTTACTAAAAATACTTTTTTAATTAAACATAAATTAACATATAATCGTGAACCTTAGTTCCTGAGAGTTGCTGGAATGTTGTATTTACAATTTCATTATCATATACCCAGTTTCTTTCTGCAACCATACCAGGATTTTATTCTAAAGTCAAGATGTCCACCACAGAATTTATAATAATCACAAATTTAAATTTAAAACTACTAAAAAAACACTTTAGCAGATAAAATAATAATTATGATTTATAATATATACAAAAACTTCCAGAATCCCGAAAGTATCAAGTTCCGTAGTTGAACTGAACTGCTATGATCCCAAACTCAACAAAACATTCATGAAATTGACACTGATAGTTTGAAGACACCAATGAAGAACCAATCAAGTGAAATCCAGAATCTGGTTCTGGAAGAAAGAAAACGAAAACAGAAAGAGGGGAAGAAGAACGAGATAGATCGCGATTTGATTCACTTACTTCCCGTGGCGATAGGCGATAGCGTGGGGCGTCACTGATGTAGGGGCTTGATGAGAGAGAGGAAGCTGAGGAGAGCAGAACCCCCGATTCAGAGTTTTATATGTGCTGTTATTTGGGTTATTCGGATCCAAATAAGATTTTTTGAAAAATATTTTCGAAAGTGGGGTAATTCCTAAACCCCTTCTTTTCAACAGCTCTAAAAGGAACTTCATCCAATATAACATACCTAGCAAGCTCCTTTCTAATTTCCTCCATATCAAAACCCTTCACTCTAGGACTTTCACTCCTACACCCAAAACTAGAACTATAACCCTTTTGTGATGCCTTAACTACTCTATAAGGATACTCCTTACATTGGTTATTTAAATGAGCCCATAAAGTACTAGTTCCATGGATCTTAGATTCAGAAGCATATGATTTCTCACAATATATACAAACTGCCCTAGTTTTATCTCCACTCTATCAACTTAAAATAATCCCATATCGCAGAAGTTTTTCTAGAGCTCAACCTATTACTTTTTTTCCTAAGAATGGGGCGAGGAGGACAAGAAATACTTTTACTCCCATAATCTTCATTTTCAACATCCATTGATGAGGTTGGGTTACTTTTATCCATGATAAATCTGTAATAAATATGATTTCTTTTATGTAGCAATGTCATAAAGAATATATTTACTAATGGCATTACATAAAGAATGTGAAAACATAATGTCATTCACAACATATTGCAGCGGATTTCATTCTCTATAAGCTTCCTTCTATTGGCTTATCAAAATCCAATCCAGAAAACAATCAAAAGAAATTCTCATAAATTCAATCAGCAATCAAACAAAAATTCAATCAGCAATCAAAAGAAATTCTCATAAATTCAATCAGCAATCAAAAGAGATTTTTCTCAAAACAGGAGCCTACCATTTACAAAATCAAAGATGCACTTGAGCGAAACATATTAAGATGCATTAGGTTTGGTGCCTAAATGCTTGCTCTTTGGTGAGCTTCAAGGCAAATCAAAGTTTTAAGCAAGCAAATTGAGATATTTTAATCTTAGTCAAGCATAATACTTCTGTTCATTTTCAGCCATTTGCTATGGCATACATAGTCAAGATAACCCACCACCATTCTCTGTGCATTCCAAACCAGAACTCTGTGCATGAACATAGCAGTTCATAACAAAACCAAGTATACTCTGCCATAACACACCATCTCATCAACTAATACAAATATAATTTATATCATATAACTAACTTTTACAAAAGTAAAACTTGTAAGGTTTAAGCTGAATGAATAAATGTTCAAGAATTAATAGATAAAACATATAGTTTAGAGGCAAAATGAGTGTTAATTCCAACAAAACAACAGAAGAAGAGAACAGAGAACACAATTTAATTTGACATACTTGATTATTGAAAGTGAAAACAAAGCCATGGAGAGGTAACTGGAGCAGCATTTATTATTCATATAGCTAACTAAAACAGACACCATTAACTCTAATAGTTAAATTGACAAACATAATCAACAACATTCATATAGTTAAATTGAGGCAAAACTCTTATTATAGTTTGCATTCAACGATGAAAAGAAACAAAACCCAAAAACAAAAACAAAAAAGATGAAGATCGAATCTAGCCAACGACAAACAAATGCACAATGATTGCAATCAAAACCCAGTAAAGCGATTCTCACCTGTGCTGTTCCTAGGGCCTTTTGCTTAGACTGGATTTCTTCTTCAGAAGCACCCAAAGGAAAATAATATGAAATCTTGAGAAGCTTCAACCAAAATCAGCTGAAAATGGCAAAAACCAACAAAATAAAAATGGCTGTAGAAATGATGTACAATAACACACAGATCTAAAATTACCTCAAACACATACCTTATTGATGACACAAAACCGAGTAAGGGAGAGCGAGATCGATATAGAGAAAGCGAGAGCAGGATTGAGACAGAGAGAAAGTGAGATCGAGAGCAAGACTGAGAGAGCAGATTGGGGCAAAGAAGAGCGAGATCGAGATGAGAGAGCAAGAGCAAGATTGAGACAGAGAGAAAGTGAGATCGAGAGCAAGCGAGATCGAGATGAGGGAGTGAGAACGAGATTGAGACGGAAAGCCAGAGCAAAAGCGAGATAGAGAGAGCGAGATTGAGAAAGAAGAAGAAAATGGTCGGTTTTGTAAACCGACCAATTACCCCCACAACCCGATACAACCCGACACTTAGAGTAGAAATATAACCCAACCCGACTGAAAAACCATCAAAACTGCATTTTTTCGGTTTGATCGGGTTGACTCGGTCTGGTTGGTCGGTTTGACCCACACTCTGAACAGTCCTAGTGGTATCTACACGTTGAATCAAATTTTATTGATGTGCGGCTCCATCAAAATATATATATATGAGAAAGGGTGCAGGTAGTAGTTCTATCTGCTGTCGTGTACTCTTTTTTGTTTTTTAAAAAAAAACTAAATAATAATTTAAAAATATTATTATATTAATATTATTTATTTTAATAAAATAGAATTATAATAAAAATAAAATAAAGTAAAAATATATTTATAAATATAATAATATAATTATAATAGAGTAATATTTAAATAATATTAGAAACGAAACTCTATTTTTTAATTATCCAAAGTTTCTATAAGATTTTAAAATTCTTATAATAACAATATTGAGTTTTTGGCTCACAATTCTTTTGATAAAAAAGGGTCACTCTTTGGGAGTTTATCACATTGGCCTGCAAAGTAATGCTTTTCGTCCGTATATACAATTCTTTTCATCTCCTGAGTTTTATTTAAAATATTAAGCATATTATTGAGTTTTGAAAATCGATTTCACTCTTATGGTGGGAGAATTAGAATCTGGGAATTATGTCGGTAATGACAATTAGCCTTATGACAGAAATTTATTGTTTATTGCGCTGAGACAGAACATTTTCTTTCTTTGTCCTCCTCCTCCCCATCTTTATTTCAGAGCATTCAGTATATATACTTTGACAGTTTCATGGAAGAAAATACGGCAGCAGCACTACCATATATTGTCACTACCTGATTCTGCATTTTCTCAACTTAAGCAATTCTACATGTTGGATTGTAGTCCAAGTATGAAGAAGCTGTTCCCACCTGGCTTGGTGTCAGGAAATGGAGCAGATAATAGCAACAGAAGAAGAACATGAAAGCCATCACAACATCCAGTTCCCTCTTCCAAAGCTGAAGCGGTTTTCATTGACAAACTTACCAAACTTGAAGAGCATTTGCAGGGGAGACATAACATGCAATTCCCTAGAAGATATAAAAATAGTGAATTGTGATAAGCTTAATAGGGTGGCAGTGTCTCTTCTGGTAACAAACAATGACTCCCAATTCTCTCCTCTCCCTTCACTCAAACGCATCCAAGACTTTCCCAGAGAATGGTGGGAGAGGGTTGAGTTGGTCCATCCTAATGCTAAGAACATCCTCTCACCACTTTGTAAATTTGCTGTTCGGTATTTTTAGAGACGTAATAAGCTGTTTCCATTTTACTAATCTGATTTACTGAAGAGTGATAGATTATTTCATCCATTACTTTACACATTTTCATTTTTTTTTTTTAATATTGAAACAGAAATATCCTGGTAGCAGATGAACAAACAGTTCAATTGATTAGCAAGGACATGAGTTGAAGACTGAGAACAATGTCCTCTTAAAATATTTGTAATTAACGCTTTCTCATTTGTAAGTCCTTGATGAAAAATGCCATTGATGCTATAAAGGACTCAATTATCCTTAGCTTCTGTAATTGCTCTAACTCATCACATCAGCTACTAATTTGCAAGTTGTTTTCAAAATTCTTCAAATTGGAATACCAACACTTCTTCACTTCCCAAACCACAATCATTAATTAACCACACTATATGTTCTTCGTCTCCCACCACGATCCAAAAGAGAGGAAAAAAAAAAGAAATGCAAAAATTATTCAATACAGAAGAAAAAGAAATAAATGCCAACCCGATAAATGAATAATCTTTAGAACAGTAATTGTCCGCATCAAGTCCGAATCTAGCGTGCATTTTACTTATGCGGATTTGGGTAGAAAATTATTTTTTAAGTCCAACTGGGCTAGGTCCAAACTTGATGCCCATTTCTGTTTGACATGCATGTGTGATTTCGTGACTTAGCTGTACGTTGCTTTGATTGTAATTACTCTGCGAATAGGATTGGCAGTAAATCCAAGGAGTGGATAATTTTTGTATGCCAGGTTCTAATAGTATCACATCTCATTTTCTAAGAAAAGTTGCTTATATGTCTTTCGATCTTTTCTTGAATGAAATGAGCTTTGCAACCAAATGCTTGTGTTTCCTCCCCCACTGTTGCAGTCTTCACTCTTTGACCGGCTCTCATGTCACCTACTGTTTCTACATAAATTGCCTTTGTTTCCTTTTTCTTTCTGTCACCAAAATGTTTTAACCCTGAAGACTGAATCTTCCATGCTTATGGATTTAGCAGTATTTTCAAAGGTTGATCTATTTGAACATGTCAAAAAGTAATCCTAAGCATTTATTCAGAGATAACAACTAGTTTTGTTTCATATTTGTAACTCAGTGCTATATTAGATTGACTTAACATGGTTTAAAATTTAGGTGCTATCTTATAGTAGTATTTATTATAATAGTAGGGTTGTGTTTGATGTTCATCTCTCATTAAATTGTTTTGGAGGGATCTATAGAAACAATCAATGCCATTTGGCTATCCACCATTTACTGGAACATCTTTACTAAGTTTTTATCACTATTTTATTCATTCATGATAAATGCTTTGCATCTTTCATTTCATGGGAAACTGCAGAAGTATTTTGTGGTTCTTGAAGCAAGACATTTTACATGGTATATGACTTTTAGTCATCCTTCTGTGCCCTCTCTCTATTAAGCTCTGTTTAGATGGGGGTAGCGAGGGGTAATCAGTGGAAGGGTAGGAAAGGGTAAAGACAGAAAAGAAATGTAAAAAAAGGAAAATGATATGTTACTTCCTTACTCTTGTTTGTAACTTTCTATTTTTCAGTAACTCTCTACCCTTCCCTATCTTCCATTACTTACCCCTCCCTATCTCACCCAAACAGAGCCTAAGGTGTTTAGAAGTGCAGCTTCGCAAATAAATTGACATACAGGTCTTGTTCTGTCTCTCTCCTGCAATTTATAATCAAGTTGTGAAGCAGGATTTGCAGCTCTAGGGTGCACATCTTCAGAGCACCGATTTTAAAATTATTATGAAATTTAGTTATCTCAATTCCAAAATATCTCTTTCGTGGAAATCGATTTTAGGTTACATTAAAAGATTTCGGCATCGATAGCTCATACGCATTAAACTATTGACTTGAAAGATATTTGCATATAAATTCAGAGACATAAACGTAATTAAAGGAGGAGGAGGAATTTAGGGCAGTTCCCTGAATTAAAACATGAGAGAAAACATGTAAAACCTTGAGGCTGCCCCATTCATCAACTCTTGGCCGGGTGAAATTGAGTTCTCATTCTTTCCATTTTTCATATCAGAACCCATTGGATCGGCCTCATCAAACATAAGAATTGAAGTAAATTATGTATTATAACCTTTCTTGCAATTGCAGAGCAAAGAACGATGAAATTGAAAGGCAATAACTTTTCTATTTGCCCGCAACGGAACAAGAGCGACACTACATCGTCTCCGCTCTGTTCTCTCAAAAGGCATTCAACAAAATAAACCCTAATCTCACTTCTTTTTATAGTCAGCTAACCCTTCGCTCTTTCTCTTGAAGTGTCCATATTGCCCTTGTCTTCTCTACAAATTCTTCGGTCAGGACTTTCATTTAAAACCGTTTCATTATAAATTTTAGCTGGCCAAATCATCAAATAATTCCCTCTGACTTCTCTTAATCATCAAATAACAGCACATATAAAACTCAAAATCAGTGCCGCCTCACGCCACCGCCTATCGCCACGGAAAGTAAGTGAATCAAATCGCGATCTATCTCGTTCTTCTTCCCCTCTTTCTGTTTTCGTTTTCTTTCTTCCAGAACCAGATTCTGGATTTCACTTGATTGGTTCTTCATTGGTGTCTTCAAACTATCAGTGTCAATTTCATGAATGTTTTGTTGAGTTTGGGATCATAGCAGTTCAGTTCAACTACGGAACTTGATACTTTCGGGATTCTGGAAGTTTTTGTATATATTATAAATCATAATTATTATTTTATCTGCTAAAGTGTTTTTTTAGTAGTTTTAAATTTAAATTTATGATTATTATAAATTCTGTGGTGGACATCTTAATTTTAGAATAAAATCCTGGTATGGTTGCAGAAAGAAATTGGGTATATGATAATGAAATCGTAAATACAGCATTCCAAAGGCCCCAGCAACTCTCAGGAACTAAGGTTCAAGATTATATGTTAATTTATGTTTAATTGAAAAAATATTTTTAATAAAGAAAAGACTATATATGCCTTTTATGTTTTGCTTTCTTGATAATTCTTTAACTTTTTTAAAGTTTCATCTGTTTTTGTGATTGTAACATCACTGATGCTTCCCAACATGGAGAGTTGTGTTTCTTCATAGACAAAGGCTGTCAGTGTATAATTTTTAACTGTGTGTCTGTAGGATTAAAAGAAAAATGGGTCGAACAAGAGATGGAGAATTTTGGAATTGTGTTGAGCATGGAGATGGGGTTTTGAAATGTAAATACTGTCATCACTTATTCAAAGGGAAACCTTCAATTTCAAGGATCAAAGTCCATTTATCTGGAGAACCAAGGCAGGGCATCGGAATTTGTGAATCCAAAGATGTGCCTCACTATGTCAAAGAAAGAGCCTGGACAGCAAATAAAAGATGTAAAACCATGCCAAGTTCAAGCAGCAATGAAGTCTCAAATTCATCTTCCAGCCAACCAAATGACCAAATGAAAATTGCACCAACTCCATTTGAACTTCCAGAAGGGGCAACGGCAGAAACTGTGCAACTTGTTGAGCCTAGAGGACAAGAATTACTCACAAAAGAGTTGGTGGGTCAAGAATCTATAAGGCCTTTCGAGGAGATCTTTTGTTGGTTAATGGATGATAGAGTATCAAGCGTTGGCATTTATGGGATGGGGGGAGTGGGAAAAACCGAATTGGCCAAGCATCTCAATAACAAATTGCTCAAAACTCCCAATTCCTTTAATAATGTTTATTGGGTTACCGTGCCATCTAATTTTAGCATTCAGAATTTACAAAAAGCCATTGCAAGTGTTATTGATCTTGACCTTTCAAGAGTGGATGATGAACATCAAAGAGCAGCAAAACTTTCAAAAGCATTGAACAATGGTAAGAAATTCATTTTATTTTTGAATGATGTGTGGGATTATATACCCATGAATAAGGTGGGAATTCCTGTTGATATGAAGGGATGTAAGTGGATTTTAACAACTAGATCCTTAGATGTGTGTATGATGATGGATTGCCAGAGGAAGATTGAAGTGAATCCTCTTTCTGAAAAAGATGGTTGGCTATTATTCTTAAAAGAACTAGGTAACAGATCAATACTTCCTAAAGAAATTGAAAGCATTGCAAAATCTATTGCAGCAAAATGTGAGGGCTTGCCTTTAGGGATCGAAGTGATGGCAAGGAATATGAAGGGAGTGAATGACATACTAGAGTTGAGGGATGCATTGCATAAATTCGAAGAAGCAATACCAAGTTGGGATAATATGGAATTATTTGAAAAGTTGAAACTTAGCTATGATAATTTGAGAAATCCCACATTGCAACAGTGCTTCTTGCACTCTGTGATTCTTCCAAATTCAGTTGAGAAGGGTGCACTTATAGACTATTTGATTGACGATGAAGTAATAGAAGGAAAAAATAGGGAAGTAAAATGTAATAGGGCGCATACTGCGCTTGACAGATTGGAAAAGGCTTGCTTGCTGAAATCTGTAGATGGACGTGAATATGATGAATATGACGATGAATATGACGAGAAGAGATGTGTGAAGATGCATGGCTTGATTAGAGATATGGCCATCCAAATAATTAAAAATAATAGAGGAGTGATGCTTAAAGCATGTGCAGAATTGGAAGAAATACCTGATTGTGAGGAATGGACTGAGGATCTTGTGAAAGTCTCATTAGGATGCAACAGGATAAAAGAAATTCCTCCTGGTTTTTCACCAAGGTGTCCAAAACTTTCAACCCTATTGTTGTCACATAATAGATTGATAAAGATTTCAAGTTCATTTTTTGAGCAGTTGAATGGGCTCAAGGTTCTTGATCTTTCTTGTACTATTATTGACGAATTGCCGAGTTCCATCTCATATTTAGAGAACCTAATTGTGTTATTGCTATCTGGATGCACGAGACTACGGCTGGTGCCCTCGTTGTCAAAGCTTGAGGCATTGAAGAAACTGGATCTCAAGGGTTGCTGGAGTGTTGAAATGTTACCTCAAGGCATAGAATTTATGTTCAATCTAAGGCATTTAGATCTTCTTTGTGCAGGAATTAAGGAGTTTCCAGTTGGCATTTTACCTCAACTTTTGAATTTGCGAGTCCTCAAGCTTTTTGGTTATTTAAAAGTTGAGGAATTAGAATGTTTGAGAAAGTTGGAAATCTTGTGGTGCAAATTGCATAATGTTGGTGACTTGAAAACACTTCCCTCCAATCTAAATCATTACACTCTTGTGGTGGGAGAAATAAATTATTGGGAAGCTGCCGAATTCGAGCAAGCGGCTTATGAGAGAAAGTTATTGATTGTTAATTGTTCTGAGACCGAACATTTTCTTTCTTTGTCCTCTTCCTCCCCGTCTTTGCTTCAAAGCCTCCAGTATATAGAATTATACAAATTGAAGGAAGAAAATACCGCAGCAGCACTACCATTGTCACTACCTCATTCTACATTTTCTCAACTTAAGGAATTCTACATGCACGGTTGTCGTCCAAGTATGAAGAAGCTGTTCCCACTTGGCTTGGTGTCAAATTTTCATGTCCTGGAGACACTTGAAGTTTGTGATTGTAAGGAAATGGAGGAGATAATAGCAACGGAAGAAGAACGTGGTAGCAATTGCATCATCCAGTTCGCTCTTCCAAAGCTGAAGGTGTTCTCATTGGAAAACTTGCCAAATTTGAAGAGTATTTGTAAGGAAGACATAATATGCAACTCCCTAGAATACATAATATTATTGAATTGTGAAAAGCTTAATAGGGTGTCGGTGTCTCTTCTGGTAACAAACAGTGACTCCCAATTCTCTCCTCTCCCTTCACTTAAGAGCATCCAAGTCTTTCCCAAAGAATGGTGGGAGGGCGTTGAGTTGTTCCATCCTAATGCTAAGAACATCCTCTCACCACTTTGTATATGTGCTGATAGTAAAGAGGTAATAAGCTAGATTCATTTTACTCGTCTGATTTACTTAAGAGTGATAGATTATTTTATCCATTATTTTAGACATTCTCATTTTATTTTATTTTATTATAACAGCAATATCCTGGTAGCAGATGAACACCCGGAGAGCAAAGTCCTGATAGGCTGATATCCTCACTCGAGAAATTCTTCATCGTGCCGGCAGAGTTAATTTTGTTTTAGATTTTAATGCATCTCAAGACAGCTTTTTATTCGTTTTTCGTTGTCCTTTGTTCATTTTAGTGTACGCCCTATCTAAGACTTTTGACTGTTGACAAGCCATTTTATTTGAAAGGGCAGTTTGCATTAGCATTGGAATTGAGTAGTGTCAAGGAAGAACTAATTAATCAGTCTATTAATAATTTTAGTAACCAATTTATCAGTTTTGGTAGACCGTCTTATTGATTTTGATTTTTAATTGGTTTTTTGAATTTGTTTATTAATTAATTGTTATAAAGTTTTAACATATAAATTTAATAAATTATATAAGGTGTAATGTTGTTTTCAATATTAAAAATGTTCCAAAAATGAAAAGCACGAATTAATAATAATATTTATTAAAAAAATTTAAAAGAAAAATAACAAACCGCTAAATATAGAGGATTTTTATTTTTTTTTATAAAAAGACATAACACTTAATTACGAAAATATTATTAGAAAAGATTGAATTTAAAATATATAAAGGTTTTAATATAAATTAAGATTTTGAAAACTGAATGGGATTAACTGGTTTATCTAGAGATATGGCACAAATTTTTAATTAATATTTTTTTAACAAAATTATAAAAATAGAATGCATAGATGGGGGGTTTGAAATGTAAGTTATGTGGTAAAGTGTTCAAAGGGAATCCTTCCATTTCGAGAATCAAATCCCATTTATCTGGAGAACCAAGGCAGGGCATCCAACTTTGTGAAAAGGTTCCTTACCATGTCAGAGAAAGAGCCTGTGAAGCAAATAAAAGACGTAAAAACCATGCCAAGTTCAAGCAGCAATCCATCTTCCAGACAGGAAATGGACTATAACTCCATTTGAAGTTCAAGCCATTGGGCATGAAGTAGTGCCAGAAATGGCAACTTCTTTCCCCCATGCTGAAGTGCAAACTTTCACAGCAGACAATGCTGATCAAATTGCGCATGACCAAGTGGGAAATGCTGGATCTTACTGAATATACAAAGGCATTATATATATATAAAAGATATAATAATATATTAATTATAAAAATGTCATTAGAAAAAATTAGAATTTAAGACTCTTCGTACTTTTTATCAATTGTTTCAGTGTAAATCAATATTTTAAAAATTGGATAAAACTGACTGGTTCATATATAAAAATCAGGAATGGTCACTCTACTTGTTCGATTAATTAAGGTTAAAACCCATAACGGGTGTATAATCGGCCAAAATCAATGGAGTCGGCTGGATGAATTATGAGCCTGTTGACCCCCTTCCCCCACTCTTCTATTTTTTATAAAATTTAAGTTACAAGTCTTCTTTAGAAAAAAAAATATATATCAAGTTGGTGCTCTAATTGTTTTAGAACATGTTCGAATTATGAAATTTTGCAATAATTCTTAATTTTGGATCCGATTATCTACTTAAATATCCAACTCCAATAATATAAATTTGGCCCAATTTCCTTCTTAAATATCCAAATCTAATTATACGAATATAAAACATATAAATATTGAAAGAGTGGAAATTAAGTATTAGATAAAAAAAAAATAAATTAAAAAAAAATCCTCAAATTTGGAGAGAGGAGACCTATCTATCTAAGTTCACTCTAGTATTGAAGGCTGCTCTTCTTTCTTCATTTTCTTTGCACTTGCTAACATCCAATTAATTGAGAAAATCATATTAACTTATACTGTCGAAAAAAAATTCATAAAAATTCCATAGAATTTTCGAAAATATGTAAAATTAGAAAAACAAGAAAGAATACCCTTTCTATGTACTGTAATCCCTCCATTTACTCAATGGAAGAATGGAGGTCAAAGAGTTTACAATTATTATTTTTCTTTTATACCCATGAAAATAGAGAAGGAAAGGTAAGAAATTGTTGGAGTGCAGTTTCCATCAGATAATTAAAGGAATTATGACAAAAGCTAATAAATCTTCAAAATGCTAGTGAGTCATTTGAAAAATGATAACCCTACAATTATCGAATTCGATTTTTTAGGTTCAATCAGAATTTAACATGGTATAAGAGTATAGTGTCTATTGAGATTATACAAAAAAAAAATATGAGATCCAAAAAGAGAAAAAAGAGGTCTGAATAAAAAAAGGTGACACTTATTGCTCAAAGCAAAAAATTCCAAGTAGATAAAATAGTGAATATTAAGCAAATGACAACTTGAGGAGAAGGTTGAAGAAATTCGCATTTCGGATAATTAAATAGAATGACAATGTCTTGTATATAATTATGGGCAGAACTATCTTTAAAATGACTTAACTCCTTCTGCAATAATAATGAATTAAAGTGAAAGAAAGAAAAAAAGCAGAAGAGAGTGGACCATTATTCTTTGGTTGTGATTTCTTCAAAACTTTACCAATGAATAAGTTAATAATCACAAGCTTTCTGTTGAATTTTTCTTGGGCCACTTGTTGCGATATTAATTTCTGCTGACACTCAAATAATTCAATTATTATTATTATTTGGCATTCTGAAACTTACATATAGTTAAGGTAAGCTTTCAGAGAACAATTGTGCATAAAAGTAATATATAAAACCATGTTTTATTAAAAAGAAATAAAAGAAAGTTACGTGCAAATTAAATGCTCTTATTGACTTGCGAAGCCAAGAGATAAGACAAAGACTTTAAGCATTGACCACTGCTTCCCCTTCACCTTTATTAGAGAAGCTCATTCAATCCTTTCTTTCTTCGGAGCCTCTTACATTTCCTCTTTCTCTTGATAGATTTTCATCACTCCGTTCTTGTTCTGATTGATTCTTCAATTTCTTTGCCGATCTTCTTTTTTAATTTTCTGCCAGGTAAACTTGAATATTTAATTCTTTGCAATTATTGGAATATTTATTCAATTGCAATGCTTTTTCCCTATTGTTGTCTCACAGTAGTTTGAGAAAGATTTCAAAATCCTTTTTCGAGCAATTGAATGGGCTCAAGGTTCTTGATCTTTCTCATATTGATGTGCAGATTCTTTTGAGAAGTGGGATAAGGTTAGTTTCGCTTATATATCTTTGATTTACATGCTGATTATCTTGGTCATTTCTTCTGTGATTTTTACCCTGAACTAGAGCGATTTTCCCTCTGATTCTTTTGTTATCGACTTTTGTTTTTGAACTCTTTCAAAATAAGATAATTTTGCTATTATTTCGTGTACCAATCACTCATATAATAATTATGTAAAACTATATAAATTTCAATAAGTTTACAAGAAAATAGAATTTATTTGAAAAGGTAAAAGAGTAAAACCTCTTAATCTGAAATAATTTAGAGGCAAAAAATACATAAGTAAAATTGCTTTATTTTGGATATTTTAAGCGCAAAAATCATGAACAGTTCAGCCCGGTTATTTAACGCTTCCGGTTTTAATGTTGAATCGGACTGGTTTTGTTACCGGTTAAAGGTAAAACCGGTTTCCAAAACTCAATAACATGCTCAACGGTCTAAATAAAACTCAGCATACACATACTGACGAAAGCATTACCTACTTTTGTTTACTTTGCAAGCCAATGTGATAAACGCCAAAAGAGTGACCCTTGTTCGATCAAATTATCTTACAGATCTGCACGACCCCCCTTCAGTTTCTTGTTCTGATTCTTCAGTTTCTTTGCAGATCTTCTTCTTCTTGTTTCAGGTAAACCTTTTATTTTTATATCTTTTATAAAAAAAAGCGTTGATTTATGTTGATTCTTGCTATTTTCAAATATTTTATTATTGTAATTTTTATGTGTAAGTAGATCTTGTGGTTGTAACATCACTGATGCTTCCCCAACATCCAGAGTTGTGTTTCTTCATGGATAAAGAATGTTTTATATAATTGTTAATTGTATGTCTGTAGGATTAAAACAAAAATGGGTAGAACAAGAGATGAAGAGTTTTGGAATTATGTTGATCGTGTGGATAGGGGTTTAAAATGTAAGTTCTGTGGTAAAGTATTCAACGGGAATCCTTCCATTTCAAGAATCAAATCCCATCTATCTGGAGAACCAAGGCAGGGCATCCAAGTTTGTGAAAAGGTGCCTCACCATGTTAAAGAAAGAGCCTGTGAAGCAAATAAAAGGCGTAAAACCATGCCAAGTTCAAGCAGCAATCCATCTTCCAGACGACAAAGTGACCAAGTGGAAATTGAGCCAACTCCATCCGAAGTTCAAGGCCTTGGGCACGAAGTAGTAACAGAAATGGCAACTTCTTTTCCCTGTGCTGAATTTGAAACTTGCACAGCAATCAATGCTGGAGAAACTGGGCATGACCGAGCGGAAATTGAAAATGGCCTTCCAGAACTGGCAACTGCAGAAACTATGCAACTTGTTGAGCCTAGGGGGGAAGAATTACTCACAAAAGAGTTGTTGGGTGTAGAGTTTATAAAACTGTTAGAGGAGATATTTTGTTGCTTAATGGATGATAGTGTCTCCAGCATTGGCATTTATGGGATGGGGGGAGTGGGGAAAACCGAATTGGCGAAGCATCTCAATAACAAATTGCTCAAAACTCCCCATTCGTTTAATAATATTTATTGGGTTACTGTGCCATCTGATTTTAGCATCCAGAACCTACAAGACGCAATTGCAAACGTTATGGATCTTGACCTTTCAAGAGTGATTGATGAGCATCGAAGAGCAGCTAAATTGTCAAAAGCATTGGGCAATGGTAAGAAATTCATTTTATTTTTGGATGATGTGTGGGATTATATTCCACTTACTGAGGTGGGCATTCCGGTGGACATGAATGGATTTAAGTGGATTCTAACAACTAGGTCCCTGGATGTATGTTTGAAAATGGATTGTCAATGTAAATTTAAACTAAATCCTCTTTATCTAAAAGAAGGTTGGCTATTATTTTTGAAAGAATTAGGTAATAAAACAACGCCTTCCAAAGAAATTAAGGGCATTGCGAAATCCATAGTAAGAAAATGCAAAGGCTTACCATTGGGGATTAAAGTGATGGCAAGAAATACAAAGGGAGTGGAGTGCATACACAGATGGAGAGATGCACTAAACGAATTAGAAGGAGCAATAACAACGAAGGCAAACTTGGAATTATTTGGGAAATTGAAACGTAGCTATGATAACCTGGACACTTCACTATTGCAACAGTGCTTCTTATATTGTGAGTTTTTTGGGTATAGTATTAAGATAACTAGACTTGTAGAATATTTAATTGATGAGGAGATAATACAAGGGAAAGGAAGGCAAGCAGCCTTTGATAAGGGCCATAGTATGCTCGACAGGCTTGAAAAAGTAGGTTTGTTGGAAATCGATGTTGAGAGTAAATGTGTGAAGATGCACAGCTTAATTAGGGCTATGGCAATCCAAATAATTAAAAGTAATGGAGGAGTGATGCTTAAAGCATGTGCAAAATTGGAAGAAATACCTTATTGTGAGGAATGGACAGAGGATCTTGTGAAAGTCTCACTAATAGACAACTGCATAGAGGAAATTCCTCCCGATTTTTCACCAAGGTGTCCAAAACTTTCAACCCTATTATTGTCACATAATAGTTTGAGAAACATTCCAAATTCCTTTTTCGGGCGATTGAATGGGCTCAAGGTTCTTGATCTTTCTGATACTGATATTGAAGAATTGCCGAGTTCCATCTCAGATTTAGAGAACTTAAATGTGTTAGTGCTATCTCATTGTAGAGAGCTACGACACTTGCCCTCAGTGTCAAAACTTAAGGCATTGAAGAAATTGGATCTCGAGTATTGCGAGATTCTTGAAAAGTTACCACAAGGCATAGAATTTACATTCAATTTAAGGTATTTAGATATTTGTTATACTGAAATTAAGGAGTTTCCAGTTGGTATATTACCAAACCTTTTGAATTTGCAAGTCCTCAAGCTTCGTGATTATTTAAAAGGAGAGGAATTTGCATTTTTGAGAAAGTTGGAAACCCTGACCTGCTATTTTCATAATGTTGGTGAGTTGATAACACTTCCCTCCAATCTAAATTGTTACACTCTTATGGTGGGAGAATTAGATGGTAATGATGATGATGTTGACATGGAGCATCAGGACAAATGTTTACTTATTGTTAATTATTCTGAGACAGAACATTTTCTTTCTTTGTCCTTTTCCTTTCCATCTTTATTTCGAAGCCTCCAGTACATAAAATTATGCAGATTGAAGGAAGAAAATACCGCAGCAGCACTACCATCGTCACTACCTCATTCTGCATTTTCTCAACTTAAGGAATTCTACATGATCGATTGTAGTCCAAGTGTGAAGAAGCTGTTCCCACCTCGCTTGGTATCAAATTTTCAAAACCTGGAAACACTTAGAGTAGGATATTGTGAGGAAATGGAGGAGATAATAGCAACGGAAGAAGAACATGAAGGCCATGACAGCATCCAGTTCGTTCTTCCAAAGCTGAAGTCGTTCTCGTTGTTGAAGTTACCAAATCTGAAGAGCATTTGCAGGGGAGACATAATAAGCAATTCCCTAGAATGTATAGAAATAGTGAACTGTGAAAAGCTTAATAGGGTGGCAGTGTCTTTTATGGTTACAAACAATGACTCCGAATTCTATTTGCTCCCTTCACTTGAGAGCATCATAGTCTGTCCCGAAGAATGGTGGGAGAGGGTTGAGTTGGTCCATCCTGAAGCTAAGAACTTCCTCTCAACAGTTTCTAACTTTCATGGGGTAATAAGCTGATTCCATTTTACTTATTTAATTTCTTGGAGAGTAATAGATTATTTTATGCATTACTTTACACATTTTCAATTTTTTTAATTATAATAATAATCCTTGTAGCAGACTCTTATGCTTCGTCCAAAGGAATATCCCCGGTCTACTGAAAAGGTAATAAGCTGGTTTCACTTTACTTATCTGATTTACTGAAGTGCGATAGATTATTTTATGCATTACAAATTACAATACACATTTTCAATTTTTTTAATTATAATAATAATAATCCTTGTAGGAGACCAGGGCGGACTCTTCTGATGAGATCAGCACGGACTCTTCAGATTTTATGTGATTATAGAATGGTGGGAGGGGATTGAGTGGGCCCATCCTGATGCTAAAGAAATCCATCCTCTCACCACTTTGTAGATTTCTAGAGGTAATAAACTGATTCCATTTTACTAATTTCATTTCTTGAAGAGTAATTGATTATTTTATGCATTACTTTACACATTTTTTATTTTTTTACTATTAATGACAACAAATTTCAAATTATAATATATCGGTACAAATTACCAATCGTAAGCATTTGTATTCCAAAGTACCATTTTTATGCCTTATTTTCATGAGCTGTGCCTGACCAAAAATGCCACGTTTTGGGCCTTTGTGACCGGTACTATATTTCTTTGAAGAAATTGTATAAAATACTATTTTTTTCCCTACTTTTTTATAAGCATAATTTTCCCTTTCTTCATTTGAAATATACATTTTTTAAAATTTAATAATTTAATTTTTACTAACTTTTTAAATAGTTTTATTGATATCCATACATAAATGTAGGGAAAATAAAATTCCTTTAAACTAAAAAATTTCAAAAATCCTCGTGGTGATCTCATACAAATTCCCAAAATTTCGTTTCAAAAATCTCTTTCTTCAGTTGCTTTTGATATTGCTCTTCAATATTGTCCTCGTGTTTTATCAAAACGGTTATTGTATTTTCACTCTTTACTACCACTGATTGTATTGCCAAAAAAGATTTACAAATTAAAAGTTTGTATTTTTGAATTTCTTTTTTTGTCTTTAATTTTTCTATTTTTCTGTTATTATACCTCTTTATACATGAGTATACAAAACTCCAAATAAGTAATTTAAAGATTAAAATTAATTATACTATATGGCATACCTTATTATACCGATTTCAAGTTAGAAATTGCAATAATGCAAGTTGGTATACTGGTAAGCATACACAGATATACCAAAAGAGATGATATGAATTTTCAATTATATAATTTGTTGTCCCTATTGGTATGGCAAGTGTATTTTTTATAGTTAGTATACTGATTGGTATACGTTGATATACATAAATATACTAAATTAAATTTTATGAAATTTTTTAAATATATTTTGGCTTAAAAAAAAAAGAAAAAAGAAACAAAATTGTAACCTTAATTGTGAAAAATATATATATTTGGCAAAATGGAACTTTGATTTAAAATAAAAGACTTTAAAAAAGTGGATTAATGAGATTTTGGTAGGAAGTTGATTTTAAATAGGAGATTTTTAAAAAAGTTAATTAATGCAAAGTTGAGTAAAAATAGTATTCTTATTGAAAAGTGGTATTTTTAGAAATAGAAATTTAAAAAAAATGATATTTTTATAATAAAAAAGTTTGGGTTGTTTTTTAGAAAACACCTTTAATTTTTTATGGTATTTTTTGTAACAATCCCTATTTCTTGCAATTAAATTATTGAAATTTTTATATAAATGCCAAAAAAAAAAAAACTTAAAGATATTGCATAAATATCTCTCTCTAATACTCTCTTAATTTGTTAATGCTTTTTTTTTTTATTTTAATTTTGAAAAATACACCATTTTCTATCCCTTCATTCTTTTTAAATTTTCATTTTCAAAAATACCCACTTTTCTGCCCCTTCATTCTTTTTAAATTATTTTCTTTATGAAATTGGCATTATGAATAATAAAACTATTTGATGACACATAATTGCATAACAAAAAAAAAAATTAAATTACATTCAGTTTTAATTAAAAACAAAATAATAATATATAACAAATCTAGATCTAAAAAATATAAATCTAGAATAAACAAAACAAATTTATAAAAATAAAAATAGGATTTGGATAAACTAGAGAACAATATATCTCATATATAGCCGATTTAATGAAAAGATTTAAGTGGACTAAGAATAACAAAATCAGCATATTCTTTTGAATCTGCAAGTCCTCAAGCTTTACTGCTATTTAAAAAGGTGAGGAATTAGCATTTTTGAGAAAGTTGGAAAGCCTGTACGTGCTATTTTCATAATGTTGATGAGTTGAAAACACTTCCCTCCAATCTAAATTGTTACAATCTTATGGTGGGAGAATTAGATTTTTGGGAGGCTGTCAACCGGAACTTCATACTTTATGACTGAAATTTATTTATTGTTTATTGTTCTAAACATTTTCTTTCTTTGTCCTCCTCCTCCCCATCTTTATTTCAAAGCCTCCAGTATATAGAATTACGCAAATTGAAGGAAGAAAATACCGCAACAGCACTACCATTGTCACTACCTCATTCTACATTTTCTCAACTTAAGGTATTCGCCATGTTCAATTGTAGTCCAAGTATGAAGAAGCTGTTCCCACCTGGCTTGGTGTCAATTTTTCAAAACCTGGAAACACTTGCAGTAGTAGATTGTAAGGAAATTGAGGAGATAATAGCAACAGAAGAAGAACGTGAAAGCCATCACAACATCCCCTTCATTCTTCCAAAGCTGAAGTTGTTTTTATTGAGAAACTTGCCAAAGTTGAACAGCATTTGCATGGGAGACGTAATATGCAATTCCCTAAAAGACATTAACATTAGTGAATTGTGAAAAGCTGTATAGGGTGCGGCAGTGCCTCTTCTGGTAACAAACAATGACTCCCAATTCTCTCCTCTCCCTTCACTTAAGAGCATCCAAATCTTTCCCAAAGAATGGTGGGAGAGCGTTGAGTCGGTCCATCCTAATGCTGAGAACATCCTCTCCCCACTTTGTAGATTTGCTGCGTATTGAAGAGGTAATAAGCTGGTTCCATTTTACTCATCTGATTTACTGAAGAGTGATTGATTATTTTGTCCATTACTTTAGACACTCTCACTTTTCTTTATTTTATTATAACAGCAATATCCTGGTAGCAGATGAACACCAAATTGAAGTGATTTGCAAGGCCATGAGTTGAAGAGTGAGAACAAAGTCCTCTTACAATATTTGTATTTAAAGCGGAAGGTTGTTGTTACAACAGTACTACTAACAAGTTTTCACCTTATTTATCAACTCTTTCTCATATGTTAGTCCTTGATGAAAAATGCCATTGATGCTCTAAGGGACTCAATTATCATTAGCTTCTGTAATTGCTCTGACTCATCACATCACCTACTAATTTGCAAGTCGTTTTCAAAATTTTTCAATTGGAATACCAACACTTCTTTAATTAGTTAGTTATGACAGTAAATTCTGCACATTTCACATTCTATAATACTGGTAAATTAAGCTTTTGTTAATTTGTATATTTGTTTTATATCATGATGAATAATATTAACTAAATTAAGAATAAGTTTTTTTTCTCACACTAATTATTATTATTATTATTAGTATTATTATTATTTATTTTTTTTAATTTGACTATGATCAATTACCTCTGATCCAAACTATATTTGGATCTTACTAAATATATAAAGGCTTCTTCATATATATATATATATATATATATAAAAGAAAGACATAATACTTAATTACAAAAATGTTATTAGAAAAAATTGAATTTAATACATTTCGCACTTTTTAAAGACCTAGTGGTCAATACATTAATTTATCCAAACTATATTTGGATCTTACTAAATATATAAAGGCTTCTTTATATATATATATATATATATATATATATATATATATATATATATATATATATATATATATATATATATATATATTTCTTGAGGTAATAAGCTGATTTCATTTTACTCATTTTATTTCTTGAAGAGTAATAGATTATTTTATGCATTACTTTACACATTTTCAACTTTTTTTTTTTAATTATAATAACAATCCTTGTAGCATATCAACACGGACTTTTTCTGATTAGTAAGGACATGAATTGAAAACTAAGAGCGAAGAGATAAATAGCAGCTTTAGAAAAAAAAAAAATTCCTAAGAAACATTAATTGATTATATGTGATTATGATGCTGATTGTAATATTTCTATTTTTTTTCTTACTTTACTATTTGTGAGGCTGCACTTAATTTGAGCCACTTGCGAATACATATATTTATATATTAGTAGTTATTTTGTAAAAATTAATAGTGTAAATCCTCTTATTAAAATAAAAATCGGTATCATGACATATGGTATACCTTATAATTATACCGATTTCAAGTCAGAAATTGCAACAATTTAAGTTGGTATATTGATAAGCATATGAAGATATACTAAAGCAAGGGATATGAATTTGCAATTATATAATTTGTTATATCTATTGGTATACCAGGTGCGTTCTTTATAGTTAGTATACTGTTAGGTATAGTTTGATATACATAAATATACCGAATCAAATATTATGACAGTTTTAAAGATATTTTGACTTAAAAAAAAAACAGAATTGTAATGTGATTTGTGAAAAAATATATATATACATTTGAAAAAATGGAAAGTTGATTTTTAATAAAAGAAATATTTTAGAAAAGTATATTAATGAAAAGTTGAGTGAAAATAGGAAGTTAATTTTAAATAAGAGACTTTTATAAAAGTGAATTAACCAAAAGTTGAACAAAAATAGCCTGCTTATTGAAAAGTGGTATTTTTAAAAAAAAATAGAAATTTAAAAATGATATTCTTATATTAAAAAAAATGGGTAGTTTTTTAATTTTTTATGGTATTTTTTGTGAAAATCCCAATTTCTTATTATTTAATTATTGAAATTTTTATGTAAATGCCAAAAAGAAAAAACTAAAGAGATTACAAAAACTAAAGAGATTAAAACAAAATGCAAAATGATAGTTAAAGAGCAACCTATCTTTATTTAGAGCCTAATAAATCTCTTGGATGTTCGTTTTTTTAGCTAAGTATTCATAATCTTCATTTTCAGTTACTTTTTCCACAAGTATTAGTTGCTCAACAACTTCTTTTTTTTTTTTCCTTTTTTTTAATCATAATTTCACATAAAATAAATAAATAATCTTTTTTCAATATTTTCATTCTGCTTTTTCATCAAATTTTAGGGTTTCTTTCAAATTCCAATTCTATATTTACGTGTTTATGAATTTGATATGAGAATATATGGGTATCTATAAATATTCAAACTAAGCATTTGGGGTCCGGAGCGGCCTCTTGACTCTTCTCTTCATTCTTTCAGAAACTCTGGCCAATCTCCGACCATCTGAAAACCTTAATGGGTTGGAAGAAAAGTAGAAGAATAATTAGAAGAGTTCGAGAAATGGTGATTTTTGGGGGATAACTATTAATAAATAATACTATTGAGACAAATTGGAGCAAATAAAAGCGATTCTCTTTGGAATAAAGCAAGTGTGGATTGGAATTATGGGCTGCATTTGCTCGAAAGTGACTCGAGCAAATGATAGTAATGCCCCAACCAAAGGAACAACTAAACATTCCAAAGGAGATGAAGTTGTGATAGACGTTGATCAAAACAATGTCGTTGTTGAAGATGATAATGATAAGAAAAAATTAGTTCCAAAGGTTTCAAGACTATTGAGTTTAGGAGGTCTTGAAAAAGGTTCGCCGGTTGTCGCCGGTTGGCCTTCTTGGTTGACGGCTGTTGCTGGAGAAGCAATCAACGGTTGGGTCCCCCGACGTGCAGATTCTTTTGAGAAGTTGGATAAGGTTAGTTTTGCTTATATATGTTTGATTTACATGCTTATTATCTTGGTCATTCCTCATGTGATTTTTCTAATCCTTAAATGTTTCCCCATGAAATGATGAGAAGATTTGTTTAAATTTAAAGAACTAAGATTATTCATTAAAATGATATGTATAGGTTGGACAAGGGACATATAGCAATGTGTACAAAGCAAGAGATCTTGAAACAAACAAAATAGTTGCATTAAAGAAGGTACGATTTGCAAACAAAGATCCAGAAAGTGTTCGATTCATGGCAAGAGAAATCATAATTTTGCGTAAACTTGATCACCCCAATGTGATGAAACTTGAGGGAATTATTACTTCCAAAATGTCTGGAAGTTTGTACCTTATATTTGAATACATGGAGCATGATCTTGCTGGCCTTTTGGCATCACCGGGTGTCAAGTTCACTGAACCACAGGTTCTTCTTCCTTTTCACGTTGATTTTACCTTTATTTTTTAATAATTAAATGTGACTTTTACTAAGAGATAAAAGTCAAATTTGCTCCTAAAAAATTAAAAATAGTAAAAATTTATCCTTGAATTTTATTTTTTCCTTAGAAATACCTTTAAATTATTGAAAATGTTACATATTTGCCTTTATTCAATATTTTATAAAAAGCAAATGTAGACAATTTTCAATGCTTAAAGAGAAACTATGGACCATTTTTTGATTTTTACTATCAATCAAAAGATGGATTAATTACAAAATCAAGCCTGAATTATAATGTAGTTTTTAATTTCAGGCCCGATAAATGAAATTTTACAATGTCAATCCAAAATTTTAAATTACTTTTCAATTTAAGGAGTCCGTTAGCTTTTCAGTTAAAACTAATAGAAATTGAAGGGTTATTACAAAATCAGACTTGAACTATATAGTTTTCAGTTTCAGGCCGAACAAAATTAGAAAAAAAAATCATTTGGTCTGGAGTTTCTAAGAAAATTCAATTGCCTTTAGTAATTAATGAGATGGTGGATATAGTCCCTTAATTTAAAGGAGACTCCACGTTAAAAACTAACTTTGTAAGATTTCATTTGTTGGATCTGATATTGAAAATATCCAATACTTCTGGTCTAAATTTATAATTATCCCTAAAAAGATTTATATATCTGCCCTCATCAAAATATAAAAATGGTCCATATGGCTTTTTTTTTTGTTTTTGCACAAAACCCAATGATTGATTGAGTTGTTATGCTATGCAGATTAAATGTTATATGCAACAGCTACTTCATGGGCTTGAACACTGCCATAGCCGTGGGGTTTTGCATAGGGACATTAAGGGTTCAAATCTTCTAATCAACCAAAATGGGAATCTTAAGATTGCTGATTTTGGGTTGGCAACATTTTTTAGCTCCTCTCAAAAGCAACCTCTAACTAGTCGTGTGGTGACTTTATGGTACAGACCCCCAGAGCTTTTGCTTGGTGCTACCAGTTATGGAGTTTCTGTGGATCTTTGGAGCAGTGGTTGCATTCTTGCTGAATTGTTTGCTGGAAAGCCCATCATGCCTGGAAGAACTGAGGTAATGCTATGTAGAAACATTAAATTTTGTTGTTGATGAATCGAGTTTAGGCAAATATTTTCCTGTATATATATCCACAGTAATGTATGCATTATTGAAACTAGGGATGATGACAATTTTTGCCCTTAAATATTTAAAACGATTTTGCTCCTGAACTTTTTTTTTTTTAATTTCGATTTTTGCTCCCATATTAATCAAAATAGAAAGAAATTAAATTATGTCTTGTTAAGTTCATCAAAGCCAAAATTTACTTATTTTAAGAAGTACAGGAGAAAAAATTGATAGAAAAAGTATAAGGTTAATTATAATTTTAAGTCTGAATTATAGGGTGTTCTTCAATGTTTGCACCATATTTTGAAAACATATAATTTCGGTCCTCATCTCTTAGTTTCTTTCAATTGAGGGACTCCGTCAACAGATCCGTTAAATGCTAATGGAAAAAATGGGACCCATAACTAAGATATGGAGTCCCTCTATTGATAGGAACTGAAATATAGAAACCAAAATTGTAAGCTTTCAAAATATGGTATAAATATGAAAAATGCCTTACAGTTCAGACCTAAATTTGTAATTAACCCAAAAGCATATAAGAACAATCCCTCAATTTCAAATATTATAGCATCAAATGTTTAAGAAATTTGTTAATTGAATAATTTAAAAGTAATATTACATAACCTATGAATAATAGGTAGAACAACTGCATAAAATCTTCAAGCTTTGTGGGTCACCATCGGAAGAGTATTGGAAGAGATCAAAGCTACCACATGCCACCATGTTTAAACCTCAACAACCTTATAAACGTTGTGTTGCAGAAACGTTCAAGGATTTTCCTTCATCTGCTCTTGCCCTTTTGGATGTCCTTCTTGCTGTAGAACCTGAGGATCGCAAGACTGTCGTTTGGGCACTTAATAGTGAGGTAAATCCATCTAATTTAGTGGAATAAATTTTTGGAAAGATTACAAATATCTCTCGACTAATCACTTAGATTCTAATTAGGCCTAACTTGAACAGATTGACCCCAACCTTTCATTATAATTTCAATTCAAACCCTTCATTTAATTTTTTCAGTCAAAATTAACGGAACGTTGAGTTCGCAGCATTGACACGTGTACATAATAGGTACTACAAAATACTGCCAACTTAACATTATGTTAATTATGTTGAGTAGCTAAAAAAAAATAACGAAAATTTCAAATAGATACTGTAATGCAAGTTTTCTTTAACTTCTTCGTCAAAAATTAATGGAACGCTGACTTGGCAGTATTAACAAGTGCATATACATAATGGATCTCACAAAATGTTGTCAACATTTTGTTAATTTTGGACAGAAAAGTTAATTGAGAGTTTGAATTGTGAAAAGTGAGGGTCAATTAATTGTTCGGTTTTATATGTTAGAGATAGGGAAGATTTGTAATTATCCCTAATTAAAATTTTGTCTTTCTTCTATAGTTCTTCATAACAAGTCCTCTTCCTTGTGATCCTTCAAGTTTGCCAAAGTACCCACCAACCAAGGAATTTGATGCAAAGTCTCGGGCGGATGATGCTAAAAGGTAACAACTTTTTATTTTATCTATGATTACAATTTAATTATTTTCACCTTGCACTTTCTTAATATATTATCTTGAAATTCTTGTGTAGCTATGATAAAAAGGCAACTAAAACATGCTAATTTTCTTTCTTGTCAACTAATAATTGATTTCTTATGTGTATTATCTCATGTAAAACCATTTTAGAGTCGTAATAAACTCTAGTCTTTACTCAACTAATTCATTTGAATCCTTAAAAAGTCATTTAAAATAATGGCAATCACCTGGAGTTGATTTTGGTAGCCAAAATCCAAAAAAAATGCAAGAGATTTCAGGTTTAATTTCTTCTAATGACATCCTTTGTAATTAAGCATTATGCCTTGTAACCGAAAATTACGGCAACCACAAAGAGAACTTCCCTATATATACTGAGTGCAATGCACCAAACTATAATGGCATATTGACACGTAAAAAAATATATTTTTATTTTTACATGTCAAAACATCACTGACTTGATGCATTATATACTGAATTAAAGAAGAATTTTTCAACCGGAAATTCGGAGAGAGAATTGATATTTCCTTCACTTAATTTGCTTATTATATACGATCATATGCTTGTTTCTTATTTGGAAACCAGGCGTAAAGGAGGTAAGGGACGTGGACATGAATCAAGTACAAAAACAGCCAAAGGATCTAAAGCTATGCCAGCACTAGATACCAATGTAGATTTATCAGCTGTAATACAGGTAAAGACTTCACTCATGTATAAGGTTTTGCATCCGATATCCATATAGAAAACACTTAGGATAATATATAAATTTTTCTCTAAACAATCATTTTTTAACACATAACCACTATAAATTAACTTAGTGTCAGATTATCTTCTAGACTTTTAAAAATATCATATTATCCTTCTATAAAGACACATGGCACACCATGAAAAGGGCATGAAAATCAAGAATTACTTTTCCTTGGTCCATGAAATAGCTAATTCATGTATCGGGTTTAGACAAATCGATTCATACATTATAATGTAAGAACTAATTTTGAATATATTATTTATTTATGTTGTCTTGTACAGAACCCACAAAAGCAATCTAACCCCACAAGCAACAGTGGAAAGTATAATCACACGGAAGAAGGATTGCCAAGAAATGTCCACTCGCATTCTACGAGAAGCTATAGTTCTTTGCATGGTGTGAAAAATGAGGCTTCACAGGCTAAAAACCAAAAAGAATTGAAAAATCAGAGATCTTCAAATCCATTATGGCCAGAAGATCGTTCTGATCGTCAATATTATAACAAGCTGGATGTATCCTCTCACCATATAATGAATAGGCGAAAATTGTTAGACAATCAAGGTTCAACATCTAATATTCCAAAGTCCTTAATGGTAAGTACATCCTTTGATGTGTGTTATTTAATCTCATGTTATTCTTTTTGGCATAGTTTCCTTTTTTATATGTGGCCAAAAGTTCGGATTGGGTGGATTTTGGTCTTGCCATGATGGGTTGGCTTATAAACAAGTCATAAAGCAATTGAATTGGATTGAGTCATGATTCAAGCGGATCATTGTTAAACTAATTGATTATAAACATATCAAATTTTATAATATTATTTTTAAAAATTTGAAAATAAAACAAGGGATAAGGATAGTTTTTGATCTCAAACTTTTTAAAATGGATTAATTTTGCTCTTAAACTTTTTTTTTGTCATTTTTTACCCATAAATTTATTCAATCATATGATCGGATAATTCACTTTAAAGATAAAATATATTTATTTTGATAAATTTATGGACAAAAATTATTTATTTTCAAAAGTATAAGGATAAAATATCTCTATTTTAAATAATTCAAGGACAAAAAAATCAACAAAGAAAAAAGTTCAAAGGCAAAATTGCCACATTTCAAATAGTTAAGAGGCAAAAAATGCCCTTATCTCGTAAAAAAATATGGATGTATAACCTATAAAAAATAATTATTTTTATATTTACATTATATAAGAAAATTAATTATAAAATCACAAATATGTCAACTAACATGTTGTGGATGGAACGGGTAGGGTGATTGGATTTGGATCACATTTTTATAGATGGGTTAAGTCTGGTTTGTTGGTCGGGTTAAAATTTGGCAGCTATTAGTTCTTAATATATACATTGATTTGTACTAATGAGTTGCATTTGCTATGGACATTTCCTTCTAAAGAAACAAAGGATGAACTACTCTGGACCATTGATGGCTGCAGCAGGAGACATAGATGAGATGCTGAAAGAGCATGAGAGACATATACAAGAAGCTGTACGCAAAGCTCGCACGGACAAAACTAAGTCTAACAAAACCTTTGTTAAAAATGGCAAATTTGGATCTCCAATAGTATACCACTGAGCAAAATGGTAGGTAAACATGGAGTTGGAATTTGATCTTTCTTTCTTTCTTTAGTGTCTACATATACAAGAATATCCGTATCCAGTTCAATAAGTTTTAGTTTAGTGGTATTGATCTTTATTGCAAGACCGACAAATCTCGAAGTTCAACCTAAAAGCATTAGAGGGTATTTTTTCAAATAGTTATTTTCCATCAAAATCTAGATAAACCATGAAAATGATACAGATAATCTTTAAGAATGTTTAGTTGGTTGAAAAAGCCAAATGAATTTATCACCATAGCGTAGGGTAATTACTTGATTAATTATTTAGTGGTTATACTTTGTACAGCAGAAAGAAATCTATTCTTTTTTTATATATATATAATAGATTTTTTTTCCATTCATTAGGTTATGTGTTTAAGCTTTTACGCAGATATACACGCATTACTTATTATCCAATTAGATGATTAAAATAATCAGTATGTGTTGATCATTTGATCAGACAGTATATAGCATGCGGCGTACCGCACACTGAATTATCTTCCGTTTCAACTATACCTTAAATGATTTCAATCTTGATTTAGAAAAAATGAAAAATAAAGGGCTAAATGTAACCAAATTAAAAATATTTTATTCATATATATAAATAAACTTGTCTTCTCTACAAAATTTTGAGTGCACATATTGCATAGCAAACATGATTAACTAAACACTGGGTACTTATTATAAAGACAAAACACAGCTCATGACTGAATATATCTAAACTCCTTAAAGCTCTGACAAACCCCTGCATTTTAAGTACTAATTAAAAGAGATTATGTCTGAAACATCGATTCGTCGATATCAAATGACATCCAAATCTCATTGACCCTGTGATCAAATTCAAAAGGAGAATTGTATTGAGCAACTGTATAAACAGAAGTTGAAGCATCATCGGGTTGAGATTGGTTATGGCTTTTTTCAATAGCAGAAGCCCATTTAGTGTTAGCAAGAGCAGCTTGTAAAGCAGCAGCCTCTTCTCCAACACTGTAATCACTCACAAAACCACTGAATTGTCTAATTGCTATGTATGTGGTTGGCCATTTTTTAAGATGAAGATCATCTGCTGGTGGTGGGTTTGGTTGATTCTGTTTGGGTACATAGAAACTCACTGTGAATGAAGATTCACAAAATGGCCCATCACTTGGTAAAATTTGAGTAATCACTGGACCTGTCATCTCTATCTTTTCTCCATATTTGTTCTTCCCTTGTATGTAATCAAACAACCTGTTCATCACAGTAATTATAGAGATTAAACGCAATTAACTAATATACAATCACACACAAAGAAAAAGAATAAATCCACACAAGAATTTTATTAGATTTTAGATAGAAAATTCAACATAATGCAATAATATAACATGCATGGTTGAAATTACAAAAAATTTAGAACAACATAGTGCTTTTTGCTATTAGAATTTCATAAAAAAAAATATATTATTTATGATACAATTGCAATATCTACCGTATCCATCTTTATTCTTTCAAGCAGGTCCTTCCTAATTGATACTGCGCATTTTCAATTGCTATCATTTTCACAGATTTATAAATAAATTAATTTGTAAAAAATCATTAGTAATTAAGTATTAATCTCATCCTACATCAGTTGGAACCAAAAATAAAATAAATAGAAATAGAAATTAAGTGAAGCAAAAAGCATATACTAATGACTTTAACAAAAATAAATGAAAAAAAAAAACTTACTGTAAGAAACCAGTTCTGGTAGCTTCAACGAAGGAGATGTCTTGGATGGGAGAAGTTGAAATCCAGACAGTAGAATTATAGCGACGAATTTCATAGCCGTCGCCAGAATCTATAACATCATAAAAGGGGCACTCAATACGATTACAAGTTGGTGGGTATATACTAAGATTGTTTGATTTTTGATCCCCAAATCCCAAGTTTTCTGCTGACAAAACACTCAATAAAATCCATAATTTTCTTAGTATAATGTTAAACCCACTCATGTTCTGCTCTTTAATTAGTTGCAGAGAGACAAGTCTTTTATGGTACAAAGTTAAAATTCAATATTTATATGCACATCTTAGAGATAGAATGAGTAAGGTCCACATATTTTTATTTCATTTGTGTGGATATCATTTATTTATGGACTTCCCATCTTTCTTCATCATTTACACATTACCCCAATATTCTTTTTTAGGAGTCGATTAGTGCTCTATATATATTGTCCGATTGAATAATCAATATATATTAATTATATTGATCATCCGATCAAAAAAAAGTATAGCGCGCAACATACTAAATTAACACTCTTTTTTATTTTAATTATAAGAGGCAAATAGGTTGGCTAAGGTGAATTTGAATATCTAGTTGTAACAAATTGGATTGAATCAAATTGTGTCATAAATTAAATGAGTTATTATTAAACGAATTATAAATGAATTAAGTATAAACAAATTTATAGTATTTTTAAAATTTTTTATTAAAAATAAAAAAAATACATATATAATATATAAAACTAATTGTTTTTATGTTCACATTATAAAGGGTTAATTACTAGAATTCACCAACCAACGATTTCCTTTTCATTTTAGCTTCAAACTTAAAAAAAAAATGGCATGGAAATGGAATGTTCCAACCTTTTTTAATTTTTCAAATCCAAACATCTGTTGAATTTTCTATCTAAAATCTAATAAAATGCGATTTAGTGAAAGATGTATTACGTATTTTTATCTTTTAAAATTTTTCATTATATATATATATATAAAGAGTATAATCTAAAAAAAATAATTATTTTAATATTCACATTATATATAAAAAAAATAAATGAAATTATAAATAAAATAATGATGTGTACAAATAGATCATAAACGAATTAGGTTATACAGATCAAATAATGAATCTAAATACTTTAAGATCGAACAAATTGAGTCATAAGTTGATCACTGATGGATGGAGTTTATCGGTTAAGTCAAAATATATCACATCTACCGGATACTGAAAATCTTCTTTAGAATATAAGAAATTGAAACCCTCATACTTTGATATTATTAATAAAAATATAATCTTTTATTTATGTGTTGTGATAAACAAGTAAACGGTAAGTTAAAATCTTATTAAAAACAACTTTTTATATATATGTGTTAGAATAAATAAAGAGTAACTTTCTATTCTTAAATAAATATACATTTCATATATTTAAAGAGTGATATGCATTAAAAAAAATGATATAATTTTTCAAAATTTTTAAAGTTTCATGCCTTATAAGTTTATATCTTGCTATTTTTTTTTCTCTATTTAAATTTGAATTTAGAAAATAAAATTGATGCATGAACAACAAAGACTTCTTTTTGTATTTAATCAAAATTGATGCATTATGCTTTTTTTTTAGAGATGCATTATGGATATAAATTTGTAAATTTATAATCAATAATTGTTGTTCCGAGTAATACAGAATGCGAATGTTTTTAAATGAAATTTTAGATTTAATTTTTATTCCGTGTATGAATCGTATATCATTACGATAATATTTTTAATTATTGGTCCGATATATCCAACTTAAAATTAATCAATTTTCATAGATTAAAAAGGGGTCAAATACCTCCGAATAGACAAAAAAATTTATGAATTTACAAATGGTTGAAGTTTAAGACAAAGTGGTTCAATAAGCATATATGCACGTTTTATTTCAATACTTAATTAGCAAGGCAAAAAGGTTGCATGTGCATTTTATTTTGACCTCTAAGTCTAACCTCATGCACTCTACTCTCTACATTTGCCTCTTTGATACGGATCAACCAACCCCTAAAGACCTTTTGAAGATGCCAAGTGATCCACTCACAAGAGGGCAAATATAATTTGATCTTTTCTAAATTTTTATATTTTTACACATTAAATCTGAAAAATATGAAATTAAATTATACAATCAGTTTAGCACTCTTTTAGTATATACTTCAAGACCTTAATTTGATGTGTTACCGTTAACACTTTTATTAATAATTGAATTACCAATTGAAAACGTTATCTAACTTAAAATTGATAAGAAATATGCAATGACATATTAAATTGATATTCTAATATAGATATTAAAGACGTACTAAATGGAACACGCAATATAATTTCATATTTTTCGTATATAAAAAATTTGACGTGCAAAAAGAAAAATTTAAAATTCAATATTGACAAATAAAAAATATATAATTTAATAACAAAAATTCTATAAATCAATAATGCCTTATTGCAGGACAACTAATTGTCTGCAAAGCAGTTACAGGTGTTTTAAGCACTAAATTAAAGAGGGCAATATAATATTTATTCCAATCAAATTCATATTAAATTTTACCTAAGAGAGTTTGCTTTATCAAACATAAATAGGTATGGGGTTTCACATGGATGCTCCAAAAGTGACATTTAGAGACAGTTGTCAAAAAATTAGAGTGATATAATAAAATATTGTGGTAATTGACGTGACATTATAGGATTAAAAAAATGTATAATAAAATAAAATATTCATCTAAATTAAAAAAATTATAAAAATTTTATGAATTAAATTAATATAAAAATATGAATTAAAATATTATAATTGAAAAAAGAGTAAAATATTGGTTAAGATATCATTAACCTGGACAATAAAATTGGGTTAGTTTTGATAATAGTTATTGAACCTATTATCAAATAACATTCATATTATTATCAAATAACACTAACATAATTTAAAAAAAAATTATTTTATTAAAAATCATTAAACTTAAAATATATATACAGAAAAATCATTTCGACAGTTTTTTTTTGACAAAAAACACTATCGAAAAGTTTAGCCGGTTCGTATATTCAGCATCCCTGCATACATTACTTGACATGTGGCGTGTTACGTGAAAAAATGACATGTAAACATGCCACGTATCATAATTATTTCTATCATTCCATCCTTGAAATTTTCACGTGGATGTCATTTTTTTCACATGGCATGCCACGTGTCTTGTGCAAGAATACTAAGTGTACACGCCAGTTAAATTTTTCGGCGATTGTTTCGCTGAAAAAAGATCAAAAAGACTTTTTTATATACATGTTCTAAATTCGGTAATTTTTAAGAGAATAATTTTGTTTTTCGTTATACTAGTATTATTTGAGTATAATTTTAGTTACTATGAATGAAATTAATCTCAATAAAATAATTTATCTGTCTCTCATATAGGCAAAAAATTTCCCATAAAAAAAATTTAAGTATACCATACTATTTTCATAAATTGCCAAATTTTTAAGTTTTCTGTATTGAATTATTCCACAAAAGTTTTTTTTTACATCAAATTTTTTCCGACTTAATACATTATTTGATCTTTAAATTTATATATGTAAAAAGTATTTATTATTAATCAACTTTTTTAAAAATAATTTTGAATATTCAAATTTATAATATTTGTAATTATTTAATATTTTTTTATCCTGCCATTTGAAAAGAATAGCACATTGTTGAAAGAAGAAGCCGACGACTGTCAATTTTCTTGCAACTATATGAAGTTCAACTAAAATGTGCATTCAGAAGAACAAGAAAAAGTTATCTTCCAACTAGAAAAGATTGGAAAAGATGTCTTCACCATGAATCATCGCTATCATTGTCTTCTTATTTTAAATTTGTCAGAATAATCAAATTTAAAATAAGCAAACAAACATTATTTAATAATAGAAAATTTTAATATTTTTTAGAAGAGTTAAAATAGAGCATGTAATAAATATAGGTAACTTCAATTAATTTATTGCATGTCTTTATTTTAAATTTGTGAAAATAATCAAATTTTAGGTAAACAAACGGAAATTATTTAATGGTAGAAAATTTTAACATTTTTTCAAAAGAGTTAAAATAAGATATTAATGTATGGGCACATATAATAAATTTAAGTGATTTCAATGAATCTATGTTATGTATTTCCGTTTGCTAATATGTAATTCATTAATTTTAGTAATTAATTTGAGCCAATTACGTGATAGCGAAGCCAATATATACCTTTTACGATATTTCAGAGGTAAATTTAATTCAAAATATACTTAATAGATGGACAAACGTTTGCAATTTTAATACTTCAAAGCAAATTTAACCCCTTTTTCTATAAAAAAATTTAAGTAGAAGAGATATTATATAGAAAGTGGTGAAAATTTGAAGGATTGGTATGTATTTTGCCAAAAATATAAAATAAACCCAAAATCTCAGTGGCATTTTAGCTTTAGCTCCATACCTAATGTTGAATTTTCCAAAACAAACAAAGAAACAGAGATTTAAAACAATAAATAAATAAATTAAAAAAACCGCGCTTTTCAAAAAGGAAGCGTCTTTGTCTACCTTCCCTCCTGTTTCTCTCTCTAACACTCAGACCAGAGCCAACAAGCGAAGGAGTTTCAAAAAGGAACACTCTTTCTTCACCATCTCACATATGCACAGCCATTAAGCAATCGATAAAGCAAAACTCTAAAAACCCATCTCCAAAAGCAAAAGCGATAAAGATTTCAATCAAACCATAAAGCATTCTCCTCCAAAAAGCAAACGCACATTGCTGTTTCGTACTCTTTCTCGTTAAGCAATTAAAAATGAGCAAGAAGATCCCAATTATAAACTCCCCGTCCACAGTTCTCTCTCTGTTCCTCACTTCCCATCAACCCTTTTGGATTTTTCTACTTGTAAGCCAATGTCTTCCTCAGAAATTGTTCTCGCTGACCCTATTATTGAACCAAACGACACTGTGGACCAAACCAAATATGCTATTGCGTCGTCGTCTGCTCATGACTATGACGATTCTGATGATGTTAATGCTCCTCAGCCGTTTGATAGTGAGAGGCTGCCTCCCACTTTGTCTAGAGAAATTCAGAAGTTTCTTCGTGTCGCTAATTTGATCCAAGAACAGGAGCCCCGTGTTGCTCATCTCTGTAAGCCATTTCAGTATTTTTTTGGAATAAAGTTGCCTCTTTTTCTTTTTCAGTTTGTGTCTGGCGGTTTTGGCTTGACATTTATTACATTGTTTTGTTTAACTGGATTGTTTTCTGGAGTAAAATTGAATTACCATCGGCTCGGGAATTTGGGTTTTAGTGTATTTAATCATTAATTTTTGCTAAGTCTACTTTAGCTGTTCTTATAAATTCATAGGGCTGTTCATCGTACTTGCCCTATCCCCTTGTTGGTTGTTTTCTAGGTGTGATCTTTTGACTGGTTCCACCACAATTTTCACTTTATGCCTCCCTCTCATTTATGAATTATTTGTTCAATCTGTGTTAATAGGAAGATTATTGATTAAAAAAGAGTACCATTACTTGACTTTAGTGTGTTTGTCCACTTATTAAGCAAGAATCTCGTATCTTGTTTACTTTCGTTGCAGAACACAGAAGAGTTAGAATTTTGATATAATTGCATTGTTAGTGGTACAAATTCCATCCTTTCAAGAAAGTTGACATGTAAAATAATACTGTTTGCAGAAATGACATTGGTTCTCTTTGCAGGCCGTTTCCAAGCTTTTGAAATAGCTCATAACATGGATCGCAATTCGAGTGGACGTGGTGTTAGGCAGTTTAAAACCGCTCTTCTTCGACGGCTTGAACGAGTAAGAACTCATTGGAAGCCCATTATACCCTTTTTGCATTGCTTCTTGCTTATACTTGAAAAGATTATTATATTTATAAAAATGATGCAAACCCAAGTTGCTGTATGAGAAAGTCTTTTGTATTATGCTTTGCTTCTCTGTAGTTTCCTGTTCTGTATTGTTTAATGTTTGAATGACTTTGCGCTTCAAATGGCCTTCTTTTCCTCTTTGGTTGTTGCCTTTTTCCAAGACTTCTTTACTTTTTGCTCTATTCTGTCAGATATGAACATTATAAAATTTTTCTATTTGGAAATACAAAATGTCAATTATTTTTTCACCTGAACCTATGGTTTTTGTAAATTTCTAATTGAGCTTCATATGCATGAAGCTTAAACTTATAATTTGTTAGTTGTTTGGCTCAGACTTTGTTGACCTTGTCTTTTATATAGCATATGCTTATGTTTTGAACTTAAATTGCTGGAGAATTCCAAAGCAATTATAGCTTGCTCAGCTAATTTAGTATTCGTAATTTTGGATGTAGGTGTCCTAAATTTATTTTCCTTCTTGAGCAATGGGATGCCAACTGCAATTCCATTGATACATGTGAGAAATCAACTCATATTATTTCTCATATCTCTTGCTTAGTAATTACAGACATTTATACACAAAATTGATTACAGAAATTCAACTACTACTGCTTCTAAGTCAGCTATTACTGCTCCTACATTTTCTCCTCTAATTACGTTATGTTAGTCTGTAACACTCCCCCTCAAGCTGGAGCATAAATATTGATCATGCCCAGCTTGTTACATAAATATTCGACTCGTGACCCATTTAAAGACTTTGTAAATAAATCACCTAATTGTTCTGTTGTCTTCACATGTCCTGTTGAAATTACATTATCTTGAATTTTTTCACGAATGAAATGACAGTCAACTTCAATATGTTTGGTTCGCTCATGATACACTGGATTTGAGGCAATATGGAGAGCAGCCTGATTATCACACCAAAGTTTTGCTGCAGAAGAGGAATTTATACCAATTTCATAAAGTAAATGACGAAGCCATAAGATTTCACATGCTGCCTGTGACATGGCTCTATATTCAGATTCTGCACTTGACCTGGACACTACAGTTTGCTTCTTGCTTTTCCAAGACACTAAATTTCCTCCAACAAAAACACAATATCCTGTAGTTGACCTTCTATCAGTCTTAGATCCTGCCCAGTCTGCATCTGTAAAGCATTCAATGCAGTTATGCCCATGATCACTGTAAAGTATACCTAGTCCAGGAGCCCTTTTTAAATAACATAGGATATGCTCTAAAGCTTCCCAATGGTTGACTGTTGGAGCTGTCATAAACTGACTAACAACACTCACTGCAAATGCAATATCTGGACGAGTAACTGTAAGATAATTTAATTTTCCAACTAACCGCCTGTATCTTTCTTGATCATCAAAAGGATCACCATCATCCTTTGTGAGTTGTACATTTGGAGCCATAGGGGTACTACGTGATTTAGCTCCCAATTTTCCAGTTTCTGCAAGTAAATCAAGAACATACTTTCTCTGAGATAAAAGAATTCCCTTCTTACTTCTTGAAACTTCTATTCCCAGAAAGTATTTTAGTTGACCCAAATCTTTTGTGTGAAATTTATCATGCAAGAAAGACTTGAGAGAAGAGATTCCTTCATAATCACCTCCTGTAATTACAATGTCATCGACATATACAACAAGGAGAATAACACCAGCTGCTGATTGCCTGTAGAATACGGAATGATCAGTTTGACTCTTCTTTAACCCAAACTCTTGGACAATCTTACTAAATTTGCCAAACCAAGCACGAGGACTCTGTTTTAGTCCATACAGAGATTTCTTTAAGCGACAAACTTTCCCATACTCCCCCTGAGCAACAAAACCAGGTGGTTGCTCCATATATACCTCTTCTTGTAGATCACCATGAAGAAATGCATTTTTGATATCCAGTTGATGTAATGGCCAGTGCTGAGAAGCAGCAAGAGAGATGAATAGACGAACAGAAGCCAACTTAGCTACAGGAGAAAAAGTGTCAGAGTAATCTACTCCATATGTCTGTGCATATCCTTTGGCTACAAGTCGGGCCTTAAGTCTGGCAATGGATCCATCTGGATTGACTTTAATTGCAAAAACCCATTTACATCCAACAGCCTTTTTGTTGTGAGGTAAACCTACCAACTCCCAAGTGTGGTTATCATCTAGAGCTTTAATTTCTTCAAGCATTGCGGTGCGCCATCCAGGATGAGATAAAGCTTCTTTAACTGTTTTAGGTATGGAAATGGAGTCTAAAGAAGCAATAAAAGCACTAGATGGTGGAGATAAGTGATCATACGAAATAACATTAGCAATGGAATAAGTAGATTTACAACTGCGCCTACCTTTGCGAAGGCTGATGGGAAGGTCAAGATCATTTGATGGAGGATCCAATGGTGAAGTTGATTCTGGTGGAGGACATGTATCCGTAGTCACTGTTCTCCTTGAATAAACTTGAACAATAGGTGGCTTGTTTGGAACTGAAGTCTGATCAACAAGAGAAACATCCTGAGAAACACTATCATCCACTGATTGTTCAGAACTTGATATAGATTTATAGATGAGACATTCATTTTCCTCCCCCTGACTGATGGAAGTAGACTTGTTAGAGAAAAATGGTATTTGCTCTGAAAATGCTACATCAGTAGAAATCACATATCTGTTAAGATCAGGGGAATAACACCGATATCCTTTCTGAAGACGAGAATATCCCAAGAATACACACTTCAC
Source organism: Excoecaria cochinchinensis (assembly GCA_947683425.1). Taxonomy (NCBI): domain Eukaryota; kingdom Viridiplantae; phylum Streptophyta; class Magnoliopsida; order Malpighiales; family Euphorbiaceae; genus Excoecaria; species Excoecaria cochinchinensis. The sequence goes on from CANTUQ010000004.1 coordinate 51,511,180, forward strand.
GGCTTTGGGATCTAGTTTTGTAACATGAGGCCGTACATCACGAACATAACACGTGCTTCCAAACATTCTTAGCTCTATTGGAAATAAAGGCTTATGAGGAAAAAGGATATGGTAGGGATTATCACCATTAAGTACCGTAGATGGCATCCGGTTAATCAAGAAACATGCTGTGGATACAGCATCCGCCCAAAATTGCTTAGGAACTTCCATCTGAAATAACAAGGCACGAGCTGTTTCAAGAAGATGTCTGTTCTTTCGTTCAGCCACTCCATTTTGAGAAGGTGTATCAACACATGATGATTGATGGAGAATGCCATGTTGAGTCATATAGGTTTGAAATTGTTCTGACAGATACTCTTTAGCATTATCACTTCGTAATATGTGCACAGGAACATTGAATTGAGTCTTAATCTCAGCACAGAAAGCAGAAAAATGAGTGAACACCTCAGAACGATTTTTCATAAAATAAATCCAAGTCATTCTCGAAAAATCATCAACAAAAGTAACAAAATATCTGAACCCGGTTTTGGATATAACAGGACATGGACCCCAAACATCGGAGTGAATTAATTCAAAAGCAAACCTTGCCCGTTTATTAATTCTAGGACCTAATGTGCCTCGATGATGTTTTGCATAGTGACATGACTCACAATCTAATGACGAGACTTTATTAAATTGTGGATTTATTTTCTTCAAAATAGGCAACGAGGGATGTCCCAGCCTGCAATGAGCTTCAAAAGGTGAAGTAGTACTAGAGCAAGCCACAGAGCGGGGTACCCATGAATCCAGAACATAAAGACCATCAGATACATGTCCTCTACCAAGTATCTGCTTCGTCATAAGATCCTGAAATAAACAATGATCAGGAAAAAATGAGATACAACACTTTAGGTCTTTAGTGAGTTTGCTTACGGAAATCAAATTGAAAGCAAGATTGGGCAAACTTAGAACTGAAGATAAAGTGATAGTAGATGTGGGTTTAACAACTCCAGAACCTTCAACATGATAAGTTGATCCATCAGCTATTGTTACAGGGGATGATACTTTATGAGGCTGGAATGTAGAAAATGTTTGAGGATTACCTGTCATATGATCCGTAGCACCTGAGTCAATGACCCATTGATTTGAGGAAGAAATAAGGCATGTTTTACCTGAATCATCAATTGTAGTAACTTCCTTCAAAAGACGAGCATACTCCTCAGCTGGAATAGTAACAGACTTCTCAGAAGATGAACTAGAAGCAGCAATGTTAGCAGTTTGAGTTCTCTGATTGCGATTCTGTAGTTTCCTACAATATCGTTTTGTGTGTCCAGGTTCTTTGCAAAAGTAGCAAGTAACATTACTGAAGTCATTATTTCTAGTAACATATCCTCCTCTATTACGGTTCTTTCCAACCCCATTTTCCTCTCTTTGAGCAACCAATACACTGGGCTGTTGGACTGGCTGAACATTCTTCTCTGTTCGTAACAATCTGCTAAAAATATCTTGAAGAGTAGTAAGTTCAGGGCTAGAAAGAATTTGAGATTTGGCGGTCTCAAATTCTGAAGGAAGGCTGGCTAGAAAACTCATTATAGCCATTTGTTCCCGCTGAGCTTGTAATTTCTTAATGTCTGTGCTAAGTGGCAATAAGACATTCAATTCTGCATAAATTTTGTTGAACTCCATAAAGTGAGCAGTAAGAGATTTAGTCTCATCTTTTTCAGCACGGTAAAAAGCCTTACATACATCATAGATACGAGTAACATTTCCTTTACCCGAATACAAAAACGCTAGATAATCCATTAGCTCTTTGACGTACTCACAGTGATCTACTAATCCCACCACATCACTTTCAATAGAGTTCGTAATTTGTAAAAGCAATCGCGCATCATCTCTAAGCCAAATTTTGTCATTTGAAGGTTCTTCAATTAAATGATCATCTTTCTCAACACTTCGCAGAAAAATTCTTATTTTTCTACTCCACTCTAAAAAATTAGACCCATTTAATTTATGTTCAGTTATTTTAATGGGTACTGAAATAATTTCAATAATTGCAGATTTAGAATCTCCTGCAGATTTATTATCATCAGCCATTTTAATTCAACCAAATTTTAATTCAGATGTCCCGCAACAAATGAATAAATCCAACTTAATATTCAGCTGCTACCCCCCAACATACAATTCCAAACTAATATTTAGCAAAGCAAGAGAAAGGAAACCACACCTCACGTGAATGCAGGAGGCCAACTGAGAGACAGAATCCTTTGAACAGAGACCCGATGAAGACACTGATCGTAGGACCAGATCAGAGACCACCACGCGACACCGGAGCTTTAATCGGAGGGCTGTCAAAGAAATCCAGGTCTGTCGAAGAAATCCAGTGAGTTGAACACCATCAACTAGAAGAGATCACCTCCCAATGACCCCAGATTCCGACCGAAGATGACAAGGCGACGCCGGAGAAGAAATCGGAGGACCGTCGGACTTCAGACGCGCTCCCACGCGCCGGCGCGTGAGGAAGGTCGGTAAAATAGAGGCGGCGCGTGAAGCTCACTCGCCGGTCTTCTGGTGACCGGAATTCGTGCGAAGGCCGAAAATCCAGCGGCGCTTCTTCCGTGGTAGGCGGTGAGTGGAACCGGTCACCGGAGCTTGGTGACCCAGGGAAGGCAGACTCTCCTGCTGCCGTTGAAACCCAGAATCTTCAAATGCTGAAAACCCAGCACTCCCAGAGATCCAAGAGCTCTGATACCATGTGAGAAATCAACTCATATTATTTCTCATATCTCTTGCTTAGTAATTACAGACATTTATACACAAAATTGATTACAGAAATTCAACTACTACTGCTTCTAAGTCAGCTATTACTGCTCCTACATTTTCTCCTCTAATTACGTTATGTTAGTCTGTAACAATACATTTATGCAAAAGTGTATGTATGTACATGCATTTGTATTTGTTGTATGTACGTGTGTTTGTGTGTATGTAATATGCATCTGTTCCCACCACCTACTCAATCATGAAAGAAATTCTCCTAGACACTAATGGTTTCACTGAGCTCTTTTTATCGCATGTTCACATCTTTCTTTTTCATTTTATTTTTATCTTAGCAACTATATGTTGAATGCACAATCATGAAACTTGAACTTCAGATCTTTGTTTCTTAAAGTTTCTTCTCTTCTCTGGCTTTGACTTTGTAGGATGAAGAAACAACCTTAAGGAGGCGAAAAGAGAAGAGTGATGTCCGTGAAGTTAGACGGGTATATCAGGCATACAAGAACTATATTATTAGTAGTAGTGGAGATGACAGGTAAGTGAACTCGCTGTCATGGATATCGCTAATCCTTTTATTTATTTGTGTTTCTATTAGATACAATCTGCTGCTCTGTTTCTGAACTAATTATTTCATTAATTAGTCACAGGGAGATGTTGATAAATGCTAGTACAATTGCTTCTGTTTTGTATGAAGTATTACGGACACTTACGGATGCAGCTGGTCCTCAGGTCCTATTTGCTTCCCAGTTTGTTGGTTTTTAAATCCCTTCTATGCGATGATAAGAAATTTATGAATAATAGTAGATTCCATGCTTTATCTGTTTGTTTTCTTTGCTAAATCTCTGTTTCTTTTTTGGCAGTCTCTTGCTGAAAGGGATGGGGGCCGTGCAAAATCTGACCTCTATGTACCATATAACATTCTTCCTCTAGATCATGGAGGCATCAAGCAAGCAATTATGCAACTCCCTGAGGTCTGACGACTTACAAATAATCCAAACTATTTTTTTTTAAAGTTTCTTAAGACCTGTCAATCTCATGTTACTTCTGTTGTTTTGCTACACTCATGTTTCTGTAGCTTGAGCATTAAGTAGTCTTTTGGCTTTTTTGCCTTCTTTTTTCAAAAAAAAAAAAAAAAAATTCTTTGGATTTTATTTGGTCCATTTGGGAAATTGTGCACCTAGTGTTATTAATTTATCCATCTGCAGCATGTGCACCTGAGGTCTGATGAATTGGACTAAGCTTCTTGACAAACTGATGAAAATGATACAGATTAAAGTTGCAGTTGCAGCTATTCGAAATGTTCGTGGTTTACCATCGCCTCAGGATTTTCATAAATATGGGCCTTTTATTGATTTGTTTGAATTTCTTCAATGTTGCTTTGGCTTTCAGGTAAACCGTGAATAATCCTATTTACCTTTTTCTTTCTTCTATAAATCTTAGCATGGTTTCCCTATCACATTGTGTGTGAAGTTGGAGCTGGAAGCAGATAAATATGGTATGAAATAACTAACACTTATTCATCTTTTGTCCCGCATCAGGAAGGAAATGTTGCCAATCAGAGGGAACATCTAATTTTACTGCTTGCTAACTCCCATATTAGGCAATCTCATAAGCAGACATCAATCACGAAGGTTTTCAGCTATTTGATTCCTGTGTCCTCTTGAGTAAACTTCATCTTATGTTTTGAAATTAATGCTATTCCTGTCAACATCAGTTAGGGGATGGAGCTGTGGATGAGGTGATGAAAAAAATCTTCAAAAATTATACTAATTGGTGCAAGTTTTTGAGGAGAACAAACAACATGCGGTAAGAGTACTGATGCATTGCACCTTGCTTTATACAAAAAAATAAAACTAATAAGCTTTCCTCATTTTAAATGCAGTTAATTTCTTACTTATGATTGAATTTTATTTTTATTATTGCTTAGGGAGATGGGTGGCAGTGGCATAGTTGTTAGATCGCAAATTTTTAGAACCAGAGCTGTTTATATAATTAATTATAACTTGAAAAATGGTCTTTCTAGTTAGTGCTCTAAGATTTCCTTCAATGTTTTTAGAAGTTATACTCTCAGCACCTACAACCTAATTTTATTTATATATTTTTTCTTTAATGCTACTTTCTCTTAGGATCTTCCCAAGTTTTTATTATTAATTGATAGGATGAGACACAATGAAATATTAGATTTTCAATATTATATTAGTTTATAAAAATATATTTTACCTTTTCTTCTTCTTCTTCTTCTTCTTCTTCTTCTTCTTCTTCTTCTTTTTTAAATAAATCATGCTTAAAAGTTGGTATACACAAATTGAATATTGCTGTGTGATGCATTATATTAATATGTTTTGGCTTCCTGCATTTGATTTATTACTTCTATTTACAGGTTGCCTTATGTGAAACAGGAAGCTCAACAATATAAAATACTATACATAGGCCTTTACCTTCTTATATGGGGGGAAGCTGCAAACCTGCGGTTTATGCCGGAGTGTCTTTGTTATATTTTTCACCACGTAAGTTGGAAACCTGTTTCTGTTGAATCATCTTTTTAACTACTGTCCCCAAGTCAGTTCTGATCACATATTGGAGTACTACATGTTTATTCCAGGTTATTTACATGATTGGTCTCATTCTTGAATCTAGTAAAACAAATATTGCATCCTCCATCCCATAAAAATAGGCTTTCTTTCCTTTTCCATGTCCATCCGTCCCAAATTATAGCCTACTTTCCATTTTGAGAGTAAAATTGATTACATAATTTTCTATTATGTTTGCATACATGTGTGCATGTATTGATTCTGTAACAAATATAAGGCATTGTTCCTGGCTACATTTTCAAACATCATATTTGCTCTTGTTTTACTTTCAGATGGCATATGAGTTGCATGGTGCATTAACTAATGCTGTTAGTTTTACAACTGGCGAGAAGGTCATGCCAGCCTATGGAGGAGGATTTGAATCTTTCCTTAAAAATGTAGTTGCCCCAATATACCGGGTTATATATGAGGTACAGTTAGTAATTTCATAGTAGCTTTTGGGATCCTTCTTTTGGCATCTAATTTTCTAATTAAAAACTGAAGGAAGCTGAGAAAAACAAGAGTGGGACAGCTGACCATTCTACATGGAGAAACTATGATGATCTGAATGAGTATTTCTGGTCAGATTGAACTTTGATTCATTGCAGTTGACTTCAAGAAGATAGGACTTTGAGGATACGTTGTTATAATTGCTGCATTTTTGCAGGTCTCCTGACTGTTTCCAAATAGGTTGGCCGATGCGTTTGGATCATGATTTTTTCTGTTTTGAGTCTTCAAATAAAAGAAAGTTCAAAAGAAATGTGGATGAAAAGAAGGAGAGAGAAGAGAAAGAAGATGAAGAATTGGGACAAAACGAAGATGAAGAATTGGGACAAAACAAAGATGAAGAGCTCGGGGTACATTCAAATTCTTCATAATAGCACTGTTTTTTCTTTTTCTTTTCATCTAGTCATTTAGCAATTCACTTGTAAGGCAAATAAACATTAAATCAAAATTTAAGTTCTCAATTCTTCACCCATGCAATTTGCAGCATAACATTCTCGTATTCAGCACTGTTGAAGAATTACTGGACCATGCATAACTGAGGACATGGACAAATCATTGTTAATGACTTATAGCTGTTTATATGTTTACTTTTCAGCAATACATACATCTCGTCAGCATTGTGCTATTTTACTTCTTGATTTAAAAACTTCAGTCTCCAAAAATAGGTGCTGACCATGTTCCTTTCAGGTCAAAGTTTGTAGTCTTGGTTGCATAAATCTAATCTAACTCATCCTAGTTAGGAAAGTAGGAGAAGACAAATATGTTCATTAGACTGCCATTATTTTAAGTTCTCCATATAATCTTTGTGCATTAAAAAAAGTTTATCCTCGGCTTCTTGGCTTATGAACATTTAAAGTCTTCTAAAATTGTATCGGCATGAGGTGACTTTGTAGTCCTTACTCCAGATGAGAGCCTTATTCCCCTGCCACTTCTCTCTCTCTCTGTTTTTATTTATTTTTTCTTTTTTTAATTGATCTTCTTTCTTTCAATGCCAAATGATGAAAAGAGAGACAGGACAGGCCGAAAGTTGTTTTCGTTATCAACAACAAGGAGGACATAAACTACCATTGATTAACTTGTGCACGACGAAAAATTTCTTGTCAATCCCTCTTAATTGTGTTCCTTTCATGACAGGCTTCCATGGAAAACCATGAACCAAGATGGCTCGGGAAGACCAATTTTGTAGAGATTCGTTCATTTTGGCACATTTTTAGGAGTTTTGATAGGATGTGGAGCTTTTTTATATTATCCCTTCAGGTTCTTACAACCATACTTTCATTTTGCTTAACACTTCCAGTTTGTGATGATTATTCAGAATGCTTATTGCATCTTTTCAGGCAATGATAATTATGGCTTGCCATGATTTGGGATCTCCACTTGAAATCGTTGATGCAGTTATATTTGAAGATATCATGAGCATCTTTATTACATCAGCAATTCTTAAACTTATATGTGGTATGGTATTATGTGATGTTATTGACAAAACTTTAACAATTTTGAGTATTTAGTTATTTACAAATGGCAATATCATGTGAAAAATTAACTACGCAATTTCAACTATTTTTGAAATTTTAATTTGATAGAAAATCAAGATTTTGAAAATTGCCCCAGCCCAGCTGGTTGGACTAGTTTTAATAGATAATTGGTCAGTAGTTGAGCCAATTCATACTAAATATTTGCTGGTACAACCAGTTGACCTCGTTCAGGTTCACTGGGTCAATGATTTTCTTACTTCAATGCTAAATAACTTTTGTCAATTTCAAATTATTGTTTGTGGTTTGTAATTTTAATTTTTTTTATCAATTATGAGCTTTGGTTTATGCTTGAAACTTTTATAGTAAAACCGCTGCTGTTAACTGATATATACTTTTAAAATGGTTTTAGGTTTTGTCAATTTATTATTGCGAGTATTTTGTATTTGTTGTATTTGCCACCAATGCAAAATTATTTAAGGACTTTTGATATGCAAAATTTTGTATTACAAATGGATAACTATATAAATAAGCATATTTGTTGAAAATTTCTTTTAAGCTACACTTGTTTCTTCCCTTTCATTCCCCATCATTACCACCCTCCCCAATCATACCGTTGAAGTTTATGTTAAATGCATTTTGACAGTCGTCTTTATTTATATTAGTCAATAAATTTCCATCTCATTGGCATTGTCATTTTGGTGCTAGATGTTGTAGCAAAGATAATATCTGGTATAGAGACACATTGTTATGTGTCTTGGTAGCCTAAATTAAGATAATACTCCCGTCGTTCTTTTTTATCTGTCACTTTTGAATAAAATTTAAATTTCATTTATCTGTCATTTTTAGATTTTCAATACAATTATTTTTTTTTTCAATTTAATTTTCTTTTCCAACGAAAGTTAATCAATTAGATTTAACTTTGTATATTATATTTAATTTTATATATTGAATCACTTAATTTTATCTTAAATCTAAGTTTAATTAATATTTTTTAATTCTAATAAAAATAACAAAAGTGACATAATAAAAAATGGAGGGAGTATAATTCTTGCAAAATTAATTTATGTTTTCTTTCAACATTTGCATCCGTTGCTTTTGAAAATATACAGGGTTTGTGTCAAAAATAAATTTTTCTTGTTAAACTTCCAAAAAGTATTTTAGATGCTAAACCTTGAAGACTTTGAATTAAGCTTTTGTTTTGTGCTACTCATGCTTTATGTGCATTTTTTCTTGTTTTCTTGTTTATTGATTGTCCATCACTTTAATGTTGGTCATCTCTCTTTATTTATCTTCTGCAGTGTTTATAATGTTTTTACATGTACAATATATACTATAATAAGTTGCAAAAATTGTTTGGTTACAGCAATTCTAGACATCGCCTTTACATGGAAAGCAAGACTTACAATGGATATATCTAGGAAAAGGAAACAAGTGTTGAAGCTGGCTCTTGCGACCATTTGGACGATTGTTCTCCCTGTGTATTATGCTAAATCTAGAAGGAAATACACTTGTTATTCCACACAATATGGAAGTTGGCTTGGAAAAGTGTGTTTCTCATCCTACATGGTTGCAGTTGCAATTTACTTGATACCTAATGCTATTGAGATGGTCTTGTTTTGCGTTCCTCTTGTCAGTAAATATATTGAGATCTCAAATAATCGCATATGCAGAATTTTGTCTTGGTGGACACAGGTATGATTCCTTAGATATTGCAATATATGATTCTTTAACACTGATATATACTAAATTTGTTTTTTAAGGCTAAAATGATGTTGGATTAAATGCCTTTCATTTTTTTTTCCTCACTTGTTCTTAGTGCAAGGGGTATGTCTATGGCACTAAACAAGATTGTTCTTGATTCTTCGTTTGAACTATAATTTTGGAATAATGAATTTCAAGATGTTGAAGATAACTTTCTTTTTCTATTCTAGTTGACTTGAATTGTGGAGTGCAATTATCTAGTCGTAGAAAAATTAGAAGTTACTGTATTTTGTTGCTATTTAAGTTCCTTCTAGATTGTACAACAACAATTAAGCTTTATTCTCATACTAGATTGGTTGGCTATATGGATTCTCTGTCTCTGGATTCCATGTTAGAAGCACACTATTTTTATTTTTTTGTGCCGAAGCAATGGAACATGAATAAATCAGCCAAGGATTTGCAATATTACTATACTAGAACATATCATGAATTGCTATCTTATTTTTATTTTATTATTATTATTATTATTATTATTATTATTATTATTATTATTATTATCTGTGTTTTCCTCATTGTCATCCATAACATCTGAAAACGCACGGATGTTAGAAAATTGGATCTGTTTGCTTGGATGATGTTAGTTTTGTTGCATTCGTACAAAGATGAGGGGTCTTGTGTGTTAGTTGCTCTGAAATGCTTTTCCTTTTCTTTTGCTCTTTTTCTGTTCCTTGTCATTTCTTAGGGCTCACTTACATATTAGATGGTTTTGCTTGTTGTGTTTGTATGTTGAGGTTTGCTATGTATCTGATGTGTTCGTTATACTGAGTTTTAAGCAGAAAATCCTTTCATCTTGCAGCCACGATTATATATTGGACGTGGGATGCAAGAAACCCAAATTGCAGTTTTCAAGTACATCATACTCTCTCTTGTGAACCATGTTGTTTGTATATTTTCTTTATCGTGTCATCCCTAATATGAAACTGTCTTATCTTGCAGATATTCATTGTTCTGGGTATTGGTACTATCAAGCAAATTTTTATTCAGTTACAGCTTTGAGGTTAGTGATTCTGCTGGCTTATTGAGATTCTTATATATTCACTGAGCTTGTGAGATCATCCGAGTTCAATTTATCTTTTCATTGAAGACCTAATTCTAAAGGTATAAGGAACATTGAGTTGTATAAATTATTTCTTTTGGAGCCATCAAGACTGCATAAGTAGGATTTGAGGTTTCTTCTAAGTTTCTACTGGCTCAGATAATATGCTACAAAGAAATAGACACTCAAAAGTACTGATGAGGCTAACTTTTGTTGGTTAATATTTTCTAGTTATCTGCAGGTCTATGTCTGCTTATAGAAATAACTAGACGAAACATATTGAAATTCTGATCATAACATTTGGATGTCATTAGGCACCATATTCGAAGTTGTGCTTTGACATTTCACTTAGGGTTGAATTGGGTCAGACGATCCAAAGAAGCTTAACTCTCGGAATATATATTAACTGATTAGCTGATAATAAAGCTTTAATATCGCCAAACGTCCTACACTATGTCTGGCTTGCAATTGTAAGTTTTTTTGAGTCTTTAAACATGACTTTTCTCGATCTCGGTTCTCTGAGAGGAAACAAGCTTAACCAAATAAACTTCTGTTGCATTGCAACGGGGAAGGAAATCTGGTTCCATACCTCAACTAGAAAGCAAAAATGCATGGATAAATATTATACAGGTATTTTGGTCCCTATCAGGCAGTTATTTGTGAAATTAGTATTCAGATATCTGTGGCACAATACAACTTCATAACTTCTCCTAGATTTAGTTCAAAATTTCTACAGGTACCTAGTCAAATATTTTTTATAAGATTTTGGAATTAGCTTTTACTGTGATGAGAGTGGAAGAAGCTAGAAATTAAAAATTTGTCTTCTTATTCTCAATATAGTAATTATTCTATTAAAATATGTAAAATGTTGTTGCTGGCCCTTAAAAAAGCATAATTCCTTTGGTAAATTAGACAAGGGAAGCCAACTTACCATTTTATTTCTGGTGTAATTAAAAAAAATGCAGATAAAGCCACTTATTGGACCAACAAAACTACTCCTAACAATTGGTGTGCAAAATTATGATTGGCATGAGCTTTTCCCAAAAGGTACTCTCAGTTTCTTTCTAAGCTTTTAAAAAATGCACCAGTTTTTCTTTGTCATAATTGTATCTAATATTTATTGCTCTCCTATATCAGTCAAGAGTAATGCTGGGGCAATGGTGGCTATATGGGCTCCAATTATAGTTGTAAGTTTCTATTGGGATGTCTATAACAACCGATGTAACCTGCTTATTTATTTTGGAATATATTTTATTCTATTCTTGATTTATATGTGGTGTTAGTGTTACTTTAGGCCTCTATGGGTTTGCATTTTATTTGGTACTACTTCTATTAAGTTCTGAAAGCAAAAACTAACAGCCAGTGTTTGGTCTCAGGTGTATTTCATGGACACTCAAATTTGGTATTCTGTGTTTTGTACAATATTTGGTGGAGTTTATGGCATAATACATCATCTTGGAGAGGTATGCTGTTATTTTTATGCTGAAGAAAATGTGGCAGTGGACTCACTTCTTGTCTTTGTAGATTAGGACCTTGGGAATGCTAAGAAGTAGATTTCATACTTTGCCATCTGCATTCAATGTTTGTCTGATCCCGCCATCAGCAAAAAATGATAGGAAAACTACAAGAAATTTTTTTTACAAAAGATTTCACAAGGTATGAGGCTTTTGCTGTTGCTTTATTGTTCATATACAAGATCTTATGGAAATTGAATTAATTCAAATTTCAGGTGCCTGAAACTGCAACAAATGGTGTTCCCAAGTTTGTTCTTGTATGGAACCACATAATCAATACCTTCCGACAAGAGGACTTGATAAGCAACAGGTATTATTTATCTGTTGCTTGAGTAATATATTCCATGGTTTTCTATCAAAAATATCTCATGCAGATGTAATTTCTTCAACAGGGAGTTGGACTTAATGACAATACCCATGTCACTAGAGCTATTTGCTGGCATAGTTCAATGGCCTATATTTCTCCTGGCAAATAAGGTTCAGTCTTTCATTTTAAAATCCTAAAATTCCTTTTCTTATGATTAATTGTTTTACCTATGTATAAACATCCTATTATTTTCCAGTTTTCAACAGCAGTAAGCATTGCGAGAGATTTCAAAGGGGAAGATGAGCTTCTTCTCAAAAAGATAAAAAAGGACAAGTACATGTACAGTGCTGTGACGGAGTGTTATGAATCGCTCAAGTTTGTCCTTGATACTCTCATAGTAGGTGATCTGGAGAAAAGGTAATGAAGACTATTTTATTTTACCCTTTTTATCAAATCTAATTTTATTTGAGAATGTCAGATGTACATTCAAATAAATTTCATCAAACTTTGTGCAGCAAAATTTTAATGTTGTCAGGCCAACGCAATGCAGAGCCTTGAAAGTCATTCTACTTTATTGTCTTTTCTAGTCTATAATATTATTCGGATTCTTTTAGGGTCCTGTCCAGCTTACTAGGTGAAATTGAAGATAGTATTGGAAGATCAAGTCTTCTTAAGGACTTCAAAATGAGTGAGCTTCCAGCCTTACAAGCAAAATGCACTGAATTAATTGAATTTCTGGTACATTTCTGATTTTGACTGTGCAATTAATTTTTCTAGTTCTTGAGCCGATAGTGATTTGTTGTATGGCAATTTTTTAAGGTTGAGGGAAATGAAGACCATCATGGTAACGTTGTAAGAGTTCTCCAGGATATCTTTGAGCTTGTCACAAATGATATGATGACAAATAGTACAAGGTATAGTGTTCTCTAAGTCTGTTCCCATTCTGAAACTGATCAAATTTTGCAATTAATTCAAATGGTTCACTTCTCTTCATTCTATTTCCATTGTGTACAGAATATTGGATTTGCTCTCTTCTTCTGAACAGGTGGAGGAGAATTTTGCTTATTTTTTGAGAACAATTGAACCACAATTATTTGAATCAGCTGCGGATAGTTCTATACATTTTCCCTTACCAAATACTGGCCCTCCGAATGAAAAGGTGATTTTCCCCATTTTTCCTTGTACGGTTTTCTTCCTTTCCACATATCTCTAATTCCTAAATGAGACAAAGGGACATCTTACATGTTTTTGCATCCTCACCTTTTTATACTTTCTTTAATAATAAAATCCTAATGTGCATCTGGACTGTGGTTGTAAATAAGACAAAGTAATTGGCAAACAGGTCAGAGTAAAATCTAAATTGCCTGCTTTTAAGTATATGAACTGAACATGAATGCAGATCAGCTTGGCTGGTTTCGTTTGTGTATGAGTTTGCTAATGGCTTAGTCATTGGTTGCCAACTTTGAGCTATTAAATCATGTTGTTGAAAAAATCTGTTTGAAGTCAAATTTCTGTGATCATTAAGATTCTAGGTCATGCTTACAATGGATCACAAGCAGGGGCGGCTGCAGGATGAAGAGGAGAGGGGGGCCAAAATATGATATACAAGGGACAAAAAACTTTTAGAGGGGCCCAAAATTAAAAATAATAATAGAAAAAAAAGAAATTCAGAGTTTTTGTAAAGTTGCAAGAACCCAAACGTTGCACACCCTCGTCCCCCCCGCCCCCCTCTAGACCTTTGTGTTTGCTCATGATGACAAGGCTGCCAGAGATGAGCTTTGATAGATAGATACACTAATAGTAGCAAAAAGAGGATGGGAGCCCTTTTACTTCTGTTGCATTGAGGGCTTTAGATGGACAATGTTCTGATTTCAGATCACTAGTAGGCTTTAGGTTTTGAATAATTTCCAGATCCCAACCAACAGGAGATCAATAACTAACCCTGGAATTCTACCTCCATTGTTTGAACAATAGGTTTATTTCTCCTCATTGACTGAAGGGAATAAATAAAATAAAAACGCAATTCTTCTTGAGATTTCCATCGCAATTGTGTCCACAAGAGTACCTTCTCCAGGGAAGTTGATTCAACTTTCAGCTTGATAATAATAATTAAAAAAAAAAACAATCTGATACCTTTTAAATTGTTGACTTAGTTTCTTCATGAATTTGATCTGTAGAAACTACTAAATTACATCCTCTTGCTCTTATGACATGAGCAGCATTAGACGTTTCACTTGCTTCTGGAATATGGTTTTTGGCAAATTATTGGTTCACTAGAGAAAAGGGTATATCATTGTAGTGTCATGCTGACCTTCAAGATGATAGTATCATCAAATTTACTAATTTCTGCATAAGCACAAAGGTATTTGCATGCACATCCACTTAGTTTGTTTGCATGCGCTTATAATTGTAAATCTCAAAAATGGAATTACTAAACTGTTTGAAGTTGGAGATGGCAGATTAAGCGTCTTCATTTGTTGCTTACTGTGAAAGATAAAGCGATGGACATACCTGCCAACTTAGAAGCTCGCAGACGAGTTTCATTCTTCGCTACTTCACTTTTCACTGATATGCCTGTTGCTCCCAAAGTACAGAATATGCTTTCTTTCAGGTTGAACTCTTGTTTTGATTATTAAATGTTTTCTCCTTTTGTATTTTAAATCTGAGCAATTCCTGTTTTTGTGATCAAGTTGTCATGTCATTCATTGTGTACAAAATAAGCCATTGGCTGTTACCAAGGATAAATATTTGATTGAATTTATTGGACGAGTTTCTGAATAGGTTTGTTATAGTGCTTGACTCATAAAATGCTGAAAACTTGCTGTGGCAGGCAACATTAATCTTCTTCTCTTGATCCACCCTGTTGAAATTTATTCCTTAATAAGATGCTTAGAAACCAATTCCTTTTTTTTTTCTTTTATTGCTTTGAATACAAATTAATCATTTTTTCTTTTCTTGAAAGAATAGATATGAGTTAAGGTATTATAGTTGATCTCCTACATTTTCTGTTTTTTCAGTGTGATGACTCCACACTATATGGAAGATATCAATTTTTCAATGAAAGAGCTAAATTCAAGCAAAGAAGAGGTTTCCATCTTGTTTTATATGCAGAAAATATATCCAGGTTGGAGAACATTGTTCCTATATTGGCACTTTTTTCTTCTTTTTTAGTGCAAACTTGTAAGGTGTGAGAAAATTTCCTTGTTTTTCTTAGATGAGTGGAAAAACTTTTTGGAGCGCATGGAATTTGAGCAATCAGATGTATTAAAAGATGAGAGTAAGAAGGAAGATTTGAGAAATTGGGCCTCTTTCCGGGGGCAAACATTAAGCAGAACAGGTGAAAGAAAAAAACACTAGTAATATTTATATTATTGGCTTTGATCTAGGTCAGGAATATATTGTAGTTGCCATGGATATACTCTTCAAGATTGTTGTTCGTGGTTGTGACAGTTAGGGGAATGATGTACTATAGAGAAGCCTTGAGAATTCAAGCATTTCTTGATATGGCTGAGGATGAAGGTTTGTTGTATTGACGTTAGTGCACTGCAAGTTTATATTTTGAAGTAGAACAGTTCCTCAAATTACTTCATCTGACTAATTCTGATTTTACAGATATTCTAGACGGCTATGAGGCTGCTGAAAGAAATAATCGTTCATTATTTGCTAAATTAGATGCGCTAGCAGACTTGAAATTCACTTATATAATATCTTGTCAAATATACGGATCACAAAAGTCCTCAGGAGACCCCCATGCAAATGACATTCTTGAATTAATGAACAGGTATGCCCTGACAGCAAGTAAACAAATGGCGGAAGTGATAAAGTTACCAAGTCATCTAATATGCCCACAAAATTATTTCTTGAAGGTATCCATCTGTTCGTGTTGCTTATGTTGAGGAGAAAGAAGAGATTGGGCATGATAAACCTATTTATTCCTCTATATTGGTTAAAGCAGTCAATGGTCTTGACCAGGTAGCTGATTAACTAAGCTCTGTTATACCATTCTGAGTGATTTAAAGAATTTTACTTATGAAATTAATTGGAGGAAGATGTGTTTTCCTTCTTAAGTCTAATTCTTTTCCAAATGTTGCTTGAGAAAA
This sequence comes from Excoecaria cochinchinensis, assembly GCA_947683425.1. Classification (NCBI taxonomy): domain Eukaryota; kingdom Viridiplantae; phylum Streptophyta; class Magnoliopsida; order Malpighiales; family Euphorbiaceae; genus Excoecaria; species Excoecaria cochinchinensis. The sequence continues at coordinate 51,527,201 of CANTUQ010000004.1, forward strand.
ATAAATAAAAGAAAATCTTGAAGCGAGTAATTGCTGGAATTAATAATTGTTGGATTCCCTAGTTAGGATAGGAATCCTTTATATTTCCTGTTAAGAATTATTATTATAAGGGTATTTTAGTATTTTCCCTTTTAATGTTATTTTATTATGTTTTGCCTTTTATATAGGTCTGTTAATTGCTCTTTTGTAGTTGAACATTTTCTGCTCTCTTTTGCAATATACTTTACCTCCTCCTTTTCGTCATTTGCTCTATTTTTCTTAAGTTATATGGATTGTTAATATTTGAACAATTATCATGGTATCAGAGCCATGCTTTATCGAGATGAGTTTTGACAGTTGGGTCAGTCTTGGCAAGGTTAAAGTATCGATTGCAACAACTGGTATGTGATATTTGTGTTCATTATACAATTTGTCAGATTGTAAAATTTGGGATTTTAGGGTTTCATCAGATTGTGAAATTTGGGGATTTTTGTTTGAGTTAGCTTTTGGAGGTTTGTTTTGTTTCTGCAATGGCTAGTAATAGAGATGATTCCCTTCAATCCATTAGCGTGAGGTTAGATGGAAAGAATTATTCGTATTGGAGCTATGTAATGAAAAATTTTCTGAAAGGTAAAAAGATGTGGGGTTATGTTTCTGGAATTGCGGTTAAACCCACAAGTGATAAGACTGATTATGCAACTCTGTCAGAAAATTGGGAAGTGGATAATTCAAAAATTATCACCTGGATAAACAATTCTGTAGAGCACTCAATAGGTACCCAACTAGCCAAGTATGAGACAGCGAAAGAAGTGTGGGACCATCTTGCAAGACTGTATACACAGTCTAATTTTGCAAAACAATATCAGCTGGAATCAGATATTAGAGCTCTTGAACAGAAAGATATGAGTATTCAAGAGTTCTATTCAGTTATGACAGATCTTTGGGATCAATTGGCTCTTACCGAATCTACAGAGTTACGAGCTTTTGCACCCTATATTGCTCGTAGGGAGGAACAACGATTGGTTCAATTCTTAATGGCTCTTCGTGATGACTTTGAAGGACTCCGTGGCTCTATTTTGCATCGCACTCCACTTCCTTCAGTTGATTCAGTAGTAAGTGAGTTGTTAGCAGATGAGATTCGTCTTAAGTCTCAAGCAGGAAAAGGCATTCTTCCAGCGCCCAATCCTTCTGTTTTGGCAGTTCCCCCTAGTCCTTTTACTCACCAAGAGAATAAACCTCATACAAAGGTTGGGATTGATGAATGCAGTTTTTGCAAACAAAAAGGTCATTGGAAGGCTCAATGTCCTAAGCTATTGAATCGTGCACCTCAGCAACAAAGACACCAATCCAGACCTACTCCTCATCATGGTAACCAGCAACAATTTAGTAATCAATCGCCGCATCATGGTAATCAACCGCATCTTGGCAATCAATCACAATATCGACCATACCGTCCTCCACAGTTTAATACTGCTGCTACTATACCTCCATCTGACTCGTATGATTTTGGGGCCTCATCTTCCAACCCTGCACTTGCTGCCCTCTCAGAACAGTTTCAAAAGTTTCTTACCATGCAGCCACATGCCATGTCTGCCTCTTCTTCGGTAGGTCAGTCCTCCACTAGCACTTCAGGTATGACCCCCTCTACATGGATTTTAGATTCTGGAGCTTCACACCATATGTCTCCACATTCAAAAGGTTTTGTTTCTTTGTGTCCTACATCATCTGTGCCTGTCATGACCGCTGATGGTACTCCCATGCCATTAGCGGGTGTTGGTTCTGTTGTCAATTCTCATTTATCGCTTCCTAATGTTTATCATATTCCTAAACTTTCACTAAACCTTGTATCTGTTGGTCAATTGTGTGATTCTGGTTACTTAGTGACTTTTTCTTCTACTTCTTGTCATGTGCAGGATCCGCAATCTCAGAAGCCGATTGGGACCGGCCATAGGCAGGGGGGTTTATATGTTTTGGATGAGCTGAAATTACCAGTATTTGCAGCTCCTAGTGTTGATTTGTCTTCTTTTCATTTGTCTGCTTCATCGTCTAGCTTTTATTTGTGGCACTCACGCCTTGGTCATGTTTCAGCTTCCCGTTTAAGATTCTTAGCTTCTACGGGAACCTTAGGAAATTTGCAAGCTCATGATATTTCTGATTGTAGTGGCTGTAAACTTGCAAAATTTTCTGCTTTACCTTTCAATAAAAGTATCTCTTGTTCTATTGCACCTTTTGACTTAGTTCATTCCGATGTGTGGGGACCCTCTCCTGTTGCTACAAAAGGAGGGTCTCGATATTATGTTTCTTTTGTTGATGATTACACTCGTTTTTGTTGGGTTTTTCTTATGAAATGTCGTTCTGAATACTTTGACATTTACAATCGTTTTCGAGCTCATGTAAAAACTCAACATGCTGCTGTTATTAAATGTTTTAGATGTGATCAGGGTGGTGAATATACTTCAAATAAATTTCGTGATTTGCTTGCTTTAGATGGAACTGTGTATCAAACTTCTTGTACAGATACTCCTGAACAAAATGGTGTTGCTGAAAGAAAGCATAGGCACATTGTTGAAACTGCTCGTTCTCTTTTGCTGTCATCTTCCGTTCCTAGTCAATTTTGGGGGGAGGCAGTTCTTACTGCAGTCAACCTAATTAATAAGATTCCGTCTTCTATCACTTCAGGTTTGTCTCCTTTTGAAAAACTCTATGGACATATTCCTGATTATTCTTCCTTGAGAGTGTTTGGTTCTACTTGCTTTGTTCTTCGTCCTAGTGTAGAGCGTACAAAACTATCGTCACACTCTGCACTTTGTGTGTTTCTTGGTTATGGTGAAGGTCAAAAAGGATACCGTTGTTTTGATCCTTCTTCTCAAAAATTGTATGTATCTCGTCATGTTGTTTTTCTTGAGCATATACCTTTCTTTTCTATTCCTGGCACTACTCACAACTTGACCAAATCAGATCTTATTCACATTGATCCTTTCTCTGAGCATACAAGTACCTCCTCTCCTCAAGTTCCTAAAATTGTAGAGTCTGAATCTTCTACTGCTCCTATAGTCCCTTTTCCACTTCATTATTCTCGTAGGTCTCGAGTTAATGATACTGGTACTTTGCAGCCTGACATTTCTGATACACCTCCGCCTACAGTTGTTCATGATCCTCCTGAGATTGTGGATCCTCCTCGTTATCCTCAGCGCACTCGTAAGTCTACTAAACTACCGCATTTTGTTTATTCGTCTTATTCTACTCCTTTCACTTCATTTTTAGCTTCTATTCATTGTCTCTCTGAGCCTTTGTCCTATAAAGAGGCAGTTACTAACCCCCTTTGGCAGCGTGCTATGCATGAGGAACTTTTAGCTTTGCAAAAGACAGATACTTGGGACTTGGTACCTTTACCTTCTGATAAACGTACAATTGGTTCTCGTTGGGTCTATAAAATCAAAACAAAGTCTGATGGATCTGTTGAACGCTATAAGGCTAGATTGGTGGCTAAGGGATTTTCTCAACAGTATGGTATGGATTTTGAGGAAACTTTTGCTCCTGTTGCAAAAATGACTACAGTTCGTACTCTTATAGCAGTTGCATCTGTTCATCAGTGGAATATATCTCAGATGGATGTTAAGAATGCTTTCTTGAATGGTGATTTACATGAAGAGGTCTACATGGTTCCTCCTCCTGGTGTTTCTCATAATCCTGGAGAAGTTTGCAAGCTTAAGAAAGCTCTTTACGGTCTCAAGCAGGCTCCTCGAGCATGGTTTGAGAAGTTTTCCAATGTTATTACTTCTCTTGGGTTTCTCTCTAGTGATCATGATTCAGCTCTTTTTGTTAAGTGTACTGATGCAGGTCGTATTCTCCTTTCCCTATATGTTGATGATATGATCATTACTGGTGATGATTTCAATGGAATTGCAATGTTAAAGTCTGAATTAGCTTCTCAATTTGAGATGAAGGATTTAGGTCCTCTACGGTATTTTCTGGGTATTGAAGTTGCCTTCTCTCCAAAAGGTTATCTCCTTTCTCAGTCAAAATACACTACTGACATCATTGAGCGTGCTCGTCTTACAGATATGAAAATAGTTGCCACTCCTTCTGAGGTTAATGTTCAGTATTCTCCTTCTGATGGCACTCCCTTGGAGGATCCTACTTTGTATCGCACTATTGTTGGCAGTTTGGTTTACCTCACTATCACTCGGCCCGACATTGCATATGCTGTTCACATTGTTAGTCAATTTGTTGCCTCTCCTACTACTGTTCACTGGGCAGCTGTTCTTCGCATTTTGAGGTATCTTCGGGGTACTATTTTTCAAAGCCTTTTGTTTCCTTCCACCTCTTCCTTGAAGCTGCGTGCATACTCTGATGCTGATTATGGTCGTGATCCCATAGATCGCAAGTCTGTTACTGGTTTTTGTATCTTTTTGGGTGATTCTCTCATTTCTTGGAAAAGTAAGAAACAAACTGTTGTCTCCCAATCTTCTACTGAAGCAGAGTACCGCGCTATGTCATCTACTACCAAAGAAATTGTTTGGTTGAGATGGTTACTTGCAGATATGGGTGTATGTCATTCTGAACCCACTCCTATGTATTGTGACAATCAAAGCGCCATCCAAATTGCTCACAACTCAGTTTTTCATGAACGCACCAAACACATCGAGATCGACTGTCATTTTACTCGTCACCATTTGAAGCTTGGCACTATCACTTTGCCTTTTGTTTCTTCTTCTTTACAGATTGCTGACTTCTTTACTAAATCGCATTCTATTTCTCGTTTTCATTTTCTAGTTGGCAAACTCTCGATGCTCATTGCTGCCGCATCGTGAGTTTGAGGGGGGGTGTTAAGAATTATTATTATAAGGGTATTTTAGTATTTTCCCTTTTAATGTTATTTTATTATGTTTTGCCTTTTATATAGGTCTGTTAATTGCTCTTTTGTAGTTGAACATTTTCTGCTCTCTTTTGCAATATACTTTACCTCCTCCTTTTCGTCATTTGCTCTATTTTTCTTAAGTTATATGGATTGTTAATATTTGAACAATTATCATTTCCTACTTAGAATTTATTTTTTATTTATATTTCTTAATTAGAATAGGACTATTTTTTTTTATATTTTCTAGTTATTTTTTTTTTTATCTTTTCTTGTTAGGATAGTATTTGTCTTTCTATATAAATAGCTTGTACATTCTTTGAATATTAAGAATAAGAGGATTAATAAAATTTTTATTCTAAAAAATTTTCAATTATTACAGTGTACTAAAAATCTTAAGAGCAGATGGCGAGATGGGGGAATTAAAATCTCCTACTCAGGTCTTCCTTGCTTAAAATAAATAAATAATTGAGGCAGTTTTGACGGAAGAATAGAATTTGGATATGGTGAATATAAAGGGCAGAATGTATATTCTAGCTCAATTTTGGTGAAAATAATTAAGGATATTCAAGGAGCCTGAACCTACCCTTCATGACCAAGTACCTCTTCACTATTTGGCTGTGGTATTTTCACCTTTTTTTTGGTTTGGATCAATAGGCATTAGGTCCTTTCCTTCATTTACTGAGTTTCCAAATTGAAATCGAAAGACTCATTTGATGCTGCAATAAGCTATAACAGCTTTGAATATTTGGAAAAAAGTTTAAGAAGGCTGATGGAGCATTTCATAAGCAACTCCTTGCACAAATCATGAATAAGCACGTCTTCAGGGGAAAATATGCAGAAATTAGGTTTGGGAACTTGCAAAATTGAAGATCTGTTTGCTCATTTTACTACTATCCAATATTGTGAACATGGAACTTCTGTTTGTTTTTATTCAATATCTGAATGTGTAAAGCTATAAATGAGTTTACAATTTGATAGGATAGTTCTCCAATGAAGTAATGCATTGGAATGAAAAAAGGGATCTAGTAGAAATGGTTGGTTAAAGGGAAAAATGATAGTATGGATTTTGTACCTTTATATCATGAACAGAACAACTTTTGGTTGAATATTTTGTCGTCTTTCACAGGAGATTTATCGGATAAAGCTCCCTGGCCCTCCAAATATTGGAGAAGGGAAGCCAGAAAACCAAAATCATGCCATAATATTCACACGTGGTGAAGCTCTTCAGACAATTGATATGAACCAAGTAAGGTCATCTTATAACACCAAAATTATGTATCTTTGAACCATCTTATCCCTATGATTTTGGGAATTACAGGACAATTATTTTGAAGAAGCTTTCAAAATGAGAAACCTCCTACAAGAGTTTTTTCAGCAGCAAGGACGGCGCCCTCCAACTATACTTGGCTTGAGGGAGCACATATTCACGGGAAGGTTCAGTTTTCTTATTTTATAACTCTTACTTCATCTGGCATACATACAACTGAAAACTATTGAAAGCCACAATATGTCATAGCAGGCCACAATCATTACTTACAGAACAGTATCAAGGACTGTCATAACAATCGATGTGCTATATTGTCTTTTATATAGTTTTCTGAAAACGAGATATTTCGACTCAATGCTTCTTTTCCATGGTTGAAATTTAAGCAGCAGGAAAGCTATACACCATTTTGTAGCTAATCAATGCAACAGAGAAGCATGCCTAAAATCTTCACATTAAATTTAGTAGTGTATTAAACAAGTTGGTTCCCGTCAGGCATCATCATGTAAAGAATGGGTTTAGAACTTTTTATCCTATCTCATATATAGGCATGTTCATTTAGCTAACTTGCATTCCATCCTTAAAAGTGGGACCGACATCAGAAGTTAATGAATATCCAGATTCCAACTTATTTTAGTTGAAAAGTAACAATCAAGTTAATTCAAATGATGATGCCCAATTTTTCTTTGAAAGAAGTTGAAACAATGCCTCTTAGAATTTGAGGCAAAAGATGAAATCTAACCTTTTGTTGATTTCCGATAAGTTTTTCCTAAACTAAATTAGTAAACTTCTCACTAGCTCTTACCTAGGTGCTAGTTGACCTCTCAAGGAAACTTTCCAACTCCACTTGCAACCTTTAAACAGCAACATCGTTAAAAGTTTGATTTTCTTCTCAAAAATTGTTAGCAGATGACCTATAACCATTGAGCACGATTTATGTTGATGAAACTTAATGCATAGGAAAACTTTTCTTGTTTCAACCCTAGATTCTCATGGGATTTTTTTTTCCAATTGCTAAAGCACATCTTCTAAAAATCATAGCCAAAGATTCACTTGGTACTGAACATGAAAACAGTCTAGTTTTGCATATTGCTAAGCTCCCTATTGTTGGAGATGCAACTCTCTGGAGCTGGCAGCAGTCCTGTTATCAATTAACAATGCCTGATCACAACTGAATTATAAGATTTTCTTCTCATATTAATGAATAATATATTCTTGAGATAATCTTTGTGCTTTGATCATACATCATGATACTCAACTCCAAAAATTAACTCTGCACAAGCCATTATAAGAAGGACGTCATTTTTTTAACCAGTCAATATGGAATACTTAACATTTCAGTCAGTTCATGTTTGAAGCTTACATTGCCTGCGTTATTGCAGTGTTTCTTCTCTAGCATGGTTCATGTCATACCAAGAAACAAGCTTTGTTACCATTGGTCAAAGGCTTCTTTCTGATCCTCTCAGGTAAAGGTGTTTGTTTTTGCAAACTCATTCTTTATATCTAAGGCAATTACCATGTTGCATCGTCTTGTCTCCTTTTGAGGATATTTTTTCTTAGGAAAGTCAATGCTATATTTTGGGCTTACAAAAGAAGTACATGGTCATGCAATCTTGTTTTAGTTGTCGAAAAAATCTTGAATTTTGAATTTTCCAAATCAATCTTTCTATCTTTATTAGTTTCTTTCAGGCATACAAATGTTATGCACAACTGATTTTGGCTCATGTGATGTAATGCACAACAAAAATGATTTGGCCTTTGTGCTATTCACTAGACATTTAGTTTCTTGGACTTCCATTTTCCACAGGGTAAGGTTCCACTACGGGCATCCTGATGTATTTGACAGGTTGTTTCATATCACAAGAGGTGGGATAAGCAAAGCATCAAAAACAATTAACTTGAGTGAGGATGTCTTTGCTGGTAAGATCAACAACGTTCACAATTTGCATTCTGAAAAATGATTTACTCACAGATAAATTATGTTGGATGTAATACAGGGTTTAATTCTACACTACGACGGGGTTGTATCACTTACCATGAATACCTGCAAGTTGGCAAGGGGCGTGATGTAGGCCTAAATCAGATCTCAAAGTTTGAAGCCAAAGTGGCTAATGGTAACAGTGAACAAACTATCAGTCGTGACATTTACCGACTTGGACGTTGGTTTGATTTTTTCCGGATGCTATCATGTTACTTCACAACCATAGGTTTCTACTTCAGTAACATGGTAATGTTGTTGCACCTTCAATTAATCTCGCTTTTCTTTTTTTATCATTCAATCAATCTAACTAAGCCTTGGCCCTGTTTAGATGATCCAATTTCCTTCATTCAACTTGGTTTAACAGATATTTAAATGAATTCAGAGTTGCCTTTAACGATCATGTCAGTTAATGAGATGGAAATGAATGTATTACTTCAGTTGGCTAAAGTTACAGAGGTCAGAATTTGTCTAATACATGCATTCATTAACAAACAGGCCAGCACATATATGAAGGGAGAAAATGTATGAAGTTGCATTTTGATTTTTGGAATTTATGCATGATCCCCTTGAATTATTAAGGAACATGTTCAATTTTATTTTATGCTTTGGCTTTTCTAGCTTGATGAAATACAAAATGTTGGCTAGAGGAAATGGCAGCTTGCCAATTTTGTCATTGCTAATTTTAGTTGTATTTTTTATTTTTTTTTCAATTGTATGCAGAAGTCCTACTGATGCTCCAAACTATTCTCTCCAGCACATCTTTCTATATTTGGCCAAAAAAAATGAATATATATATATATATTTTTAATAATGATGTGGCATTTTTGGTTCCTGCTCTTCTATTTGATGACTAAGATAATATTCTTTTGCAAGGATATGCAGATTTCAGTCATAGGAATATATGTTTTCCTATATGGACAGCTGTACCTTGTCCTAAGTGGGCTGCAAAAAGCACTGCTTGTTGAAGCTAGAATGCATAACATACAATCATTAGAAACGGCTCTTGCCTCTCAATCATTTATCCAGCTTGGGCTTCTAACAGGCTTACCTATGGTGATGGAGATTGGACTCGAGAAAGGATTTCTGACAGCCTTCAAAGATTTTATCCTCATGCAATTACAGCTAGCTGCTGTTTTCTTCACTTTCTCACTTGGGACTAAAGTTCATTATTATGGTAGAACAATGTTATATGGGGGTGCAAGGTACAGACCTACTGGGCGCAAAGTTGTGGTATTTCATGCTAGCTTCACTGAGAATTACAGATTGTATTCCCGAAGCCACTTTGTGAAGGGATTTGAACTAGTGCTCCTCTTAATTGTGTATGATTTGTTTAGGCGGTCCTACCAGAGCAGCATGGCATATGTGCTAATTACTTATTCCATATGGTTCATGTCAGTAACATGGTTATTTGCACCATTTCTATTTAACCCTTCTGGATTTGGTTGGGATAAAATAGTGGATGATTGGAAGGATTGGAATAAATGGATCAGGGAGCAAGGTGGTATTGGAATTCAACAGGACAAAAGTTGGCAATCTTGGTGGATCGATGAACAAGGCCATCTCCATCGATCAGGTTTAGGTGCTAGGATTTTCGAGATTCTCCTCTCTCTTCGGTTTTTCATGTATCAGTATGGTCTGGTGTATCACCTTGACATCTCCCAGCACAGTAAAAATTTTCTAGTTTATGTGCTTTCATGGGTTGTGATTCTTGCAATTTTCCTATTGTTCAAGGTACATAAATCCATTATCCCTCCCCTCCTTATCCCTCTCTCTCTCTCTCTCTCTCTCTCTCTTTCTCTCTCTCTCTCCCCCCCTAGTTATCTGCACCCTTGTCTAAAGTTGCCCTGAAAGCTAAGTTGAAAGCTAGAAGAGTCTTCTCATTGCCATTAGCTAAGAAGCATATTAAATCGTAGTTGCTTTAAAATTCACTAACACTGTCTTAAAATCATGGTCTTGCTTGTCTTCTTAACATGATGCTCAAATTCATTAATTCACTTTCAATTCTTTTAACATATTTTAGTATCATTTGCAGGCTGTAAACATGGGAAGGCAACAGTTCAGTGCGAATTACCATCTTGTGTTCAGACTTTTTAAGGCATTTCTTTTCATTGCTGTTTTGTCCATTATAGTTACTCTCTCCTACATCTGTGAACTGTCCTTGAAGGATGTAATTGTTTGCTGTCTAGCATTTCTGCCCACCGGATGGGGCTTGATTTTGGTAAGCAGATCGACAATTAATTATTTATCAACACCCTTATTACGCGTTGGTGATTGATCCTAATAACTTCATTTATTCAGATTGCACAGGCTGCAAGACCCAAGATAGAGAATACTGGTTTATGGGATTTCACACAGGTCCTTGCTAAGTCATATGATTATGGAATGGGTGTTGTTCTGTTTGCTCCCATAGCTGTTTTGGCATGGCTACCTATCATATCATCTTTCCAAACTCGTTTTCTTTTCAATGAAGCCTTCAACAGGCATCTGCAGATTCAACCAATTCTTGCAGGCAAGAAGAAAAAACAGTAAATATCATTTTTGCCTACTGTGTTCATCTTATAATGTTATATGCCATTCACCATTTTTTAAATTTAGCATAAGTCAGAACACCTCAAGATTTACTTTTGTATATAAAATGTACATGTATGTAGAAGATGTGATAATGTCAATCTGCAAGCAATGGTCCAAATTTAATAAAAGGTTAAAATTACCTTTTCTCACCTTTTCAATTCATATGTTTGATGTGGAGGATATTGAAGTTATAAAGTTTATAGGATGAAGGTACTATTTTACTCTTGACGTTTATTTTATGGCTTTATTTTACTCTTAAATTATTTTTAGGGCTAAAATATTCAAATAAATACTAAAAAGAGTGGCTAAATAAAAGTAATTATGTACCATTTCAATAATTATAGAGCCATTTTTGTACCCTATTCAACAAATATAATAATATTTTAGCACAATTTTCAATTTCTATAAAGGCATTTTAGCTCTAAAAACAATTTGAGGGACAAAATGGTCTCAACACAAGCATTGATGGAAAAATAGTACTTTTATCTATACATATATATATATAATCCTTTCTCTTTTCTTAAAAGCTCAATAATAATAATAATAATAATAAAAGAAAATGAACATAAAAAGTGACTACAAGTATCCATAGCCAATAGAAAGTTACAAGCAGGGATAGAGAAGGTATTGGTTATGGTGTTGTTTTGGACAATTAATAGGATAATTAATTATACATAATAAAACTGCAAACATGAAATACTTTACTGTGACAAAGCACTTGTGTTGTACACAAGAAGTGCCCCTCCAGCAAGAAGACCAAATAGAGTCACAGCCCATATTGCCAACCCAGTTGTACCTACATTTTAATTTCAACTTAATTACCATCAATTAACCTAATCACAGCTTTAATTAGAAAACATTAAGAAAATTCAAATTTCATATTAAAAATAAAACAGCTTTCTAATAAACATAAATTTTAATTTAATAATACTAATTTGATGACAAGAATTATGAGATTTCGAATTTGATTCAGCTTACCTCCAACATAAACATCACCACTTGGAGACCAGTCTTTAGTGTCGAAGATGGGGCTGTATCAATCATAAGAAATATTATTATTTATTAATGATTTAATTGCCTCTGGATCACTAAATAATTCTCTTCTAATATAAACAAAAATTTATTTTGTGTAAAAAAAAAATTATTTATTTATTTATTTATATCAAATAAATCGAACCGAAATAATCGAAAATTAAATAATGCCATAATAAAATTATCTCTGGAATTCTAGAGATTCAGAACGGAAGAAAATAATTATAAATAATGAATGAGAAAATCTAAAGATAATTCCACCTGTAACCATCCACGTTGGCACCATACTTGTCAACAAACTGATAAACACCCTTTCCCTGAATCAAAAATCATCATAATTTAATAAAATTCCTATAATTTTTTTAAAAAAAATATTATTATTACTAATTAAATAATAATATAATAGAAAAAGGGGGAGAAAGAAAGACACATACTTTACCCTTCCTTCCTGAAGCATCAAGCCCATCCCTCAAGTCCATGCCACCATTGATTCCTATTTTAACATCTCAAAAGCTTAATAATAATAATAAATAATAGGAAGTCAATTATATTTAAAATAAATAAATAATAAAACATAATAATGTTGGAAATAGAAGATGAGAGAAACAGACCATAAGGCTTATCAGTCCTGATCTTCCTCTCACGACTGGCTTCAACTCTGAAAGATCTTCTAGAAAGTGCTGGAAGACCTGTCACAGATGATTGTTTAACAGAGAAAGGAGATGGTTTTAGGCTCACTGAAGCCATTACTGAGGAAGCCATTTTTGCCTTTGCTCAATTTCCCTCTCTCTCTCTCTCTTTTATTTAATTTTAAACTCGATTTGGCTTTAATATTACATATACATAATAAAAATAAATAAATGCCACTAGGATTGTGATTTGCAGATTGCCACGTGGCATCATTTTGTGGCTTATATCTGGATATGATTTTGCATAGCATTATCTGGATTGGTGAGAAGAGAATTTTTCTCTACCAGGTACTATGCAAAATCTCCTCCACCATCATGATGTATACACGTGGATTGGTTCTATTGGCTTTACATTTCATTCAAATTATTTTTATTTTGAAGTAATGGTTGCATTAAATTACATAAGACTCTTCGCCATGACATACTTAATAAAAATACTTTTATAATTATTATAATGATTTTATCAAATTTAACTAGTCAAAACTTCATAGAAATAGTAAGGAATTAAAGTTGGTATGATCAAATGAAATCTGCAATGCTAAAGAAGTCATAAATTAATAATAAATTTTAAAATGATAATTAATAGTTGTTAATTTTTTTTTATTGAGAGTAATTAAAAAAAGACATCAAAATTGACATTAAAGATATTTTAATAAATAAAATAGAAATAAATTCATTTATTCAGTTATTCTAAGTATAAAAATAAGAAATTCATTTTCAATTTTATATTTTAATAATTTTATTTCAAACATAAAAATTTATTTACAAATTAATTACATATGAAATTTATTTATAAACGAATTCTACAAATTGAATTCATTTGTTCTAATCGGATTCTATTTGTAAAATTCAAATCACTAATTATGTGCTTTCATAATTAATTGTAACGTCCATCAGTTACAAATTCAGGCCTGAGAACCAAATTACAAGGGAAAAAAAAGAGTATGAACTTGTATAAGCTTTTAAGCAGCTGTTAAGTATTGCGCTATAAGGAACTGTGAACTTCTATAAGCTTTTGAGCAGCTGCTAAGCCGCTAAGTATTGCACCTTCCACGTTTGGACTGACACAAAAATCTCCACAAATGGCCAATCTCTTCTTATTGTCCCATAAGCATTTTTCATCTGCAGCTATTGTTGCAGCTGGAAAAGCACTTCCCCTATCAGTACAAACAACAGTGCAAAAGTAGGCGTTATAAACCGCAGAAAACAAAAACATAAACAAAGATTAAGTCTACACATTCTATACTTCTAAAAGAAGTTGAATTGCATCAAATTCGATAACAAATGTTCATCCAAGGAAAATGAATTCAGTGAAAACTATTCTTGTGGCCTTTCCATGGATCCATTACTGAAATGTCCAAACTGGATCATTTGTTTCGACAAATTTTTCTAAAAGATAATACTCATTATATAGCACTTGGTTTAGCAAATATATCAAAAATCTCCCAATTAGTCGTTAACAATACACCAATGTCAGTGTACAACCAAGCCATAAGTAACAAACTTTAGTGCAACATTTCTTACAGATGTACAACACAATCCTATCATTCGAAAGTCTATATCCAATATCTCCCACTGCACTACTTACAATAGGTCACTAGGTTATAGATCATATCGGTGACATGCTAGTGGGATTGGATTGGCTTTGAACCATACATAACACCATTACCTCACACACCAAAATTATGAATATAAATAGTTAAACTCCACGTTGTGTCAGTTTTGCAAAATCTCATTCTAATTTCTCTTCTAGCAGCATCTTACTGGTGTGTTCTGCACAATTTTCGGCTTAAATCTGTTTGTATAACAATACTGCAGACCAATAACCACTAACTATACACAACTTATAGGTGCACCATCTAGAAACGTTCTCCTTATTACATCTTTACTCAAAATTAATTCTTGATAACTTATAGGTGCACCACTAATCGTACACAGGAAAGTTCTCTTTATTACATCTTTACTCAAAATTAATTATGTGTATGTTTGCCCCTTGCAAACTTCATCTCTAGATTTGCAACCTGAGACTTGATTTTTGCACGTCCTGTCGCTTTGTTGTAAAAGTATGCAACATCAATCAATCAAATCCCATTTCAAGCCCTGTAGCATATTATTGTACAGAAGTACCCACAAATTGCCAATCAACTGAACTGAACTCCCAGTTTGTTTCAAATTCTAGAAAAATAATAACCCCTTCCCAAACAAACACTGAGACAGTTACAAAACATATGTATGTTTTTTTCTAAAGCCTTTTTTTAACTAAAACTAACCAAGATCAAACTCATCCAGGTTGGACCACTTTTCTCCAAACTCGCTAGGACTAGAGATTTGAAACTGCAATGATCCTAACCACGTAGTCCAATGTGGAACTGGGATAGACTTACATTGACAAAAAGCTAATGCCAATTATTCTATGCAGTGGGTTTTAGAAACAAAAATAGCAGCCACTGTTTTTTCATTCCGGGGATTAATCTAAATACTAACCATCGATGAGCTTTTCCGAAAAATGGCAGGGAGCTATTAAGTCCTGTGGCTTTAAATTCTTGGAGCAATTCTTGAGCTACTTTAGCTAATGTTTCACTTGAAGGCTTCTGAAGTCCTGTTTGGGCAATTACATCCCTGGCATACTGCATTGTTGAATGCAATACCCATCGTTCACTGCACCAGAAAGCAAGACAGTGTTATAAAATAGAACAGAAATGCAGAAATGCTTTCTCTTGTTTGTATTCAATGTAAACAAGGAGATATATACTCTTTCTAGGCTATATCTCTGGGAACTAACTATATGTTAGACTAACTATTTAGCTATCTCTAATTATGCTAAGTAGCTATCTCTAATTACAGCTAAACTATATCACGTAACACTCCCCCTCAAACTGGATCATAGATGTTAATCATGCCCAACTTTTTACAAGTATATTCAACCCGAATCCAATTCAAAACTTAATTGCTCTTTTGTTTTCACATAGTCAGTAGAAATCAAATTCTCTTCAATCTTTTCACGAATAAAGTAGCAATCAATCTTGATGTGTTTGATTCTTTCATGATACACTGAATTGGTGACAATGTGAATAGCAGCTTGATTATCACACTAAAATTTTGCTGGTGATGCAGACTTCAACCCAACTTCAGCTAAGAGATGTTGGATCCACACTATTTCACATGTGGACTGTGCATGGCTCTATACTCCGATTCTACACTGGATCGAAATACAACACTCTGCTTCTTGCTTCTCCACAATACCAAGTTTCTACCAACAAAGACAATAGCTTGTAATAGACCTCCTATCTATATTGGATCCAACCCAATTAGCATCTACAAAACATCCAATGTGAGTGTGCATGTGATCGCTATACAATATGCCAAGTCCAAGAGCTCTTTTCAAATGGCATATAACATGTTCCAAAGCTACCCAATGTTTGACTATAGGCGCAGACATAAATGATGAACAATACTAACTGCATAAGGAATATCCGGACGAGTCACTGTGAGGTAGTTTAGTTTTCCAACTAACCTCCTGTATCTCTTCGTATCATTGAAAAGATTACCATCATCTTTTGTAAATAGTGCATTATGATCCATTGGTGTGCTACAAGGCTTGGCTCCCATCTTTTCAATTTCTGCAAGCAAATTAAGTACATACTTCCTCTGAGACAAGAAAATCCCTTTTTTACTTCTTGTTACTTCTACTTCCAAGAAATATTTTAGTTGACTCAAGTTTTTCGTGTAAAACTTGGCATGTAAAAATGACTTGAGAGACGAAATTCCTGCACAATCATCTCCAGTAATAACAACATCATTAACATAAACACAAGAAGAATAATACCAACTGCATATTGTCTATAAAAGACCAAATGATCATACTTGCTTTTCTTTAGTCCAAATTCCTAAACCACCTGGCTAAACTTGCCAAACCAAGCACGGGAAACTCTGCTTCAAATCATAAAAAGATTTCTTCAAATAACATACTTTTCCATACTCCTCCTAAGCACCAAACCTAAGTGATTGCTCTATGTACACTTATTCTTGAAGGTCTCCATGAAGAAAGGCATTCTTTATTTCCAACTGGTGTAAAGGCCAATATTGTGAAGCAACTATGGAAATAAACAATTGGACAAAAGTGAGTTTAGCCACTTGAGAGAAGGTATCTGAATAATCCACCCCATATGTTTGAGCATATCTTTTTGCAACAAGCCTGGCTTTGAGACCATGTGGATTGACTTTAATTGCAAACGCCTATTTGCATCCCGCAACCTTCTTCTCTTTAGGTAAATCAACCAAATCCCAATTGTGATTTTCATCCAAAGCATTTATCTTCTATATTATTGCATCACGCCAACCAGAATGAGACAAAGCTTATTTAATAGTTCGAAAAACAGAGATAGAGTCAAGAGATACAATAAAAGAGCATGTAGAATGAGATAAATGATCATAAGAGCAAAGTTACCAATAGGATAGGCACATTGGCGTGTGCCTTTTCATAAGGCAATCGGAAGTTCAAGATCTCCTAGGACTGGATTCGATGATGAATCTGATTCAGGAGGTGTACTGAGAGTTCCATGTCTCTAGACTTGTACAATAGGAGGTTTTGTTGGAGTAGGAGAAAGGAAACCAAATCCCTTAGTAGTAGGAACATGATCACTTGGAGCAGGAGGAACTGAATCACCAACTGAATCATCAATAAGAATAAAATCATTTGGTGGCCTTATAGGTGAAGGAAAAGTGTAGATCAGCCAATTATCTTCCTCCCTCTGAATTGTAGAATCAGAAGATGGGTAAAAAGGTTTATTTTCCCAAAAAGTAATATCAACAGACACAAAATATCTGTTAAGTTCTAGACAATAGCATCGGTACTCTTTTTGAAGTCGAGAATATTTCAGAAAGATGCACTTCAATGACTTTGTATCCAGTTTAGTAATATGAGGTCGAACATCTAGAACAAAACAAGTGCTTCCAAATATTCTTGGTTTCAGAGGAAACAACAATTTGGTTGGGAAAAGAATATTGCAAGAGCCTCACCATTAAGCACCGAAGAAGGCATACAGTTAATCAAGAAGCCAACAATGGATACAACATCGGCCCAAAACTGTTTAGGAACCTTCATCTGAAATAACAGAGCTCATGCTGTCCTAAGTAAATATCTGTTTTTCCTCTTAGCTACTCTGTTCTAAGATGGTGTATCAGAACATGAAGATCGATGAATTATGACATTTTGAGTCATGTGTCTGAAAGTAATATGAAAAATACTCTTTGGCATTATCACTTCTCAATGTGTGAACAGAAACATTAAACTGGATTTTAATCTTAGCAAAGGCACAAAAATGAACAAATACTTCAAAACAATTTTTCATAAAAAATACTTGAGTCATGCGAGAGTAATCATACACAAACGTCACAAAATACTTAAATCCAGATTTAGCCATCACTAAACATGGTCCCCAAACATTTGAATGAACTAATTCAAATGCAAAGTTAGCTCGTTTATTAATCCGTGGACTTGAAGAGCTATGATGGTGCTTGGCAAACTGATATAACTCACAGTCAAGAGAAAAAACATTGGAAAATTGAGGGCATAATTTTTTTAGAGACGACAAAGAAATATGCCCTAGCCTACAGTGTGCTTCTAAAGGAGACACAACGCTAGAACAAGTAACAAGTCTTGGATCTTTGTGTCAAGAACATAAAGAGCTTTTGACAGGTAACCTTTACCAATAGTTTGCTCCGCCACAAGATCTTGAAAAACACAATACTCAAGAAAGAAAGAAATATTGCAGTTAAAATTACGTGTAAGTTTACTTACATAAATCAAGTAGAAAGAGAGCTTTGGTATATTTAGTACCGATGACAGAGGGATTGACTGAACCGGATTAACAGTGCCAGAACCAGTTACATGAGAAATTGATCCATCTACCATTGTAACCGGAGAAGAAGATGCATGTGACTGAAAAGTAGAGAATATACTTCGATTACCTGTCATATGATATATAGCACCAGAATCAATGACCCATTGAGATGAGGAAAACAAAAGACATTTATTTGGATTTCCTAACCCAGCAATAGTAATGGTAGATGAAACTTTCAAAGAGGCCTAATACTGAGTGAATTTTGCATATTCACATACTCCCTTAGAAGATGCGTAGGTATCAGCAATATTTGCTAATTCAGCTTTCTGTACATGATTATGTAATTTTGTACAGGTATGCTTAATGCTTATGACAGTGGTAGCACATAATTTTCTGCCCACTCATCCCCATAAATTAAAAGGATAACAGTTAATCAAAATAACAGCAAAGCTAAAATCAACAAAGCAAAAAACCCACCAACACACGATCAATGTGGTAGCCAAACTAAATTCCACAAGAAAAGAAAAAGGAACAGAAACAGACCAAGAGAATCCCACATGCAAATACCACAATGAAATCACCAAAAGAACGAAAATAAGGCAGAAACAGTACCAAAAGCAAAGAACAAGGGAAAAGCTCTTTCTACACGAAGCCAAACGAATAGGAGAATGCCTAAAGCTAGCGGGAAACAATAGGGCGACACTGGAAAATCTCACCGAAAACAAATCGGAGCTCTCACACTCCTCCACACATTGGAAGTTTCAACGAACAACGACTCAGCATTGAAATATTGCCGGAAAGAGAGATGCGAAGTCTGTAGACAAGATCGGATCTTCAGTCGCTGTCACATGTGCGTGAGTCACACGCTTTGCACACCCAGTCACCAGAAAATAGGGATTGGCTGGAATAAGTCTCCTGCACCCTCCCAAAGTGGTGGTGAGACAAAACGGTCACCAGAATACGTGACCCAAAAGGAACAGTAACCCCTACCAAGAAAAACCCAAAAACGCATAGAAACGTAGATGAGCCTAGGGCTCTGATACCATGTTATAAAATAGAACAGAAATGCAGAAATGTTTTCTCTTGTTTGTATTTAATGTAAACAAGGATATATATACACTTTCTAGGCTATGATCTATGGAAACTAACTATACGTTAGACTAACTATTTAGCTATCTCTAATTATGCTAAGTAGATAAAAAGAAAGTAACTCTTTACAGCTAACCTATATCCTGTAACAGACAGCAAATATAACAACCTGAAAAAAGTAAAATAATGATCCATCTCTCACATACTCATAGTAATACAAGTGATAAAAATATGTACCTTGTGACTGAACGACCAGGCTTGCTGCTGTCACAATGAACCCAGCTTAAAACTTTGGAATTTTTGAATGAGAAACCTTTTACCGGTATCTTAATCACCACAACAGAATTCCATCAAGGTTTACAAAATTTTTTATAGGAAGTAAACATAAGAAAAATGGATTCATATCACTGATGTTTATCAAACCATCTATGCAAACTTTTTAAAATGTTAGTGCTCCACCAAAAGTTGACAACTTACTGAAGACAGAGGTTCAGCAAATGCAAGCATAAGAGCAAAACATGGATTGACAGGAATATCTTGTAGCTTCATTGCCAATTCTGGAGTCACGCTCAAATCTGATTGATCATAAATGGGTAATA
This sequence comes from Excoecaria cochinchinensis, assembly GCA_947683425.1. Taxonomy (NCBI): domain Eukaryota; kingdom Viridiplantae; phylum Streptophyta; class Magnoliopsida; order Malpighiales; family Euphorbiaceae; genus Excoecaria; species Excoecaria cochinchinensis. The sequence continues at coordinate 51,547,109 of CANTUQ010000004.1, forward strand.
AGTTAAGAGAGCAGCTTTCCTCATTATACACCAATGGAAAGACATCAATAAATGAAGAAAGGCAAGAAACGACACCCAGTGTGATTTACAACATGCTACATATGAATCTATGCCGAAGCCACCTTCTTTATGATTCTTTTAAGTTCTAATATCTAGTTTGAGAGTGTGTGAGTACATAAATGCATACCTAGTGGTGGTGGGGCTCCTGTAACATCTTTAAACCTTGGAGAAATTATGTTTTTGTCCGAAGCAACTACTCCCTTAAAATAACCATGATTCTGGCCATCCATACCCATTACCAACCATGAATTCTCATTATCAACCCACTCCAACCTCCCAACTCCTACCCCAAACTTGCTTTCCACTCCTGAAACCATATAAAGGTAAATATCAAACAATTTTCTAGGATCAGTATGACCTTGTATGGTAAACAATTTAAAAGCAGCAGGAAGCCAGCTGCTTACCAATCTCAGAGCATAACGCTTTACAAATGGAATTCATGCCTGGTACACCAACATATCTTTTGCCCAGTTCTTCCTAAATAAAATTGATATTGAAAAATACTGTCATCAAAATAAAAATCGATGGCCAAGTGGACCCTTACTACCTTGCATCCAGTATCTGCAGGCTCTAAAAGTTGGCATGAAAAGAAGCTTAAAGGAAGAAGAAAAGACCTGCTTTAGGGTAAATACCATATTCATTTTCCTAAATTATTCAGCTGAACGTTAGATATGTTACTCCTTACCTAGACTCACTACCTGCGTGCACAAGCAGAATGCTACAAAAGCATTTCGAGATAATTATTATTTGGGAAGTCAGTTCGTTTATTTCACATTCATCTTATGACTTTCACAGCACAATTGCTATTTGGATAACAGAGTATAGTCAGCACAGTGCACAACAAGAATAGTCTGAAACCTGTTCAATGTTAAGAAATTGTTTGGAGACACAATCAAACCAACCAAAATTCTCTTTCCACTCAGCAACAAGACCTCTGGATTCCCATTCATGGACAAGCCTTAACACATCAGGGTTTTGTACGCTAAAACAGGGAGCACCGTGGTCAAACAAAAGCTCCATCCCATCTTCAGCAATTTCTCTGAAGGATAAAGAAGTTACAAACTTTTCGAGAAAATAAGTAAAAGATTCCATTTTAATTGAAACCCAGAACTTAGAAAACCAGGAATAATTAAAAAGGGAAAGATTTTCTGAGAAACCTTCGCTGGGACATGCGGCCACCAGGGCCTCGCCCTGACTCGAAAAGAGTGACAGAAACTCCATTCCTAGCTAGAGTTGAAGCGCATACTGCTCCACATACTGCCACACCATTCAAATTCCAACTGAGAGAGAGAGATATAGAGGCTCATAATTACCTAGAAGAAAAGAAAGAGAATGGATACAGAC